>CAJQZP010001697.1:2817500-4290000 GCA_907164705.1 Parnassius apollo
GGGCTGCCTCTACTATGCACAGCTGGAGCATCTGAGCCTGGAGCGGCTACATGAACTTTACCACATCGACGAGCTCCTCTACATGAGAGGAGTCGTCATCGAAGCCTGGCAGAGGAAGACGGGACCGGCACAATGCCACCGTTGCCAGGCTTTCGGACATGCCTCTGCAAATTGCTTCAGGCCAGTGAAATGCGTTCGCTGTGCTGGAGAGCATATTGCCAGCCTTTGCATAAGGGGTAGAGAGGAAGAGCCAAAGTGCGCAAATTGCACTAAGAACCATACGGCCAACGATCGCCGCTGCCCGGTCCTGAGGAGGATTACCAGGAAGCAGGGGATCGTTCTACCTGGGCTACTCCCGGAGAACCCTAAGAGGATCCCCCAGAGTCGCCCAAAGGCTGTTACCATACAGGAGGACGGGTGGGCCACCATCACCAGAGGGAAGGGTAGGAAACCAGCCCCCCCCCCACCCCCTCCCTCAGCACCAATGGAAACGGTGGGTCCCACAGAGCAAAGGGCAACCACCGGGGCGACTCTCCGACCTCCTGCCAATGATGCCACTGAGAGACAACTCTCTTAAAGGAAAAGGGGGAGGAATAGGAGAAAGAAAACGGAACAGCCTCCTCCTCAGGCTGTAAGAATCTCTACCCCTACAACAACAGGACCGATAGCCTCGCAGGCGCAGGTTACTGCAAGAACACCAGCACCAACTATGACAGGTAGAGCGCCAATAAGGGCCCTACCAGAAAGCAGAGCCCACTCTACACATAGAGCGCGCTCTACCCAAAGGAAGACCATAACCAACGCCCCGAGACCAGTGCCTTCACAGCGTAGTAACGAACGCAGACCACCAACGTCCGGCTTCGAGACGGCTGATGCCATCCACAGATTGGTAGGCATAGCCATCGAAGTCGGAACACAAGTCCTGGCCGACATAAGGGCCGGGATAGACCCCGTAACCGCCGTCATGAAGGCGCTGGCATCACTACTGGCGAGGCATTACGGAGGATAACCTGCGTCTGTTTTATTGGAACCCGGACGGGATTTGTCAAAGGATCCACGAACTCCGCACGGTCACCCAGCAACAGGACATCCAGGTGATCTTGCTGGGTGAAACCAAATTACGACCTACAACGCATCTAAAGCTGCCTAATTATACCATCTACAGGAGGGACGAGGTCGATCCTCAAGACATCGTCCACCAGGAGCTGGACCTGCCAGACTTCCAGACGATGCGTTCAATCGGCATAAAAATGGAGGCGGCGGGCGAGGAACTAAGGATCTTTGCAGCATACCGCCCGCCAGGGACTCCATTTCACTCCTCAGACATCCGGACGGCAATGGAAGGTACGGCACCCACCATCATCGCCGGGGACCTGAACACCAAACACCCGGCGTGGGGGTCCAGAGTGATCACCCCGCCGGGTCGTGAACTTTACGACGACGCAGAAAGCCATGATTACGACGTTCTAGGTCCCGAGGAACCGACGCACATCCCTACTGACCCTAGGAAGCGTCCGGATGTATTAGACATCGTGCTCACTAGGAACGTCAACTACCCAGTAGTGGTAGAAGTGCTGTACGACATGAATACCCAGCACCTCCCGATTCTGATAACCCTTGGCACTAAGGCAGTGACTTCACCGCCCAGAGCTGTCAAGACCAAAATCGACTGGAGGCTCTACTACCAACACCTGCAGGAGAGACCTCCAGTCCATACACAGATCAACTCAGCGGACGACGTAGAGGCCGCTGCAACTAGAATATCCACGTGTATCCAGGAGGCCCTCAACGCGGCCTCTACGATCGTCCCTCTCACGGGAAGAAAAGAGGAGCTGCCGCTAAGATTACGCGTGCAGCTAATCCATAAAAGAGCGCTGAGGAAGCTCTGGGCGCGTACTCGCTGCCCTAGAGTAAAAAGAAAGCTAAACACCTTGTCAGACGAACTGTCGGTTGCAATACAGGCCCACAGAGGAGAGGCCTGGGAGCGGCGCATATGGAAGGCTGACGAACAGCACGCGTCGCTCTAGAAATTGAACCGGCAGTTAACGAAAACTCGACCACCTGTTTGCCCGCTGACCAACAACGCGGGCATCCAGCGTTACGATGCCAAGGGCAGAGCGGATATCCTAGCTGGGCACTTCGAGGAGCAGTTTATGCCGAACCCAGCAAGTGCGGAGTTCCTGGAAATCCATACTCGGAAAGAGAGCCGCGTGCAGGAGCTCCTGTCGTCGCCCGCGCCACCGTTTGCAGGAGAGTGGTTCATCTCCCCCGCTGAACTGCGGAGGGCAGTAACCCGCCTGCAACCGAGGAAGGCGCCGGGGCACGACGGGATTACCAACGCTGCACTACGACAGCTGCCCAATAAAGTCCTTGTAGAGATAGGTCGGCTCTACAATGGCATATTGCGGACATCCCACTTCCCGGAGGACTGGAAGAAAGGCAAAGTTATCGTCTTGCCGAAACCCGGGAAGGACAGGCGTAGAGCTGCCAACTACAGGCCGATCACGCTGCTACCGCATATAGCTAAACTGTGCGAAAGATTACTGTTAAGACGTCTCCGCCCGTGCATCCAACTTCGGGCGGAGCAAAATGGATTCAGGAGGGATCACTCCACAGCAACACAGCTGACCAGAGTACTGCACCTGCTTGCGGCCGAGCACAACCGCGGCCGCACATCGTTGGGCATCTTTCTTGATATCGAGAAGGCGTTCGACCGGGTGTGGCACACAGGATTACTCTATAAATTAGACGATCAAACAAGTATCCCTCCTGCTATATTGCGGCTAGTGCCGTCTTTCCTGGAAGGCAGGAAGTTCTACGTCTGTGTAGAGGACGCCGAGTCCGCAATAAAACTCATTACAGCTGGTGTGCCACAGGGCAGCTGTCTGTCTCCAGCCCTGTACGCGGCGTACACTAATGACATTCCTACCCTGGCAGGACACTTGCAAGAATGGGAGGACGACGTAGAACTAGCGCTTTTTGCGGATGACAGCGCATACTTCACGTCGTCCAGAAGAGCCCACATCGCAGCTGCCAGGATGCAACGTCTGCTGGACCTGCTGCCACCATGGTTGGATGAGTGGAGGATGGCCGTCAATGTTAGCAAGACGACCGCTCTACTCACTCGCCGCTATAGAAATCTACCACCACCGCTAACCCTCGGAGGCCAGGAGATCGCATATGAGAAGGCCGTGACCTACCTTGGATGCCGGATTGACAGGATGTTGCGTATGACTGCACACGTCGACTTTGCTATACGCAAAGCTCGATGTGCGCGGGCAATGCTCCGCCCTGTCCTGACATCCAAGTTACCGACAAAGTCGAAGATAACCATCTACAAAAGATATATAAGACCCCTGCTAACATACGCTGCTCCGGCCTGGTATGCACTCCTGAGCGATCATCAGAAACGGCGACTTCAGGCCCAGCAGAGTTTGTCATTACGAACTATAGTCGGTGCGGGTCGCTACGTCCGGAATGACGTCATAGCGGCCAACCTAAAGATAGAGAGCCTGCAAGAATTCGTGGTCCGGCTGGCGCGCGGTATGTTCGACCGCGCCGACAACGGGCCACATGAACACCTCAACGGCTTCGCGCCGTTGCACTCACGGCCGCCGGACGGGCGACCCTATCCAAGAGAACTCCTCCCTTTATAGATTAGGGAGTCGAGTAAATCCCACAATGCCGCAGAAAGGCCAACCGACAAAATAATTTGTGTTAAACACAAATTATAGATAACCACTTGTAATGATAAATTTTTACCGACTGAGACAAAAGTCGCCAAATCAACGCCTTTACCATCAAGGCGCCCAGGACCGGCACGCTGTAGTGAGCCGTGAGGAACATCCGGGTAAAGGGGTACACCCCGAGGCCCGAGACCTGCACGGCATTATGCCCTGCAGAGGACAACAACGACGACAATACACATTTAAAAAAATCATAAATCATAAACAAACAAATTATAAGTATATTCAAACAACACAATATTATAAGTATCATTCTTGATACTTATAATATTGTGTTGTTTGTGTACGTGGTTTTACAATTACAATTTACAATATGTCCAGCTCTCGGTAGAGAGTAATTGTGTTCTGGGATGTCGAGCATGATTTCGGCTTGGTTATCGCCACAACAGAGATATAAAAGAATCTGAATTGGATTTTAGCCGTTGGGCCTTAGAGTATAGTAAACATAAGCGAAACTTGGACCATTACAATAAGCAATTCTACTTTAAACATTACACAAACTATTTTCTTCACTATGACCCATAGATTATTGCATATACTAGCTATGACCTATGTAGGTAGGTATATGTGAATTGAATAAGGTCCAAAGTTACTTTCTACAGAGACACCTGTTGTTTTATAAACATAAGCGAGACATGGGCCAAATAAGCAATTCTACTATACCTACACAAGCTATTTTCTTCACTACGACTTAAGTGAAAAAGTTATTTTTGTACTACTACAGAGACACCTGTTGTTTTATTGTGACAGCGAATTGTCAATATCAAATTGTCAAAATGTTTGTAGAATGTAGAATGCACACAGCACACATTTGCAGTGCAAGTGCATCAAAATCAATAAAGCTATTTAACCTTGCGATATTGATTACCTAGACAAACCAGATGCAGTGGTCTAACATAGTTTTCTTTGTCAGTCGTCGGCAGGTTTATTGGGAACCGTTTCAGTAAACTCGTGCTAAGTCACAATTGAAGCTTGATTATTGACATCTATTGTATTTATAAACATCTAAATGTCAAAAAGTATAAGTAAAACGTTTTCTTCGTTTAAAAGTTTATTTTCATTTACATTTCCATCAGGATACCGGTACCAGTTTTGTCTTTCTGAACCAATGTTGGTTGCTAACAGGGCACTATATAATCTGGGTTATTACTTTAATTCTGGTAAGTGTGATTATTCCACTATTTCGAACTTATTATTTAATAATTTTTAAATGTATATATATTTTAAATATGTTTTATTAGAATAGCTATTCTGTATGTGAAAATTAAATTTACTGAGCTTTTATTTCAAATGTTCATCGGTACATGTTTCTTAATATTTTCTTTATTTGTTAGTAAAACATAAAAAATATTAATATAAAAGTTTTGAAGCTATTCTATGCTAATAGTTATAGGAAGGAAAGGAATGCTCAAAACACCATAAATCAGTGGAGTTTATTACCAAAAAATGTATTTAATCATGTATGTAACTTAAGATTGCAACTACTCCCTTGCTGCTAAAGTATAGCCCCTTGCTCTTGCGTAACATGTGCTTGCTAGTCACTGCAAGCCTCAGATATCTGCGTGTTTCGCATAGTGCCTGCCTTTTGTTACAGCAGGCAGGAACAGCACTCCTTTGCTAAATGCTTTATGGAAACACCAGGGGTACAACAGACAAATACAACTTGGCAGTTCAGGTTGGCTGATTGTATTCTGTAAAGGTTTTGATCCTAATCTGGGGTTGCCAGATAGTTGGGTTTCATCTGGGTTCCCCTGACATTTTAAATTATTGCCCTTTTGTTGACAGCCCTTTAATCAAAGCTGAGTTAGTTGAGAGTTAGTAATTAGACTGATTTTTGAAGTAAATCCGTTGAATTTCAAATCTTTTCTGAATACTACTAAAGGATCCAAATTGGTGGACTCAGTAAAGTCCAATGCCAAATACATATGGCAGCCTAAAAATTAAGGGTATTTAAATTAGTGTATCATCAGTGTTATCTTTTTTTGCCTAATAATTTATAAAATAAACTTTTTATTTTTAATATTTATTTCTCCTGACAACAACCACTTTACTGAACTTTACTTCAATCAAAGAATCTTCACATTACTGAAAGTTTGTCCAGATATTTTGGTCCTCGGATCTGGCATTGCTGCCCTAATCTATTCAATCTACGACCTCCAGATTTAAATCTGCAATGATTTTAGAATTCAAAGTTTACATTAAAACACCACAAGGGTGTTCAGTCTTAAATATTGTAATTTTATGTATGTAAGCAATAATTTCAAAAATTTTACATCTCTAAACACTACACATTTCCCCTGTATATTAATTTCTATTAATGGGCTGTACTGGTTACAGTTCAATTTTCTTAACTAACAACATCCATTTAAAATCCTAACTACTTTCTAGAGACTAATTCATACATCAGACAGGAATAATTTTGATTTAGCAGGTTGTATAGTGAAAAGAAAATGTTTTTTTGTAGTCTAATTAACCTTCTTTGTTTTGTGTTATAGATGGACAGTTGCGGAAAATTGGAAAGTTTAATATACCTACTAAAGAGCCTTTTAGGTATGACATAAGCACAGAACCTGAAGAATGTCAGGCTTATTATGAAAAGCTTGGAGCTGTTATTACTGAGTATGTGTATGGAATGCTGGAGGTGGAGAAAATGATCCGCTTGCCAGTTCCCATAGATTCAACACCAGACAATGGCACCTTCATCTTTGTTTCAAAAGACTATGATCAAAAGGATGTCTTGATGATTTTGATTCAGGGTTCAGGAGCTGTAAGAGCCGGTCAATGGTCTAGATCGTAAGCATAGTTTTTTTTTTATAGAATAAGGGTAGCAAATGAGGCACACAGTCCACCTGATGGTAAATCGATGCTGTGGCCTAAAGACAGTCACATCTATCCTCAATTATGAATCAAAATGCAGATGTGTTGTCACTCTTTAGTCCCCAGCTAAGATGGAATGCTTTGTTCCTGTAAAATGAGTCTCCGGTTCTCTACAATTTTACAAAACACAACATTATGCTGGTATTCTGTGAGAATGTATTCAAAGATTTGGTGAATACAATTTATGATCAAGTTCTTTTAGTATTGTTAACTTACAGACTGATAATCAACAAAAGCTTGGATGCAGGAACACAGATTCCATACATCAAAAAGGCTAAAGCATGCGGCTATGGTATCATGATTCTGAACCCCAATGACAATAATCGTGATGAAAGAAATATTCCAAATAGTGGGACAGCTGAAACGCATGCAAGATATGTATGGGACACTTACATTAAAAGTTCTAAAGCTTCAAGCATTCTGATTGTTGCACATAGCTATGGAGGAATTGTGACAGTCACACTTGCTGATCAGATCAAAGAAGAATTTGAACAACGAGTGAAGGCAATTGCTCTGACAGATTCCGTACATGGATATTCTGAGTTCATGGTCACAGATTATTTAAAAAAGGTATTAGTAATAAAGATAAATTACAAATGTTAAGAATTGTATTACTAAACATAGAAAATGTATATCTTTATATTTTTTAGGTATCAAAAAATTGGATTTCAAGTTCGTCTCCACTTGATGTGCCAATGAAAACACCCGATTTTGACATAACACGAGTATCAGCAGGTTAATAAATATATGTGTTAATTATTTAATGTTAGAAATAGTTATTATATGTTTTTAGTAAGTTAAATATGAAACTTATAATTGGTTTACGATTTTTAGTAATTAAATGTTATTTCTGCGGGGATTTTGGAGCAATTTCGAGGTTTTGAGGTAATGAGGCCTCAACAGCTAGTATGTATTGAGCTAATGAGTAATATTCAATTATTTACCAATAATCTTTTACTCTAAAAAATATCATGGAGTATGCAAACAGGCAAACAATAAATACAAAATACCAACCAATTTGCTTGCTTTTCAAAATTTTTTGTTTGATTCTATTAAAAACACTTATAAACCATTTTTTAGTAGATAACTTTGGGCTAGTCGTCAAATATGAGAATAGATTTCATATTGGTACATTATAAGGTAACATGCTAGAACATAAAATTAATAAAAAAATACTATAGATAATTAGCAGTTTGTGCTTAAATCATTAATGTATTAAAATCTTGCATCCACCAACTTCCCGCATCTCTTGCCAGGTTGTTACTAAATGTAGTGGGGGACCGCCTTGCACTTAGCTAACCAGTGTAAGGTTGCCACTTGAAAGCCTTTCATCTCCATCTGCTATTGGTTCTTAGATATGGCCAGCCCATAGCCACTTCAGCTTACTAATAACTTACTGAGTAGTAAACTATTGTAATAATAATTATTGTATTATTAGGCAAATATCCTCTCTATGAGGTATCCTTGGGAGAGGCCTATATTCAGTTGATTCTAATAGGCTGTAATGGTAACAGTATTATTAGTCATGGATAGGAAATTGCTGTTGATTTCTTCAGTTAAGTATAGTAATCATATCAGTGTAGGTTTGTTATCAATAACATTTTTTAAGATTGTATTTTTAAATAAATTATTTTTGGAAAGCAGTAAAGACTGAGAAGCAAATTGGATTAATATTGATAAAAAAACTTCATGCAGCATTAAACTATTCAAAGTTTTTTGCAACATTGATTTTCTTTTAAATAACAAAATGGGAAAAGTTAAAACTGCTGTATGCATATTAATTATAATTTTTTCATGTGAAATAGATATGCAGTTTCAGTAATTTTCATCCTATCAGCACAAAATTGACAAAGCAACACTTCATCATCATCATCATTATTGCAGCCTTTCACAAGTCCACTGCTGAACCTAAGCTTCTCTCAAGGATGGTCAAAAAGCACAGTCAAAAGCCACCTCCATCAATCGACTTTCAGCATCTCTTGGTTCTCACTCCAAACAACGACAATTAAGTACATAATATTGCATCATCCAGATTTAAGAATATGAATGATATGCATGTTTTTGTTTATACGTGTAGAGCCATGCTGCAGTTATATTAGTATAAGTTGTAGCACAAGCGACACAAGCTGATAAATTTTTACGACACATTCCATCTAGTCTCACGGGACAAAATTAATGAGATTCTTCAGGTGTGTGCCGTGTACTTCCTAAAAAAAAAAAAAAACTAGATGAAGTGAGATCAGTATAAACTTTCTTGATAATAAGCCTATAATGTTATTTAAGCCACTTTTAACAAAGATATACTTTTACAGGACATCCCCAACATGAGATGACATCTTGCAAATGCATCAATTCAGTTTTCAAGTTTTTCGAAGAAATGTTGTCGAAAAATTAAATTTTACTTATACCTTATTCAATACATCGATGTTGTTTCTAATTAAATGTTACATAAATTAAATTAAGAAATTTTATGAATATAATAAGTATATTTCTATGTTACAAGGTAGTTTTATTACATTACTTTTTCTTCCCCTTTGAATAATTTTTCATCCAATATTTTATATCTTGTTTATCTGCCCTTATGCCTAAAACTGCAGATTTCGAGTTAACATCCTTCATAGCAAAAGGTGAAAATCCTGCAAGGTAATCAGGGTCTAAGGCATTTGTTTTCTTACGTGCCATTTTTGTTGCAAACCTTTTATGTATATGCTGATCTTCCGCAAGAATAGGGTATTGAAAGTGTTGCCCGCCTCTAGGTGTTGGCAAACTGAATCGTTTTCCCCTTGCAGTGAGTGGTTTACGTCCATTAATATGAATGTGTTGATTGCCATCATCATCAATGCTCACTGCCACTTTCTTTAATGTTGCATGGCCACATTTAGAGCAAAATAATTTAGTCATCACACTGGTAGTTTTGAAACATGTTGTGCAGCGAAAAATGAATGTGCGGAGCTGCCTGATTATTCTACCATCAATAGCTGTTACATTTAAGCCTATTTGTTTAAGGACATTCTGCATAGCAAAATCGGAAGTCATGCAAGCCACTTCCACACTCTTCTCTTCAAACTCTCCCATTTCCATGTCTTTCTTTTTCTGTGCTAAATTTGATGGTGTTATCCATTCTCCTTCATCACTACCTGACTCTTCTTCACTTTCTGTTTGGTCATCATCATCATCAGAAACTTTAACCATGAGATTATTAACTTCACTGTCATCTCTTAAGTCTAGATTTTTTATTTCTTCAGCTATATTTTCAGCAATATTATCTATACTCTCATTACACAATGAATTTTCTATTTCACCATCCTTGTTTTCATGCTTGAAATCTGAATTTACTTCTTGTTGGTTAATTTCATTACAATTATCTGTGGTTTTAACCTTTTCTGTAACTGTTTCAATGTTTCCTTTATTTGCATTATTATTTTCAGGGTGGAGGCTAAAACCAGATAAACCACTTACTTTGATAGTCTTCTGTACAGTAGGTTCAGATTTGAGATGTTCTGTACCAACTTTTTCTTTCTCAATTTGGTACGTCAGAGCTAATACTTTAATATCGGTGGCAGACAAACTTGTATAGTCTCCCGTCTTCTTTGAGAACTCCGTGATAAATTTAATATTTTCAGTAAATACATCTTTAACTTTTAAATCGTAAGGAAGAACGATAAGTTTTCGGCGCTGTCTATCATTTGTAATTTCTTCTATGACTTCTTGTACAGTATATACATTTTCTGATAAATTCAATAGGTTTTCTGCTTTTATAAAAGCCGTAGTATCTACTACTAAATGTTTGATCTTTTTGGACATCCTTTTGATGTTAAATATGCACAGTTTATCAGTATTATGAAATTGTAAATAGCCAAAATTCACATTTCACATGTGCATTTTGAAAAGCACAATGTGACGTTGTGACCAGGGTTGCCATTTCGAAGTTTTAAATTGCCGTGTTTTGGGATCTGGATTGCCATGTTTTGGAATAAAAACTATAAAATTTCAACATGTTTGATCTTACGAGTTAATTTAAAATAAATTGACACGTATGATTAAACATGAACATGAACACAGCTACAGTCGTTGTAGATGGTGCAAACTCCGATTACAAGCCTATTAATGCTGGTGTTCCACAAGGCTGCGTGCTGTCGTCAACGCTGTTTCTTCTGAATATCAAAGATATGTTGCAAACCCGTAACATTCATTGCTATGCAGATGACAGCACTGGCAATGCTCTGTACACCGGACGAGCCAATATTTCTCGGGAAAATGTCTCCGAGTACCGTGACAAACTTGTGTCTGAAGTCAAGTCTTTGCTGAACAGAGTCTCGGATTGGGCGCGACTAAATCTAGTTCAGTTTAACCCTCAAAAGACACAAGTTTGCACGTTAACCGCTAAAAAGAACCTCTTTGTCGTATCTCCTCAGTTTCAAGGCACTCCCCTTGTTGCCTCAGCCAGTATCGGAATCCTCGGCGTCGACATATCGAGTGACGTGCAGTTTCATGGTCACTAGGAAGAGAAGGCCAAATTGGCCTCTAAAAAGCTTGGCGTGCTCAGCAGAGCGGACATTATTTCATGCCGGCACACCACCTGCAACTTTACAAGGCGCAGGTTCAGCCGCACATAGAATACTGTTCCCATTCCATGGAATATTCTTCACAGTCATCACTCATCATACAAATTTCTTATCGTATCCAAAATTTCTTCTTCGTCTTTGTTCAATTTATATTGTTGCGCGCCATAATTAAGCTACAATCAGCTCATAATGTATTATAGTATTCTATGCTCGTATTAATTATTTTCCTTTATATTGTCTATCGTTTTTGTCGGTTTGAATTTTACACAATTTCCTTGGAATCAGATAAAGTGCTTAGCTAGTAAAGTTCCTTTTATTGGGAAAGTAATAATTAAATTTTTAAGCTATTGCATAGCTTCTATCGCGGGCCTTGAGTGCGGTAAAATCCAGAAATTTCGTAACGAAAAAAACCTCACGCTCTCCAACGGGCACGGAGGCGTGGCTTGAAGGCCGTGCATTGTCTAACGATGGTCTAACGTCGTTTCTTTTCCTCAGTCTTCGACACGGTGTCTGTGTATAAAGTGTTTTGAAATTTTGAATATGAATGAACAAAGTGCATTTATTATTAATGAAGAAAGTCACGAAAAAAATAGTGAAAGAAAATGAGTGAGTACTCTATATACATACCTACATTTTATTATTATCACAAATGCAGTACTAATTTTGAATTGAAAATATAATACTGCTATAAAGATAACCTAAATTTTTGATATTAAAATGAGCGATATTAAAGCCCTCTTTATATACACACACGCGTATAGTTTAAATTCTCAATTTAGATTCTCAATATGTAAAAAAAATATATATATACTCGATTAACCGGACTAATTGTTGCCGTTAGGGATTCGGATAATCGAAAATCCGGATGATCGATTGTATGAAGAAAAGCAGGGTTTGTGCATTTGTAGTACATATGTACATACATAATGTTATGTGTTTATTAAAAACAACAATTTCAACGAAAATCAATGTTTATTAAGAAATTATTATTTTTTTAATAAACATTGATTAAATTCCATGAAGAGATATAAATCTATATAACCATCCGTTACTTGCGACAAACGAGCCGCCGTCACCTACTTATTTATTTAACTGTAATGCTTTTTCACAAAGCAAAGGGCCAGATATCATTTGCCCAGTTGATCGTTTTTGTATAAACCAACAATACAAAGCGTCTTCTAATTGCCAATTTACTCGCGGACATAGGTCCTTATGTCCGGGACGGGGGTTTGTTAGCGCCTGATAGTAGATCGTCTTATCTCATGCGGTGTGAAGCGACGATTAGTGAGGTGCGGGAGGGGGGAGGCTAGCTGCATTTGTGCGCGCGGTCGGTCACCCCTAAAGTTGGGCGTTATAACATACAATAGATAATATATTTCATTATATATTTTTAATCTTACAACACATTAGAATAATGAACCATTGACTGTTATAATATTATATTCATTATCGTTAGAAAGCGTCATCTGTTTACGTTTACGGTCCAATCGTCGCGTCGGCCGAGAAAATGGGAGTCAATAAAATACTACCTACATTCATTATGCCACAAGGATTGCGTATAGCTTACACTAATTTAAACTCTAAGCTAACTTAATAAGAGCTTATTTTACTAACACTAAATTATAACGGTAAACAAAAATATATTATTTCCTCCATTAGTTGCCTGTTGTGCCTGTTATTTAATTTGGCTGTTGTAATATATAATATATCAGTTTAGTGTTCAGTTAGCTGTCTAGCTGAGATGACAATGACACTGTTATCTGTTAAATTATATATGTCGGAGCAAGTACATCATCGGTTGACAAAGCATAAGCTTTGCATTGTCTTTTAATTGATTATAATAATCAACGGTGTATAATTATTAATACTACAATTTAATAAGAGCAATTTATCAGAAACATAACATGTAACTAGCTAGTTCTTTAAAACTCTTTTGGTTTACAAATCTCTTTATTGACCACTAATTCCTGGTAAAACAACTATTTATTCCATTATCAACTTTTAACTCAAATATGGTTTTAAATCGTAGAATAAATAATTGTCGATTTGATTAATAATCCTGATAATTGAAATTGCTTAAGTAACCTAATGAATTCAATAAAAAGTTATTGTTTAGTCAAGTATTGACCAATCAAATCGTCGACCAATCCGAGCACACCTAAGTCGTTATTACGTTTTCCTTATTGAATGAACGCGGCAACAGAATCACTTCAGTTCCTGCGCTCGTCAGTGTAGTTCTATTTTCCTGGTAAAACTTTGCAAGTATTATTTGTGAGTCTCATAATAGGAAGTGTAGAATAAAGTTGTAGTGCAAAATCAAAAGGGTGTGGTCTTAGATCTCTTTCATTACAATGGAAACAGTATACGGTAGCCCGACTGAACCCTTGTCAAATGGGTACAGTGGTGCTGCCTCACCATAAAAACAACCACTGGGTTTTCCGCTCCAACAATCATGTAGTTGTGTCCTTCACATTGCGCCGTTGTGTAATTGTGACAGGGACACACTGCAGTATGGTCAAACTGTAATTACTCTATACTGAATGTATAGAGCGTTACGCTGTCCTATTATTGATAACAATAAATTGCGCAAGCAAGAGAGCAAGTTGAATATCAGCTCTCACATTTTTACCATTTTTAATAATTAACGCTATCCTGTTATTTCCCACACAATTTTGGCTTATCGTGTTATACTTTCCGACATATACGTAATGTTTTGATAGCAGGTCCCCATATTACGTGAAAAAGCTATTGTTGTTTTTGTTTATTTTTCGTTAAACAAAACGCGAACACAGCCGACGACTGAACTGAACTAACCGTGTGTACAATGTAATATTTAAAACAGTTATAATATATTATAACAGTTTAAAACAACAGTTAGAAAAATACAGTTGTTCATATATTGAAAGTCTCCTTGTTTTGTCTTAGACTTATGTTAATAGAGCGTGCCATTTGAACTTAAAGACAATTAATTGGACAATAAATAATAAGTGACAAATCTTGCCGTGGAGCGTGGAACTGAGTAGTTGCGCGTCTTGTTAATATAATTGCCGTACGGCCGCCCTGACGTATGTACTGCGCGAACCTGAGTTTTTTGCGACGCGGTCCGGTGATACAGTATTTTTCACAAATAGTGAGTTCGTTATAACGCGGGTTCGGTTAAATCTGGTTGAATTTGATTGGATTAACCTAAGTAACTTGAATTAATATCAAAGAAAAAGAAATACTGCATAAATAAAATAAATAAATAATTATAATTGCATAAGTTGATACAAAATGCTATGCAATAGCTTTACCGCGGCAGTCCCCGAGTGCCACACGTCTTTTTTGTTTTTGTTTTTATATAACTGACCTCACCAAAAATTCTTTTACTTCCTGCATTGGCGCACAGAAGGAATAATACGCTAAGGACAAAACCTGCTAAATTTTCGCAGCCGAGTTCAGGTTGCGTTAAAACTTTTGACCAAGATTTATCCGCCTTCATTTGCGATACTTCTAACTTAATTACAGACGGGAGCATTCGCTACTCATATCGATTTTCTGATGAAGATCTTCATTTCTTGTAATTATAAGCATTTTTCCGACATTAACGTGGGAAATATTCCCCGAATATTCTCATTGATTGCTTCTTCTGTCATAAGATATTTTAACGAAGGTAATAAGGGCTCCGAAAAATCGTATCTCTTTTGGATCGCCTTACAACCAGTAACTAAAAATTTCTTAAAAACTCTGGCTTGGAACTCATTCAAGTATCTGGTTTATTTATAATATACGTTTTTTTTAATTCATTTAAAAATTTCAAACCTAGATATAATATAACGCAGCGAT
The DNA here is from genome assembly GCA_907164705.1 of Parnassius apollo. NCBI lineage: Eukaryota > Metazoa > Arthropoda > Insecta > Lepidoptera > Papilionidae > Parnassius > Parnassius apollo. Next base: position 2,832,514 of record CAJQZP010001697.1, read on the forward strand.
ATGATTATCACAGTTATCCGGATTAATTTCTACAAAATCTGTTTGATTGACATAGTCTTGTGAAAGAAAGCAATATAACAATTTTTTGAATGTTATTCTCATCTTTTCATCGAATTCTAGCAATTTCGGTTCGCTACTCTGGAAATATTCATTAAGTTTCACTAACTTTGGTAACACCCATTGCAAAAATAGAAAATACAATTTGACAAAAGGATCATTTAAGTCATGGTAAATTGTTTCTGTGGCAAAGATACGCTAATAGAGCCATTTTTTCGAAATAAAAAATCATTGTAAGCTGACCCATTGCTCAGGTATTTTGTTAACAACTTCGTATTCAACCAACTGGAGAGGCCATGCGCATTAATTCCTAAACAAAAATTCTGTCAACATCAGGGGGGGCGCAAGAAAACCACACAACTGTATACTTAACTACAAATGCGAAATTAAATCGCGTCACTATAAACGCACACTACAGCATTTGTGTTTCTGTTCATCGCGTTTACGCATACCATCAAATTGTACACTTGTCGATACATTGATGGCGCTGTATAAATGCGTAAGCATCGTAGGGCGTGGACTATGTCGATATTTTTTATCGATAAACAAATCACCATAGTCCGCATAAGTTATTATTTGATTATAAGTAATACATAGATAAATAATACCAAGGTGTTATTTGAAATTCTTTTTTTGAAACATTTAGAAATGTTCTTCGGAAAAAAACTTAGAAATGATGGAAAATAAGTTTATTATTTTGCTACAAGTTTATTTTACATTATGCAGGATAAAATTTTGGTTATGTACATAATGCCTTTGGCTACTAGCATGGTATTCTGTCAATTGCTTAATTTTCATTTCATCCATTACCAAGGTACAATAAAAAAAATTATCAGGGTTACTCTCCGCTCTCAATTTTAATGCCGTCAGCGCTTCTTGAGTAAACCCTGGTCGGCGATCGAAGGTAGTGTACCACTTAGTCAATGTACGGGTGCAGGCAAACATGTTCCAAAAGTTTTACGTACATAGCGATAGGCTTTTGGTGAGTAATAGTTAAGTATTTCTTGCAAATTTGTGAAGCCTGTTTATGCTATTGTTTTTTATGTTAAGGCATTTTTTCATTTTAATTTTCCTTGGCTTAAGTGTTGGCTCGTACTCGCAGTGGGAGTAGGACTAGTTCGGGCTATATAAGGAATTTTTTTCCGAATTGTGACTTTCGAGATCACTTATGGAATTTTGCCGAAACATCCAGCTTTCTTTTTTCGATGTAGACGATATTGTGCAATCACTACGATCACCCTAAAATAAATAATTTCATTTTAATCAGAAGATTCAAGCTATAGCTATATAAGAGATAGGCCGAATACACTGAATTTCAGATTTCTACAAATAGTAAGCTACACAAAATTCTTCATTCCTATCAATCTCGATGGCTGTCATTATTAACCGTAGACAGAGAAACCTATAGACAAATTGACGCCTGCTTTCGCATTTGCACACGAAAAAGACAGATTTATGCATACGTCTTGCATAGAAATGAGATAGAGCGGTGTGATTGTTTGTCCATTTCTCCGTGCCGGTTTTTTTGGTTCGCAAACTGCACTTTGCTAAACAACTTTGACAGTTCGTAGCAATCTAAGGAGTTTAAAAAGTTGGTTTTAGTGAGAAAAAAGTGTTTTGTGAGCTTAAGATGAATCTTGTTCAGTTCAGTTCTTAGAACAATTAAAATTTTTATCTAAATGTGTTTAAAAGTTATAAAGATTATTTTATAATCTAAAACTACGTTGTCGTCCTTTCTCACTCGAGGCCACGCTAATCATTAGTCTATAGGTTTCTCTGTCTACGTTATTAACAGTTGTTAACCTTTGAGTATTAAACCAAAGGAGACGGCATCGCAAGGCATAACCCTCTGTAACAGGTACGAGAGTCCGAGACATATTCGTTATATAAAACTAGTTGCTCCGCGTCGTGCGTCATTCCGAAGTGATCGTGCCAGTAAATCGAGCTCCGATAAAATGCCGAATTGCGGTGTATTTACATGAAAAAAACAATCAAAAACGTCAAGTATATAAAAGGACAATGTAACTTTTCATCTGTGAGTATTTTTAACATAATATTAAAGTAATTTTATCATTAAAGCTCGTACTTTGTGAATATTATCGTCCAATACCGAATGTGGCCATCATAGTTCATAAAGTGAAAAATAATCTATTTTTAAACAAATTTAATTTACTACACAAGTTATATATATTAACGAAAATATATTTCCTGATAACTAAATCAGTTTGTCATGAATAATAATCATTACATATAGATGTGTAGTGGATTTTGTTAAATGATTTATATATTCAGTTCAATTTCAACACGATACTGAATATTATATGATGAAATATAATCGATAACTAGTGTTTATTAAAATATTATACAAAATACAGGCGAAATAAGTCAAATCGAAACTTGCTACCTCGCAGCAAAAGTGTGCAATTTTTATAAAAATAATCTAGTATCACTGCAACCGAAAGTATTGCACTATAGTGATGAACGCCGCAACTTTAGCTATCGATAAGTTAATTAACCATGCGGGTTTGTCTGCCGAACCGGTTTGTAGTTTTTATTTAGATTTTATAATAAAGTATTACAAAAAGTAGTAAATTTTTCTATTATTTGTTTGTTTTTACAGATTTCCAAGAGATCCTCTTAGGCGGCACACTTGGATTGTAGCTTGTAGAAACCATGAATCTGACACTGCAGTACCAACCCTGAACTTGTGGGAGGTAATGTTTGGCTGTAATTATATTTAGATTAAATATTTTTATTATTTCCTTTGACACCAATATATATATATATATATATATATATATATATATATATATATATATATATATATATATATATGTGTGTGTGTGTGTGTGTGTGTGTGTGTGTGTTTGTGTGTGTGTGTGTGTGTGTGTGTGTGTGTGTGATAAAGATATTTATTTTGTAAAACATGAGTAAATAAAATACAAGTGTTAAAAACTTAAAACGAGCTACATGTTTTGCCATGGCGTACGGTGTATGGCGTACAAAAATTATTCTACATTAAGTTTACAATTACAATAATAGGTATATAAATATATGAATTAAATTTGATAGGTTAATGCTTTTGTAAACTAAATAAAATATTTTTAAGTAGAATAATATTGGTGATACGGTTGTGGTACGGTTTTCGCTGTGGTCGGTCAGCTGGTGATCTTCTGGTCTACCTAATTCACAGATGGGTGGAGGCTGTAGAGTTCAAGGGGCAGGCATTGGCCGTTAGTTTGGACATTGCGAAGGCCTTCGATCGGGTTTGGCACAAAGCGCTTCTTTCGAAGCTCCCTTCCTATGGGCTTCCCGAGAAATTGTGCGATTGGATCACCAGCTTTCTTGCAGATCGGAGCATCAAGGTCGTTGTATACGGTTGATATGTTGCAAACCTGTAACATTCATTGCTATGCAGATGACAGCACTGGTGATGCTCTTTACACCGGCCGAGCCAATATTTCTCGAGAAAACGTCTCCGAATGCCGTGACAAACTTGTGTCTGAAGTCTAGTCTTTGCTGAACAGAGTCTTGGATTGGAGGCGACTAAATCTAGTCCAGTTTAACCCCCAGAAGACACAAGTTTGCACGTTAACCGCTAAAAAGTACCCCTTGGTCGTATCTCCTCAGTTTCAAGGCACTCCCCTTGTTGCCTCAGCCAGAATCGGAATCCTCGGCGTCGACATATCGAGTGACGCGCAGTTTCGTAGTCACTTGGAAGAGAAGGCCAAACTGGCCTCTAAAACGCTTGGCGTGCTCAGCAGAGCGGACATTATTTCATGCCGGCACACCACCTGCAACTTTAAAAGGCGCAGGTTCAGCCGCACATAGAATACTGTTCCCATTCCATGGAATATTCTTCACAGTCATCACTCATCATACAAATTTCTTATCGTATCCAAAATTTCTTCTTCGTCTTTGTTCAATTTATATTGTTGCGCGCCATAATTAAGCTACAATCAGCTCGTTAAACTGAACACGCGTTTCGTATACAAGGCTTCTGCCAGCTTCTGCACTCGTACTGAAGAGACAAACAAAATGGCGGTCATGATCACGAGGTGGACGCAGTGTTGACAGATTTTCACTCGCGAAAAGAATCTGTCTATAATCCATTTTATACGATTCTTTTATTCACGTCACTATGTAAAAAAGTAAAAATAAAGCTATAGAACTTAAACGCAAAACGGCAGTAAAATATTATTACCTTTTAAAGTTTTAATTATTTTGAGCACGATGTCTAAAAACAGTATGTTGATTGTGTGTGTGAATTAATAGTATAATGATTTAGATTGATTGTGTATTTTTAAATGATGATTTACGACCATGAACAAAAAATGATTATTATTTCAAATTATGCGAAACGTGAAGAGTTACGTTCTAAGATGTGTCAAAAGGGTCTTCGTAATTGGAATAGAGTATAATAGTTTACATGCGCAAATATTTAATATACAAAATCACACATACCTTACATATTCAAATCTGATCGAAACTATTATTTATATAAGAAAACAAAAGTAGCGATGCGCTGATGGTTGAGTCAAGGTCCCGCCAAAACTTCAAAATATAGGCTTTTAAATATATGATTTAAAAGCCTATATATTGGTTTAGAAAATCGCTGGTGGTAGTAGTAAATTAATTAGAGAATGCTAAATTTCACTACCATATTATGGAGGAAGGGGGAGAGGGTTGGGCCTTCAGCCACCTCCACTAACCAAGCGAATATTGAAGTGGTGCGAAAGCACAACAGTAGAAACTACCACGTCAGACTACCATTATAAATAAATTTTCTTGAAGTGTTAAAACGTTACCTTACGCACTTACTTACCTAACGTTAGTTTACAAACAAATTTCACAAGGACAAACATTCAGACCCGGAACAATTACGTGTAGGCCATACAAATACTTGCTCCGTGCGGGTTTCAAACCTGCGACCCCAAGCACTGTAACTCGTAGCTAAGCCACTGCGCCACGGAGCTGTCGCAGGAAATTAATTTTATATAAAGCTTCTTATATGAACAAAACCAAGACCAAGCTGTATGGTCTAAGACCATTGCCTGACTTAATTGACGACGGACGAAACTGAGGTAATAAACTTTATATCGTAGACAGAGAAACCTATAGACTAATGATTAGCGTGGCCTCGAGTGAGAAAGGACGATAACGTAGTTTTAGGTTATACAATAATCTTTATAACTTTTAAACATATTTAGATAAAAATTTTAACTGTTCTAAGAACTGAACTGAACAAGATTCACCAATCTTAAGCTCACAAAACACTTTTTTCTCACTCAAACCAACTTTTAAACTCCTTAGATCGCTACGAACTGTCAAAGTTGTTTAGCAAAGTGTAGTTTGCTTAACAAAAAAAAAAACAGGCACGGAGAAAGGGACAAACAATCACACCACTCTCACTCATTTCTATGCAAGACGTATGCATAAATCTATCTTTTTCGTGTGCGAATGCGAAAGAAGGCGTCAATTTGTCTATAGGTTTCTTTGTCTACGCTTTATATCATAAAAAATCAACAGTAGTATGGAGTGTAGAGGTAAGGAGAACAAACTCATAGGAGAATAATTGTAAAAGTGTCCATCTGTAAGCAATAAATAATATTTCAAAAACTCTCCACAACAGCGCTGGAGTAGCTACAGGAAACAGCTACATGAAACGAACTTAGTAGTTGTCGACGGTGTGAAATGTGCTGCTAAACTGCTCAGTAGCTCTAAAATCTAAAATAATTTTATTTAGTAAATATAACCTCGAAAAAGTCGTCTATTCCACTAATATTTTTCGGCGCGTTCTTTAAAATTTACCCCGTAGCTATAGTGGCGCTTCCCTTATTTAACAGTTTTCTACGGATACTTTTTAATACACAGTCTGTACTCATTAGCATACATTCCATAAAAAGCAGATTAATAGTAAAGATACATGGAGTATATAGATAAGGAGGACAATCTCCCATACGAAAATAGTTGGAAATGTGTCCATTTGTAAGCAGTAAATAAAAAAAAACAGTAACAATTTAAAAACTATACAATAGCGCTCGAGTAGCTACGAAGTATGATAAATCGCCGTAACATACGTTGAGTGTGATTTTGAAAGCAATAAAATAATTATTGTAAATAGAATTATGTAATGATTTCTTAAATTTACGCAAACACTACACATTAAATAACACTAAATTTACGGATTCTATCGCGTTTATTTAACTGATTTTACTTATTTTTAATTCCCGACGGTTCGGGTGCTGTACAACACCCATGGTCACGGGGGGGGGGGGGGCTGAGATGTTTGTTCTCTCAGTGGTGACAGTATTTTTGCCAAGTGTTGTGCCAGCTTATAAGTTGGTGAATGGCAACAAAACGCATCCTCCAGATCGATTTCCTAGATGTTTTAGTCATTTGAAATTCTGATAACACTATTGGTCACACTGTGTATAGAAAAAAGACCCATACCAACCGATATTCAAATGGTGAATCTCACCATCATCCTTCACAGTTAGCTACCGTGGGTAAATCTTTGTTACAGAGAGCACGAGGGATCTGTGCCAGAAAACATCTGGCCGCCGAGCTTGAGCACGTCAAGCAAGTGTTGCAAGACAACAAGCTTCGGATCCCGCGCCTACGTCACAGTGACCGAGTGAAGCCGGCCACAGTCGAGCGTGTGCCTGCTGTACTACCATATGTCAGAGGAGTCACAGACAAGGGTTACTACATCTTGAAGCGAGCTTCCATTAAAACATATTACAAGCCGCCGAAGAAGATTAGTCAATTTTTACCATCCGTCGAATGTAATATCCCTCTATAAGATGCAGGAGTGTACAAGTTAGATTGTGAATGTGGTCTCTCTTTCATAGGTCAAACAAAAAGATTCATAAAAACCCGCGTGAAAGAACATATAGCTGACGTGAAGCACCGACGCTCCGCAAAGTATGCAGTCTGTGAACATGTTCAAGATCGTCCCCACCATTACATCAGATCCTCGCAAAAGAACACCAATTCCCACCAAGGATGATACGTGAGGCTATTGAAATTAAAAAAAACATCCTAATTTCAATAGAGAAGATGGTTGGGTGTTGCCATCTGCTTGGGATCCTATAATTAACAAAATTAAACCCAAACACAAGTACAGTGGTATCAAGCATACCACAAAAGTGGTATGCTTGATACCACTGCAAGACTTTAAGAAACTGTAAGTTCTTTTTGCGTAAATCGGACCAAAAATTAATATTCCAAAACTGAAGGTAGCCGGGCTAATAATGACATCGGGACGTCAAACATCTCCGTCCCCCCGTGACCATGGGTGCTGTAAAGCACCTAAAACGTCAAGCTTCTATCGCGGGCCTTGAGTGCGGGAAAATCCAGAAATTCCGTAACGAAAAAAACCTCACGCTGTCCGACGGGCACGGAGGTGTGGCTTGAAGGCCGTGCATTGTCTAACGATGGTCTAACGTCGTTTCTTTTCCTCAGTCTTCGACACGGTGTTTGTGTATAAAGTGTTTTGAAATTTTGAATATGAATGAACAAAGTGCATTTATTATTAATGAAGAAAGTCACGAAAAAATAGTGAAAGAAAATGAGTGAGTACTCTATATACATACCTACATTTTATTATTATCACAAATGCAGTACTAATTTTGAATTGAAAATATAATACTGCTATAAAGAAAACCTAAATTTTTGATATTAAAATGATAAAAAACCTTTCAAAAACTTAGATTCTCAATATGTATATATATACTCGATTAACCGGACTAATTGTTGCCGTTAGGGATTCGGATAATCGAAAATCCGGATGATCGAATGTATGAAGAAAAGCGGGTTTTGCGCATTTGTAGTACATATGTACATACATAATGTTATGTGTTTATTAAAAACAACAATTTCAACGAAAATCAATGTTTATTAAGAAATTATTATTTTTTAATAAACATTGATTAAATTCCATGAAGAGATATAAATCTATATAACCATCCGTTACTTGCGACAAACGAGCCGCCGTCACCTAATTTTTTATTTAACTGTAATGCTTTTTCACAAAGCAAAGGGCCAGATATCATTTGCCCAGTTGATCGTTTTTGTAAAAACCAACAATACAAGGCGTCTTCTAATTGCCAATTTACTCGCGGACATAGGTCCTTATGTCCTGGAGGGGGGTTTGTTAGCGCCTGATAGTAGATCGTCTTATCTCAAGCGGTGTGAAGCGACGATTAGTGAGGTGCGGGAGGGGGAGGCTAGCTGCATTTGTGCGCGCGGTCGGTCACCCCTAAAGTTGGGCGTTATAACATACAACAGATAATATATTTCATTATATATTTTTAATCTTACAACACATTAGAAATGAACCATTGACTGTTATAATATTATATTCATTATCGTTAGAAAGCGTCATCTGTTTACGTTTACGGTCCAACCGTCGCGTCGGCCGAGACAATGGGAGTCAATAAAATACTACCTACATTCATTATGCCACAAGGATTGCGTATAGCTTACACTAATTTAAACTCTAAGCTAACTTAATAAGAGCTTATTTTACTAACACTAAATTATAACGGTAAACAAAAATATATTATTTCCTCCATTAGTTGCCTGTTGTGCCTGTTATTTAATTTGGCTGTTGTAATATATAATATATCAGTTTAGTGTTCAGTTAGCTGTCTAGCTGAGATGACAATGACACTGTTATCTGTTAAATTATATACGTAATGTTTTGATAGCAGGTCCCCATATTACGAGAAAAAGCTATTGTTGTTTTTGTTTATTTTTCGTTAAACAAAACGCGAACACAGCCGACGACTGAACTGAACTAACCGCGTGTACAATGTAATATTTAAAACTGTTATAATATATAATAACAGTTTAAAACAACAGTTAGAAAAATATATTACAACAACATAACGAATTAGAAAAATATAACAGTTTGGCCCATCTTTAGTCACCCCTGTTGGCATCGAGCCGAGCTAGGGAGCAGACGGCGGGGCCGGGCTGCACCCGGCCCGCCGCTGGCGCGCCTAGCAGCACGCGCGCCTCGCTGATGACGTTCTCCGGTCGCATTGTAGGGGTCGCGAGAGTTTTTGCGCGAAGCCGGGTTGTTCATATATTGAAAGTCTGCTTGTTTTGTCTTAGACTTATATTAATAGAGCGTACCATTTGAACTTAAAGACAATTAATTGGACAATAAATAATAAGTGACAAATCTTGCCGTGGAGCGTGGAACTGAGTAGTTGCGCGTCTTGTTAATATAATTGACGTAAGGCAGACCTGACGTATGTACTGCGCGAACCTGAGTTTTTTGCGACTCGGTCCGGTGATACACTATTTTTCACAAATAGTAAGTTCGTTATAACGCGGGTTCGGTTAAATCTGGTTGAATTTGATTGGATTAACCTAAGTAACTTGAATTAATATCAAAGAAAAAGAAATACTGCATAAATAAAATAAATAAATAATTATAATTGCATAAGTTGATACAAAATGCTATGCAATAGCTTTACCGCGGCAGTCCCCGAGTGCCACACGTCTTTTTTTTATTTCAGATAGAGCAGACCGTTAACGACCAACTAAATAGTTGATATTGTCCGTAATTTGGATTCGGACCATAAAGCGACGGGTATAGAATTTATATTATCCCCCCGGAGATGGATTAGTTTCCGACTCCGATTCGGGTGAATAAACAAATGTAAGTTTTGACAATTTATCATGTAGACAACTTCTGTCTCCTGCTGAGCTGGTGCTTCATGGAAATAAAGACAATGATAACAGCGAGTCAGAAGATGATCTTCCGCTTTCAGCCTTAGCTAGTCGAAATACAGTATTACACGTGCCTTTATCGAGTCAAACAGGACAGCCACAAGCCCGTAAGTGGGTAAAACGAGATTTATGTAGGATGGATAATGAGTGGATTGCACCGCTTCCAAGATCAGTGATGACCGTATCAGATGCGTCGGACCCAGTTGATATTTTTGAATTATATTTTAGTCACGAAGTAATCTTTCATATTGTTCGTCATACAGTTATGAATGCTGTAGAAAAGTTTACCTAGAAGCATTTACCTTATCTGATAATGAAATATATTGCTTCGTCGGCATTCTTATATTGACAGGTTACTGTCCACTGCCGCGACGACTTATGTATTGGGAGAGTAATGAGGATACTCACAATTTGTTAGTAGCTAAATTTATGCAACAGAACCGGTTTGAAGAAATTTTGCGCTACTTCCATGTGGCTGATAACTCAAATTTAGCGCCAGGTGACAAAATGGCCGAAGTGCGTCCCTTGTTTGATATGCTCAATAATTTTTTTTTACAATATGCCGTGATTGAAAAGATATTAACATAGATGAATCTATGATCCCCTATCTATCTAGAAATTTGCTAGATAGATAGGGGATTTATATATCTAGAAATTTGCTAGGAGGCAATTTAGAAGTCAGTCTGCTCATCTCTATAACTATACTAATAAAAAACTTAACATATATGCAACGACCAAGCATAATGTGAAAAAACAACTTACAGCGTGGTTAAAGACGATAGAGTATGAAGAAACTGAAAATTTATTGAAAGAAATAGAAAAATTACTATAGTATAAAAAGAGCAACACACACACACACACACACACACACACACACACACACACACACACACACACACACACACACACACACGAGAGCGCGCGCACTTGGTTTAATCTTTACATATGCGCAATTTTAATCTTATGGAAGAGCGGGGTTCCCTAACACAGGTATTGATATACTTAAAAGGAGACCCCAGCCTAGATAATGTATTTAAATTTAAGATACTGAATAAAGAATAAAGAATTTTTTAAAGAATTATGTTTTCGTGTGTTATATCTTCCAGTGCGTTATTTACACTTTTTACGACCTCACCCTATATATATATATATATATATATATATATATATATATATATATATATATGTATATAAGTATATGAAGTAAATTTGATAGGTTAATGCTTTTGTAAACTTAATAAAATATTTTCAAGTAAAACAATATTGGTGTCACAAAGGTAATAATAAAAATATTTAATCTAAATCTAATTACAGCCAAACATTACCTCACACAAGTTCACGGTTGGTACTGCAGTGTCAGCTAAGCTTCTTTTATTGTAAGCTTGGGGTATGAAATATGATTTTTCGAAATGTTCGGAGCAAATGGTGCTAGTCCGTTTGGGTATCTAAGATTCACGGTTTCTACAAGCTACAATCCAAGTTTGTCGCCTAAAAGGATCCTTTAGAAGTCTGTAAAAACAAACCAATAATAGAAAAATTTACTACTTTTTGTCATACTTTACTGTAAAAGCGAAATAAAAACTATAAACCGGTTCGGCAGACAAACCCGCATGGTTAACTAACTTATCGATAGCTAAAGTTGTGGCGTCCATCACAATAGTGCAATACTTTCGGTTGCAGTGATACCATTTTATTTTTAAAAAAATTGCACACTTTTGCTGCGAAGTAGCAAGTTTCGATTTGACTTATTAGGCCTTTATTTTGTATAATATTTTGATAAATACTAGTTATCGATTATATTAAATTATATAATATTCAGTATCTTGTTGAAATTGTGCTGAATATATAAATAATTTAACAAAATCCATTACACATCTATATGTAGTGATTATTATTCATCATAAAGCAAATTTTAGTTATTAGGAAATATATTTTCGTTAATATATTTAACTTGTGTAGTAAATTATATTTATTTAAAAATAGATTATTTTTCACTTTATGAACTATGATGGCCACATTCGGTATTGGACGATAATATTCACAAAGTACGAGTTTTAATGATAAAATTACTTTAATATTATGTTAAAAATACTCACAGATGAAAAGTCACATTGTCCTTTTGTATACTTGACGTTTTTGATTGTTTTTTTCATGTAACTACACTGTAATTCGGCATTTTGTTGGAGCTCGATTTACTGGCACGATCATTTTGGAATGACGCAAGACGCGGAGAAACTAGTTTTATATAACGAGTATGAGTCGGACTCTCGTACCTTTTACAGAGGGTATGCCTTGCGATGTCGTCTCCTTTGGTTTAATACTCAAAGACGTCGGGAATTGAAAATAAGTAAAATCAGTTATATAAACGTGATAGAATCCCTAAATTTAGTTTTATTCAAAAGGAATTATGGTGAAAGTCTGTGCAATAAAAAAATTATGGTTTATAAAAGTTCTTCAAAATTTAGAATGTAGTTACAGTGGTGCCACCCTTATTAACACTTTCCTACGGAGACTTTTACGTGATACAGAGTCCATGGAGGTTATTATGTTATTTATTAATAAATACTAATAACAATATTAATAATAATCATTTCGTTATTTCCTTTTTTTCTTTGAATGATATAATCATTTCAAACTAGCGCACAACAGCCCGCTTTGATTGAGACAACTTAGCGATCGCAGTGCCTCACTTATGGTGTCCATATTTCTGGGTCACTATTTTCACGGCGATTGTTCTCCTGTTCTCTAACCTTCATGCTAGGGATGATCGATGTTGCAGAAACATCGATGATGACATCGATGTTGGTACCGATAGCTTTACATCGATGCTTGATGTTTATCCTGCTCATAACATTGGTGTTGGCCATTATGGATGTTTTTTGCACGTGTACTTATTTAATAGGTGAGAAATAAAAAAATTATCATGTGGTTTGTGGTTTAGTGTGAGTGTTTACGCACAATTGCAAGGCGCTAGTTCCGAGCGGGGAACGGTTAGCGTTGCGCGGGATAGGGGCGCTTGCTATGCGCGTACGGCGCTGCTAGCGAGCACATTCGGCAGGATTCTTTTGAGGCCTGAAGCCGCGCCGGTGGGGGTCGCGAGATTAGCCTAGAACATTCGATTTACGTGACGACCGTGTCGATTTATAGGTCACGAGTTTGATAATAAGATTTTTTGCGTCGAATATCGACGGCCTCCATGGTGTTGTATTTTATCATTAATATACATGACAACGAGGCTTTTTTGATATTTGAATTATTGAATTAACTTATATTACTATTAATTTGCATCGACGAGTTGCTTGTGTAGTTAATTAGAGTTAAAATATATTAGTTAAAGAGTACGAAGGAATTTGGTTTCTTGTTGAACGTTAAACTTTGTGATCCGGGTGTAGATCGCTCGCAATTATAGTTCGTGCTAGTGACGCTGGACTTGCACGAACTATAATTGCGATGTCCGATAGCGGTGAGTGTCTTGTGGAGCGTTCAACTAACGAGGTGTTGCTGAACGATTTCCTTGGTGACGTCAGGTTACATTGTAAACAATTCTCACACACCACTAACACATATCATTTACTTGCCCCTGACGACGCCTTGTGGTCGACCCTACACTCCGGAATTCGGTAAGTTTTGTGTTTGCGTATCTAGCCGTTATAAATTAATTATCCATAGGCCATTTGGGCCAGACTCTTGGTTACTCGTCTGATTGGGTTACTGATGGGCCCTAGCTCAATCGACCTTTATCGGGGTAACTCAGGGCCAGAGCAGAGCGTGGTTAGGTACAAGCAATCAACCCCGGGACATTGTTGGTAGTAGAGCGTGGTTGATTGTTTCGACAATCACGCCCGGCCGTAATATAATATTTTTTTTTATTTTGTTGTTTGTTTGCAGGTCGGTGGCTATAACCACGCCGTTAGGCTGCGCAAACGGAGTGTAGTTTAGAGTTAGGTACGTACGAGTCAGGTATTTGTATTTAGTAGTTGTATTCGTATTTGTATTGTAGATTAAATTGCCGAAGTGTCGGTCGCCTCAGCGTGGCATCTTTGTTGACCGACTGTAGTGAGTACTTGCGGTGTAGTGTAATTGTGTTTGATTTAATTAATAGTAATTGTATTGAGTAGTGATGCCATTGCACAAGCCACCGGCGCTTCGCTTGCAGGCGGAGCTGCGCTAGGTCGCGAACGCCCACACCTTGATAGGGCGACCCGGTCGGGTCCATAGTTTAGAGAAGCGGCTCGAGCAGGTCATGGCCCGAAGGGCCGTAGTGGAGGAGGCTTGCATTGAGCTTTTGGCCTCGGGAGCGGAACAGGGATGGCTCCCAACTCTGGACCTGGCAAGGTTCTCCGGGGTCCTCTCCAACTGGCTCACCTTTGTGGGACTGTTTGATAGCCTAGTGGACACCCGGAGGGACTTGAGACCAAGTCAGAAGATGGCTTCACTGAAGGGGGAGGTCCTGGGCGTTGTCGGCCATCTGAAATTGTCGGATGACGCCTACCAGACTGCTCGGGACCTCCTCACCGGAAGGTACGCCAACGTACGGCGAATCGCGGACGAAAACGTCAAGCAGTTGCTAAACCTCCCGCTGCTTAAGGACCGGGCCAGACCACGTCCGGACATCGTAAATCCAGTCTTGATGGTCTGTAATTCTTTGAGGCGGCTGGATTTACCGGTGGACGAATGGTCCTTTTCGTTGCTCCTCATTGTGCTGTCCCGCCTGCCTCTCGATCTTCGGATCCATTTCGAGAAGAGGTACGGCGGGGACGGCGCCTCCTATATTCCGCCCTTCAGGGACCTGCTGCGGTTCTTGGAGGAGCAGTGCAGGCAAATTGAAAGCGCAGCGGGCACCGTCGACGACGTACAGACTGCCAGCCGAGCCGTGCCCAGGGAGAGGCGGAATCCCCCGGGCAAGTCATCGCCAACCCCCCTCAGACCAAGCGGAGCTCCCGCGGGAGGGCGTCATCCCCTACCTTCTTATAGTAGCCTAGTGGCCAGGGTGGCGCCCACCTGCTCCTATTGTCGAGCATCCGATCACCGGGTGACTTTGTGCCCGAAATTGTGTCCCAAAGAGACGAACCATCGCCAAGGAGCGCCGCTGGTGCTACTCGTGTTTGGAAAGGCATCTCCAACGAAACTGCCCGCACCAGCGGCCCTGTCCACACTGCCAGGGCAACCACCATGCCGTTTTGTGCCTGGGTGCGAACGGCGCTTCCTCTCGGGGCTCTGCCAGGCCCTCAACCCCCACGGGCAGGTGCGCTCAGCCACGCCTTCTGTCGGGTGACGCTCGGCACTCCCCTGCCGACCACCGTACCCCTGGGTTTGAAGGGGGTCCCTC
This sequence comes from Parnassius apollo, assembly GCA_907164705.1. Lineage (NCBI taxonomy): Eukaryota > Metazoa > Arthropoda > Insecta > Lepidoptera > Papilionidae > Parnassius > Parnassius apollo. Next base: position 2,847,647 of record CAJQZP010001697.1, read on the forward strand.
CTCATATCAGTCGTGGGTCGTTCCCCCAGGGGCGGGGGGGTCATCACAACCCCTCAGCATGTGGAGAGGAATTTTACGGCCACTCAGCGGTCAGCGAGACCCTTCTTACCCCTGTTGGCTGAGAGGCTACGACTGGAGTACCATCCTCCCCCATTTGGTCGGTACCGGTACTACGGGGTTCCTGTAACCTCGAATTTGTCCCGGGCCTCAAGGCCGAGGTTCCCTGAAATTCCCCAGGTCGGCCCGTTCGGTGAATTCCAACCACGGGTCATTGAGAGGCCGCCGGAATGCCGCTTTCGGGAACCCCGGATCGAGTGTCGGTCCGATGGAGCCCTAGCTTCCACCATGGCCGCCTCCACTGATCCACAGAGCCATCAACAGTCCACTTGTCAAACTGTTGTTTTGCCGACGGCCTCAGTGAGGGCGTACAACCCGAGTGGCGACTGTTTAACGGTTCGCGCTCTATTGGATTCAGGTTCACAAGCTGTGTGGCCTCCACTTGGTTGGTGGGAAGACTAGGGCTCTAAATATCTGACGTTTTGTTTGAAGATAAAATATTTGAGTAACTTGTTGTATTCAACGTTATATGTGGAAAGATTGTCAGTAGAGCTTACTATCAGAGTTTGTGACATTTTACATTTTTACGATGTAGCTCTTAAAACGTGTTCCTTTTTTTTTCTTGTGCTTTTATTTTTGTGCTTCGTCTATTTTGCAGCGGGAATTTTGGATTTTGGTTGACCGACGCACCATTCGGAGCGTCATTTTTAAGTGCTACCTTGTTATAAATTGAAGGCCACCATATCGCAGCCGATAATGGTTGACTTACCACCCGACCGCGTCAGGGCCATCCGACCATTCGCTGGAGTCGGAACCGACTTTGCTGGCCCCTACCTCGTCAAGTCCTCCTACCTTCGTAACACGCGTTCACATAAAGCCTATCTGTGCGTTTTCGTGTGCCTCGCCACTAAGGACGTTCACTTAGGACTTGTTAGTGCCCTCAGCACTGAAGCCTTTGTGGCCCCGCTGGGCCGCTTCGTATCGCGTCGCGGTTTGCCGGACTGGATCCGGTCGGATTGCGGAACGAATTGTAGGGGCACAGATAGATATTTGAAGGAGGTCATCGAATTTCTGTCCTGCAACAGGACTTATTTGGCTGCTGCGATGTCCGGGAGGGGCATCCAGTGGAAATTCGATCCTCTGGCTTGTCCACGTTGAGGCGGTAGTTGGGATTGCAAGAGCGCATCTCCGTCGCGTTAGTGGCCGTGGCTTTGGTTGGAGATTCGGTCTTGCAACGTGCCGTCGCAACCCTATCCCGTTTGCCAATTTACTCGCGGACATAAGTCCTTATGCCCGGGATGGGGGTTTGTTTACGCAAAATTGCAAGGCGCTAGTTTCGAGTGGGGAACGGTTAGCATTGCGTGGGAAGGGGTCGCTTGCTATGCACGTACGGCGCTGCCAGCGAGCGCAGTCGGCAGGAATCTTTTGAGGGCTGAAGCCGCGCCAGTGGGGGTCGCGAGATTAGCCTAGAACATTCAATTTGCGCGACGACTGTGTCGATTGTTGCGTCGAATATCAACAGCCTCCATGGTGTTTTATTTTGTCGTTAATATATGTGACAACGAGGATTTTTGAATTATTGAATTAACTTAGATTGCTATTAATTTGCATCGACGAGTAGCTTGTGTAGTTAATTAAAGTTAAAATAAATTAGTTAAAGTGTACGAAGGAATTTGCTTTCTTGTTGAACGTTAAACTTTGTGATCCGGGTGTAGATCGCGCGCGATTATAGTTTGTGCTAAGTTACGCTGGACTTGAGTTCCGATAGCGGTGAGCGTCTTGTGGAGCGGTCAACGCACGTGGTGTGTTTCTGAACGATTACCCTGGTTTCAGGTTACATTATACAAAATTCACACACACCACTCACACATATCATTTACTTGCCACTGATGACGCCTTGTGGTCGACCCTACACTCCGGAATTCGGTAAATTTTGTGTTTGCGTATCTAGCCGTTATAAATTAATTATCCATAGGCCATTTCTGGCCCGGCCCTCGGTTTTTCGTCGAATTGGGTTACTGATGGGCCCTAGCTCAATCGACCTTTGTCGCGGTAACTCAGGGCCGTAACAGTCAAAAATTTAAAAAATGGGAAGAAGTTAACAAACATCTAGTTTATTTGTTATAATATTTTAGTCTAATATATCTTGCCGATCATGATGAATGTTACTATGTTGATTTTATATTGTACACATTCAAAAATCTGGTATGAAAAAATTTACTATGGGACTTAGTTTTTATATCAACTACTTTTATCGCGAAAGAAATAATGTAGTTATAGAGAAAAAATTAACAAACCACGCAAAAATAGAATAATAGACTTTTCCGTTACCTTTGTTCACAAATTTTAATCAGACCCGTTTATAAAATGCACTGTCGAATGCACTATGCAGTGAAATTGTCTATGCTCACGCTCGTTCTATGATCTATTTCAGTTAACTTCAAGTTCAAGCAAAAAATAAACTCGTTATGATAAGCATAAAATGCAGCTAAATGTAATTGAATTTTGTAGATACTTACATATCGTTTCAAAATTATGTGGGTTCAGACAGCAAGGGAAAAACAATTCATTTGAATATCAAATTACGTTGAATAATTGTTAGGCGACAATCGACAACGTTACAGAATAACAAAGCGAAAGCAGTGACAACTGTGACATTACAATTCATACTTGACAGTGAAGTTTGACACACCATAATGATATTTTTTTAGGTAATCGATTCGTGATGAATTATTCAAAATTTTAAACCTTTAATAGAAGATTCAAGATTTAGTTGATATAGATTTCGCGGGTTCACGTTTTTCAGAAGTTCCTATTAATCGCTTATGGGTTCTTTGACATCGATTTTTGATATGTGGCAATCAAAACATCGATGGTTTAATTTTTAACATCGGTGATCATCGAACATCCTTTTTTGATACACATAGATAACTATATATTAATCAGAGATTTGTGTATGATATATTCATAGATAAATAAATATGTAGCAAGCTAGATATATTATTTTCCTCTATTGAGATTTGATTATATATACAGTAATCTATGGATTTGATTCACATCAGATAGCTTGCTACATATTTATTTATCTATGCATCAGATCACATCAAAGTGTCACTTTTCTAAAGAAATTAAGAATTTGTTCATTTTTAAAAAATACGAACGGAACTCTTATTTTATTCTTAGTTATTGTGGTATGATAGGCATATTCGTTAGTTATAATAAGAACATTGATGAATATGAGCTCAAAGAGGGGTAAAAGAAATATGGGAAATAAACATTTCCCGATAGCGGAATCAGTGAGTATAGCATTGAAAATACAGCTGGATAAATTTCTTAGCGATGAAAATGAAACAGAACTTAAATTTCCCACATTTCTGTCGGCTCAAGAACGTGGTTTCATTCACGAGACTGTGGCTAAGCTAGGACTTAAATCTAAATCGCGCGGGAAAGGTAAAGTTGCTACACTACAATACGTACTAAAATAAACAGTTACATATTTTACTAATACTAATATTAATTGCATATCTTACTTGTTTAAGCAATATGTCCTACTGTAGTCAGGGTGTGGAGACTTACAATACAATAAATGATAATAGTTTCATAATGTAGTGAGTTTTCATCTTGATTTAAATGAAGTAATATTTATATTATTTTACAGGAATCACAACGTTATTTTACAAATGTACTAAGAACAGTAACATCACTCTATTTATTTTGTACCTTTATTTTATATTTATTGTACAATATTAAAGCAGTGCAAAGATGAACAACTATCTCATTTATTGTATGAAACTCAATGCCACCCTATGTATCACCTGGTTCTCTCTTTTTCCTTTTTTTTTATTTATTTAGCGGTTTTTATCCCAAATAGATATGTCCACACTGTCATACCCTAACCTTAAAGACACACAGTTGTAAAAAAAACCTTGTTGAGAAGAACTAGAATTATTGATGTTTCATAACCACATACATCAAAAATTTTGCAGCGTCTGATAATGGTTCTGCTAATACAGCTCAACAAACTCTTAAATCGTGTCTTAAACTTGCCGAATCGGTTATCACCTACTGCATATCAGTTTGGGGAGGTGCGACCAAAACTATTTTCTTAAATCTGGAAAGAGCGCAACGGGCTCTTCTGAAAGTAATGTTCTTCCTGCCATACAGATCACCAACGGATAGCTTATATTTAAAAAGCGGTATCTTATCGGTAAAAAAGCTGTACCTCCTACGTATTGTGATGAGAAAACACCAGTCAATTTACTACCACCCAGGAAAAAATAATCGTAGGACGATAGTTAACGTTGTTCCGCAGCCCCGGGTTAAATAGGTATTTTCAAAGAGGCAATACAACAGCCAATCTGCTTACGTATATAATAAACTTAATAAAAAACTAAATATTTACCCTGTAACATATCTTGAATGTAAAAAGACACTAGAGAAATGGTTAATTACAAAAAACTATGAAGAAATCGAGAGTATCATTCATCACTCATAAGCGTATCTGAGTGCTATGCAACCTTTGGTGACAGTTATAGAAAGCTATTCATTGAACAATGATATCTTCCGATCCCAAACCACAGTCGTAGGGCCAATAAACCAATATGTGTTATATTCCACATAATAAAAATAATTTACAAGGGTACACATTCAATACATACATACAACACACACACACACACACACACACACACACACACACGCACGCACGCACACACACACACACCACACACACACACACCATATTTTGTAACTCTAAATTCGTACAATAATATAATAATAATCTGCCTGTATTATTTTATACTTCTAGAATTTAATAACTAATTTTTATTATTTTTCACCTCAACTTAATGTTATATACCCATTATTTGGAAGAGCGGTGCTTCCTAGTACAAGCAAATCCTTTGCTTAAAAGGAAGCTCCAACCACAATATGCTATGTAATAGATTAAGTTATGCAATAAAAGAATTTGAATTTGATTTTGAAATCGTACACGTTTATCTTAAAATTTTGCACCAATAATTCTCCTTTTCTCTTGTGCTTAACACATCCCAGTAATAAATGCTGAATGTCATGAACCTGGTTCTCTATAAAAAGTTCTGGCTGATACATCACCATGTGCGCAATAAAGGAATACACCACAATCATAGCTTGCACTATGAGATTCCACTAATCTGAGCATTATGATTAAACTATCTTATAATATTAAATTAATATAACTAAGATTTTTTTTGTGGAATAAATTGTTACAAAAAATGATGGAGTTAGAAAGATTCATCAATGTATGTTTTATGTTTGCTTTTCAGAACAGAATGAGTACTTACATACCTATCTATAAATAGTTGGATCAAATATGAAAATACCATTAACATCGATCTTTTATCAAATTAATATTTCATATAAGAAATAGTATTTTATTTTTCTACATATACATGGCCTATCTCTTAATACATTTGCTAGTGCTGACTTATTTTTGTTAAATTAGTCATTAAAGTAAGAAGGACAATGTGTATCTAGATAATTGCACATAAGCTGGTCTCTACTTGTTCATTGGTCTCAAATCATTCTCCCAGCACTTTTTGAATGACCAAACATGTGATTACCACATGATAAGAGAATGTTGAGTCTTTTAAGAGAGAATGTAGAATCTTTAAGAACAGTCCCATGTATTTTGGGTAATTCTTGTTGAGTTATTTTGTAGGAGCAGTCTGCTTAGGTGTTGTCATAGTAGTAACAAATATCAATTGAGCCAACCTTGTCTTTTTCAACCGACATCAAAAAGGAGGAGGTACTCAACTTGAATGTGTGTTACCTCAGAATTTTTATCTAGATGAACTGATTTTGATGATTCTTTTTTTATTTGAAAGCTGGCGTTTTGTTGAGTTCCATACAAATTTGATTAAGATCTGACTAGTAGTTTTTGAGTTATACTTCATAATAAATATTTAATTGACTTCAAATACATTGATGATTTTCTTATTTTATTTTTTATATTGAAGTTGGTTGTACAAAATTTTTAAATTTACCTCTTGTGGACCAATATGGTGCTCTTTTACTCTCCATAAGGTTGCAGGAGTTTCATTAATAGTTCTACAATCATAAAGTAAATGAATGAGTAAGACTTTTGTTAACTGAAAAACTGTAGCTAAAATTTCATCCAAAAACAAATGATGAAATTTCACCCAAAAATGTTCATGATGATGAATGCTGGAAAAACTTCACTCTTGATATGCTCTCTTAGACTCATGCACAGAATGATAGAACTAGGTCTCATGTTACGTCACTCGATGATGTGTTAAAATTTGATATGCTCTCTTAGACTCATGCACAGAATGATAGAACTAGGTCTCATGTTACGTCACTCGATGATGTGTTAAAACTTGATATGCTCTCTTAGACTCATGCACAGAATGATAGAATTAGGTCTCATGTTACAACACTCGATGATGTGTTAAAACTTGATATGCTCTCTTAGACTCATGCACAGAATAATAGAACTAGGTCTCATATTACGTCACTCGATGATGTGTTAAAACTTGATATGCTCTCTTAGACTCATGCACAGAATGATAGAACTAGGTCTCATGTTACGTCACTCGATGATGTGTTAAAACTTGATATGCTCTCTTAGACTCATGCACATAATGATAGAACTAGGTCTCATGTTACATCACTCGATGATGTGTTAAAACTTCACAGTCCTCTCATAATATGATAGTTATTCAAAATTCAAGCCTTGTAACTTACCATGTATAAATTTTGTAGAATTGCGGGTTATTTTCAACCATGTCATAACTGATTTTCATTATCTGCTGTATTTAAATTGAAGCCAAGTGATCATCTGCCTCAAACAGCTCATGAATGGCTATAATGGTTTATTAGGTAGTTCTTGTTTTCAGACAGTGATGTTTGTTGACTGATCTTATTTTGCACAACTTCTCATCTTCAAATAAATTCTTTGTGCATAGATTTGATTATGCAATCTTTGCTATATTTCATTTATACAAACATTTTCTTTCATTAAAAAATTGAAAGACAATATATTGGGCAAACATAAATAAACATAACATACATAAACAATCACGCCTGTCACCCAGAGGGGTAGGCAGAGACTACAGACTTCCATTTTGCACGATCCTGACATACCTATCTTGCCTCTTCAACATCCATCTATCTATGCATACATGCTAGTCGGTTAAGGGTACTGTTAATTTGGCCCATTTTTAGTATATCGCCAATTTGGTCGACAAACTTCCGCCTAGGACATCCCTTTCCGACTCTTCCATTCACTTCTGCAACATATATTTGCTTTGTCAGTCTTTCCGTATTCATTCTTCTACATGACCAAACCACCGAAGCATTGCTTTCTTAATCCTGGTCACTGCATCATCTTGCAAACCACACTCTTCTTTTATCACACAGTTTCTCACCCTGTCACTCAGATTCAGCCCTAACATACTCCTTAGCGACCGCATTTCTACTGCATTTATTCTACTCTCGTGCTTCTTCTGCCACACCCAACTTTCACTACCATATGTTAAAGTAGGGACTAATACAGCATTGTGAATTGCCATATGTGCCTTTATTGACACATTCTGACTTTTCACAATAGAGTGTAGAGCCCCATTTACTTTATTTCCTGCATTCACTCGTTGTTCAATATCCTTATCATATCTCCCATCCCTGCTGAAAATGGGCAAACATACACAGGTAAAATAGCCCTACCATCTTGCTTATTGTGATAACAATTGAATAATGTATTTGGAGATGGGTTAAGTATGAGACCTCCCTAAAACTATTTACTCTCTATTTTTTACCATTTGCAGGATGCAAAGGTCAGGTTAAATTTGATTCACCTATAAACATTTAAATATATGAGAACTTAAATTATTTTTTATGTTCAGGAGTCAACCGTTATTTAACAATATACAAACGAATGGGCTCAACTATTATTCAAAATGATGCTAAGCTCATACTTGACTCCAATATGAGATGCAGCATATCAGAATTAATCAATGCATTTCCAATAACAAGTAAAGAAAAGGATGACCTGAGTTGTTGTCCAGAAAAAGAAAGGAGTCCTCAATTAGCTCATAAGTCACTAGGCCAGTTGAACAATGGAGTTGCACAAGTAAGTTTTAAAATATATTAATATGTTTAAGTCTTAAACCCTTGGACTACAACTTTAAGGGAAACTCATAGTTCAGGCATTTCTTTTGTCAACTTATCAAAGCATTTAAGATTGTACCCAAATTTCTATAAAAAAAAGTTAAGTATAAAGGTAACCTAAGAAAATTCCTATTAAAAAAAAAATAAAAATGAACAGTATGAATAAATTGTTATTATTAAAAAAAAAATTCTAAAAATAAGTTGCCAATATATTCCACTGATGGTCAATGGCATCTTCATACTACTAAAAGGGATTTTGGAGTAGGAAAGAGTCTATTGTATTGCCTCTTGTATGTAAGTAAAATAAGGCAATTAAGCCTTATTTTACTTACTTTTCAAAAATGTAGGTTTTCTCATGTTATTTTTACTGTCACTATTATCACCAATTCCAATTACTGTTACTGTTATAGCATAAAAGTCCACTGCTTAACACAGATTGCCTCAAGTGTGAAAATTTGTCGGTAGTCTCCATACTTGGCTGGCTGGTTGACAACCTGCAGTTTTAAGTTGTTATTGAGAAGACACCGCTGGCCATCTCCTGGTTTGTTACAACTCATACGATACCCTTTGAAAGATATGGGATAGTGAATACACCGAGAATGAAAAATTATCAATGATATTGCATTTGTTTTATTTGTGCCGACTTTGATCAAACTTAGGGTTGCTACTTTGCTGTGATATTTACAAGGAGCGCTTAACATTTAAATCTAACATGGCTCTAATTTATAAATGTATTGCAATTAATTAATGTCATTATTATTTTTAGGTACCTAATACCACTTACAATCCAGATCTCTTAAAGTTTAGAGAAAAACTACCTGTATACGAACAAAGACAAGATCTTATAAATGCAATCACACATAATCAGGCAAGTATTTCATTGATTAAAGATAATTTTTTTGTAGTGATGACTAAAATCAGACATTGTCATTCACTGAAGGCCGTATGAGGAAGCTAAGTTGCTCAGTGAGCTATGGACTTAGCTGTGTGTTACTCTGCATAATAAAATACATAACAAATAGATCCGTAGAGTGACAACTGATGGAAAGAAAGGTTCTAAAATGAAAGTCTCATACTATATAAGAGGAGTGTAGGGCGACTCCCCACTAGAGGGAATGTCGAACTTGTAAAACATATGGATAGTCATAGCATGCAGGTGTCATGACCGTGTTTTGTGACAACCTTTGGGAAAGGCTTTAGTTCAGTAGTGGAGTTATAAAGGGCTCGAGGGTTATGGTGTCCTTGTCTTCGAACCTCAGACAATTACACAGACTACTGACAGAGTACAGAGCAACTTGTCCGCCTCTTCTTCAAGCTACAGGGTTTTTTTGCAGTCCTCAGGACCATTACAAAGTTAAAGGAGAGAGAATGAGCAAGTTTGTACTTCTTTTTATTAGTTTTAATTATTACTTACCATGGTTACAGTTGAGAGAACATTCATCTATCGGGTTTCTCTTCATCAATTTTTCTATACATTTTATTTAAGAATTTATTTTTAATGTGAAAATTAATTTTTAGGGTAATTAATGGCTTAGTCATTGTATAGTCTAGTTAGTAGTCTTAGTCTTTGTATTGCTCAATAAGCAAAAAATAACTAATTATTATACCCTAAGGCGTACATTCAGGATCGTGCCATATTGAAGTCCACGGTCTCTGCCTACCTCTCTGGCTGATAGGCGTGAGTGTTTGTATGTAATACTTGTACGTATGTTTATACGTGGTAGAGCCACGCTGCAGCTATATTATGGTTGTAGCATGAATGTGTTGGTTCGACCGGGGAAGAACCACACTCACAGAAAACCAAAGTAAAATAGCAACTTAATACTGCCGTGTTTTGTATGGGGAGTGTAGAGAACCGGAGACCCTTTTTTACTGGAAACGAGGCATTCCTTTCTTAGTCCTTGGGGGTGACAACGCATCTGCATTTTGATTCTTAATCGAGGATAAATGTAGATGCCTATGGGCCACCGCGTCCACTTATCAACAGGTGGACTGTGTGCTTGTTTGTTACCATTATTCTATAAAAAATGAAATACGGGAAAATTATGTTATGCTGCGAAACAACCTCAAAATGCTGGCCCCCCTCTGCTGCACGCGACCCGCCACAGTTCTCACTCAACGTAACGAATTCTTTGAGCCTTTAACTATTGAATATTGTAATTAAATTTTGTATGTAGATGATAAAATATGTAGCTGCAGCACCAAACTGTGTCCCATGATTTTGTTAACATCAGATTTCGGAACTGCCTCCCACTATGGAAGCAAATTTAAAGACGTATTCACATCAAAAAAGTACATACACGGAAATTGAAATTCTCTTCATTTTTTGAAGTCTGCTAAAAAATCGTTGGACCCAGCATTTCTTTTTTTCAAAAATGTTAGTAATTTCAAGTTTTATTTAGCAGTTGTAAATTTGATATATCTAAAATGGTACTTATTTTACATTCATAGGTGATCATAGTAGCGGGCGCCACCGGATGCGGTAAGACGAGTCAGCTTCCACAGCTCGTGCTAGATTGGTGTCAAGAGCACAAGCAACCAGCACGCATCTACTGTACACAGCCCAGGAGAATATCTGCTGTCTCCGTTGCAGAAAGGGTTAGTACTGAACTTGTTATTACAATACAGTATAGTATCTTTATTTCAGGCATCATGGACTTAAAAATTTAGAATGTTAGCCCATAGCGATATAGACCTAAACCTAAATAATACGAGGGCGGCACTGAAAATTTAGAAAGTTAGCCCATAGCGATATAGACCTAAACCTAAATAATACGAGGGCGGCACTGAAAATTTAGAATGTGAGCCCATAGCGATATAGACCTAAACCTAAATAATACGAGGGCGGCACTGAAAATTTAGAATGTTAGCCAATAGCGATATAGACCTAAACCTAAATAATACGAGGGCGGCACTGAAAATTTAGAATGTTAGCCCAAGCGATAACACCAACAGCACTGAAAATTTAGAATGTTAGCCCATAGCGATATAGACCTAAACCTAAATAATACGAGGTAGGCACTGAAAATTTAGAATGTTAGCCCATAGCGATATAGACCTAAACCTAAATAATACGAGGGCGGCACTGAAAATTTAGAATGTTAGCCCATAGCGATATAGAACTAAACCTAAATAATACGAGGGCGACTGAAGTTAGCCCATAACCACCTAAAACGGACACTGAAAATTTAGAATGTTAGCCCATAGCGATATAGACCTAAACCTAAATAATACGAGGGCGACACTGAAAATTTTGTGAATCAAGGAAGTGACGCAACATTACTATTTAAAAATGTATTTATTGCTTTTCGAAGTATTCTCCGCGAAATTTGACACATTTTTCCATACGATGGAACCAATCATTGAAGCAACCATTCCATTCAGAAGTTGGGGTCTCCAAAATGGCCGTTTTATAGGCGTCCACAGCTTCTTCAGATGATGAAAATCTCTGTCCACGCAATTTATTCTTTATTTTAGGGAAAGTATAGAAATCATTAGGGCTTAGGTCGGGGCTGTACGGCGGATGGTCTAATAATTCTATGTTTTCTTGCTCTAAAAACTCTTTTGTTCTGTGTGCGGTGTGAGAACTCGCATTGTCGTGATGTAGGATGATGCGGCGGTTGCAGTTCTCTTTACGGAGTTCAGAAACGGCCTGTGGCAAACAAATGCTAGCATACCATTCTGCATTAACCGTTCTTTGTCCCTCAAGAGGAATAGTCGTAACATGGCCGGTTTTGGAGACAAACGTGGCCACCATTTTTTTTGCAACACTTCGTGAACGAACAATCTTAACTCATTTTCGAACACCCAAACTCGTGACTGGTTTTTTGTTTCGGGTTCGTACGCGTATATCCAGGATTCGTCACCTGATACGATGTTGTATACAGCATTTGAGGATCCTGCGTGGAATCTTTCGAGAGTTCTGACGCACCAAGTAACGCGAGCCGCTTTTTGCTCTTCACAGAGCGAATGCGGTATCCATCGGGAAAACAACTTTTTTGCGCCTAATTGTTCATGCAAGATTATTTGTATTTGACTCTGACAATGTCTAAAGTTGCCTGAATTTCGCGGTATGTCACATGTCGATCTTCCTCAATCAGCTTACGCACATCAACGTTTTCTTGGGTGACTGCAGTTTTTGTATGACCTTGACGGGGAGGGGATTATTACTGAGCTTGACACGTCCACATTGAAATTCAGCAAACCAGCGATAAATTGTGGTTTTGTGGGGCTTCATCACCAAATGCAGAAATAATCCGGTCAACACATTGTTCTTGAATTTGAATTTTCTCGTGTTAATTCCATTTTCTCAATGACTAAACAAGTTTGACAAATCCTTGTGACAAGACCGAGAATCTTTTTTTAAATAAATAAATGGTATTCGATTTTTAAAACCAAGGTTTTTCAATAAAAAGATTTTAATATTACAGGAACAGTGGAAATATTCCATTCCCAATACTTTTAGCAGCCTGTGTATTAAAATAATACTCTAAAGAGAATTATCGTGGTGATCCTGATCAGGATACTGGGATAAAGTTATTAAATGATTGTATTGTCATTGGCCAACACGCATTGGGGCATCGCGGCGGGTAATTCCTTGACCTAAAAACCTCTCAGAAATGAGCGGAGGCCTGTGTCCAGGGAAGTATATAGGCTGTAACCTTAAATATAACCTCTTTCTAGGTAGCATATGAGCGAATGGAGAAGATAGGCCAATCAATCGGGTACCAGATTCGACTGGAGTCACGAGTTAGTCCACGCACTGTGCTCACATACTGCACCAATGGAGTGCTGCTTCGGACACTGATGGCCGGAGACACCTCACTTACAGGTAAACATTTCTATATTCTCTTTATATTATTATTGTCTTTTATAAATTATCTGATGCCAGTAGCGGATGCTGGGAGCCAGGTGGATGCGGTGTCCATTTCGATGTTCGAAAAGCCTTCAATACCGTTGATAACGATATCTTGTTGGTAAACTTGCGGAGTTAGGTTTTACACGTAGCTTACTAGATTTCTTTGCGAATTATCTGAGTGGACGTCAACAATACGTAGATTTCGCAGGTTTTGAATCGCAGCCGTATTGTACTTATTCTGGAGTGAGTCAGGGGAGCAATCTTGGCCCTTTATTATTTATGTTAATGATCTTCCTAGGGTCATTGAAGAGGCGCAGTGTTTCCTATTTGCCGATGATCTTAAAAATTTTCTGAAAGTCTGCAAAGGGACATTGGCACAGTGGGGAATGGAAAACAGATTGAATTTCAATGTGGATAAATGTATCATGAGTTATGGTCGTGCAAAAGCCCCTCAGAAGTATGCCTGTGAAATGAACGGCTTCGTAATCCCGCGCGTTACATATATTAGAGACTTAGGCGTTGAGATTGTCCCGGAACTTAATTTTCGTAAGCACGTTTTAAATAATTGTAAAAAAGCTTTTAGGAGTTTCGGCTTTATATTAAGACAGTGCAGGGATTTGCAGAATTTATTTAACAAACACCAACTATTAGAATTTTATATATTGCTTTTCATAAGAAGTCAACATGAAACGAACGCAAGTATTTGGAATCCACATGAAAGCAAGTATAGTGTCATGGTCGAAAAAATTCTAAATAAATTCACACGATTTTTATACTTTAGGCAGTACGGAATCTATCCTTGTTTTTCACTGATGTATCCGAGTCTGTTTGTACTGGGGATGGTTGGTTACAGCCGCTTAAGTGGGAGAAGAGACATCACGCTTATTAAATATGTGTGGAAAATATTACGTGGATGGATATATCACCCAGATGTGCTCGCTGCTTTAAAGCTGCGGGTACCTAATAATTACGTGTGTTCTCGTCGTCGTCCCCCATTACTCCTCGTGCCCGCTGCTAGGACGAAGTTGCTTCAGAATGCACCATGGTCACGGGCTATACACTATGTTAATATCATCTCACAGGATATTGACATATTTGCATGTGGTGAGACGAAATTCATAATTGCAGCAACCAAATGCGTTGGGAATTGTAATGTTTTTAATTAGTATCTTATTTTACCATCAATTTGATAGATTTTATACTAGATATCATTATTTATTAGTAAGTAGTTTTCTTATATTTAGGTTAGTTATAGCATCGCATTCGTTTAATAACTGTAATTGATGTTATAATTGTGTAATAAATAAATAAATATTTGCCTATTTTTAGCTTACTTCAAGAATTTATTTGTAGGTATGTGTTCGTTTTGATTAAGTATTCCCTAGACAACTCAAAACGTCAATCAATAAGTAAAAAGAACTAAAAATAATTTACTCTCTATTATATATCGGACCATCCCATCGGACCCATCCCACTACCCCACCCATCGGACTATGAGAGTGAGTGATATACTATATTACTCACTTTCATAGTCTGATGGAATGGTAATATGACACGACCAGAGAGAGATCAGGCGCGGGACCTACGGTTTTACGTGCTTTCCGGGCTGCTACTGAGAATTTTATTACAGAAAAACCCAATATGTGATTTTGGCCGGATTTAGAACTTGGGACGTCATGATCAGCGTTTACGACTACGAGTCAGTGAAATTATTATTACAACTAATTTCACCTCGCGGCGTCATGCCCACGAGTAGTAAAATGTCCCAATGCTGAAGCAATAATTGAACGTATTGTCCGTCAGGTGTGACGCACGTGTTCGTGGACGAGGTGCACGAGCGGGACAAGTTCAGCGACTTCCTGCTGATCGCGCTGCGAGATGCGCTGCCTCGCTTTAAGGACCTCAAGCTGTTGCTCATGTCCGCCACTTGCGACACGCAGATATTCTCCAGGTGAGTTATTTTTAACCATTATTCATTCCATCTTTGAAAAAAATCCACCTTTGAACATAGGAATCACTAAAAATTTTGATTTATTTGCCACTCTTGGCAGGCTCACAGCCACAGTATTTTATAACTCTTGAGTTGTTATCAGGAAGATGGTGCTGTACATCTTCATACACATGAGGTAGTAGGTATTCTTACATTGTTACTACATGGTTAACTCAAATATAGGATGGATATTTTGAAACCAGTATCTAAACCAGAATTGTACCAAAAATTGGAAACTATTAGAAGATTCAAAAATATACTGCATGAAGAAGACAAAGCCTACAGGCATTGAAAAGGTTCCAAAAATACCAGTAAAATTGGTATTTAGCGGTTCTGATACTAAAATTAGAATTTAGACCGAAATCAAGTTAAACGAAAAATATAAAAAAAGGATATATGATTAAATAATGCCTGTTATTTGGATGCTACAGAGGAGCTTCTTAATAAATTTGAGCGCTTGCAAAATCAGTGTATCCGTTTCATATTTGGGCACAAGAAATTTGACCGTATATCTCAGTTTCGTAAGCAACTCAAGTGGCTTCCTATTCGACTTCGAAGGAACACTCGATTGTTATGTGTCCTCTATAACATTTTGCACAACCCTTCCTCTCCCACATACCTCAGAAGCCGATTTTCCTTCACCCATCCTCCGGACAAACCATGCAGAGCCCTTGTTAAAAATCTTCTTGACTTTCCCGTCTTTAATTCCGGTTATTACTCCCACTCCTTTTCAGTTCACGCTGTAAGATTATGGAACTCACTACCGTCAAATATAAGAAATTCCGAAACTTTGTTGATATTCAAGAAACGTCTTAGAGATAACTACTTTGCATCCTGTTAATTTATATATATATATATATATATATATATATATATATATATATATATATATATATATATATATATATATATATATATATATATATCATATGTAACTATCGTATCAATTATTATTATTATTTATTGATTTATTTTATTTTTATTTATTGTTTTATTTTATATAATTTCCGTAACATTGTGTATATTATTTATTTTTTGTAGTACTAATGTATGCACTAAGTTTGCAATTTAAATATAATTTCCTTTATGGGTCTACTGGAAGATATTTCAGCGAATTTGGAATAAGTAGAACCTTTGTACGTAATTACTATAAGACTGCTTCTGTACCTTAATGTGTGTACATAAAATAAATTAAAAAAAAAATAAATAAATAAAGAAAACGATTTTGTTAGGCAACTTTATTTTACCAATTCACAAGCGAATTTTTGTGGTAACAACATTAAAAGATATCAATAAAAAAGTTTGTTGTAATTTCACATATTATTAGGCATGCTTATGATGTTTTTTTTCTGATGGTGATTGGAGTATCATCAGGCTACATTAATAAATATACAACAGATTTTTTTTCAATATTCTAGATACTTCAACAATTGCCCGGTGATCACGATCCCTGGTCGTTTGCACGAGGTGCAACGTTACTACTTGGAGGATGTGCTCAAGATAACGCAGTACCGTAGCAAGAAGATGTTGCAGGCCGAACGTGAACTCAGGCAGAAGCTTAAGTCCGGGCAGAGCTACTGGTCGCATCTTGAAGGTATGTCGATGTTTTGTATAGGCTCCCTCTATATGTTAGTTCTTAGATTTGTTCTAGAGCAAATCTTTAAAAAATGAGGCTAAGGTGTGAAATATTTACCATAGTGGCGGTGTACAAATGTCCACCACCCGATATCATCTAGTGGGTGTCGTAAGAGCCGACAGCATATGAATCAGGATATGCTAAGATTATAAAGTTATAAAACATATTATCTTACAAGAATGCCATTCAAATTGTTATGATAGTCACTGTTTTTGTTACCTATTACACTGTTTTTAGATGTCGGAAATGCGTTTTGAATTAATTACGATAAAAACAAATTTTACTAAAAATTGTGTAATAACGACACGCAAATATGACAATTTGTTCTCGTATTATGAAGTAGATGTCCGGTACTTGATTTTTTAATTTTGTTTTCAATTTAGGAGGATTGTCAGGGTTAAGCTCGAACTATTTACACTGTTTTTGGATTTCTAAAATGCCTTTTGAATTAATTACGATAATAATTAAATTATTTATATAAATAATTTTTCACTAAAAATTGCATATAACGAATTCAAAGTCAATTTTTTTTAACACAGATACACTCATAAAAAGTAAATCACTCGGACCCACACAAACTATTTCTGGCTGGAGGCGGGACTTATATACAACAAATTGAGTCTTAATGGAGAGCAGTCAAGAGGTTTCTCAGAAAACAAAATTATAACAATTCACATTACATTATTTCATTTACCACTATCATAGCAGAGTTTAGGGCAACCAGACTTTATAGATGAGATTGGTCGAATCGGTTCTAAAACTGAAATAGCACACCCCGACTCCACGTAGTTTTGTCTGCCCTACCCCTAGAGTGTTTTTGTAAAGACATAGGCACGGAGGGAGAGCCGCCCCCGCCCGCCTGTGATTTGCTACGCAAGGGTGAAGGGGCTGCATTTCCCGCAGTGCCGTAGCCGTTGCAGAAGTAACTTTGCGTCAATATTCCTGTATAAAAAAATGAGGTTATGATTTTACAAAAAAAAGAATTACTCATAAACTATACATTTCCGCAACGGGGAATGGTAGAGGGGGCTTCCCATGACCCCTCCTCTCCCCCTTCCCTCTCCCAACACCGTATGCGAGTACCGGACGTCTATAGTTTACCCATCTGTTTTAGTAATTAACAATGTAAAATAGAATTGAGAAGATTTAATGTTAACCTCATAATTGATATTACCAAATAATACCTTATAAGCAAAACATTCATCTCTGCAGGTCAAAAACAAAATGCAGAAGAGGGCAGCAGCAGCAGTATCAGTAAAGAAGAGAAGGAGAATACAATCGATCCAGCACTTCAGGCTGACATGGACGATTTTCTAGAAGATTGTTTTAAAGAAGGGAGTTTGGTAAGTGTCTTCATGACATCAAAGTTGACCAACTATTTTCCTATATAAGGTTAATTTTCATTCAATTTTTTCAAAGAATATCTAAATTTATTAATTAATTTAAAAATATAAATACTTATATACCCCTTATGCAGTTTTTAAAAATACGCGTATTTATTTGAAAATATCCGAAATTGAATGTGATTTATGGACAACTACTAAAGCGTACGCGTGCTGGTGTGTACACATGTCAATGCACATAGCTTTTACCGTTTACTTCCTTAATGACACGCTCACTGCTAAGTTGATAAGTACTCGACGCGAACTATGATTCCAATTTTCAAGTGTTGTGTGTGTTGCAGGACTCGTTCTGTCAGATCCTGTACATGTACCTGTCGGAGGGCGTGCTAGTGCTAGTGCTAGTGTAGGTGCGTGCGTGACGCGAGCGTGTGCTGTGTGTGTTGCAGGACTCGTTCTGTCAGATCCTGTACATGTACCTGTCGGAGGGCGTGCTAGTGCTAGTGCTAGTGTAGGTGCGTGCGTGACGCAAGCGTGTGCTGTGTGTGTTGCAGGACTCGTTCTGTCAGATCCTGTACATTTACCTGTCGGAGGGCGTGCTAGTGCTAGTGTAGGTGCGTGTGTGACGCGAGCGTGTGCTGTGTGTGTTGCAGGACTCGTTCTGTCAGATCCTGTACATGTACCTGTTGGAGGGCGTGCTAGTGCTAGTGTAGGTGCGTGTGTGACGCGAGCGTGTGCTGTGTTTGTTGCAGGACTCGTTCTGTCAGATCCTGTACATGTACCTGTCGGAGGGCGTGCTAGTGCTAGTGTAGGTGCGTGTGTGACGCGAGCTGTGTGCTGTGTGTGTTGCGGGACTCGTTCTGTCAGATCCTGTACATGTACCTGTCGGAGGGCGTGCTAGTGCTAGTGCTAGTGTAGGTGCGTGCGTGACGCGAGCGTGTGCTGTGTGTGTTGCAGGACTCGTTCTGTCAGATCCTGTACATTTACCTGTCGGAGGGCGTGCTAGTGCTAGTGCTAGTGTAGGTGCGTGCGTGACGCGAGCGTGTCCTGTGTGTGTTGCAGGACTCGTTCTGTCGGATCCTGTACATCTACCTGTCGGAGGGCGTGCTAGTGCTAGTGCTAGTGTAGGTGCGTGCGTGACGCGAGCGTGTGCTGTCTGTGTTGCAGGACTCGTTCTGTCAGATCCTGTACATGTACCTGTCGGAGGGCGTGCTAGTGCTAGTGCTAGTGTAGGTGCGTGCGTGACGCGAGCGTGTCCTGTGTGTGTTGCAGGACTCGTTCTGTCGGATCCTGTACATGTACCTGTCGGAGGGCGTGCTAGTGCTACTGCTAGTGTAGGTGCGTGCGTGACGCGAGCGTGTGCTGTGTGTGTTGCAGGACTCGTTCTGTCGGATCCTGTACATGTACCTGTCGGAGGGCGTGCTAGTGCTAGTGCTAGTGTAGGTGCGTGCGTGACGCGAGCGTGTGCTGTCTGTGTTGCAGGACTCGTTCTGTCAGATCCTGTACATGTACCTGTCGGAGGGCGTGCTAGTGCTAGTGCTAGTGTAGGTGCGTGCGTGACGCGAGCGTGTCCTGAGTGTGTTGCAGGACTCGTTCTGTCGGATCCTGTACATGTACCTGTCGGAGGGCGTGCTAGTGCTACTGCTAGTGTAGGTGCGTGCGTGACGCGAGCGTGTGCTGTGTGTGTTGCAGGACTCGTTCTGTCAGATCCTGTACATGTACCTGTCGGAGGGCGTGCTAGTGCTAGTGCTAGTGTAGGTGCGTGCGTGACGCGAGCGTGTCCTGTGTGTGTTGCAGGACTCGTTCTGTCGGATCCTGTACATGTACCTGTCGGAGGGCGTGCTAGTGCTAGTGCTAGTGTAGGTGCGTGCGTGACGCGAGCGTGTGCTGTCTGTGTTGCAGGACTCGTTCTGTCAGATCCTGTACATGTACCTGTCGGAGGGCGTGCTAGTGCTAGTGCTAGTGTAGGTGCGTGCGTGACGCGAGCGTGTCCTGTGTGTGTTGCAGGACTCGTTCTGTCGGATCCTGTACATGTACCTGTCGGAGGGCGTGCTAGTGCTACTGCTAGTGTAGGTGCGTGCGTGACGCGAGCGTGTGCTGTGTGTGTTGCAGGACTCGTTCTGTCGGATCCTGTACATGTACCTGTCGGAGGGCGTGCTAGTGCTAGTGCTAGTGTAGGTGCGTGCGTGACGCGAGCGTGTGCTGTCTGTGTTGCAGGACTCGTTCTGTCAGATCCTGTACATGTACCTGTCGGAGGGCGTGCTAGTGCTAGTGCTAGTGTAGGTGCGTGCGTGACGCGAGCGTGTCCTGCGTGTGTTGCAGGACTCGTTCTGTCGGATCCTGTACATGTACCTGTCGGAGGGCGTGCTAGTGCTAGTGCTAGTGTAGGTGCGTGCGTGACGCGAGCGTGTGCTGTGTGTGTTGCAGGACTCGTTCTGTCAGATCCTGTACATGTACCTGTCGGAGGGCGTGCTAGTGCTAGTGTAGGTGCGTGCGTGACGCGAGCGTGTGCTGTGTGTGTTGCAGGACTCGTTCTGTCAGATCCTGTACATGTACCTGTCGGAGGGCGTGCTAGTGCTAGTGTAGGTGCGTGTGTGACGCGAGCGTGTGCTGTGTGTGTTGCGGGACTCGTTCTGTCAGATCCTGTACATGTACCTGTCGGATGGCGTGCTAGTGCTAGTGCTAGTGTAGGCGCGTGCGTGACGCGAGCGTGTGCTGTGTGTGTTGCAGGACTCGTTCTGTCAGATCCTGTACATGTACCTGTCGGAGGGCGTGCTAGTGCTAGTGCTAGTGTAGGTGCGTGCGTGACGCGAGCGTGTGCTGTGTGTGTTGCAGGACTCGTTCTGTCGGATCCTGTACATGTACCTGTCGGAGGGCGTGCTAGTGCTAGTGCTAGTGTAGGTGCGTGCGTGACGCGAGCGTGTGCTGTCTGTGTTGCAGGACTCGTTCTGTCAGATCCTGTACATGTACCTGTCGGAGGGCGTGTTAGTGCTAGTGCTAGTGTAGGTGCGTGCGTGACGCGAGCGTGTCCTGTGTGTGTTGCAGGACTCGTTCTGTCGGATCCTGTACATGTACCTGTCGGAGGGCGTGCTAGTGCTAGTGCTAGTGTAGGTGCGTGCGTGACGCGAGCGTGTCCTGTGTGTGTTGCAGGACTCGTTCTGTCGGATCCTGTACATGTACCTGTCGGAGGGCGTGCTAGTGCTAGTGCTAGTGTAGGTGCGTGCGTGACGCGAGCGTGTGCTGTGTGTGTTGCAGGACTCGTTCTGTCAGATCCTGTACATGTACCTGTCGGAGGGCTGTTAGTGCTAGTGCTAGTGTAGGTGCGTGCGTGACGCGAGCGTGTGCTGTGTGTGTTGCAGGACTCGTTCTGTCGGATCCTGTACATGTACCTGTCGGAGGGCGTGCTAGTGCTAGTGCTAGTGTAGGTGCGTGCGTGACGCGAGCGTGTGCTGTGTGTGTTGCAGGACTCGTTCTGTCGGATCCTGTACATGTACCTGTCGGAGGGCGTGCTAGTGCTAGTGCTAGTGTAGGTGCGTGCGTGACGCGAGCGTGTGCTGTGTGTGTTGCAGGACTCGTTCTGTTAGATCCTGTACATGTACCTGTCGGAGGGCGTGCTAGTGCTAGTGCTAGTGTAGGTGCGTGCGTGACGCGAGCGTGTGCTGTGTGTGTTGCAGGACTCGTTCTGTCAGATCCTGTACATGTACCTGTCGGAGGGCGTGCTAGTGCTAGTGCTAGTGTAGGTGCGTGCGTGACGCGAGCGTGTGCTGTCTGTGTTGCAGGACTCGTTCTGTCAGATCCTGTACATGTACCTGTCGGACGGCGTGCTAGTACTAGTGCTAGTGTAGGTGCGTGCGTGACGCGAGCGTGTGCTGTGTGTGTTGCAGGACTCGTTCTGTCAGATCCTGTACATGTACCTGTCGGATGGCGTGCAGTGCTAGTGCTAGTGTAGGTGCGTGCGTGACGCAAGCGTGTGCTGTGTGTGTTGCAGGACTCGTTCTGTCAGATCCTGTACATGTACCTGTCGGAGGGCGTGCTAGTGCTAGTGCTAGTGTAGGTGCGTGCGTGACGCAAACGTGTGCTGTGTGTGTTGCAGGACTCGTTCTGTCAGATCCTGTACATGTACCTGTCGGAGGGCGTGCCGCCGCAGTGCGCGCAGTCGCGCTCGGGCCGCACCGGCCTTATGGCGGCCGCCAGCCACGGACTCACAGAGACCGCCGCGCAAATACTTCATATTGGTAATTCTTCCTTTTTAATTTTATTGCTATTGTTTTAGAACTTTACAACTGGTTTAAAGTATACCCCGTTTCATCCATTGTCTAATTTTATTGTTCAAACTTGGTTGACGTTCTTGTGAAGGTTACTTTTTAAAAGACCTCAAGGGCTCAGGTATATGTAATAGTATATATGGAGTAGTTATGTATAATATAGTATATAGGTGGACTTGTAATTGACAAAAATACTGCTCAAATAAATAACGATCATTTACTGTTCGACGTCCTCACAACGCCTTCCACTGTGTGACCTTGATAGTGATTATTGAATTTTTACTTAATTTTCTTTTTATCCATTCATAACAGTGTCCCGTGCTGAACACAGGCCTCCTCGTAGATTGACTAATGGGAGGCGTATTTGCCGTAGCTGCTACATTTAGCAAGCGGGTTGGCAACCCCGTTTGTTATTATTTTCAGTTGTTAAGAGGGAGATCTGCTGTTCATCACTTTTGTCATTCATTCTCATACGACATCGTCGGAATGATATGGTATAGTGGATTCACTTAAGCTACCACTAAACGTTTTTCGTCAACTTTTATCACTTATATAGATTTTAGTTATGTTTTATTTCTATTATGCTGTCCACACACGGCTCGGGACGCTAACAAAAAATAAAATATTTTTTACAGTTTATAAAAATATATTCTGTTTTTTTTCCTCTAGGAGCAGATCCCAATATTAGGGACAAAAATGGCAAAACTGCATACGACTACGCTGTCGAAAACGGTCATTCAGAATGCGCGAAACTTTTAGCCACTTTTAATCTAAACGACGAATCGAAAGACAATCAAGAAGAAGAGAACGCAGCAGACAACTTCCTCCTTGACGTCTACCATCACTCAATATCTGAAGAGTTAATAGACCATGATTTGATGCTGGCTCTGATAAAGCACATCCATGTAAATTTACCCAAAGGCAGCATATTAGTTTTCTTGCCAGGCTACGACGATATAGTGACTCTGAGAGATCTGATACAGTCTTGCTCGGAAATGAACGTGATGAAATATCAGATATTCACTTTACACAGTAACATGCAAACTCTGGACCAGAAGAAAGTCTTCAATCCCCTACCAAACGCCAGAAAGATCATAATTTCCACTAACATTGCTGAAACTTCTATTACGATAGACGACGTTGTTTATGTGGTAGATTCTTGTAAAGTGAAGGAAAAATACTACGAATCTAACGGAGGCGTGTGCTCTTTACAATGCGTGTGGACTTCAAGAGCATGTTGCCAGCAAAGAGCTGGTCGCGCGGGTAGAACCAAACCTGGGCACTGCTTCCATATGTGTTCAAAACGAAGATTTAAAACACTACCGCTCAATTCGATTCCAGAGATACTTAGAGTACCTTTACAGGAGTTGTGTCTACACACAAAACTTCTTGCTCCTGGCAACACTCCTATAGCAGACTTTTTATCGAAAGCTCTCGAACCACCGTCGTTTCTAGCCGTGCGCAACGCTGTGACTCTTCTAAAGACAATAGGTGCTCTGACGCCAATGGAGGATCTAACGGAGATTGGGCAGCATCTATTGGATTTGACTGTTGAGCCAAAATTAGGAAAAATGCTGCTTTACGCTTGCGTCATGAAGTGCCTGGATCCGATATTGACGATAGTCTGCAGTTTGGCGAACAAAGAACCTTTCCAGATATCAATGAATCCCGAGAACCGAAAGCGGGGGAGTATGGCCCGAAAGGAATTCGCAGCGGATAGTTTCTCAGATCACATGGCTTTGTTGCGCGCATTCCAAGCATGGCAGACAGCCCGAGCGAATGGCACAGAAAGAGCATTTTGCGCGAAGAACCTTATTTGTGGAGCAACCATGGAAATGATAGTTGGGTATCGATCGCAATTACTGGCTCAACTTAGGGCGTTGTGTCTCGTCAAAGCTCGAGGGTCCGGTGATATAAAAGATGTCAATTTGAACTCCGAAAAATGGCACGTGGTTAAAGCTGTTCTCGTTAGTGGTTTGTATCCTTCGATAGCGAGGGTAGATCGGGATTCCTCTACGCTCCGAACATCTAAAGAAGTCAAAGTGGCTTTCCACCCTAGTTCTACGCTTAATCGTGGTGGCGGTGTTAGTGGATCGCAGAAGTCGGTACAAAATCTGCCGACAGATTGGGTCGTGTTCGAAGAGATTTCCAGAGCGGGTAGATTCTGCTTTATAAGATGTAATACGCTGGTAACGCCTTTGACAGTGGCGTTGTTTGGTGGTCCATTAAGATTACCAGCTGGCGCGTTGACACAGCGGGCCAATCCTCCCGGAATATCAAGTGACTCAGATAGTGAAGCCGAAGAAAACAACTCCTCACCTGCTACGGCGGTTTTGACTTTGGATGACTGGATGGCTTTCACGGCTGACGCTTCGGACGCAATCAACGTTTACTATTTGAGACAGAAGCTATGTGCCTTAGTCATACGGAGAATGTCGAACCCAGCGAAACCGATGACTCCTTTGGATGAGCAGATTCTAAGTACAGTAGTCCACCTAATGGGAGCTGAAGAGAAAAATGTCGGCTTAAATCAACCCAGCGGCATAGGACAGAGACCGAAACCCCTTACGGTTGATTCGCCGAATTGGCGCATGCGGGTAGAGAACGATGAACAGTACCGCCATGATAACAACAAATTCTATCCGCAATACAGTCAGAATGAATTCGCGAACAACTTCTATCAGAACTCATACGGATATAGAAATGGACAACGTCCTGGTTGGAGGAACGATGGGATGTCGCAGGGTTTTTCACCGCAGTCCTACAGTGGCCCAAAAAGCCCAATATCGCCAAACGGAAAGACTCTTCTAGCAAATATCGAGAAATATGCGGAAAACAACGACAATAATACTAGGTACTTCGTAGTGAAGGCCGATGACGTCCACAGTGTGGAGCTGGCCCAAACCACTAATACATTTAACTTCACACAGAACACCGCCAAGAAGTTGCAAAAGATCAAACAGGTCAGACATTCTTAAATTTAGTTATTAATCTATTTTTCTGTAGAATAACCAATGATATTATAAGTAAAAAAGTGTAGATAGGTTACCTACACAATATTCGATCTTCAAGAACGGCACACTAACGCACACATAAATAACTTAATATTGCAATTGCATACTACATTAAGTTTAGACGTAAGAGTAGGATGGCTTGATTAAACTATTGCAAGCGTAAAAGAGACAAATGTAATTTGCGGCAGTGCATGGTCTTGTGTAGTAGGAACGATGTAGAATAATTAATCAGATATGACATTATACCCTACACCGTGATTTATGCCTAAAAATGTGATTCACTCATGAGTTCACGTAGTAAAGGTAATAAATTAGTAAAAATGCATTAAAAGTAGGAAAATAAAAAATAAGATAGATTTTATTAACAATTTTATATCAAATAAAGTGCTGTAATAATTATATACGTACGTAATATACCACTTCGTTACGCCACAAAACAAATAAATTGAACTTCTAATTAATAATGACATAGTTAATTTACCCTTCTCTAAAACAAGAAATTATATGTACACCGTTTGAGTTGACGATACTCAGAAGAGACCTATCTGTTTTTAATATTCTTTGATAAGAAACAATATCACATGTTTTTCAAACTCACTCATTTGGGTATTTTTATCCCTTTCGATTTTTTCTGACAATATATTTTAATATACGTAACTTTTGAATTCGTAAAAAATACGAAAATAAATTAAGGAAATAGAAACCGAATAAAATGTGATTCCTTTTGACTTTTGGAAACCGTTTTTGTGTAGTTTGTGCAAAATCTCATCACACACGACGACATTTTCGGTGCAAAAACAAAACACAAATTACTTTCAATGCCGTTGTCAATGACACGAAGACTAAGCGCAGGTTTGCTAATTAGCCTAGTTTTTACGTGCCACTTGCGGTCCGCGTATAACCTATCTACCTCTTTTTCTTATAATCTCATTGAGAATAACAGTGATAAAGTACCACACAGTTAACCTGATGGTAAGTAGATCAACATCTAATGTTTGCGCGTTTATAAATTGCTGGCGATAGTATAATAATTTAAACCATAAATATTGAGGCAAGGTTAAAAAATTGTTATCCAATAAAAAGGTCACTCCTAAGACTAAGATGGAATGTCTCGTTTCCAGTAAAGAGGGTTTCCGGTGCATACACTTACCTTACGAAACACAGCAGCATTAAGCTGATATTGCACGTTGGTATTCTGTGAAAGCGTGGTCCTTTTCCTGGTTGAGCCGAGCTATTCGTCCTACAACTATATATAACTGCAGTGTGGCTCCATTACTTAATTTTTTTGTCATTGTTATTTGTGATCACTGATAGTCTACTGTTAAGGGGATAGAGTAAGTCAGCTCAAATTCTAATTTCGTCCCCACTTGCCCGCGCGTCGTATGCTATGTACCAACATGTTTGTAATCACTAATACTGTAAGTAAAAAGGTCGTTAAACACTTATTTCATTAGGTTTATCATATTTATGCCTGTTTCTTAACGCCAAGCCAGTCGCTTCTTATTTTTATTACGGTTATTTCCCATTTTAATTTTACGTCGTCCTGTTGCGTAATGTATACTCTGATCGTAAGCGACACAACCTCCCCGTTCAAAGGCCGAAGCGAAGTGACCGTGCGGCAGGAATCACGCTTCAAGTGGCCGATAGTTTAGGTAATTTCTTTTTACAGTGAAAATAATGGTATTTAAAAAAAGTAAATAACATAAGCACTGCTTTATAGTTAGTTCAGTTAGTATGCAAAGTTTCATGATCTTATTTAAAGTATTTTATGAATAACAGCGGTTTATTGTTTATTTTGGAGGTAACTTTGGATTTTTTTTTCTATCGAGAAAATTTTACGAAATCGTGTTTTCGTCTAACAAATCCTTAACATTAATCCTCAATTTTACCATATATTTATTTCAAAATTAATGCTGCAATATTTTCGGCATAACGAAGGATCTTGCTAAGCCATTTGAGATTATATTTCCCCTTAATTTGTAAAGATAAACTTACTCGTAAAAGACCACTTCTGGATATGGTTTTTTTTTTGTTTAATACAAAATTATTATTAAGGCAAATATTCCATATTTTTGCCTTCATTATCACGTTTGATAGGGCGATTGACGACGTCTCGCGTCGTTGTCTGCGAGATGGTTATAGCGCCATCTGTCGGAATTTAATTCTTTGACTGTCTGAGATCTTTCTGGCATATGCTTTAGTCGACACTTACGACAACCACGGGTCGAAATTAATTTATGAACTTTTTTAAGCCTCGAATACTCGGCAATAACAAATTTAACTTACCTAGTTTTAGTTAACTAGCAGTGCCCGCGACTTCGTTCGCATAGAATCTTTGTATGATCAATGAGACGAAACGAAAGGGAAGGGATGCTACTGCACATGGCACGTATACCGCGTATTGGTACGGTGTAGACCAGACCGAACGGGCATGCCAGGGAGTCGGTTTCATCCTTTCAGAAATAATGGGTCAATGTGTGAAAGAGTATGAATATGTAAGCCCGAGGCTGCTATGGATACAAATAAAAGTCGGCTTAAAGAAGCTGTTCCTGCTAGGGGTGTACGCCCCAGACATGTCTAAGCCCACTTACAACCGAGAGCAGTTTTGGAACATGGTAAGGATGGTTGATTAAGGATTTTATTATGTTAGGAGACTTAAATGGAAGGGTTGGGGTGAAAAGGTCTGATTATGAAAGGATATTGGGATCGTTTGGTGATGAAAGTATAAATGAGAATGGTGAAGACCTCCTCACCGTATGTGTGGAAAAGAATCTTTTTTTTCGTCATAAGAAGATTCACATGTATACATGGGAAAGAGTTGATGATAGAAGCATGATAGATTTCGTAATTGTGGATGAAAGAATGAGTAGCGCAGTCGTAGATACAAGGGTTTACCGGGGGTCCAACGTAGGGACGGATCATTACTTGGTCTTAGGTCTTTTCAAGCGTTGGCGGCATCGGATATCTGTGTCTACCACTGCGTTACAGCGTATAAGAATAGAGAAGTTACAAGATGAAGATGTGAAAGTTAAGTATAAATGTAGACTGAGAGAAAATATTAGATGTTTGAATGAGTTGTGTATGAATGATTTAGACTTGAATACTGTGTGGGATAATATTAAGAAAGGTCCACCTAGGATGCAGCCACCGAAGTATGTGGTGTAAGTAAGAGAACAAATGAAAGGAAAAGTAACACGTTGTGGTGGGATGATGAGGTACGGGTGGAAGTTGAATCAAAGAAGAAAGCATGGTTAGATTTACTGGCAACCAAAACTGGTAATTCTGGTGGTATGAATGGTGAGATTGAAAGAAAAAAGCAGAATTTAGATGTCTAAATAAGAGAGTAAAAGAAGTAGTTGAAAGGAAAAAGAAAGAAAGAACGGATAAGAATGAATGAAGGATATCTGATAATTTCCAGTCTAATATAAAAATGTTCTGGAAACTCGTAAGAACTGCCAGGGGAAATACAAAACAGCCTATAATTAATGCTATAAGAGACGAGAATGGATGTATTCTGAATGATGAAGTTTCGAATTTAAACAGATGGAAGGAATACTTTGAAAGCGTGTTTATGAGTGAAGAGTCGTCTGAATTAAATGAACTAGAAATTCAGAAAGAAGTGGAAAGGGGTATGGAGATAAGTGTAGATAAAATAATGAAAGCAATGAAAAGCATGAAAGCAGGTAAGGCAGCTGGATATGATAAGAGTATCACTCGAGATGCTGGAGAGGGAGTGGTGGCAGACCTTGTTTAATTTATGTTGGGAATTAAAACGGGTACCGGATGACTGGTGCAAAGCAGTTATAGTACCCATATATAAAGGAAAAGGGTCACAGCAGGACTGCAAAAACTACCGTGGTATCAGCTTGCTTAGTATTGTGGGTAAACTGTATGCTAAGGTGTTAATTGAAAGAGTTATGAAAGAAACTGATGGAAAAATTTGGGATGTGCAAGCGGGTTTTAGAAAGGGAATGGGGTGTACAGATCAAGTCTTTTCCTTGCGCATGATTGCGGAGAAGTTTTTGGCCAAAAACCAGAAAGTTTTTGTGCGTTCATGGACTTGGCTTATGACAAGGACTTGGCTTATGGAAAAAGGCTTATGACAGAGTGGACAGGAATGTGTTATGGCAAACACTGAACTCATATGGGTTGAGCGCTGGTTTGATACAGGCATTGAGGTCTCTTTATAGGGACTCTAGTGCTTGTGTCAGGATCAATGGTATCTACTCGGACTGGTTTGGCATCCAAAAAGGTGTCAGACAGGGCTGTGTAGCTTCCCCTTGGCTGTTCAACCTATTTATGGACAGGTGTTTGCAAACTTTGAAAGATGAAGAATTTGGGTTAATAGTGGGCGAGTTAACCGTCAAATGCCTTTTGTATGCCGATGATCAAGTCATATTTACGTCATCGGCGGCTGAGTTGCAAATGATGGTCACATTAATGAACTGGGCATTAAAAGAAAGGGGAATGAAAGTGAACGCAAGTAAGACGAAAGTGATGGTTTTTGAAAGAGAAGAAAGCAAAACGGTATGTGAAATAAGAATAGAAGGAGAGTTAATTCAGCAAGTGGATGAGTTTGTGTATTTGGGATGTGTAGTGCAGGGATGGTAGATATGATAAGGATATAGAACGACGAGTAAATGGAGGGAATAGAGTGAATGGGGCACTACACTCTATTATGAAGAACCAGAATGTGTCAAAAAAGGCACGTATGGTAATTCATAATGCTGTGTTAGTCCCTACTTTAATGTATGGTAGTGAAAGCTGGGTGAGGCAGAAGAAGCACGAAAGGAGAATAAATGCTGTAGAAATGCGGTCTTTAGGGAGTATGCTAGGGTTGAATCTGAATGACAGGGTGAGAAATTGCGTGATAAGAGATAAATGTGGCATGCAAGATGATGTTGTGACCAGGATTAAGAAAGGAATGCTTCGGTGGTTTGGTCATGTAGAAAGAATGAATGAGGAAAGTGACAAAGCAAATTTATATGGCAGATGTGAACGGCAGAGTCGGGAAGGGACGCCCTAGAAAAAAGTTTATCGACCAAATTGGCGATATTTTGAAAATGGGCCATGTTAGAAGTACCCTTAACCGACGGGCATGTATGCGTAGATATATGGATGTAAAGGAGGCGAAAGAGGTATGTCAGGATCGTGCCAAATGGAAGTCCGTAGTCTCTGCCTACCCCTCTGGGTGACAGGCGTGAGTGTTTATATCCATACTAATATTATAAATGCGAAAGTGTGTTTGTTTGTTTGTTTGTCCTTCTTTCACGTCGCAACAGATTGTCGGCATGACATGATTTTTTGTATGG
Organism: Parnassius apollo; assembly: GCA_907164705.1. NCBI lineage: Eukaryota > Metazoa > Arthropoda > Insecta > Lepidoptera > Papilionidae > Parnassius > Parnassius apollo. The sequence goes on from CAJQZP010001697.1 coordinate 2,878,285, forward strand.
GGATAGTTCGGTGGCTGTAGAGTGACATGTTACTTTTTTCCGCGGAAAAACATCTCATTCCCGTGGGAAAATAGAATATGTTACAAAAGTTTGTCCTTCTTTCACATCGCAACAGAGCGTCGGCATGGCATGAATTTTGGTATGGGGATAGTTCGGTGGCTGTAGAGTGACATAGCCTACTTTTTCAGCGGAAAAACATTAATTCCCGTAGGAAAATCGAATATGTTGCAAAATTAAATTCAGTTAGGTGGCGCCACCGTGATTCTACAAGACGGACGACGGTACGATGGACGAACACAGAAGGTCAGAATATCTGGATTATTATGTCTTTTTACCAAAATTAAGGTAAAAAATGTATGGATCTGTATTTTTCCACGCAGGACCGGGAAGAGAGCGATAAAAAACATAAAATTCACCAGCTGATTTTCTTCAAACGTTTTGGTGCATTGTAATTCACAGAATATGCGATAACCTCGCAGACGATATTAAGTAATCCGTTGATGCTCTGCCTACCCCGCAAGGGTTACAGGCGTGATTATAAGTATGGATCAGAAATACTATCACCACCTGTCACGCTTTCACCCTTAACTATTACTTAACTGTGGTAGAAACAGTTCTTAGTAAGCTTTATATAATATATATTTATATATATTTTTATAAGCCTTAGTAATATTTATTGAACGGAAATGAATACAGTTCTTATGGTTATGAATGAATCGGTATTACAATAAGAAAAATTGTGCATAATTACAAGAAAAATATTTTTGAGAGTTCTTATAAACTAACGTATACATAGTTTAAATTGATTCCGCTAGATGTCGTTACTAGGATTTTAAAACGCGGTAATGAAATGTTTCCTGACATGTACTTAACTCCCGCCGTTGAGCCGCGCGTCAACTTATAGTGCATACGGTACCTATACGCTTAAATTGTTTCTATTTCGTAGCTTATTCGACCACCTGCTTTCGATTTTGGTTGTTTGTATTTGCTTTGTGATTTGGTTAAGGTTGAATGGATTTACATTGTCTTTAATTTTCGGATTTGTGTATTTTCTTGGATCGGTTTTGTTGATTTGGTTGGTATTCCTTTATACATATTTAGACTCTGGCTTTGATTTTGGATTTTGTTTATTTAGAATCGTGAATTGGTTTTCGTTGTTTTAGGTTGTTTAACAATATTTCAAAGGAATATTAATAGTATAGATAGTGTATACGGTACCTATACACTTACTTCTTTTTTCGTTGGTTATATTTATATTGACTACTGCTTTCGATTTCGGTTTTCTGCGATTTTTTTGTGATTTGGTTTAAGTTGATTCGATTTTTTTTGGCTATCTTTTTCGAATTCGTGTTGGGTCTTGAATTGCTTTTGTTATTTTGATTTTAAAAAATATTTAAAAGGAATATTTATTCCTTTTAAATATTTTGGATTTGCTTTTAAAAAAACATTTAAAAGGAAATTTATTTCCTTTTAGGTATTTTAAACGTTTTTTATAAATAGGTTTTTTGTTACCTTTCAAGAGTATCTTCTCTAAGACAAGCTAAAAGATTAGCTCGATCGCTAGAATCTTTAGAAGATGCTGAACTGAGAAGGCAAGAACAAGCAGAGCTTTAGGCTGCTTTTAGAGCATCTGAGATACCTTCTCAACGTCAGCAAAGGCGTCTTGAACAGACAGAGCGTCAGGCTGCTTTAAGAGCTTCCGAAACACCTTCTCAAAGTCAGGAAAGGCTTTTTGAACAGACAGAGCGTCAAGCTACTTTAAGAGCTTCTGAAACACCTTCTCAAAGTCAGCGAAGGCGTCTTAACAAGAGCGTAAGAAGCAAGAACAGGCAGAGCGTCAATCTACTTTAAGAGCTACTGAAACACCTGCTCAAAGTCAGCAAAGGATATTCGAACAAGCTGAACGTTAGGCCGCTTTAAGAGCCGCGGAAACACCTGATGAAACTCAACACAGCCTCATTGAGCAAGCTGAACGTCAATCTACTATAAGTGCATCTGAAACACCAGAACAGACACAGGCGCGAAGAGATGCAAATGCACAGCTCCAAGCTGAACGTCGACAAAATTTTCAAAGAAACAATTGGTCGGTTTTTAATGACGCATCATTCAATTATGATCCGTTGATTGATTATAAAAATCACAGGTTAGTTGTTATCGGACTGATGGACAAGGCGTGTCGATTTTGCAGCGCTTTAAAATGGAAAGATGAGACCGCAGGCATGTGCTGTTCCAACGGTCTCTTCCGTTACTTGGGGAACCAGAAGAACCTTTAAAAACTCTCTTTTTATATGATGCTAATGAGTTAAGGCACTTTTTAAACAGGATCCGGAAATATAACTCATGCTTTCAAATGACGTCCTTCGGAGTTGACCGGGAAATAATAATGCCGGGATTTTCGCCTACATTTACGGTGTAAGGGCAAATTTATCATAGAATAGGTTCACTTTTTCCAGCTGAAAACGAACAGCATAAATTTTTACAAGTATATTTTATGGGTGACGAAGAAGTTGAGGCAGACCATCGCTGCCAATTCATCCAGGGAGTTGAGAGAGACACAGTGTTCAAAATTCAAAGATTCTTGCATGAACGTAATGTTTTAGTCAAAACATTTAAAACTGCCTTAGAAAACCTACCTGAAGAGGATTATAAAGTCGTCATTCACGCAGATCGGACCCCTCGAGGAGAGCATGAAAGGCGCTACAATGCACCTTTGATAAACGAAATAGCAGCCGTAATTAATAGTGATCAATTTTCTTCACGAGAAATTGTCTTGCGAGCACGTGATGATACGTTGCAACTGGTAGCCGATACACACAAGTTTTATGACGTTCTGCAATACCCATTGATTTATTGCAAAGGACAAGAGGGTTATCATTTTCAAATTCCACTCATTAACCCGGTCACAAAGGCCTACTACTACTACTACTAAAGCCTACTCCGAACAAAAAAGTATAATGTATGGATTTTTATGCGTATCATATGATGTTGCGAGAAAATGATTTTAACCTCTTAGCCCAGTGTAGACAATTATTTCATCAATTTTTGGTAGACATGTATGTGAAGGTAGAAAGTGAACGTCTCCGTTATATATCTTTAAATCAAAGAAAGCTGCGCGTTGAGAATTATATACATTTACAAGATGCAGTTTCTAGCGACGCCAATGTAAACCCCAGAGATTTAGGTAAAATGGTAATTCTGCCCTCATCATTAGTTAACAGTCCCCGCTACCTACGTGAGTACACACAAGACGCATTCGCCTATGTACGAACTTACGGAAGACCTGATCTTTTTGTTACTTTCACTTGCAATCCCACATGGAAAGAAATAACCGAGGAGCTAATGCCGGGCCAAAAAAGTACTGACAGACACGATTTAGTTGCTAGAGTATTTAGATTAAAAGTACAAAATTTAATGTATGTAATTAACAAAGGGAAAATTTTCGGAGAGGTGCAGTGCTTCATGTATTCAATTGAATGGCAAAAAATAGGATTACCGCATGCCCATATTCTAATATGGCTTAAAGAGAAGTTGCGGCCCAGCCAAATAGACGACATAATAAGCGCCGAGATTCCGGATCCTGAGCAAGATAAAGAATTGTATGATACCATCGTCCGAAATATGATTCACGGTCACGGAAATCAAAAAAGAAGGAAAATGTACAAAGAAATTCCCTAAACAGCTATTAAAAGAAACAGTGCACAATGACAATGGCTACCCTTTATACAGACGCAGAGCTCCCGAAGATGGTGGCAGGAAAGTTACAATCAAATCTCGCTCTGTAGCGTTCGAAACCTTCGATAACAGCTGGATTGTCCCGTATTCGCCCATTCTATGTAAAATGTTTAATGCCCACATTAATGTCAATGAAAATTAGTGAGGGTGAGGCAAATCCCGTTAATGAAGTACAGACCTTTCAAGCAGGGCGTTATGTCAGCAGTAACGAGGCAGCGTGGCGTCTCCTTGGCTTCCCTTTACACGAAAGGCACCCAACAGTTACTCACCTTGCTGTGCACTTAGAAAATGGAGAGCGTGTATATTTCACCGAAAGAAATTTCCAAGAAAAAATTGCACCACCGCCAAAAACTACACTAACAGCCTTCTTTCAACTTTGTCAAACCGACCCCTTTGCAACGTTGTTATATTCTGAAGTCCCCTACTATTATACTTGTAACACATCTAGGAAGAAGTGGAAACGCCGTATTCAAGGCGCGCCTGTTGTAAATTGGCCCGGTGTAAAGTCATCAGATGCCCTTGGTCGTGTGTATACCGTCCATGTAACTAATTTTGAATGTTTCTGTTTACGATTGCTGCTGCACCATGTTCGGGGTCCTACAGGATTTAAGACCTTAAAACTGTCAACGGTCAGGAATGCGCAACTTATAGAGAAGCATGTGAAGCTCTGCATCTTTTAGAAAACTATAATCACTGGGATGAAACACCAGCCAAAATTAGGAATCTTTATGCAACTCTCATATCATCTTGCGGGCTATCTAATGCACACGAATTGTGGGACAAATATAAAGAGTACATGGCGGAAGATATTTTACGAAGGTTACAGCAGACACACGCGAACATGACATGCAATGAACATATTTATAATGAAGCACTTGGAAAAATTGAAGATAAAGTAATGGCAACGGTAGGCAAAAAATTAAGCTACTTTGGAATGATAAGCCCTCAGCGAACAACCGAAAATGAATTAAGTGATGAAGTTATACGTGAAACAAACTACAATATACCAGCTTTGCAGCAGCAAGTAGCCGAATTTGTACCCTGGTTGCTTTCCGAACAAAAACGAGTTTTTGACAAAGTATTAGAACAAATTGAATCTGGAAATGGTGCACTTTTTAGAGATGCCCCTGGAGGAACTGGGAAGACATTTTTGTTAAATTTAATATTAGCGCAAGTACGAAAAGATAAAAACATTGCTGTGACCGTAGCTTCCTCCGGTATAGCCGTTCTGTTTTAAAACTCCCTCTAAATCTAGCCCAGGAAGAATCGCCGATCTGCAACTTTAGCAAAAATAGTGCACGAGGTATAATGCTACGACAATGCAAACTTTTAGTGTGGGACGAAAGTACAATGTCGCATAAAAAAAGCTGTAGAAGCACTAAATCGAACGCTCCAGGATTGGCGCAGCAATACCGATGTAATGGGAGGAATGGTGGTTTTACTGGCTGGTGACTTTCGCCAAACTTTACCTGTCATTCAAACGGGCACACCTACAGATGAAATTAAAGCATGCCTCAAGTCGTCTATTTTATGGAACAAGATGACAAAATTCAGTTTAACTACGAATATGAGAGTGCATTTGTATAATGATATCAATGCTGGAAACTATGCTGACACACTATTAAAAATTGGCAATGGGCGGTTGGAACGGATGCTGAGGGCTGCGTTAAATTGACGAGAGATTTTTGTAATTTAGTACAGTCATTCCGAATTAATTGCGAGCTGAATTGAATAAACATTCAGATTTAACGAACAACATGTATGAAGACAAATGGTTATGTGAAAGGGCGATTCTTGCACCAAAAATGAGAGCGTTAACAAAATAAATTCAGATATATTAAGCGAAGTAGCAGGAGAAATAACAGTATTTGTCAGTAGACACAGTTATGGACACAGAACGGAGCATTTCATATCCCGCAGAGTTTCTAAATTCTCTAGAGTTGTCAGGTGCCCTCACATAAGCTTCAATTAAAATATGGCGTCCCAGTCATGCTAATGCGAGATTTAGATGCTCCTCGGTTATGTAACGGGACAAGGCTGCGTGTGACACATCTTGGACGGAACATAATCGGTGCTACAATTTCGACAGACGTAGGAAAAGGTGAAAATGTTATTATACCAGTGATCCCTATAATTCGCACAGATCTTCCTTTACAATTCAAAAGGTTGCAGTTTCCTATTAAGCTCAGTTTTGCAATGACAATTAATAAAGCGCTAGGGAAAACGTTACAGGTAGCGGGGGTCAACTTAGAAAAACCGTGCTTCTCTCATGGTCAGCTGTATGTAGTATGTTCGCGTGTGTCAAATGCCCAGAATCTCCACATTCTTTCCCCGAATGGTAAAACATATAACATTGTGTACAGTAGCGTCTTAAAATAGTGTTCAGTTAGTTTTTTTTTACAAAATTCCCACAATCAATTAATCAGAATTCCCACAGATCTACTCTTTCAATTCAAAATTTATTTAGCTCAGTTTCTTTTTTTTAATTCCAAATGCTGCACCTCTGACGGACCTATTAAGCTCAGTTTCCTTTCAACTCAAAAAGCTGCATCTCTGACGGATCTTTTATTTGGCTCAATTTCTTTTCAATTCAGAAAACTGCATCTCTGACGAATCAATTTAGCTCAGTTTCTTTTCAAAAGTCTGCATCCCTGACGGATAATTATGCTCGGTTTCCTTTAATTAAAAAAATATCCCATATCTATTTGGAATAACCAGGCTATTTTCATGCTTTCCTATACGCTGCGTTTCAAAACATTTAAATAGGCTGACGAATCAATTTTGCTCAGTTTCCTTTTAATGGCTGCATCTCTGACAAATCTATAAAACTCAGTTTTCTTTCAATTCAAAAAGCAATGGATAGTTAATTTCCCAGTGACTATGCGGGCGAAGCCGCGGGTAACAGTTTTTTTTTTATATTTTTAGAATCTTTGTAATAAATTTATTTGTTTTGAAATTTTGTTACCTTGGGTCCAATTGATTATATTTTTATTAATAAAAAATTTATTTTTATTTATCGAAATTATTGCATTGTACACGCATTATGTGATAATTGTTTCGAAACTAACACAAGGTGAGGGTAACAAAGTTTTCTAACATTAGTGAAGAAAGCATATTAAGTCGGCTCATTTTGATATTAGAGGTATTTATTTGATTCTACAATCAAAGTAACGTGGTTATTTAGAAGGGAAAATAGTTTTGTATTGTTTAATTTAAAAAAAAATCTGTTCTACAGACTTAGGAACTGCTCTTTGTCCAATTCGAACAAAAGTATTATGCATTAAGGCGAAGATTTCCTTTCTTTTTCCGTTGCATGCATTTTTGACTTGCTCGAAGTAATTGTGCGACATTCGGTGGATAAAAAGTTAATTTGAAAAGCTTTTGCATTTTTTTTATCAAGAAATAAAGGATCTAAATAAAAACGTAGGTGATGAGGAATCTAATTCAATAACATGCCTCCCATATTATCTGGAATCTAATTGTGGTTATCGTTATGAAAACGAGAACTCGAACGTCCAATTTTCTTCCGGGTGATTAAACTAGTTTTTTTTCTCAATTAAAAATAGTTTTATAATATGCATATAATGTAAAATACCATATTTGGTCCAACTTGGCCTGACCTTAAGCACTTGCTCTGAATGATGTATTTTGACAAAAATCTTGTGTATTAAATTAGGTTTCTTGAAAACATATATTACAACTACAAACTATAAATATATAACCACTTCTTTAGATGCAACTAGCTATATTCCGGTTCGTGATGATCTGGTGACATATAGCTGACTGCTTTAGACAGTATAAGACACTAAGAGTATTGTGTTTATCCGCAGGAGGGCTCTCGCGTCGTGGTGTTCTTCTCGTGCGCGAGTGCGGGCAAGTTCTGTGGGTGCGCTGCGCTCGGCGACTCCTCTCTCGAGTGGATCTGCACACATCATCTGCCTTACCATATGGTCAGGTAGGTGTTTACGAACTCGAACAACTTATTTATGTTAAAAATAAAAAATTTAAGAATTTATAACCAGTGAGACAGAGCCGTGGTAGCTCAGATGGTTAACGCTCGCTGTAAATATAACAGAACGCGAGTAACCCGGGTTCGATCCCCGCCAGCACCAATGAAATTGTTAATTGCAATTTTAAGTGCTGATTTACCACGTGCTCGGCGGTGAAGGAAAACATCGTGAGGAAACCTGCATGTCTGAGGAATAAGAAAAAATATATTTCGAAGACATGTGAAGTTCGCCAACACGCATTGGGGCAGCGCGGCGGACATTTCCTTGCCCTAAAAACCCTCTCAGAAATGAGGGGAGGCCTGTACCCAGCAGTGGGACGTATATAGGCTGTCACTTTACTTTACTTTTTTACTTTTTACGGATTTAAGATAGAGGTGTAACCAAAACTTACAAAATAGTTTTGGTTTACTTGAGTTAGTAATCGAAGCTGAGTTAGCTTGTTGATTATATGATAAAATGAAATAAAGCACTGACAGCCACTGACCTCTATACTTAGACAAGAACAGTACCACTAACGTGGAAAAAAAACTATTTGACTAAAGATAGGCGACTGCGCTATTTTTTATTGAGGAGTTGACTTGAAAACAATTTACATATTATATTATTGAGTTAGCTTCGATTTCTGATTCAGCTCGATGATAATGATAATAAAAAATTATTGAAAGAATAAGGGTGACAAACGAGCACATAGTTCACTATATCTACATGATATCTACATGAGTTTTCAATTAAGAATCAAAATGCAGATGCCTTGTCACCCGTGAGGACTGAGATGGAATATGCTTCATTTCCAGTAATAAGGATTTCCGGCTGGTATTTTGTGAATGCGTGGCATTTCTTCGGTTGGGCTGATCCATTTGTGCTGCTACATTTATAATTGCAGTATGTTTGTACCACGTTAATAACTAAGTAATTGTATTCAGTTCAATGATGATGAACATAAATTATATCTTCAGCAACAACCTTAAGTGTCAAGTTGCAAGCAGACATGTACTTGAAATATTTGCCTTATTTACTAGTTTTTGTATGGTTTTCTATCAGTTTTATAATTTGAATACAAACGGGTCCGTGGTGTAGTGGCTTAGCAATGAGCACAGAAATCTAAATAATAAGGCACTAGAAATGCCTTCTACTGTCTTTTAATATCAGGACGCGTGTTGCCAGGTCGTAGCCATTACACATAGACAAACAATAAATACACAATTACGCCTACAAATATTTCTAGCATTCATGTAACAAAGATTAATCTATAAAATATTGCGTTAAGTAATATTTTATAAAAACGCAAAATCTCAGGAGGCGTAGCCACTCGGTCCAATAATTAAAATGTTTGCGCGCTCGTTCTCACTTGGGCATAGTGCAGCGCCACGCACGTTTCGATAACTTTCTATTAAGCGTCGTTGATCGTCCAGGAGTCTCACACCAAAATATAACTAATTAACTGAAATTGTCTCAGTAATAGACGCTTTAAGTCTTAGCTTTAGCTTTTAGACGTTTTATAATTAGAAAAAAAGGGGAAATAATAATGCGTTAAGAATAAATATACCCATTTATCTTTAATAACCGGATCTTTTGGAAACTTGTAATAAAAGCATTATATTAAATAAACAGATGTATAAATAAAATTAATACAACATTTGAAAAAAGTTAATATACAATATGTAACGTAATTAACGCACACCCTCAGACACCCCAATTAGTATATTATGTTATAATCATAATACATACACTGAATTTTTAGTTAAACATTTTTATACACTGATTATTTATCAAATTAGTTACACTACTTCCGGAAGAATGTTGTTGTCAAAGTACAAATCCACGAACGCAAAGATTTTAATATGCTTGAAATAGAGTTCATTTTGCTTTTTTTATTGAATGACAGAATTAGTAATAATACAAACAAAACTGCACTCTTAAAAGTCTTATTCCATTTCAGTTTGTTTTGACTGTACAGATTTAGTGTGACTGTAATTTACGTAGTTTTAATTATTTTTGGGATAAAAAATTACCTATATTAAAAATGATAGGAATCGATTCAGTAAACGTTTCTGAACAAAACAAGTGCGGTAAAAATATAAAAAAAAATATATATATATATATATATATATATATATATACAATGTGTCCGGTTTCCGATGTCCGATACTTTAAGGGGTTAAAATACAATTAATTTTATCGACAAATCAGGGATCAATGATTTTTTTTTGCCATCAATAAAAAAATGGCAGCACTTTAAAAAAAATTGTTGGCGAAGCATAGATGCTTGTATTAATTTAACAATATCTACCCAAGTAGAAGACTTTCAAAAACAAAATTGGTCTCAAATGTTAGTTAAAGTGTAGACAATAAATCTAGATTCAAAATATTATTTTTTAATTTTTCAGTATTAGTAAAAAACATTTTTGAAAAAATAAATTAGACAACAAATTGATGTTGTTTTTCAGATTCTTAGCTTTAAAAAAACCATCGTGTTAACCATTTTTTTTTTACTTGTTTTTATTATAATACAGGATATTTGCTATAAATGCACATTTAAATCTTAACTCTGAGTTAGATGGTTTAGGAGCTTTGACAGTGTAAACATACTTACTTGAAAAGCGCGGATACACTAGCAAATGAAATAAAACAAAATAATTTATATCAATTGCATTTAATTTGGCAAAATAATTACAAAAACTGCTCAAAGTGACCTCCTTGTCTCTGCAGACATGCTGTTGCTCTTAGTGCAACGTGTTGCGTAGAGCGCTGGATCATTGCCTTGTCTTCTCGCAATTCGTTTGCTGCTTGAATTATTTTTTCTGCTAACTCCTCTCGTGTATTTGGCACATTTACATACACTCTTCGTTTGAGTGTGCCCCACAAAAAAAAATCGAGAGGTGTTAAATCCGGCGACCGCGGTGGCCAAGCAATTGTTCCTCCGCGTCCGATCCACGACGAATAGTGTGCATTTAAATGATTCCGCACAAGAAGCGCGAAGTGTGCCGGAGCACCATCCAATTGCAGAATCATTCTGGCCCTGTAGGCCAATGGTAACTCCAATAAAGCATCCAAAAAATTCGTTTCCAGGAAATTTAGGAATCTTGGGCTATTCATTGTCTCCGGTAAAATGATTGGTCCAATTAGAATGTCGTCAATCATTCCGGCCCAAACGTTGACAGAAAATTTATGTTGAAAAGAACTTGGGCGAATCGCATGTGGATTTTCTTGAAGCCACAGGTGTTCGTTACGGTAGTTCGTATACCCTGATCGCGTGAAAGTAGCTTCGTCAGTCCACATAATTCTTTTTAAAAAGTTTGGATCATATCGCGTTTCTCTCAATATCCACGAACAAAATATTGCTCTTCTTACATAATCCGGTTCCAGTATTTCTTGCACCCTTCGAAAATGGTAAGGATGTAATCCTTCTCTTTTAAAATTTTCCACACCGACCATTTTGATAGACTGAAACGATTAGCTATGCGTCTAATGCTCAGGCTAGGGTCTTGAGTAATCATTTGCAATATTTGATGTTCATCTTGAAGCGACAAAACACGAGTACGTTCGTTACCGAGCCTTCTTATTCCATTTTCCGCAAGTCTCAAATGAATTCTCACGAAAGTGCGAGCATTCGGCGTCTTTTTAGTTTCTTTACAATGGAATAAATAGATTTAAAAGTTAATAAAATTTACCCGAACGTTTATGATCATCACACAGCAATATCATTATCATCCCCCGTACTATAATATATAGTGTCATACTATATTCAGTCAGTTGTACTATATATTACAGAAAAATAATATAATACGAAAACTACTATATTTTTTCCCAATTTAAACTGTCGCGCTTATTTATAATTAACTGTGATTGGAATTCCGGAACAAGTAAGTTTTACGGAAATAATTTTTTCCATCATGAATGTAAAATTGAAAGAAGAGATAAAGCACGTATTAATTTAATTAAAAATTAACAGTTTAATTTATTTTAATATGAATCTAAATTACTTAGCCCCCTATAATTATTATATGGGTGATATATTTATCATTTTTTATTAGTTTTAAAGATCTGTAACTGACTTTCTGTAGTTTGCTACTTTCCAGTTTCCCGGCTTCTTACAGATCCAATTAAGACTTTTATAGAATTAAGGATAGTTACAATATAACTGAAGAAAAATTGATCAAGTAATTTAAAACTACAACAAACAGATATCGCTGATAAACGATTCACGGTATAAATATTTAGAATGAAAAAAAAATATAGAAAGGTGTAAATAAATATTTAAATTAAAATCACATTTAATTCCCGTTTCGTTAAAACTAGGTAAGCCAAACACAATAAATTATCGATACAAAATAGTAGTGTCACGTAAATGACTTGCGCTCGACTCCTGCGGCCTTGTTCTAGAAACTTTACGTACGCAACAATTTTGTTTCTTGCTTGATTTTAGCTGTTGTACTCGTAGACATCTAGCTTAAGAATCAATGTATATTGAAATTTGAAAACAATTACAATTGCGGAGACAATCGTAGTACTGGAGGTGGATAATTTTATTTAAGTATATTTCATTAAAAACAACATTATTTAAAACACTAAGTACTTATTTATGAAATGTTATTTGAAAATTTGGAAGTTGTGGAAGAATTTCCGCGGTCGGATATGCTTCAAAACACTATTTTTACGTCTCTGCGTCCGAAACAACCGGTGACCGAAAAAAAACGCTCCTAGCGCGCTTGTGGCCTACGAGTCACATGTGCGGCGAGAAGGTCACGCGCTTTTACGACTTCTATTGCCTTATTATTTAGATTTCTGTTGCAATGAGTTGCGCTAAGGGAACGCGAACAGACACACAAACAGTATATATATATACAGAGAGATACACATAGACACACACACACACACACACACACACAAAGAGAGAGAGACACGCAAGCACACATGCACCAACGTACTTACACATACGGACAAATACAGTCATAGTGTCATTCTCGTTGTTGATCTAAAATGTCGAGATCTGATGAAAACTCGATTTTTAAAAACTGGGGTGAAACCGATATATCCTGATTTATGGAAGTCATTGATTTTCATAGTGTGAAGTTTGAAATTTGGCGACAGAGTTTCTTAATTGTTACGATGTTACATAATTTATAATTATTTTGGTTAAGTTAAAAGATGCTTGTTGTTTGGCTTTATTGTAAACTGTTTTGGTATAATATGATTTTACCTTTTTATTATTTAATTTACATGCGAAAACTTTATAATGGTTAATTTCTACATAAATGTATAAAAGTAAATTGTTGTAAATAACTAAAGTTTTACGTAAAACAATAAAATAAAATTGTGTTGTGATTGCGTAGACACATAGCGAATTCTTTGGCGGGCGGTGCGCGAGTGGCGGGCGCGCGGGACGGCTGCGAGCTGTGCGCCGGCTCGGGCCGTGCGCTACTCGCCGCCGTACAGAACGCGCGCCGCCGCACCGCGCCCCGCCCCATACAGAAACACTGCCACGACCAGTAGCGACCGCACCGCCTCCGCCGCGAGCTGTGCGCCGGCTCGGGCCGTGCGCTGCTCGCCGCCGTACAGAACGCGCGCCGCCGCACCGCGCCCCGCCCCATACAGAAGCACTGCCACGACCAGTAGCGACCGCACCTCCTCCGCCGCGAGCTGTGCGCCGGCTCGGGCCGTGCGCTGCTCGCCGCCGCACCGCGCCCCGCCCCATACAGAAGCACTGCCACGACCAGTAGCGACCGCACTGCCTCCGCCGCGAGCTGTGCGCCGGTTCGGGCCGTGCGCTGCTCGCCGCCGTACAGAACGCGCGCCGCCGCACCGCGCCCCGCCCCATACAGAAGCACTGCCACGACCAGTAGCGACCGCACCTCCTCCGACAACTGTTAAGTTTAGCGTTAACGTTTAGCGTAGCTTCACAAGTAAAGCGTTAATATACGATTACTTATCTTTTTACTATAACGACTAAGTACCAAGATTTTCCAAAACAATGATATTGCAAAAATATTTTCTGAAAATTTTGTATTTTAAGCAAAAATGACATTTCAACGATCAGGAAATATATACAGTTATTTTGCAATATACGCCCAAATTTGCTGTTGAAAATTAGTAACATAGCCGAATGGTGAAAAAAAAAATTATAAAAAATCTCAAACATTCTGTAATTTTTATGTTTTAAATTCAGACTGCGTGGTGATGCATTATTTTGACTGATACTACGCACATATACATTTGTAAAAGTCGCTCGGTTGACAAAAAAATGAATTGAATAGCGCACAGAGCAGCACGCGTACGCGTAGTTATTGCCTATTAATCACATTCAATTAAAAATAATTTCAAATAAAATTTATTTACTTATATTTTCAAAACTGCAATAACGATATATAGTTATTTATATATTTAAATTTAATTATAAAATTTAGGTATTCTTAAAAAATTATCCTGTATAGAGAAAATGAAATTAACATATTATGGTTAAAAAGCTATTAATTATAAATATAATGACATACTTAAATAGTATTCAGTTTTAATATATTTTGGTGGTTTTATATTTTTAAGAAATTTTACTTAGCTGTTTTTGCTTATTGTACTTTACGAAATGCCATTAGCGTAATGTTTATATGCGTGTTTATAACAAATAGTGAGTTGATTGAGAGAAGTTATAACATCTCTAAATAACTAAGTACATGCTTTATGTTATCTTAATAAGGGTTACAACATTCCGCTCACTAGATGTCGCTACTTTGGACTGAGGCGAAGTTTTCTGTTACATAATGTCATTTAATTGCAAAGTAAGCTGTCTATAAAATTTATTTGTTTCCAAAATACTATATCAATACACATAACACCTCAGTAGTTTACCTTTTAACCTACTTAAAAGCCTATACTACCTCCGCTCAAATTCTAATTTCACCCCCACTTCCCCGCGACTCTCGTTTGCACACTACTGCTCGCGGTCACGTGGGAACACGCAAACATTTTATGTTTACGTTTCATCTTACTCATAATTATTTTTTTATTCGACTATTTATGTCGGGGACCATGAAGCGTTATGAGGTTGCGTAACGATAGAATAAATCGCACACGCGATTCTGTGAATCATAATCTAAGTGTTTTAACGTTTTTAAGGCTAGAGTTTTAATATATTTATATATGCAAATGTGCGCAATAATTTGGTAAAGTATAAGATCTTTGGTGTTAGAATTCATCCTATTTCGTCTTTTGGCTCTCGTCTGCGGTCGTCCCTTGAGAGCAAACGACAATTCGAAACAAAACTTAGTGCAGCTGTAGATTAACGGGCGCGGGCGGCAGCCGGCACGGTAAATATGCTATGCAGTTGTATTTTCATTTACGACAGTTTTATTAATCACATCAAACAAAATCAGTTTTAGATTTTCGATAGCAACGTTCGCGGTAGGGATGTCGATTCTTTCCGAAAAAGATCGACTTTTAAATCGATTCGATTCGAAATCTTATGAATCGATTCACGAAAAGATCGATTTATCAAATATCGATCTTTTTTCGATTTGCTTTCATATACGTACAAAGTACAGATTACAAACGTAACTTATTTTTTATTCCTTTAATCTATTAAGAAGAGGCGAGCTGAGCACACCGCAGTTTTGCGAGTTTTTGAATAGAAAGGCTGTCATTATTTACGAGTTTGGGTACATTCAACTAATTGTAATAATTTTATAATTATTATTAAAACAGAAAAAGATTCGATCTCGATTTTCTAGGGTGATGATATATTGATTCACTGGATCGATTCAGTACTATACAACTTGTAACAAAAACCCTGTGGTTCCCGTTAAGTGCGTTATCAGAATCAGTATTCAAGGGTATAGAAATATTTTTTTTTTCAAAAAAAAAATCATTTAAAAAATTAAATTTAATGAAAATGTGATTTTATTATCTCTGCATTGGCCGAGGAGTAAGATTATTGTCAAAGACCCCGAATTACCGATACTCGTGTGAAGTTAGAGAAAATAAAACCAATTTGCAAATATTTTTTTATTAAATACAAAAAATTATAGCCGAGTTTTCTGAAAAAAAAAATATTTTTATACGCTTGAATACTGATTCTGATAACGCAGTTAACGGGATCCACAGGGTTTTTGTTACACGTTTTATATATCGATTAAAAAATCGATCTTTTTGGCACAAGAAATCGATCTCAGATCGACATGCCTGGTTCGCGGTTTACAAATCAACCATTGTTCACCGCTCGCATTCAACTTAATCGGTTATGGAGAATTGACCGTAACTTAGTGCGCAATGTATTAGTAGTAATATAATAGTAATACCCGTCTAGTGTACATACAAGTCTTTGATTAAGAGGCGACTAAAGAAGTGCCAGAAAAATGTTATCGCTTCCAATAGATGGCGCTATAACAATCTCGTATACGCTAGACTAAATTGTTCCAGACCGACAACGACTGCAACTTGAAAGGTGAGACATGTGTTGTACGATAGTCAATTACCTTGCGAAGCGTGACCACCCCAATACTTCCCATTAAAGGAGAGACCCATGTTAAGCAGTGGACAGTGTGTTGATGGATAAATAAGATCTTTGTTGCAGTTGAGAGAAAATATAATCTTTAGTGTTACCACACCAATCGATTGGTATGATATTTTTAGCTGATCGACGTATACTGGTCGATAATAATAATAATAATTTAATTTATTTCAGACGCACACATAATCCATAATTATGTTAGTAAAAATTAGCCTAACCTATGTTAGTATTAAATTACTACACGCATAATTTTTATAACAACTATTTTTTATTTTTGGCACTCCATGACACCAGGCACATGCAAGTGCATGCGCATCCAGTTCCCTAGGATGGGACAATCAAATCTATCAGATATTCCCCTCAGAATACTATTGGAGCTCCCACGAACGCTGCGCATGAGGGATGCTGTCTCTTTCGAATTATGGCATGAAAACCGTCCGTACCGTACGCTGTAAACACATCCCTGAAGCGCTACAATACCGCGGAAATCCCATCAGCACTCTGAAGGCATTATTATATTATACCCGAAGAGCATTGTAGGCTCTCTGCGTATAATTAACCCATAGACTGCACGTGTAAAATGACTGGCAAAAGGCTTTGAAAAGTGTTATCTTAACTTCTTCTGTACAGCGTGCGCAGCTACGGGATAGCATGGTACAGCGAACAGCCAATGCCCTTCTTTCTCTTTCTATGTCCGCATCATCAGTCAGATCCTCAGTTAAAACGTGATCAAGATACCTAAATTGATACACCCTATTTAACTGTACATTCCTTAACTTAACAGGTGGAATCGTTTCAATTTTTGATCCAGCTCGAAATAACACTTCACTTTTTTACATTATAAATGAGACCGTGAGTCTCAACATAGGTATCACAAATAACGTTCAATCATCGGTCGAAGTCGATCGACAATTAATCGTTGTGGTTGCTGTCTCATCATCAGTATCTTTCAAAATGTATTCAGAAGAGGGCGTCTTATTGTTGGCCGGTACGCTCTTGCTCGTGTTATTATTACGGAGACGCAAACACAAACGCTGAAGACTCTGGATGCGAAGGTAAGAGATAACTTAAATTCATCTCGGCGAAATTATAAGTTGCGGTCGATGGAGAGGGGCGGGTTTTTGAATAATCAAGCGGATCGATCGACGTCGATTAATTTATTCCACCATCGATCGATGATCGAGTGATTGGTGTGGTAACACCCTTAGACAGAAGATGAAGTTATAATAATAAGCGCTAACGTGAACAACGATGTTCTGTTATTTCTTTTTGAAATTGCTGGTTAAATAAATAAGGAAGTGTCATGACATGGCACAATAATTGATTCTGTCCATTCTTATAAGATACCTATTATGACTGCTGTATTTACTTCATGTATGTTTTTATTAACCAGCGCAACAATTTGTAGCATGTGTATCGGTAGAGAGTATACGGGATAGGTAATTTTAGTTAAGTAATAGGAATTTTTTTATTTATTGGCTAAGTGTCTGGTTCACTTGTTAGTCGTTGTTCTAGTGCAATTTTTAAAAATGCTAAATTATTTGACTGCCGCTAAAATACTATTTGAATTTGAATTAAGTTTTCGACAGACCCTAAATCTAGGATTACCTGCGACGCATCAATGTCAACCTCCATCGAATTATACCGATTTGGTCTTATTTGGATATTAATTTTGGATCTGTAAAAAACTAGATTGTATGTTTCTTACATGTGTACATTGTTAAAAGACTATTATTATTAGTAGGAAAAAAATAAAATAAAAAAGAAGTGTACGGCCTCCGTTAATACTTCTACCTAATGTCTTTTACCGTAGTCGGGTAAATTATGTTTGTTTAGAGAAAACATTTTCAATATACGAAATTAACGTAAAAGCAATGTCGCAGGCTTAGATGCAGGTTACGTTTTAAAATGAGGTTTTAATAAAATATATAAATAATCTAAACTCTGATTTTTCATTCCGTAGAATTCTGACAGCTATCATTTTTTGACATGTCAGAGATTACAAACCTTTTTTGGCCGGGCACATTTTTCAATTTCAATACGTGTCTGAACATCTGAGTCTATACATACATTTTATTTGTTAGTAAATGTATCCATTTTATTAAGTGCGGTACTCTACATGGTTTTACGGCGAGTGATAATTACGTCCCTTTTCATTACAAACAGTAAAAAATGCACAAGTAAAAATAACATATTTTTATTAAAATCTTTAGTCATCATTAATACTTATATCACTATCTTCATCATCGTCATCATCGCTGACATGAATTATTAAAGAGTCTGCGACTGTGTCAATGAAATCGTCGAGAGTGCACATCTTATCTTCTTCTTTGATTGTATGGCTGATACATTCTTGCCATTTATCAGGAGTAATACTACTTATACTTTCCAGTAATAGTTTTTTAACTTCCGCCATTTTAAAACTTCTGTTGTGTCTTGCGACATGCCCCTTCACTTGAGCCCACACCAATTCAATAGGGTTGAGCTCACAATGATATGGGGGCAGTCTAAGCACAGTAATGCCTTGTGCTGTGGCCATCTCGTCTACAATACACTGTTGATATTTGTATTTCTCCTGACCCACAATTTCCAATAAATTAACTTTTAGCATTTTTTCTTCAAAATTTAAATTTTTTGAAGTCAACCACGCTTGGATATCGCCTTTTCTCCATGCACTCGTTGGTACTTTTTCGACCTTCCTCGAATGATAGGGAGCATTATCCAACACTACTACCGAGTTTGGTTTTAATTTTGGAAGTATTTTTGTGAACCACTCCTCAAATACTTCCCCAGTCATCTCCTTGTGGTAATCTGCCAAGCCTTTTTTTGCCTCAAAAACTAATAAACCATCTTCCAAAAATCCTTCTTCGCTCCCTATATGGCTAACTATAAGTCGCCCCCCTTTGCCTGTTGGTGCCTTAAGCCCTGTTGTCAAGCCATCGAGGAAAGCTTGTCGTGAAGATTGAATGTTGGTATCACACCAC
Source organism: Parnassius apollo (assembly GCA_907164705.1). NCBI lineage: Eukaryota > Metazoa > Arthropoda > Insecta > Lepidoptera > Papilionidae > Parnassius > Parnassius apollo. Next base: position 2,897,511 of record CAJQZP010001697.1, read on the forward strand.
ACTTTATTGACGGTATGTCCTGAAAATAAAAATATATTTAATATTTCACTTATACATGAGGACAGTTATATATGCATATAAATTGAAAAATATTACCTGTAAACATGGATTTCTTTATTTATTTATTCATTTTGGTAACAAAAATTTATTAACAAAGTTAATTTAAGTATTACATAAGTACAGAATTCGATTTCCGACTAATACTTTGAAGAAAAGATAGGTTATAAAAAGTTAATTACCACATAATTCAATACTTGCCTTCGTTTACCCACGTTTCATCCTGGTAATATATAAGCCTGCCTTCTCTTCTATATTGTTTAATTTGGTGCAAGTATTTTTGACGCCATAGTACTATCTCCTTGCGATCTGTTAGCGCACTTCGACGTTTGCGACTTGTGTATTTAAAATTTAAATGCTTCAATACTTTTCTTAATGTTGATTTCGACATAACAGGCATGTCTGGATCACCAGTTATCTCTTGGTGAATCTGAAATAAGCATTTACATTACAGTTAAAATGTAGACAGGCAACACAGGTTAAAGTATAGTTTTAAAACAATGGGGGATGTCAGCAACGAGGTGTTAAAGAATTAGCAATAACTTTACCTTTTCAATAGTCGGAATCTCGTTCCTGTAGAAAAACGCGTGAACCTTTCGTCGAGTTGCGGCGAAAGTGAATTCGTCAAATTTTTGTATGAAAGATAGTTGAGGTCCACTCTTTTTCGGCTTTTGAAATTCTTTTGTGTCTTTATATTCTTTGGTAATTTTATAGACACTTGACAGACCCACGCCAGTCATCTCAGAAGTCTTTTTAGCACATTCCGTTGCACTCCAATCAGTTGTTTGCGGCCAATTTTCTATATTATATTTGTAAATATTTAGAATTATGGTCTTTTCGTTGGGCGTAAAAGCACCACGAGGACGCTTCTTTCTGGGAGAAAGAAAGTCTAAGCCTTGTGCTCTGTCAGATGGGGCTGCTTCCCGGGAAGGGCCAGGTTGTGGCTCCATAACGTTTATAAAAATCAACAAACGATCACAAAACGAAAGGTCAACAAGAAAAAACTTAACAGAATAACAGAAACTTAACAAATATAACAAGATAATAACAACAAATAGCAGCAAACACCGAGAACACATGCGCATTCGAGCATTCAAAGAAGTCGAATGAAAATCAATCAATGTGACAGACGCGACGTGACAGCTAACATTTTTTTAAAAGGTTTTTTAAACCTGGAATTAGTAGACAGTGATGCCAGCTAAAGAATAAAATATTAAGTAATTAAAGTTAATTAGATATATTGTTCGTGATATTGAAATATTTGTTATTTTTGTATTAGGTGACTTGTATAAGTAAATATTTAGATTTACCTTTTTTGTAGGTGAAACATAAAAAATACGTAGCATTTTATTATTTATTGCCCTCAAATGGTTCAAATTTGTCTCTTTTTCGGTGGAGAACTTTTTTAGTAGCAACACTTACGAAATGTCAGAATTCTACGGAATGAAAAATCAGAGTTTAAGTGGGTATATAAGTGACTCAACATTGCTTAGTTTTAAAACTTATACGGCTAAAAGATTTTACTTTTTTTTAACAATAGTTAAAAAGTTATTTTGCAATGAAATATGTTTTGTTTAAAATAAAAATGAAATTTTAACAACCGTTTGTGAACATTAGAAATATAAAATTGTTAAATTATCAAAATATAATTACGGTTGTCTACAAAGATTCTATATAGGCATTTTTTATTGTAAATAAACGTTAAGTATTCAACTGTAGTTATATTTGTACAGCAAATGTTTGTCTTAACTATTTGACTATATGCCCCATAAGGCATATTTAACATTTCGATTGTTTTACTATTGTGTCTTTTGCGCTGACAGGGAAGTTATTAATATACACTGTAATGAGCCTTATATAAGTCGATGAGTCTCTCGCATCTACTATGCATTAATTTTATAATTAAACGTTGATTTGATCTCTGACTTTTATTTTTATTGGAAATTTTACAAATAAGCTTCAACTTTCATCATAAACAATGTTAATGTTAGGTTTTCTTCTTTTTCTCATAATTTGATACAGTATATTACGGCAATAGTACCAACGGATCGGTACGAATGGGGAAGAACCTCGTTAGATCAGAATACCAGTGTAAAATAGCAGCATAATTCTGTTGTTTCGTATAGTGGTGAGCTAAGATAACCGGAGGCTCCTTAGTAGTAAAGAAATATTCCATCTTAACCGTCAGAGGTGACGTATAGTTCTTAAAATATTTTAGATATGTTCAAGTACAATAAGTTTTGCACTCGAAAGACGAGCGAAGATTCTTCACTGTCGACTTGACAAGGTCACGCTACCCGCTCTTATTGAATTCGGTATGTTATTTTAAAACGGCACTAATACGTAAAGAAAAGCATATTAATATTTAGAGGAAACATTAATAAAATTTCGTTGATGTCGATAAAAAGCGATAAAGGGAAGCAAACCAGGAGATCGGCAGTAGCGTCTTACTGATAACAACGAAAAATTAAAATAAACTGTAGCTGCCAACCTTTAATTTATAATAAAAAATGTTCACTTTATAATAAAAAAGCAATATATCTGCTTTTTATTATAAATTGAGGATAGATAGATAGGTGTGTAAAGGTCGCAGAATCCACTAACTATTAATGGGGTTATGTGCTCATATATCACCCCTGGAAGAGTTCTTTACTACGTTTATCATTAATCGTCATACCAGCTTTTTAAAGTCCGCTGCTAGACATAGAGCTCCCCAAATATTGCCTAATATAGTGGTGTTTGCTATAGCTGCCACGCCTGGCAGACGAGTTGGCAATTAGTTTTTTAATACCTCATTTTTTTTCGCTTTCTGCAGTCTGTTTGGGTGGAATTTAGTAATTGATTTTAGACTAAATTTCCGAAGAGCTTGAAATTTTAAAAATGAATGAATAATGAATATGAAAAATAATATACTATTAAAAATTTCGCTTGTTATCTTAATATACATAAATTACGTGTCACGTTGTTTGTCCGCGATGGACTCCTAAACTACATAACAGATTTTAACTTTTGCTCACCGTGTGCAGTTTGGTCCAACTTGAGAGATAGGATAGGTTTTTGCCCACAATTTTTTTTTGCGAATTTAAGGATTTTTAATAGGACACGACCAATTGTAGTCGAAAAGGGCAGAACAACGTCTGCCTGGCAAGCTAGTATTTTTATAGATTTTTTATTATTTATTATAGAATAAGGGTGACAAACGAGCACAAAGTCCACCTGATGGTAAGTGGATGCTGTGGCCTATAGATATCAACATTTATCCTCGATTAAGAATCAAAACTGATGCGTTGTCACCCCTGAGGACTAAGATGGCATGTCCCGTTTCCAGTGCAAAAGACTACATACACTTATCATACGAAACGGTACCATTAAGCTGATATTCTGAGAGCGTGGTCCCTCCCCGTTCGAGCCGACCCATTCGTGTTACAACCTTAATATAGCTGCAGCGTTGCTCTACCACGTATAAAATATACGTTATAAGGCAAGTCGTTGCCATCTCTTAGTTTGTTTCCCTTTGTCGCTTCCTACGCAACCCACACGACGATATAGAGTAATGGATATCAAACCCACACGACGATATAGAGTAATGGATATCAAACCCACACGACGATATAGAGTAATGGATATCAAACCCACACGACGATATAGAGTAATGGATATCAAACCCACACGACGATATAGAGTAATGTATATCAAACCCACACGACGATATAAAGTAATGGATATCAAACCCACACGACGATATAGAGTAATGGATATCAAACCCACACGATATAGAGTAATGGATATCAAACCCACAAGACGATATAGAGTAATGGATATCAAACACACACGACGATATAGAGTAATGGATATCAAACCCACACGACGATATAGAGTAATGGATATCAAACCCACACGACGATATAGAGTAATGGATATCAAACCCACACGACGATATAGAGTAATGGATATCAAACCCACACGACGATATAGAGTAATGTATATCAAACCCACACGACGATATAAAGTAATGGATATCAAACCCACACGACGATATAGAGTAATGGATATCAAACCCACGACGATATAGAGTAATGGATATCAAACCCACAAGACGATATAGAGTAATGGATATCAAACCCACACGACGATATAAAGTAATGGATATCAAACCCACACGACGATATAGAGTAATGGATATCAAACCCACACGACGATATAGAGTAATGGATATCAAACCCACACGACGATATAGAGTAATGGATATCAAACCCACACGACGATATAGAGTAATGGATATCAAACCCACACGACGATATAAAGTAATGGATATCAAACCCACACGACGATATAGAGTAATGGATATCAAACCCACCGACGATATAGAGTAATGGATATCAAACCCACAAGACGATATAGAGTAATGGATATCAAACCCACACGACGATATAGAGTAATGGATATCAAACCCACACGACGATATAGAGTAATGGATATCAAAGAGTTAAGTAATTCCTGGATATTCTTACCACATAATACATTTTATGAACGTAAAATTCTTACACTGCCACTACCTTTTTCACCTTTCTACAAATAAATAAAACATGTAACCTCTAGTACAATAGCCTATAAAATACCACTCTGAACTTGCGCCTCTTCCATAGATTCCTTTATGAAGGGGATCTGCCATAGTTTTACCACGCTTGGCAGGCGGGTTGGCAACCGCAGTTTTTTATTATTGTTACGAGCTTAGGGTTTGTGACAATGAAAACCAAAATTTACACTTTAATTACCACACACCAATTAAAACTTAAAACACACTAATAATTAATCACACTGATCACTTTATTTCGCTCCCGAAGCTTCGCTTGAATCGCCAATTCAATACTGCCCCGATCGCGGCTTTAAATAGGCCTTTTCCACCGAAACATCTAGAATATTCCAGCAAATACAGGTCCCGACAGACTAGGTGAAGAAAGTTCGAGTGTGGAGTTTTCCATAAAGCTTAGTTCTTCTATTCGATACTAGATGGCGGTGGAGATGGAAAGTTCCAGCATGGAATTTTCTAGAAAGCTCTCCTCGCTCTGTTCCCTGATACTAGATGGCGCTAGTGCCAGGTACAAGACTTCAACTTGTAAGGAAGATGCTGCTGCCCAAATCCTCTTTTAGTTTCCCTTTGTCGCCTCTTACATCCACGGAACGATATGGTGTGGTAGATTTGACTTCCTGTGAGCTTGATATGAAGTGGATTTTACTCGTTGTTTCAAAATAATTCGGCATTCGTAATGTCCTCCAGATCGAATTTAGGCCACGGCGGCCAGCCTTAATGGATACTAGCCATCGGTGCAGGCAGAATTAGTGTCGCAAGTAGTAGCAAGCATAGGTGCACTCTCTATTTCCTCATTCTCATAGCCCGATGCAACCGACACGACAGGAGTGATCAGGCGCAGGACCGACGGCTTTACATGCTTTCCGAGGGACGGGGGTGCCAGACTCCGGGCAGCTACTGAGAATTTCTTGACGAAAAACTCAATAAACTGATTTTTTTACCGTCCCGATCCGGGACCCCATGATCAACCTCACCTCACTGCTACCAACCACTGGGCCAACGAGGCAGTTCGGGCATTCGTATTTATATAAATGCCCATGGCAATTTTCGTAAACTTTATCCTTTGTATAAATGTTTTTTTCAGTACATAATCACTAATCACTTTTAGTTGAGGCAACTATCAACTTCTCTAAAGGTTTCTTTACAAATTGCTAGTTGCTATAACCAAATAAACTAGTTTACAGTTGCAGCAATTTTATGGCAATCTGGGAGCAACATTCATAGCTGAGTTGCTCAATCTACGCAGCGATCAGCATTGTGACGATGGATACTGAAGAAGCAGCACTTATTCTCATTTTATTACATCGTCGCCGTCGACGGCGTCAACAAAGACAAAAAACCGGTATATACAAGGTGTAAGTGGAAACACCGTTGTCACTAAAACCATAGCTTTAATAAAAAATATTTATCCGAATTAAAAAAAAACACTATTTTCTTTCATAAAATTTAAAAAGTTTCTGTCAGACACCGTCCGTAAATTCATGGATACCCTATGCGCCCGAGTGACGTAATCACTGTAAAGATCACCGCCCGCGCTAGCTACCTACAAATTCCAATAAAACACAATAGGTACGCATAACCTGTGATGTAACTTTTCCTTCATACTTTCATCCTGGCTTAGGACAGGCAAAAATTGAGGAAATAAGGAAAAATTGAGATTTTACTAAAAAAAATGTTATTATTCATTGAATTTATGTTCGATAAGTGAAACCAAACCACTGGTTTCAAGGATAACAGTGTTTACACTAACACCCTATATTTAACAGTTGCTAGTTGCGGCAATTAGAAACTAACCTAGTCATCGATTACAGCAATTGTCGATCACCGGAAATCGAAACTCTCGTTGTGCTATGTATGCGCAATCCCTTTTGATAATATGTAAACAGCTAGTTGCCTGTTGCTGCAATAGTTGCTCCATGTGCAAAGCGCCTTAGTCTACAAATAATTGTTCCGGTTCTGGATTTTTATCCTTGTGCAATTAATGTAAACTGCCTCCACGATACAAAGTTAAATTCTAGTGTGAGGCTAACTTAAAAAAAAAGAGAACTGCGATCGTTAATTTGCCTATTGAGCGTGTCGATTAAAGAAAATCACCCCTACATTGGGAGAGACATGTCTTGCAGTAGAATTAGGGTGTTACCACACCAATCGATCGAAGCCATTGATCATCGTCGATCAATTGGTGGTAGCTTTAGCTGATTGCTATACACTGGTCGATAAAACGTTGTTCAATCATCGATCGACAATTAGTCGATGTTATCATCAACAGTATTTTTCAAAATGACTCAGAAGAGGGCGCGTTATTTTTGGTCAGTACGCTCGTGCTCGCAGTATTATTATGGAGACGTAAACGCAAAAGACTTCTTAAGGTCAGAGATAGCTTAAATTCATCTCGACGACGTGGCACATGCGTGAAGCGGGGCGGGTTTTCGAATAATCAAGCAGCTTGACAGACGATCGATTGATTGGTGTTGTAACACCCTAATACATCAAAATAAATAAAGAAGTTCGTTATCAATTAAATGAATTAAACGACTTTTTGAAACTTTATCAACATTTTCATATTTACACAGTACAGTAGAATCAATCTATGCAAAGCGGATCCGACATTCCAATCTTCGTACCACAATTATTATTTCTTGACAGGAACATTGTGAAACGACCACTTTCAAATCACTTTTTGAACTTTAATCCTTGAATTCAAGTCTGCAGCAAATTTTTCCATTTCACTTCTGTATGACCTGCTTCTCTATCTTCTCTTGCTGTTCTTGCGACTGAAGTTGCTGCAGCGTTAGAAGAGACACACCGAGCTGGTCCTCCCTCGTGAAAGGCTGCGCCATTTGACGGAGCCAGCGTTTGCAGATCTGGAAACATTACGACAAAGTAACTATAGGACACACTCCATCTGATGGAAAATGAATACCGTGGCGTATCTACGTCTCCATTTGATATCAGAATGCTGTCACCCCTGAGGATTCAGGTGAAATGGATCATTACCGGTAAAAAGGGTTATTGGTTCCACCCACCTAACGAAACACAGCAGCATTATGCTATTATTTCACCCACAACCTTCGCCTCTGCACATCCTAACTGGTTGTGGGCCCTTAATGCGCAAACGCAACCCTCATCTGGGAGAATATGTACTTCGCTCAGAAGAAATGAAATTGCTCAAACTAAACAACTTCTTCAATACATTGAAGACATAATGCAGAGTAGTGAACAGCCATGGCAGCGACCACAATAGGTTTTCTAGGTGATACTGGTCTTTCTAGACCTGCATAGCTGCTCCCATAAAAAATACCCGCATGTCTGAGTAATAAAATATTTTTGGTATATATTGTGAAGATTGCGTACCCTCAGTAGAGCAATGTTGACCAACTGCTCTATAATCCTCTCAAAAATGAGAATAGGCTTATGCCAAAGGGTGCGGGACGTATAATTAATTCTGTGCGAGCGTTTGTTAAGCTGACCCATTCGTGCTACAACCTATTAAAAATATATATTGTTAAATTTTTCCTGAATAAAGAAATTATTATTATTATTACTTTAACGTGGCTTTACCATGTATAGACAGGGTGTAAGAAGGCATACCTTAACTTCTCTTTAAAGGCCAAACTACTGCACCCGGTACATACTGCTAACAGCACAGCCATTTAAGAATATCAAACCCAAATCCCATATACCGGCAATGGGAGCAGGACTATCAGTTTTATAACTTTCGCTTTTTATATAACCCTGATAAAAGCAGGCAAATAAAGTACCTGCACGGCCTCCTCGGTGCTGAGGTTGCAGAGCGAGTCGCGCAGGTGCTCCTGGATCCAGCGCGGCAGCCGCGTGCGCTTGTCGGCGCGGCTGAAGCGCTTGTCCGCGAAGATCATGATGCCGTAGTCCGTCTTGCCGCTGCAACACACCACCAGCTTACTCAATAACTCAATTTAAAACAACTTTGTCCTGTCTGTATATTCCAATTTTCGAGGCGATCGGTTGAACGGCATTGAAGTTTATGTACTGCAGCGACATCTAGAAGTTTATTTTATAATAATATAAGATTGGATCAGTTTCTGGCTCAAACGCAAAGTGAACGCATCGCGAATTTTTTGTTATATATCAGTACCATTGGATAGACTTCTACTCCGTTCACACATTACACCCTATTTTTCCCAGACGGTAAAAAGGTCACCAGCATATGAAATATGTATCCCATCAAAAACATAAAAGTGAAATGAGAGCCAAGTTCAATATTATATAATATTATATATGACTTCAACGACAAAAGACTGTCAGACTGTCAACAGGCACTCGTTATCTCACAACAACACGCCAGCTACGAGACGAAATACGAGGCGAGGCGAGAGTCTAAACCTAAGTAAAACCCAAATATAAACTTTTTTGTCTCTACCTGCGGGCAGCTTTGCTTGCTTTTAGCCTGCAAGGCATACATATTTATTCTAAGCGATCCACCTGAAAAAATGTTAAGGCTTCCGTCTAGCTTTGCTTTTTTACTTTCTCAGCTATTAGAGGGGGCGCTCCACTCCTTGCATAAATACGTTCGAGATTACAGGTGAAGGTTGCTCTACTTCATTAAATATATAACTTTTTTTTTTCAAAAATATTCCTTTTACTTTTGTCGTGGTTGTATAATTTTTTACCTTCTTATATTTCATAAATGTCGTTTTTAGTAATGTTTATACGGGTTATAGGTTTAAAAAGGGTACAACCAAAGAAAAAAACTGCCTCTTCATACAAATTTCGCCTCTACCTTATATGAACTACATTTTGTATGAAAAATCAGTCAATTTTTTTCTATTTTCGAATGTTTTTGTATTAAATGTTCAGTTCAGCTCTATGATTCCAGCTCCTCTCTTCATATCGAATGTATATGATTTTTTTTATACAATCTTTAGATACAAATAACGCTTGACTAGTTTTTAAAAAAAAAGAGAAATCGTATAGGGAAGTAATTTAGAAGGCAGTTGATAAAAAATCAAACAAAAAAATAACTGAATACACATATACTTATTTATTTAGTTTGTTACATCATTAAACATTAGGAAATTTTTTTCGAGTGGTGTAATATTGTGTAGGGGTAAACTTTTTTGGGATTTTTTATGTTTTTTATTTTCTATTGCTTCTATTATATACGGTAGGTCTTTTATCGGGATAGAAGATTCAAGGTGTGAATAAATTAATTCTGTTAGTCAACTATCTTAAACTCAACTGTGATAAAACTTTGTCAAACGGGGCAGCACTGTTGTTTCCCAAAACTTTTCACTCATCACTTCAAATCTTGCGTTACATTTCTTTTTACTGACACCATATCCATCCATATCCATCTTTTTTCGTTTTTTTTTTGGTGATTTGGTGATTAGTCGTCTCTCTCGCACGCGTGGGCTTTTTAGCGGGCTTTCGAGAAGACGATCGCTCCCTTTATAACTTGTGGAAAAATGTTCTATAATGAAATATGATTACGAAATGTTTATATAGCAATTTTACCCGCTACTTAGCCTTTAAAGATCAAACTTGTCCTTACCGTGCTGACTATAATACTAGGCTATCCCACTTCAAATTAGAGTCTCTCAAAAAAAGACGTCGAATTAGCGATCTTAAAACACTTTATAAGCTAATTCACGGCCTCCTACTATCACCGGCACAGTTAAATCAAATAAGAATCGGTGTTCCAAGATCTATTCCAAGACATCCGATTACCAAAATCTTCTGTTTACCCAACCAGAGAACAAATTTAGGTAAACGAGCCCCAATAAATAGGTTAATGCAAACGTATAACGACATAACCACCAACGGAGACGTCGACATTTTCCATACGGATAACGTATCAAAATTTGCTAGATTATGTAATAAGTATTTATAGCTCTTTCTCTCCTTCAGGTTTAGCATTAGTTTTATTGTAAGCAAATTACTTGTAAATTTATTAATGATATTGTTCTAGTTAAGCAAGTTAACAACTGTCTTATTGTAGCTTTAAGCTTAAAGGCGAATCATTTTGAACAAAACCAATTGTGTTATATTTAACAATGTCTAGTGATAAGCCAATGGTGTATCTGTTAAATAAATAAATAAAAATAAATATAGCAATTACTATGGAACCAAAAGCCGGGCTTTGGTATGAAATTGTTTTCGAGTGCTGGGGCGCGCGGGCGATACGTTTGCAAGTTCACTACACATTTTAATGTTTATCTACTCTGTTTTTGTTGCGTCTGTTAAAAATTTATGAGTTTTCAAAGATTTTAGTAAAAAAAGAGGATAATAGTGTTCCTTGTGATGAATTGAAGTATGTTAAAGTGCTAATCGGCGAGAAGATGGTAAAATCTTTAAACTTTGTGGAGAAAATACACAAGGTCAAGAGCGTCTTTCGGACTTATCAATTATCGCAATTGAAAAACAGTTATTGGTACAATAAAAACATTCACCAACATTTTACGCGGACGTAATCAAATCTTTCCTTAAGAAAGAGAGACTATTCGATTAAGAGAATATAAATATTATTTTTTTTAATTTTGTACATAGTTTGTTTGTACTTTGTTCATGAATAATTGTATGTAAATATCTTTTCCTTTCGCTAGATTTTTTTCAAAACCACCGAAGGTACGCAACTGCTGATATGTCATACAATATATCTAGCAGTAGTATGCCTTATGTGTGCTTTGTTAAACACGTCCTCGACAGCCCTGGATATGAAACTGAAGAGTGGAGACAGATCAACATTGGTGTATCTTTGTTAAACTGCTAAAAACAACAAAACCAAATCTTGGGCTTGCCCTAGTTTGGAGTAGCTTCGCCACTGCTTGATGGTAAGAGGATACAGTGGCCAATAGAGATCTACATTTATCCTCGATAAAGAATCACAATGCGGATGCGTTACCACCGCTGAAGACTAAGATATAATGCCTACTTTCCAGTAAAAAAGGTGTCCGTTTTTTTACACTCACCATAGGAAACGCAGCAGCATTAAGCTGCTATTTTACGCTGTTATTATGTGAGTGCGTGGTCCTACCCCGGTCGAGCCGACCCAATCGTGCTACAACCATAATTTATAACATCAGCGTGGCTCTACCACGTTAGAGCCACGCTACTATATTTCGGTGCGACATTATAATGGTATATATTATATTATAATTTATAAAACATAAACATAAACACTCACGCCTGTCACCCAGAGGGGTAGGCAGAGACTACAGACTTCCATTTAGCACGATCCTGACATACCTCTCTCGCCTCTTCAACATCCATATACCTACGCATACATGCACGTCGGTTAAGGGTACTCTTAATTTGGCCCATTTTTAGTATATCGCCAATTCGGTCGACAAACTTCCGCCTAGGACGTCCCTTTCCGACTATTCCATTCACTTCGCAACATATATTTGCTTTGTCAGTCTTTCCGCATTCATTCTTTCTACATGACCAAACCACCGAAGCATTCCTTCAATCCTGGTTACAACATCATCTTGCAAACCACACTCTTCTTTTATCACACAGTTTCTCACCCTGTCACTCAGATTCAGCTCTAACATACTCCTTAGCGACCGCATTTCTACTGCATTTATTCTACTCTTGTGCTTCTTCTGCCACACCCAACTTTCACTACCATACGTTAAAGTAGGGACCAACACAGCGGCACGACCGGAAACAGATCGGACGCAGGACCAACGATTTTACGTGCTTTCCGAGGCACGGGGGTGTGATACCGCCAACTTCCTGACTCCGGGTAGATATACTGAGAATTTCTTGATGGAAAAACTCAAAACTGATTTTTTGCCCCGAACTGGTTTCGAACCCTGGACCACATGATCAACAGTAGCGCGACAACAGACCATAACAATCACTAGACAAACGAAAAAGACGAGACCATACCACAGTAACATCAGTGCCATAGGCTTCTATTCCGTTCACATGTTTACACACTATTTTATCCCAGACGGTAAAAAAATCACCCAGTATATTGTCTGATAAAAAGCAATGTTATCGACATAGTTTCTAGTTTTAGTAGGCGACTCAGGGATGAATGCTATCACAAAACTTATTTTCACTTTTGATGGAATGATCTCTCGCCTTTAAGAGAAATAAAAAGAAAAAATTTAAAAGAAAAATGGCTACGTCGTTCACCGATGATTCACTGCCAATATCAGTGTCGAGGAATACAGGGAGATATTATTAAAAATAAATTGTGGCTGTATATTTGGACTACTAGTTTTTGAGACGCTTTTTATCTTAAGAAACATAAAAAGGAAAATTCACTATAAGATTGGATACTAATTATATTGGAATACTAGCTGTACCCATGACTTCGTTAACATAAAGTTGAGTCAGTTTGCAATTTACTCGGTTTGAAGCTTTATTACTTTAAGCCTAATAATATTTTTACTATACCACTTCTAATACTTAAAATGTATTTATAATAATATGTAATATTTTAATGATAAATAGAAGTAATCTATCTGTACAAAATATAAAAAAAGTTCTACCTATGTCCGTTATAGACTTTGAAACCATTCAACCAATTTTGATTAAAAAATTGTGTGTGTTTGAAGGAAACCCTAGATGGTTTATATTCACATGTTGATCCGGTAGGTGACGCTGTTGTCGAAATCCAGAAATCACCCGTACGAAGCCGAGGCGGATCGTTCGTAAAAGCACATCGTCTGTATGGATGACTCCAACACGGAGGTTACGAATATTCCATACAAATTTCACATTACGCAGGCAACATGAGTCAGATTCCTTTTAAAGCTTACTGCTTCATAATCCTCTCGGAAATTAGAGGGGCCTGTCACTATTAGAGATGGGCTGAATATTAGCCTCATATTCGGTACTCAGCATATTCGGCAGCATTACCGAATATTCGGCTAAATCACCGAACATTCGTTAAAGTGGTACTCAAAGAGTCCACTGTATTGAAATGTACGAATTGATTAATGCCATGTCTTTCATAATTTTACTGTTAAATGTATATTTTATTTATAGGTTAAAACTAACTTGTACAGCGTTTGTTTTTGAGGCACCGTAAGATTTGTTTCCAATTATAGCAAATAGAAAGCCTGATAAAATGTTTTTGGAATCAAACAAAGAAACATTACATTACATTAGTACATTTCACTTTACTTTGGCCGTCAGTTTTTCAAAAATAAGTCCAAATAGTAGATCTCCTCCTCACCCTCTCCCTCACCCTCAACCCTCTCAGAAATGAGTGGAGGCCTGTGCCCAGCAGTGGGACGTATATAGGCTTTAACTATACTTAGTAGATCTCCTGCCACTCATTTTTATCATATAATTATCAATTTTCACTAAGAACAATACAACGAAATAGTTTTTTCTGACAAAAATAGTCAAAACATAAGCATGTGCTGGCAATTTGCTCAATTCTAGATGATGCAATAAAATGTCAGGTGTGGCGGGGGAGCGAAGGGCAGGGTCCGGAGCTAATCGCGCGCGCTTTACGGTAACAAGTTTCGACATAAATTGGTTAGGTACCGAGGTGATCCTGCCGAATATTCGATTCGATAAAAAAATTAACCGAATTTTAGGCCGAATATTGGTATTCGATGAAATCCATATTCGGCCCATCTCTAGTCACTCATCATCATCATCATTACAGCCCTTCACAAGTCCACTGCTGAACATAGGCCTCCCCCAAGTAACGCCACAAAGCACGGTCCTGAGCCAGGTCGTCACTCCATCTAGTGGGAGTCGCCCTACACTACGCCTAACGGTATGAGGCTGCCACTCGAGAACCTTTCTTCCCCATCGGTTATCGGTTCTTCAAGCTATATGGCCGGCCCATTGCCACTTCAGCTTGCTAATCCGTTGGGCTATGTCGGTAACGGGTTTTACTGCGGATATCCTCATTTCTAAGTCTATCACGCAGAGAAACTCCGAGTATAGCCCTCTCCATAGCTCGCTGAGCGACCTTGAGCGTCCTCATACGGCCAGCAGTGAAGGACCACGTCTCTGATCCGTAAGTCATCACTGGCAACACGCACTGGTTGTACACTTTAGTTTTTAGAGATTGAGGTACACCTGACGAGAAGATGTGTCGTAATTTCCCGAACGCTGCCCAGCCGAGTTGAATCCGTCGATTGACCTCTCGGTCGAAGTTGGACTTACCTAGTCGGACTATTTGTCCCAGGTAAACGTACTCGGCAACAACTTCGAGCATAGTGCTCCCAACAACTACCGGCATAGGTGAGACATGGACATTAAACATGATTTTTGTTTTGTCCATGTTCATCTTAAGACCTATCCGTTGGGAGACACCATTGAGGTCATTGAGCATAGTGCTAAGGTCCTCCAGCGATTCTGTCATAAGGACTATATCGTCGGCAAATCGAAGGTGAGTGATGTACTCGATGTTAATACCGTATCCTTTCCAGTCCAGTAGCTTGAAAACGTCTTCCAATGCAGCGGTGAAGAGTTTCGGGGATATAACGTCCCCCTGTCTTACACCTCTCTGCAGTTGGAAAGGTTTCGAGCTCTAATTCTGTACTCGGATAGCCATCGTAGCCCTACTGTACAAACACTTCAGCACTTCGATATACCGACAGTCAATTTGACGCGAGGAGCACCGCCCAAATTTCGACGGAATCAAAGGTTTTCTCATAGTCCACATACGCCAGGCAAAGTGGCAGATTGTACTCTTCGGTCTTCTGTACAATCTACCACAGGGTATGTATGTGGTCTATGATACTGAAGCCTTTTCGGAAACCGGCTTGTTCGGGAACCGGCTGGAAGTCGTCGAGTCTGCGTGCGAGACGATTCGTAATGACTCTCGAAAACAGCACGTAGACGCGGCTCAGAAGGGAAATCGGTCTGTAGTTCTTCAAGAGAGCGTTGTCGCCTTTCTTAAAGAACAAGACCACCGCACTTCTGCTCCACGCCTCCGGAGTAGTGCCACCATGGAGGACGGAATTGAAGTGCTTCTGAAGGACTTCAAGTACCGGTGTTCCACCCGCTTTTAGAAGCTCCGCTGTAATTCCATCCTCGCCTGGGGCCCTGCCGTTTTTAAGGTGCTGGTGAGCCATTCTAATCTCGCTCAGACTGACGTCCGGGATATCATCGGAATAGCGTCGGGTAAGACTTGCTCTTGGATCGTTACTCACACTTGCGTGTGGCTCCAACTGATGTGTACAGCTGCCCATAGAACCTCTCAATCTCACTCAAAATCTCAGGTGTCTCGGAAACGATGTTGCCACACTCAGTCTTCAGCTTTGACGTTGACTATTTCTGACAGACAGATCTCTGGCAAAGACTTTGGAGCCCTGGTTTCGCTCGATCGCTTCTTTAATACGAGCAGTATTAAAGTTGCGTAAGTATCGCCGCATGTATTTGGAGATCTGTCTGTTCAATTGCCTGTATGCTGTCAAATCTGTTGACGATTGCAGCCTCATCTCCCGTCTAACAGCCATGAGATTAAGAGTGTGATCGGAGAGTTTTTGTGTTCTTCTGCGGCGGGTCTTGAAAAACTTAGCTCCGACCGCATGGACAGTTTCCACGAGCTTGTCATTCATATCGTCCACTGCATTGCAATCTTCTAGGCACTGAAAGCGGTTACGTAACTCGAGCTGAAAAGTCTCGGGATTCTGGATTAGAGCACGAGGGGGACGGAGTGTTGACTTCATTAGACGAGACCTCTCCAACTTAACGTTTAGGTTCAGTGTGCCTCTAACCATACGGTGATCGCTGCCGGTTTTCACCCTTGCGATCACTGAGACATCACTTGCACAGTTGGCGTCTGGTCGTCATAATGAAGTCAATCTCATTTTTTGTCGAACAGTCGGGGCTCGACCAGGTCCACTTCCTGTGGGGCCGCTTCTGGAAGAAAGAGTTCATCATAAAGAGTCCCTCTTTCTCCATAAAGTCAGCCAGCTGCTGGGCCCTACGGTTCCGTTGCCCTACTCCAAATTTCCCTAACTTCAGCTCACCGCCTTCTCTTGTGCCTGTTTTGCGTTGAAGTCTCCCATTAACACCGTGTAGTGGGTTTTGGAGGAATGCATGGCTCTAGAAATATCCTCATACATTTCCTCCACCTCCTCATCGGGATGTGCCGAGGTTGGTGCGTAGACCTGTATGACCTTCAGCGAATACCGTTTGGTGATTCTGAGTATCAGGTACGCGACCCTCGTCGACACACTCCCGATCTTTACAACGTTGTTGACGAGAGAATTGTGGACGATAAATCCGACACCTCCTTGGGACAGATGGTCGCCCTCCCGGTGATAGAACAAATTGCCGGACTCGAGGATTACCGTGTCCTCCCCCTCTCTTCGGACCAATGCCGGATAATTCAATAATATGCCAGCGCAACTTGTCTACCTCTTCTTCCAGCTCCAGTATCTTCTCGCCAGTCCTCAGGGTGCGTGCGTTATACGTTGCCAGGTCGAGTCGTAGTAGGTGGCAACCGAACCTCCACCGGAGATTCTTAGCACCCCCTGCCCCGCCGTTACCGTGGTCGCCACCGTAGCCAGGAATAGCGGGGCCGCCGGGGACTGGGGGCAGTTTATTTGCGTCGTTGCTCAGGGGGGGGGGATATTTGCCATAGTTGCCACGCTTGGCGAAGCGGGTTGGCCACCGCAGTTTTTTTATTATGTCATTGCTGTTATCAGGAAGATGCTGCTGCCCATCTCCTGCCTGTCTCCCTCTGTCGCCTCTTACGACACCCACGGGAAGATATGGAGTAGTGGATATTCTCAACCGCCACTACACGGCAAGTACTCTAGTCACTAGTACACAGTAATGTAGATATGTACAATAAAAATATGCTACCATTGTAAACGACTTATTGTGTACCATGGTAAATGGTACCGTAAATGAATCTATTTGTGATTCCTTTATTGATTTATTGCATTTAAAAGCACTATTTTAGTAATATATATTTTTGTCAACCGTACTAACCATCAACTTGTGACGTCATGACGTCATCTGCAAACTTTCTGCGCGCGGTTAATACCGGCTGATGATGAAAAACATTTTTGAGTCATAATAATCAAGCAATTCGACGAAAATATTGACGAAACATAAAAATATTATGAAGCATTTCAGTACTGAATCAATTTGTTAATGATGACCATAATTACAAATATCGAAATACATAACCCAAGTGCAGGCAAAATTATTCCACAATTATTCGTAATTTAAGTCTCCAATCACTTAGAAAAATTGCTCGTCAATAATGTTCCGTTTGGAAATTTTAAGTACGAAACCTTTAGAAGGTTATAAAGTTTCTTCTGACGTTTTGTTTTGTGGTTCTAAAAATATCGGGACAGCCCCATGGAGTCGACCAAGAGAAGCAGCTGCTTTGAGATGCAAGTATGGCGTCTTCCCCATAGATTGCCACTTAGGGGAGATTATGCCAAAATTATCACTAGGGTTGCCACCTTTTTTTGAACAAATATAGTATTTTTCCCAAAAATATATATAACTTACAAAAAAGACCAATAACAAAGTACTTTTGAGAAGACTCTATTGTATTCTTCTTTCAACTTACTCGTTCCAGACTTCTAATCACAGTTAATATAAAAAGATTGACAATTGAATTAGGGATAAAAATATAGTTTTCGTACTATATTATTTTTCTATAATATATAGTACAATTGACTGATATATAGTACGATACTATATATATTATATTACGGGTGGCAACCCTAGTAGCCACGCCTGGCAGGCCGGGTCAACATTCGTTTGAAATTTTCATTCATCATTTTTTTATTATTTTAAGCTATTATCAGCAACGCTGTCTTAGACCATACCGGGCCCCTTGGACATACAAGAATTTGGGGCCCTGTAGGAAAGCAAAGAAAAGTGAATGACAAAAACATTTTTATGATCTTATATTTATTATTTACGACTTTTCTGCCACCAGGGCGGCGCTACTTTACAATGACGTAAAATATTTGACAGATTTCATAATTACAGGGTAGGGTAGATAAGGGACGATAATTTCTTAGAAAAATTTAACTATAATGTTTCTTTTCTGAACTTTCTTTCAAAAAAAGAAAATATTCTATACTATAGACGCTATACCATAGCGTAACTGAATAAGGCCGATGCCTTTCGTCACGGAGGCCCTCGTGACGATATAGGCCTTGGGCACGGGCCCCGCGTGCCCTTATGGTAAAGACGGTACTGATTATCAGGAATATGCTTTTGCCTTATTACAATAGCACCCAGGAGATGATATGGGATAGTGAATATTCTTACGCCATTACACGGCAACTACGAGTAAACATAGTTAGTTATCTTATTTATTTTATACCACAATCTATTTTGGTACTTGCAGCATATTTGCAGGCGCTTACTGGCTTTTTTATTATAATACATTTTATTGCCTATTAATTTAGTATCTCTGAAGCAACTTACCGCAAAACTCTCCCAACACATTGAGCCGCATGTCGCATGGCATCGAACGTCAAGAAATCGTTCTCACGGATCTGGAATCGTATCACACGTTATAATTTGATAAGCGACAAATTGGTTCAAGTACTTTATGCGAAATTAATGAATTAACATCAAATTAATTATTAAATTTCAACATTGGAATGGTTTTGGATGTGACGGTGCAAGGTTTACTAGTGGCAGTAATAATGTACGTGATTTGTGGGAGGGAGCAAGATGCTTTCTGGAGCAGATCGTCATTTTATTTTTCATCTCATTCTATTTATTAATGGGCTCCCTTACTCCTAACTTCAAGGCATATTTTATTGCTATCTAATTTGAATATTGTACCATTTCGATGAAACTATATAATTTATATAGTGTAGACAATGCATAAGTTTATTTTCGTGTTTATTTTCATTGAAATAGAGATTTTATGTTTTACATACAGCGTTGGTATACAGTTAATAAAATTGTTAAGGAATTATCATAGGTTATGTAACGTTTTAAGTAATGTAATCTTTGTTTGAAATTATAAAATGTATAAAAATAAATAATATCTTCACTTCATCGTGAAATAAAATAAAAATTATAGTAATTTTATTTCACGATGAAGGTTTTGCCTTGATTGTAGTAGTGACGTGTACCGACAGGCGCGTTTGTGTGTGCTCCCCGCTCCCGATGCCTACAGTGTGTATGTGCAAGACTAACAAAAACCAAAGTCAAACCTTCACCGGGAAATAGAATAACTATACTAAGTTTATAAGTGTTAAATAATGTAAATGACATGATTCCTGGTATATTTTTGAACTTTGAGACTGGTGTATTAACTCCTGGTTAAATACCTGCTAATCATTTAAAAATTGAATTTTGTATCCTCAAATATGTTTTTTTCGTTCATATTATGTTATTTTATACATAAATTTTAATAATTTAAGAATTTTGAATGAAAAATAAATGTTTAGTTTAACTTATGTAATTCTGTAGTTTTTTTTACTGTCTTTGTTACAAACATAGATCATATAATGTCTAGATAAAGTGTTAAGTATAGGCAATATATGTAG
This sequence comes from Parnassius apollo, assembly GCA_907164705.1. NCBI lineage: Eukaryota > Metazoa > Arthropoda > Insecta > Lepidoptera > Papilionidae > Parnassius > Parnassius apollo. Next base: position 2,917,608 of record CAJQZP010001697.1, read on the forward strand.
AAAAAAATACCGACCAACTGTTGACAAATAAAAATTTTGACCGCGTCGAGAATGCACGGAACAATACAAAATATAGAATGAATAATTTTACCATTAAATGACGTAATAATAAACCATGGTAATTGAAAAAAAAATAGAAAAGTGACCCACTATTGATAAATATTAAATCTTTTTTTAAGAAATAATTAAATTTTCAGATAAAAGTGGCCGCCATTTTAAAAATTCTTGTTTATTGGTCCGTTCCTTTATAAACTTATATCAATGTTTTTAAAAATGGTGGCCACTCTTCAGTTTTCATGACAAATGATATAAAATAAAATAAATATTATCAATCGGTCAAAAATAAAAGTTTTCAAAATCTTCATTTCTGACGACAAATACAAGTTCATAGACCACATGGACTCTCAGGTCCATCCATCCATCTCCATCAAAGCAATCGCTCAATAAACAAAATTTTTCAAATTGGCGGTCATTTTTTTAGCGTTCACGACAAATTTATATTCATAGACCACTTCGACTCCCAGATATTGATTTTTAAAGATATCGGTCCAAAAAATGGGTATAATAGGTTTTCAAAATGACAGCCACTTTTTTCAGTCTTCACGATGTATTCGTAAACAATTCATAGCCCATTTACATATTTTAATTTATTAAGGAATCGGTTAAATAACAAGAAGTATCCCTCCCTTACGGCATGCACACAGACAGCCAGCGCGAGTGTAAGACTAAGCTGTCACACACACACATACCCGTTAATTCTGGCCAATATTTTGAAACAAACGTAATCACAGCGCGCCGCGGCATCTAGACGTTATGGTCAAAGGTTATAAATAAATGTGTTACTTTTTCAATATGTACAAGATAGACTGTTATTAAATATTCAGGCTATAAGACAATCTATTTAAGGAGGGGTGATAGTGCACGTATGGTCTTATTTGAAGTCAGTTGCAGGTGTCCATGGATTGCAGTTACTTATTACAATAAGCCAGTGCTTTACAATCCCATCTGGTGATAACTATGTTAACGTAACAAAAGCCTATTCACTCCGGTCTAGAAGATGCCCAGATTTTAATCGTACGGAAAGGCAGACGCCGGCAGATACATTATAAAAGACTAGATAAGCAGGTCTATTACACACGGCAGGGAGGGATATAGGTGGAGTGACTCATTTTAGCCTAGATGAAGAAGGAAACGCGGATGCGTTGTCACCTACTACATTCACAATATGAAATATAGCAGCACTAAGCTGTTCTTTCACGCTGGTATTCTGTGGGAGTATGGTTCTTCCCAGTTCGAGCCGAACCGTTTGAGCCACAACCATAATATACCACGTAGAAATATCTGACTGTATTTTATAAGAAAATTGAAATTGATATAAACGAAATTTACGTAAAAAAAAATACAGACCTGGAAGTTGTCGCGCAGGTACTCAAGACGCGCCTTGAGGATGCGGCTGTGCGTGAAGACGTAGGGGATGCCGAACATGAGCACGGCGCGGCCGAGATGCTGCTCGAAGTCCACACCCTCCGACACCTTGCCTCGAGCCACCGCCAGCAGCACGCCGCCGCGCCCACTCTCGCACGCCTACATATACACACACACACACACATACACTGCAAAATGAGCGACAAACAAATGTAACACGAAGTCCACGCCCTCAGGCAACTTGCCGCGCGCTCACTCTCGCACGCCTCCACACACACGCACACACATACGCACGAACACGTACACACAAACACATACACATATAGACTGCACCAACCAACCAATATGGTTCTTGATTGGTTTATGAGTCACTTAAAATGTAAACAACGCCTCGTTTTAAACCGCTAAACACGGTAAATTTTAACTTTTCTAAGAAAAGGTAAAAATCAATTTTAAACAACCAAAATGAACTAAATATTTACCACATTAATTGCTTCTAAAATCGGTGCCAACACAAAACAATAATTAAATTTCAGAACCCCAATTACTTCTGAAACTATTATGTCGACTTTTATTATTTTTAGTTCTTTGAAGTCAACTTTTATGTATTATTTATTTATTTAATAGTTTATGTACACACATACTTCGATAGGAAAATGGTAAAAACAAAATTATGTACTTAATTTTGTACATACACTTTGTACATAATTTTGTTTTTACCATCTTTTTATTTTTTACTGAAATTGTAACTTTTTGACCCATTTAATTTGATTAAATATAATGATGTTCTTCACGCCGAATTTCGGTTACGGCGGCCGATCTCAACAGAGACTATCCATCAGCGCCGGACAGGATTAAAGTATACGAGTGTGCAAGCATAAGTGCGCTCACAATTCCCTAACTCTTGTGGTCCGATGGAACAGCAACCCGTCACGACTGGAGAGATTCAGAATGATAACGACAACTTTATGTACTTTCCGAGGCACTCCAGACTGCTAACGGAATTTTTTTGATAGAAATACCCAATAACCCTCACGATTAGCAGTTGCACGTGAGTTATCTTGATTGACTCCACGAATTTTTCTGTCACCAGGGCCTAATTAAAATGAGGTGTAATATTTGACCGATTTCATATTTCGTTTCATCAAGTTATTTTATTCGAAAAATGTAAAAGTTAATTTTTCTTTCTGCACCATTAGTTATATTTTATATTAATTAAATTAACAATAAATAAACCAAACAACAGATATTCATAAAAATAGAAATATTAAAAAAATTGTAAAAATGTGTAAAAATTTAAAGAACAAACCACTGAGGCATTGTTTCGTGTATTAGTATAATACGCTAGAAACTGATCAACTTTTATTTAAATCTAAATTATCAATGAAATAACATTTTGTAAACAAAAAACTTCACCTCAGTGTCAACTAGCGACATCTGGTGAGCGTAAAATTGTTAGCCCTCCTTGTCCGCGCATCCATTCATTACTCTGTTGAAAATAGGCCTCGCCGCGGGTTGGAAACCGATTTTTTTTTCTTGTTTTTCTTTCTTATAAGTTGGAGTGACAAACGAGCACACAGTCCACCTGATGGTAAGTGGTTGCTGTGGCCCGTAGACATCCACATGTATCCTAAGTTAAGAATCAAAATGTAGACGTGTTGTCACCCCTGAGGACTGACATGGGATGCCTCGTTTCCATTTAAAAAGGGTCTCCGGATCTCTACACTCACGATTTTCTGGACAAATAAACAAATCAAATCCGTACTGTAACAGTTTAGTGGCGGTGAAAGAATACCTACTTCCCCATGGTATCCATGAATCGCAATAGACTCTGCTACCGGGTGGATTACATACAAGATCTCTCTGTTACCAAGTTTAAATCCTATACCTTTAAACGAGCAATTCTTGATATATATATATATATATATATATATATATATATATATATATATATCATAAAATTTTGTGTCCAGGGAGTTTCGGGGGCAATAAATCGATCTAGCTACGATTATATAATAATAATATAAGAAGGTAAATTTTGACACTGTTAGTGATCATAACAGCTCAAGTGGATATCGAGCGGTCGCAAAATCGTAATGCCTTGGTTCGCGTCCCGCTTCGGTCAGACTTTTTTTCCTTTTTTTCCCTTCTTTTGTGAGAAAATCTATTATTTCGAGCCCTTTTAGTATTTTTTAAAAATACGACAATTTTATAAACTTATTGCACTCATGATTTTTTATTCAAATAACCAGTTCAGTTTTTTCTATTATGTCAATAAGATCAAAAAATATTATTCATGTAATTTGTATCTAAATGTAAGTAAAAGAAAACCGAGCAAAGCTCGAATATCCGGGTACTATTTAATTAAACAAAAACTGTATAAAAAGGGTTATGATATTAATGAAAACATGGTTGATAATAACCCCTGGGAATGAGGTAGTCGCTTCCAAGCTCTTTCTAAAATAAATTTGTAAATATTTTGTGACCCTTAACATTATAAAATTTATTTAAAAAAAAACCCGCTGGATTTCTTGTTGGTTCTTCCCAGGAGAGGTTTTTTTTTCGAACCAGTGGTAACGTAAAATATTGACTTTCAATAAGAATTACTTGTAACATATATTGAATAAAAAATTATTCTATTCTATACTGTAAATAGTTTATCAATTCAGTTTTATATTAAAAAATGGGGATAGGTTCCTCTTACGCCGACAATACGTGGCTATGCAGTTTACCTTGATGTAGTTGATGAGCGCGAAGCTCGTCTCCGCGGAGTCTTGCGTTTCTATGAACAGCAGTTTGTGTTTCTGAAGATTCGCGACCACGCCTACAAATAGAAAAGAAACGATAACGTTATTATATATGAGACAGCCGACAGTATTTACATACGTGCTATCAATATTTATACAGAAGCACACTGTCAATGCTTTAATGTATCGTTTTTATTCTTAAAGTGATACGCTGAAAATTGGTATGTAGTTTTCAAAATAATCGCCGTTATTCAGTTTTTACAACGGATTCATATTTATAGAACACTTGGACTTTCAAATCAATCAAAAAATGTTCAAAATGGCGTTTTTATCTTACAGTTTTTACGATAAATTCATATTTATAGACCACTTGGACACCCGAAGAGTAACATTTAAAGGAATCAGTACATATACAAGTTTTCAAAATGGCGGTCAGTTAATCAGTTTTGATGACGAATTTAAGTTCTTAGACTACATGTAATCTCAGATATTGATTTTAAAAATAATCGGTACAGAAAACAATTACAATGGCGATCATCCTTTTTGAATTTTTTCAGTTACTTTTTACATAATTACAAGGACGTATATTGTTTTTATGAACAATCGGTCCAAAAATAGAATGGTTCTAAATGGCAGCCATTTTTGAATTTACACTTTTACGGAATACATATCGAACTGTTAATAAAAAGTGCATCTAATTTTAAACGAATATGTTTATTTATTTATAAGATATGTAGGAAGGTAGTTAAATAGAATTAATTTACAATCACAAAATACACGGATCACAGGTAATCAACTATAAATTGTACTGAGACTAATTTAATAGCTGATAATAATAATTAATTCGTTTAATCTACGATATCGGATAAACCACAATCCATACTCTTAACGTCCGTTTTATATAATGGTGGTTAATATAGCGCATAGCGCCATATTATAGCGCGCTCTCTTCATAACGCATAGCGCGTGTTATGTAAGTAGTCGCCATGACGCTATGACTCTTTGGCGCTATTCATATCAAGCGGCAATTAGTTTTAGCAGCAGCGCTGTTGGGAGTAGACGTGTGACGCAAATTTAATCTAGCAGCACGCTATTCATCGCGCGCGAACTAATTTAGTGTTATACGTTATTTAGTTAATGTATACTGTATATTTATAAGTGATCGAAGGACACAGTTGTCTGCTACAAAAGAAGCCTAACTAATGTTTTTAAATGTAAATAAAATATAGATACAAAAGTGTATATAATAGTGTTTGTAAATAGTTGATTTTTGTATATACAATCAATAACTTTTAAATACAACTTTAATTGATTTATAAGGTTAAAATAACGTTTACATCAATTATAATAAAAAATTATTAATTTTATTTTGTTTTAAAAAGTACACGCCTTAAAAATATTTTTAGGGTTATAGAAAGTCGTAAGCCTGAAAAGTATGAAAGAGCATTCATTGATTTTTTTTACCACTTAATTTTATCTTAATCTAAAATGCTACTTATTACGAAACAATATTCTTATAAAGCACGCGATCTATCCAATGAACGACATCTAATGTATCGTGCTCCGAGATATAGCGTGCCGCTAAACTTAACGCGCTTGCCGGCCTCCTACACACACTTTTTTATAAATAGCGCGCTATAATATAGCGTATTTAATAGCGCGCTAGAAATTTCTAGTTTATAGTCTGTAGCGTGCTATTGATTTAGTCGTTTTGAACAACTTTAGTTTTATACAATCGCGACAAGTAGCTACACGAGGCCATTGCAGGTGCAATGCGCAGGTGTGCGGTGCACGTGTTGTTTACAATACTTCCGACTACCCACAGAGGCGCTGCGACAGATACATGCTTAGAAGCTAACAGATGGTTGCATCCAACACGCTTGTAACATTAGATTTAAAAATAATGACACTTATTATACAATGTCCGTGTACAGCGTCGCTCGCTTATCTTTGATGCAGCTGCAGGACACGACTTCGCAATTCTTCCAAGGATCTGATTGGTTTTCGGTAAACTTCTTCTTTTAGACAGCCCCAATAAAAAATCTAGTTTATTTAAGTGCGGTAAACATATGTATTACCTATTATGGAAAATCTATCTATTTGGGTAAGTTGGTTTTAGATATACAACATAATGTGCAGGGAGCTGTCATTTTGTAACCAATAGGACTCTCTTATCTGTCGTATCTTAGGTACTTGGGTTTTTATTTTTATTTTCTAGAAAGGCCATAAGGTCTATTATATGGTATTTTAAGGTTATCTATTCATTACCGGACACCGATAGATTAAATTAATTTATTAGCCAACCAATTTTACTGCTTTTGGTGGTACGGGGAATTTCAAGTTTGATATGGACAAAAATTGTATGGCCGATACGTCAGATAATAATAAAATGTTGTTATAATTTAATTATTTATAATAGAGATTGCACAAAAATTTTAAGTATTTAACAATGGTAGTTAACTTTCTTATTATTTCTCAGTCGCCATGCATAATTTTTACGTGATTTAAAGTGCAATCTCAACAAAGTCACAATTGGCCAAGTTGGATATCGGCCAACAGTTAGCCGGTTTGGCCGTAGTAGGAAATGAGTAGATCTCCTACCGGGAAAGTTGTTCAGCCCGGAGAGCGACCAAAGCTCCGTGTGTTAGTACAGAGCTGTTCTATATATAACGCAGTACTTCGGAACTTTGGTAGTGAATTAGGCTTCGGTGTGTTTCGTTGTGGCGCGACGACAGCGCCGCCACAGCCGGTATTTTTTTATTTACGTACCTTTGCCTGTAATTATTTATTCAGAGATTATGATTTAAGGTTACATTCTATGTATCTTGCCTGTGTTGTATGTATTTATACAAATTATTGTTTTATATAACAAAATTACCTGCTAACCCGGTAGCCTATGTCAAAATGTGTAAAAAAATTTATATGAAACGAAAAAGTAAAGTTACAGCCTATATACGTCCCATCGCTGGGCACAGGCCTCCTCTCATTTCTGAGAGGGTTTTAGGGCAAGGATGTGTCCGCCGCGCTGCCCCAGCGCGTGTTGGCGAACTTCACATGTCTTCGAAATGTTCTTTTCTTATTCCTCAGACATGCAGGTTTCCTTACGTTTTCCTTCACCGGCGAGCACGCGGTAAATCAGCACTTAAAATTGCAATTAACAGTTAAACTGGTGCCGGCGGGGATCGAACCCGGGTTACTCGCGTTCTGTTATATTTACTGCGAGCGTTAACCATCTGAGCTACCACGGCTCATATAAATGAAACAAAAAACATATACCTACATAATTAAAAACAAGAAACCACACGCAGCAAAGCAGCATTATGCCGCTATTTTAAGGTATTATTCTATACGTATGTGGTCTCCCCCACAGTAGCTGCAGCGATACACCTGCAACATGGCTCTACAAAGTAAAAGTGTAGATGATGATACTTGCCTTGGTCGTACCAAGCGCCGACGACACTCTCCAGGTACAAATACGATGTAAAGAAGCACACCACACCGTCTGGCACGCACGCCGATATCTGAACCGGAATAGAACAGAATATAACATCAAACAGTAATGGAAAAAAAAGATTAATAATATAAAAGCTGTGGCCGTGAAAGGAAAAGGGGAGATCTCCCGCCGGGCAAGGTGTTCTGCCCGGGGAGCGGCCAATACTCCGTGTGTTAGTTCGGAGATGTTCTATATATGCTGTTTATGATTCGGAATGTTGATAGCGTGATTTAGGCTTCGGTGTGTTTCGGTGTGCTAGTGGCGCGACGACAGCGCCGCTACAAAATTAACCTTAACAGATATTATATACGTGGTAGAGCCACGCTAAAGCTATATTATGGTTGTAGCACGAATGGGTCGGCTCGACCGGGACCGGACCACGCTCTCACAGAATACTAGCGTTAAATAGCAGCTTAATACTACTGTGTTTCGTATGGTGAGTATAGAGAACCGGAGACCCTTTTTTTACTGGAAACGAGGCATTCCATCTTAGTCCTCAGGGGTGACAACGCATCTGTCTTGATTCTTAATCGAGGATAAATGTAGATGTCTATGGGCCACAGCATCCACTTACCACCAGGTGAACTGTGCTAGTTTGTCACCATATTCTATTTTTTTTTAAAAATACTTTTAAGATTTGAAAAGAACAAAATAACTTATAAGTGGGGGCTTTAATTAAATTAGCCCTGACTTCTAAAACTATCAAATTATATGGAAATTATATATGTTTAGTCTTTTTAGTTTTATGTAGTCGTTTTTACTTTTTTTTAAAGTTATAACCAGTACCAATGTAACAAAAGGGGTCAACCCTTTGAATGGACTAAGCAATATCACAAGCTTAAGGTAACAACTAAAATAGCATTTAAATAGTTACATTAAAAAACTACCCTACTATTTCACCATTAGGGATATAAATAGAAATAAATTTAAACAGGAGTATACTCCAATGTATAGCCTATTTTATAAATAAGGAATCATTAAAATTGGTTTACAATTTGCGACGAGATCGCGCAATACACATACAAAAATACAGTGTCGACTTGAAATTTGTTACACTCTTTTTTTGAAATATCTGTGTGGTTACTATGTAAACTAACTAAGTAAAATTAAAAAATGACTTTCAATAGGAATTATATGTAATCAATATTGAATAAAAATGATTCTATTCTATTCCATTGGGAGAGATATTTAGCAATGATCAAGATGGAAATGCGTACCTCGACTAGGAGCTGCCCGTAGTTCCTTATCACAGCGACATCCTCCCTCGTCTCGTATTTGGATGAGATGGCTACTTGATCACTGCCTTTCGAGACTATCTAAAAAAGAAGGTACCATCACTGTCAATCAAAACTATACTGGATGACATTTTTTACAGTCTGGAAAAAAATAGAATGTAACATGTGAACGGAGTAGAAGCCTATGGCACTGATATTTTACAAAATACTAGCTTGCCAGACAGACGTTGTTCTGCCCTTTTCGGCGAAGATTTGTCATGTCCTATTAAAAATCCTTAAATTCGCAAAAAAAAGTATCATATCTCTCAAGTTGGACCAAACTGCACAAGGTGTGCAAATTTGATTAAAACCTGTTAAGTAGTTTAGGAGTCCATCGCGGACAAACAACGTGACACGTAATTTATATAAAGATAAGAACAAAAATTTTGAATTACATAAATAAATAATTTAAAATCTATTGAAATTCAAATTATATCCACTCGAGCTTACGAACGGCAATATAATAATAAGTTTAGTAGGCATCTTTGACCTTGTCACTTCGCAGGGTCACAGGCTAGAGTGGATATGATTTAAATTTTAACGACGGTAAAAAGGTCAGTACAACATTTAAAAACTCAAATACTAACCATTGGCAAGAGGCAAGGCCGGGCGAGGGTCATGGTGAAGGAGCTCATGACGACCGGATTGAAGTCCAGAATCTTAGGGTACATGTCCAAAGGCGATAGTGTTCCTGAAATTAATTTTAAAATATATTTAATCAGCCTGTATGCAGTCCACTACTCGTACGTGGGCCTTTGCAAGGCCCCAGTCATACTTCCTGCTGCGTTGTTAATTTAGTTGCAAGATCGCTTGTCAAGTTCAGGTAAGTAATTAGTATAGACTAGGAACAAGAATAATCACTATGTAAGAGCGGTTTAAGATAATAATCCAGTACTGCATAATACAAAACGTGTCGTAAGAGATGGATAGAATAGAAATTATATTTATTTTCCCATCACAAACAGGTACAGTATTATTGATGAGATACATGTTAAACTATAAACGTATTGCAAGTAGTTTGTGAGAGACTGGTGCCTAATAAAGGTATTAAACAATACCAGAAACAGAAACTTTTTTATTCAATGTAGATTATAACAATAGTTATTGAAAGTCACTTTGAGTTCAATTATACATGTTCTATTATAGGTCACCAGGTCCCTCCTCACGGATTGTACATCTTAAATTACACGTTTTCATAGTACATTGAAGACATCATTATTTTCATTTACTTGGTTATAAGAAAATCAACATCTAGTAAATTGAAGGATAATATAACAAAGCCAATTAATTAAATTATACAGATACATATTTTAGATTAAAGGATGAGATTGGCAACAGCATATTCCTGACAACTCAAAACTAATAAAAAAATACTATGATTGCCAATTCGCCTGCCAATCATGACAACTATGTATGCAAATATCTTACCTTTTTGAGGTAATATACGAAGGAAAGCCTTATTGTTCAGCAGTACATACAATCATCAAGTGTTTGCACAGGTATGTAATACAGCACTTTTGTATAATCTGTAGTAATTCATTAATTAATATCAGACTGTATTAAAGTTATATTGTCTGACAGGCTGTAATAAAGGAATGAATGGACAAGGAAAAGAAATGGGCCGAGAATTAAGCCTTGAGGAACGCTCATTGATTCAGGCGACCGGATGAGTTTTTACCATTGATAATTTCTGCTAGGTACATGGTACTTAGATACGAAATAATAATTTGGAGCGCAATGTTTTTAACAGCATAACTTTGTAGTTTTCTAATTAATACACCATGGTGAATACAGTCGAAGACCTTGGAAAGGTCATTAAATATACCCAGAGCATCTTCTGAACTCTGCCATTCATGGCAAATAAGTAATAAAAAAAACCTTAATAATTTGATTTGTACAATAGTATACAGAAATTCATGTATAGTTACAGTACAGCGTGGTATAATGCTGTACTGTAACTATACATGAATTATATTAGATTTAAATAAAGATATTATTTTACTATGTTTCATTAAATCAGGAAACATACTAGATTCGGTGCTTCAATTAAAAATAATAGCTAGAGTCGGTGTAATTGTATCTGTTACGGAGACAACGAGAGCAGATCGGCAGTTTTCTTAACATAATTAGTATTAAAATATTTATGCCCAAATACTCAAACGCTACTTAATTTTAAGACGCCGTTTAATCTCGTGATGTCTATATCACTCTAACGATACATCGAAAACGAACGTTTAAAAAGACTCCGGGCTATTGCCGGACTGAGAGTGAATACATAATTTCTATGAAAACTTAAAAACGCCGTCATAAGGTCTAAAATTGCGTAGTGCCCGCTACGATTAAGACCGCTTAGAAATTGTCAGAATCTTAAAATATTAAAAAAAATTGTTTTAAATAATCAACATAATGAGCAAGTACATTACGAATATTGATGTTATGAATATATTTGAGTGATTCCCATACATATAGATTAAGTAATTTCGTTGTAATTTCAACTATAGTGATTTTTAAAGGTGTCTTCTCAGTAGTTGCCCGGAATCAGGAAGTTGGCGGTGTCTCACCCCCGTGCCTCGGAAAGCACGTAAAGCCGTTGGTCCTGCCCCTGATCTCTCTCCGGTCGTGTCGGTTTACCGTTACATCGGATTACGAGAGCGAGGGAATAGAGAGTGCACCTGTGCTTGTGCATATACTTGGGGTATCTATATAATTTTCTCATCTGGTTGGGTTCTATAAGTATAAGTATATAATTATAAATTAAAATGAAAAGATAAATATACATAAATATCAATAAAATAAAATAAATACAAAAAAATACATAAATAAATAAGATCCAACCAGATGGGAGCCCTCGGCAGAGGAGACCAAACGGCCGAGGGTTAGGGGTAAGGGAAAGAAACCGGCGGACGATGCGGGCGGTATCGAGGAGCACCGCCTTCTGCATTTGAGCCCGGAGCGGTCCGTCACGGAGTCTCAGTCGCCTCAGATGATTAGCCCATTCGCAGAGACGACTACAGGAATAATTTCCGCCGGCAGACCACCCCACATGTCGGTCACCTTGTGAGCCAGGTCCAGATATTTTGTTCGTTTCTCTGTTTCGGCTTTCACGAGGTTCTCGTCACACGGAATGGTAATGTCGACCAAAATATCATAGACTGTGCCCGGTCCATCAGCACAATATCAGGCTTATTCACAAGAATGGTCCTGTTTGTGATGATGGCCCGGTCCCAGTAGAGCCTGACGCGGTCGTTTTCGAGACCGGCTTCCGGCAAGTACTTGTAATACGGCAATTTCCGGTCCACGAGACCGTATTTCAAAGCGAGCTTCTGGTGTAGAATTCTGGCTACTAGGTTGTGCCTGTGCAAGTACTCAGAGTTAGAAAGCGCCGAACAACCGGAGATGACATGCCTAAGTGACTCCCGGCATGGCGACAAGCTCAACAGACGTCGACGGTGCCATCCTTTAGGATGTATCTCCGATAGTTGTTGGTCTTAATAAGGTGATCCCGTATTGCACAGACAAAACCCTCGGTTTCCCCGAAGAGGTCACCGAAACGTAGCCAGTTGAGGGAGGCGACTGTATCTACGAAGGGCTCATGTAGAGCCCTGTAGTACCTCCCGTGGAGCTCCTTCTTCTTCCATACGGTCTCCCGGTCGGAAATGCTATGTACTGCTGGTGCTGGGTCCTGCCATTGCTCATTGGCTAAGGATAGAGGGTAGGCTCGTTATCACTAGAAATGACGTCATTATAGAGTGGATCATCCGATCTCGCCAGGAAGTGATGACGGACGCTGCATACTTCGCGATTATACATGGTGAACGCGCTCAGGAAGCCACGCCCACCATGCTTTCGCGGTAAGTACAGCCTCATTATCGACGATCTCGGATGATGCATCCTATGGGACGTCATGATAGTGCGGACTTTTCTATCCAGGGCGTTAAGTTCAGTCTGACTCTACCTGAGTATGCCAAACGTGTACATGAGGACAGTCATGACCCAGCCGTTATATGCGTGTGTCTTATTCACACCGGACAAAAGGCTGTCAAGCACTTCGGTCAAGCGTGCATAAAACACGTCGCAAACTGACTGTTTCTTATTTTTATTATTATTATTATTATTTCGCAAATAATTATGAAAGAGTCAAAATTATACAATCGTGTTTTTGAACAAGCAAATTTAAGATAAAGACTGAATTTACCTATATCAAAATTCCAGTTTTCTTAGTGATGTCATAGTCCTATACTATTCGATTAAAGGCGGTGCATATTTTCACAGTGTTACCTGAAGTCAAAGTGACTGTGAGATTGAAGGATTTTTATTTTTCACGAGATTTAAGGGCGTCTAAAAATGAGTAGTGTTTGAGTATTTGGACAGTAAAGATATCTTTTGAAAATACTTTACGATATTAGAAAGTTTTCTATAAATTTTACATTTTGTTAAAACAATAGTATAAATCCCTCTCAGGCTGCCTATACCCTTCAGATCAGGACACAGCAGTGTAAACACAGATATTCTGGATCTAAAACAAATATGTATACAAAATAGTAATGTTTTTTTATAGGATGGGGTGACAAACGGGCACACAGTCCACCTGATGGTAAGTGGTTGCTGTGGCCCATGGACATTTACATCTACCCTCGATTACGATTCAAAATATAAATGCGTCACACGTGTGGACTAAGATAGAATGCGTAGTTTCCAGTCAAAAGGGTCTCCGGTTCTCTACATTCACCGTACCAAACACAGCAGCATTAAACTGTTCTTTTACGCTGGTATTCTGTGAGAGCGTGGTCCTTCCCCGGTCGAGACGACCGATTTGTGCTACAACTATACTACTAATATAACTGCAGCATGGCTCTGCATGGTGTATACATTTAAATAAGTCTATATATATAAATAAAAGTGTCTGTCCACAATATTGAAATAACGGGGTTTTTAAAGTACAATGGGTATTTGCATAGAATACTATAATACACAATAGAATGACTGTTAAACTTATTTTGTACGAGGATCGGCGTCGCCGGGAGCACACATAAAAGCAATTACGTCGTATTATCACTACTACAAACCCGATTCGCTGTGTTGACAGACAGAGTAAATTTAAACATTTTAGACTTTTGATTTATGTTAAAAATCATCATTAAAAAAATCGTTTAAATTTTAATACATATTTATATGTAAATAGCGTGCAATTTGGCATTTTCTAAACAATTTGCATGCGAAATTTGGAAACGATCATAACGTCAAAACAAATCTCGTGTTAACATTTAAACATCTGAATTGACATGTTAGTGACATGTTTGTGGCTACACGGGCTCCGCCCACTCCCCCGTTCTATTATGTATGTATTATAGTATTCTATGGGTATTTGTATGCTGTTAAGATATAAATAATCAATTATTAAATTTTTGACTATCTGTCTGGGCTTAATCCTTGTCACGGTTTAATCGATTGTAATGAATCCTTACGAACAAATAGAGAGCAATGCCAGGAGAGATCTAGGCTATATTTTATGCTAAAAAGTTGAAGATGTTAAAGAAAAGTAGAAATAAAATAAATGGTCTTTATCTTAAATCTAAATAACGCCGCATTAATCGAACCTAACTAGGCGAAGTCGGAGCAGGTTGCTAGTTGAACAATGCCCCAAAAATTAAGTAAAACATAGTACTAGGTGGCGAGAATAGGTACCAACCAATTTTATTTTTACCAAGGTTATTCGTCCAGACTACAGGTAAAACAGGTTATATCGTGATACAGGAATGGTAATACGCCATCTAGCGCTGTTACTTAGAACTTATATAACACAAACATTGTTTGTGGTTATGAAAATAATTTATCGGGTCATAACTAGTAGTAAATACAAATTCTAACCAGATGTAATTATGACGGTTTGAAAACGGGCGAAGACGGGTCGCATAGCTATTGACGAGTCCATACACCTGAAAATTAAATTACATTAATGAATGATTTCTTATATTTACTTACTCAACACCATCCATCCTTCATAGTTAGCTACCGCGGATAAATCTTTTTTCACAGAGAATGGGGGATCTATGACAGTAAACACTTGGCCACCGAGCTCCAAACCAATTTTTAAAAACTAGTTTTATTTACATTAATTAATTCACGTTTATCAAATGCGAACTTATGCTAACGAAGCAGTAAGTAAAGTTAATAATTTCTTATGTTTATGAGAATACTACACATGAAATAAAACTAGTTTTCTCGATTTTATCGAGTTTAATAATAAATATATAGTTCCCTCTGTGATCAAGGGTGCTATAAAATGTCCGAATGTCTGTGATTGAAAAAGTTAAAATTAAACGCAATACAATCCGTAAAATTAGTTTTATGTTAGTAAGTAAAGTAGTTACTGACGAGAAGTGCAGTATGGGGTTGGAGACGGTGGGCGTCTTGTCGTCGAAGGGCTCGACGATGATGACGAAGCCCTTGGTGTAGGTGGCGACGAGAGTAGCGAGATGCGTGATGAGCGTGAGCGGCGCGAAGCTGCTGGGGTCGGGCACCTGCAGAGTGCGCAGCAGCGCCGCCAGCCGCGACGCGCAGAATCGCAGCGGCTTGCGCTCGATGCACACGCGCGCAGACAGGTCCTTCAGGAATCCTGCCGAGTGCCAACACCTTGCACACTACACCACCTACTTCAGGTAGTCTGCCAAGGACATTATAAACTACAGCGGTCCTTCAGGAACCCTGCCAACGACATTAAAAACTACAGCAGTTTCTTTAACAAGCCTGCCAATCGTATTACAAACTACAGCAGGTCCTTTAGGAATTTATATACCGTCTTACTTTTTTACCAAGGCAAAAATAAAATGTAAGTAGGTGAACTGGGCTTTAGAGAATTGCTAATTTAATTATTTTTAAGTTATACTCAATTTTGAAATAGTAAAGCAAATAAAAATAACGAAATTCAAATCACGTGTCCCCTACTTTTGCGTGGCAAGTATCAATAAATTTGCAACGCCCTTGACCTTGAACCTTCTGCTAGGTAAAAAGTATACTATAAAATTATAATATAGTATTTATTGATAGACCAATTTGTTCTTCTATTACTGAAAACTTCGTTCATCTATTACGCCCTATTTTTTCCTCGCGGTAAAAATAATTTTGCCAGTACCGCCGTGATAACACAGCTCGTAGGACTAAGTGTACTATAAAATTATAATAAAATATATAATTAAGTAGTATTTATTGATAGACCAATTTGTTCTTCTATTACTGAAAACTTCGTTCATCTATTACGCCCTATTTTTTCCTCGCGGTAAAAATAATTTTGCCAGTACCGCCGTGATAACACAGCTCGTAGGCTAAGTGTACTATAAAATTATAATATAGTATTTATTGATAGACCAATTTGTTCTTCTATTACTGAAAACTTCGTTCATCTATTACGCCCTATTTTTTCCTCGCGGTAAAAATAATTTTGCCAGTACCGCCGTGATAACACAGTTCGTAGGCTAAGTGAGATATTCAGCTAGAGCGTCTATGTTCCATTGGAACTTTTGAGTTTATCACTCCTAAGTTTTGTGAATAAAAACTTTTTTTAAATTTATTATAATTGATTTACTCTAGAAAGTTCAAATAATCAAACGAAATTAACAATTTTAATAAAAAAATGTTTCAATAGGGTATAATATAATAATAAAGGTCAATAGTCATCATCATCTGAAAATAATAGAATGGCCACCATTTTGGAAACTCTTGTTTCTAGATCAATTATTTTAAAATTAATATCCGGGAGTCCATATAGTCTCTGACTACAAATTCGTAATCAGAACTGAAAAAAGTGGCAGCCCATCTGCAAACTCTTGTTTTTAGACCATCTGCTTTTAAAAACAATATCCGGGAGTCCATATGGTCTCTTACTATATACGCAATCAAAACTGGAAAAAGTGACACCCATTTGAACTCGACTTGTTGACTTGTTTTTAAACCAATTGCTTTCAAAATCCATATCCGGGAATCCACGGGGTCTGTGACTAAACATTCGTAGTCAGGACTGAAAAAAATGGTCGCCCATTTGAATATTCTTCTTTTTAGACCAGTTTATTTTAAAATCCGTACCCAGAAATCTATATGGTCTCTGACTAAAAATTCATAAGCAGAACTGATAAAACGGCCACCCATTCGAAAATTCTTGTTTTTAGACCAAATGCTTTTACAATCGACATCCAGGAGTTCATATGGTCTATTCTATGACTATAAATTCATAAACAAAACTGAAAAAAGTGGCTTCCATTTTTTAAATCTTTTGTTTATTGATCAAATATCGATTATATCTGAAAGTCATTCTGATCATGAAACAAGAATGTGCTGTCAAAATTAAAAAAAATCGTCACATTGAAAATTTTCGTTTACGGAAATCTTCCAAAATCGTTATGTCTGGTCCTTTGGTCACGTAAATCGAAACTATTGTGAAAACAAAATCACAGACTACACGTACGATTCTTATACATTGACTTTAAAAATAAGAGGTCTACAAGCTAAATGAAAAATGAAAACAATTTTTTTAATTTTAACAACATTTTTGTATTTGTAGACTTAATGGCCCTATAGATATTGAAATTAAAACTGCCTAACGCTAACAATTTTCAAAATGACGGGCATTTAATTCAAATCTGATGGCGAATTCACGTTCATAGACTACATGGACTCCCAAATATTGATTTATAATGCAATCGGTCTTGAAACAAGTTTTAAAAACAGCGACCACTTTTTAAATTCTGACAACAGATGTGTTATCTGCGACGACACTGGTAGAATACCCAGACCGGCGACAGGCAGCAGCCTCAAATGTACTCACATATAGTACTGAGATCATCAATCTCTTTGCCTACCTACGTACAGCGGAAGAGTCCCACATCCAGGTTAGCGTTTTACATGCCGATTATAATAAAGACTGCCTCGTTGGTCTAGTGATTGTAGTAGTGCGACTGCTGATCATGAGGTCCTGGGTTTTAATCCCGGGTCGGGCCAAAAATCAATTATTAAGTTTTTCCGTCAAGAAATTCTCAGTAGCTGCTCGAAGTCAGGAAGTTGGCGGTGTCTCACCCCCGTGCCTCGGAAAGCACGTAAAGCCGTTGGTCCCGTGCCTGATCTCTCTCCGGTCATGTCGGTTTACCGTCCCATCGGATTATGAGAGTGAGGGAATAGAGAGTGCACCTGTGCTTGCGCATACACTTGGGCACTATAATCCTGTCCTCCGTTGAGGCTGGCCGCCGTGGCCGAACTTCGGTCTGGAGGACATTATTATTATTATTATTATGTGTGGGGTATCTATATAGTTTTCTCATCTGGTTGGGATATATAAATATATAATTATAAACGAAAATGAAAAGATAAATATACATAAATATCAATAAAATAAAATAAATACAAAAATACATAAATAAATAAGATCCAACCAGATGGAAGCCCTCGGCAGGGGAGATCAAACGGCCGAGGGTTAGGGGGAAAGGGAAAGAAACCAGCGGACGATGCGGGCGGTATCGAGGAGCACCGCCTTCTGCATTTGAGCCCGGAGCGGTCCGCCACGGAGTCCCAGTCGCCTCAGATGACCAGAGAGGCTAACTGGGATTAGCCCATTCGCAGAGACGACTACAGGAATAATTTCGCCCGGCAGACCACCCCACATGTCGGTCACCTCGTGAGCCAGGTCCAGATATTTTGATTGCTTGTCTGTTTCGGCTCTCACGAGGTTCTCGTCATACGGGATGGTAATATCGACCAAAAATATCCTTGACTGTGCCCGGTCCATCAGCACAATATCAGGCTTATTCGCAAGAATAGTCCTGTCTGTGATGATGGCCCGGTCCAAGTAGAGCCTGGCGCGGTCATTTTCGAGCACGGCTTCCGGCAAGTACTTGTAATACGGCAATTTCCGGTCCACGAGACCGTATTTCAGAGCGAGCTCCTGGTGTAGAAATCTGGCTATTAGGTTGTGCCTGTGCAAGTACTCAGAGTTAGAAAGCGCCGAACAACCGGAGATGACATGCCTAAGTGACTCACCGGGATGGCGACAAGCTCGACAGACGTCGACGGTGCCATCCTTTAGGATGTATCTCCGATAGTTGTTGGTCTTAATAACCTGATCCTGTATTGCACAGACAAAACCCTCGGTTTCCCCGAAGAGGTCACCGAAACGTAGCCAGTTGAGGGAGGCGACTGTATCTACGAAGGGCTCATGTAGAGCCTTGTAGTACCTCCCGTGGAGCTCCTTCTCCTTCCATACGGTCTCCCGGTCGGAAATGCTAAGCACTGCTGGGTCCTGCCATTGCTCGTTGGCTAAGGATAGAGGGGTAAGCCCTTTATCACTAGAAATGACGTCAATATAGAATGGATCATCCGATCTCGCCAAGAAGTATTGACGGAGACTGCACACTTTGCGATTATGCATAGTGAGCGCGCTCAAAAAGCCACGCCCACCGTACTTTCGCGGCAAGTACAGCCTCATTACAGACGATCTCGGATGATGCATCCTATGGGACGTCATGGTAGTGCGGACTTTTCTATCCAGGGCGTTAAGCTCAGTCTGAGTCCACCTGAGTATGCCAAAGGTATACATGAGGACAGGCATGACCCAGCAGTTATATGCGTGTGACTTATTCACACCGGACAAAAGGCTGTTAAGCACTTTGGTCAAGCGTGCATAAAACACGTTGCAAACTGACTGTTTCATACCAGCCTCATCGATACCGATGTTCTGTGACATACCCAGGTATCGGTATGTTTCAGCCTCGGAAAGGGTCCTTAAGTTGACGGGCATAGACAAGTCTATGCCCTCAGAGTTAGCAACCCTTCCCCTTTCAACATGGAGGACCGCACACTTATCCGTCCCCAGCTCCATTCCAATGGAACTGCTAAATTCACAAGTGATGTTTAGCAGTTCCATAAGATGGGAGCGACTGGAGGCGAATAACTTGAGGTCATCCATATAGAAAAGTGGGTCACTTTTGTCCCTCCTTTCCGTAGCTGAAATCCCCTCCCGGAGCCCTCCAGTAAGGCACTGAGAGGGTTAAGAGAGAGGCAGAACCAGATTGGACTCAGACAATCGCCCTGGAAGATACCCCTTCTTATCCTTATGTGGTTCTCCGCAGCCGTCATCCGCTCGCCCAGATGACAAAGGATCGTACTCCACTGCCCCATACACTGCTCGAGGAAGTCTCTAACTGTACAGTCAATCTTGTACAGCTCGAGGACCCTCTTTAGCCATGTATGGGGCACTGAGTCGAACGCCTTTCTGTAGTCTATCCAGGCGGCAAAGAAGTTCCGACGGTTGCGTTTCACCACTTTGCCTATGACCGCGTCAATGAGGAGTGGTTCCTTAGTGCCACGACCACCGTCCCGACATCCATTTTGAGCGCGTGACATCACCTGGTTTAGCTCCAGGTGACGAGTGATTCTCGCGCTCAAAATGGATGTCAGTGTCTTATATATGGTGGGTAGACACGTGATGGGGCGGTATTTGCTCGGGTCTGTGGTATCCTGATCTTTAGGAACCAAGTGAGTGATCCCAGTAGTGAAGAGGCTCGGGAGTGACTTCTGGTCGAGAGCCTCTTGAAACTGTCGGGCGAGCACAGCGTGACACACTATGAACCCCTTCAGCCAGTAATGATGCAGCCCGTCGAGCCCCGGACTTTTCCAGTTCGGGGCTCTACGGACCGCCTCAGCCACGTCTTCTGGCGTTATGGTGATGGGGTCCATAGGCGTAACACTCGCACCCTGGCTCGCCACAACTTCCATCCAAGGGCCCTCGCTGTGGTTTACGGGCTCTGACCACAGGCCACGCCAGAATGCGATAATGTCAGCCTGATCCGGTCCTTGGCCCGCTCCACATACCTTTGGTCGCTCCAATGATTTATAGAGCCTCTTCTGATCACTCTGGAAGAGACGATTCTGGTTGAACCGCCTTGACCCCTCGGAAAATCGTCGAATCCGCTTCCCCCATGCAGCGATCTTTTGCTTCAGGTCGTCTATGCGCTCCGTTAGTTTCTGCGCGATATCCGGCTGGGACAAACTGATATTTGTCCCAGCAAACGCCATCCTAACGGTGCGCACAATCCTCGGTCTATTATTACCCGACCTCAAGCTTGTCAGTCTGCCGATAAGGGCCCTTGCCTTTGCGATACGGTCCTCGATTCTTTTTCTCCAGGCTCGGATGGCGCTACGTTGTGTAGTAGCGCGTCCAGCCATGGGAAGTTTGGTGCCAATAATACGGCAAACTGCCACTGCGGCGCCAAAGAGAATCGAGTCCGTCTCGCAAAGGTCCCGGCTGGCTTCCAAATAGGTCACCAGCATTGGGTTAAGAGCCCTCACGCCAGCCCGATTTCGCTTGCTTAGGGGTATGCGGGGGAAGTCGCGGTCGATTTTCGAGAGGGGTGCTGCGCGTTTCCAAAATCGCCTCTTCCAATATACTCCTCATTTGCTCTAGTTCGTGGGAGACTATTTCATCGTCGTTCGAATCAACCACAACTGGAAGATCCATGGCGGCTTCCACGTGTGGATGCTGGTCTGTCGAATGTGGAGCTGCATCTCCAGCCATAGCTGATTCATTCGACGACGGAATAGCCTCACGTCGTAGTCGTTCGAGTTCGGCATCATCAAATATTTTCGAGCGCATGATGTACCGAACTCGGTCTGCCAGGTTTTGTTCCGTGACGGAGATAGACGGCTCCAGCTCAGCAAAAAAGCAATGCATCCGAGACCTATAGGCTATTCCCACAGTTTCTTCCCCTTTCGCCCTATAGTACGCCCGCAATGCGTTTTCGTTCATGGATTTTGTCCAACGCATGCGACGTGCTCCACCAGCGGCGGGTGCCGCTTGCTGGGTCCGAGAAGACCCAGCCGACACCAAGCCTTCTGGTGGGGATGATGGATGCGAGGGGCTGCTAGGTGATCGTGCAGTTCCTCGCGCTCGGCTGGCGGCCCGCATGCTGCCGCGTCCAGCGCCAGCTCCAGACGCGCCCCGGCGACCCCCAGGCAGCGGTCCTATGCGCGTTCCTTTCTGTGCCATCATCCATTTTATGGGCGCCAAATAACGGGAGACGCCCAAGCCCGGCACCGTTTCGTGGTTGGGTCATATGCACAAACGGACCTTTGCATCTACAATTTTGCCTAGGCACGGCGCTCACACCTCTTGGCAGGATGCTGACTGACTGCGCCGACGTCGCAGTTTTGTCACATAACTGTTACGTCAGCGGGCGATGGGGTCGTCACTTCCCTACGCCTATTATTATTATTATTATTATTATAATAAAGAACCAGAGCTCTGTTAATCTTTTAAGTTTCTTAAGTTCCAATACACACGTTCTTGTCATCGCGCTACTTACGTACCGGCACAGATTTCTGTGTTTTTTTCTTTTGCCATTCAATTTATTCATTACCAATCCTATCGTAATCATAACCATATTCTAAGACCTGGATAACATCGGCTATATATCTATATATCTACAATATTAAGGTGTCTGTGTGTGTTAAAACTTAAAATTGAAAATAAGACAAAATACCTGCTGGGGATTCCTGTACAACATGCTGTACCCTCAGTCTTGTCTTGAGGTACTCTAAAAACCGCTTGAGAAAGCCGAGGAAGTGCTCTGCGTTTCTGATGTTGCCAGGTACTACCTCTGTAACAAAAATTAATACAAAATTAACTTTTTTAACTCAACTAATCTAGAGCTAAAGCCATCTAGGCTGATAAGTTGTTTTATTTTTGTGTGCATTTAATCAGGAAAGAATTAGTTCCTTTAATAACTTTTCAGAATATTAATCACTTCATTATAGAAAGGGGAACATTATTTGGTATCCTGGGAATGAGATAATCGCGTTCATGCTGTTTCTAAATGTGCTGCTGGGTTTCTTGCTGGTTCTTCAGAGGGCAGAAGTTTTTTACAAACTAGTTGTACATATATGACTTTCATCAAGTATTTTTGTAATGATGAGTGCTGGTTGTCACATATAGAAAGAAAGCAAAAAGAAAGAAGTCCGCTTGTTTCGGATAGCCATCCCATTGGGCTGCGATGATGGGAGAATAGAGTGCACCTGTGCTTGCACATACACTCGGGCACTATAATCCTGTCCTGCAGACTCCGTTGACCGAAATTAAGTCTGGAGGACATTATTATTATTATTCTATATTGTATTCCGTTATTGCACCGACGAGCATGTATGCGTAGGTAAAGATAAGGATGTAAACGAGGCGAGGGAGGTTTATCATTGTGGCCAATGGAAGTCCATAGTCTCTGCCGCCCCCTCTGAGTGATTGTGAATATTTATGTACGTATGTATATGGTATTCTGTGGAATTGCTGTGTATTATGTTTAGTTAACGATGTAAATAGTGGATCAATAAAGATTGGCGTAATAAAATAAAATAATGTCTGAACTGGTTAGCGCTCGCTGTAAAGTTCACCAATGAAATCTTTAATTGCTTAATTTACGACGTGCTCAGCGGCGAAGGAAAACATCATGAGGAAACCGGCATGTCTGAAAAATAAGAAAAAATATTTTGCAGACATGAGAAGTTCGCCAACACGCCTATGCGCGCCCTTAAACCCTCTCAGAAATGAGAGGAGGCATATGCCCAGTAGTGGGACGTGTACTTGGCACTTTACTTTTTTGTTGCTTACCTAGTTTTAAGAGCGTCTCCCGCCTTCCCACAACTGCGTGCATTATCCCCATCACCACTGCTCCCAACACCACTAAGCTAGGAAAGAAACACCACCGTTGATAACACACGTTTCGCCTCCGAACGAGGCATCCTCAGATGACGAAGTTAAAGACTTAAATACATACTTAATCCATAGGGATTTCTTATAACACTCACCGTTGAGAACTTCATCGGGCAATATGGGGTTCCCGAGTATAGTGTCGGTTTCCCTCGCAGCGGCCGCCTCGCGGAGTCCCTCCACCATTTGCTCGTACTCGGCGGTCAGCCGGGCCGCATCCTCCTCTCGAATCCTTATATATAGATATTATTATAAAACTTCGCATTCAGCCTACGGCGAAGGTGCCTGACCACACAGCACGTTGTAAAGATCATCGATAGTTTATCGCGCTAAACAAAAAATCGACGCCGCGGACGCTCTTTATTATATGGCACCGATAATTATTTTTTACTACGTTTTTGGCAACAGGAAATAGCTTTAGACACTTGGATTATTTATTTAAAATATCACATCAAATTATTCATGTTCTCGAAACGCTTTGATGTGCGAGAGTTTGCCGACAGCGAAGTGATGAGCTTGCGCCTTCGCACAGTGACGAAGTATTCACGAATGCCGGCCACTTACCATCAGGTGGACTGTTTGTTCGTTTGTTACAAAACCTATAAATATACTCTTATCCCCTTATACTACCTATACCCTTATCTTATAATATCATATACCCTTAATCTATTTTAAACAAAAAAACACTTTTTATAGGATAAGGGTGACAAACGAACACACAGTCCACATGATGGTAGTGGATGCTGTGGTCCATAGACATCTACATCCATTGAATAAAACTATTATTTACGGATTTTATCGCGTTTAATTACTTTAATTTATTTTTATTAACCCGATAAACCCAAACCTAAGCATACCACTGCAAGACTTCATGATACTATAAGCTCGTTTTGCGTAAATCGGACCAAAAATTAATATTCAAAAACTGAAGGTAGCCGGACTAACTATGACATTGGGACGTCAAACATCTCAGTATCCCCCGTGACCATGGGTGCTGTAAAGCACCCGAAACGTCGGGATAATAAAAATAAATTCAAGTAATTAACTCGATAAAATCCGTAAATAATAGTTTTATTCAATGTGTAGTGTTCGCGTAAATTTAAGAAATCATTATCTACATCCATTCTCAATTAAGAATCACAACGCAGATACGTTGTCACCCTTAAGGGCTGAGTTTTTTAGTATTTCGAGTTGTTATCAGGAAGATGTCGTGCTGTCCATCTCTCAGTTTACTTTCCTTTGCTCTCATTAATCTGCCATTTTATGCTGGCTGGAACTTCAAGTTTATTTATATGTAGAGTAGCGATCCGCCCCGGTTTCGCACAGCTAATTTCTGCATCTAACAGCGTCATCTACACCTACAGGGTCAAATTGTGAATCTAAACCATTATCGAATTAACTTAATCACACACAAAATTTCATCAAAATTGGTCAAGCCGTTTAGGCTCCTCCTAGTGATATTCAGTCACATATATATATATATACACAAAGATGTAATAATATATAAAGGTATGGCACATAATAATATGATATAGTACTGACTGCGCGACCTGCTTCTCGAGCTGCTGCAGCGCGGCGGCGCTCTTGTCGAGCGTGCGGCGCGTGAGGCGCGCGCTGAGCGAGTCGATGCAGACGGTGTCGATGTTGTGCGCCTCGTCGAACACCACGGCCGCCTCGCGCTGCAGCTCGCGCGACACCAGCTCGGCCACCTTGGGGTCCAGCAGGTAGTGGTACGAGTACACCACGATCTCCGCGTGCACCACCTGCGCGCACCGCCGGCATCGTTACAGCCATATCCATTTTCTGCATACCGACCACCCAACCACACGATATCAAATCGAAATGTATCCCTTGCGTGCAGTTATAATGTCCACAAGATTAAATTTCAGTCTCAGCAGATAAACTCTATGCGAGTCCAGCCCTCTGCGCAGGACATTATTATAGTGCATGAATATATGCACAAGCATAAATGCACTGTCTATTCCCTTACTCATATCTTATAAAATTACCACTGTAAGACCATATAGTGGTGGTGTAAGAATATCCCCAGCCCAAATCATCTCCTGAGTGTCATATAATGCAACATGGGTAACTAACTAGAAGATGATATCAATAATCTACAGGTGTTTGGAAATCTAGCAGATTGCAGACAAGCTAAAAAGACCCTGCCTGAAATAAACAGTTGTCTAACCAAGGTTCTGATGAAACTGAACAAGCCACAGATCAGGATGGTAACAAGTTCTTTTAACAAACATTTGTTTACTATAGGTGTTACCGATAGCCCCCTGTGCAGGGCATGCATGGAAGAGGAAGAAACGGCGGCTCACGTGTTGCTGACATGTCCAAAGGTCGCTGCATACAGGGCTAAACATCTCGGCACGCCGAAATCGCTACCCGAAGTAGCTTGCATCATCGAATTGAACTTCTTCAGGGAGGTTTCAAGGCTAGAATAATCACATTATTTCCGCCCACACTTAAAATACACGCTTAGACGTGGAGTTGCGGAAAAAAGCCATAAACTAACTATGAGAAAGGCTGCGTACAGTAGTGAACTTTGAAAGGCTGTAATGATTGAAGGCCTTAAGTCAATTTTTTAACATCACATCTGGATTTGGGTAATTGAATTTCATAATTTATTAAACATTCATAAAGAGAAAGATTTCTGCTGCAAAGAACACTATAATAGATATCATACTCTGACTGAATGAAAATCTAATTAAAAAAAACTCACAGCAAACCTGGACAAAAAGTATGGGCACCAATTCCTATCGGCGCCGTACTGTTTCAAGTCGTCGATGGTGTACACGCCATATGGCAACATTGATTCCTTACCTTCACGGTTGAACCCTTCGTAAAACTGACCTAGAAATTTAATCAAAATGTAACTGAAAATATTTCTTGAATTAAAAAATATTTATGAATCAAATAAAAACAACAAGATTGTTTTTTATAACAACTTAAAATAATAAGAAAAAATATAGAGAGAAAAATTTTCCCCCTTTGAAGCAATCTACGCGTGTTCAGTAGCTGATTTTTGATAGAAAATACTGGACCATTGCAAAAAACTACTCTTTTTAGAAAAATAGCAAAATAAAGTCTAAGTGAGAATACCTTTTTTTAAATCAGCATAGAAAAATAAAAAAACACAAATGCTTACAAATATTCACAGAATTGTCTCTTTCATGTCTCTCTCGTATGTAGCTGGCTGTGAGGGAATGACATTTACCATCTACTAGCTTACCCTCTCTTTCTCTTGACACCTGAAAAAATATGCTTTACAGTAACTTACAAAAAATGAAGTACACTTAATAGTTTGTTTTAAATAAACTGCATTTTCGTGCATTGATGCCAGAATTTATTGAAAAAAAGGGGGTTTTTAACTTAGGTACTATACGTTATCAATTTTCAATTGATATTACGCTATAGTGAGTTCAGTAAGTCTAACAAAGACCTTTTGGGAACTCATGTTAATGTTAATCTAGGGTGTTGAATTTCAAAACTTTCTATTTTTAAACCTATTCTATTTAAAAAAGACCAAAACTTAAAACTCCCAAAAAATTAAAATGATTTTGTCCCACTTTATTACACACACACACACGCGCACGCGCACGCACACACACACACACACACACACACACACACACGCACGCACACGCACACACGCACGCACACGCACGCACGCACGCACACGCGCGCACGCAAACGCACGCGCACGCACACGCACACACACACGCACACACACGCACACACACACACACACACACACACACACACACACACGCACGCACACGCACGCACGCACGCACACGCGCGCACGCACACGCACGCGCACGCACACGCACACGCACACGCACACACACGCACACACACACGCCCCACCCACAGCACACACACACACACACACACACACACACACACACACACACACACACACACACACACACACACACACACACACACACACACCTGTCCTGTCCACACTGGAGGACCCTCAAAGTAATTACATGCAGTGCTCTAAATTGAATTCCATGTTCCAATTGAAAATACAATTGTATTATAGTACGTGCCAAATCTATTGAGAAAAACAAACCTTTCGGTCGTTTAACCAGGGGCTACAAACCTTCAATATATAGGCACTTTATATATATATATATATATATATATATATATATATATATATATATATATATATATATATATATATATATATATATATATATATAAACTATTATTAAAAAGTTATTTAAAAGATGTAAAAGAAAACTCATCTATTGTTATAAAGTGCTTTATTCATTTAACAAAAAGCATTAATTTATAACACATATAAAGATAGAAGATAGAACGCAGACGATAGAATGAACATTCCAATGATTTTTAGGTAAAGGTGCACAACGCCACCATTCCCGCGCGGTAGCAAAAAGGCGCGGGCCAATGGCGTTGCGCGAGCCTTCAGTTTTTAGTCAGTTTAACTACTTTTAATCTAAATAGAAGTATAAAGTGTTTTTTGTATGAGTTCATAGTAAACCTGTAGTTACTAATAATTAAAACAGAATTTCTAACGATTAGAAAACAATGATTGCTAATTATTAAAGTTATTAATTAGTTGAAACTCGAATGCTATAATAACAGGATAGTCAAAACACGATCCTTAAAATATTTATGACTGAGCTATTTAAAACAATGTAATTACTATTTCACTAGTAGTTATTTTACATAGAATAATTAAATTACAAATATAGTAGGTAATAGTGCGTAATGCAATGCAATGCAAACTGACGTAACGCGCGTTTTGTTCATTTTAAAGGGATGAATTTGCAAAAGCTCAATATGGTGATTTTTTAAATATGAAACTGTTATTAAATGAATTGCTGCATTACTAATCATAAATTGAAATATAAAATATAATAAATTTTTAGCGTTGTACCGTTAGATTTTACGATTTTATAGGAACCACAGACAATACTATATAAGAAACAAAAAAAAAAAAACAAAACGTATGTGCTGACCTAGAAGTGTGAATAATATCAATATTTAAATATTGTTATCACATCTAAATTGAGATTTTGTAAGTTACACCTTTCGACACTCGGCTCATATCTGAGGTCATTGTCCGTTTTTCTCAATCGATTTGGCACATACTATACCAATTTATAACATGTTTTTTGGTTTGTGTGCACCAATTGATAAAGCAGCAAATATAATACTATTCTCTTGGCTTTTTTACTCCTTCAGGCTTAAGCTTGATAAATCAGAAACTAAAATTGTACATGTACTTACCTCAGGGTGTATACATAAATTCTTCCTAGAACTCAATACAACTCCCGTGAGATTGGGTTTCTCTCCTTGACATTTCTCATAATACTTAATAAGGTTTTTTAACTCTTCTACAACCTTCTCAATTTCTGGCACTGTACGAGAACAGTAGATTAACTTCCTGAAATTTTGTATAGAACCAAAGTGATGATGGTGACATTTTAGTGTCCTTAAGAAAAGAGCATTTTCTTTTGTTTTCCAGTTTTAAGGGTACGAAAAGCCACTATATTTACAAACTCTTAAGCTGGGTACATTCCATCTTAGTATCCAGAAGAGACCATTTCTTTGAAGTTGGTTATGGTATATTGGTGTAAGAAAACGTTGTGAGGAACCTACATGTCAAGGACAAAATACAGCGGAATCTCTATAACTTGAACCTCATTAGCCTCAGTAAGACGAAACAAAAACGCCATTCCCTTCCGCTGTGCTTCTAAATATGCGGTATCTCGAATAACTTTAACTTTGTAACTCAAACAAAATGTAATATTCCTGTGAGGTATTGATGGTACATATTTATACTAAACAAGCTATGCGCTCTGGCTTTGTAGAGGTAATTTCTGGATTTAGACAACAGCGCCACCTACTAGGTCTGAGTTTTTAAACCATCCAGGGATCCACTCAAATACACACAAAAAAATCAAAACCAGTCAACCCATTTTCAAATTTTTGAATTGATTTTTATATATAGAGATAACTCGAATTTTAGTAAGTCAAAGTGAGTAAAATATAATGACATTTTATTTGTAATACCACGAACACATAGCAATAAAATCTAAAAGGAATGTTTGTTGCTTCTGTTCTATTATGTGTACTTAGTATGATGAATGGATAGAGATTCGAAAACTCATTACCTCGAAATTTTTTAGCATTTACCTTGAAATTCTAATTATCGGGATTCCATTGTATCTGGAATTGCTTTACAACTGTAACAGTAACGACAGAGGCATGTGCCAAGCAGTTAATTTCACGTTACTTTTACTGTTTAAGTATAATCTTTTGATAAAGTAAAAATCAGTAAAATGTGTTAACCAAAATCCGACACTTTGTGTTACACACATTATAGAAAAAAAAGTTTTTTTATTAGCTGCAGTGACCAATGAACTTACTGTCCACCTGATGAGAGGTGGCTACTGCAGTCAAAAGAAACCTGCAGCCAACTTCAAGCAAAAGAAAGCTCCTGAGCATTAAGATAAAATGCTTTCTATTTAAATGTAACAATACATTCACAGCCCACCTGATGGTAAATGTATGTTGTAGCCCATAGACATCTATATCTATCCTCAGTTAAGAATCAAAACCCAGGTTTATTGCCACGTCTGAGGCCTGAAAGAGGGTCTTCTTCTCACAAACAGCT
This sequence comes from Parnassius apollo, assembly GCA_907164705.1. Taxonomy (NCBI): domain Eukaryota; kingdom Metazoa; phylum Arthropoda; class Insecta; order Lepidoptera; family Papilionidae; genus Parnassius; species Parnassius apollo. The sequence goes on from CAJQZP010001697.1 coordinate 2,947,951, forward strand.
TTAATATAAAATGTTTATACTGATTTAAAACTCAAACTTTTCTGTCTTGTATGTGTCGCAGGTATATTGTCAAAGCCGTGATATTACAATTTCACTAGTGATATTATAATTGAATGGTAGATTGTCAATCAACTTCATTTCTTACAACCTAACGGACCCGGTCAGCAGAGTTTATAAAAAAATAACCACAAAGGAGATGGCAGGGTCTATTCGCTCGCTTCACTTGCTCATTCGACCCTGCCATCTCCTTCTAACCTAACCAGTCCGAGTCGGGATGCCCTAAGTCCTGAGCTTGCTTCGCTAAAAAATTAATAAATAAACATTATTATGTGATTTTATATGCCATAAAAACAATGATTTAAAAAAAATCATCGAAATCGGATGATTTTTCAATTTTCTAGAGCCAAAAAACGAGGGGACTACAAAAGTATAAAATTACCTTTTTAAATTGTAAGTAATGAAGCCGATTGATAATGTACTGTTCAATTATAATATCACTGGTGAAATTGTAATATCACAGCTTTGACAATATATCTGTGATATATGCACAATTCTAATACTCCTTATTCTAGCATAAAATATTCTTTAAAATCGTTTTAAGTTTCAAAAAAATATGTGCAATATTAAACAGTTGTTTTATGTTCATTATCTGATTTTTATTTTACTCACCTTACATGATGTGGGTTTTGTATCATATATGCAACAATTAATGATAATAGTGAAATTGTTTTTCCTGTTCCTGAGGGCATTTCAAGTAGTCCATGTCCCTGAAAATAATGTTTCTTGGTGTCTTTATTAAATCTTTTGCAACAACATTATAAAGCAAATAAAAATTTAAAAATTTGTATAAAATTCTTTACACTACATAAACCCTTGGGTGTTGTAAGAGAAGAAAGGAAGAAGAAACAGAGGGAAATAAGACTGGAGATGGGCTGCAGAATCTTCTATCAAGTGTAGCAGCTACGAAAAATATTGGATTATGGCGAAGGCTTATGTTCAGCAGTACCTAGGTGGCAGAGTAACGCATAATACATGGAATAAAAATATATATTGACACTGACTGACACTGACCCATATTTGTTTTTTAACAAAATGTGGCAAAAGGATAAAGGAATAACATATTCTTTGAGCTGCTTCATGCTGCTTTCTGCTGTTCATTTTATTCAGTAAAGTAAATGTGTAAATACACTATTTGTTATAATTGCTTCTGTATTTTTTCTTTAAACTTAAATATTATCATAAATATTTTGTTATCATGGGGTATTCTTATACTGTACTAAAGGTAAAGTTTATCACATCAACACATCCCACTGAGGGTATAGGCCTCTTCTCATTTTTAAGAGTATTATCAAGCAATTAGTCCACCTGTGCTCCAGTGTATAATGACAGACTTCATGTTCTCGAAATATTTTAATCCACAGTTTTCCTTACACTGTTTCCTACACCCTGGGATGTAACAACAGGGTGGTTTTATGATGGGTTCCGGGTCACGAGGGTATTGTAGGCAACGAATTTGCCGACAAACTTGCATGGGAGAGCTCAAAGTGCACACAATTTGGACCTGAGCCATTTTGTGGAATCTCAAGAAGCCTAGCCCGATTGACCCTTGAAACTCTTTATCACAATAAATCACTTAAGATCTGGTCTGACACACTAGGCTTAAAACATTCTAAAACCTTAATCCGGGCTTTTGATCGTAAATTCGCTTCAGAAGCCCTGGGATTAAGTAAAAATAAATTGCGCATTCTGGCAAGAGCCCTAACTGGACACTGTTACTACAAATCCTAACTGAGGTTAAAATTTCCAATATGGACCATCGATTTAAATGCCAATATTTTTTTTGTAGATAGTACTCACTAAAAGAAAGCGTTTTGCAAAGTTTTAGGTTGTGAAAACTTATGGTTCATGAGATATATTTTTAACTATTAATACAAAATGGGAAATAACACGCAATTACAAAATAAATTTGACAAATAATAGTCAACATTTTTTGTAATTAATGAAATTAAATTATAATATTTACAATTAATAGTAATTACACACAATATATATATATAAAAAGAAACTATAATATAGAAAAACTAACACGAAAAGTTATTTAAATAGATAAATAATTGATATCAAACGTCAATCACTTCACGTTTCAATTAGTGTAGGGTTCCGAAAATTTTGAAAGTATCGATACCAAGTATCGCATCAAAAGTATCAATACTACTTGGTATTGAGTACATTTCGTTAATTTTGGAGACTTTAACTTTTCAATATGGACCATCGATATATGAGGTTTTAGGGGTGGGAGGGGGTATGGCTACCCCCTGTGCCATTCCCACCCTGCGGAACCCCATGGTTTTGGAGATATTCATGGTTCACTTGTTTCTGTATGTCTGATAAAATGGAGTGGGGGAGAGGATGATAGGAGCTTCGGCTTTTTGGTCGACTTCGGCGACCAGCCTCAGCCGCTACGGTGATCTCGGTGCCTGCACTTCCCTGCTGCGGGCAGGCACTGCTCTCTCTCCGCGCCTCTGGGCTCGGAGAGAGAGCAGTGGGGCTTATATACACTCTATGGGTAGGGCAGACAAGACCATGTGGATAGTGGGGTGCTCTGATTCGGTTTTGGGTACTTCTTTGATATTAAATAAGTAAGTAAACACTTTATTGTAGTAAGAATTAGATAATACAAAAAGTTGCAAACAATAAAATACAAGTACAAAAGCTGTACTAATTAAGAAATACAAACATGTTGCAAACGATGAAATACAAGTACTAAGGTGGAACTAAAATAGAGTTAACTTTATTCTATTTTATATACATATTTAATTACACTTATCAGCTCTTCATATGCATCTAAATGGTTTGTTATAATTTTTCGTCTCCAAAATTAACGAAATGTACTCGATACCAAGTAGTAATGATATTTTTGATGAGATACTTGGTATTGATTAGGTATCGATACTTTCAAAATTTTCGGAACCCTACACTAATTGACGTTTAACATCAATCATTTGTCAAATTATTTTATAATTGTGTGTTATTTGTCAATTTCTATGAAAAGTTTAAAAAAATATATCTCATGAAACATAAGTTTCCGCAACCCAAAACTATGCAAAACACTTTCTTTTAGTGAGTACTATCTACAAAAAAATATGGGCTTTGAAATCAATGGTCCATATTGGAAATATTAGCCACGATCACAATAGATCTTCTAGGTCACATTGATTCTGGTCTCTTTCCCTAGACCTGCATAGCTGCTCGCACTTGGTATAAATATAAAACTGCAGTTTAAATTAAAAAAAAACTGACTCAAATACTTATACATTTTATATACATAAAATCTTTGCTTGATAGGTCTATAAAATAACCTATGACATTCAAGAATATGATGTACTAAGAAATAGTTACTCACCTTGGCATCAAGAGCTCGTTTTAATTCCAGCATGTAAGCATATTGTTCAGGATATATATAGTCATAGGGAAAATACACCAAAAGACCATCTACTGTTAGCCTAAAATAATAAAACATTACACAGGTACTGTTAGTAAGAATTAAGTAGAAAATAACGGTTGTCATATGTTTATAATACTCACTTCATGTTTCAAATTTTATTCAATTAGATTAATTATGCTTAATATCATTATTCGCTCAATTTTTGTTAATACACCGCTACTCTCGTTGCCGCAATGTTTGGTTTTTTGACAGATCGTAACACAGAACACTATTTAGATTTACTCCTATCGGAGGATCGTAAGTACTAAATGTTGTCACATTGCAGAAAAAATTATCACTAGTTATGATCTGAAATTTCTCTAGATTTTGGGATATTTTTGACTAAAAAAATCTCTAGAATTCACCTAAAATTAAATCACAAGGTAGGTAATAAAAATATTATTTTAATTGTGAAAATAATGACAATAAACAAAGCATATAAAATCGAGACAGCCATACGAGTATCACAGACAGAAGAGCGCAATATTTTGAAAGGGTTCTCTCTTACGGGGATATAGTAAATCAGCTCAAATTCTAACTTCCGCCCCCACTTCCCCGCGCGTCGTATGCTATGTACCGACATGTTTGTAATCACTAATACTGTAAGTAGATAGGTCGTTAGATACTTATTTCATTAGGTTTATCATATTTATGCCTGTTTCTTAACGCCAACTCAGTCGCTTCTTATTTTTATTACGGTTATTTCCCGTTTTAATTTTACGTCTTCCTGTTGCGTAATGTGTATTCTGATCGTAAGCGACACAACTTCCCCCATCAATAGCCGAAGCGATACTAACAGGAAACAAGCTTCAAGACGCCGATAGTTTAGGTAATTTCTTTTTACAGTGAAAATAATGGTATTTAAAAAAAAAGTAAATAACATAAGCCATGCTTTATAGTTTGTCCAGTTACTATGCAAAGTGATTTCATGATCTTATTTAACGTATTTTATGAATAACAGCGGTTTATTGTTCAGTTTAGAGGTAACTTTGGATTTTTTTTCTATCGAGAAAATTTTACTTTTTTTTAAAATTTCGTATTTTTAAAATTTGATTTCGAAGATCTTGTTAAGCCATTTGAGGTTATATTTCCCCTTAAATTTATTTTATCGTAAGTATAATATATCTTTATACTCATTACAGCGTTTGGGTAAATATGAGGACCAATTACACTCTAATTAGAAATTTCCAGAACGGAAGCGTACTGGTGCTGCGTTCGTTTGTAATATTCAATCCATAACAGTCATTGATGTTGCCTGCCGCTTGTGTCTCGTTGCTCCCACGACGGTACTTATATTCTACAATTACTCGAATCTTTAACGTATCCATGATGACGAAAAAGTTTTAAATACGACGAAAACATAACGCTTATCAATACACAAATGCCTAATTTTGAAAAAATCTATGTTTTTAAAATAAAATTAATTTTAAATTAAAATTCTTAGCCAAACAATAATTATTTTTTTTTGAAACCCCGTGGTCACCCGAAAACTTTGGTCGATAGTAACGAATTAAAGGCTATTGTGCACAAACTAATAAGAGTGCTAACGTACTATTGTGGAAGCTGACGATACTCATTCTATGCCTGAATTAGCAGCAGCTTAATATTGGTCCCATGCGTCAAATTAGCAATGTAAAAAGCTTGACAAATTAGTGCCCCACGAATTCTATGATCGTTAGCGCGAAGTATACGTCGAAATGTGCCTTGTACAACAGGCATACAATCGTAAGAATTTTGAACCGCATTGTTACGGTAAGAAAAATGGATTCTGTTTGACAATCGCAAGTGCTCATCAGCAAGTTGGTTAGATCATAGTTCAGCACCTAAGCAATGCCCTAAACGAAAAAATAAACCCCTTGAAAAGTGATGGTCACTGTTTTATGGTCCAGCGCCGGTGTGATTTATCACAGCTTCTTACCAAACGGGATGAGTATTAATGCAGATATGTACTGCGAAAGAACTAAGCACAATGATGAAGAAGCTCGCACGTCTCCAACCAGCTTTGGTCTATCGTTCGCCCCTGCTGCTGCTACATGACAACGCACGACCTCATACTGCACAACAGAAGGTCTTCAAGTTACAAGATCTGGGGTTGGAATCTTTCCGTCTTATGTTACACTCACCAGATCTTGAGCCTACAGACTTCTATTTTTTCCAGAATTTTAATAACTTTATTGGGAAAAGTTCAATAACCGAGGGGCAGTACAAAATGCCTTTGAAGAATTTGTTGCCTCCCGTCCAGCTGATTTCTTCAAGAAGGTCATCATTAAACTGCTACTGCGTCGGTAAAGATGCGTCGATTGCATAGATGATTACTTTGATTAATAGAAATAAAAAATATAGAAAAAAATAACGTTAACGTCGAAATTTGAGCGGTGCTACAGTCCCTTCAGCGATGCCAAGTTGACTTATCGGTATATCGAAGTGCTAAAATTTTTTACAGTAGGGCTACGATGCCTATCTAAGCGTGGAACCGTATTAACTGGATAAAGATAAAGGATACCGTATTAACGTCATCACTCACCTTCTTCGAAGGCAGATCAAAAAGTTCGCGGAATGAACGGATTAGAGAAGAAAGGCTGATTTTTTTTACATGTCAATACTTAGTGACTCAATACAATTATAAATACCAAGTTTCAGCTAGATTGATACATTAACCTTTGATATATTACAGGATAAACAAGTCAATCAGGAAGTGAACCCTAATTATAGGGAAAATTGAGTTTCATGCCGTGATGAAGTTCTAACTAGATGGGGGAAAAAGCAACATATCATTGTGGAAGATACGTTATCTGTTTACTGGTACTCCTGCCCTGTAAAAACGATAATTTTTAAATGGCCTTTTGTAGTGAGGGAGAGACATAATCGAAGATGATCAGAGCTCAGGCCAACCGACTGAGGCCACTTCCTCAAAAACTTGTTTTTGAAGATGCTCGTGTGAAGAAAAAACGGATAGTAGAAATGACTGCAGTATCGTCTTCGACCGTTTTAAACATTCTCCATGATCACCTTGGCATGTCTAAGGTCAGTGCAAGATGAGTGCCAAAAATGCTCACACCGCTTCAGAATCAGCAGCGAGGCGAGTCTTCGCGCGCGAGTTTTTAGACCTTTGTAATGAGAACAGGCATGAAATTATGAACTGAATTGTGACTGGGGATGAAACTTGGGCTCATCACTATGAACCTGAGTCAAGGTAGGAGCAGTGGTATAAAAAAGGTGCAGCACCGGCTAAGAAGTTCAAGATGTAACAATCGGCTGGAAAGATTATGGCTTCAGTTTTTTGGGATTCATAGGGGATGTTATTATCACAAGAGAGTACTACGCTACGCTACTAGAAAAATTAAAAGATGCGATTAATGAAAAAGAAAGCGCAAAGTGGTCTCGAAATGTGCTCCTTTTGCACGACACGTTCCCAAAATAATGTTGCAATGGCTTCCTTACACAAGTAGGCTTCAAAATTTTAAACTACCTCCCCATAGTCTTGATTTGGCCCCTTCGGATTACTATTTGTTCCTTAATATGAAATATACCGAGTAGTAGCGGTGCAAGAAATTTGCTTTGGGAAGATAACCAGTGATCTGTAGTGCTGTTTACTGATGAACCCCGATTCGGTTTCCATCACGATTCGCAAAGAGTCTGCAACACCCTCAAGAAGTGTCACCAGGGCGAGACCGTTATGGTTTGGGCCGGCCTCGTTTAGGTCAGAAACACCATGACTTCAGAAAAATACCGTGACTAGTCTACCCCCCTCGACTACAAATGGGCCAAGAATTCACGCTCATGCACGACAACGACCGTCACTTGCTACATATTTATTTATCTATGGTCACCACACAGCGCGAGAGTATTACTGACCGCCCGAAACACTGGGTGCGTTTGGCAGAAAAAAGCGCTAGCAAGCGCTTGTAAGCAAAATGGCGATCGTAAGCGGTAAGCGCTGTTAAATCGTAAGTAGCTATTTTCCTCTAGGACACGAAGTTAGCTTTAACCGAGAAACCCAACATAATTTAAATATATGTTTGAAAAGTATTCATATTAAAAACTTACCAATCATGAATTTTTAATAACATGTATATGTTTATTCATGTCATTATATTACTTAAAACTAATATTGCACAAAACAACTTATAGACTCTACTTCAAAACAAACTAAATTAAATAAGCAAAATGGCGGATTGTGTCAGCGCTACTGAATTACTGAAGTAGCAATCGTGTCCTGGCTGAAAACTATTTCAGCGCTTGTAAGCGCTTGCTAGCGCTTTTTTCTGCCAAACGAACCCACTGTGCGTTGAAGATGAGCCAACTTCGACGAATTAGCGCTATGCGCGAAGCACACACCTAAATATAATCTAATGTAGGTACCTCAACCACCATATTATGCCACATACCTATGAAATATTACCTTGAGATTTCAAACTGTTTCTTAAAATCAAATAAATATAGAAATATTAAAAGATAAGAAGTCTAAGAGAACACGCATTGGCTATTTATAATTTCGAGATATCCAGTGTGTGGTTTCATATACGTATAAACATATGAGTATGTATACTTGGTCAATTTGTAATAAATATTTTTTTGAGTATCTAGTTTCTTTTATCATTACCCTCGTACCTTTAACACGGGCATGCTTGAATGGCTCTCCTTATTAACTATATTATATTCATGCCAACAGAGTCGCAAATACAATTCACATGTACATATTATATAGTTTTAATTCACTTGCTCTCTATAATTCCTCCAATCATCGTTTCACTCAACTGTGGGCTCCCTATATTTCCTAGTAGCTTTTCGCAACAGAATGGATATACAACACAGGAATAGAGCCAACAGCATTCATCTATTTTTTATATGCCTTATAGGCTCATTACTCTATCGTTAGGGGTCACCCGCACTAAACTACACTCACGTCAACGCAGCGAAAATTTGCCGCAATTTTACAAAATGGCGCTATGAGATGGAACAGTATGAAGGAACGCCTTCACCCATAATTTATTTCCGAAAATATTAAAAACTTAACACAAGAAAAATGTTAGCTAATTAAATCGGACTTGCTCATTAAAAAAAATACAATTGTGTTTTTGCTTCAATCGATAGTGTATCACTTATGAAGTCCAGTCTCGCATTTTATCGTATCAATTTTTTTATCTAAATGTTAATACGTGTCGTAAAAGGCGACAGACGGAAGCAAACCAGAAAATAGGCAGCAGCGTCTTCCTCAAGCGTGGCGTCTATGACAAGTACTCCCCTCCATGAGGTAGGCAACTTCAATACAGCTCGTATTGAAGAAGCGATCAAGCAGAACTATGGCACAGTAATAACAGCATACAGCCACACGCAAGTGTGAGTAACGATTCGGGAGCATAGTATTATCCGACACTATTCCGATGATATCGCGGACGTCCAGTCTGAGCGAGATTAGAATGTTTCTCCAGCACCTTAAAACGGCAAGATCTCGGTCGAGCATGGCATTCCAGCAGAGCCCTTCATAAGTCCACTGCTGAACATAAGCCTCCCCCAAAAAATTAACTCTGGCTGTTTAGTACAAAAAGTAGTTTTATAATTTATATTTGTTTATAGATATAAACTGGAATCTGTTTCTCGTGGAAATTTCCAACGAAAATAAAATGTGAAATATGGAATTTGACAGCAAACGTAAAATTTCGCGACGAAAGTGGCGCCGCAGCTACGGAACTTCGTGAAAAAAAACCTTTAAAATTGCCGTTCTCCAGTACTGGCCATTTTAAACAAAGACATTTAAGTAGTAGTAATAGACCGGACATCAGCACCAAAATTGTCGTCTGTAACTTTTGTCCTATAGGATGTATCTCCGATTTTTGTCATTTGGTCTTAGTGACATCATCAAAAGGTCAAGACGTATTCGTTTCCCTGCGCCTGCGTTGCACGTGCAGTAGCGCCCGTGTGGCTTCTTGTTTCGCTTGTATAAAACGGACGGAGCGGTCACCGTTAGGGCAGTTTCATAGATAACTGACTATATACTAGAGAGGCAGTTTTGGTTCTGGCGTGGATTGGTGCACTTGTTGTATTCCGCTACTAGCTCAACCTCGACTATTCGGATAATTAACTCGTGGAAGCGAATTAATTATTATTCTCAGCTGTTAAATTAATCTCAGTACAATTTATACTTGATTATTTTTGTTCATATCAATGTAGTCTGTGTATTTCATGATTGTATGAAGTGATATATTGTAAATTAATTCTGTTTAAAAGATGTGTCCCGCTGGGTTTCTTGCTGGTTCTTCCCAGGACAGAGGTTTCCTTCGAACCAGTGTTCATAGTACTATATTGAATAAAAATGATTCGATTCCATTCCAAAAGCCTTTTACGTAATAACCCTACGTTACACATAATTAAGGAACTACCTTCACACATCAGAAGTGAGATTAAAGCTTTCGATAAAAACACCACATTTTATAATATCTTTCGACAGATACGTTAAAAATTCGACTAATTATGGAATATGAGTGACGTCGCGTTGTGCAGCAACGACGTTTACCGATTGAATATTACAAATGAACGCACCACCTGCCCGCTTCCGATCTGGAAATTTCGAATTGGAAAATGAACCCCGTGGTCGCCCGAAAACTTTGGTCGACAATAACGAATTAAAGGCGATTGTGGAAACTGATGTTGGGGAAAAGGGTTCTTGAGTCCTCCGGCGAAGTAGGGCGACCCCCCACTAGATGGAGTGACGACCTGGTAAGACATGCAGGAAGTCGATGGATGCAGGTGGCTCAGGACCGTGCTTTGTGACATACCTTGGGGAGGCCTATGTTCAGCTTTGGAGTTGTGAAGGGCTGTAATGATGATGATGATGATGATGTGGAAGCTGAGCTACGGCTGAATTAGCAGCAGCATTCAACATTAGCATTAATACAACATTGGTCCATTTGCGTCAAATTGGCAAGGAAAACAACTTGAAAACAAATGGGTGTCCCACGAACTCAATGATCGCTAGCGCGAAGTGCGCGTCGAGACATGCCTTGCACTGCTCAAGAGGCACACAAACGAAGGAATTTGGAACCACATTGTTACCTACCTACGACGAAAAATAGATTCTATTTGACCACCACAAGCGCTCAGCAAGTTACTTGGATCCTGATTCAGTACCCAAACATGCCATAAACGATAACTTAACTCTAGAAAAGTGATGGTATTATACGTAAATTCGCTTTAGAAGCCCTGGGATTAAGTAAAAATAAATTGCGCATTCTGGCAAGAGCCCTACTGGACACTGTTGTCTTAAAAAGCACATGTCCAACCTGAGACTAAGCAAATCAAGGATGTGCAGGTTCTGTTTCCTAACGGAAGAAACGCCTCTGAATATTTTAAGAATTTTTTTTTATTACTTAGTTGATATATATTTTATTAACACGTACTCCTAAAACCCTCACAAATAACGACTAGCGCGGCATTTTGCTCAAACATACACTCATCTGGGGTGTTATGTACTCCGCCCAGAAGAAGTGAAATTGCTCACAGCTAAACAACTCTTTCTATTCATTGAAGACTGTGACGAGCTTAACAATGAACTATAGCCATAGCAGAGATCGCAATAGATGTTTTAGGTCGCAGTGATACTGGTCTATTTCCCTAGACCTACATAGCTGCTCCAAAAAATTCTGAAAAGCTGAGCTGTAAACGTCAGTACTCTTTCAGTGTCACAATATACAAAAATTACTCAGTAGTAAGAAAAATACTAAGTATATACAAAAAATGTAAGCAATACTAATGAAAAGGCGATTTATATCATACTATTTACTCATTAGTATTCCTTCTAATGAGTGTTAAAATTATTATTATAAATTAGTATTGCTAGTTATCGTAGGTTACTGTTACTATTTGAAAGATGAAAAGGTCAAGTCAACATTTAAATATTTATTGTTTATACGGTCTCTGAACTAATGATAAGAGAACATTTAATAACAATGATGCATTTTAAATTCAATTCAAACTTGAACGAAACAAGTAAGCAATGATTAAAATCGCAGTTTTAGGTGCTGGGGTAAACGGGATAACTTGCGCATTGAAAATTAAAGATAAATATCCAAATTTCGATGTAAGTATGTGAAAATAATAAGTATAAATAAAATGGATTACAGTATTACGTTTAACGTCACTATTTCGTGTTCATAAATTTTCAGGTAACAATATTCTCAGAGAAATTTACACCAGATACGACAGGAGACGGTTCAGGAGGACTGTGGTATCCATATCTTTGCGGAAACACAACTCAAGAGCAGCTCACGTACGTAGAATCCCACGTTGTCTTATGCATTTCACGGTGATAGTTAGAAACGTTCCTGGGATTGTAATACTGATCTATTTTTGTGTGTTTCGTTACTTTAATTTAAATACTTTTAGCCAACTTAACTGTTTTATTAGTTAAAAATATTCATTAAATATTTCATCTACGATACAAGTAGTTACGTTGTACCAGTTCTGGCTCACTGGGTCAGAGTGGTACAACGTTCGTCGACTTACGATCCTAAAAATAAAGCGTTTTGGCATGCTTTGATCACGAATCTGCGGTCCGTTTTTGCGTAGGATGCACGGTTCCGGAGATGTGCAGATCAATTAAGCAATATCTAATTGATAACCGGTGAGGGCCTCCACCGTCATTAGCGTCCCATTGTTCTTATCTATTGTCATTGTCTATTCTTCCTCGGCGTGTGCGTCGACTTATCTGTGCTATTGTATTATACTTCTTTGTTCCTATCTACAATGCTAATCTGAATCATCAATAAAACACATTATCGAATTTTGTTACGATTTTTATTTACAAAACACAAAATTTTATTACTTATTATCTATAAAATAGGAGCGAAACATATCATCCACTAAAATATCGTTGTACAGTGTACAGTCTAAATATACTCGTAAAACTATGCATTGAAGATCCCTGAAACTTATATAGCAAATACATTAAGCAATATTCGCCACAAACTGAAGTCCACTCATTCTGAATCCTATCAACATTCCAGTTCCATCTTTTACAATTCCTTTTTAAAAACTCTAGATGATATCGTACAGGTGATCGTCCATATGAATCAAAATATTGACCGACGTCATTCGTATCGATATATAAAGCTACCCAATGTGACCCTGGTTTATCATCTGTATCCAAATTGCATATTATATACGTTGGTACGTGGGTATACATGGGCAGTCTATTAGCAACATAAACATTATTTTCTAGACTGGGGTGATGATCTTTTTCAGATGTTGTTGTACATCTAGTGTATCCATGATATTACTGCTATTAGTACATTATTACAGTACCAATCTACTCAATGACTAACATAGGAATGATCAATTATACTTTCTAAATATTAAATCGCATTTCTTTTGTGATATACAAATCGTATTTGAGTCATCGATATATCAAACGAGACGCAACACGAAGGAATGTTGAGATAAGCAACAGAATGTGAGAGAGAGTTGACGCATAAAGTTACTATCAGTTCCACTGCAGAAATTCTTTAGATTAGAATTATTACTTACTGGTGCTATATAAGACCGAGCAGCTGCAGTCATAGACTTAGTGTATGGTCGTTTAGGAAAACATCGTGAGGAAACCTGCATGTCTGAAAAAATTTCGAAGGCATGTGAAGTTCGCCAACACGCATTGAGGCAGCGCAGCGGACTTTGGCAAATCACCAATATTCCATGCGGTCTTTTATCACCATTATTTCATGCGGACATAATGAAATGTAACAGTAGACAAAATCGTATTTTATGAATGGTATCTGAAATGGGTACTAATCATTAAAAAAAAACTATCAAAAATAAAATATCAATGAACATAGCAGACGTACTGAGACAGCAGCCGGGTCTAACTATTAGGTACTAAGAACCACCCAGGTGATCCCATACGAAGAAAAAAATCATCATAATTGGTATAGCCGTTTAGGATAACAAGAATTACGAACACGCACACCTGAACTTTTTATATAAAGACTATGCGTGCAACATATTATTATTCATAATAGTTTATTTAAACTATCCAAAAAAAACTTACCCTGATCAAAATTTGGTGGTCGGCGTACAATTTCCGGAAATGTTTACGTAAACACGCCTGCAGCCTGTGATGCAAAGTGATACGTCCTCGCTCTGGGAAGGCCCGGTCTTCACTGATCGGGTGATCGGATCGATTTTGCGCGGTCGATAATATAGTTCACTTTGCCATTTAGTAATAAACGAAATTATTATTTATTTATGAAATAAAATTTAGTTTCGAATAAAGGGTTATCTTAAGGTAAATTTGTAATTTTTTAAATTAATTAAAAGTGTTTCTTGTAATAGAAAAAATACTTACTTCGAACGACGTTTTCTGGAAATTACGTTATTTCAACAATTTTTTTCTGCTATATTTGGATAGAAATTAAAAAAAACTGATTTAGCTACAAACAAGTAGACCGTATACTTATATTATATATTAGTTATTTGTTTTTATAAATATTTTGTAATTTCGTTGTAAAACGAAGACAAAAATCACTTGATCGTTACTTTTCGGAAAAAGGGTTGTGAATATTGGTGATTTGCCATTATTATATAGATAATATGATACATCCCTTCAAGCCAGATATTAGATTAAGAACTAGACTATTATAATAAAAATAAAAAAAGTTAAAATTCATTTTCCTGTTCACACAAACAGTGATCAGATTTGTCCGAAATGAGTTGATTTCGCGCACGGGGCCTTAAACAAGATTGAATAAAACTATTTATACGGATTTTATCGCGTTTGATTAAGGTATTTTTAATTCCCGACGTTTTGAGAAACGGCAAATCAAAGGTGAGTGATGTGCTCGCCATTGATGTTAATACCGTATCCTTTCCAGTCCAGTAGCTTGAAAACGTCTTCCAAACCTTAAAATCTTGCAGTGGTATAATTGGGTTTGAATTCAATTTTGTTAATTATAGGATCCCCAGCAGATGACAGCAACTATCCATTTTCTCTTTTAAAATTAAGATGTTTTTTTTTATTTCAATAGCCTCGCGTCATCCTTGCTAGGAATCGGTGTTCTTTTGCGAGAATTTATGGTTTATCAAATCTGATGTAATGGTGAGGACGATCTTGGATATGTTCACAGCTTTAATTTTAGACAAAGTATATAATCAAAGGTTCACAGACTGTAGACTTCCCGGAGTGTAACTACGCAAGGTGAAATTTGAATCATTGGTACACAAACAAGTCACTTCCTTCATTTTGAAATGCAACTACCTTAGTACATATCAATCTGGCTTTCGCCCAGGACATAGTACCACCACAGCGTTACTTCAAGTTACAGAAGATTTTAGAGAGCGCATGGAGAGGTCATGTTTGACTGTTCTGGTCCTTATTGACTTTTCAAACGCATTTAATTGTGTCGATCACGACTTACTCCTTGGATTACTTTCATGCCTAAACTTCTCCTCGTTAGTACTGAACTGGTTTTCCTCTTATCTTCGAGGTCGCCAGCAGGCTATTCGGGCTGGTCAGGATTTTTCCGACTGGTGCGATCTGTGTCTAGGTGTACCGCAAGGCGGCATTCTCTCTCCTCTCTTGTTTACGTTGTTTATCAATCTTCTTACTACCCACCTTTAATGTTCTTACCACTTCTATGCTGACGATCTTCAATTATACTCAAAAGCGTCCTCGGTTGAAATTGCTACCGCTATTGCAGCTATTAATCAGGACTTACAACGCATTTCAGACTGGTCACAGCGATTTGGTATAACGGTAAATCCCAGTAAATGCCAGGCTATTATCATTGGTAGTCGTCGATTGGTGTCACAACTTAACATACCTGATCTACCATCCATTCGCTATGAAAACTGTGTAATTCGTTTCCGCACTAGTGTCAAGGATCTGGGTTTAATTATCGACCCGACCCTTAGTTGGAGGTTACAGGTGTCAGAGATTTGTCGTAAAGTTACAGGCATACTTCGTTCCATCTATCGTCTTAAGTTCTTTCTGCATCCTTCAACTAAGCTTCTACTCATCCAATCTCTAATTCTTCCATTATTTGACTATGCCGATGTTTGTTTCTCTAATATCTCTCAGGAGCTGCTAAGCAGGTTGGACAGGTTACTTAACAACTGCATACGATTCATCTTTGGCCTGCGCAAATATGATCACGTATCAGAATTTAGCTCCCAATTAAAGTGGTTGACTATACGCCAGCGCAGAGATTTTCGAATGCTGTCCTCTCTGTTTTCAGATCTTAATGATTCTTCCTCACCCCTTTACCTAAAAGAAGGATTGCAATTCCGTAGTGACACTCATTCTCTCAATATCCGATCTTCACACAATTTATTACTCTCGACTCCTCTCCACCATTCTGGGTTTATGTCAAATTCTTTCACAGTAACTTCCATCTCCCTCTGGAACAAATTGCCTGTTGACCTGCGAATAATACCTGCCAAAAACGTTTTTAAAAGAAAACTATACGAACATATTCGTAACCAAAAAATTTGAGTCCACTTACTTTATATGTTTACAGTTATTTGTATATAAATTTATTGAGATATATATGTATAAATATGTGTATTAGTTATATTATTTATATGTGTAGCAGGTACATATTTGAATTGAATGTGATCATGCTCGCCTTTTGTACAAAATCCTTGGTGCAATAAAGAATAAAATAAATAAATAAATAAATTTAAGTGAGCGATTAGCGCTTGAGCTACAACGATTTTTAATTTACTTTTTCTTAAATTTGTACAGGAAATGGGGTGGAGAGACGTATGCTTTCTTACATGATTTGTGGTATCAAGGAGGCAAACATATTTCTGTTATGCCAATGTACGAACTGTACAGGCAGAAGAAGGAGCTACAACGGCCGCTGTGGGCGGACTTAGTGTTCGGCTACAGGGAACTCGACAAGACACAACTCGATTATTTGAGTCGAATGCATTCGATTAATTATGCGTATGTAAAATTTATTATATAACTTTTAATATAATATAACTTTATGGTTAGAAGAAGAAGCCGTGGTAGCTCAGATGGTTAACGCTCGCTGTAAATATAACAGAACGCGAGTAACCCGGGTTCGATCCCCGCCGGCACCAATGAAATTGTTAATTGCAATTTTAAGTGCTGATTTACCACGTGCTCGCCGGTGAAGGAAAACATCGTGAGGAAACCTGCATATCTAAGGAATAAGAAAAAAATATATATATTTCGAAGACATGTGAAGTTCGCCAACACGCATTGGGGCAGCGCGTCGGACACTTCCTTGCCCTAAAACCCTCTCAGAAACAAGGGGAGGCCTGTGCCCAGCAGTGGGACGTATATGGGCTGTAACTTTACTTTTACTTTTTATGGTTAGATTATTAATAGAATCCTAGTTGAGGCATTCGTTACCTACATTGCTAATATTGTATATAAAATATACTATACAATATTACCAAAGCAAAAAAATTATATATTTTTTTAGTTGTAGAGCCACGCTGCAGCTATATTATGGTTGAAGCAAGAATGGGTCGGCTCGACCGGGGTAGGACTACGCTCACAAAGAATTTCAACGTGATATAGCAGCTTAATGCTGCTGGGTTTCGTATGGTGAGTGTAGAGAACCGCAGACTCTTTGTGCTGGAATCGAGGCATTTCATCTTAGTTCTCAGGGGTGACAACGTATCTAAATTTCAATGCTTGATTGAGGATAAATATCTATAGGCTACAGTATCCACTTACAATCAGATGGACTGTGTACTTGTTTGTCATCCTATATATACATAATACATAAACACTCACACCTGTCACATAGAGTGGTAGGCAGAGACTACGGACTTCCATTTGGCACGATCCTGACACACCTCTCTCGCCTCCTTTACATCCATATATCTACGCATACACGCTCGTCGGTTATGGGTACTTCTAACGTGGCCCATTTTCAAAATATCGCCAATTTGGTTGATAAACCTTCGTCTAGGGCGGCCCTTCCCTACTCTGCCGTTCACGTCTGCAATATAAATTTGCTTTGTCACTCTTTTCTCGTTCATTCTTTCTACATGACCATACCAGCGAAGCATTCCTTTCTTAATAGTGGTCACAACATCATCTTGCACACCACATTTTTCTCTTATCTCAGAATTTCTCACCCTGTCAATCTGATTCAGCCCTAGCAAAATCCTTAAAGACCGCATAACTACATAATTTATTCTACTTTCGTGCTTCTTCATCCTATACTATGAAAAAAATTAAAAATTTAATAACTATATGCCAAACGATGTGATTTACTTAGTTTATAGGCACTAATCCCTTTTTTGCCTGGATTAGTGCCTATAAACTAAGCCAATCGCTCGGAATTGTGTGTAATGTTATGTAAGTAGTGGTACAACACAACTCCATATTAAGTCTTTTTTTTTTCTTTTGTTTTTTAACCCTTACCCGGGAATGCATATGGCCTCCCCGAGCCTGATTTTTTCCCTTTATTGCCAATGTCGGTACACGACCATGATCTATTAAGTATACATCACTACATACTGTATAGGTACAGTATGTAGCAAATACCCGGTTACCCTTTTAAGGACGATAGATAAACGAGGGCGGGTCAAAACGTTCGCATAATGGAAGAGTTAGTGAAGGGAGGGAAGTTTTTTTATATGTCTCTACTTGGTGACTTAATACAACTATAAATACCAAGTCTCAGTCAGATCGATTCACTGACCTTTAAGATGTCACAGGATGAACAAGTCAAACAGAAAGTGTACACCAACTATGAAGAAAATTTGGTTTTGTGACGTGAATCAGTTCCTTACTAACCAAGGGGAAACGCCACATATATAGAGATGTCATCTGTTTACGGGGACTCTTACCCTGGAAAAATGATGATTTATAAGTGGCATAGTCTTTTTAAGCATAGCAGAGATTCCATTAAATTCGATCAGCGCTCGGGCCGACCAATTGACCGACAAGTTTCTCAGACATTATACGTGGTAGAGACATGCTGCTGCAGCATGTATTAGTAGTATAGTTGTAGCACAAAGGTCTTCGTAGTGTTTCCCGTAGTCGACATTTATGACAATCATGAAAGGAGGTGAAGCGTATTCAACGTATTCACAGCATATCATAGTCGCAGTAGAGGTGGCGTAAAAGAATCCGCTATCCTAAATCATCTCTTGTAAGTGTCGTCAGTAACGACACAGGGAAATTTAAACAGAGGATGCACAGCAGCGTTTTCCTCATAACAACTCAAAATATTAAAAACTATACCTGATAGAGCCATGCCGCAGTTATATTGGTAGTATAGTTGTAGCACGAATGCGTCGGCTCCACCGGGGAAGGACCACGCTCTCACAGAATACCAGCGTGAAGTAGTAGCTTAATGCTGCTGTGTTTCGTATGGTGAGTGTAGAGAACCGGAGAGCCATTTTATTGGAAACGAGGCATTACATCTCAGTGCTCATGGATGACAACGCATCTGCATTTTGATTCGTTATCGAGAATGGATGTAGATGTTTATGGCTCACAGCAAGCACTTATACCATCAGGTGGACTTAGTGCTCGTTAGTCACCCTTATCTTATAAAAAAAAAACATTGTCGAAAAAGTTGAAAAAATTGTTTTTGAAGATGGTCGTCTGAAGTTAAAACGGATTGCAGAAATGACTGGAGTATCATATACGACCGTTTTAAACATTCTCCATGACCATCTTGGCGTGTCTCAGGTCAGAGCAAGATGAGTGCCAAGAATGCTCACACCGCTTCAGAAACAGCAGCGGGTTGAGGTTGAGCGTTCGTTGTATTCTTATAGGAGAGGTTTATAAGTTATTACAGCTCAAGCTGTATAAAAAAGTCTGTATTATGGGATATAAGTAAGCTTGGAGTTCTTAATCAGAATATGAAAAATCTGCTATACTACTTTAAGTATTTTGTAACACTTTAATCCGATTTTATAATTAAAGCTGTATATAAGCTGTTTTTTGCATGCTGTCACTTGCTTATTACAGCTCTTAATGTTATTATAGTATCATTCAAATATTATTGCTGAACAATGGTGTATGCAAAGTCCCTTCTAAAACTTATTCTTATGGCGTAATTACTTACTTACTTACTTATCTTCACGCACAATCCCTAACGGGGTAGCCAGAGAGAACAGATCGCCAAGTGTCACGATCCTTACATACCTCTTTCGCTTCTTTCAGGTTCATTAACTTCTTCATACATGCACGTCTAGGTATCCGAGTACTCTTGACCCTCCCCTCTTCGAGCAATTTGCTCACATGGTCTTCGAAAGTTAGTCTCGGTCTACCTCGACACCTTTTAATATTTACTTTCGCTCTATATATTTTCTTCACCATTCGGTCTTCACTCATTCGTTCAACGTGCCCAAGCCATTGGAGTACGCCCCTATCAATTTTTGTGATAAGGTCATCTTTCAATCCTGCCATATTGCGAATCTCTTCGTTTCGCTTTCGGTCGGCTAAGGTAACGCCACACATTTTACGAAGAGATCGCATCTCCACTGCATGCAACTTGCTTTTATGCTTCTTCTGGCATACCCAGGTTTCGCTGCCATATAACAAAGTCGGTACCAACACTGCATTATGTATTGCAAGGCGTGCACTCTTCACCACGCCTTGCCTTTTTACTAATGCATTCAGGGCACCATTGACTTTGTTTCCGGCAGCGACACGCCTATCCACATCTAAATCACATCTTCCATCCCGGCTGAAAGCACTCCCCAAGTATACAATTTCATTTACCTGTTCTAGACATTCCTGATTTACCCATATTTCACATTTCGTTCTCTCTTCGTCCTTTTCAAATACCAGAACCTTAGTTTTATTAGCATTCAAACGGAGACCTTTAATTTCACATTCCTCTTTCATACACGTGACTAATGCCTGCAGTTCTGCTTCTGATGGTGCAATAAGCACTGCATCATCAGCATACAGCAGACAATTAACTTTTATGTCACCCAATTTCACACCAAAACAGCGATTTTTCAGCTTCTGTAAACAGCTGTCGAGATACAGTATGAACAGCCAGGAAGACATGACACAACCCTGTTTTACGCCCGCTTGGACGCTAAACATGGGTGACAGGTCATGCCCTACCCGCACACAGGCTTTACAGTCATAGTAAAGTGACTGCACAGCCCTTAACAATCGACCATCCACACCATATCCCGGCAACAGTTCCCACATTTTCTTCCTTATAACCTTATCAAATGCTTTCTCCAGATCCACAAAAGCACAGAAAATCTTCTGGTTAACACTCAGAAGCTTCTCCGTGATCATGCGGAGAGAAAACATTTGATCCGTGCATCCTCTTCCAGGTCTAAATCCGCATTGTGCCTCCCATAAGAATCTTTCCGATTTCTCTTGCATCCTACTTTTCAAAACCTTCGAGTAAACTTTACTTGCTAAACTGGTCAAGCTGATCGCCCGATAGCACCCGCAGTCAAAATGTGAACCTTTACCTTTATATAAAGGCACAATGACCGCGGATCGCCAATCATCCGGGACATCTCCCGTCCGCCAGCACAAATTGCACAGCAGATGGAAGCTGTCCCAGACGCGAGGCCCACCGTACTTGACCATTTCAGCAGTAACTCTGTCTAGTCCCGCAGCCTTACCACATTTCAAACTTCGAATCGCACGTTCAACCTCTTTCATGCTGTGTATGACCTCAGTGTCATCGAGGTCCGTGTCTGGCGTGCCAGTCACGGCGTCACCCCCGGATCCTTCACTAAGATCATGACACGCATACATTTCTCTATAAAATTCACTCCATCGCTGCATGACGTCCGATTTTTCTGAGAGGACGTCATTGGTTCTCGAAAGCACTTTGTTCATTCTTAAGGCTGTCGCACCACTCCGGGACCTTCCAACCTCTTTCCAGAAGAGTTTGGAGTTTTCCCTAAAGTTGTGCGACAACCTCTCGTCCGCTTCTATTCTACACCTTTCACGTACTTCCTCAATCAATGTTTTCGCATGAACTTTCTGCAGCTTATATCTTTCTTTCATCTTCTCTCTCATATGCTCATCGTTACTAGAGGCCAAGTAGTCTAAACCATGCTTTTTTCTTCTTTTTTACAGCTTCTCTCACTTCATCATTCCACCATGCATCTCTTCTTTTACTACTACCTCTTTTTGTCGTACCACATACTTCTTCCGCTGCACTTACCATTCCATCCCTAAGGTTCTGCCATGTTCTCTCCACACATTCTTTCCTGCCATCGATGGTGTCAAGCTTTTCGGCTACCCTCGTGTGATATTTGTCCCTAGTACCCGCTTCCTGAAGCTTCCAGCTTCGGATGCGACAGACCGACTGTGGTTCTGTTACTGCCGTCTGGTAGCGCCAACCCGCGAACAAACCCCTAAATCTAGTAATTACTAGATAATGATCCGTTCCCAGGTCAGCACCCCTGAACACTCGTGTATCCATCACCTGTTTTCGCAGTCGGTCATCCACCAGGAACAAATCAATCATACTTCTCTCATTCTTTCTTTCTCTAGTGTACATATGGATTTTCCTGTGACTAAACATAGTGTTTGTCACAAGAAGACCCTTTTCCTTGCATACAGCCAGTATAAGCTTGCCAGCATCATTAACCCTTTTATCGCCAAACTTTCCAAGCACCGACTCGTATCCTGGTCGAGCGATACCTACCCATCCATTCAAATCACCACATGCAACAGTTCTTTCGTTTCCCTTAACCAAATCTAGAACTTCTCTTACATTCTCCCAAAACTCCTCCAGCTCAGCCCTGGACGACGAAGCTACCGGCGCATAAACAGCCAAAAGGAATAACTTCGTCAGTCCCATTTTGAAGCGAACCCAGAGAAGTCTTGAGTTCACAACCTTGTATTCAGTCATAAGATCGACCAACCGGGATGACAACAGCACTCCCACTCCCTGGCAGGCGTTCTCGCTTTCCGGGACTCCGGACCATATAGCTAACGTCCCGCCAGGGAGCTCTTCAGTACCACTGCCTTTCCGTTTGGTCTCCGACATACACACGACATCTAATTCTCTTTCTTTCATTATTACGATCAACTCATTCGTCTTATCTCTCATGCCCCCTCTAACATTCCAGGTGCCAACTCTGCACTCCGTCCTCCACCTTCCGCCGTGTCGGGCTGTGCGTGACGGGTGGCGGTCCCCATAGCCGCTTTGCGCGCTGCATTCCACACCAACGGGGACGAGCTGGTGTGCATCGCCTTGGGGGGACGCCCTAACCCTCGTTTGCATGGGTGCGCAGCTGTGTAGAATTGCAGCCCTGAAAAGGGCTGGCAGGGGTCGCGACGAGCACGCTTCTACAATGACCCCCAATTGTAAACTCTTATAAATATAGTAGTTTTATATCTTCTGGCAATGATGAGGGATATAAAAATAAAAGAATAAATAACAGCTATAGTACAGATTAAGTCTGTATAATTGATAGAATATCGCCATTTTGCATACGTAATTGAGTGTTTAATATATTGTGCTAGTAAACAATTTTTTTTCTATATGTGGAAAAAAGAAAAAGGTTTGGTGCTGATAATGATACTGAAGAATATAGAAATACTTTAATAAATCAGACAACCTTGATCAAGCGTCAATTCCATCGACGTTTAACAAAAAGGTTTCCGTACCAAAACATTAAACATTTTTTTCATAGTTGGTGTCACCTATAACTGCAGTGTTTTGTCTTTTTCTCTCATCATCAATGTCGGTGTCGCTTCTTTTAACTATTTAGTTTTCTTTCTGCTTCTTCAAATGACGATCTTGATAGCCTTTTCACACGACATTTGTGCAAAACAGAAATTGTTTATTAGTTTCGAGTGCGGTTTAGTTGTGTTTATCTCCATATTTCCGTGACACAATATCCTAGCCAACCTCTGATCTTATCGCTAGCGGTGCATTGGGTATCAACTTAAACATTTCTTTTCGTAGAGCCGGTCGAACTTTTACAACGTTTATCATTCAAGCACCCAAGCTTATAGAATATTTATACATAAGGTATAAACGCTTAAAGGGTAAGGTGGTAAACGCCAAGTTGGCGTCATTGTCGGATCCCATTCTTCATAACTTTCAAGTGGTTATCAATTGCACTGGGCTCAGCGCGAGAGACATCGTGCCGGACAACAGAGTGTTTTCTATACGAGGACAAATCGCAAGGGTAATTTTTATTATTCAAATATTTATATATAAATCATTAATTCACTACCTAATATCGTCCCGTGGATATCTTAATAGGCAACAGAGTAGAACAAACAAGGAGATGGGTACAAGCGTCTTCTTAATAACAACCAAAAAATAAAAGAACTGCCGTTGTTAAACCGCCTGCCAAGCAACTAGGGCAAAAATCTCCTCTGTTTATCAACTATAGTTCGTGCCAAATCAACTGAGAAAAACGGACATTGACCTTTCGGTCGTTTAACCAGGGACTACAAACCTCCAATATATAGGCACTTTTTATATGTAGTACTTTCCTTATTTATAATGATTTTTTTATAATGATTGATATAATGTTTATTTATTAACTATTATTGAAAAGTTATGCAAAAGATCGCTATAGAAGAAAAGTCATCTATTGTTATAAAGTACTTTATTCATTTAACAACAAAAAGCATTAATTTATAACACATAAATATTCGAGTGATAACGACACCGAATAAGTACGTACTTATTCAAAAGATAAAACTTTATTTTCAATATTATATAAGAACTTTATTTTTATTCGGTGCATGCGGACCGGCCCAAAAAAAAGTGTCGCATCTCTGGCTGCTATTGTCGTTTCTTTTAGACCGAACTGACGTAACGCGCATTTTGTTTATTTTAAAGGGATGAATTTGCAAAAGCTCAATATGGTGATTATATTGCTTCAATTTTTTTTAAATATGAAACTGTTATTAAATTTGCTGCGTTACTTACCATAAATTGGAATATAAAATATAACACATTTTTCGCGATGTATCGAATTTACGATGTTTATAAGAACCACAGACAATATTATTTAAGAAAAAAAAAACAAAACATATGTGCTGACCTAGAAGTGTGAATAATATCAATATGTAAGTTACACCTTTTGACACTCGGCTCATATCTGAGGTCATTGTCCGTTTTTCTCAATCGTCAACTAGCGATTCACCCCGGCCTCGCGCGCGTAATTTCTGAATCTCGACAACAGCGCCACCTGCCGGGTCCAAATGTTAATATAAACGATCTAGGGACCCAAACACACACAAAAAAAATCATCCAAATCGTTCGGATTGTTTCAAAGTCTAAAACGAACATAAGTGGTAATATTTTTAGTGTCATATACTGGATGACCTTTTTTACCATCTGGAAAAAAATTGGTTATAACATGTGAACGGAGTAGAAGAAGCCTATGGCACTAATATTTGACACTAAAATAAAAGCAAAAATTTTGAATTAAATTAATTAATTAATTAAAATCTATCGATATTCAAATCATGTCCACCCTACTTTACGAACGGCAATAAATTAGTAGGCATCTTTGACCTTGTCACTTCACAGGGTCACAAGCTCATGGGCAAAGGGTAAAGTAATTGTTAAATTTTTTTTCAAACGTTTAATTCAAAATTTATGTTTTTATTTTTTGTAAAATAACTGTGCCATGGGCTTCTACTCCGTTCACATGTTACACCTTATTTTTTCAGACAGAAAAAAGGTTATTCAGTAGATAGATGGCAGAGGCCTATGTTCAGAAATGGCTTTTGATACGGGCTTCGGGCGGCAACAAGCAGCATCTCGACATGCTGTGCCACTGCGTGTTAAAAACGTATATGCCAACCCGCAGCTATAATATGACTGCAACGCGAATGGTTCGTTCCACCGGGGAAAGACCACACTATTACAAAATAGCAGCATATTGCTTTTGTAGTATTATGGTGACCGGAAACTTTTTTCAACCGTCTTCAAAGAAAGAAAGAGGTTTTCAATTCCAATGTGTTTTTTTATGTGTGTTACCTCAGAACTTTTTTCTAGGTTAACCGATTTTGATGATTCTTTTTTTATTTGATAGCTGGTGCTTCTCATGTGGTCCCATATAAACTTAAACAAGAACTTACCAGTAGTTTTTTTCTTATAGGATAGGGTGAGAAACGAGTGCACAGTCTACCTGATGGTAAGTGGTTGCTGTGGCCCATAGACATCTATCCTCGATTACAAATCAAAATGCAGATGCGTTGTCACCCGTGAGTAGTAAGACGAAATGCCTTTGAAAAGTTTTTGAGTTATCCTTAAGGACGCGTTTACAAAATGGATAGGTATAGAATCGCACTACTACATTGACAAAAGTCACACACACACTAGTGTACGCACGGTTGGCTGTGGGAATCGTAGTCAAATGAAATTATTTTGATAATTTGAAAGATTGAATTTGTTTTTCATTTCTTATACCTACCTCAGAAATATACTTCGATACGAAATATGAATACCTGCTCCAAAGACTGCTTGGCACTGGAAGCCCTCTACTGGTAGTGAGATGTTAGCTCTGGACTTTGAACTGGTTTTGTCAGTTATAATAAGACCTTACCTACCTGCGGACTTGATGGAGTGACCTGAAGGTGTAATTTGGTGATTACAACAATAGGAACTCCTAGACTAGTGGAACTAGGTGTGCCGAGTTTGGGTTCGTTTTGTTGATTATGATGAGACCTTACCACCGGACTTGATGGAGTGACCTGAAGGTGTAATTCGGTGATTACAAGTGGAACTCCTAGACTAGTAGAACTAGGTGTGCCGAGTTTGGGTTCGTTTTGTTAGTTATGATGAGACCTTACCACCAGACTTGATGGAGTGACCTGAAGGGGTAATTCAGTAACTACTGCTGGAATTTCTGAACGAGTAGAACTAGGTGTGCCGAATTTGGGCTCCGTTTTGTTAGTTATGACGAGTCCATACCTCCGGACTTGATGGAGTGACCTGAAGGTGTAAATCGGTGATTGCAACTGGAACTCCTAGACTGGTGGAACTAGGTGTGCCGAGTTTGGGTTCGTTTTGTAGGTTATGATGAGACCTTACCACCGGACATGATGGAGTGACCTGAAGGTATAGTTCGGTGATTACAAGTGGAACTTCTAGACTTGTAGGACTAGGTGTGCCGAGTTTGGGTTCGTTTTGTTAGTTATGATGAGACCTTACCACCAGACTTGATGGAGTGACCTGAAGGGGTAATTCAGTAACTACTGCTGGAATTTCTGAACCAGTAGAACTAGGTGTGCCGAATTTCACTCCATCAAGTCCGGTGGTAAGGTCTTATCGTAACTAACAAAACGAAACCAAACTCGTCACACCTAGTTCTACTAGTCTAGGAATTCCATTTGTAACCACCTGATTACACCTTCAGGTCACTCAATCAAGTCCGGTGGTAAGGTCTCATCGTAACTAACAAAACGAACCCAAACTCGGCACACCTAGTTCTACAAGTCTAGGAGTTCCACTTGTAATCACTGAACTACACCTTCAGGTCACTCCATCAAGTCCGGAGGTATGGACTCTTCATAACTAACAAAACGAAGCCCAAATTCGGCACACCTAGTTCTACTCGTTCAGAAATTCCAGCAGTAGTTACTGAATTACCCCTTCAGGTCACTCTATCAAGTCCGGTGGTAAGGTCTCATCGTAACTAACAAAACGAACCCAAACTCGGCACACCTAGTTCTACCAGTCTAGGAGTTCCAGTTGCAATCACCGATTTAGACCTTCAGGTCACTCCATCAAGTCCAGAGGTATAGACTCGTCATAACTAACAAAACGGAGCCCAAATTCGTCACCCCTAGTTTTACTCTGCAAGAAGTTCAAATAGCGGTCACGAAAGTACACCTTCAGGTCATGCCATCAAGTCCAGAGGTAAGGTCTCATCATAACCAACAAAACGAGCCCAAACTCGGAACACCTAGTTCCGCTCGTCCACGAGTTGCAGTAATAGGTAAGTTTATATATCCTACTTATTTTTAGCTAAATAAAAACTGTGAGTATAAAAATAATAATTTTATCACTTGTCAAGTACCTATGTTTCCAATTTGTTTTTTTCTAATATTTTGTGTATGTACAGCGATCTTTTCAGAATGAGCCGCTGCAAACAGGCGATACAGTGTCCACTCACGACGGCGGCCGAGCGCGGACTGTGGTTTCATCGAAATCTTTGTACAATAAATCAAAGCAGGCACCAACAATAAAATAGCCCTTATTGCAATACATTATGATTCATCCATATTACCAAAATATGCGAAAAAATGTGCATCAGTTTTTATTTTTTTACGACTATTAGTGACATTTTGTTAAAAAATAAACCCAGGGTTTTTTAATTGAATATGTCTGTCATCTTATAGTATTTTTTAAATTTTTTAAATATGTTGATAATAGACCAAAACATTTACCGAAACACAAGCCGGTATCGTTAATTTTGTAGAAAATGGCAACGAAAGTTCGTTTTTACAATATAAAAAACTACTATTTTCAACAAAAGAGTTACAGACATTTGCAGATGAAGAACCAATCTATACATGGTAGTTTTTACTTATATTTGATTTGGTTTAGTTTTGTCACAAAATCTACCGAAAAACACCCTAATTTTGGTTGATTTGCAAACGCGTCCTTAATAATGCATATTTAATTGATTTCGACTACATTGATGATGTTCTCATTTTATTTATATTGAAGTCGGTGATACCAAATGTTTAAAAACCGCTTGTTTACTGTAAAAAATACATTTCATCTTCGATCTAAGTTCTCTGGGATGATGGGGTCTGCATTTTGATGCTTAATTTTGATAGATGAAAGCTCCATATGGACCATAGTATCCACTTACCATCAAGACGACTGTGACCTTTTACATTTTTGTATAACACAAATGTATTATATATATAAAAAAAACTTCCTTTTAAAACCTCCGGTAACCCGATTGGATGTAGTTTTTATAACTACTTTAGGATAATTTTTGTAATTAGACTCGTGAAATTTTAATACCTGTAGGTATTGTTAACAAAAAAAATATACTTATTATAGGTTAAAGCTCCTTGGCTTAACTACACCATTGTTGACGAAGACAGCGGGCATTATATTATTCCGAAGTAAGTACTTTATAATTCATTACGAAAAGGTTTATAAGCACTATTAAGTTTGAGTTATTTGAAGCAGTGAAGAATCCATCGCGCCGTACTGCGATAACGCATTATATTTTATTGACACCATTGATGATATGAGGCAGAGGATTATTTTCGCCACTAAAAGCCAATAACTACTGCTGAACATAGATTGCCATAGATTATACTCGACTTTAATTAGTTGATTCATAAAAAAAATCGCAGACACTGACATTGTTGTGTCGGGGTTATATTCCACAAATATTATTTCAGCTTAAGCAATCCCGAGTATCATTAATCTAAAATTTGGAGGGGTCAGAATTAGTTCCACTTGCACTACTCTTTCATCTTAAATACTTAATAATAAAAATAGCTTACATTGATAACATGATTTGAGTAAGGACCAAATATTTTAGACGGGTAAGCCGTAACGTAAGGTCACGGATATCATGAACAGGGGCTTCTCTTGGTCGACTCGATTTTTTAGCACCACCAAACATAATCTTTTTGAAGAGATCCTTCAATATAACAACTAGTAGGTATTACATTTTTAAAGGTTTCATACTCAAGTCATGATTTTTCTAAGTGATAGATAGTCACTAAATAAATTATTTGCATCGACTTAACTTTAAAATAATGGTAAAATATTTTTGCTGGTTCTTAGGTTTTTTGGTTAAAGAATACCGGATATTTTAATAAAAATGCCTCGTTGGTCTAATGGTTGTAGTAGTGCGACCGCTAATCGTGAGGTCCTGGGTTCGAATCCCGGGTCGGGTCAAAAAATCAATTATTGAGTTTTTCTGTCAAGAAATTCTCAGTAGCTCCCCGGAGTCAGGAAGTTGGCGGTGTCTCACCCCCGTGCCTCGTAAAACGTAAAGCCGTTGGTCCTGCGCCTGATCTCTCTCCGGTCGTGTCGGTTTACCGTCCCATCGGATTATGAGAGTGAGGGAATAGAGAATGCACCTGTGCTTGCGCATACACTTGGGCACTATAATCCTGTCCTGCGCCGATGGCTAGCCTCCGTTGAGGCAGGCCGCCGTGGCCGAAAATACGGTCTGGAGGACATTATTTTAATAAAATTGAAAAGTTATGATCATCATATAAAATGGATTGCTTTCAAGATTCAAAATAAATATTTTTTCTATATTTTGGTCGCATTATGTTTATGACCCAGAAATGTCAAAAGAATTAGTTACAATATTCATCATCATCAGCCCGCATCAGTCCACTGCAAGACATGCGCCTCTCCCGTTGTGGCGACGATTTCAAATCCCAGAAACGACCCGTGACTTGTTTTCTTTGACATATATAATCAGCACATTATGCACAAAGCAAATGAAAACGTTTACAATTTGCAGTGACGCAATTTGCGTGCTAGGTGGAACTCATCAAGCGAACGATTATAGGACAGAAATCGATGATAGCAACACTAAATTCATATTGGATGGATGCCGTCAAATGATACCGGGACTGAAGGTGATTGAAAACACGTTATGATTTATAATATTATTTTTCCACAAACTAAGAAAAGTTTTAAAGCTATGTAATACTATGTTTTTTTTAAACTCCTACAATACATTTATTTATGAGAAAATAAAATTTTGTGACAATTATACCGTGTCGTGCCATGTGATGGCGGCGTACCTAAATAAATTTTAGTTTCAGTTAGCGATGTGAACCGGTTTCATGAAAACCTTTAAAAAACCGGTTTTTTTAAAAACCTATAATCACCGGTTCTCATTGGCAAAACCGATTACAATCACAAAACATGTATCCTAGTCTTTGATATGTATCCGAACATGATTCTGTTCTGTTTAAAATGTTGTTTATGGTAGGGAAATTCCCCGATATCCCATTTTAATATGCGACTAACTTCACTATATTAAAATATTTCAGTTTCTGTTTTGCTTGCGAGTTCTTTAGAGTTAACAATATTTCTTTGCAAATATGCCTAAAGTAAAAAGTAAATCAATTACCAGAAATTATTTTGAAAAGATTGATAATGTTAGTGCAAAGTGTAAGCTATGCGCTAAAGTGATCAAAGTTGGAGGAGGAACTTCGAATATGTTGGCACATATTAAGAGAAACCATCCTCAGGCTACAGTGGAGGTGGATCGAGGTCAAGTGGGTGATCAGCCAGGTGCCACACAGGCACAGGAAACATCTACTAGCACGACACAAGAAAAACCAACGGATACTCCGCGCCCCATATTTCAGACTACTCTGAAAATGACCGCATCAAGTAGCAAAAAGAAAATCGATAAATATTTGACTATGATGATCGCCACGGACTTTCAGCCGTACTCAATTGTTGAAGACAAGGGTTTTAGGAAGCTGGTTGAAGCATTGAATCCGAGCTATAAACTACCAAGTAGACAGAGGATCAGGTCTGACCTAATGCCAGAACTTTACCAATGCGCAAAGTTACAGCTTGCTAGCATGCTTGAAAATATTAAGAATCTTGCACTCACTGCTGATATGTGGTCGAATCAAAACATGGATTGTTTCCTTACTGTCACAATACATTTTTTTAACCAAAACATTTTAAAAAGCTACGTATTAACTACATGTGATGTTCCAACTTCACACACAGGCGAAAATTTAGCTGAAATTATGACAGATTTACTAACAGAATGGAAAATATTAGGAAAAATTTCTGCTATTGTTACTGATAATGGTACTAACATGGTGAAGATGTGTAATTTGCTGGGAATACGGCACATGCCGTGTTTTGCCCATACGCTTAATTTAACTTTGGACGATTCTATGAAGCTTTCTCAGGTGGAGGACATAACTAACAAATGTAAAGCCATAGTGAAATTTTTTAAGAAATCATCTGTAGGTTGGCGAGCGCTAAAATTAGCTCAGAAAGAAAGAAACCCCGATTCTACTCCTTTGAAGTTGATACAAGAAGTATCTACAAGATGGAACAGCACATTCTACATGATGAAGAGAATACTACAGCTAAGTGACATTCTCGCATTGGTGTGTAGGAAATTAGATCAGGCGCCAGACTACTTAACTGCTTCCGAAGAAGAAGCAGGGAGAGAAGTTATCAACATTTTGGAAATATTCGAGGAAGCTACAAAACTCGTCAGCGCTGATCAATATCCAACTAGTTCACTAGTTATTCCGTTAATATGTGGACTATTTGAAAAAATTGAACACAATAGAAATTTGCCTAACAACAGATATAGGCAAGATGTTTCACTCATCAGTGAGGCGAAACATAAGTAGCAGACTCTTGGCATATGAGACAAGAACTGTATCCCAAATGGCTACATATTTACATCCAGTATTAAGAACAGGATTCCGTCACCCGGAGAACATGCAGTCGGCTAAAGAGTTAGTCAGGAAAGAATTATCCCATAACTTAAAAGATTGTGCCGTCAGCTCTATGCCATCGACTTCGGAGCAGCCAGGTAGTAGCACAGAACAGAAAAAACCTGGACTGCTAGACTTCATAAAACAAAGAAGACCCAATACTAATTTAACTGCTTCTGCAGTTAATATTTTACGAATGTATTTGGAGACAGATCCACAAAATGAAGAAGCCGAGATCACAAAAGCAGCTGAAAGTGCGGGAGCTTTTTGGTCCAGCAACAAACACTTGGCGCCATTAAATACAATAGCGCTAAAGTATTTAGCTATACCAGCCACATCGGTACCTTCAGAGAGGATGTTCTCTAAATCAGGATATGTATTGTCCTCTAGAAGGAGCAGGCTACAAGCAGATGCTGTGGACCAAATTTGTTTCATAAACCAAAACTACGATTTGATAGAAACAGGCAAAGTATAACATTTAAATATGGTAATTACTTATCTGATCGATGACCACTTCCTTTCTGTGATTGTTATTTTACCTCATTATTTTAAGAAAAATAAATAATAAGCCATAATTCAAAACTGGTATTTTATTAGGAAAAACCTTACTATCTTGACTCTGGTAAGTAATAAGAAACAAATTTATAAATATTTAACCATGATGATCGCTACTGACTTCCAGCCCTATTCAATTGTTGAAGACAGGGGATTTAGGAGATTCACAGAAGTTTTGAACCCAAACTATAAATTACCAAATAGACACAAAATCACTTTCCGCCGCTTTTGCAAGTCGTCTGTACCTCCAGAAAGGATGTTTTCGAAGTCAGGTTAAGTGTCTTCAAAAAGAAGCAGGTTGCAAGCGGATGCTGTCGATCAGATCTGTTTTCTCAATCAAAATTACGACTTATGCGATTAGTTATTTTCAAGTTAAAGGTATTTTGATTTTAATAAAGTAGATTTAAAAAAAAAGATTAGAGCTTTTGTTCTTTCTATAAAAAAATAAGAAAAAAACCGGTGCTGTTTTTTTCTTAACGTAATCGGTTTAAACCGGTGCTGAAAATTGTAATCGGTTAACATCACTAGTTCCAGTTCCAGTTGTAAGAGGCGACTATGGGATATATGAAAAAAATCTCACGGGTTCCGACAGATGGCGGTATAAAAATGTCGTTTGCGTCAGACGTTACATAGTGTAGCGACGGGAAGCAGCGTCAGACGTGCAAATCGTCTGGTACGGCTATAGAATACTATAATACACAATAGAATGGCTGTCAACCTTATTTTTGTTGTGTTGACAGATTGAGTAAATTTACACATTTTAGACTTTTGATTAATGTTCAAGATCATCATTAAAAAAATCGTTTAAATTTTAATACATATTTATTTGTAAATAGGGTGCAATTTGGCATTTTCAAAACAATTTGCATGCGAAATTTCGAAACAATTGTAACGTCAAAACACATCTCGTGTGGACATTTATACCTGTGAATTGACATGTTCTATTATGTATGTATTATAGTATTCTATGCTCTCAACGTATTTGTAAAATACGATGAGAGTGATTTTGAAAATAAAAATTTTGAAAGCAATAAAATAATTATTGTAAAAAGAATTATGGTGCACTCCGCCCACTCCCCCGTTCTATTACGTATGTACTCGTATTATAGTATTCTATGGGTACGGCTGAGGCTATAGGTGAGTTACTTGCGGATCAGACCAGGCGGAACAGTAGCGCCTTGATGTAGTTAATAAATAAATAGTGGTCACTATAGCTGAAAGCAGCTATAGGATCATCAATTTGGCTAAATTTTAATCTAGAACCTGCGACTCGGTTATGTAGTGCTCTAATGTCCAATGCAATTATTAATCAAGTCTCATTATTTAAATTTAACGATGAATGCGTACATGACACTTCAACTAACATCGTGGTGGCAATGACGGTGTAAGAGAATTCAACACCCTATCTTATTCGAAAGGTTTTTTTGTACAATAAGGGTGGCAAGCACACAGTCCACCTGATGGCAAGTGGTCGCTGTAGCCCATAGACATCGACATCTATCATCGATTAAGAAACAAAATGCGTAGTCGCCCCTGCACCTCAGATGGAATGACTAGGTTATCAGTATAAAGGGTCTCCGGTTCTCTACACTAACCATACGAAACACAGCATTATTCTGTTGTTTCACGATATTCTATAAGATCGTGGTCCTACCTCGGTCAAACCGAGACATTCGTGTTACAGCCATAATATAACTGGAGTGTGACTACCTCGTAAACCCAAGAACCTCGTAGGGATCAACTTAGAAAAATGTCTGGAAGATCTGATAGGTTCTGATCGATAGCGGTATAATCATCTCATATTTATAAGTACCATATGAAACATATCCAAATGGGTGACGAGTCTTTTTTATATATAAGAGGGTGCAAACGTACATGCGACTCACCTAAGTAAGTGATGAACAAACTACAAACGCCAGAGAAATTGCAGATGCGTTGCCGGCGTTAAGGATGTAAAAAGTTGCTACTATCAGCTGGCCAAGCTGATGTCGATGATGATATATTTTCTCATTCACTCTTTTAGCATGCCGAACTAATGAAGCACTGGATAGGTCTGCGGCCTGGTAGAGACGCGGTCAGGCTAGATGCGGAGGAGCGAGACGGAAAGATATACATCCACAATTACGGCCATGGTATTGTAACGGTCTTTTTACTTATTTTATTTTTTATTTTATCTAGATAATCATACAGGTTTATTTGTCGTACCTACAATACATAATATAGTGTAGTTTAAAATGTATTAGTAATTTAATTTCACACATTACAGTATATTCTAAATAAATTATTTTTTCTCCACAACTTTATATCCATAATTACGATACTTTCAAAAAAATTGCGTGTAAATGTAATAGATTAATGAAGTAGAAGCAGGGATATTTTAAAAATTTAAAGATTTTTTTAATTGACACTACTAATTTTATGTAAAATTCTTAAAGGCCGGTTCAAGGTAAGAGCATTACAAAAAGTATGGGGCACATGATTTTAATTAAGAGGAGTGTTACAAAAAACGCAAATTGTTGTATGTTTTCCGTTCGTTGCTTGAAATAACAATTACTTGGTAAAAATAGTTCGTTTTCTCTACTACAGTAAGCTCATAGCAAATTTTAGATAGCTTATTTATTAATTTGGTAATAATCATTCTCTCGATGCATGTTTAGGCCAAAAATCTGAGAGACATGATTTGGGAGCTTTAATTTGTAGGTTCCATTGTATATCAACCATCAAACAAAATATTTTTATCTCTCTAGTATGCTAAACTTTAATAATGATAGAATACATTTTCATTATATGCCTTTCACGTAAGGAAAAAACTTCGATGCAAGCCCCGATATCTCCGAAGTTCTACATCATTTTGACGTAAAATGTGTACCAAAATAATCATCATTTCTTAAACTATACTATGATTTCTACTTTTTAAATCGTTACTATTATTTTAATTAATTAAAATTACCATATATTTCCCTACGCCGACGATCCGAAATTATTAGCGCGCGAGCGGTTGTCTAGTTTGGACCTGTGTCACTTTATTTCGCGCGTTCCGTCCGATTCGATATTATCGTAGTGTGCGTCGATTGCCGTTATAGGCGCTGCTATTTTGGCCTGAGTTCCGAAATAGAACTCAACTACGATCGCAGTTTTTGATCGTTGGAAGTATTTACTTGCGTACAGTATATTTCAATTAGTATAAAGTTCGCACGTTAAGTATTATTATACCAGATAGTTAACTCATTATAGTTATTTTGATTGTAGTTGAGCTCTCTTTCCAGTCAGAATGGGGAGAAATAAGTACAAGTATCAATGTGTCACAAAATGTAAAAAAATAAATAACCTATCTCTGGAGAAATAATAACGGAGAATAAAAATGTCAACATGCTTGCCATATGGACTGGCCCTGATTATGCAGTAAAAGTACTAAAAATTTACAAAGACGACAAATTATTGGATTTTGAATATGTTATCCAAGTTTCAAGCGTTTTATAAAAAGTGTGTACTGCCTGAAATTACTGACTCAAGATAAGCTCGGTCAATGCCGTTGCGGCAAATATTTTTATAATAAAAAATATGGTAATTGGACTGTATCTATTAAAATAATATTAGTTACAGTTGGTTATTTTATTTATTAAAACAGGTTGCAACCGTACTATTAATTTATTTATACCACTATACTACCGTTAGTAGATATAATACATTATTAACCAACATCGGTTAACAATCGATTATTGAGAAACAAAATATTTATGTGCACTTAATTCAACATTGAGGTTCATAAATAATGAAAAATATCAAGTAGATTATCATAAATTAATTAGATAACATAATAATGACACACTAAAAATTTTCTATCCACTGAACTCCATCCTAAGAAAACTTGTATAATGGATAATCAAGATCGTTTAGTCGCTATACTCATAGTATTGTTACGAACTTAACAGTATCATAGTGCGAGCGAGTGAATAGATATTATGAAATAAAGTATTCATCGAGTAGGTCATCGCCTGTGTGAAATGTAAGAGGGCTTTTAAGTTAAATCGGTACGAGTAGATGAAAAATTGAAAAAAAAAAATATATTTATGCCTTAGGTTACAACGTCATTCAGCTATTATACTCTGTTTTTGTCCAACAGTAAGAAGTACGTGTAATTAAAACTTTAAGAAAGAAAAAAGTCTAGACTTATGTTTTGTTATGAAGTTAGTTATAAAGTAATAAAGCTTAATTAGAATTACGACTTGAACATTTGTAATCCTGAAATCCAAATTAAATTTTTGGTTTCACAGTCCTTTCTATCGTAATTATAATATTATTATTAGTAAAAATATTTTTCGCAGGTGGTAGTGGCCTGACTCTGTTCTGGGGTTGTGGTAATAACGTCCTGCAACTGCTGGAGGAACATTTGAGCTCAATCAAACCAACAATAACAAATTCAAAACTTTAATAAGTAAAACATGTATAGAAATATACAAAATATAGTATATGAAATATATTAAAATATACATTGTTGACAAACAAAAATTAACCTTGCAACCAAGTTTGCATAACTGTTTGGTAAAAATACATTTGGTTTTATTTTAAATATATAAATTAAGAATTATACTACGTAACAGTATTTCGGCCGAGTATTATTTCATAGGATAACACACCCTCATCTCTTGTTGTAACTTGGTAATTAGATATATAGGGCACCCATTTTCATACCAGTAGCCAAGTTTATCTGGTCCACAGAGAGTGTGTGTGACAATGAATGAAAAATGTGAAATGAAAAGTGACACCACGATACATGAGGAAGTTCTAGTGTGGAGGTAACTTTTTAAAAGAAAAGCAACAAAATTGCATTTTCCAATAATATTAATGTTCTATACAAAATATTCTTTTTTACATTCTCGACAAATTGGATAACCCTAACTTTTTGGGTTAATATCATAAATATAAGTATTGCACAATGTGATCGTTGTAGTTTACAAATTTTCGGGCACGGCAGCTTGCCTCAACGGAGGCTAGCCAACGGTGCAGGACAGGATTATAGTGCCCAAGAGTATGCGCAAGCACAGGTGCACTCTCTATTCCCTCAATCTCATAATCCGATGGGACGGTAAACCGACACGACCGGAGAGAGATTAGGCGCAGGACCAACGGCTTTACGTGCTTTCCGAGGCACGGGGGTGAGACACCACCAACTTCCTGACTCCGGGCAGCTACTAAAAATTTCTTGACAGCAAAACTCAATAATTGATTTTTTGGCCCGACCTGGGATTCGAACCCAGGACCTCATGATCAGCAGTCGCACTACTACAACCACTAGACCAACGAGGCAGTCACTTTACCAATTATAAGAAGATTGACTCATCAACATTAACATTACTGGTCTTTCGAGCCTGACCAAAGTATGTTTTCTTAATCTACAATTTCTTAATTTCCCTTTCTATAACTTATAACAAACGCATATTTGTGTACATATGTTTATATGATTATATGCTATCCACGTGTGGTTTTAGGTTAAAATCACATATAATTGTATAATATGTATTATGTACTACCCATGCGGTTAAAGAATGGGATTAACAAGTGGTAAAATTAAAAATTTTGTACAACTGACTTCAATATAAATAAAATGAGAACATCATCAATGTAGTCGAAGTCAATTAAATACGCATTATTAAGGATAAATCTAAAACTACTGGTCAGATCTTGATTAAATTTATATTGGACTATATGAGAAGCACCAGCTTATAGTCATCAAAATCGGTTCACATAGAAAAAGTTTTGAGGTTAACACACATTAAAAATACAGTCGAATAAAGAACCTCGTCCTTTTTTCAAGTCGGTTGAAAATGGCGTCGCCTCTATTCTACTCTCACTCCCACACTGTCTCTTTCTATACTCACACCCTCCGGTAAAGACTGCAAAAAACACGTTGCGATATGCGTTTATCGTGTGTTCTATAACTTCAAACTTGTCATTGGAATCAATGATAACAAAGTTCCATAAAGTACAAAAAAATCAGTTCGGTTTTGTTAATTTGTGAGCTACGACGTGTTTTGAGAGTTTTCTTCATAATTATTGTTGATTTTGTTTGTGAATATTTTTGTATAAAAAATTTACGTGCCATTGAGACACGAGTAACCATTTTAAAATTTTCGTTTGTCTGTCTGCCCGAGCCAATATCTTAAAAAAAACTTCCCGAACAAATAAAGAATAATACCAGGAGTGATCTAGACTAGATTTTATACAAAAATATATAGATTTTAATAAAATCTATCTCTATCTATTTAATCTAATAAAGCTACAGTAATTAATCTCATCCAGGAGAAGCTAGAGCGGATTGCTAGCTATGTTATTATAAAATTAATATACCTACTTGAATATACAATTATTTTCAAATATTTTCACATTATATAAAATTTAAAATTAACTGAATAATATAACGTTATAACGATATGCCGTTATTAGCGGTTCTTCTCTAATGTTACTGTGCATGCTGACGGTACGGGCTTGATAAGTCGTCATCCATCCCATTCTTTATCCGTACGAACTTTATATAGAAACTATACATGTTGCCTTGCGTAGATCCACAGTTGAAGTTATGACTTCTTTATGGTATCATAAATGTCGGTCCTCCTTTGAACTCTGATCGGTATTTGACTTCTTACCTCGTCCACTATTGAAAGGTCTGTAATTTTCAAAGTTACTATTTTATTGACAAAAAAAAGGGTAGCACTCGGGGACTGCCGCGGTAAAGCTATTGCATAGCATTTTTATCAACTTATGCAATTATAATTATTTATTTACTTTATTTATGCAGTATTTTTTCTGTGTTTTTTTTTTCTTTGATATAAATTCAAGTTTTTTCTTTGATATTAATTCAAGTTACACTTTTTGAGTGTGGTGACCGATAAGAAAACAATTTTTTTCTTTTATTGAATAAATGAGAAGTTAATATTGTTTAAAATATTATTATTATCTTACAATAGACGTAGGTTAATCAGGAATTTTTATTATTGAAACTATAGTTTTATGGTAATTAACGAGTTCTTCCGACAAACGATAATTTTCTATAAAGTCTGTGTTTATTAAATACTCTAAATTCACGAAAGTTGCTATCATGACGACGACACATATAAATCCAAAGAATATGCTTCTTGCATTAAACTATATTATTGTTTAAAATATTTTTACTATCTTATATTACATGCAACTAGTCTACACGCATGCCTACGTCGCACGCACACAAACACCGTGCCGAAGTCTGCCGAATTTAAACGACGTTAGACGATGTTAGGTTTTCGGGTCTTAGGTTTTTTTCGTTACGGAATTTCTTGATTCGGTCGCCGCGCTCAAAGCCCACGATAAAAGCTATGCAATAGCTTAAAAATTATTCTGGATATATTTTATAAATTTAACTGTATAATATAAGCCGATGGTGTGGTTCCAAAGTTCAAGTTCCAAAGACTTGTACATCCTCCATCATGAATCAAAATATAGATGGGTATAAATATAGATGGGTATGGACCCCTGAGGACTAAGATAAAATACCTCGTTACCACTAGAAAGAGTCTTCCGTTTTCTACACTCTTCATATGAAGCCAGCAGTAGTATTAAGCTGATATTTTACGTTGGTATTCCATGCATGTGGTCCTTTTCCGATCCGGATCTAGCCGACACATTCGTGCTGCTACCACATTACAACTACATCACTGCAGCGTGGCTGGATTACTCTACCAAGGATTCAAGTGTTTATTTGCTAAGTAAGTGTACAATAAGGTCCTAATATACAATACAAATTTTAGTTAAATTAATGAGAGAGATCACATGCTTGTTAATGTCACTTAGATGCGTATTTTGCACAGCGCACACGCCCTTTTGGGGGAATGGGATAGTTGCATCGTTTATTATTTCCTTCGCGGCAGGAATAACTGTTAGGATATAACTGGGTAATGAATGTATGGAATGGTATAAGCGTATCTACTATCTCACAATATTTCATGAGTGTCGTAGGAGACCACAGAGTGAAACTGATACATTAGATGGACAGTAGCATCTTCCTGAGAACAACTTAAATCTTTTAAAAACTGCGGCTAACAGCCCGCCAGTCAAGCATGGCAACTATGATATAATCTTCGTGTGAGGATGACCTCAGCTGTGAACATTTATAGGCTGTAATGGAAAGATAAATTGCATATTGGTAGTTGTTAATTTGTAATTTTTAAATGTTTCATTCCCAAATAAAAAAATAACAAACATAT
The DNA here is from genome assembly GCA_907164705.1 of Parnassius apollo. Lineage (NCBI taxonomy): Eukaryota > Metazoa > Arthropoda > Insecta > Lepidoptera > Papilionidae > Parnassius > Parnassius apollo. Next base: position 2,988,605 of record CAJQZP010001697.1, read on the forward strand.
TAACGTATCTCGTATCTGTATCGAGATTATCGATATATCCTTAGGACCCTATCAGTGACACTCCGCAGTAGAGTAACCCTAAAGTTCTGCGCACACAGATCTGTGACGGCGAGCAGTGTCGGGATGGTCTGCGAGCCGCGCCCGCACGGCCTCCCAGGGGTCTACGAGCGAAGAGTGGCCCCAGGACAAGTAATGCACACAGACCTATGTCGGGTAAGGAGAGTGTCGGGCTGGTCGGCGAGCTGCACACACACGGTCTCTAAGGGTCTACGAGCGCGCAGTGGTCCCAGGACACATAGTGCACACATACCTATGTCAGGCTGGTTTGCGAGCTGCGCACGAACGTCCCCCAGGGGTCTACGAGCGCGCAGTGGTCCCAGGACACATAGTGCACACATACCTATGTCGGCGGGGAGAATGTCGGGCTGGTCGGCGAGCTGCGCACACACGGTCTCTAAGGGTCTACGAGCGCAAGTGGCTCCAGGACACATGGTGCACACAGACCTATGTCAAGCAAAGGGAGTGTCAGGCTGGTCGGCGAGCTGCGCACGAACGCCTCCTAGGGGTATACGAGCGCCGAGTGCCCCAGGACAGGTAGTGCAAACAGACCTATGTCGGCGAGGAGTGTAGGGCTGGTCAGCAAGCTGCGCCCGCACGTACCCCAAGGGTCTACGAGCGCGGAGTGGGCCAGGTCACGTAGTGCACACATACCTATATCAACGAGGAGAGTGTCGGGCTGGTCGGCGAGCTGCGCCCGCACGGCCCCCCAGGGGTCTATGAGCGCGGAGTGGCCCCAGGACACGTAGTGCGCGGAGGTGTCTCGTGCAGGGGCGACCAGCGCAACCCACAGCTGCTGGTCAACGGCGCGCGCGCGTCCCAGCAGCTCCCAGTGTCGCGGGCCAGTCGTCATGTTGAACGCTCCCGGGTACACCAACAGCGAACAACCTGCTTTTTAAAAAAACTGACCATCAGAACCGCTCTTCACATTTCTATACAATTTTAGTTTTTATATAAGAGGGGGTAAACGAGCATGCGGCGCACCTGATGGTGACTACCGCCGCCCATGAACAACTGCAAAACCAGGGGAATTGAAGGTGATTAAAAAAGAGTAGGCTCTTTTCTTGACGTTTCCTAAATCATATCGGTCTCCAAAAAATTAGATGATTCCACGGACAAGTTGTGCAAGGAATAAAACTTCTTTTTCACAGTGGTGGACATCAAGATGGTATGGATAGTATCGCAAGTTTTGTCGCAATATGTGATGGTGAAATTTAGCGACTGGAATAAACCCCAACAATTCCTGTGATAGATGCGACAGAATATGAAAAGAGATGCCCTCTCCTCCTCTTCGCAGCGCCAGTCAGTTAAGCCGATCAGAAAGAACTCGGTCGTCGAGAGTTCGAACCGCTCTGCGCTAAATGCGGTCAAGTAAAAGGAGTCTAGATTAAGTACGTCAAGCTTTTATAGGCTACTTAGACCTGCCCTTCCAAGTGACCATGAAATTGAAAGTTATTCGATATGTTGAAGCCGGGGCTTCCTATGCTGGCTGAGAAAACTAGAAAAGTGTCTCGAAATTGAGGAGATATGAGAAATTAGCTATTTTTAGCTGTAAACGCGCGAACCCGTGTTAACTGGGGATTGAACAGGACTAAATAGAGTCGCCCTCAATCCTAGACTTTGTTTAACAATATCACTGTTAATAGAGAATGTAACAATGTGTTTACCGAAAGTTGAGCGTGGAGCATTCAGAATTCGGGACTGCCAGCGGTGTTTTTTTTATAGAATAAGGGTGACAAGCGAGCACACAGTCCACCTTATGATAAGTGGATACTGCGGCCCATAGACTTCTACATTTAACCTCGATTAAAAATCAAAATGCAGATGCGTTGTCACCCCTAAGTACTAAAATAGAATGCCTCGACTGCAGTAAAACGGGTCTCCGGTTCTCTACACTCACCGTACGAAACACAGCATTATTAGGCTGGTATTATATGAGAGCGTGGTCCTTCCCACGTCGGGCCGACCCACTCGTGCTACAACCATTATATAGCTGCAGCGTGACTCCTATCACATATCTCCTCTGTCATCGATAATCGATTTGAACGCAAAAGGAGAGTCTAAAAAATCAGCTTCCTTTCTTTAGGTCATGCAGCAAGCTAGTTGTTCTCCCTGTGCAGTGATGGAAGTAATGGTTGACAGAAATTTCCCTGGAGAGCCTTGGCGAGTTTCCAGAATGTACGGGTTCCAAAGGAAGGCGGAACTAGTTTCTCGTCAATTCTGCCAATGTGCTGTGACATTGTCTTGGCAATAGGGCATCCGCGGAGACCTACTATCCGTCCTCATTATAGGTTAATAGAAGGCCAAATAAGGAAGATACACCATCTAAAACATATGGAATCCGCGTGGCCGATGGTACCAATTTTGTCAGACCATATGCCAATCCAAAGTCATAAAAAAATCTCCCCGCAGAATCAGTAGCTAAGCCTCCATAGAGCCGCGAAGCCGGGCTTGCTCTATCAAACTGCTCAATCATAACATAACATAAACATACATAAACACTCACGCCTGTCACCCAGGTCAATCAATAATATCAACTAATAAAATAACTCTTAAACTGTTTCAAACTATTTGAAATTTCCCGCGCGCTCCTCTGTTCTACACAGGTCATGACCTCGTAGCCTTATTATGTAACGTCAACACTTGGCAGATTACTTTCAATTCGAAATACACTGACTCGTGTTCTCTCTGTCTCAAAGCAGGGCTGTCAAAATTAATGAAAGCAAAACAATATTATGGATGGACCCCGATCGCGGCAAAACTGAGCTATACTGCTGTCATAAAAAAGAAATTGAGTTGAGCCGTTAGTCGTCTCACTTGCACGCGTGGGCTTTTTACCGGGATTTCGAGAAGACGACCGCTCCCTTTCTAACCTGTGGCAAAATGTTCTACAGTGAAATATAACTACGATTGTTTATATAGCAATTAGTATGGAACGATAAAGCTGGGCTTTCGGTGTGAAGTTACTCGAGCGCGGAGGCGAGCAGGCGATACGTTTGCAAGTTTACTTCACATTTCAATGTTTACTCTGTGTGTTTACTTAAGCGAATGAATATTGCGAGTTGAAAATTTATAATTTTTTTAAAATTTTTAGTGAAAATGGAGGACAATAGTGTTCCTTGTGATAAATTGAAGTGTGTTAAAGTGCTAATCGGCGAGGAAAAGGTAAAATCTTTAAACTTTGTTAAGAAAAAATCAGCTCATATCCTTGCCGAAACCAACACCTGATCTGTGTATTTCTTTTGTTCATGTATTGTATTGTATGTAAATATCTTTTTGTTTCGCTCAAGCAAACCCAAACGGCTTTTTTCAAAGCCATCCAATTGCTGATATGTCATATTAAATACGTCCTCGACAGCACTGAATATGAAACTGAAGAGTGGAGACAAATTAAGACTTTGTGTATTTTTATAAAATTGCTAAAAACAACAAAACCATATCTTGGGCTTGCCCTAGCTTGGAGCCCTAGCTTTGCCACTGCACAGATTGGATGAACGAGAACCTTTCGGTGCGGTGGTCGTTAAAGTAGCCAAGGATCACGATCTCTGCGGATGGGATCTGTTGTCTTAGCACGGAGTCTGTAGCCACTAGAACATGGTCGATGACTCGGTCTGTCGGCATTACGGCTGTGGGACCTATAGAGGCACCCGTCTACGCAGAAATGGTCGTCGCCTTCATGACTGCCGATCCGTCGGGAACATATATCCTCTCTGACGTATGAGCAAAGTCAAGCCCGCGGCACAAAGAGTGTTCCAGTTTGTACCCAGGGTAGGAGGTTCGTATCATACGAAGCATCAACCGAAAGAAAACCTCTCTCGTCTCTGTTAGAAAAAGGAAGGCCGGCTTCGCCGTTTCTAGGAGATAGTGGATGCCGTTGAGTTCAAATTGAAGTCACCTGATGTTGCAGAAATTTACGGCTTGCGAGGAAAAGTTGCCTTGGTCTTGTTGCTTTAGTGTTAGTGTTGAACGGAATTTCGCCCTCCACTCCAGAATACGCGGGACAGTTAGAGCACTCAAGCACCGGAAGAGTAGGTTGGTAGGTAGTTGAGCGTGGATGCTCAATGAAGGATTCTCCATTCCCCTGGTGATGGAGAACTTGGTTGGTAATGCTGGTTCAGATACTCTACTTCACGGTGGTTTTAGATACGTTGTCACCTCTGAGAATTAAGATAGAAAGCCTTACAGCCTGTAATGATACTGGCTTTCTATAGCCTGTAAACCAAAACAAAGACGTGGTGGTAAAATTAGGTAAGAAGATAACTACCCATAGGAGAGGAGGAGAGAGGATATAATTTTTATCCCTTGCTTAGTTTTATCCACCCTGCGAGCATAGGCAAGAGACAAAAATTATATCCCCCGATTATATCCACTGACAAGAGGTAAAATTATCTTATCTCTATAGTATATCCACGTTTGACATAACGAGTGGACATATATCTCCCCGTCCGTAACATGGGGCCAAGGGAAAGAGAAAAAATTATCCCTTTTTGACATTTGAAAGGGACAATTTTATCCTCTTTCGCGGACGTGGGTTTAAGTTTATCTTCATACCATTCTAATACAAAAAAAGATGTCTCGAGCCTATTGCAACTGCATTTTCGTGTCAGAAATTGAAAAACAAGAAAGAGAATTACATCAGCGATCGATACGTGATCAGAATACTTAATCTATTGGAATTCTCCGACAACGAATTTCTACGCCGGTTTCGGATGCTTAAAGATTGTTTTGTATTTGTGTAAAGAACTCTATGAGGCTTTAAAGCCTATTAATTCTGTGGATGGACTACCAGTGCATATTGAAGTAAGCATCTATTACAACCAACTTGTCCAAAAAAGTCTCAATAGCTCAATCATGATCATCATCATCATCATCACTACAGCCCTTCACAAGTCCACTGCTGAACATAGGCCTCCCCCAAGTAATGCCACAAAGCACGGTCCTGAGCCACCTGCATCCATCGACTTCCTGCATGTCTTACCAGGTCGTCACTCCATCTAGTGGGGGGTCGCCCTACACTACGCCTACCGGTACTACCGGTAATAGCTCAATGCCATGATTTAACTACATAGGTTGTGTCAACAATACCCAAAGCGAGTCCATGGTCAAGTCAAATTTAATAATAAATAGAATCGGTCTATACTATATTTTAGGTAAGTATTATAACGTTTTTAAAATAAAGTTATCAAACTTAGTAAAGTTACAATTCAAAGGTTTAAATTAAGAAATATGTTAATTCTTTAGCAAAGCTTGCTAAATATACTATACTCATGATTATAAAATTATTTATTCCTTGTTTTGTTTGAAATCATTACATTTTTATTCTTCATGCTTCATCATTTTTAATTAAAATTAAATCTTTGTGGCTTAGAGTAGACACCAATTTTGATGTATTTTGTAATTTTCTTATAATGGCAGTAATTGCGGGGATATATTTTTTTTAATTCCTTCAAGAGGTTACACCACCTCCAAAGGGTCTGTATTGTCCAGTTTCACAATTGGCTTAATTCTAAACACATATTTTTTAATAAATGCTATCACAAGCGAAGTAATACCTGCGATTTGATACAAGCAATGTATATTTAACTTAAATATTATACAAAAGAAAATAAAGAAAGAATTAGAATAATAGAAAAAATAAAAACAAGGCAGAAATACGCTTAAAATAAATATAACAAATATTATAAATGACATATTGTTTAACAAAAATTATGAACAGTTTAGCAATATAATAAACAAAAGGTAAAAGAAAATATAAGTTAATGTAAATCTACTTAATCTTAAAACTAGTTTATAGCTAGTATAATTTATAGCTTTATACTATGGTATATTATCTATGCGTGGGGATAAGTTTATCTACTGTCGATATTATATCCACCATAGGCCCATGCTCGCAGGGTGGATAAAGCTTTGACATAGGGATAAGACAATTTTATCCCTTGTCAGTAGATATAATCGGTGGATAAAATTTTTATCCCCTGCTCATGCTAGCCCGGCAGATGGTATACCAGCTATAGCTGGTAAAGTGGTAAGTATTAATAATTTTTATAATAACTATATTGTAAAAAAAATACCAAAATCTTAATCTCAAAAGAAATCCCAAAATTATATTTAATGTTTATTACAACAAGATGAAAATTAGGATCTACTCATAATCACTTGAAATCATTTTTATAATAACTATAATACAGACCTTGATCGGCCATCAGTCGCGCCATTTCAAAGAAGCGCAAATCGTAACAAATGCCCAGACCTATCTTGATCCCCTGGTATTCGAAAGTGGTTATCTGATCTCCGGCACTCAACACCTCTGATTCCTTGAACGTAATCTTGTTTGGAATGTCTATATCAAACAGATGCATCTAAAACGTAAATGACATAATTTTAAATAACATCTAAAATAATTGATGTCGAAGAGGAAACAAAATCCGTTCGTGAACAGCGTTATATCACCTTTCTATGTCGCGCTAGTAATTTTCCCGTGTTGTCCCAAACCGTACAGGTGTTGTACAATTTGTTTCCGCAGCGCTCGGGCAAGGTCCCGCCTATGACGCATACACCTGCTTCCGCCGCTGCCTTGGACAAGGCGTGGCAAGTCGATCCAGATGGTACTTCTTCTGCATACTCGTTAAAGAACTCTGTGAGTGGAAACGTTTCATAGTTAAAGCATTTCAGCCCAACAGGCCGCATTAATACCAATGAGTCCAAAGATTTTTGGCACAAGCGTTTCGGTATCACATGTACACTGTACTTAGTTCTGTTAGTGTCGGAATATTGATTAATCACTTGCTTGGCGGTGAAGGGAATTTAGTAAGTAAACCAACCAGCATGTTCACAACAGTGCGGCTTTTGTTTCATTAATTAATCAATTACAGTAGTATCTGAGAAAAATTTCTCTCTAAAATCATTACATCAGCATGCAGAGAAACTCAGAACGGTTTTTCTCTACAAACTTCTTAATGGTGCCATTAACTGCCCTGAATTAATATCAAAGAAAAGATATATATATATATATATATATATATATATATATATATATATATATATATATATATATATATATATATATATATATATATCTTTTCAGACAGTGTTAGTAGTTTCAAGTGAATATTAAAAAGCATATCAAGTTACTTCACACAAACATTCAATAAACGTAATAATTCAATGATAATAAAAATTAAATAACTATATTTAATCTAAGGGGCACGGTAATGCCCCCGCCAAGTCGAGCAAAAAAGCGGCACGGCCGTACCTACCATACTTTTCTCGAAGCAGTTCAGGCCATTTTCGACCAAGTCCAATTCAATCTCTATTTATTTAAAATATAAACGATTTTTAACATTGATATGGTCTCTATAAGTTGTTGTTGGGTTAGCTAATAACTTAAAATAGAAGGATCCTTAAGTAGGGACTTAATAAATTAACCAACTTGGTATTACATGGATCTCACAACTTTTTACGGTAGAAGAACTGAGTAGCGAGACTTGGTTTTTTTTTACAAGTTATGTTTTTGATGGCATATAATTTTATTTTGTGGTTTATATTTAAATTTCAACAAAACTTACGATAAGGTTAAAGTGTCTCACTCACCTATAATTTAAGTAAATACACTACAATACGCAGAGAAACCCCGAGCATAGCCCTCTCCATAGCTCGCTGAGAGACCTTGAGCTTCCTCATACGGCCAACGGCCAGTGAAGAATTACGTCTCAGATTCATAAGTCGGCAACACGCACTGGTTGCACAATTTTGTTATCAAATTTTGAGACGAAGAAAACCTGACGAGAAGATGTGTCGTAATCTCTCGAACGCTGCCCAGCCGAGTTCAATTCGTCGATTGACCTCTCGGTCGAAGTTGGACTTACCTAGTCAGACTACTATTTATCCTAGGTAAACATATTCATCCACAACAAAACTTTGAGCTTAGTGCTTCTAATGACTAATGACATGGGTGTGACTTGTAAAGTTACAGCCTATAAACGTCCCACTGCTGGGCACAGGCCTCCGCTAATTTCGGAGAGGGTTTTAGGGCAAGGAATTGTCCGCCGGGCTGCCTCAATGCGTGTTGGCGAACTTCACATGTATTCGAAAAAAAAATCTTATTTCTCTGACATGCAGGTTACCTCACGATGTTTTCCTTCACCGCCGAGCACGTGGTAAATCAGCACTTAAAATTGCAATTAACTATTTCATTGATGCCGGCGGGGATCGAACCCGGTTTACTCGCGTTATGTGAAATTTACAGCGAGCGCTAACCATCTGAGCTACCACGGCTCTGACTTGGCCGTTACACACTATCTTTGTTATGACCATATTCACCTTAAGACCTATCCGTTGGGAGGCACTATTGACGTCATTGAGCATAGCTTAAGTTTTTCAGGGATTCTTTCATAAGGACTATATCGTCGGCCAATCGAAGGTGAATTATGTACTTGCCGTTGATGTTAATACATATCATTTCCAGTCCAGTAGCTTGAAAACGTCTTCCAATGCAGCGGTTAAGAGTTTCGGGGATGTACTTAAGAACTTTAATTCACTTAATATTTATTTTTATTTCACATTTAGTGGTGAAAACTATAAAAAAACTTCGTATTCTTAATTTTATCCTGTATATTTTTATTTTTATACTATTTAATGATACAAGTGGCTATAAGTTTTCTTATTAAAATAAAAAAATAACGGCGAAATTTAAATTCAGGCCAACACAGAAACAACATGCAGAAATTGTATCGGTTTTTTTTATAGAACAGTGTTTAACAATCATACGGCACACTTGATGGTGTCGACCGCCGCCCATTCACAATTGTAACACCAGCGGAATTGCAAGTGCGTTGCCGGCTTTTTCTAACGAAGTAAGCTCGTTTCGTAAGGTCCCTAAATCATATCAATTCAAAAAAATTGGTAAATAATTGTACTAAGTTGTGTGAGGAAGTAAACTCTTAGTAAAACGCAAAGTGGCTGACTGCCAAGCATCCAGATTATACAGTGCGTTTTGAAACCGATACTGGTTGCGGCAGCAAGGGGAGTGCCTTGAAAAAGCTGTCCTTACTTACATACAGATGTCATTTTAATTTATCCCCTCATTCGTCAAACCAAACCACTAAAAGTTTTGATAATAGAGTATTCATACTCACGAGTGCCATAAGGTGAGTTAAAACATTCAGGTAGTGCTACCAACTGGGCACCTTTTTCTTTAGCCAAGTGAATTTCCTGCACAGCATGCGCCACATTTTTTGCTTTATCTGGCCCCACTGCCAGCTGGACCAAAGCTATTTTAAGACCTGCAATTTATCAATATAAGTAATACATCAGCTTGAATAGTGCACAGCAGGGTTTACCCTGATATTAAAAGACAATTGTTAGATCCAATACAATACAATAACAACATGATTTGGATAAATATGTGTATTGTGCAAGGCATCAAAAGTGACAAACTGATTGACTTAACTAACATTATTTATATTGATGACTCCATGGTGCAGTATCTTAGCAATGAGTTTTTTTTTATGGAAGAAGGGGCAAACGAGCATACGGTTCACCTGATGTTAAGTGACTTCCGTCGCCCATGAACATCCGTAACATCAGATGAATTGCAGGTGCGTCGCCGGCCCTTTAGGAAGGAGTAAGCTCTTTTCTTGAAGGTCCCCAGGTCGTCTCGGTCTGGAAAAATCGCCGGTGGTAAACTATTCCACAGAGAGGTCGTACGCGGAAGAAAACTCTTTGTGAAACGTACAGTGGTGGACCACCAAGCATAGATATGTTGTGGATGGTATCGAGAGGTTTGCCGCGTACTGCGTTTATAAAATTTGGCAGCTGAAATTAATCCGAACAATTCCTAAGAGTACTCGCCGTGATAGATGCGAAAGACATTGCAAAGAGATGCAACATCTCTTCGCAGCGCCAATTAATCGAGCCGATCGGAAAGCACTCGGTCGTCGACGATTCGAGCCGCTCTGCGCTGTTTGCGGTCAAGTGGAAGGAGCTGGCACTGGGAAGCCCAAAGATGAGAACAGTATTCCATGTGCGGCCGAACCTGCGCCTTGTAAAGTTGCAGGCGGTGTGCCGGCATAAAATACTGTCCCGCTCTGCTGAGCACGCCTAGCTTTTTAAAGGCCAATTTTTCCTTCTCTTCCAAGTGACCACGAAACTGCACGTCACTCGATATGTCGACGCCGAGGATTCCGATACTGGCTGAGGCAACAAGGGGGAGTGCCTTGAAACTGAGAAGATACGACAAAGGGGTTCTTTTTAGCGGTTAACGCTCAATCTTGTGTCTTCTGAGGGTTAAACTGGACTAGATTTAGTCGCCCCCAATCCGAGACTTTGTTTCAAAGACTCGACTTTGTACACAAGTTTATCCCGGTATTCGGAGTAGTTTTCTCGAGAAATATTGGCACGGCCGGTGTACAGAGCATCACCAATGCTGTCATCTGAATAGCAATAAATGTTGCTGGTTTGCAACATATCATTGATATGCAGAAGAAACAGCGTTGGTGATAGCACGCAGCCTTGTGGAACACCAGCATCAATTGACTTCTAATTGGAGCTTGCACCGTCTACAAATACCTTGATGCTCCGATCTGCAAGAAAGCTGGTGATCCAATAGCACAATTTCTCGGGAAGCCCATAAGAAGGGAGCTTCGAAAGAAGCTTCTTCTCGACTCACCGCAGACTACAAGGCAATCTCCTGGCACTTGCACATTCGTCGGCAACAAGGCTGCACTATCGACCTCCGGTCTGAGCAGGGGGGTGATGTGGCGGCGCTGTCGTCGCGGCACAAGCGAAACACCGAAGCCTAAATCGCGCTATCAAAATTCCGAATCATAAACAGTATGTATAGAACATCTCCGAACTATCACACGGAGCGTTGGCCGCTCCCCGGGCACAACACCTTGCCCGGCGGGAGATCTCCCCTTTTCCTTACTCACGGCCACAAAGCGTTTTGTGAAAAACCCGATCGAAGGCCTTCGCAATGTCCAAACTAACGGCCGATGCCTCCCCATTGGCCTCTACTGCCGCCGCCCATCTATGAGTCAGGTAGACCAGAAGATCACCAGCTGATCGACCACGACGAAAACCGTATTGGCGATCACTAATCAGCTGGTGATCCTCAAGGTACCTCATGAGCTGACAGTTTACAATGGACTCCATTGTTTTGGAGAACAAGGAGGTGATGGCGATGGGCCTATAGTTAGACTGGTCTGAGCGGTCGCCTTTTTTAGGGATTGGGTGGACGAAAGCCGTCTCCCATGATTTTGGGACTACGCCTTGGAAGTAGGAGTATCGGAAATGACGCGTTAAAAGACCGATGCCAACTCTGGTGCACACATTCTCAGCACGATTGGGGGATTCCGTCAGGCCCACTCGACTTGTGATTTTCCAAGGACATGAGTGCTTTGCGAACCGAGCGCTGTGTGAACCGCACCTCCTGCATGGAGCACTCACACCGCGGGATAGTCGGCGGCGTACTCCCCCCGTCATCAAGAGTCGAGTTGGACGCAAAGAGCCTTGCAGATCGGCTTTCTCCTTTGCGGCATGGGCCAATGAGTTCTCCTCCCTGTGCAGAGATGGAAGAGATAGCTGACAGAAATTCCCCTGGACAGCCTTGGCGAGAGACCAGAATGTGGGTTCCAGAAGGAAGGCGAACTAGTTTCTCGCCAATTCTGCCTATGTGCTCTGACTTTGCATTGGCAATGACTCATTTGAAGGACCTGGAAGTGGAATTATAGTCCTTTTTTAGAGCGCTGGTGTTTACATTCCGGGACGTTGATGCGTCAGCTCAAGCCTGGTAACACTCCTGCTTATAGCATGATGGTATTTTTCAGGAGCGACCAAACCATGGCTGAGATTTGCCTCCGATGGGCACCACAGAGCAAGGAATAAAAAGTTCCATACCCTGAAGTACCACATCAGCGACAGAATCAGCAACAACGTTGGGATCGCCCGGCGAGAAACAAACCCGCCCCCAAGGGTAGGATGCAAAGAAAGAAGGCATCTTATCCCAATCAGCTGGCCTATAGGCCACTATAGTGCCAAACACGACCATATGCCAAGGCAAAATCATGAACAGATCTCCCCGGGTGATCGGTTGAACGTGAAACAAGCCATTTGGCGTGGTGGGCGTTAAAATCGCCGAGGATCACGATCTCTGCGGAGGGGATCTGCTGTAGCAACGAATCTGTAGCCATTTGGACGTGGTCAAAGAGTCGGTCTGTTTCGGCATTACCGCTATGGGATCCAAAGAGGCACCCGTAGACGCGCGGATGGTCATCGCTGTCTATGCGTAGCCAAAGGATGAACAGGTCCGAACCTTCAAGACTGCCGAGGCGTCGAGAACAGATGTCCTCTCTGACGTATACGCAAACTCCAGCCCGAGGCACAAAGGAGTGTTCCAGTTTGTACCCCGGGTAAGAGAGATACGAGGCATCAGCCGGAGAAGACACCTGCGTCTCAGTCAGAAAGAGCAGAGCCGGCCTCGCTGTCTCGAGATGGTAGTGGACGGCGTTTAGATTAGAAGTCCCCTGATATTGCAGAAATTCACGGATAGCGTGGCAGAGGAAAGACCAAGGCGGTCTTTTTGCTCAGTTTGCCCCGAGCAGTTGTCTTGAGCGGAATTTTGCCCCCTCCCCCCCCAGGATACGCGGGGCAGCCTGAGCACCCACGCTCAGGAGTGGAGTAACCTGGTCGTAGATGCTCAGTGAGGAATTCTCCAAGGGTGCTGGTACCCTCCTGGGGTAGATCTTCACTTAATTCCGCTACCATGTTAAGGGGGTAGGGAATTGGGCTTCCGGCCACCTACACTCACCAGACGAAACGCGGAAGCAGAGCTTCCACTTCACAATGGTATTCTGTGAGGTCGTGGTACTACCCCGGTTTGAGCCGGCCCATATGTGCAACAGCAAAGCTGCCGCGTGGCTCTACCACTACACTACGTAGCACTAATGGCCGTGGGTTTGAATCCCGCACGGAATAAGTATTGTATGACCTACAAATAATTGCTCTGGGTCTGCATGTTTGTCCTTATGAAATTTATGTTAGTAAATTGACCCCACGATGTTATGTAATTAAAAAAAATGTTTTGCAAGTATCCATAAATATTTATAACAATCTATGATATAACAACCATACAGAGATTAGACTCCACTTTGCCAAAATTAATGTAACACAATTTTTTTTTTTTAGTATTTTTTCATAATATTTAATCATCAATGAATGTTTCTAAGAGTCTGGAAACTCAATGTTACAATTCATTTTATCAGTGTTTTGCAATCAAAGTTCAGATGGGTTAAAGTCTTAATGGCATATGATATAAATATCTTTAAAATGCACATATTTTATCTCGCACTGTATGTATTTGAACTAAAGTTAAAGTTACAGCTTATATATGTCATAGGATAACTAGATTAACCGAATTTTCCACAAAAATATAGGGATATCGCAAAAACACAGTTAATTAGACAATGGCTATGACATTTCTTAATTTTACTGAACAAAAATATTAGGGGTTTTATATCTTGAATATACTTAACTTTGATTGCCTAGATTTTGGTTTATAGGCATATAGTTTCTGAGTAATGATTTTTTTCTGTAAAATGATAATCTTATTTTTTACACAGGAATAACCCATAGTTACTTCTGTAACAGCTTCGGTGCTGCAGGAACTGCAGCCCCTTCACCTTTGCGTGCCAAATTGGAGGCACTTATACTCAATTCGGCAGCTTTGGGTTATGGGTTGCCTTCGGTGACAAACTTCAGCCACTACAGCTCACATGGGTACCTGCAATTTGCTACGGGGGGTGGGGGCAGCTCTCCCTCCATGCCTACAGCTTTACAAAAACACTATATGGGTAGGGGAGCCAAGACTAAGTGGAGTTGGGGCGTGCTGATTCAGTCCACCAACACACCAATACCAACCAATTGCATAATTATACATGTTTTTGCGATATCCTTAAAGTTTTGCGAAAAATTCAGTTTATCTAATTATCCTTCGACATATATACGTCCCAGTGCTGGGCACATGCCTCCTCTGATTTCTGAGAGAGTTTTAAGACAAGGAAATGTCCGTCAAGCTGAGTATTGGCAAACTTCACATGTCTTCAAAATATTTTTTTTCCTATTTCTCGAACATGCAAGTTTCCTCACGATTTTTTTCTTCACCGCTGAGCACGTGATAAATCAGCACTTAAAATTGCTATTAACAATTTTGTTAGTACTGGGGGGGATCGAGCCCGGGTTGTTTACATACTGTGAAATCTACAGCGAGTGCTTACCCCCTGAGCTTCACTCTTTGAATTATGCTTGATTAAACAAATTAAAAAGAATTTTAATTTGAACTTGATAACATCATAGTATTAGTATAAATTTGAATTTGAACTTGATAAAATCATGGTAAGTATTTCATTACTTGCTAATCTATAATTAAGCCTATTCTAAGATACACATATATATATTATTTTTCAGCACTCATATTTATTTTGTCACTAAACTTCTCCTAAAGGGCTGCATTATTATGAAATTTTTTGTGTGTTGAGTGAGTCCCTAAATAATTTAAATCTAAAAATTTTAATTTCACAATTGGACAAGGAAGTTACCGATGTTGTCAAGATCCAGAAATCATCCTTGCAAATCATGGGTGGATCACTTGTATCATATAATAAGTACCACATGATAGATGATAAATAATGTCTCACTATTATTGGGTTAAAACATTTAAAAAACTATTTGTAAATAACAACATTTGCAAAAAAAAACCTGGCCAGGCATTGATAGTTCATGATAAGTGTCTATCAATATGATACTGACTATAAAAATAAAAATGATACTGAGGTTATGTGGCACTATAAAGTAAAACAAGATTTTCAACTCAACTTTTAGATACGAAAATATTTAAAGTTAGTGTTAAGTGATTGTGCCTTGTTGAGTTCCTTGGTTAATAGAAAGTCTGATTTTAAATATAACATTTACACATAAATTTAATACTATACCACTAAGAGGATATGCGGGTTTCTTTGTAAACCGCGGATGTACCGCATCTGTTGTTGTCTCTAACATGTTAACACCATTTACATGTATTCCCTTTATAACTACCTTTACACTATGTTCTCTCTCCCACAATTCATTTACCTCTTTTTAACATTATCAGGACACCGATACACTGTGTACCCCTAGCACTGCGGTAGCAGTTCTTATTAGTTTGTGTCTAGCACTGCTTTCTTTGAACACTGCTCTGGCTTAGATAACCACACTTATTTTTTTACTATCAGATAACAGTTGTACAGTTATGCTGTGCTGTGCGCCAGTACTTCAATTCAATTTTATTTTTAGTACTCTTATTAGTTTGTGGTCTAGCTGGTTGTGCCACAGGAATCAAATATCCTAAATCTCTAGTATATATACAGTAATCTATGATCCCACTGACCTCTATATATACAGCGTACTTGTATTAATATATATAGAGGTCAGTGTATGATCCCAAAAGAGGATTGTGGGCACAGATAACTATATACTAGTCAGAGAATTGTGGGTTGTGCTGTCAAGTGTCAGCCTCAGCTGTTCCCAGGTGTTTTTTTTTAAATATGGCAACCTAACAAATACTGCCAATCTCCAGTCAATAAAAATACTATATGAATGAAACGAGGAAATCTAAAGAGAAGAGAAACTACGATTCTGATTAAAAACCGAAATCATAATGTTAAGAACCATAGAATACTATAATAATGAATCATGAAATGACTTGTACTCATTGAGCTATTATGTACTAGTGTACTACGTACTAGAGGCGACACTGCATTCAGCTACTCTGTTCCACTCAACTGGGGTGCATACACCGCACCATAGAGGAAAGTAGCCGCACTTTAATCAGTCAATCGCTAGGCGCTTGTGGAGTTGTCACGTGTTGTGTTGATTTAAAAAAAAAATCTCTTGAAAATATGACGTCGTGTGTACTTAGATATTGCACAAATAATTTAAGAAATGTCATTAAAACCCAAGGAATTACTTTTCATCGGTTAATAAGATACTTAATCAATAAAATAGTATTATAGACGCCATCTCATATCATGGAATATAGATTATGAAATTAATA
The DNA here is from genome assembly GCA_907164705.1 of Parnassius apollo. Classification (NCBI taxonomy): domain Eukaryota; kingdom Metazoa; phylum Arthropoda; class Insecta; order Lepidoptera; family Papilionidae; genus Parnassius; species Parnassius apollo. The sequence continues at coordinate 3,004,746 of CAJQZP010001697.1, forward strand.
TGTTCAGATGCGACATTTCTGTGGGTACTTAAGTATAGGACGAATATATTATCATACACATTTTTTATGTAGAAACATATATAAGTTATTATAATTAGGCTACATTTTTAATGTTTAAATCAGCTTATTATTCTCTTATTTTATTTTTTAGGTTTCCACATTAAAGTCAAAGTGAAATAAATTCGTCCATTTTTAACTCCCGCGTGCCCAGCATTTATAAACGACTCTTATTCTAATTTAAATAAATATATTTGTAATTCAAATGTTATGTTAATAAATTTTGATAAACATATATTTAGTATGTTATTTTATATTTGATATAGATACCTTTCAAAATATTCAGATAAAGTATATATATATATATATAAACACTCACGCCTGTCACCCAGAGGGGTAGGCAGAGACTACGGACTTCCATTTGGCACGATCCTGACATACCTCTTTCGCCTCCTTTACACTATATCTACACATACCTATGCTACGTCGATTAAGTACTTCTAACGTGGCCCCTTTTCAAAATATCGCCAATTTGGTCGATAAACTTTTTTCTAGGGCGTCCCTTCCCGACTCGGCCGTTCACATCTGCCATATAAATTTGCTTTGTCACTCTTTCCTCATTCATTCTTTCTACATGACCAAACCACCGAAGCATTCCTTTCTTAATCCTGGTCACAACATCATCTTGCATATCACATTTATCTCTTATCACGCAATTTCTCACCCTGTCATTCAGATTCAACCCTAGCATACTCCTTAAAGACCGCATTTCTACAGCATTTATTCTACTTTCGTGCTTCTTCCATCTATTAATTATTATCAAGCATTTATTCTATTTTCGGGGGATGAGTCGCTCGCGCCCGTAGGCTTCGACCACCTAACCTTAGGCCCACCCTACACGTGTCCCCCGGGTGGTGCTAAACGAGCGACAAAGCCGAAAAAAATAGACTCGGCTCCTCGCCGTATGGTAGCGGCGTAAAATCTACCACCACCCCTTGTTCGCACCATGACTCAGATAAAGTGTGATATAATATTATGTAATATTATATTAAATAAGCAAATATAATATACAAAGTAAATGACAAAATTTAAATATTGTTCTCGATATAATTTACCTATTTACCAATATCATCTACTTACCTACGGATCATTCTACCGGTGTTTATTCTATGATAAAAAAAACCAACCGCGCGAACACAGAGCACATTTTTTTTTTGAGATAGCTGTTCTAGTACGTAAGTACATATTACTTCAATGCTTGTACTGAAGTATATTAAATAAATGATGGATGTTAGGTTGAATTAAAATAATACTAAACTCAATACCACATTTAAAATAATAAGTGTTACTAAATAAAGACGATTGATTGCTGAATAATGAATAAAATCTTATAACCTAATATTATTTAAGTCTAAAAATTCCATAAGGCAAATGAAAAATTTTTACTTTTTTTAGAAAAAAATTAAAAGAGAACAAATTTCTGTAAGAAGAGGAATTTTAAGATTTACCAAAGTGTTAAATAATGAAGTATGATCACATAAAGGACACGAGAAGAAAATATGGTTGAGGTCACCAATATCCAAACCACATTCACATATTGAAGAATTTTTAATATGAAGCCTAACAAGGTGAACCGAATTACAGCAGTGACCCAAGCGCATTCTACATAACATTGATGTATGTTTCTTATTTAAGGATAATTTATAAAACCAAGGCTTAGAACGAATGATGGGTTGAATTTTGGCATAGTGACAGCCTTTCGTCGTTTTGGTTTTGTTCCAATGTTTTGACCATCTATTTCTATATACTAATTTCGTAGTTCTTATAAGGTCATAGCAATAATGTTTAAATAAGAAAGTATCCCCACAGACTATAGCTTGTTTAGCAAGTTTGTCAGCATATTCATTACCAGATGTACCAATATGACTCGGAATCCAAACGAGAGAAACGTCGATATTTTGGAATTGGTATAAGAATAGAAGTTTCTTAATTTCAAATATCAAAGGATTGCGGGAAATATTATAGAAAGGATTACATAACAATGATTGTAAAGAACTAAGAGAATCTGAAAATATAACGCTTGATTTTAATTTAAAAAGATAGCAATATTTTATTGATTGTAAAATGGCTAACATTTCTCCAGTAAAAACTGAAAATTTGGGAGGACTTTTCATTTTTTGAACTATTCTCCCATTTTGATGGTATATTGCATATCCAGTACAACCTTTTGAGTTAATCTTAGAAGCATCTGTAAAAATATAATGACAATCTGGGAAATTCTTGTCTAACGTAAATACAATTTTTTTATTTGATTCAATAGAAAATTTATTTAATCCTATATATAATATAACATTGGGTTTGAAAAGTGCAACTTCAAACGAATTGGAAAAAAGAGGCAGAGTCGCTGACCTATAAATAGGATCTAGTAAGGAACTATAATGTTCATAGCTTTTAACTAGGTTAGGTGTTTCTTAATTACGCCAGTATTTTCCTGAATTAATTGAAATGTACTGAGAAAGTAAACGAATTTTAGGGAGTAATGGATGGTTTGAAAATTGAAGAACCCGATAAAAAAGGAATCCGATAAATATTGTCGTCTAATAAAAAGTGGAGGATCACCGCATTCAATCTGCAAGGCATTGATAGGCGACGAATTCATAGCGCCTATAATTAATCTTAAAGACTTGTGTTGAATGATATCTAATATTTTTAATCCTTTTTTACTAGCAGGTTCAAGAAGAAATGAGGCATAATCTAATCGACTTCTAATAATTGCATTATAAATTAATTTCAAAGAATATGGATGAGCGCCCCACCATACCCCGCACAAAGCTCTAAGAATGTTTATATTTTTTTCGCATTTTTTTGGGTATAAATGATATGAGGCATGCCGAATAATTTATTATCAAGAATTACACCAAGGAATTTAACTTGTTGGATATTTACGAGCGGATAATCAAAAAGGCGAACGTGGATTTCAAGTAAAATTCTTTTGCGCGAAAAAAATTACTGTATTACTTTTATTTGGGGAAAGTTCTAGTCCGTGATCATCTAACCAAGATGCAATAGAGAGGAGATCTTGTTCTATCGCATTAGCACAGGATTCTATACATTTATCATTAACATAAACTAAGATATCATCACCGTATTGCAAAATTCTACACTTTGAAATAGACTGGTCCAAATCTGACGTATAAATATTGTATAATAAAGGACTTAAAACAGAGCCTTGTGGAAGGCCTTTGAAAACCTTTCGAGTATATTTTAGATCATCATCAATTTTAATATGTATATATCGATCTAGAAATAAATTGATAATCAAATTTGTAAGTTTTTTGGATATATTAAGCTTAAACATCTTTTCTCTAAGAATGTTAAGTCTGACATTATCGTAAGCAGAAGAAATGTCAAGGAAAGTAGCACGGACCGATTCATTTCTCGAAAATGCTAGTCTAATATCTGTGGTGAAGATAGAAAGACTGTCATATGTGCTTTTACCTTTTCTGAATCCATATTGGGTATTTGATAACAATCCATGACTTTCTACATACCATTCAAGACGGTTCTTGACCATATGTTTAAAGGTTTTAATTAGAGTTGAGGATAGAGGGATCGGTTTATAGGAAGAGCCGTCGTTAGGATTTTTGTCAGGTTTCAAGATAGGAATAATTACTTGAGTCTGCCAAAAGTCAGGAACAAAGCCTATGTCAAACAAAACATTAATGATATTTAAATAGTAGGATAAAATTTGATCATTACATTTGGCAAGTAGTGAATATGGAATACCGTCTAAACCAGGAGCTGAATCGTGAACGTGAGAAAGGACGAGCTTTAATTCATATAAAGAAAATGGACGTTCTAAGGGATCAAAAAAAGAATCACATGGAATACTTTGAGGTAGCTCCTCTCTCAAAGGAGCAGAAGAGGGGGGCAAGTTTATCTAGAAAAGTGTTTACAGATTGAGAGGGAATGGCACCACTGTAAGAACAAGATGTAAAACAACAGCGAAATTTTCTAATATTACGCCAGACAACTGATGAAGGTATTGAAGGAGAAATTGAGGAACAAAAGGTATGCCAACTTGTTTGTTTTTTTTTTGTGCGAAGAGTATTTTTAGTCACTTCTTGTACACGTTGAAGGTATGAATAGTTTTCCGAACTCATGTCTAATTTATATTGTTTTTCGGCTTTTTTTCCTATTACGAATGGCCTCAGTACATTCAGAATCCCACCATGGAGGGGAGGGCCTACATCTATTGTTTACAGTTTTAACAGGAATTGTTTGATCTGCTGCATTTATAACTGCGTTTGTAAATGCTTCAACAATAGAAGTTATATTATTTTCAGAAATAGGAGCGATTTTTATAATTTCATTGTAAAGAAAAATATTGTACAGTCTGCTCTGGCTAATTTGTATTTAATACATGGTTTTTTGTTAATTTCTGCCAATTCTTTGTTCGGAAAGGTAATCAGAATGGGAAAATGGTCACTGCATGAGAGCTATCTAGAACTGACCAATTTAGAAGAGTGAAGAGTGGTTAAATCAGGAGTACAAATTGATAAATCTACAGCACTTCTAGACTTATTAGGACGAGAGCGTTTGCTAATTTTAAGTTTCTTCAAAAACATCAGCATATGATTTTGAAGAAACTTGAGGATATTTTTGAGATGCTTCTAGGTATGAGATAGAATTTTGTGCCATTTCAATTTTAATATAATTTTGTCTTGTGTGTTCAGGACATCTAGAATCTGTGGCTTTGTGGTTACCTGAGCAAAATAAGCAACGAAAAGATCCATTATCTTTGTCGCAAGAAGAAGAGGAGTGATCACCTCCACATTTTGAGCATCTTGGCTTGGAAGGACATAAATCTTTATTATGTCCAAATCTGCAGCACTGAAAGCATTGGATCGTTGAAAGCTTATAAATTTCAACAGGAATGGAAGAATAGCATAAATAAACCCTCGAGGGAAGAATTTGACCGTCAAATGTGATTACGACACTTACAGAGCTTTCATATCTGATTTTGTCCTCGTTGCGAACTCGGTAATTTAATCTTCTTACTTTTAATACAGGAATGGTGTTTGGATACGTAGATAATTCTGAAATAATCTCTTCTGGTGTCCAATCTTTTGGTACACCTTTTATAACTCCCATACAAGATACGTGAAAGGATGGAATAAAGGTTTTATATTTATCATTTACGGATGGATTTTCTAAAAATAGATTGCATCAATAAATTTTGAGAATTCAACCGTTATTCTATTTCTCCCGATACGTTTTAGGCCTCCATTAACTATATTTTGTACATTTAATTTTTTCAAAAAGTGAACAAATGAAATGGCATTTAAAGTTTTACCAGAATTAGGAGAATCTTCTTTTACTTGAACATGAACGTTAAAAGGACCTGAATCTGTAGAATTATAAGAACGAAGAGATTGAAATCTTTGTGACTCTATTTTTTATTATCGCTATCAATACGCGTGTTAAGAGATTTAGAAGAGATATAACTATTGGCAGAATTTAATGTTTGTGATAGAGGAATGCCAGATGATTGTGAAAGAGGGATTTCAGATGATTTTGTACAAGCAATATTGGATGATAAAGACATGGGAGATTCATAAGCACGTTGTCCTGACCGTTTGGTTTTGATAGAGTTAGAGCCTACAATTTTAATTTTAGATGATGAAGTATTACCAGTATCGCAGTCCGATTTTTAGAATGAGGAATTGGTGGAAAAAGCTGAAATTCTTCTATTTATGTCAACCCGATTAGCATGCTCTTCTTTTTTCCTTTCCTTCGTTTTATGTTTTCTTTTCTTTTTGTTTGAAATAATTTTGAAGTTGTCATCAAAAATTTCTTGCGATAATGACTGCCATGGTTTTTTAAATGAACCTTCTACATCATTTTCAATTTCAACATAAGCAGCTAGTGAGGAAATAATGTTAGTGTCAGAATAATTCAGTTTAATTAGTTTAGTGTCAGAAGAATTAGGCGGAATTGGATTAGACATGGCGACCGAGAGACTAAGGCTACGTTAAACTGTTTTGTGATAGTATGAAATTGTCGCTAAATGAGATACAATATGAAAATGCAGATAAATATTATTAATATATACTAAAATATATAAGGAATGTAATCAGAATATTACAAGAAAACTTAAAATAATTAAAATAACCAAAAACGCGTAAAACCGTTATTGATGTTCAGTTGACAATCCACCCTTCCCAGCTGTTCCCATGGAGTAATGGTGTTTAATATAGCACATATCGCAATATTATAGCGCGTTATCTCTCCATAACACATAGCGCGAGCTATGTAAGTAGTCACCATGGCGCTATCGCGCTATTAAGGCTACACTAGTCACTCGTTCTTCCATACAAACGTAGTCTGGCGATTACTGCACTGTTTGATGGTGTATGTACAAAATAAAAAATGATTTCAATTTGGCTCATCATTATTTAGCCCTTTATGGAAACAAAAAAGTAAAAAAAGATTTTGTTTAAAAGATATAAGCGTCGGAAATTCCGAATTTCAACACTATTTTTAACACATTTTTGGGCGGAAATAAATACCATAAGAAGAACGAAAATTGCAAAACAGTTACCAAACAGGGATAGGTTAGTTGTTCGAAAATGCAAATAATTTTATTTTCAACAGATACATTCAAAAGATTTTTCATGACATCCAGACTCCCAAAGGTCTGTTTATAAAATTTCGCGCGCTCCTTTTTCTTGTAAATCATCTTGCCTTTCGCTACAAATTATTTCCCCTATCAGTGGAACGGACGGAGGGGGGGGGGGGCGCAGCGCGCACCCACACATGCTCACTAGGTTAGACGCTGCTATCTATTTATGGTTGTAATACCTACATATTTACATCTTTATTTAGAAAAATTGCTTCCTTTTGTTCGTGTCCACTTGCTGAAGCCGGGATGAATATAGCTGGTAAAATGTACCCATAAGTTTGTTGAAGCACACGTAGTTAAAATTGAAAACAGGTAGGTACACAATAATGAACTTTCGATACTGGTAGTACATTAGGTACTTAACTACTTTAAATTGCCAACTAACGAAAACATCTCATTGAAGCACAATTGTCGAAAATCTTAAAATTATCTATAAATATAATTAGAATACGTAATTTTTTAGTTTTTCGATAATCGTGCTTACGTATAGGAATCTCATATCCTAATATACCTAATGTAATTTATGTAAGTACATAAGAATCTAAGAAGGGCAGTCAATGATAAATAAAATTTCTTTTGTAAGTTGTTTTTTAAAAAACTAAACTATTTTGATAGACGTTTGTGCTTGTCCCTGCAATGACACTATTCCTATTGTTGATAACTTTCTAAGTACTAAGAGAATATTGCAAACCGATATTGAACATAAACAATCAATAAACAATTTACAAACTAAGACTTTTATTTATTTAATTAACTATTTGTGGCCGGGTCGCCATTTTATCCTCTCGCTGCTTTGTACCAAAGTTGGATACGTCAACTGTCAAATGGTCTTGAGCTGTTGATGTAATTTGTGAATTTTGGAGTACCTAATTTGCTGTGTTATTGCGTTTGAACTCGGTTTAATAGTAACAATCATCAATAGCAAGATGCCCATTTGCAATATAATCGGATTTGACGTAGTTAATGTTAGCTGAAATATCTTTAAATTTAGATAAAAAAAAACAAGATTAAAAAAAGACAAGTATTAATTTCAAATTTTATTGATAAAAATTAGCCTATTTCATCTCCAGGTCGTTAACTATATGCATGCATTTAGCAATATCTCACCTTTATTATATTTCCTTTTTCCAAATTTACTCTCATCTATTTGGACAATTTTTCCTGGACCGCCAATTTTTCCCAGGAAACGTTTTTTCTCTATTTCGTAGATGACTATAGCCTCCCGACAGTAGTTGAACCAATCATTAACAGTTGCTCCAGATAAACAATTTACCCTTTCAAAATAATCTTCTTTTAAAGTCATGTCATAACTCCACTTATTTGCATATGCATACATTAAGTAAAATACTTGAGGCATTGTTAATTTAATACCGTATCCTTTCCAGTCCAGCAGCTTGAAAACGTTTTCCAACGCAGCGGTGAAGAGTTTCGGGGATATAACGTCACCCTGTCTTACACCTCTCTGCAGTTGGATAGGTTTCGAACTCTGGTTCTGTACTCGGATAGCCATCGTAGCCCTACTGTACAAACACTTCAGCACCTCGATATACCGACAGTCAACTTGGCACCGCTGAAGGGACTGTAGAACCGCCCAAATTTCGACGGAATCAAAGGCTTTCTCATAGTCCACATACGCCAGGCAAAGTGGCAGATTGTACTCTTCGGTCTTCTGTACAATCTGCCGCAGGGTATGTATGTGGTTTATGGTACTGAAGCCTTTTCGGAAACCGGCTTGTTCGGGAGGCTGAAAGTCGTCGAGTCTGCGTGCGAGACGATTCGTAATGACGTAGACGCGGCTCAGAAGGGAAATCAGTCAGTAGTTCTTCAAGAGAGCGTTGTCGCCTTTCTTAAAAAAACAAGACCACCGCACTTCTGCTCCACGCCTCCGGAGTAGTGCCACCATGGAGGACGGAATTGAAGAGCTTCTGAAGGACTTCAAGCACCGGTGTTCCATCCGCTTTCAGCAGCTCCGCTGTAATTCCATCCTCGCCTGGGGCCCTGCCGTTTTTAAGGTGCTGGAGAGCCATTCTAATCTCGCTCAGACTGACGTCCGGGATATCATCGGAATAGTGTCGGGTAAGACTTGCTCTTGGATCGTTACTCACACTTGCGTGTGGCTCCAACGATGCGGGTACATCACTCACCTTTGATTTGCCGACGATATAGTCCTTATGGCAGAATCGCTGCAGGACCTTAGCACTATGCTCAATGACCTCAATAGTGTCTCCCAATCGATAGGTCTTAAGATGAACATGGGCAAAACAAAGATCATGTTTAATGTCCATGTCACACCTATGCCGGTGGTTGTTGGGAGCACTATGCTCGAAGTTGTTGACGAGTACGTTTACCTGGGACAAATAGTCCGACTGGGTAAGTCCAACTTCGACCGAGGTCAATCGACGGATTCGACTCGGCTGGGCAGCGTTCGGGTAATTACGACACATCTTCTCGTCAGGTATACCTCAAACTCTGAAAACTAAAGTGTACAACCAGTGCGTGTTGCCAGTGATGACTTACGGATCTGAGACGTGGTCCTTCACTGCTGGCCATATGCGCACGCTCAAGGTCGATCAGCGAGCTACGGAGAGGGCTATGCTCGGAGTTTCTCTGCGTGATAGACTCAGAAATGAGGATATCCGCAATAAAATCAGAGTGATCGATATAGCCCAACGGATTAGTAAGCTGAAGTGGCAATGGGCAGGCCATATAGCTCGAAGAACCGATAACCGATGGGGAAGAAAGGTTCTCGAGTGGCAGCCTCGTACCGGTAGGCGTAGTGTAGGGCGACCCCCCACTAGATGGAGTGACGACCTGGTAAGACATGCAGGAAGTCGATGGATGCAGGTGGCTCAGGACCGTGCTTTGTGGCATTGCTTGAGGGAGGCCTACGTTCATCAGTGGACTTGTGAAGGGCTGTAATGATGATGATGATGATGATTGTTAATTTAACATTCTTGAACCAAGTGACTTTGCCACTGCTAACTTTTGATTTAGATCTGCATGGGCCTCGGTTGCAGACAAATCAGCCCACCGTTCTATTAGTGGAGTATTCTACACACATACTCTTTTTATGGTAGCTACATATTTTTGTTGCTGGGATCATGCCTTTTTCCTCAGCAAAAGCAATAGCTTGTTCCCGTGTGCCAAGTTTTCGGTATACAGTAACTAAATTCCACATTGATTTCATCTCCTCGACATATAAATGGCGTTTCACTGGCGGTTCGTCACTGTCAAAACCGCGACTCGTAGATGGTTGAGGTTCCTCCGAATCAGACATTTTCAATGTTACACGCGTAGCGTCCAGTGTAGAAAAGCAAGTAAGTTGTGTAAACAAGCAATCGAAATCCAAATGCGCGCACAAGGTCAATCGAGTGGGCAGAAAATCGGTGTCCGGGGTAGAAAAGTAGATAATTCGTTGTGTAGGCAAGCAATAGGTATCCAAAAAAGAGAAAACAGTCGTCGATAAAAGCTACAATAATACACCGGAGAACACACATTCACGCAAGAAAAGCAAACAAGGGCGGAAATGACGGGATGCATTAACTTTTTTTTGTAACCGGTATCCAACTTTTACAGTAATATCGTATAATTTTATCTCAGAAAGGCTAGAACCCAGAGACGTAAAGTCAGTTTTAATAATAAAAATGTATCATTTTTCATACTTTACGCATTTTAGGTTATAATAGTTTTTATTTATTTTTTCGATAACGGTGCATTACCTTTTAATGTGAGTAGTATAATTATAATCGGGGAACAAACCTCTACCAAATAAAATACCTTACTCCCCCAAATTCCTGCCAACGATTCTAAATCCAACCCCAAAAATTTTATTAGGGTTGACACTATTGAAAACAAAACAAGGAAACATGTACCTAGGTATAATAAATAAAAATTATATATATGTAATAAAATGTAAATATATAGGTAAACTTAATAAAATAAATAAATGTATATAGGTATATATAAAAAAACTGTATAACAATGGGTGTGTTTGGCAGAAAAAAGCGCTAGCAAGCGCTTACAAGCTTACAAGCCCTAAAATAGTTTTCGGCCAGGACACGATTGCTACTTCAGTAGCGCTGACACAATCAGCAATTTTGCTTATTTAATTTGTTTGTTTTGGAGTAGAAATTGTAAGTTGTTTTGTGCAATATTAGTTTTAAGTAATATAATGACATGAATAGACATATACATGTTATTAAAAATTCATGATTGGTAAGTTTTTAATATGAATACTTTACAAACATATATTTAAATTAGGTTGGGTTCCCCGGTTAAAACTAACATCGTAAACTAGATACTTACGATTTGACAGCGCTTACCGCTTACGATCGCCATTTTGCTTACAAGCGCTTGCTAGCGCTTTTTTCTGCCAAACGCACCCATTAACTACTGTTAACTGCAAACTAAACTACTGTTCTGATAACTATAGAGGTAACTAGATACTGTTTTATATGTTATTTTAAATATAATAAATAGGTATATATTTGTGGGGAATTTTTGTCAGAAACCACTAGTTTCCCAAGAGAGAGCTTAAATGTTCTCAGTTTCAAGCTAAAGTTTTTAAATAAGATTTATGTGGCAATTCGTTTGCAAAAAAAAAATTAAGTCTAAGAGAGAATTGTCTCCTCAACAACAGACAATAACGATTGCAGACAAAAATGGCCGACAAAATGAATTGGTACGCACAGTATGTGAACCACGCACATCAGTGGTAACAGTATCAGTTTATACTGATCCAGCTTATGCTGGCCTCGTATTATATTAAATAAGTATCGACGCTGTCTACTAATCCTTATCTCAACTATCAGGGTTAATTTCTGAGACAATTTTCTAGAACTTTCCTTTTTCTTGATTTTTTTTTTGTTGTTCAGTTAGTTTTTGTTTTTAATTTTTAAAATAAAATATACGTTATTGTATTAAAATCAGTTTATTATTTTCCTTTCATCTGATGCACAGCCCTAGCACCTCAAATCTCTTAGTATGAAAGTGTGACTAAATGTGGTGATAACATTGCCCACCGCCATTAAAACTTAAAATGGACTTCTATTTATTTGAAAATGTAATGGTATACCATTTTGCCAATTTGCTAACAATATATCTTAAAATCAAAGTCATAGAACTTATAATTGCTGAGAAATTTAGATTGAGCAAAGATGTAAGAAAGTGGAGATAACTTAGCCCTCGTCTGTTTTTGTTTTTTTCTCAGCATCTGTTAGGAATTATGTCACCCGGTTTTGACAGTTTATTTGTTGCATAGAGTGTCGTTTAAAGCTTCAGCAACCATCAAAATAAAGTAACTATTTTTTGAAAAAAGTAATAAATTGATTAAAACTACTTTTACGGATTTTATCGCGTTTTATTTATATTAATTTTAATACCAGACGTTTCGGGTGCTTTCCAGCACCCATGGTCACGGGGGACTGACGTGACTGACGTCCCGATGTCAAAGTTAACCCGGAGTACGTTCAGCTCTTTAATTATTGCCAAAGACAATAATTAAAAAGCTGAAGGTACTCCGGATTAACTTTTAAGAAACGTCGGGTATTAAAATTAATATAAATAAAACGCGATAAAATCCGTACAAGTAGTTTTAATCAATGTATAGTGTTCGCGTAAATATAAGAAATCATTATAAAAGTAATAAAAACCGAAATATGTGGGCAAAAATGTAAGGTTTCACCGAACTTGTTTTTTTGCTAAACAAATATTTACCACACGCAGTAGTCATCATGATCAGGAGCAATGTTGATGAGTCAGTTCAAAAGAAAACTAATGCAAAGTTTTACTTCTTGGTGCAGGAATACTGCATAAATTTATTACAATTTGAGGGATACGTTACTTGTCTTTTCTTTCTCCGAATTGATGTAAGAAGCCTTGGCTCGTTATTAGTAATATAATAGATGCAGCGAGCGTATATGTTTGCTACATATGTACCATTCCCCCCGCTACATCCCCCCTCCCTTATAAACTATACACTTTGACATATTACTTTATTTTTAAATTTTTCACAATAAAAGAGACAAATACAAAGGAATAATTTATTACACGCATATATAAATTACATAATTTATACTTAATCTAAAATACTGCATAAACCACAATCATAAATTCATATACCTTACTTTAATATTTACAATTACCTAAATTAACTTATTTCTTATATTTATCTTATGTGATAATTTATCAGTAGGTATTTTGCATAATTATTAACATAGTATGTAATAAAATATTGTGCTGGTTTTATGTGAATTTTTCATTAGAAAAAGGAACTTGTAGAGAGTATTTATTGTGCATTGGCAGGATTTTCCCAAACCTAAAGGCTCTTTGCTGGGCGGATTGGCATTTAAACCTTTTTTTTATAGAAGAGTGAGCAAATGAACTTGTGCCTCCCAGAGTTGTCAGTGTCACCATATTAGAAACATCGCCGTGGTGTGTTGGCGGTTATTAAAATAAAAAAATCAATGCCAGCGGCAGGCTACAAAATAGCCAAAATGGATAGTAATTTTTTTTTAAAAAGTGATGAATTGGCCACCAACGCAATTGTGCGAATAGTGTTATTGTGTACTATTTTATGTAGTAGGCATTCCTGTCAATTTGCATAATTTTTAAGAAATGTGAAACTTGGCGAATGGAATTAGTTCAATATCAAGCAGTTTATTAAGAATTTAAGTATAAGCGATTCGAGCTGCTCTTCATTGGAAGCCGTCAAGTGGAATGAATTGGTATTAGAGTTTCTGGCTTAGATTATAGTAGCGCTTTGTAAAATTACAAACGGTGGGCCGGCAGAAAATATCATAATATATAAATATAATATGCCTCTCCCTTGTGTTGAGGTGCTTGTGTTGCGCAGTAGAGTCCAGTAGCGTGCCGTATAGTGCGGTTAGTAGAGCTGGTGCACAGTAAAGTCCAGTAGCGTGCAGTAGAGCTGAAGCGCAGTAGAGTTCAGTAGAGTGCGGTCAGTAGAGCTGGTGCGCAGTACAGTCCAGTAGCGTGCAGTAGAGCCCAGTAGCGTGCAAAATGGTGCAAAATAAAATCCAGTAGCGTGCAGTGCGGTCACAAAAGCCGGTGTGCATTAGAGTGCAGTCAGAATAGCTGGTGCGCAGTAGAGTCCAGTAGCGTCCAGTAAAGCTGGTGCGGTCAGCGGAGCTGGTGAGCGAGACGGTTGCGGCACTCGAGGCGGCTGCGGCTGATGTACGGCGAGGGCTGCTTGTGGTGCGCAGTAGAGTCCAGTAGCGTGCATTAGAGCTGGTGCGGTCAGTAGAGATGGTGCGCGAGGCGGCGCTCGAGGCGGCTGCGGCAGATGTACGGCGAGGGCTGCTTATGGTGCGCAGTAGAGTCCAGTAGCGTGCAGTAACGAGCTGGTGCGGTCAGTAGAGCTGGTGCGCGAGGCGGTTGCGGCGTTTGAGGCAGCTGCGGCGGATGTACGGCGAGGGCTGCTTATGGTGCGCAGTAGAGTCCAGTAGCCTGCAGTAGAGCTGGTGCGGTCAGTAGAGCTGGTGCGGTCAGTAGAGCTGGTGCGCGAGGCGGTTGCGGCGTTTGAGGCAGCTGCGGCGGATGTAGGGCAAAGGCTGCTTATGGTGCGCAGTAGAGTCCAGTAGCGTGCAGTAGAGCTGGTGCGGTCAGTAGAGCTGGTGCGCGAGGCGGTTGCGGCGCTAGAGGCGGCTGCGGCTGATGTACGGCGAGGGCTGCTTGTGGTGCGCAGTAGAGTCCAGTAGCGTGCAGTAGAGCTGGTGCGGTCAGTAGAGCTGGTGCGCGAGGCGGTTGCGGCGCTCGAGGCGGCTGCGGCTGATGTACGGCGAGGGCTGCTTGTGGTGCGCAGTAGAGTCCAGTAGCGTGCAGTAGAGCTGGTGCAGTCAGTAAAGCTGGTGCGCGAGGCGGTTGCGGCGCTCTAAGCGGCTGCGGCTGATGTACGGCAAGGGCTGCTTGTGGTGCGCAGTAGAGTCCAGTAGCGTGCAGTAGAGCTGGTGCAGTGAGTAGAGCTGGTGCGCGAGGCGGTTGCGGCGCTCTAAGCGGCTGCGGCTGATGTACGGCGAGGGCTGCTTGTGGCTCGCAGTAGAGCCCAGTAACGTGCAGTGAAGCTGGTGCGGTCAGTAGAGCTGGTGCGCGAGGCGGTTGCGGCGCTCGAGGCAGCTGCAGCTGAAGTCCGGCGAGGGCTGCTTATGGTGCGCAGTAGAGTCCAGTAACGTGCAGTAGAGCTGGTGCGGTCAGTAGAGCTAGTGATCAAGGCGGTTGCGGCGCTCGAGGCGGCTGCGGCTGATGTACGGCGAAGGCTGCTTGTGGTGCGCAGTAGAGTCCAGTAGCGTGCAGTAGAGCTGGTGCGGTCAGTAGAGCTGGTGCGCGAGGCGGTTGCGGCGTTTGAGGCGGCTGCGGCGGATGTACGGCGAGGGCTGCTTATGGTGCGCAGTAGAGTCCAGTAGCGTGCAGTAGAGCTGGTGCGGTCAGTAGAGATGGTGCGCGAGGCGGTTGCGGCGTTTGAGGCGGCTGCGGCGGATGTAGGGCAAGGGCTGCTTATGGTGCGCAGTAGAGTCCAGTAGCGTGCAGTAGAGCTGGTGCGGTCAGTAGAGCTGGTGCGCGAGGCGGTTGCGGCGCCAGAGGCGGCTGCGGCTGATGTACGGCGAGGGCTGCTTGTGGTGCGCAGTAGAGTCCAGTAGCGTGCAGTAGAGCTGGTGCGGTCAGTAGAGCTGGTGCGCGAGACGGTTGCGGCGCTCGAGGCGGTTGCGGCTGATGTACGGCGAGGGCTGCTTGTGGTGCGCAGTAGAGTCCAGTAGCGTGCAGTAGAGCTGGTGCAGTCAGTAAAGCTGGTGCGCGAGGCGGTTGCGGCGCTCTAAGCGGCTGCGGCTGATGTACGGCAAGGGCTGCTTGTGGTGCGCAGTAGAGTCCAGTAGCGTGCAGTAGAGCTGGTGCAGTCAGTAGAGCTGGTGCGCGAGGCGTTTGCGGCGCTCTAAGCGGCTGCGGCTGATGTACGGCGAGGGCTGCTTGTGGCTCGCAGTAGAGCCCAGTAACGTGCAGTGAAGCTGGTGCGGTCAGTAGAGCTGGTGCGCGAGGCGGTTGCGGCGCTCGAGGCAGCTGCGGCTGAAGTCCGGCGAGGGCTGCTTATGGTGCGCAGTAGAGTCCAGTAGCGTGCAGTAGAGCTGGTGCGGTCAGTAGAGCTAGTGATCAAGGCGGTTGCAGCGCTCGAGGCGGCTGCGGCTGATGTACGGCGAAGGCTGCTTGTGGTGCGCAGTAGAGTCCAGTAGCGTGCAGTAGAGCTGGTGCGGTCAGTAGAGCTGGTGCGCGAGGCGGTTGCGGTGCTCGAGGCGGCTGCGGCTGATGTACGGCGAGGGCTGCTTGTGGCTCGCAGTAGAGCCCAGTAACGTGCAGTGAAGCTGGTGCGGTCAGTAGAGCTGGTGCGCGAGGCGGTTGCGGCGCTCGAGGCAGCTGCGGCTGATGTACGGCGAAGGCTGCTTGTGGTGCGCAGTAGAGTCCAGTAGCGTGCAGTAGAGCTGGTGCGGTCAGTAGAGCTGGTGCGCGAGGCGGTTGCGGTGCTCGAGGCGGCTGCGGCTGATGTACGGCGAGGACTGCTTGTGGTGCTCAGTAGAGTCCAGTAGCGTGCAGTAGAGCTGGTGCGGTCAGTAGAGCTGGTGCGCGAGGCGGTTGCGGCGCTCTAAGCGGCTGCGGCTGATGTACGGCGAGGGCTGCTTGTGGCTCGCAGTAGAGCCCAGTAACGTGCAGTGAAGCTGGTGCGGTCAGTAGAGCTAGTGATCAAGGCGGTTGCAGCGCTCGAGGCGGCTGCGGCTGATGTACGGCGAAGGCTGCTTGTGGTGCGCAGTAGAGTCCAGTAGCGTGCAGTAGAGCTGGTGCGGTCAGTAGAGCTGGTGCGCGAGGCGGTTGCGGTGCTCGAGGCGGCTGCGGCTGATGTACGGCGAGGACTGCTTGTGGTGCTCAGTAGAGTCCAGTAGCGTGCAGTAGAGCTGGTGCGGTCAGTAGAGCTGGTGCGCGAGGCGGTTGCGGCGCTCGAGGCGGCTGCGGCTGATGTACGGCGAGGGCTGCTTGTGGTGCACGGTGCGCACGTGCAACTTGCGGCTGTTGGACTGCGCGAACGCCTTGCCGCATACTTCGCACTCGTACGGTTTTACTCCAGTGTGGCTCTGTAAACAAAAATCAAATGTTTAGTAAACTTATGAAAAGTACAAAAGTGCAGTAATCAGAACTAGACAGGTAGTATCGAATAATGTAGCAGACTTAACCGGTTGAGGACCTTTGCAGTGCAGTATATGGAAACGCAGAGTGCAATCTGTGGGAGAGTGGTGTAATTGCAGTAGTGGAAGTGCAATATTAGTACAAGGGGATGAGCAGTGTGAGTGCAGTCAGTGGAAGTGCAATATTAGTACAGAGTGAGTTCAGTGCGAGTACAAAACCAGTTCAGCTTGAAAGCAGTGTCAATATAGAGTACTAAAGATTGAGTACAGTGCGAGTGAAAGAGTATAGTGGGAACACAGTGAAAGTACAGGAGTACAGTGTGAGTGCAGTTTGCAGTGCTAATACAATAAGAGTGCAATGTTATATGTTAAGAGTACAGAGTGAGTGCAGGAGTGCAGTGTGAGTATAGAAGTGATTAGAATGTAAGTACGAGATGTGTTAAGAGGAGTACAGGGCGAGTGGTGTGTGCAGTGTGCTTTGAGTATTGTGGAGCAGTATGAGTGCAGTGTTTTGCAGTGTTAGTGCAGAGTGAGTGCAGGGGTGTGAGGTACGGGCGTGTAAGTACAGAGCAGGTGCAATTTGAGTACAGTAGCGCAGTGCTATTGCAGAGTGAGTGCAGGGAGTGTGAGTTACTGCCATGTAAGTACAGAGCAAATCCATTTTAAGCACAGTAGTGCAGTACTAGTGCATAGTGAGTGCAGAGGGTGTTAGGTATTGGCATATGAGTACAGGGCGAGTGCACTTTAAGTATAGTTAGTTAGTTTAGTGCAGTATGAGTGCAATTTTAGTGCAGAGTGAGTGCAGGAGGTGTGATGTACGGCAAAAAAATAACAAAGTGGGATATCTTTCGTAATAAGAGAAGTACTTTGAGTAATATTTTACAGTGCTAGTGCATAGTGAATGCATGGGGTCTGATGTATTGGCGTGTAAGTACAGAGCAAGTGCACTTTGAGTATAATAGTGTAGCATGAGTGCAGTACTAGTGCAGAATAAGTACAGGGAGGGTGAGGTACTGGCGTGTAAGTACAGGGCGAGTGCACTTTAAATCTAGTAATGCAGTTTTAGTGCAGAGTGAATGCAGGGCGTGTTAGGTATTAGCGTGTAAGTACAGAGCAAGTGCACTTTGAGTACAGTAGTGCAGTGCTTTGCAGTGCTAGTGCATAGTGATTGCAGAGGGTCTGATGTATTGGCGTGTAAGTACAGAGCAATTGCACTTTAAGTATAATAGTGTAGTATAAGTGCAGTACTAGTGCAGAGTACAGGGAGGGTGAGGTACTGGCGTGTAAGAATAAAGCTCATTGCACTTTGAGTATAGTAGAGTAGTGTATTGGCAGTGCTAGTGCTGAGTGCAGTGGGTGTAAGGTACTGACTCGCGAGTGCCGCTCGAGCGCGCCCTTGCACTTGAACGCCTTGCAGCAGACCGGGCAGGGGTGCGGCCGCACATCGGAGTGCGTGCGTTCGTGCATCTGCAGGTTGGTGCGGTTGAAGAACGCTTTCGGACATTGAGCACACTTGTATGCACGCTCTTCGGAGTGTGTTCGTTTGTGGTACACCAAAAATGCATTGCCCTGCAATAAAAAGACAACTTGTTAACAAATAAATGAAACTTTTGTTATTTGAAACAAACGCCAGCTTATAATGGATAAAAATAACTAAATTAAACAAATTAAAAATGTATAAATATAGTAGTAAGCTGTTACCCGAAAACTCTTGCCGCAAATATCACAGATGTAATTCTTCTGAATAGGATAGTTTTTATCAGGATGTACGCGTCGAAAGTGAGTCCAATAGTCTCGTGCATTCGCTATCTTCTCCGAACACTGCAATTTGAATCAAGATTGAGAACTAGGTTGATAAGTATTTGATATAGAAGTATTTTTCATAATTTTACTGTTGAAAGTACATTTATTTATGGGTTAAATCTACTTGTATAACGTTATGTTTTTGAGGCACTGTAGATTTATTTCCAATTATATCAAATAGAAAGCTAGATAAAATTTTGTTTGGAATCAAGCAAAGAAACATTACATTACAGTCATCAGTTTCTCTAATAGGTCCAAGTAAGATCTGCCACTCATTTTCATCATATAATTATCAATTTTTACTAAGAATAACACAACGAAATACTTTTTTCTCACAAAAATAGTCAAAACATAAGCATGTGCCGGCAATTTGCTCAGTATAAGATGATGTAATAACATGTCAGGTGTGGAGGGGGAGCGAGGGGGAGGGTCCGGCGCTACTCCCGCGTGCTTTATGGTGACAAGTTTCGACATAAATTGGTTAGGTACCGGGGTAATCTTGCCGAATAATGTTCGGCCGAATATTCGGTTCAGTAAAATTTTTACCGAACTTTCGGCCGAATAGTCCTATTCGGTGAAATACATATTCGGCCCATCCCTACTATTTATTCCATTTTTGCTACAGAAACATAATGGCCACCCAATAATGTAGGTATATTCATTACGTATATGCCAGACGTAAAATATCGTGATCGGTACCGTGTAGCATCGCTAAAGGGAGGTGATTGCGATCACCATCCGCCTGCAACCGTGTCAAATCTAGAATGTGAAAGACACAAGTATCTAGGCTACTGTCGTAATAATTATTAGACAAGGTTAATGGCAAAGCATTTTGGATTAAAAATGGGATATGGTCCTCCGAGCCGGAACAACAACAACATTGAAAACTTCAGATACATTTAATTTTATTAAATATTAAAATCCTCACTCGATCATTTAAATATGTTACATATAAATTACGAATATATCTATTTGTAATTTATATTACAAATGATTGAAACGATTCTATGCCATGAATAAATTAAATAAAACTGTTATTTAATGAATGGCCTGCCTAAAGCTCGGGGTTTCTCTACGTGATAAACTTAGAAATGAGTATATCCGCAGTAGAACCAGAGTAACCGACATAGCCCAACGGATTAGTAAGCTGAAGTGGCAATGGGCCGGCCATATAGCTCGAAGAACCGATAACCGATGGGGAAAAAAGGTTCTCGATTGGCAGCCTCGTACCGGTAGGCGAAATGTGAGGCAGCTCCCTACTAGATGGAGTGACGAAGTGGTAAGACATGCAGTAAGTTAATGGATGCAGGTGACTCAGGACCGTGCTTTGTGGCATTCCTTGGGGGAGACCTATGTTTAGCAGTGGACTTGTGATGGGCTTTATTGATGAATGATGTTGCTTTAAACACTGATTATGGTAGGTGTATGTGTAGTACGGGTATGACAATGTGTAAGTTTAAGTTTTTTATAAGGTCATGGATATGTTTAAATTTTAAACTTAGGTAACTATAAAGTTTACTAAAAAGGGCAAATTATAATTATAATGATTTAGACTCCATAATATGATTTGACGACTCCGTGGCGTAGTGGCTTAGCAATGAGCGGCTGCGCTGGGGGTCGCGGTTTCGAATTCCGCACGGAATGTATTGTATGGCCTATAAATAATTGTTCCGGGTCTGAATGTATGTCCTTGTGCAATTTATGTTTGTAAACTGCCCCCACGATACAGGAGAAAATCCTAGTGTAGGGGTAACGTTTTAAAAAAAAACAAAAAAAAACTAATGATATGATGATATTATTATCAATGTTAAGTTTTTTTCCAATAAAAGTAATTGTAACTTCATAGACATGCAGGTTTCCTCACCATGTTTTGCTTCACCGCCGAAATGTTATAATACATATCACGTATAATGATTTAAACATTCCAAATATTGCTATTATTATAAGTAATATAAACAGATTTGTGTGAACAATGTACTCACATGTTCGCATTCTGTGGGCCAGGCGAGATTGGACGGCTTCTTGCCGTAGTTCTTGGGCCTCTTCCGAGCGTGTTCCGTTCTATGGTGCAGACGTAATTCTTCTGCGTTACTGAATGTCTCCCCGCAAACCCGGCATCCCGTACTGAGTACAGATTTAGTATCAATTTATTTTATAAAATTTGTTACATATTGTGATTTGTGTACGGCCAGGGACAATGAGTATGTGTTGGGACCTACGTATATAGGGTTTCGTACAGATTATAAATACATATAAATAAAATTTAAATGTCTGTAATATTAAAATAAATAGCTCAGCGGGTTATTTGTATACCATTTAGACATAAATAACCATTTTTAAATTATTTATCTGTCTGTCGGGCTTAACCGATTGTAATCAAATTGTCAAGAACTGATAGTAAGCAATGCCAGTTTTTTTAATTGAACTTTTTTTGATGGCTATTTTCTAAATCTAAATAATACATTAATAAATCCTAACCAGGCAAAGCTGGACCGGATCGCTAGTCTCTAATATTTTTTTAAGTTTATAAGCCACTTTTTACGTTACAATTTTAATCGAAAGTACCAAGAGCTATTTTTGAGATTTTTAATGCTGGTATACTTACTTATATACTCGTTCACATATATTGTAATGTAAAACTTGACATTTTTATGTCCATATTTAGAAACGAGTCTTATACTTGGCAAGGAAATAAACAAATTATGCTACACTAAATTTATTTTTGTTGTGATAGGTAATATTAAGTTTAGTGTTAAGATATTTTTGCGGTGAGAAATAAATAAATACGTTTTAAATGCTTCTATAATCACCACTTACTTAAAATCAGTGCTCTGCGTATGCTTCACTGAAGTCACCATGTGTCTTTTCCAAGCTTCTTCTGTTAAGAATTTTACGTCACATTGCTCGCAGTACGGACCTTCTTCACTTTCTTCTGCTTCTAACTTCTCCTTAAAATAAAACAGTAGTTTATACTGTATAAATTCTCAATTTAAATATGTATTTGTATAGTTATAATGAAATTAAATTGTTTAATATAATAGTCTACTCTTAGTGGAATGGGAGCACTCCATCTCAAGCGACAGGGCTGACAATGCATATGCATTTTGAGTTTTAATTGACGGTAGATGTAATTGTCATCAGGTAGGCTGTGTTCGTTTGTCACCTACCTTTAATAAATGTCTGATTCTCTTTGAAATCCATTCAATCCTGCTGGAAGTCATATCAATGTGAAATAAGCAGTGGCTTAGTAAGTATAGTTTTACTTAACTATATATTTTTTTTAATTTCTTTAGACTTCCAAATGAATAGGCTGCGAAGACGGTGTACGAAAATAAACTTATTATTCGTCTAGCCTTTTTTTATAGAACATGGTGACAAACAAGCACACAGTCAACCCGATAGTAAGTGGTTGCTGTGGCCCATAAACATCTACATCCAAGCTCGATTACAAATCAAAATGCAGATGCGTTGTCACCCGTGAGGACTAAAATGGAATGCCTCTTTTCCAGTAAAAAGGGTCTCCGGCATCTGGACAATTCGCTCTCTTGACGCTGCTCTCAATTACCAATCTAAGTACAGTCATCTAGCACAACCGTATCTCTGAAGACATAAGGTCTTCGTAGTGTTTCTCGTAGTCGACATTTACGAAAATCACGAAACGAGGTAAAGCGTTTTTCTCACGGCTATTGACAAATTATAACATAACATATCCATAGCATATCATAGTCGCTATCTAGTGGTGGCGTAAAATAATCTACTATCCCAAATCATTTCGTAGGTATCGTAAGAGACGACAAAGGAAAATTTAAACACAGGATGCACAGCATTTTCCTGATAACAACTCAAAATATTAAAAACTACGAAAACCCGCCTGCCAATATAATAAAGCTACCTATGAGGCTATCTATGGGGGGAGGTTTATGTATGCTTTGATCCCAAAGCAAAATTGTCTAAATAATTCAGATTTGACAAGGTTTTGAGATCGTCCGCCGTTCACCAGATGCCAATAGATTTTTCTAGGTCCAGCACTTTCGACTAGTTTTTTTTTATAAAACTGAAATAACAAACAAATTCACAGTCCCCTTAATGGATGCGTTGTTACTTCTGAGGACTAAGACGGAATGCATCTTGTTCTGTAAGTATACTGGCTCTATAACCTTCAGACCAAAACACAACAGTGCATGCACTGCTATTTTGACTGCTGAAATAGGTAAGTTCAACAGTTCAGATGGATTCCTATAATAGGTAGAAAAAGAACTCATAGCACCTATAAAATAAACAATGTGCGGTGTGTATAGTATATAGTGTAATGTACGATGTATACTGACGAGGTCCTTGTGCATCATGGTGCGGTGCATGGCGAGGCCGAGGCGGCTCACGAAGGAGTATCCGCACGCGCCGCAGATGTGCTGCGACGGGTGCTTCATGCGCACGTGGCTCAGGTACGACG
This sequence comes from Parnassius apollo, assembly GCA_907164705.1. Classification (NCBI taxonomy): domain Eukaryota; kingdom Metazoa; phylum Arthropoda; class Insecta; order Lepidoptera; family Papilionidae; genus Parnassius; species Parnassius apollo. Next base: position 3,027,862 of record CAJQZP010001697.1, read on the forward strand.
TCCACTTGCTGCCCGCACGGAACCACATGCACACGAAACGGAACGGAACACTTGAGTATTTATCGCGATACAAGCCACGTGTAGAGGCGATATAAGAATATCCGCTACCTCATAACGGGATGATATGAGCTTAGTAATGGCTTGCGCCGCTAACGGTGTATAAACAGCCATTACTCCATATCGTCTCGTGGGTGTCGTAAAAGACGAAAGGTAAACAAGCCAGGAGATTGGTAGCAGCATAAAAAACTGTCGGTGCCAACATGCCCGCGAAACGTGGCAACTACGCACATGGCTCAGCTTCGCTTCGGAACCACACGGAAACGGAACGGAACGCTTTCACTTATTTATTGCAGCGTTGGCTAGCGTGTAGCGGCGGTGTGAGAATATGCGCTACCCTATATCGTCTGTAAATATCGGAAAAGGTGACAGATCGAAACAAACCAGGAGATGGGCGGCAGCGTCTTCCTAACGAAAAATAAAATAAATACTGTGGTTGCCAACCCCAGGCGAGTGAAAGCGTGGCAACTATAGCAAATATCTTTCTTTTGAGGCAATGTAGCAGCAGCATCTTTACAGTTCACCTGGTGGTAAGTGGCTGCTGCAGCAAACAAAGGATGTTACAGTTGCGTTGTCATCTTTGAGAACTAATATGAAATGCCTTACAGTCTGTAATTATACTGGCTCTCTACACCTTTCAGAACCTTTGAAGGGTGTAGAGAGCCAGTAAGAAGCTCAGAAAGATATGCTCATTTTTATAAGATAAGGGTGATAAACGAGCACACAGTCCACCTGATGGTAAGTGGATGCTTAGACTCGTAAACATCTACATCTATCCTCGATTACGAACCAAGACGCAGATGCGTTGTCGCCCGTGAGGACTACGATGGAATGCCTATTATCTAGCAAAAATGATCTCCAATTCTCTACACTCACCATACGAATTCCAGCAGCGTTAAGTTCGTGCGTGCGAGCGTGTTCTTTCCCCGGTCGAGCCAACCCATTCGTGCTACAACTATACTACTAATATAGCTGCAGCGTGGCTCTACACATTTTCGGCAGAAATAGGCAAGAGGGTGTTCCTACCTATAGTTCGTGCCGAATCGATTGTGAAAAACGGACATTGACCATTCGGTCATTTAACCAGTGGCTACAAACCTTCAATATATAGGCACTTTTTATATAAATTTCTTTATTTATAATGATTTTTTTATAATGATTGATATAATATATATTTATTAACAATTATTAAAATGTAAAAGATCGCTGTAGAAGATAAATCATCTATTGTTATAAAGTACTTTATTCATTTAACAACAAAAAGCATTAATTTATAACAAATATAAAGATTCGACTGATAACGACACCGAAGTAAGTACGTTCTTATTCAAAAGATAAAACTTTATTTTTAATACTATATAAGAACTTTATTTTTATTCGGTGCATGCGGACCGGCCCAAAAAAGTGACGCATCTCTGGCTGCCATTGTTACGTTTCTTTTAGAACGAACTGACGTAACGCGCATTTTGTATATTTTAAAGGGATGAATTTGCAAAAGCTCAATATGGTAACTATATTGCTTCAAATACTTTTTTTTAATATGGAACTGTTATTAAATGAATTGCTGCGTTACTTACCATAAATTGAAATATACAATATAACACTTTTTCGCAATGTATCGTAAGATTTTACGATGTTTATAGGAACCACAGACAATATTATTTAAAAAAAACAAAAAAAAAACATATGTGCTGACCTAGAAGTGTGAATAATATCAAGATTTAAATGTTGTCATCACATCTGAATTGAGATTTTGTAAGTTACGTCGAAAGGTGTCTCGGCTCATATCTGAGGTCATCGTCCGTATTTCTCAATCGATTTGGCACGAACTATAGACAGACCCCTATGCAAAAAAAGGAACTCTTCCACCTATGTAATACATTTTGGCTGGATCGTTTAGTTGGGCGTAAACGCGGTTACTAATCATGAGGTCCTGGATTCGAATCCCGGTTCAGGCCAAAATTAGTTATTGGGTTGTTCCGTCAAGAAATTTTCAGTAGCAGAAGGGAGTTTCCAACATGCCTTAGAAAGCACGTGAAGCCGTTGGTCCTGCGCCTGATCTCTCTCCGGTCGTGTCAGATTGCCATCTCATCGGAGCATGATCGTGAGGGAATTGTGAGAGCACCTGTGCTGACGCCACACACTTGTAGTCTATAGTCCTGCTGCGTAGACGGCTAGTCTCCGTAGATACAGGCCGCCGTAACCGAAATTCGAACTGAAGGATATTATAATAAGGTCAAGACTTACGTCGATATTTCATCGCAGTATTGGCATTTATATGTGACGCCTTTATGCCATCTCTGGTGTTGTTTCGCTTGTGTCCTGTGAAATGGTAAGAAAGTTAACAAACTTTAAAATTGATCACTGTCATCGTTAGAGCAAATCACAAGTCCACGGCTAGACATAGGCCCCCTACCTTGGGTAACTTGTAGGATAAATTATATGATGTAATAATAAATTTAACTTCTTTCTAGCAGATAATGAGATAATAGGAAATCGTTTGGACGAAGTGAACTGGAACTCAGGATTGAAATCATGTTTAAAAATGGATGACGTATCTAAATTTTACAATATTTTATAATTAAATTATTGCTGAGTGTGCCCACCCGGAAATGTAATAATAAGAAATATCCACCATGGTTTTCAACAACTTCATTCGCTTGTTGCGTGAAAGTAAGAAGTATATTGAAAGAACGAACGTCGACCATGATAAAAAAAATGTTACAGTAGATATATAGAAAAAGTTGTCAATGTTGTAAAAAATCCAAAACACTTAAGCACACAAACATTTAGTTTTGGCGTATGGTTAGTGATACTGTTTTGGTCGATGAAACTACATGTCATGTAACTGTAACATTAGGTCAGATATATATATATATATATATATATATATAGAATATTTTAACATGTCTATAGACATATCGGCGGCTCGTGCCTAAATACTCAAACACTACTCAATTTTAAGACGCCGTTAAGTCTCATGCTGTCTCTATCACTTTAAATCAAAGTGACTGTGACACCACGAGACTTAATGGCGTCTTAAAATTGAGTAGCGTGTGGGTATTTGGTCATCAGACCACCAAAAACAGAAAGACAGAGCCACAGTTTAGACAGTCTAACTGTTGGGAAACGAATGTACTTGTGCAGAGAAACGACGGGGCCTTGCGGGGCGGCGGGCGGCGCGACAGTGTGCCAGCGTATTTCACAGAGTTTGATACATGCGATTGACGCGAGCGTGTTTTGTAGTAGATATTTAACTAATTTTAAGTGCCGTTTTCGATAAATATAATATTTATAATGGTGAAATACCGTTACAGTTACATGAGTTACTAAGTAAAGTTATATGAATATGATGACCATGCTTATGTTTATTCGAATACAAATACACTACCAATAAATTTTACAATCGAAAACTGAAAACATCTATAAAAAGAAAGAGTCACAAAAATATTCAAAGTGCAACGCTTGTAAAATTATTTTTTCTTGTAGTAATAAAATGATAATGTATAGATAAGTATTATATCATACTCCGCGTAGGTATTTACGCGGGCGGCGGCATCGCCAGACATCAAACGCGTTTCACAACTATTAGTTCTTCAAACTGTGACAAAACGCTGCGGCGTTCATTTCAAGTTACTATAATTAATAAAATCAGGTGTTACTTTGCATAAATCCATTATATTTAAGCTGTTTTTTTCTCTCTCTTTAATAAACGTTACCTCCACATACATAAATTTCACAAGAACTAACATAGAGACCCGGAACAAACTTGTAGGCCATACAAATCATTGTTGCGTGCGGGATTCGAACCTGCGGCCCTCTGCGCTTTAACTTGTTGCTAAGACACTGCTCCACAGAGCCGTCATTTAAATGCAATATCTTATCTGAGTCAACTTAGCGGTCAGCCACCGCATAGTATACTTCAACTGAGGATGCCTCCTGTAGAGGAGAAACACGTGTCGTATTATCGACGTTGTTAAGTCTATCTTAGTGTAGTGGTGTTGGGAGTAGTGGTGACTGGAATAGTGTACGAAATTGAGGGAGGGCGGGAGGTTGTCTTTAAACCAGGTAAGACTTATCATTTTATTTTACTATGTGATTTCTTATATTTACGCAAATAGTACACATGGAATAAAACTAATTTTATTCCATGTGTAATAAAGGACCTATAATACAGGTTTTTTATACCTACATCAGGCACCAGTTTCTCACAACTTAGGTACCAGTCTGGCACTTTTGTAATACTTACTACTTAGCACTAGGAATACCTATTGTGAAGAGAATAAATGGATTCATTCATTAAATTATACGAATTTTTTAATTTAAATTAAACACGATAAAATCCATAAAATTACTTTTATTCCATATTTAATTTTGCTCAACTTAGTGTAAGACCAACACAGTGGTTTCAGGTGCATATGTGTGGGTCTAGCGGTGTACATTTTCGGTCTAATAAAGGAAGAAAGAAGGAAGATGTTTGCGTGTTAAGTTCAACATGGTTTATGCATAACTTTAAATATACGCAGCGCTGAGTATATACTTTTTTAGCTTAAGACAGGCGTTTAACTTACGTTGTCTTCGAGACATAAGGGCAAGCTTTGCAGGCGTACTTCTTCTCGTGGTTGGTGACGTGCTTCTGCAGCGTCCGCTTCGTTTTGAAACGGAACTTGCAGATCGAACACTCCAAATCGCCTGCGCTCTGCACCCAAAATATACACTTAACAAATTCAATTGAAACCCAATTTTTCTTAATGTGCATGGTATATGTCACGTTACAGCTTCTACACACTACGACTACTAACATTGGTAGGCTATAATTAATGAATGAACAATTAATGAATAAAGTTAAAACTCAACTGGATCGTGTTTCCCCACGTGATGTTTCCACGCGTGCGTGTCTATGAAACCTTTATAGCACAAATTGCACTGGAAGGACGCGTTCAGATAGTTGGAGGAAGTCTTGCGCTTCGTTATCTCTTCAATCTGTTCCTCCACCTAGAAAAAAAATTGTACAAAGCTTATTTCAAGTTTATTATACCATATTTGAGTTACATATGAGTTTACAATGTGTTAAAACTGATTTTAAGTGTACGTGTTGATGTCTTTACCTAGTTCCAATAAAAACATTAGTGGGAAAAAACCGTGGCCGTTTGGTGCCAGCGAAAGAGAATCGTGGGAAAAGAAAAAATGATCTTCAATAGGAATTACTCGTAATGCATATGAAATAATAGTACATTACGATACAAGGGACTTAACTCGACGATTATTGAACCGAGCACAAGCGAGGCGAGTGCACTAACTTTACACATTTTATTAATCGTTTAAGTTCCATGTATCGTACATTATTTTATAGTAGAAGTGACTTAAATCCACGAAAATTTTACTTTAATTCAAATTCAAGAAAAACATTATTTGAAATTAAAATCAAACAAATATATTGGCAAAACATCCCTAAAAATACAGAGAATCATAAAAGCATCATGTCCAGTCTTGACCTGAAAATTTTCTATCGCATCTAGTGATGTAAAATATCTTATAAAATTGCATTTTTTTCCTTATTTCGTATCGCATAATCGAATTTTCAAATAAAGCCAGAAAAAAAAATTTATGTTGTTGTTTATCATTCTCAATGGACTTTTGGAGACGGAACGTGTTTTACAATGGCTCAAAGGCCCAGAAGCCATGCCAAAATATATTAAAAACGTGTTTTAGACGTTCCGTTTTAGATTACAAAAAACTTGCCCATTCCAGTGGCGAAGCCTCCATAGAAGCCCTTAATTAAAGCCCCAAAAAGCCTTATCAAGCTGAATCAATCAGTAATATCAAGTAATAATATAACTCGTAAACTGTTTCAAACTATTTCAAATTTCCCGCGCGCTCTGTTCGACACATTCGTAGCCTTGGGGATACTGCTGTCATACATATAAGGAGAGTTGAATTGAGCGATTGGTTCTCTCGCACGCGTCGGCTTTTTACCGGGCTTTCGAGTAGACGATCGCTCCCTTTCTGACCTGTGGCAAAATGTTCTATAATGAAATATAACTACGATTGTATAAATAGCAATTAGTATGGAGATAAAAAGCCCGGCTTTTAAGTGACCATTTATATTTCCTCAGAGCGGGACGCCTTTAAAATTATTATAGTTTTAACACTTTTGACTGCCTTCTTGGTCTAATGGTCGTAAACGCAATTGCTGATCATGTGGTCCCAAGTTCGAAACCTGAGTCGGGTCAAGAATCATTTATTGGGTTTGGGCAATATAATCCAGATCCGCAGATGGCTATTTTCTGTTGAGAATAGCCACCGTTACTAAAATTCAATCTAGAGCCCTTTAACATAGTTTTATAAATAAAACACATAGTTGTTTGAATCTTTTAATGATCAAAAGTGAATTCTGAACATCAAATAAATACTAGTTGGAAATAACCTATGTTATTTGATAATTTATTGTAGATTAATTATAAATTGTCACTTCATTATTTTATGGTAAAAAAATTTGCAAAGCTTTATCTTCTCATTATACTATATCTAATTCCTGTCGTAATCTGTTCTTCTGTGCATATAACTTAAACAAAATAATTTTGATGTATCACATCTGCCAGGCGTCCTTTTTTTTAATTTTGTACATAGTTTGTTTGTACTTTGTTCATGCTTTTCTTTTGTTCATGTATTGTATTGTATGTAAATATCTTTTTCTTTCGCTCAAGCAAACCCAAACGGCTCTTTTCAAAGCCACCAAAGGTATGCAATTGCATATGTCATACAATGTTATCTAGCGATAGTGTGCTTCTGTGTTCTTTTTGAAACACGTCCTCGGCAGAACTGAATATGAATCTGAAGAGTGGAGACAGATCAAGATTGGTGTATTTTTATAAAACTGCTAAAAACAACAAAACCATATCTTGGGCTTGCCCTAGTTTGGGGCCCTAGCTTCGCCACTGGCTCATTCGTCATATGGTTTATGGATGTTCAAAATAACCAATTTCTTTTTTTTATAATTAATTAATTTACGATTAGATACGATTTTTAATGGGTTTGAACTATGGTGTGGAAAGAAAAATAAATGTACAGACCTTATCTGACAGCTATTATAGCCTCAAACTTTTATTTATTTAATAGCATTTTTCCCTAGACTCTAAATGAAAAGATGTTACATTATTATGTTATTATTAACAATAATTGTTTTTTATACAACAATAGTTGTAGGTAGACGCGACATATTAAAGGAATCAAGTGACAGGTCATTCAATGTATGGAAAGTGGGCATGATTCTTTAAGTAAAAGAATAAGAACATTCATCGATATAAATGGCAAGATATGGCCATGCTAACAAAAATTTTTCATGGTTTAAGCATAGAATAAATCAGAGCCATCTCTTAAATAATCATGAACTACCACGGAACCAGTGTTTCTACTTATGATTTTTAGAAATACTACCTAAATTTTAATAATCGAAATAGTCTTATTTATTGCACCTATTTTCAATATTTTAAAGAACAACATCATTGCAAGATTAGAATATCAGTATAAGCAGACATTCCCATTTCCAAATTACAATAACACTTGGTCTTATATGAATAACAAATATATAACTAAGTAAAATATTATATTCCCATATTCCGATACATAGAATGAAAAACTTTTTCATTCAACAAGAGCTAGAAAAAGCTCTTTTGACTCTATCCCCTTCGATAAAGCTTTAAAAAATTACATTTGATGGGTATAAAAAACAGAGTTACCTGAAGTTCCATTTATCCAAAACCCTGTAAACCTGAAGAAACGCCTAAAGTCCTACCTATATTAGTAGATTTACCCTAAAATAGTGCAAAATATCTAAAAGTGGAAGCACTGCAGGGACGCACGGCACACAATGGTGCTCGTCGTGTTGAGTCGGTGCCATTTTGTTTGTTCAATGAATGACCCGGTCCACACGCAGTAGTATAATAAGTCTATGACAACATCGATCTAAAGATTTAATTAAACGGGTACAAAGGTGCAACGAGATTCGATTTACAGAAGTTTTGTATGATTCAGATGTTAGCTTATATATAAATGATTTATTAAACTTAGATACACAACGGTCTTATTTTTTTGGCAATTGTAATGTGACGGTAAATGGTAGTAATAGTAATTGTGTTTCTGATAATTGTACTTTAAAAAATAAGTCAAATATTTTTTTATATTTCTTAATCAAATGATTTAATGTTTTGGTTGTAATTTAAAGTATTCTCATAGATGTTACTAATTAAAGTTCTATTGTTCTGTTTTTGTTATTGTTTCAATACATGTTTAAATTAAAAAAATATATATAATTAAAAATTTTATGCGTGACTTAAGTTAAACACAATACACATACAATAATCGGCTAGTTAAGTCTCGCAAGAGTGGTTTTAAGTCGCCGTGTACTATAAAAATTATTCTATTCTATTCCATTGTCTCATATCATTCTGTGCGTGCTGGCATTAACAAAGTCACACCTGTCAGCCAGAGGGGCAACCAGAGATTAATGTTACCATCACAACCTACCAAAAGTCCAAACATAGGCCTCCCACATTTATTCTTATATGATGAATATTTGCCACAGTTGCCGGCTTGACAACAGCATTTTTTTTTATTTTTTAGTAATTATTAGGTAGACGCTGCTAGCTCCTGGTTTGTTTCCCTCTGTCGGCTTTTAAGACATCCACAGGATGATATAGGTTAGTGGATATTCTTACACCGCCACTACACGGTAAGAAGGCGGAGATTACGCACTTCCATTCAGCGGGCACTTTTTTTTATAGAAGAGGGAGGCAAACTAGCATGCGGCTCACCTCATGTTAAGTGACTACCGCCGCCCATGATCAACCGCAACACCAGGGTAATTGCAGGTGCGTTGCCGGCCCTTTATAAAGGAGTAAGCTCTTTTCTTGAAGGTCCCCTGGTCGTATCGGTCCGGAAAAATCACCGGTGGTAAACTATTCCATAGAGAAGGCGTACGCGAAAGAAAACTCCTTGTAAAACGTACAGTGATGGACCCGCCAAGCATCCAGATGGTGTGGATAGTATCGGGACGTTTGCCGCATAGTGCGTTCACGAAATTTGGCGGCTGGGATTAATCCGAACAATTCCTCAGAGCACTCCTCGTGGTATATACGAAAGAAAATGCAAAGAGATGCAACATCTCTTCGCAGCGCCAGTGATTTAGATTCTATCACATACACATATGCAAAGGCCGGCAACGCATCTGCGATTCCCCTGGTGTTGCAGTTGTTCATGGGCGGCGGCAATAACTTACCGTCAGGTGAGCCGTATGCTCGTTTGCCCCCTCTTCTATAAAAAAAATATACTAGATGAACTTTTTTACCATCTGGAAAAAATGAGATGTAACATGTGAACGGAGTAGAAACTTATAGCACTGATATTTTACAAAGAAAAAAACAAAAATTTTGAATTAAACGTTTTGAAAACTATTTTTGAACAATTACTTTGACCTTTGCCCTTGAGCCTATGACCCTGCAAAGTGACAAGGTCAAAGATGCCTACTAAATGTATTGTTTTATTGCCGTTCGTAAAGTAGGGTGGATGTGATATGAATTTCGATAGATTTTAATTAACTAATTAATTTAATTTAAAATTTTTGTTTTTATTTTTTGTAAAATACCAGTGCCATAGGCTTCTACTCCGTTCACATGTTACACCCTTTTTTTCCAGACGGTAAAAAAGGACATCCAGTATATGCAAGCATGCTGGTCAGTACTCATAATTTCACCCTATCATATTTTTTAAAGAATATTAACAATGCTATAAACATTACTAATATTCCCATTAACCACTCGTGGTAAGCTTAAATTGCTTGTGTTACGAGTGGTTCACGCCAGTAGTCGAATGGCGGATTCGAACCCACGACCTTTTTGAGTTCGCGGTCCGCGCCCTGCTATTAGGCTACTGTCGCTTTTTGAATCATTAATCATTAATTATACAATAAGCAAATATGTAAAATTTACCGTTAATTTTATGATAGTGACATAGTCCTCTAAGTCTGTCTCATCATCAGGTAGTCCTCCCGTGTTCCTCGTTCTTCTTGGCTTCTGTTCTTTTGTTTCCACTGTTCCCTCTACAATTTTTCGCGGACGACCTCTCTTGCGTTTGCTTTTAACAATTTCTCTAATATCTGGAGGCAACATTTGACTGTCATCTGCACTCTGAAATATTTTAAAGTTTTTTAAGCTTTTAAGAATGTACTAATAACTAAGCACAGGTTCAAATATATATATATATATACTAGCTTGCCAGGCAGACGTTATCCTGCCCTTTTCGACGACCCTTTGTCATGTCCTATGAACAATCCTTAAATTCGCAAAAAAAAATTGTGGGCAATCATGGGCAAAAAAAATATAAGTATCTCAAGTTGGACCAAACTGCAATCGGTGTGCAAATTTGATTAAAATCGGTTAAGTAGTTTAGGAGTCCATCGCGAACAAACAAAGTGACACATAATTTATATGTATATATATATATATATATATATATATACATATATACACATATACCTATAGTTTCAAAAAATGTATCTCATTATAGCTTTGTAATATAGACTAGTACAATAATTTTGAAAAATGGTACCTAAAGGGGTTAAGCCAAGAATTTCACAGTAATGAGGCATCTGGGTGTGATAAACTCTAGGCGGTAGGCATTAATGAAATTATTAATTGCAATGTTAAGTCCTGATTTACCAATTGCACTGCGGTAAAGAGAAAAGTCGCGAGAAAAGCTGCCTGTGCCTTCGTAAAAATGCACTAAGGCAGCGCGACAGTCTAATTGCTCCAGGAAGATCGCATAAATATCAGCGTAAAATAGCAACTTTATGCTGCTGTTTCGTATGGTAAGTGTAAAGAACAGGAGACCCTTTTTTCCTGAAAATGAGGTATTCCATCTTAGTCTTCAGGGGTGACAACAGTGCGAAGATAAATGTAGATGACTATAGGTCACAGCATCCACTTACCATCGGGTTGACAGTGTTCACACTTATTATATAAAAAAAAAACATATTATATTGTTAAGTGTGTGGCGAGCACACACAGCAAGCATACAGTCACATCGTCCAAAACCGCTAAGCTTCTTTTGCATTGAAAAAGAGGATGCTGTGGCATCCACTTACCATCAGATGATTTGTGCCCATTTATTATCCTTTTTCTATAAAAAATAACCCTGTCTGGAGGAATGACAGAGCTGTGCCCTGCAACCAAACGTGCTACATTTCTGGCTGTAACTTTTCCAATAATTGCCTAAGTATCTGTTCTATAGGGACTTGTTCAAGATAAATGAAAATATGTTTCCAACCTCTGTAAAATTTAAATTCTCTTCAGGCTTATTTTCTGAATCAGGCCCTTCATGTTCCTCCTTCTTTATTAACTTCCTTCGCTTCTTTTTAACCAATGTCTTTTTAAGCTGCTTCTCTTTATTAGTTTTATGAAGAGATAACGGTTCATTGTCATCACTTGATAGTGTTGCCGGGATTTCATCAAAACAATATTCTTCTTTTATATCTTCCGCCTCCACACCACACTCTTGAATACTCTCTTCTAGTTCGAAGGGTTTTTCTAGTTCATCATCAAATTCCTGATTACTTTCCTCTAGATCAAATAACTCTTCTTTGATATCATCTTTAGTTTTATTTTCATAAGTAAAAGTAAAGTCTTTATACTCTTCTAAATTAACTACAGAGAGGTTTGACTTCAAATATAAATATTGTCTGTCAATCTGTTTTATCCCTTCCGATGTTATCTGTTAAATAAGATTAACCATATATAAATAACTATTTATAAAATACCATGCACTAAAGAACATGTGGCGGCGAATAAGAAAATCTACAATGCCAAACGAGTGTAAAATAAACAATGAAGTTTCATTGTAATAAATTACCTTTCCCGATGAATGCAGTATACCACATAGAGCAGCTTGTCCCCTCAGACATTTCTCACGGAAGAAAAAGAACTTCTTGACTAATGTGGCACACTCGTAACAGGCAAGTTGCGGCAGATCTGCCAACTTTAGTGGCTGCAAATATTTTAAGCATTCTTTTTTTACTTTAGGTAGGTATTTATAAATATTTATATATGCATGTTGGCCATGCAGACATCGTTCTGTCATTCTGGTAGTTGGCGCGATAAATCACTCCAAATTCAATCTGGGCTTTTGCAGTGCAAATATAAAACATATTACTCAACTCCAGCATCACCTATCAGGTCGTATCAGGACCCGATAGGTGAAGAGGTATATAAATTGTATGAAAGGGATTTAAGGGGGTCGGCGCAAATAAGCATGCCGCTGCACGATAAGCAACACGCCTATAGCTTCACCACAGTGGCGAAGCCTCCATAGAAGCCCAGAAGCCGAGCTTGCTCTATAAAACTGCTCAATCAATAATATCAACTAACAAAATAACTCGTAAACTGTTTCAAACTATTTAAAATTTCCTGCTCATGAACTCGTAGGCTCGTAGCATATAATATGTAACGTCAACACTTGGCAGTTTGCTTTCAATTCGAAATACACTGTCAGTGTGCAGATTTTGTTGTCTCTCTCGCACGCGTTTTCTTTTTACCGGGCTTTCGAGAAGACGATCGCTCCCTTTCTAACCTGTGGCGAAATGTTCTATAATGCAATATAACTACTTAAATGTTTATATAGCAATTACTATGGAACCAAAAGCCGTGCTTTGCCCTGAAGTTGATTAGGAGTGCGTTAGCGAGTGGGGGTACGGGCGATGCGTTTGAAATTTCACTTCACATGTTATATATATCATTCAATGTTTATGTTTATTTTTGTTGTATCTGTTAAAATTTATGTTTTTTCAAAGATTTTTAGTGAAAATGGGAGGATAATAGTGTTCCTTGTGATGAATTTAAGTGTGTTAAAGTGCTAATCGGCAAGGAAAAGGTAAAAACATAAAAATTAAATTTTAACTAACAATAAACATTTCTTCATACTTTAACAGGTACAGGACTCTTTAGTATTAAAGTTTAATTATTCTAGGCGTATTTTCATTTCAAACTTCAGCATAAAATATGAGATACCTAGGTATAAGTTTAATTTTATAGCAAATAATTTTTATAATTTTTTTTTAATGTGAAGTCCAAATTTTAATATAATAAAATAAATGAATACATGTATCGAGGTTTTTAAAGAATATTTACTTTAGTCATTCAGTTCAGTATATAAAATATTAATAGCACAATCTACTTAATTCTATAGGTGAAGTCATTTTATCGAAGGAAAATTTATTAATTCTCACGGTGGTACGTAAAGATTACGCTAGATGGCACAAACACGCTATCGGCTAATTTAATAATTATATTATTCTTCTAAGCATATAACTTAAACAAAATAATTTCGATGTTTCACATCTGCCAGGCTTCTCTTTTTTTAATTTTGTACATAGTTTGTTTGTACTTTGTTCATGCTTTTCTTTTGTTCATGTATTGTATTGTATGTAAATATCTTTTTCTTTCACTCAAGCAAACCCAAATGGCTCTTTTCAAAGCCACCAAAGGTCACTCAAGAAGCTCACACAGCCACTTCCTTCAGGTAACTAGGACTGAATTTATAAATTATATACGCACCTTATAAAAATAGCATTTTATTCTAAATTTGTTTCATTATAAAATAAATAATAATTACTATAAAATAAACTATTATATATTTATTTCCTAACTACAACAAATTAAGTGGTGACAATCAAACTCATGAAAAAGTCTTTTATAGGTATTACAATAAATATTTTTATTTTTTATTTTAATAAAATATAATCAATATTCCCTTAATAATTCTATTAATAAGCTCTTTTGTGATTTCTTCTTTAATAGGTTTCGACTACCAATATCTGCTATTTTTGTTTTTCTTTTTATGTTACTCCAAATTGTTCATCAAATGTTATAAACAATAAACAAGTAAGTAATAATAAATAATGAACAAGCAAAGAAATGCTAAGAAGCAAGCCTCTTCTGCAACATTGGTTAATAAAACCATTCATAATTTTCAAGGAATCGAAACAAAACAATGTTACTCTGTTCATGAAATTTTGATGAACTGTCATGTTTCAGCTTTACACTTCTGCACTAAGCAAAATCATTATTGCCTAACTTCATTGTCCACCCCATAGCAAAGGTGTAATAAAAAAAATTTCATCTCTTAATTTTTTCATCTTTTAATCAGCAGTGAACTTGTGATGGTCTGTACTGATATCACATAAGTATTCACATCACACATTTTACATCTTTACACACACACACACATGTATCTTCAGTCCATGTGTATGTGACTGAACTCTTCCTCAACAACTGGACCGCTTTTGATGAAATTTTATATGTGCAATTAAGTTGATTAGATAATAGTATAGATTCATAATTAAACATGGTAGGTGGCGCTGTTGTCAAGTTCCAGAAACCACATATGCAAAGCCGGGGCAGATCCCTTGTATTATATAAGTATTCAAGTAACTCAGCAAGCAATAGAAGTAGGTAGGTTTCTCTGGTGGATAAAATTCATAATGACGTAATCCACTGGAGAACCAACATTACTAATAGTTTTCCATGTTTTAAGGCTAACCTGACAAAATGCTAGTCACGTCTATTGAAAACATGACAATCATTGTTGTAGATGTGAGATGGAATTAGACCATAGCTAAGTAAATTCCCCTGACTTGATGAAGCATAGATCCTTGCATAGTAGCTGTCATCAAATGTATGCTTAAATGAGGAATGAGGCCTATGTCCAGAAATGAACTGCCTCAGGCTGCTAATATACATTTCAGTAAAATTAGTAGTTAAATTTATATACTTAGGGTATTATAAAAAAATCTTACTATATAAATACTCAAAACAGTCAGGATTTTTGTTGGTTTTCTTTCATAATATAACAAGTTCTTTACTTCATACAAAACTATAGCGTTAATTGGTTTGAATATAACTTACGTTTACTCCTACAATTAGTTCATAGTAAGTTCCTAGAGGATAAGATTGCAGGTCGAACATTTTAACATCCATAACGAGGCATATTCTACACACTTTAATGTCTTCCATTTTAATTTTAATACTTTTGAGGGAAATTTTTTAAATTCACCTACTGGCGGCATGCGATAGAGTTAGAAAATGTTAGAATTTCTTCTACTCATAATGTTGGTTGTATACACTTGTTACTTCACTTGAAGGTAGTTTTTTGCCCATGTAACAATGATAAACGGATCTGTTTAAATGATACTTATCATTGTTTTTGCCATTTCAATGAATTTCCTCTGAACATAATAAATTAAAAATACAAAGTATGTCTAGTATTACGAAAGACGCTAAATGACCACCATATTTGTTATTAAAATTTGACAAATGACAACAGAAGACTACAGATGACAGTTGACATTTGGCACTTGGACACCAGTGACTTTTTTAGTACTAGACTCAAGCTATTTTACTTTTGCCAGTGTCATCATCATCATCACAAGTCCACTGCTGAACATAGGCCTCCCAAAAGAAAAGCCACAAAGCAACGTCCCGAACCACCTGCATCCATCGACTTTCTTCATATATTACCAGGTTGCCACTTCCGTCTAGTGGGGGGCCAGTGTCTAGTAATAAAGAAGTATCTATAATATTTTGTTTGATAAACTTCTTTACAATATGCTTATGAGTCATAACGCAGTTTTTGATAGATTTTGACTAAAGCCTAATCCAGTGACAGCACACACCGACAGTGGTGTCTCAAGTTTTTAAATCGCTTAAGTGAACAATATAGTTTAAGGTTTACAACATCGGAGCACTTATTTCTAATCGTACTAATAGTTTATATTGTAAACCTTACCCAATACGTCTGTATTGGGTAAGGTTTACAATTCAGGCGCCCGAATTAGGGGGTGGTTGGTGGTGTTGGGGGAGGGGCCTCCCCCCCCAGTTGTAGAGTCACCTCTACTTCCCCTTAATGCTGGACGTGCTTAGTTTTTTTTTTATAAATTTATAAAAATCTCATTTTGAGGTTATGTTTCGTAATTTTTATGACTATTTTAACCTGATTTATGGGGAGAGAGAGTTGGGGGACGGAAGCCCCACGCCACTTAACGTGGTGCAGTAGAGGAAAGCCCGGTCGACGGAGCCTCGCTTCGCGGGGCTCCTACTTCTGAGTTGTTTATAAAAAAATAACCACGAAGAGGATGACGGGGTCTAGTTCGCTCGCTCACTCTACTCTTTCTAACCTAACCTGTCCAAGTCAGGGTGCCCCACGTCCCAGGCTCGCTTCTCTCACAATTGCACTTAATATAACACCAAAATATTAACTTTTATAACTACTTTTATTTATAAACATAATTTATGGCTGCCACTATTTGACCCTCAAGCCCGAGAGGGTAAGGACGCACGCCGACCCAAAAGAAGTCTCTTCTTTCTTTATTTTATATAGTAGCCCCAAAAAAGCCCCCCCGCCCAAAAAAAACCCTTTCTATAAAAGTAAAGAAATCCCATATAAAAAAAAAAAAAAAACAATAATAAAGGATCTTTGCGATATTTAGCAGTATTCCGCCGCCACAAATATTCCACTATTCACCAAAATTTTGAAACTCGGAAGGTCGGAAGCAACAAGCAACGGCATGACGAAAGCTGTCAACAAAATGACCGGCCTAGCGATCAATTTTATACATTTTTAAATCGATTCAAAATTGGATGAATCGATTCACAAAAAATAGAAATGATTTCGCAAAAGTTTATATTTACAATATCCAAAGATACAAAAAACTACAGATAACATTAAATGATTGAATGAAAAGACTGTCATTCTTTACGAGGATACATTCAACTAATTGTAAATAATTTTATAAACCTTAATAAAACAGAAAAAGATTCGATCTCGATTCTCTAGGGTGAAATATCGATCCATTAGATCGATTCAGTACTATATATCTACGTCGTTGGTCAAGTGGTTGTAGTAGTGCGACTGCTGATCCTGAGGTCCTGGGTTCGAATCCCGGGTCGGGCCAACAAAATCAATTATTGAGTTTTTCCGTCAAGAAATTCTCAGTAGCTGCCCGGAGTCAGGAAGTTGGCGGTGTCTCTCCCCCATGCCTCGGAAAGTACGTAAAGCCGTTGGTCCTGTGTCTGATCTCTCTCCAGTCGTGTCGGTTTACCGTCCTATCGGATTATGAGAGTGAGGGAATAGAGAGTGCACCTGTGCTTGCTCATACACTTGGGCACTATAATCTTGTCCTGCGCCGATGGCTGGCCTTCGTTGAGGCAGGCCGCTGTGGCCGAAATTCAGTCTGGAGGACATTATTACATTATATGTCGATACAACATTGACAGATGAAACGTCAAAAACGTGAGAATATATAATTTAATTAGTCATTTACCAATATTTTTAAAAAATAATTAAAAATACTTTGACGCTGCTCCGGCAGCAAAAATCGCGTGGGGGTGCTTCAGATAAACCCCCTTGACCCCCCCCCCCCCCAGTGACAGAATCTTCAAATTCAGGCGACCGAATTGTAAACCCAACCCGACGTATTAAACGACGAAACAAGAGCAACGATCCGCCGGCGGTCAAGTTTCCTTCAGAAATTCCCCAGCATCATTTTCCATAGTGGTCACAGACTTAAACTCTGTCAAAGGGGACGGTCCATTTCAGGCCCAGTCTATGTACAATATACCGTAAAAAAGCAGAAACCTCAGGGATTTTATTAAAAATAAAATAAGAGAATAAATCAAACTAAATGACTTGCTGAAAATAAAAATGCTATCCCAATTTTTGATGATTTTACAAGACGGCGCCCTTCCAGTCATAAAATTACGTTGACAGAGAATACTATAGTCACCGGCAATGCGTGGTGGGTTACAATCATTTCTTATTTTCTGACTTCGTGAGTAAACAATACAACACGTTTATTAATAATAAGATTTTATTGATTATTGTCCTTTAGGTACGCAAAACAAGCTTCGTATGAAAGTTTCTAATTTTTTGCTTGGTCTCAAATGCTTTTGTTGCGTGATGTTACCATTACCATCCAAAGCTACCCCATAGTACACATATCAAACGGCTAGACGATGAATTAATGTACCAAGATTATAACTAAGGTAATAAATATATTTTAATACTGTAGAATACATTGCAAAATACTGTATTAAGTTGAGGGAAAATAATATTATTTTAATTTTATATTGTTTACTTACATAAATGCTTAAATTATTTTCAATTTCCATAAGTGTTTCCTCATGTAAACTGATGGAGGAAGATGATGGAATACAAGCTTTTGTTTCCTAAAAATAGTTACATATCTTTTAAACATTAGTTAATACAAAATAGGTGTAGGAAGATGCTTTTTACAGAAAATTTAATTTAAAGTTCTTGGTATTTTAGACTCTGAACGATATTCAAGTTTTAATATTGATTATTAAAACTTAAATCGCGTTCAAAGTCTAAGAGAAACCTGTCTCAGTCATTTATTGCTAATGAAATGGACAAAATAATGTTTGCAACTAACCCGGTAATTGTACTAAATAGTCCTAAAAAGACTAAACATATATACAAATGTTATATCTTATTAACTGAATATTTACCAGAATAGGTACAGCATTAGGTAATAGCAGAGTAAGTTTCTTCCTTTTTATTAACATTTTATCTTTAAAATATCTACTGCAAACTCTTGATAACGGTTTTAGTGCCCAATCTGTTCGTTCTGCAGTTACAATCCAATTCCGACGTAAATTATCATGTTCAGGAAAACTGAAACAAGTCATTAAATCTTTCAGATATTTAATTAATAGATACTGCAAAATACATAATATTATTTCCTATAACAGTGGGTATAGTTTATACAAAAGTTAGCAACACCAAAGATTTTAGGTTATAATTTACAATTGTTATTTTTGTGCGTTTTTAACAATAAATTTACGTCTAGAGTGCATTATACACAAGATATGAATTTTATAAAATGTTACAAAATGCCTAGTAACCGATAAAGAATGGTTACGAATACTTACGAATGAAAAGACAACCCATTTTCGTTCCACTTAGTGTTGCCACTTTAGCAACTTTGTCGCTAGATCTAACGACTTTTTTGTTAATTTAGGGAGTTTAATTCAATGTTTAGCGGCAAAAAATATTCTGGCGACTTTTAGCGACATCTGCATAATCTGTACATACTTCAATTTTTGGTACCATCTGACTACTTTAGGCGTAAGGAATATACTCTATCCACTAACGAAATTATAAAATGTAAAGGAACCGAAACAAAGGTTCTTTGGATGACGCTTTTACAAACACATATAAAACATCACAACAATATAATTAATGGAAAAATGTTATGTTATTTATTTGTAATAAGTAATCCTGTTACAAATAAATCACATAACATGTACTACATCAAAATCTCTTGCTTTCAAAATTAAAATTAATAGCAACGTAACATACATAACAAATAATTTTAAAATAAAAATGAAACGCCTTATAAATCCTAAAGCAACTAAAGAAATAAAATAGGTATTAAAAATATTAAAAAGTAGCTATACCTAATCATTTTTCACAGTATTTATTTTAAATAGTATTATTTAAAGTATAATATTATTAACTTATTTTATGACAATAGAGAATTATTATTAAAAGTTTTATTTAAAATGAGAATAAGTCCTAATTTGGTCTGATTATACCTACCACGTTGTTTTCACTCTTTATTTTTTTACATTTTATCTGTTTTATGTGCTTTGATCTTGACTTCCTCGATAGTTATATTCATTCTTGTCACTTTAGTCTTGTTGCGCGCAATACGTACGTTCAGTGTTTTTAATTTTCTCCCGTGTACGAGTATCTAATTTTATCTGTTTCCATTTAAAAGTGATTGTTTGTTATTTAATTAAATTTATGTATTATTAATCAAGATTATAAAATGAATGTACCGCTGAAGAAAAAACCTGCAGTCAAAAATTCAGAAAGGAATGGGAAGGCGAATTTAAATGGTTAAAACCGGTGATGACCGACGATGCAAAAACATTTTATTCGTGCCCTACTGAAATGTATGCGAACATTTCACACGTCAAGTTAGAATTTTAGTATATATATATATATATATATATATATATATATATATATATATATATATAGTGATAGTGGAACCAGTGTTGCCACATTGAATTAGTGAAGGTCCCTAGACTGCCATCAAAAAGTCCCTAGTTATAAGTGAATTTAGTAACAGAAAAAGTCTCCAACACTACACCGCACTATAATTTTTAAAATGGTTGGAATACTAAGTCTAAAATGTTCACTACAAAATATAATATGAATTACTTAACATAAAGCACGTATAACTGCATTTTATTAAAATTCGATATCTCGCTTCACGTTAGCTGTCAAACTTTGTTTAGCAAAGTAGTGTGTTAACCTTGAAAAAGGTGGTAGAACGCTCAGCAAACCAAATATATCATCGTTCTATTTCATTTCTTTACACGACATTGGCGTAAGTTGCAATATCTCTTGTATAACTGCGACAAAAGATATCAATTTGTCCATAGAATTCTCTGTCCATAGTCCGTTTCATGAAAGAAGTCCTTTAGCCACGGCACCACAGTCTTTGGGAAGTTTGACATCTGGTGTCAAATTCCATACATTAAATTTTATTTCGCATATTTTCCGTATGAATTCTTATAAGACACTGACTCTACGTAAAATTATATGTCAACATTATTAACATTACAAAATTATGTGTCTGACAAGTGACTGGAGTCATGGAATAATGTAGGTAATGTGAATGTGATACTTTTTTTATCCTGAGATTGTTCGTGTAGTTGTGAAATTAGTATTGAAGTTTTTAGTAAAAATAAAGTATTAATACATTTACCAAAATGCATCAACTGTCCTGAGGAGTGCAAAAGGCAGATAAGAGCCACTGGATCTGAAGGAAGGAATACCCAAAACAAAGAAAATGAGAATCCAATGGAGCTAAATGTACCAACTGAGAATGCTCAGAACTCTACAGATTTGCCACAAACACCGCTGTCAGATGGAATTAAGGAAAACCTCCATACATAACTAGCTAAAGCTGTATATGTTACCGAAACACCTCTTTCAATGGTCGAGAATCGTCTTTGGATAAATTTCTTCTAAAAACTTCCACCACAGTACAAGTTGCCGTCAAGAAAAACAATTTCTACGAATATTTTAGAAAAAACATATAACAGCATGCACCGTGAACTGAAAGAAGACTTGATGACCCAAAAGTGTTTGCATCTGATCCTGGATGGCTGGTCAAATTGCAGGAATGAAGGTGTTATTAATATCTTAATATCAAAGTCGGAACACGTATTTGTTAAGAGTATAGCCTCAGAGGATCATCGGCACACAGGCAAATATATTTACTATATAATTTATGACGTCCTAAATCAGTGATTCCCAAAGTGGTCTATATCGACCCCTGGTGGTCTATGACGATCTGCAAGGGGTCTACGTCAGCGAAAAAAAATTTGGGGGTCCATGAAATGAAAATGGTGGTCCACGATAGTGGATCTCAACACATACACTGATAGTACCTATTTACTTACATCATACTATCTTATAATATCAAAACATATACATTATTTATAAAAGTACCTATGAAGTAAAAAAATTATTATATATAAGTTGTAGGATGTTGGTATTCGCTTTGTGGTCGCAATACACTTTGAACTTGTAAAAACCTGAGAGTCGCAGTCTCAGAGCTTCGCTACCTTGCAGTGACTTGTTCAATTCGTCACTCTATAAATACGAATGTGGGACAAATACGTTTATTCATTTCCTGAATCTTGAAAAGGAAAGTGCTAAGAAAATATTTTAAAAAATATAAACAGATAGTATATCACACAAATTATAGTGAGTCAGTGTTTTTTTGTTTGAGAGTGCTGGAGAAAAGTAAGTACATTATTTTTTTATTAAATGTTTTGTACTCGTAGTTAGCAAAGATAGATAAATTACGCCAATCATGACTTTAGTTATTAGTAGTTTAATATTCAATCATGCAAAATTACACGAGTACTCCTCAGTAGTTTCTTTTTGAAAGTTTTAGCAATCGGTATTATAATTATAGTGCAATCTCCGTAATTCGAGCTAAATGTTGCAAGAAGATGTTCGAATTGTGGAATGTTTTCGGAATAATCAAAAAATATTTTTAATATACAGCTGCTAGATTTTCTGTCTTATTTAAATAATTTAATTTTGCCCACAGATGACTGATGCCATGTCCGAATCTAAAAAGAAATGTAGACAGTACAGTGTACAGTGTACAGTTCCATCATTGCCGGACAAACAATTTCCTATGTGCCTTTATGCAACAAAGTTTTGGGCAATGACGCCATGAAACCATCTAAACTGCAAGATCATCTGAAAAGATGTCACCCTGATAAAACAGAGAAAGATTTGAAATACTTTCAAACACTCAAAGATAAATTTCAGAAGAGACCTACACTGGACAGAATGTTCGCTTCGACGTCACAAAGAAATGATGATGGTTTGCGGGTGTCTTACAATATCTCGTTACTTATAGCAAAATCCGGAAAACCGTAAACTATCGGAGAGAAGTTAATATTGCCAGCCGTTGAAGAGGTTTTAAAAACTGTTTTACACAAACCTGCATCTGATATCATTAAAAGAATTGCCTTAAGCAACAATACTGTTGAAAGACGTATTGATGAAATGAGTTCTGATATTGAAAGCTTCTTATGTAATTATTTGCAAACGACCCATTTCTCTATACAACTGGACGAGTCAACTTTACCTGATAATGCAGCATTATTATTGGCATATGTTCGTTTTATTATGAATCAAGAAATCTACGAAGAACTGCTCTTCGCAAGAACTTTGATAACCGACACGAAAGGTGAATCAATATTTCATGTTTTGAAGGATTACTTCATTGACAAAGCAATTCCTTTATCAAATATAATATCAGTAGCTACAGATGGAGCACCTGCCATGGTTGGACGTTATCGTGGATTTATAAGCTATTTAAAACAAAATGTGTCAGGGGTGCAATACATTGCGTCATCCATTGACAACATTTAGTTGCTAAAAATTTGAGTGTTAGATTGCATGAATCACTTCATTTAGTCATTGATGCAGTAAACCGAATCCGAAGCAACGCGTTGAATACGCGGTTATTTGCGTAGTTGTGTGAAGAAAATGACGAACACTTTCATCAATTACTCCTTCACACTGAAGTACGCTTGCTGTCGAAAGGCAGTTTGACAAGATTTTTTGCACTTTTTGAGACTATTTTAGAATTTCTGGATACTAAAGATAAAATTTTAAAAGAAAATTTAATGAAGAGGAAAACAGACATCGCCTATTTAACAAATTTGTTTACAAAATTTAATATGGTTAATTTGCAATTACAAGGCACAATTACAATTAAATTTGATTAAAACAAAGTCCATCTTATCAACGTTTCTTGCCAGAGTTAAACTAATGAAGCAAAATATGGGACGGGGCGAATTTTCTCAGTTCCCCAATTTGTCACAGACAAGCTGCCAGGAAGACGACGTTTCAACTTATGTTCAACATTTAAATGCCCTCTATTCAGATTTTGAATCTAGGTTTGAGGATATTTTGACTATGGTAATACCACCGTGGATAATTAATCCATATGGTGACATAGAAGAAACGAATGTCATAATACAAGAGGAACTGACTAACTAAGTACAAACGAATAACTTAAGGTTCAGTTTAAAAACGGATATCAGCAATTCTGGCTGCAAAACACCATAACGGGTATGTTACTTATCCCGTATTATGGAATATAGCGAGGAAATTTTTAATTTCCTTTCCATCGTCATACCTAGTGGAAAGGGGGTTCAGCGCTGTTACCAATCTCCTACCGAAAAAAAGAAACAGACTGGACATCATTAGGCGAGGAGATTTAAGATTAACCCTTACAAAATTGACGCCAAATGTTGATAATTTATTATTAAAGCATCAGGTTCATCCTTCTCACTAAAATATTGACTTATTGCTTATGTTATTTTATTTATAGTTTATTTTATGTTTATTTAGTGCTACGTATATTTTACATAACAGATACAAAATTTTATTTTGAGTAGTTTTAATTTAAATTCAATTAAAAAATGTATAAATTAGCATGTGTTTTTACTTTAAGTTTTTAACAGTAAACTTCACTAAAGGTAGAAATTTACAGGAAATCAATATCAGGTAAGTAGGGAGTCTACCCAACACGGAAAAACATGGCAAGGGGTCTACGACACGAAAAAGTTTGGGGAACTCTGTCCTAAATGAATATAGTCCACACAAATTTGCAACCCTCATTGGTGACAACGCGAGTAATGTGCAGAGGGCATTCCGTCTTGTCAAAAAAAATCATCCTCACATAGTAGGACTCAACTGCAGTGCTCACACACTTCATTTGCTATGTAAAAATATTATGAAAATCAATACGTAAAATGCTTTCAAAGATATGGCTACACACATATACATATATATATATATATATATATATATATATATATATATATATATATATATATATATATATATACAATATGTAACATAATTAATGCACACCCTCAGACACCCCAATTAGTATATTATATTATAATCATAATACATACACTGAATTTTTAGTTAAACTATCAAATTAGTTATACTAATTCCGGAAGAATGTTGTGGTCACAGTACAAATCCACGAACGCAAAGACTTTAACTTGCTTAAAATAAAGTTCATTTTTCTTAATAAATGACAGAATTAGTAATAATGCAAATAAAACTACACTCTTAAGTCTTATTGCCTTATGTTACGGTCCATTTCAGTTTGTTTTGACTGTACAGATTTAGTGTAGTAATTTACGTAGTTTTAATTATTTTTGGGATAAAAAATTATCTGTATTAAAAATGGTAGGAATCGATTCAGTAAACGATTCTGAACAAACTACTTTCTCAAAGTGCGTTAATTACGTTACATATTGTATATATATATATATATATATATATATATATATATATATATATATATATATATATATATATATATATATATTTATATAATAAAAACTATTCGATAAAGTCAGGTCCTAACATCTCGGATTACGGCCGAAATCGTGAAAGAAAAAAATGTTGGCGAAAGTTTAAAATTACCCTGCGATACCCGTTGGGGAAGTCATTGTTTATGTTTTAAAAGCATGGAAAACACTAAAGTGGCCCTTCAAACCTTGGCTGTCCACGAAAAAGGCACAAACTTTCCTACGGAAGATATATTAACATTATTAGATGAAGATTTTTAGACAATGTTGATGAAATGCCTTGCAAATGCAAAAGTTTTTACGCGACAGTAGCCTAATGGCGTGAACCACTTGTAACACAAGTATTTTAAGCTTACCGCGAGTGGTTAAGGGGAATATTAGTAATGTTTATACAAGTAAAGTAAAGTAAAGTTACAGCCTATATACGTCCCACTGCTGGGCACAGGCCTCCCCTCATTTCTGAGAGGGTTTTAGGGCAAGGAAATGTCCGCCGCGCTGCCCCAATGCGTGTTGGTGAACTTCACATTTCTTCGAAATATTTTTTCTCTGATTCCTCAGACATGCAGGTTTCCTCACGATGTATTCCTTCACCGCCGAGCAAGTGGTAAATCAGCACTTAAAATTGCAATTAACAATTTCATTGGTGTCGGCGGGGATCGAACCCGGTTTGCTCGCGTACTGTGAAATTTAAAGCGAGCGCTAACCATCTGAGCTACCACGGCTCTTAATTCTTATATACTTACATAAATTACATTAGGTATATTAGGATATGAGATTCCTATACGTAAGCACGATTATCGAAAATCTAAAAATTACCTATTCTAATTAAATTTATAGATAATTTTAAGATTTTCGACAATCGTGCTTATCAATGAGATGTTTTCGTTAGTTGGCAAATTAAAGTAGTTAAGTACCTAATGTACTACCTGTATCGAAAGTTCATTATTATGTACCTACCTGTTTTCAATTTTAACTACATGTGCTTCAACAAACTTATGGGTACATTTTACCAGCTATATTCATCCCGGCTTCAGCAAGTGGACACGAACAAAAGGAAGCAATTTTTTTAAATAAAGATGTAGATATGTAGGTATTACAACCATAAATAGATAGCAGCGGCCTTTTAGTATTCTTGGTTTTAATACTCAAAGGCAGCGGCTAACCTAGTGAGCATGTGTGAGTGCGCGCTGCGCCCCCCCCCCCCCCTCCGTCCATCCCACTAATCGGGGAAACAATTTGTAGCGAAAGGCAAGATGATTTACAACAAAAAGGGGCGCGCGAAATTTTATAAACAGACCTTTGATAGTCCGGATGTCATGAAAAATCTATTGAATGTATCTGTCTAAAATAAAATTATTTGCATTTTTAAACAACTAATCTATCCCTGTATGGTAACTGTTTTGCAATTTTCGTTCTTCTTATGGTATAAGATGTGTTAAAACAAGTGTTAAAATTTGGAATTTTCGACGCTTATAACTTTTAAACATACTCTTTTTACTTTTTTATTTCCATACAGGGCTTGATAATGATAAGACAAATTGAAATCATTTTTTATTTTGAACGTACACATCAAACAGTGAAGTAATCGCCAGACTACGTTTGTATGGAAGAATAAAAGACTAGTGTACCCTTAAAGACGGGCATAAGAAAACGAAGCTGCTGTCAAAATGTGTCACAGAGTAGGTACATTGGTAGGCGATTATTACCCGTTTCAAAACGACCTCTAACAATGTACTGTGTGACACATTTTGACATCAGCTTTGTTTTATAACTCGTCATGACAAGACCTCCACCAAGATAGTTACTAAGTAATGAAAAAAACTAAGTAGGTATGTTATATTAATTTATTGCTCGAAATAATACAACAAAAACTTAATTAAACCTAAATTTTATTTTAATGTGTTTTCATTTAATTCAATTCAGATTCGCTTGATGAACTGTCGTCGCTATCTTCATCTCCAACCAGAATTATCAAGTAATGATCAATCTGAGTATCAATTCTTATGTCTCTCTCAAAATCTTCAAATATAAGTTTTTTAAAATGTGTCGAAAAAGGCACGTATGGCAATTCACAATGCTGTGTTGGTCCCTACTTTAACGTATGGTAGTGAAAGTTGGGTGTGGCAGAAGAAGCACGAGAGTAGAATAAACGCAGTAGAAATGCGGTCGTTAAGGAGTATGTTAGGGCTGAATCTGAATGACAGGGTAAGAAATTGTGTAATAAGAGAAGAGTGGTTTGCAAGATGATGTTGTGACCAGGATTAAGAAAGTAATGCTTCGGTGGTTTGGTCATGTGGAAAGAATGAATGAGGAAAGAGTGACAAAGAAAATTTATGGTGCAGAAGTGAATGGCAGAGTCGGGAAGGGACGTCCTAGGCGAAAATTTATCGACCAAATTGGCGATTTATTGAAAACGGGCCAAATTAGGAGTACTCTTAACCGACGAGCATATATGCGTAGGTGTATGGATGTGAAGGAGGCAAGAGAGGTGTGTCAGGATCGTGCCAAATGGAAGTCTGTAGTCTCTGCCTACCCCTCTGGGTGACAGGCGTGAGTGTTTATGTTTTTTTTTTATGTATAAGTTTTTTAGGTTTTTAGACGACCTTCACCCAGTCATCGCTTGTGACTTTATCACAGGCTTGTTTCAAAATACCCATCATCTTTTTTGTGCCGAATGGTGGTGAAGTGTTGTGGCGAGCTGCATACCCTTTGATTTGAGCCCAGATCAGCTCAATTGCGTTATACTGGCAGTGGTACAGAGGGATTCTCAGAACGCGATGACCGTATTCCAAAGCCAGTTCGTCGATTTCGTATCTTACTTTTTGAGGCTAATTTTTTTTTAACTAATTTCATTAATTCTGCTTTTAGCATCTGCATGTTTGCATCAATACCATTTTCTTGTAGCCAGCCTCCTTTTTTGTTGGCTTGGGTCGGTGCTTTTTGCAGTTGTACCATATTTATTTATGGGCATTATCCATAAATATTACTGAAGGCTCTGGCAAGCCGGGCAGTAGCACGTTATGGAACCACTCTTTAAATGTAGCAGCATTCATTTCTTCGTGATAATGAGTGGTTGTTTTTGACTTAAATGCGAGTAAGCCGTTTTCCAGAAAACCGTACTTCAAGTACCGGCGTGACATATTACGAGCCGGGCCCCTTAACCCATCGGTACTTTTGACGTCGATGCTGCTGTGCCGTCTGTCCAAAACAGAGACACAGTGTGATTGGCATTTAGTCATGTCTCGTCGATAAAAACTACATTGTTCCAGTCATCAATTTTCCTTGCTTCACTTAAAAAAGATACTCTCTTTAAAATAATATCATATTGCTCCAGAAGAACTTTTCTCTTGTCGGTTTTTTTATATTCAAAACCAATTTGTCTTAAAACTTTGGATAAGGCTGTTTTACCTCCTATAATCAAACCAGCTGCCTTAAAGGATCCCAAAAGCGCTGTTCTGTTTAGTTACTCATTTCTCGAATATTAGCCATATATATGATTCCTTATTGCGTTGGCGTCAAAGGTATCGATATTTGTCACAGGTTTTGTTCTGCGTTTTTACTTCGCTGTTCGTAACCACTCTAACGTCCGCCCCGCGCTGGTAAATATGCGTCAAACGTCCGACTACTCGCCGCCTCAAGCCGCGCAAATCTGTCGCTGCTGCTCGGTAACAAAAACCTTTGTAACAGCTAAAATATAATAGCTACATCAAAGATAAAAATATTGAAAAATATCTATACGTTTATAGATTGAACTTACCTATTTTAAAAATCGATAGTGATGATCTATTATACTTAAAATAAGGTTTAATGTCAACTGCAGAGTGGAAAATGAAAAAAACTTTCCATAAATTTGTTTTTACCAACAGAACACTAAAAAGAAAAACTAGATTCATTTCCCTTTAATATGATGCTAATATCTTGATATTTAAATATTTCTAAGTAGCTAAACAAATCAAATCAATATACACTCTCGTTGCAATTTTGCGGCGGCCTCTTGACGAGTCGTTGCGCGTAGTTCAAACTGAAGAAGATGGCCGTCCGTCTAAGGCTTTCTATACACGATAAGGTTTAATGAAATAGGAATAAGTGATAAAATATTTTAATGATTTATAATTTAGGCTTAAAACGATAAAATTAAAAAAAAACTACTTGCTAAATCGACGTCCCCGAAGAAAAAAATCGTATTAAACAAAGTAAATTTTATAGGAGAAATAAAAACTTCGTTATGTGTTGCATTAGTTCAAAGGAGTAAATTGTTGACTTTTGATATAATTAGACCAAAAAAATATCAAAAAAGGTAAGTAACTCAAAAATAGAAAAACATTAAAATTTCAAATACAGTAAAAGTGTGCAAATACGATTTTCGAAACACGAAACAAGTGTGAAAATGGAGTTTATAAGTTTATTTATCGATATATCGAAAATCCGTATTTAAAAAATATCAACAGTTTTAGTTTGAACTGATCAGTTGGAATGATCAGTTGAAGTGACCGTGTGCATCGTCCATTTGGATTTTTGTCAGTTCAACAGAGCTGTTTCAACTGATAGTACGGCCGAAAAATCCGTGGGTTGTCGTCAGTTGAAATATTTCAACTTAAGATTCCACACTTACGGTCAGTTTTTGGATGTACGTCAGTTCAACTGATCATTTTAACTGACCCTGTCTGGGGACCATACCTATTTCTTACGAACCAAGCATCGCGATTCCCGACGAATGGTCTTGCAGGTTGCATTCGTTGGGCATGTGCCAGAACTCACATACTCGTAGTAGCGAAAATATAGTCAGTCGATCATAGTCAGAATAGGTAATTCACCTAAGTAGTTTAATTACCATTTCGCAATGTATTTTTTTACTCTGTATTGGCAGCCATTAGTAACCATGGAAAGTCCGCCGTGATAGTTGTAAAGCAATCGTTGACAACGGATATTTTTATCCACAGCAGCCGATACGCAACCGTTGGCAACCGGTTATTTATCCCACTACAGACGAAAAAGGATGGTTATATTTTTACTGTGTACAAAATTTTTTCTCTATTACAATGCTATTATGATTGTGAAACGTAGGATCCATTTTATTATAGAAGGCGCTACTATCGACTAATATCTTTTTTAGCTAAACTCGTAAAGTAATTGACCGATTTTGAAAATTCTTTCACCACTAGAATGTTAATAATATTAGATGTCTAATGTAAGATGCATTTTATTATAGAGGGCGCTACTCTCTATGAATATGTTATTTTGGCTAATCTCGAAAAGTACTTGACCGTTTTTGAAAGTTCTTTCACCTTTACAATGCTAATGAGGGCGTTAGTTATGTGATTAAATTATTATATTATTATAATAATTATTTATGTTATTAATATTTTCTAGATAAATAAATGTAAATACCTAAGATGATCAACTCCAATTTTACAATTTAAGAATTGTATTTGCACAATTTACCTACTCAGGTTGATTGTTACAGATATGGGTAATATAATATATATAATCTAAAATAAACAGAGCTCCGCTTAAACGAAAAAATAGTTTCTTAAAATAAAACTAAAAAATGAAAAAAAGTGGCAGTAATAAGCATAATTTCTGTTTTTTTTATAAGATAGGATGACAAACGAGCACACAGTCCACCTGATGGTAAGTGGTTGCTGTGGCCCATAGACATCTACATCTATCCTCGATTACGAATCAAAATGCAGATGCGTTGTTATCCGTGAGGACTTAGGTGGAATGCCTCGTTTCCAGTAAACAGGGTTCCCGGTTCTCTACGCTCACCATACGAAACACAGCAGCATTAAGCCACTATTTGACGCTGGTATTCTGTGAGAGCGAGGTCCTTCCCCGGTCTAGTTGACCCATTCGTGCTACAACTATACTACTAATATAACTGCAGCATGGCTCTACCACGTAAAAATTTAATCGTAAGTATCTAGTCAATATACCACTATCGTTATCGCCAGCAACAAATTACTTTGTTTTGTCATAGTGTTTGTATAAATGCCAATGTTGTATTTGCGGTTTTTGAAAATGTGCTACTTGTATCTCATAAAAATGGCCTATTATATATTATAGGGCTTTTTGTGGTTTATTCATTACCAAGGAGAAAAAACTTACTGCACAAAAAAAATATGTGTTTATCTAATTCAAGCCATCAAAAGCGGTGGTCAACCGTTGAAAACGAAAACAACCGTTGCTATCCGCTCGGTTGAAATCGTTGACAACCGCCTTCAAATCTACCGTGACCAGGCCTGTGTCACTCTTGCTACCTGTGTGAAATAATTACCTAAAATCGCGAGGCACCCTCGGCGTTATACGCAGCAGGGGCTAGCGCGATGTAGGCGATTCAATTAAAGTTTTTTAACGCTGTTTACGTAAATATTTTTAAGTAAATACTTGTTGAAATAGTTTTTGTTTAGTGTTTAGTATATATATATATATATATATATATATATATATATATATATATATATATATATATATATATATAATGTAGTATATTTAGTATATAAAAATAGTTATAATATGTCCTCGGTCTTCTCGCAAACAAAGCCCAAACTAAGTTTTTAAATCACCTATGTACATATTTCAGATTTCAGAAATGCATCAAAGCATGAAAATTTAGAGAAAAAACGTCGCAGACTACAAAAAATTAAGAATGATCCCGAAGCCCAATTGCAAGAAAAAGAAAGGCAAAAATATTTGAATAAAAACGATCTGGGAAGAAACTTGCAAAAAAGAAAAGTAGAGAATATTCAAATCGTTACAACCAAAAGAATAAACTTAAAAAAATCAGGATCTTGAAGAAATAGTTAATTATTCTGATAAGGAAGATGCAGAAATAAATAGCGATAACAATGAGGATCCTCTAAGTCTG
Organism: Parnassius apollo; assembly: GCA_907164705.1. Lineage (NCBI taxonomy): Eukaryota > Metazoa > Arthropoda > Insecta > Lepidoptera > Papilionidae > Parnassius > Parnassius apollo. Next base: position 3,059,794 of record CAJQZP010001697.1, read on the forward strand.
ATTCCACCTCACTCGTCTAATTCTTTTGCCAGTGAATCATCGCCACCTCCAAGTCCTGATACTGATATATACGCGACACCAAATCGAATCACTAGATCTACAAGGAGAAAAAATCTCGATCAGACTTCTGTAGTTCAACTTAGTTTGGAATTAGAACCAACTTCATTCAGTAATACCGACACATCTTCATCTCGACAGCGATAGTGAGTAGTGACATAGCTACCGAATCAACACCAAATTCAATTCGATTCTTAAGCAAAAAACAAAAGCAAGCTGATCACAAAAAGTCTATTAATAAAAAAAACATGGCCCTGGAAATACCTTTTAAGAAAAATTAAATACAGGACAGATAAGCAACTGCTAATAAAAAAATATAGAAAAATTCAAGAATTGAAACTAATAAGTAAAAAGTACAGAAAACAGACAAATAGATTAAAAAACAGTATGTCTAGAAGAAAAGCAGTTGAAATGTCTGGACAAGAAAAGGTTACCATGCAATCATTGAAGCAAAAAGTATTAGCATATCCTAAAAATATAATAGAGCATTTTGAGAAGTTATTAGAACCATATAATATACCATTGCGCAAATATTGTTGCTCAGAATAAATACATCAAGAATTTTAAATTAAATTTGAAATCAGGGAAATTCATTGTACACTGTGATTTCAGCGAAAATTATAATACGAAATACGCTTCTAAGATACAGTCCTTTCATTTTGGGAGTTCAAGACAACAAGTGACCCTACACACTTCTGTCATTTATTATGTAAAAAATTAACAGATTTGTACCAAATAATTTTGAACCCCGAGCGAGTGCTTACAACACGACGCTGTTGCAATTTGGGAGCACTTGGTTCCTATACTGAACTTCATTGAGAAGGAGGTTTCTGAAGTGATGTTTTTAAATTTAATATCTGATGCCCCATCTACCTATTCAAGCTGGGATTCCTTTTTTTTTAATTAAGTATTACAATCGATTTTTTCGGCGATTTTTCCGGACTGATACGACCTGGGGACCTTCAAGAAAAGAGCTTACTCCTTTCTAAAGGGCCGGCAACGCACCTGCAATTCTCCTGGTGTTGCGGTTGATAAAGGGCGGCGGTAGTCACTTAACATCAGGTGAGCCGCATGCTCGTTTGCTTCTCATCTATAAAAAAAAAACGATGCTATCGACAATAGCTTTGATTAATATTCTTAGTGTATTGGATTTTAAAACCAAAATATTTGTTTTGAGATGTTTCTTTATCAATTGGTAATTGACAAATTGTTAAGAATTATCTTACCAAAAATATTGATCGTTGATTTTTTATGATTTTTACTAATATTGTTTTCTTATAAAGTACCTAAGTGTTCTTACAAGGTTTTTTTATGTTTACTTTAGAAAGGAATAGCTTTAGTGTTTTAGTTAAGGATAAAAGTGCCAATTTCTCAACCAAATGACTGATTAGTACTATATAGAGGATAATAAAATTTGATTTTCTTATATATCTTTTTTAATTTTGATTCCCTTGTCGTCATTTATGATTAACCTGGCCCAGAAAATATAATAAAAATGTTATATTTTGGGATACCATCCTTTCGAACGTGACGCCTGTTGGTTAATTGTGTTTATAATTAAGTTAAATTTTATGTTACATTGTTACTTATAAAAAATCTGTTTAAATAAATTTCGCCAAGGGAATGAACTGAATATGCCAAATCTTAGGATTCAACCACAACTGTTCATTAATTTTCAGTATTTTAGAAAACAAATTCGCTGCTAAAACAACGCCTTTTCTAATTATTTACAAGTCTGTCTGTAGACAGAATAAACTATATCTACTAATATACAAAAATTAATGTTTAGTATTTTCGTTCATTTTTTAATACACTACCTTATTGTATAATATGACGGCAACAGCTTTGAGTTAATAACACATAAATTACAAAAAACATCGATGAGCTCAGTTTAAACATTTTCAAAATTATGCAGATCGTCTGAAACATAGTCAAGGCTACTTACCTTATAATTATAATATGACCGAGATTATAGATGTAAAGTAACCGTTGACAACGTACATTTATCCAAAGCAGCCGATACGCAACCGTTGTCAACCGGTTGTTTATCCGACTACAGACGAAAAAGGATGGTTATGTTTTTACTGTGTGTGCTTAGCTGAATTGCTTTTTGCAATGGTGCTTAAAACTACTTGACCGAATTAAAAAATTCATTCACCTTTAGAAAGCTATTATGACTGTGTAACGTACGATGCATTTTATTTGCCCCCAACCCCCCTCCCACCTCCGGGCCCCAACCCCAAGACGATACAGGGCGCTACTATCAACGAATATGTTTTATAGCAAAACTCGTAAAGTTTTGGCTAATCTCGAAAAGTACTTGACCGATTTTGAAAATTCTTTCACCATTACATTGCTAATGAGGGCGTTCTATCTTTTATATATTTTCTAAATAAATAAAAGCAAATACTTAAGATGATCAATTTAAGAATCGTATTTACACAGTTTACCTACTCAGGTTGATTGTTGTAGATATTGGTAATATGCCATATATAATCTAAAATAAAAAGAGCTCCGCTTAAGCGAAAAAATATTTTGTTAAAATTAAACTAAAAGTGGTAGTAACAAGCATAGATTCTATATCTACTTCATCAATACTCAATATACCACTATGATTATCGTCTGCAACAAATTACTTTGTTGTACGTAGTGTTTGTATAAATAACAATGTTGTATTGGCGGTTTTTGAAAATGTGCTACTTATATCTCAAAAAAATAATACACATATAATAAAGGTCTTTCTGTGGTTTATTTATTACAAAAGAAAAAAAACTTATTGCACAAAAAATATGTTTTTATCCATTTCAAGCCATCAAAAGCGTTTTCAACCGTTGAAAATGAAAACATTACCGTTTTTATTCGCTCGGTTGAAATCGTTGACAACCATCTTCAAATTTATAATCGAGATCGACTGGTCACTAAACTTACAAGCACAAATGGTCTGTTTGTTTAGTAAGAAGATACAATGCATCATTTCCGAAAATATAATTTATAATCGAGATCGACTGGTCACTAAACTTACAAGCACAAATGGTCTGTTTGTTTAGTAAGAAGATACAATGCATCATTTCCGAAAATATAATTTATAATCGAGATCGACTGGTCACTAAACTTACAAGCACAAATGGTCTGTTTGTTTAGTAAGAAGATACAATGCATCATTTCCGAAAATATAATTTATAATCGAGATCGACTGGTCACTAAACTTACAAGCACAAATGGTCTGTTTATTTAGTAAGAAGATACAATGCATCATTTCCGAAAATATAATTTATAATCGAGATCGACTGGTCACTAAACTTACAAGCACAAATGGTCTGTTTGTTTAGTAAGAAGATACAATGCATCATTTCCGAAAATATAATTTATAATCGAGATCGACTGGTCACTAAACTTACAAGCACAAATGGTCTGTTTGTTTAGTAAGAAGATACAATGCATCATTTCCGAAAATATAATTTATAATCGAGATCGACTGGTCACTAAACTTACAAGCACAAATGGTCTGTTTGTTTAGTAAGAAGATACAATGCATCATTTCCGAAAATATAATTTATAATCGAGATCGACTGGTCACTAAACTTACAAGCACAAATGGTCTGTTTGTTTAGTAAGAAGATACAATGCATCATTTCCGAAAATATAATTTATAATCGAGATCGACTGGTCACTAAACTTACAAGCACAAATGGTCTGTTTGTTTAGTAAGAAGATACAATGCATCATTTCCGAAAATATAATTTATAATCGAGATCGACTGGTCACTAAACTTACAAGCACAAACGGTCTGTTTGTTTAGTAAGAAGATACAGTGCATCATTTCCGAAAATATAATTTATAATCGAGATCGACTGGTCACTAAACTTACAAGCACAAATGGTCTGTTTGTTTAGTAAGAAGATACAATGCATCATTTCCGAAAATATAATTTATAATCGAGATCGACTGGTCACTAAACTTACAAGCACAAATGGTCTGTTTGTTTAGTAAGAAGATACAATGCATCATTTCCGAAAATATAATTTATAATCGAGATCGACTGGTCACTAAACTTACAAGCACAAATGGTCTTTTTGTTTAGTAAGAAGATACAATGCATCATTTCCGAAAATATAATTTATAATCGAGATCGACTGGTCACTAAACTTACAAGCACAAATGGTCTGTTTGTTTAGTAAGAAGATACAATACATCATTTCCGAAAATATAATTTACGACAGTCTTTCCGGCTGAATACAATGTAAATGTCGTCAAGAGAAGAGTCGATGCGTTTTATAACCTAAGTCTGCATCATTACTTACCATTAATCATGTCAAGTTGTCAAGTATTAACTAGTAAGTGAAAAAAGAACTAGATGCGAATTCAGGTCACGAGCACGCTGTAAGCTTGTGTTGCCTTTTTTTTAAACTGGTTACCGCGTGCAAGGGTACAAAATCATAGTTTCGTTTCAAAGAAGGGTGGGGACAAAGAAATGAAGACTGATTTATAACAGGTCTAACCGTTATATTAAGAACGTTATTTCTACTTTATTTTTTGTAGAAAGCTTACGGAGTCAAATTATGACTTTTATTTTCTTCTGTTTTGCTGTTGTATTGTGTCACAATATCTTAACTTCAAGAGTTCATTACTGAATTAGATTATATTTTTATATATACCGCTATATTATAGTTGCAGGATTAATGGATCAGCTCGACCGTGGAATGACCACGCTCTCACTGAATACCAGCGTAAAATAGCAACTTCATGCCGTGTTGCGTATGGTGAGTGTAGAGACCGGATATCCTTTTTATCTATTTTGGTCCTAAGCGGTGACTACGCGTTTACAATTTGATTTTTATTCTAAGGTAGATGTAGAAATCTATGGGCCTCAGTCGCAGTCCACTCATATACAATTCGATGAACTATGTGCTCATTTGTCCCTTGTACTATTAGAATTAACTAGTCTAACTAGCTACGCTGACAGAGCGAGAAGGGGGGTGCCTAAGAGACCGGAAGAGGTGGCCCTTTGGATGTTGGCAACAAGTGTCAACTGGACAACGATGACGGGGTATGTTAGGGAGGTCCTGCTGATGAAAAAAAGGAAGAAAAAGAAGAAGAAACGGAGGAGTAGTCGCTTTAAAAAGCAATAAGGAGGAGTACCAGCACCATGAATATATATGCTAACGCGGTCCCGTGGTCCTGGGTACTTAAGAGAGAGGAGGTTTTAGTGGGTAAAATCCCACACTACCGATCTTACAACAACTGAGCCGGTGTCTTTTTGATGATTTCCTCCTCACTATATTAAAAAAAAATTATTAAAATTAAAGCTTTGGATTTATGATTTTTCTACTTTGTTATGAAAATGAGGAAAAAAGTTTTTTTAATTATAATTAACATTATATAACTAATAATATAATTTGACAATAGACATCGACACTATTATATAATTAAACTTACATTCAGTACTTTTGAGATGTCTTGTACCTGCTACAGAACTTGACTAGTCGCTCATTGTACCCCTGACTTCTTTCTGCTGCTCTGGCACTCGAAGATGTTGTTAGCTCCCCGATGTGGTTGGGTCTGGACTTCCTCGTAAGCTTCTTTTTTCTTAACTTCTTTAACTCTTCTCTTGAAGGAATTTTGACTAAGAAGTTCTCTGTTCTTGGAATCTTCTTTCTTGGAACTTGTCAATCTTGATTTTGCTGTTAAAACTATGTTACTGGAGCTTCTTGTATAATTTGTTTTTCAAGTCTTTTCTTCATTTTTTCTTTAAGTATATAATCGACTTCGATTCATCAAAAAAATTATAATCTTTTCTTATATTCGTAGATATTTAAAAAATTATTTGTCACGTCCGGTATTATGTTCATTTTATTACTAAGTATATTATTTTCATATATTTATTTTGATTAATTTATTTTCTTCAATAAATTACTTTATTTCTTATGCAGGTCCCGGCGGTGCGCTTGCATTGGAGCAGCGCACCGCCTGGCAGGGTCGCCATGTAATGTTGGGAGCTTCGGGGAGTAAATGATACGTCTAGTGGTCTTGACTGTAGATTTATTACTAACTCTCTCTCCTATCCTATTCTATCCTACATATATTTAAGCACACACTACACCCCCGTGCCTCGGAACGCACGTATAGCCGTTGGTCCAGAGCCTGACCTCTCTCGGGTAACATATCCCCGAAATTCTTCACCGCTGTATAGGAAAACGTTTTCAAGCTACTGGACTGGAAAGGATACGGTACTAAGATCAATGGCGAGGACATCACTCACCTTCGATTTGCCGGCGATATAGTCCTTATGGCAGAATCGCTGGAGGATCTAAGCACTATGCGTAATAACCTCAATACTGCCACCCAACGGATAGGTTTGAAGATTAACATGCGCAAAATGAAGATCATGTTTAACGTCCATGTCACACCTACGCCGGTAGTTGTTGGGAGCACTAAGCTCGAAGTTGTTCAAAAGTATGTTTACCTGGGATAAATAGTCTGGCTAGGTAAGTCCAACTTCGACCGAGAGGTCAAAGGACGTATTCAACTCGGCTGGGCAGCGTTCCGGAAATTATGACACATCTTCTCGTCAGGTATACCTCAAAACTTGAAAACGAGATTGTACATCCAGTGCCTGTTGCCAGTGATGACTTATGGATCTGAGACGTGGTTCACCGCTGCTGGCCGTATGAGGACGATCAAGGTCGCTCAGCGAGCTATGGAGAGGGGTTTTCTCTACGTGATAAACTTAGAAATGAGGATATCCGCAGTAGAACCAGCGAGACCGACATAAAGCTCAACGGATTAGTAAGCTGAAGTGGCAATATATTCGAAGAACCGACAACCGATGAAGAAAAAAGTTTCTCGTGTGGCAACCTCGTACCGGTAGGCTAAATATAGGGCAACCCCCCACTAGATGGAGTGATGACCTGGCCTTTCTTTTTTTGATCCCTTCCTGGATGGCTCTCAAGACGTTCTCAAAAATAAAACAAATCCGGACGAATAGCAGCCCCTGATCAAATTAAACTACATAATTATCCAAATGTGCAGAAAATTTTCAATAATTATACATACCTACTGCTACAGCAAGAATAGTAAAATAGCAGCATAGATCCGCTATGTGTACCGGACCAGATACCCTATCTACTCGTAAGGAAGCATTTCATCTTAGTCATCAGGGACGACCACATGCAAGTTGCAAATATCTTAGTTGAGGATAGGGACAGGCTGGTTTTATCACCGTCTGTATAGAAATTATTATAATAACAAAGTTATAACCGACTTCAAAGAGCTGAAAGTAACAAAATAATTTACCCGCTTGTTAATTTTTTAGCTGTTATAGCTTCAGAAGTCGATGCCAAGAAATATCGTTTTGAAGAATTAAAACCCCCACTCCTGAAGCACTGTTATATGAAAACCATTTTATATTTTTTAGTTCTTCAATATCAGTTCCGCATTAAAGATTTTATATCTTAATTACCCCACTCATAGGCATAGAATTTCCTCTCCAAATAGACTCCGAATCTTGTGTTCCCGTTTTGATATCAGAATCAGTATTCAAGCATATAGAAATATTTTTTTAAACATTTAAAAAAATAATTTTAATGAAAAAAAAAATAATTTACAAAATGTATGTGGTTTTATTTCCTCTAATTCACACGAGTATCGGTACTGCGGGGTCTTTGACAATCCTCTTACTCCTCGGCCAATGCAGAGATAATAAAACCACATACAATTTGCAAATTATTTTTTTTTCATAAATTTTTTAATGTTTTTTTTTTGAAAAAAAAATGATTTCTAAATGCTTGGATACTGATTCTGATAACGCAGTTAACGGGAACTACAGGGTTTTTGTTACATGTTGTATAAATATTAATACAATTTGATTGTTCGTATTTGATGCGCTGCCGTACCGTTCATTAGATTGCGGTAAAACTTTGTCAACATAATATTGTTTGCACTCCGCGAAGGTTATAGCCATTTTAGACCCGTTAGATGGCGCTGTTGTAGAATCCAGATATCACCCGTAAGAAGCCGGGGCAGATTGATAGACTAATGTATAAAAATTAATGTTTGTTTGTCCGTATTTTATACGTTACCATACCGTTCGTCATATAGCGGTAAATGTTTGTCAATATATTGCTTGCATTTCCGCGAAGGTTATAAGCATAGTTGGACCCAGTAAGGGATGAACTGCAGGGTCAACCAATTTTTTTTATTTAGAATAGGGTGACAAACGAGCACACAGTCTACCTGATCATGCTGTGGGTCATAGACATCTACATTTATCGTCGATTAAGAATCAAAATGCAGATGCGTTGTCACCTGTGAGGATTAAGAATGCCTCGTTTCCAATGAAGAGGGTCTCCGGTACTCTACACTCACCATACGAAACACACCATTGAGCTGCTATTTTACGCTAGTATTCCGTGAGAGTATGGTCCTACCCAGCTCGAGCCGGCCCATTCGTGCTACAACTAAAATATAGACGCAGTGTGGCTCTACCACGGAAACAAACGTTGTTAAATAACAAGCAACATAACAGGTTATTAGTGCCTAAAATGTTACATGTGACAGGCAAACAACAATCTACCAAAACACATCATAATTGGATACTGCAGACCAAGGACAATGCATCCAAATTGAAAGAAAAAAATGCTACAGGTGCGTCGTCAAGAAATACGATGAAATACCTCATAGACTGTAACTAGGGTTGCCACCTTTTTTGAATAAATATAGTATTATTCCCAAAAAGATGCAAAAATATAGCACTTTCTAAGAAATTCTGGAAAAAAACGTACACATTTATTTTAATATTTATGTATTTTTTAAAGAGATAAACACATATTTTATTGTGCAATAAGTTTTTTTCTCCTTGATAATGAATAAACCACAGAAAGCCCTATAATATATAATAGGCAATTTTTATGAGATACAAGTAGCACATTTTCAAAAACCGCAAATACAACTTTGACATTTATACAAACACTATGAAAAACGAAGTAATTTGTTGCTGGCGATAATGATTAATGATAATGATGGTATTTTGACTAAATGTAGAATCTACGCTTGTTACTACGGAACTCTTCATAGGCGAGCGAGTCCGACTCGCACTTGGCCACTTTTTTCAATTATTTTAACAAACTATTTTTTCGTTTAAGCGGAGCTCTTTTTATTTTAGATTATATATATTATATTACCCATATCTATAACAATTAACCTGAGAAGGTAAACTGTGTAAATGTGATTCTTAAACTGTAAGCATAATAAGTGGAGTTAATTGGAGAATCTTAGGTATTTACTTTTATTTATTTAGAAATAATATATATATATATATATATATATATATATATATATATATATATATATATATATATATATATATATATATATATATAGGGTAAAACCAGCAGTAACTGGCCACTTAAGCACTTTCATTAAGTCAGACTTTAATTATGTCAAAATAAGTTATTATATTAGATTTATTGCAATGCCACTAAATAATATGCACATTATTTTATATAATTCAGGGTTTTAAAAGTAAAACAAAACAATATTTTGTATCAAATTTTAATTAAATAAAAAAATTATCACTTTTGGTAGTTACTGGCCACTAATTTTAGAAACTGGCCGTCATTAAACTATTAATTGGCCGCATGAAATAATCCTCTGTTTCATCCTACTATTTACAAGGAATATAAAAAATAAACTTTAAACAAAACACATTCATTATGTTAGACAATAAATCAAAATTTTACCCGTAATATTAATATGAGATCAAAAATAATACGACATAGGAACTTTCTTAATTCACACGAACAACAAATCAACAAGTCTAAGATTAATATAGTTTTATAGCATAAAGTTTGAACCGAAGCCTTGTTTTCGTGCTTCCTCACAACCAGAGCTAAACATGGCATCACAATCACCGTCAGATGAGTCAGTATTACTCTCTCGATAGTACATGTGGCATAAAAAACTGATCCACATCTTCCATGTACATGGAGTCTGTGATATGACGGAATACAATTTAAATGAAACCGTTTTTTACACTGGTTACATTCAATAACCCTACGTGTAATGAGATTCGAACAAAAATCACTAAAAACTTTTTGTTCATTAACCTCATATGTATTTTCTCTACTTTCTTTGCATATATCTTCTTCAATTATCTTTGTTTTGCTTTTTCCATCACTTTTTTCTTGATTTTCTTCTTAGGTATACTGTTCTCTTTTTCCTTCTTCTTTTCTTCTCTTAGTCTCTTTCTTTCCTCTTTTGCAGCTTCTTCTTCAATATTTTTTAACTGTTTTGCTTTTATTCTTTCCACGTAATGGTCTGAAGTTAAAGCAAATGGCAGTCTTTCTATTTGGCGCTTTCCTTGTCGTTTAGGTGATAATGGTAAGTTACATTAGAAATTATGGAAACCGTCGAATATGTGACTTGTTTTGACGTGCTAGGCTGCGGATTGGGACTACGTTCTATTAAATTATTCTGAAGTGTCGGCTCACTATACACTTCTTTCTTTTCATCTTCTCTTTCTTCGGTTTTATTTATTAACTCACCTGTAAATTCATCAAGAATCGTCCTAGGGGTTTCGTCATCTTGTATAATATCAGTCATATAATTGTCTTCTACGATTTTTGGTCGGTTGGTCGAAAGGACCACGGTCCACGTCATTATTAATTCTATAATTATTATTGTTTTCCGTTGCAGTCAAATCTTTGCCATAAATTGTAAATTGAAAAAAGTTATCATCTGACTCTAAAATGGACGAGACTGTTCGACATTTTTCAAGAATCGATTCACCCACAATGTTACAATACTCTGAATAGGTGAACACATTCATATTATGCTCAACATTTTTTTCTGACGTGGATGTATCATCGGTTTGGTTTACCCTTGCAATGCACTTGCTAAAATCGACATTATTTGGTTCAAATGGACATATACCGTATACTCTGAATCCATTTATTAATGCCTCTTTCTTAGAACACGAGTCTACAACTGTTTTTAACAGTGGATCAAAGGTCTCTTTGATCAGACTCTTTTGGTAATTATTCGCAGCGTACCTTCTTCCAAGCAACCTTTATTGGGCGAAAAGCTGCGACATCTGCTGGTAGTATACTACAACCAGATAAAAAAAAAAAAAAAAAACAACACGATGAAAAAAGAAAAAAAAGAATGTGAGAAAATCTATTATTTCGAGCCCCTTTTTTTAGAATTTTTAAAAATATGAAAATTTTAATTAAGCTAATTGGACTCATGATTTTTTATTCAAATAACCAGTTCAGTTTTTTCAAAAAATATTATTCATGTTTCATCAGTAAGTAATTTGTATCTAAATGTAATTTCAAAAAAAAGACAGTGAAAAAAGTTTATTTCATTTTTCTTACATTTGGCTGAAGCATTCGACACCGTGTCAATAAAAAGACTAGAAAATGTCAGTATTAGAGGCGATTTACTAGTAACATGGCGTGTCACAAGGGTATAGTAGTGTTACGAGCTTGAGGTTCGTGACAATAAAAATTGCCGATAGAATTACCAAAATTAACTCTTTAATTCACTTTACACTAATAAAAACTTAAAAGACTAATAATTAATCACACTAATTCACTTTATTCCGCTCCGAAGCTTCGCTTGTGTCGCCAAATTCAATACTTCCTCGATCGCATCTTGCAGCGCCTTTAAAAACACGTTATCACCGAAACATCCAGAATATTCAAGTAAATACGCGCGCCAATCGACAAGGCGTCGAAAGTTCGAGTGTCGGGCTTCTAGAAGCTTATTTCTTCGTTTCGATGCTAGATGGCGCTGTCGGTTGAAAGATTAGTGATGTCATTTTCTGGAATCGCTCTCGTCCCCGACACTAGATGGCGCTAGTGCCGGGTACATGACGCCAACTTAGGCGCACAACACTAGTATACTCGGGCAACCTTATTCCTTATTTATATTGATAGTTTTACAAACTTTGATCTCTCTCAGGGACATATAATTTCATATGCAGATGACACTGTTTTGATATTTGCTGCGGATACGTGAACAGATGTATTCTCATCTGCACAGATAGGTATTAAATGCAATTACTAATTGGCTTAATAGTAATAAACTTTTACACAATATTACGAAAACAAAATATATAGTTTTTTCATTAAGAAAACCTATTCGCAACCTTGAAAATTTTAGCTTAGTGATTCATTCATATAATTGTCCAACAAGGGATAATAGCTGTTCCTGCTTTTCACTTGAGTCTGTTGAATATATCAAGTAATTAGGGGTACAATAAATAGTAATTTAAATTTTAAACAACGTATTAACAAACTAAGCAAAATAATTCATAAATTAATATGTATTTTTAAAACCATTAGACACGTTTTTGGATCCAAATATACTAAAAAGAGGTTATTCAGCTTTATGTTAGTCTATTATAACGCATTGCCATGAGCGTTAATTCCTAAACAAAAAAGTCTGTCAATGTCATGAAAGCGCGATCACGCGTCACTATACACGCACACTACAGCATTTTTGTTTGTGTTCACTGCATTTACGCATACTATCAAATTGTACACGTGTCAATACACTGGAGCCGCTGTCTACACGCGTAAGCAACGTAAGGCGTGGACTATGTCGATATTATTTATCGATAAACAAGTCATCATAGTCCGTATAAGTTCAGCGATTGATTTTTAGTATTTTTTATTTCATTACCTACAGCCCTTCACAAGTCCGCTGCTGAGCATAGGCCTCCCCCAAGGGGTGCCACAAAGCACGGTTCAGATCCACCTACATCTATCAACTTCCTACATGTCTTACCAGGTCGTCACTCCATCTATTGGGGGGTAGCCTTGCACTTCACCCACTGGCTCGGGGCTGCCACTCGGGAATCTTTTTTCCCTCATCGGTTTTTTAATGGGATAAGGAGACAAACTAGCACACCGTCCACCTGACGGTAAGTGGTTGCTGTGACCCATAGACATCTACATCTATCCTCGATTACAAATCAAATTGAAAATGCGTTGTCACCCGTGAGGACTAAGATGAAATGTTTCCATTAAAAAGGGTCTCCGGTGAGTTAGCTCACTTAATGGTCAGCCGCCGTAGAGTCTACATCACCTGAAGATGCCTCGTGTAGAGGCGAAACACGTGTCGTATTATCGTCGATGTTGTGTCTTTCCTGGAATAGTGGTGTTGGAAGTAGTGGTGTTGGGAGTAGTGGTGTTGGGAGTAGTGGTGTTGGGAGTAGTGGTGCTGGGATTAATGGTGACGGGATTAGTGCACGCAATTGAGGGAGGGCGGGAGGTGCTCTTCAATCTAGGTAAGACACATCATTGTATTTAATTGAGCGGATCTTTATTATAATGAATTTCCGCAAAGTAACGCCTGATTCTATCAATTACACTTTTTAATGTAAAAACAGAAATTTATTGATTTAAAAATATTAATAACAAGTTCAACAATCATTTATCTTTCTAACAATGTGTTTTTATACCATTTATGTGTTCAATATGATTGTTAGGTATGATTTCATGCGACAAAACGTTGGATTCTTGATTTTTAGGCGCTAGTAGAAAATACCCAAGCACTTTGCGCATAGGTAGGGAATGCAAAAAAATATTTTATATTGTTGATTGAGAATTGTTTTACACTTTTTCACGATCATAATTATGAGCATTATGAGTCATGCACTTTTGGATTTTAATATTTTTTTTTTATTTACGTTTGACATAAAATTATCAGAAAATTATGAGTAATAGTAACCTTGGTTATTTGTGAAAACTTGTGTGTACTTAAAATAATTTAAAAAAAATTACGTGTGCATGAGCGCTTAAGGCATGTACATTTGGATTTACCAAAATTTATTTTTACATACTATTGGATATTTACTGGATGTATACAGTATTCCAAGTGCCTCTGTAGACTTTTATTGTCATTAGACTACTGTGGTTTACCTACTCCATTGTACATCCGTTTCAAAGCGCGCCACCTAGCCTAGAGTTCTTTTTGCCAGTTTGCTTCACGAAATCTAATCTAATACCACTAATAATAGTCCAAGACATGCTCAAAATTAATGTAAAATCGTATTTATATTAAACATAAACAGTTCCTGTTCAAAATGAGTATAATGTACGATCTTCATCAAATGGAACTTTAAAATAAATCTTTGGTCTACTCTCGAAAAAAAAATTGTTTTAAGCTTTTCTGCCAGCAGTTTTGTCCGTTTAAATTGAAGCTAGCGCATTAGCGTTGACTCTTGCAAAAGTGGAACACGACGGTATAATACGATGTGTAGATAAGAAAAACTGTCTATTAACTTTGCGGAATATAGGAGTTAAAAACCGTTAGATCACATCATTTTTTTGAAGCCATAACTTTTTGAATACAATCTAGGTATTGTGATCATTTGATATGAAAAGGAAATATAATGTATTTTATTTTTCATCAAATAATTTTTAAGCCATTTATTGATTTATTTTATAATTTAACTAGCTGTTGTAACATGAGTGAAATAATTGTGGAAATATCGTTTTAAATTTGTAACAGTTATATTGTTTAATTAGAAATGATAATACATTCATCGAAATGGAATGATATTTAACTTACAAATAATTTTTTGATGCGATGCGATACGCGTGCCACCTACTTTGAACTGATTGTACTATATATGTATACATTACGCCTATAACAATTGCGCTAGTGGAAGTAATAAGTGGACAAAATTTAACCGCAATCTGATAAACGGTATGGCAGCGCATAAAATACAAACGAACAAACATTCATTTCTATATAATATTAGATTTCTTTGCCATCTTTTTACTCGTAAAAGTAATTGTCCTTTTACGTATAATAATATGTAAGCTTATTCTGATACATAAAATATATTCTGTTATCCTCTAGTAACATGTCTTTCAGTGGAACTCGTTTCCTTACTACAAATATCGTTTTATTTTTAAATTTACCTACGTATTATTATTAATATAAACGTCTAGACTCTCATTTTAAAAGAGCTCTGGACATGGAGTGGAGCAGAGAAGATGAGAAACCGCCGCGCTGCCCAAATGTGATTATATACCTATTTGTCTTCAATATACTTTTAATTTTTGCACGATTACCATCGCTGAGTACGAAGTAAATTGTAGCTTTTCGTTGTATTTATAAGTATTTTAAGCGTCATCGATCTATATAAATATAGTTTTATCGTTATGTTTATTTTAATTCTTTGCAGAACTTCCACATAACAAAATAACCCATATCCTTATGTGTATGTTTTAGGAACATAACGAGCATTGTCTCGTAAAACGAACTAAAACAAACCTTTTAAAAAAATATGAATTCTCCCTTGAGTTACATTCAGTATATTTTTGAATGTTTTGGATGTTGCCAATGTTGCTTTACTAGTTTAAAGCTTTCTATGTACAGACTACAAAAAGAAGTATCCTAGTTAGGGTTACTTTTTACTTGACATATTTAATGGCGGGGAAGTTATTTAATTTGTTCGGAAAATGTAAGGATTAATTTTTCTTTCCCACACGTTCGATCTCCGCTGGCACCAATGAAATTGTTAATTGCAATTTTAAGTGCTGATTTATCACGTGCTCGGCGGTGAAGGAAAACATCGTGAGGAAACTTGCATGCCAGAGAAATAAGAAAAAAAAATATTTCGAAGACATGTGAAGTCCGCCAACACGCATTGGGGCAGCGTGGCGGACAATTCCTTGCCCTAAAACCCTCTCAGAAATAAGCGGAGGCCTGTGCCCAGCAGTGGGTTGTACCTATATATGCCGCAACTTTACTTTACTTTTTTTAATTTTTCTTTGAATAATGAGGAATCTTTTAAGGGATTATTATTACTATTATTTGGGGTATCTATATAGTTTTATACTATTATTATTAGGGTATTTATAAAGTATTCTCATCTGGTTTTTTTTTTAAGGAAAAGGGTGACAAGCGAGCACACAGTCCACCTGATGATAGGTGGTTGCTGCGGCCAATAGACATCTACATCTATCCTCGATTGCGAATCAAAATGAAGATGCGTTGTCACCCGTGAGGACTAAGATGGAATGCCTCTTTTCCAGTAAAAAGGGTCTCCGGCTCTCTACACTCACCATACGAAACACAGTAATATTAAGCTGCTATTTGACGCTGGTATTCTGTGAGAGCGTGGTCCTTTCCCGGTCGAGCCGACCCATTCGTGCTACAACTGTACAATTAATATAGCTGCAGCATGGCTCTACCACGTAAAAAACAACAATCCCAAAAAGATGCAAAAAATATAGTACCTGCTTTTGAGAAATTCAGAGAAATTTTACCATATTTATTTGTTATTGCTCTTTGCTTGGGCCATAAGTGATCTATTATCACTGAGCAATTTAGATTTATATTAAAGTAAATTAACATTTAATTTTTAATTAAATTAATACATACTAGGCAAAAGGGTAGGCAGAGACTACAGACTTCCATTTGGCACGATCCTGACACACCTCTCTCGCCTCCTCCACATCCATATACCTACGCATACATGCTCGTTGGATAAGGTTACTCCTAATTTGGCCCGTTTTCAATATATCGCCAATACGGTCGATAAACTTTCGCCTAGGACGTCCATTTCCAACTCTGCCGTTCACTTCTGCAACATAAATTTTCTTTGTCACTCTTTCCTCATTCATTCTTTCCACATGACCAAACCACCGAAGCATTCCTTTCTTAATCCTGGTCACAACATCATCTTGCAAACCACACTCTTCTCTTATTACACAATTTCTTACCCTGTCGTTCAGATTCAGCCCTAACATACTCCTTAACGACCGCATTTCTACTGCGTTGATTCTACTCTCGTGCTTCTTCTGCCACACCCAACTTTCACTACCATACGTTAAAGTAGGGACCAACACAGCATTGTGAATTGCCATACGTGCCTTTTTCGACACATTTTGACTCTTCACAATAGAGTGCAGGGTCCCATTTACTCTATTTCCTGCTTTCACTCGTCGTTCTATATTCTTATCATATCTCCCATCCCTGCTAAATACGCATTCCAAATATACAAACTCATCTACTCGTTCGATCAACTCCCCTTCTATTCTTATTTCACATATCATTTTACTTTAAAAGTTTAATTAAAGAGTTCCAAAAGAATGACAAATGGGTAAATATACGGTATTTGATTTTTTTCTGTCGCTGAAGGAAATGTTATTTGTTTAATTCAATAATAATAATAATATCGCTATTTGACACTATTTCTGAATTTATAATGATAAGGGCCAGAAGATTTTTTCATTTTTTTGAATTTTATAAGCACCAGGGGAAATTGTGCCATCAGGGGAGTGACACTATTGGCAGAGTAGTGACAAATTAAATCAGGGAAGTGATAGGCCATTGATTATTGGATAAGAAAGGGGAATGATATTGAATAAAAGTGTATATTTTTATATATAAAAAAACATTCAGTCTTAATACTTTCTAAATGCAAGCTTATTTTTATATTAATGCTTAAGTTTCAATTACCCGAATGAAATAACACAATTATTAATATTTTCTGCTTATCAGTCTCCTCCGAGATTTGAACAAATTAAGTAATCGTCTAATAGAAAGATACTGTTTGACAGATTTTAATTATAAAATTTTCAAAAACTTAAAGGCGATCTAAATAAAACAAAAAGATAAACTTCGGTTACAAAACAAAACAATAGTAATGTTACGAGCTTGAGGTTCGTGACAATAAAAATTGCCCATAGAATTACCTAAATTAACACTTTAATTTTCTTTACACCAATTAAAACTTAAAACACTAAAAATTAACCACACTGATTCACTTTATTTAGCTCCGAAGCTTCGCTTGTCTCGCCGAATTCAATACTTCCCCGATCGCATTTTGCAACGCCTATAATCAAAAAAATAACAAAAAAAATAATGAAACAAAGCTAAATATTGTATACAATGGCGAAAATATAGAACAAGTAAAAGAAATTTCCTTTCTCGGTATACATATAGATGCATTCTGTAACTGGAAAACTCACATAGAAAAAGTATGTAATAAACTTAACCGCTTTGTTTACGTATTACGGAACCTTACAAAAACGGCATCGCCCACATGGCGAACAACTATACAGCTACGTAAAGAAAAAAAACCCGATTATCTTTAAATTTTGGACTATTTTTAATAATAATATATAATGTGACATAAAAATATAAATATTAATAATGTGATAGTGCAATTAATAGTAAATGTTTTTGTTTTATTATGTCGCTTTCTAGTTTATTTTTATGTTTTTTTTGTTTGTTAATTATTGTCAATGGTTTTTTTTTGTAATTTTAATCTATATTGTAGTTAATAATACTTAATGTTTTTAAATTTATATCATTTTGTACACCAGAAATGGTTAATGTGTTGTACTATATTTTTTCTTTATAACAACTGTAAAACACACACATTATGCAAAATAATCAAATAAATAAATATAAATACACATTAGTACCGAATCATCCAGAACATTCAAGTAAATACGCGCACCAATCGAATAAGCGCCGAAAGTTCGAGAGTCAGCTTCCAGAAGCTTAGTTCTTCGTTTCGACAACAGATGGCGCTGTCGGTTGAAAGATTAGCGATGCCATTTTCTGGAAAGCTCTCCCCTCGCTCCGTTACCCGACACTAGATGGCGCTAGTGCCATATGTCAACTTAGCCGCGCAACACTGCCCCCTCCTAAGACATGCTCGTCTCGAGCATTATCGGCCCCATAATAACGCGCCAGGCGATCCACATGGACGATCTTAGAAGTCCCTCTTGCGCCTTTCTGTATCCAGTAGGTTACATCGTTGATCCTGGTCACAATCCGGTACGGGCCGTCCCATTTAGCTTGCAGCTTAGGAGATTTCCCTTTGCTGCGGACTGGATTGTGCAACCACACTAGTGAACCTTCGTCGAACCCTTTGTTGTTCATTTTGCGGTCGTACCGGGTTTTCATCTTTTCAGACATTTGCTGGCCCGATTGTCTGACGTGCTCATAAACGTCATTCATTTTGTTCCGCAAGTCATTTGCATAATCGGTTATACTGCGAGGAGCATCAGGTGGTATCCCGGTGATCAGGTCCGCAGGCAGCCGTAATTCTCTCCCAAAGTTTGCGAAAACTGGTGTCACTGATTTACTATCGAGAACAGAGCATCGATATGACAACAAAAACGGTTGTATGTGCTTATCCCAATCTCGTTGCCGATTGTCTACAACTTTTGCTAGGTACCTCTCCAATGTCTGATTAAATCGTTCTACCATTCCATCAGATTGCGGGTGATAAGAAGTCGTTCTTGTTTTATGAGTACCCATAACTCGGCATGTTTCCTGGAATATTTGAGATTCAAAATTCCTTCCTTGATCGCTGTGGATCTCTAAAGGTACTCCAAAACGACAGAAGACTTCATGAACTAGTTTATCCGCAACTGTTGAAGCTTCTTGAATTGGAATGGCGAAGACTTCTGGCCACTTAGTGAAGTAATTCATCACAACCATGAAATACTTGTTACCGCTTTCACTCTCCGAAAACGGCCCCGCCACGTCAATGGCTATTCTCTCCCATGGTGCACCAACATTGTACAACTTCAATGCACCTCTACTACGAGTCTGAGGTACCTTTACAGCCGCACAACTTGTACATTTGCGACACCAGTCCTCGATATCGTTTCGACAGTGGACCCAGTAAAACCGTTCTCGGATCTTCAGTAGAGTTCGTTTAACTCCTCGATGGCCTCCTGAATAATCATTATGGTACAGCTGTAGAACATCCGGTACTTTAGCTTTAGGGACAACCATTTGCAAATGACAGCTGTCTCCCCGAACACTTTCCCATTTACGGCACAGAACTCCATCCTGAAGCAGCAAGCTGTCCCACTGGGCCCAATAGCTTTTAGTGGTCGAACTCATCGCTGAGACGTCGCTCCACTTGGGCTTGGAAGCACTGGCCTTCATCCATACCAGAATCGGCTTGATGTAAGGATCTTCCTGCTGTGCACGTTGTAAGCTGTCCTTCCACTCGTTGCTGAGGTGGTCTGCCCTGAGCATCCTCACGGATACCACTTCCTTACTCTCTTGCCTAGTACAATGTTTGCAATTTTCAGGACTAGGTCTTCTTGACAATGCATCTGCGTTGCCATGAGATTTCCCGCTGCGATGTTCGATCTCAAAGTCATATTCCTGCAGTAGTTCAATCCACCTTGCAACTTGTCCTTCTGGATTTTTAAACTGCAATAGCCATTTTAGTGCAGCATGGTCAGTTCGTAAGTGAAATTTCCGCCCCAAAAGACATTTGCTAAAATGCTGCAACGACTTTACCACAGCTAGCAATTCGCGTCTTATGACACAATAGTTCCCTTCCAGTTTTGACAAAGACTTGCTGAAGTACGCTATCACGACCTCTTGGTCACCATTCCGTTGAGACAACACACCGCCAAGTCCTATATCACTTGCGTCTGTGTCAACTATAAATTCTTTGCTTGCATCAGGGTATCCCAAAATAGGTGTTTTGCACAGACGGTCCTTGAGCTCCTGGAATGCGATATTGCAACTTTCATTCCAGCAGATATGTCGCTTCTCCTCGGTTAGCTTATGCAGAGGTTTGGCTATATCTGCAAAGTTATTCACAAATCGCCGGTAATAGGAGCACAAACCCAAAAATGCTCTAACCTGCCTCTTGTCTTTTGGAACCGGCCAATCCTTGACATCTGCTATTTTCTCTGGATCCGTGCGGATACCTTTTTCCGATACTACATACCCCAAAAAGTTGACTTGCTGTTTGAATAGTGAACATTTCTTCGGACTCAACTTGAGGTTGGCACTCTGAATCTTCATGAGCACGCGTTCCAGGTTTTGAAGGTGTTCCTCAAACGTACGGCCCACGATGATGATGTCATCCAAGTAGACCAGACAGGCATCGCCAATTATCCCGGTGAGTACAAGTTCCATCAGCCTTTCAAACGTTGCTGGAGCATTGCACAACCCAAACGGCTGTAGCAGCCAGATTAATCAAACCGAAACGGGAATAAATAATATATACTCCGCTGCTACCATAACGCGGAAGGCGAGAATAAATAAAAAAACATTTTATTTCCTAATTATTCTTGGCTACTGAGATACTGCGGACTGTATATAGATAATTTGACGTTCTTATAAAGAAACAAGAAGCAGCCGCAAATATCATTCAGCGCCACACCGACTTCACACGCGCTATCGTCACGTATCCGTCGACCAATGGTGAGCCGTTTCTTCAACGCCGCAGTTCGTTTCCTCTTGCTGTTCCGGAGCTGTATTCCACACCGCCGCCGCCCGCCGACTACGCGTGCGCACCGATCTGCATGTCTTATATAGCCCGGTCCAGCGACGTAGCTTCGTGAACAACAAACAAGTCTCACGCCGGGAAACGAAACGTAGATAATTGTATATTTTAAATAGTTTTCATTGGTCATAAAATAAGCAATATAATTGGCTAGGCAAAATATTAATTGTTACCATTGGCAAATCAATAGTGAGCCAGCCATATAAATATAGGCAAGGTTGATGCAAAAGATATTCCATTCCGAATCCCATTCGACAGTACATTCATAAACATAAACAGTAGTTTCATTTCTCCACCTTAAAGAAAACCACTCGGAGTCTGTTAATAGTGGACAGTTCGTCTCCACTATTACAGTGGTGACCCCGTACGAACACCGAGGGGGGAAGATCCGGTACGAACACCAAGAAGGAACACCCTGCGACGTACCACTACTATTGCACGAACACCGCGAAGGAAACCCGTACGAACACCGAGAAGGAAGACTTCAGTTTATATAAAATCAGTGTAATCAAGCCGTCATTATGGAGCAGGAGGCAAACACATATACATCAAACCCGGTAAAGGAACCAGAAATCGCCGGTATATCTCTATCGTTAAGAATACCACCGTTTTGGAGAGACAAACCACGACTTTGGTTCGTCAGTTTTGAAGCCGCAACGAATGGTTTAAAGAAGAGCCAAGCGCAATTAGCACAGATGGTGATAGCCCAACTTGAGAAACAAGACATCGAACAAATTGCGGACCTGTTGTACAACCCACCAGCAGTCGACCAGTATAATTCACTGAAGGATCGTCTGATCTCCGCATATGAAGAATCCGACAGTCGACAGCTACAGAAACTTCTATCAGAAATAGAACTTGGAGACCAGAAACCCACACAACTCCTACGCAAAATGCGTACTTTGGCGCGAGATAAAGTTCCGGATTCAACACTACGGCTAATGTGGGTAAACCACCTACCACCACATATTCGATCGGTAATAGCAGTCAGCGAAACATTCAGCACGCAGACGAAGCTCGACGAACTGGCACTCCTGGCGGACAACATGATCGAAAACAGCAGTAGCTCACACATATCGATCATCGAAGGCACTTCAACAAAGGCCAATGATACCCAGTTTCTTCTCGAAGAAATTCGGAAGCTATCATTCGAAGTCGCCGCGCTCAAAGCTTCCCAGCATCATACCTTTTACCAGCAACAGTACAACCAGCGCAATCAGCAACACCGAAGATCCCCTTTTCCTTCATCGGCCAGATCACCGGCAAGATCACCTTTTCGTCGCAACCGCTCTGCAAGTAGAAGTCGAATAAGCTCAACATCAAGATCCCCTTACTGCTACTATCATCGACGTTTCGGGGTCGAGGCAAGAAAATGCACAGCACCGTGTACATTCAAAAATGAAAATACGAATACGGAAAACTAACTAGTACGCTCGATGCGACGGGATCCAGCGTAACAGCAAAGTCCTACCGTCTTTTCGTCACCGATAAAAAAAGCAAGCTTACTTTCCTTATCGACACCGGAGCAAATATCTCAGTGTTACCGCCGAAGCAAGGACAGAAGTTGAAGCCACTAGATTTTCAACTCTATGCAGCAAACAATACGGTTATTCCTACATATGGAGAAAAAACAATGGAACTAGATTTTAATCTACGCCGACCATTCAAATGGAGATTTATCGTCGCTAAAGTCAGCAAACCAATCATCGGTGCTGATTTTCTTCAACATCACCAGTTGGTCGTCGACATCAAAAATAGAAGAATCATCGACGGGAAAACCAATCTTGCATCTCAGTCTTTTGTACAAGCAACCAATCTGCCCACAATAAGAAGCATAGATGTGCAACAACCGTATCACAAGATCCTCGAAGAATACCCTGGTATCACAAGAATAACTTCAATGAAATTAACACCGAAGAACGACGTTGAGCATTTCATCGACACCAATGGACCACCACTTCATTGTCGTGCACGTCCAATCGCACCACACCTATACGAGCAAGTTCGAAAGGAATTCGAAAACATGATTGAGCAAGGAATATGCCGTCCAAGCAAAAGCCCTTGGTCATCACCACTTCACATTGTACCGAAGAAGAACGGAGAATTACGAGTTTGTGGAGATTACAGAAGACTGAATTCTATTACCACTCCTGACCGCTACCCAATACCGCGAGTCAGGGATTTCACTCATCAACTATCAGACAAGACTATATTCTCCACCATCGATCTCAACCGAGCTTACCAACAAATAAGAGTCCGCGATGAAGACATAGAGAAGACAGCAATAATTACCCCAATGGGATTATGCGAATTCCCAAGAATGATCCCAGGATTAAAGAACGGAGGTCAAACTTTCCAAAGATTCATACACGAAGTACTTCATGGACTGGATTTCGTTTTCGCATTTATTGATGATCTCCTTGTTGCAAGCCCTGATAAAGAAACGCACGAAACCCATCTACGCACCGTGCTACAGCGATTAGAAGACAACGGAATCACAATCAACCCTTCGAAATGCATATTTGGACAGCAAGAAGTTCAATTTCTTGGTTTCACCGTCAGCAAGGAAGGAATAAAACCGCCTGCCGAAAAAGTCAGAGCAATCATCGATTATGCAAAACCTAAAACTATCGAAGAGCTAAGGCATTTTCTTGGGATGATAAATTTTTACAGAGAACACATACCTAAAGCCGCTGAAATCCAAGCACCACTTCACGCCTACCTTCACAACACGAAGAAAAAAGATAAAACGTCAATCGAATGGAACGATGAAGCCACGAAGGCATTTGAAGCTTGTAAAATTGCGATCCAAAATGCAGCTTTACTCGCTCACCCATCACACGAAGCAACCCTTGCTATCTTCAGCGACGCATCCGATCTCTCAGCAGGAGCAGTTCTCCAACAATACAGCAATGGGAAATGGCAACCACTTGGATATTTTTCGAAGAAGTTCTCCGATACTCAACGTAACTACAGTACATTCGACCGAGAGCTACTCGCTATTTACATGGCTATCAAGCACTTCAGAAAAACGTTCGAGGGTCGAAACCTGATCGTTTTTACCGACCACAAGCCATTAACATATGTACTTCCAAAGAAACCATCACTATCGGAAACACCACGAAGAGCAAGACAACTTATTTTCATAAGTGAATTCACGACCGACATACGTCACATCAGTGGAAAGGACAACATAGTTGCCGACGCACTCAGTCGCGTACCAATCGACAGTGTAACGTGCCCTACATCAATCGATTATCATAAGATCGCCGCAGCACAAGACAGAGATAGTGACAACATAAAACATCTAGCGAAGCAAGGTAACTTGTCCATCAAGCAAGTTACAATGCCAATGACGCATCTACCTATATACTGTGAAGCCTCAACGACAACCATGCGACCATACATACCAGAAGAATGTCGTCGCGAAGTCTTCAATGCACTGCACAACATTAGTCATCCAGGTGTTAGAACAACAAGAAAACTCATCACTGAAAAATTCTTTTGGCCTGCAATGCAAGCGGATGTTGGCAACTGGGCGAAGCAATGCATTCAATGCCAAAAATGCAAAGTACAAAGGCATACATCAAGTAGTCTAGCTACATTTCCACCCACGGAGAGATTCGAACACTTGCACGTTGACATCGTTGGACCATTACCTACTTCACCGCAAGGACATCGTTATCTCGTAACAATGATCGACAGAACAACAAGATGGCCAGAAGCAATACCTACCGATGATACTTCAGCCGAATCCGTCGCGAAGATAATTTATGAAAATTGGATTACTCGTTTCGGATCACCTAAAACCATCACAACTGATCAAGGAAGGAATTTCGAAAGCAACCTATTCCTCAAACTTCTTCTAACTATGGGAATACAGAAGACGCGTAGAACAGCATACCATCCTCAGTCAAACGGAATAATCGAACGATGGCATCGTACATTAAAGACTGCACTCAAAACTCGTTTATCTCAACATACAAAGTGGATTGATGAGCTACCTACAGTGCTACTCGGACTACGAGCAACACCGCGTGCAGACACTAGTCTTAGCGCCGCTCAGCTAACCTACGGCTGCAGCATAAGGCTGCCGTGTGACTTCTTCAGTTCAGCAGCGTCAAACAAACAAGAAATGGATTACGATTTCGTAACTAAACTTCGAGAATCAATTAACAAAGCCTTATCGTTGAAATGCACCGAAATGCAATCACACAGAAATAATAAATCAGTATTCATTCACCAAGATTTGAAAACATGCAAACAAGTTTTTGTAAGAAACGACGCAATGAAAAAACAATTTCAACCTACCTACGATGGACCGTATAAAGTATTAGAGAGAAATAGCAAGACTTTTAAACTACAAATACCCGGAAGGAAATCTACGATTATATCGATCGACCGACTAAAGCCTGCCTATATTATTAACGAGGATACTGCAGAGGATTCATCATCATCAAAACCACCAGCGAGGAAGCTTGAAACTTCATCATCTACATCAACCCAGTTGAAACCTATTTTAAAAACTACGAAATACGGGCGAGTCGTCAAGCCTCCGGTACGCTTTCGCTGGGGGAGAGTGATGTAGCAGCCAGATTAATCAAACCGAAACGGGAATAAATAATATATACTCCGCTGCTACCATAACGCGGAAGGCGAGAATAAATAAAAAAACATTTTATTTCCTAATTATTCTTGGCTACTGAGATACTGCGGACTGTATATAGATAATTTGACGTTCTTATAAAGAAACAAGAAGCAGCCGCAAATATCATTCAGCGCCACACCGACTTCACACGCGCTATCGTCACGTATCCGTCGACCAATGGTGAGCCGTTTCTTCAACGCCGCAGTTCGTTTCCTCTTGCTGTTCCGGAGCTGTATTCCACACCGCCGCCGCCCGCCGACTACGCGTGCGCACCGATCTGCATGTCTTATATAGCCCGGTCCAGCGACGTAGCTTCGTGAACAACAAACAAGTCTCACGCCGGGAAACGAAACGTAGATAATTGTATATTTTAAATAGTTTTCATTGGTCATAAAATAAGCAATATAATTGGCTAGGCAAAATATTAATTGTTACCATTGGCAAATCAATAGTGAGCCAGCCATATAAATATAGGCAAGGTTGATGCAAAAGATATTCCATTCCGAATCCCATTCGACAGTACATTCATAAACATAAACAGTAGTTTCATTTCTCCACCTTAAAGAAAACCACTCGGAGTCTGTTAATAGTGGACAGTTCGTCTCCACTATTACACGGCATTACTTTAAATTGCCACAGACCCTTTCCCGTCGAGAACGCAGTTTTCTCCTTGTCCTTAGAGTCAATTTCAACTTGCCAGTAGCCACTTTTTCGATCCAGCGTGCTAAACCACTTTACTCCTGTAAGCATGTCCAGCGTGTCATCAATTCTTGGCAAGGGATAGCTGTCCTTCTTCGTAACGTCGTTCAGACGGCGGTAGTCAACACAAAACCGCATGCTGCTATCCTTCTTTACCAGCACCACGGACTAGAGGAAGGTTCAATAACACCATCCTTCACCATTCCTTCAATCATGGTCTACTTCCTTTTCACGTGCTACCGGCAATCTTCTTGGCCGCTGACAGATAGGCAATTCTTCTCCTGTGTTTATTTTGTGTTGAACTAAGCCAGTCTTTCCTATGTCAGCATCGTTTGATGAGAATACATAGGCGTACTTGAGTAACTACTTCCTTGCCTTGACCATTTCGTTCGGGGAGAGAACGTTGCGACAGTCTTCCATAAGTGTGGTCACTCTCGTTTGTGCATCCTTGCTAGGGGTCTCACTCGATAGATGTCGGCACCGACGTAACCAATCCACTTCCTCACAAGTACCAACCAGCGTGCCTTTTTCTGTAATTGTTCCCGGTCACAAAGGTTCAGTACACGTACTCCTGAGGTGTCAGTGGTCCTGACCAAGGTTCGAGCTACTTTCCATGGAAGGTCATTGTTTACCCTTTCCACAAGTACACAACGGTGAGCTTGCCCAGCGTTTCGAGGAAGACTAACCGGCACAATCGTTTCTGATCTCGGCGGAAGAACAATCTTCTTAATGCTGTACACGTTCCCTGGTAACGCACCTTCCATAAAAAGTTCCTCCTGTTCACATTTCAAAACACCCTGCTTAACGTCGATCTCACAACAATTATTCCTCATAAAGTCTAGGCCAAGGATGCAGTCGTCCATTATATCAGCCACGATGACATTATGCAGGTAGATCACGTTGCCTAGTTTCAACTCCATCTCCTTCTCTCCACGGACCGGTGGCTGTTACCAAATTAATGCGTTCTCGGTTGTATGCGGACTCCCCAAGGAACTGACTTATAAGTTGGGAACTAACAACCGTACGAGAGGCTCCAGTATCTATGGTCAGTTTACACGGCATTCCGTTGACCTCGCCCTTGATGATCAGACTGTTCCCATCATGGGTTTGTGAGATCGAGATCCTTGGGGCTCTTTTAACATCAGCCAGCACCCGCCCCGCAGTTCTGGCTTTTACTCGTTTCCCTGCTGCTGCTAGGCGGGGCTGTTAGCCGCACCACCCTCCTGATATCGTTCACCTTCCCTTTCTACGGTTCGCTTAGGGCAGCTGGATCGAAGATGGCCCTTTTCCCCACAGCCATAGCATCTAGGGCTGTATCCTTTATTGCGGTCGCGAACCGTAGCTGCTGCAATCTCCTTGACTCGATGGGAGCGAAGATCCTGCCGCACGGCTTCCACCTCCAGTGCATAGGCCAAGGCGTCCTTAAGCGTCTCGTGGTGCCCGAGCCTCACAGCAGCTCTGACTTCAAGATCGCGGACGCCGTCGATGAATGTCTGAACCAGGTTCAATGAGCGCAGGTACAGACTGGTATGCTTTTCGAACCATCTTCTCCACCTCAAGCGCCCACTGCTGCAGGTTTTCATTGCTGCGTTGCACGCGATCTTTAAGCTGCGCGCGAAAGACGTGTTCCAGGTGAGCGTCGCCATATCTCGCCTCCAACGCCTCAAGGAGCTGCTCGTAGGTCACTTTCTTACCGAGAGCTTCCAACACAGTTAAGGCTTGGTCGCGCAGGCCTAGGGTGAGTGCAGTCATGGCTTGGCTTTTATTCCAGCCGTTCGCCTCCATGACGGCCTCGAACTGGATTTTGTAGGCCAACCAGTAAGAAGTCCCATCGAACGGCGGCACTTTGAATCCACGTAGCGAAGGTGTTGTAGCTACTACGGGAGCTGTTGTTCCATCCCCAAGTTTGAGGTCCTCCAGCGTTTTCTTCACGTCAGCCATCACGTTATCAACCCGATTGTTAACTTGGTCGATTTGGGTTTTAGCTTCCTTGATTTGGGTTTCAGCGTTTCCGACAGGCGGTTGTCATGTTGAGCAACCCTATCCTTCACCTCCCTTATCTCTTTCCCAAAGGTAGCATGAAGGTCCTTCATAAGGAGCATCTGCTCTTCTAATCGACGGGCCTGTTCCTCTTGTCCGCCCCGCAGCTGCTCTTCCAAATGACGGACCTGTTCCTCCTGTCGGCGAACCTGTTCCTCCTGTCGGAGGACCTGTTCATCCTGTCCACCTCGCAGCTGCTCTTCCAACCGACGGACCTGTTCCTCCTGTCGGTGAGCCTGTTCCTGCAGCATCACCATCAGAGCACCTAAGTCGGGTGCTGCAGATGTAGGAGCTACCGACAGGCCTGCAGCCGGTGGCTGGCCCTCCGACGTCTGCGGCGTTGCACCACCAAATCTTCTTTGGTCCGTCTCCTGCTGGCGTTGAGTTCGGGTACGGACACCCTCCGTTTCCTCCTTAGGTAAAATCGGCATGATTTTATCCCACTTCTGACACCAATTGTTACGAACTTGAGGTTCGTGACAATAAAAATTGCCGATAGAATTACCTAAATTAACACTTTAATTTTCTTTACACCAATTAAAACTTAAAACACTAAAAATTAATCACACTGATTCACTTTATTTCGCTCCGAAGCTTCGCTTGTCTCGCCGAATTCAATACTTCCCCGATCGCACCTTGCAGCGCCTATAAATACACATTAGTACCGAATCATCCAGAACATTCAAGTAAACACGCGCACCAATCGACAAAGCGCCGAAAGTTCGAGAGTCAGCTTCCAGAAGCTTAGTTCTTCGTTTCGACAACAGAAGGCGCTGTCGGTTGAAAGATTAGCGATGTCATTTTCTGGAAAGCTCTCCCCTCGCTCCGTTACCCGACACTAGATGGCGCTAGTGCCAGATGTCAACTTAGCCGCGCAACAGTAATATCTAACGATACACCTATTAGTCTGATGGCTATGTAACGGTATGTATAATTGAAGCACAGTATACTTAAAAAATTTTATGCTTTAACCGACTTCTGAAAGTAAGAGATAGTCAATTCGAATGTATGTTTTTTAAGTGTGTTACCTCAGAACTTTTTTCGGGTGAACTGATTTTGACGATTCTTTTTTTATTTTTATTTGAAAGCTGGTGCTTCCCTTGTGATCTCATATAAGATCAATATGCGACCAGTAGTTTTTGAGTAATCTTAATAATTGTATGCATATTTAATTGACTTCGAATACATTGACGATGTTTTTATTTTATTTTTATTGAAGTCGGTTGTACAAAATTTTTAATTTTATCATTTATTGCACATTGATAAAATTAAAATTTTTGTATCATTATCAATAATTTCCACCAACCTATATATTGTTTACTTAAATGCAAAACAATCAATAATTTACTTTTCAAATACATAAACTGGCTCTGGGAACAGATAGAATACTTTGTTATCCTTCATAAGTATATTTAGCACAGGTAGTATGGTGTTCTCTGTTCTATTTACCATCAGACGTGTCATTGTTATCTATTCTCAAAAGAGAACCTTCTTCATTTTTTTACACAAGAGGGGACAAACGAGCATGCGGCTCACATTATGGTAAGTGACTACCGCCACCCATGAAAAACCACAACACCAGAGGAATCGCAGGTGCGTTGCCAGCCTTTTAAAAAGGAGTAAGCTCTTTTCTTGAAGGTCCCTAAGTTGTATCGGTCCAGAAAACTCCAGTGGTAAATAATTCCACGTAGAAGTTGTACGAGGATGAAAACTCCCAGTAAAACGCACAGTGGTGGACCACCAAGTATCCAGATGGTGAGGATTGTATCGTGAATTTTGACACGATGTGCGTTCTTGCTGGAACTAATCCGAACAATACCTCAGAACACTCCCCGTGGTAGACGCGATAGAAAACGCAAAGGTATGATATCCCTTCGCAGCGCCAGTGAATCGAGCTGATCAGAAAGAACTCGGTTGTCGATGATTTGAACCGCTCTTCGCTGGATGCAGTCAAATGAAAGGAGCACCCCAGTGCCAGCTCGCACTGGGGTGCTCCGGCCCAGAGATAGGAACAGTATTCCATGTGAGTCCGAACTTGCCCTTTGTAAAGTTGCAAGCGATGTGCTAGCATGAAATACTGTCTCGCTCTGCTTAGCTTAGCACTTCAAGCTTTTTAGATGTCAATTTGGCCCTACCCTCCAAGTGACCACGAAAGTGCACACTATTCGATATGTTGACGCCGAAGATTCCGATTCTAGCTGAGGCAGCAAGGGGAGTGCCTTGAAACTGAGAAGATACGACAAAGGGATGCTTTTTAGCGGTAAACGCGCAAACTTGTGTCTTCTGGGGATTGAATTGGACTAGATTTAGTCGCCCCCAATCCGAGACTTTATTTTTTCATTTTTCATTGGAGATCTTTTTAAAAGTAACCCTCATCTCTCCTTCTTCATCATCAAAATCTGACGAACATATGCTATTAGCTTCTTTTGATACTCATGTACCATTTGAAGTAATTGTTTAATTTCATATTTTTGCTTTTTATAACTTTATTTCGTAGTTTCAGCTGACAACTACCATATGATATTACTATATCTATTATTTTATTTAATAGATTCACTATATTTTACGTGGTAGAGCCACGCTGCAGCTTTATAATGTTTATAATGGTGGTAGCACAAATGGGCTGGCTCGATCCGGGTAATACCAGCATAAAATAGCAGCTTAAATACTGTCGTGTTTCGTGTGGTGTGTATAGAGAACTGAAGACCATTTTCACTGGAAACGAGGCATTCCCTCTCAGTACTCAGGGGTGACAACGCATATGCATTTTCATTCTTAATTAAGGATAAATGTAGAACTAATTAAATGGAGCATTATAACATTAAATATTAACTAAACAAAATTTGTTTGTTGTTGTTTTGCATTTGTTTCTCCTTTGGTATGAAATATGCCAGAGAAGTGACATCAGGAAAGTTACAAAATCGCACATAACCTACAAAAACAACATTACTGGTTTTTCTGACCACAGTTTAACGTAATACATGACATCTACATAGGTACCATAAGAATTGCAGTGTGTAA
This sequence comes from Parnassius apollo, assembly GCA_907164705.1. NCBI lineage: Eukaryota > Metazoa > Arthropoda > Insecta > Lepidoptera > Papilionidae > Parnassius > Parnassius apollo. The sequence goes on from CAJQZP010001697.1 coordinate 3,091,557, forward strand.
ATTTACAATTTCGTAATGACAAAATACAAAATCATATACTTACCTATGGAAATACTCCAACGACTGGCACAAACACGCTTTTTTACAACGAATTGAAAACTGACGCAATATTATTTGAGTTTTTCTCAACGGAGTTAGCTAGCTCCTAACTTCACACTACAATACACGCCTAGTTCAAGGTAAAAACATACTTTAGGGGTTTTATGTGAAATTTTTAATCTTTTAGTTACGCCAGGTGGGGTGACAGAATTGTAACATGACATGAAAATAAGATATATTTTTTTATATTAAGTAATAGATATTTTTTACAATGTATTTTGATAAAATGTGTTTCGATGTTTATTTTGGCATATGATCATATTAAAAGAAAACATAATGGTATAAGTATTTAAAGCATATGGCCATAAAATTACATAATCTGGTAATGGGTCTGACCACCCAATTTTGTTAAGCGTATCAAAAATTGTGTAATTACGAATTCAACGATATTTATATTTATTTTTTCTACGTTTAAAAATGACTGAAATATTGATGAGTAAAGTGGTGTTTTACGGCACCACGATGTGACGTCACAATTCTACACACTCGCTCAGTCGATCGCCTTTCCGCCAGTCCGTTACCCGTTTCGTTTCGAGGTGTGTGCATTTTCTAGACTTTAAAATTGGCCAGACAGTATTGCATTGTAATTCTGTGTACAAATTTAAGTAAAAAAATGCCTGACAAGCTGTTTTTAATGTCCCGAAAAAGGATGAAATAATAAAAAAGTGATTAAAGGCGATAAGAAGAGCTGATCAGAGAAAAATGTACATGGACCATGCCGCGAACCGTAATTTAGTCGAGCAGTGTTGTAGGTCTTATATTACGTACCTAGCATAAAAACTTTATTTATTCAATGACTGCTAGCGTGAATTTCTGTTATATCACGCTCCTTAAGGAACACGATCAAATTCAGGTATAAACGTCCGATATGAGAAGATAAAATCCTGTAGATCGTAATAAACCCTTATGCAAAATTTCATCCAAATCAGTGTAGTATTACACGCATGAATGTTTGCGACTACTGCTTTTTCAAAACACAATAGGTACCAACTACCAAGGCAATACCGCAATCAGTTTATTCAAACATAATTCAAAGTAAAACTAGTCCCAAATGTGGTTGAGCCATGCTGCAGTTATATTATTTGTATAGTCGAAGCACGAATGGGTCGGCTCGACAGGGGAAGGATCACGCTCTCACAGAATACCAGCGTAAAATAATAGCTTAATACTGTTGTGCTTCGTATGGTGAGTATAGAGAACCGGGAGACCATTTTTACTGGAAATGAGGCATTCCATCTTAATCCTCAGGGGTGACAACGCATCTGCATTTTGATTCGTAATTGGGTATAGATGTAGATGTCTATGGGCCACAGAAAAGACTATATAACCACTTGACTGAGCATACAGTGCCCCGACGCTCGAAAACTATTATTTTATTTTTATTTTACACTTTATTGTACTAAAGGTACAAACGGCGGACTTAATGCCATATGGCATTTTCTACCAGCCAACCGGAAAGTTAGTGGGAGATGCGTGTACTGCAGTGGGCTAGAATGAAACTCAAAATTGATAAATTTCACATACACATACACCTTCACCCCCTCCACACACCACACACATACATACTCATAGCTCAAACTTAATTAAATATATTTAAGGATCTAATAGACTAAATGTTATAGATTATTTATATATTTTTGTGTAGATGATAAAAACCTTTGTTTTAAAAATCCATTTGTTGGGGGATTTTCTTATTGCTAGGGGAAGCGCATTCCAGAGTCTTACAGCTGTAACAGCGAAAGAGTTTGAGAGGAAACCAGTACGGTGAGAGGGAGTATAGAGCACGAGATTGTTACGAGAGCGAAGATTGCAATCATGGGAAGAACCCAAGTATTGAAACTTACATTTCAAATACTCTGGGGCCAATGGATCGTTAAGAATAGTGAACAGAGTGCTAAGAATTCTAAGGCTCATGCGTTGTGGGATATTTAACCATTTAAGTTGAGAGCGATAGAAAGAGATGTGGTCATACTTTCGAAGACCATAAATGAAACGGAAACAGTTATTGAGAAGCCGATCCAATTTATTGACCAAGTATTTGTCTGCATCTAAGTAACACACATCAGCATAATCAAACATAGGAAGAATTAGCGATTGAATTAGAATTTTTTTCTTACAAGGCGGTAAGATATTTTTATATCTGTACAAATGTCTCAAAGTAGTACAAACTTTACGGCTAACTTCCTCAACATGACTGCGCCAAGTAAGTGAACAATCCAAGGTTAATTCCAAGTCCCTAACATGAGAGCTGTAAGGAATTACCTCGCCATTATAGATCAGAGGATCGAACGATGTATGATTAAGTTTACCAAATTGACGTGCACTGCCTAAGACTATAGCTTGGCATTTACTTGGAATAACAGCGACCCCATACCTTCTTGACCAATTAAGAATCCAGTTAAGATCGGAGTTAATCACGGTTACAGCATTATTTATGGAAGTAGCATCGGCATGAGCATAGAGTTGCAAGTCGTCGGCATACATATGGTAGAAAGCACGAAAATTACAAGTAATCATGTTAATATATATAGAGAAAAGTAAAGGAGAGAGAATTCCACCTTGCGGAACACCAGTGGTTAATTCACCCCAATCGGACACCATACCATCGACCCGAATCGCCTGCTGGCGACCACGAAGATAGGAGGAGACCCAATTCAGTGCTGACAAGGAAAAACCTATGTAAGACAAGATGGCGATGAGAATATCATGGTCAACGGTATTCAAGGCATTAGAAAAATCTATTAAAACTAACACCGTCAACTTTCCAAACTCCGTGCCATCACGCACATCCTCAGTTATTTTTAAAAGCGCCGTTGTGGTACTATGTCCAGGTCGAAATCCTGATTGGTGTTGATTCAGTAAGTTGCTTTTGGTTAAGTGAGTTTGTATTTGTTTGAGCGCTACAGCTTCTAAGACTTTTGATAAAAACGGCAAAATCGAGATAGGCATAGGAAGAACAAAAGCCTTCTGCCAGCATAACGGAAACTTCCCAGTAAGCAATGAGCGGTTTATAATGGAGGTTAAAATTGGTAAAATCTACATATGATATCATGGTTCTTCCTATGTTGTCATGACCTACTGCCTTTGATTAAGTTTTTGTAATACATTTAAAATATCCTTCTCAGTGACAGCAGAAAAAGAGAAAGAATTAGTATGCGGGGATGACATGGAAGTAATATCCGAAATAGTTTTCATTTTAATGTGAGATGGGAGACAAGCCGCTGTAGAAAAGTGAGCATTGAGATCATTTAATGAGAAAATATATGAGATTACTTGTTTTTTAGTTTTACTGAGACCATGAGAGTGAATGAACTTCCATGTCTCCGATTGCGAAGAATTAATTAGGAAGTCATGAAAATATCGGCGTTTAGCAGACCTCACCACCTGATTGCAGCGATTCCTAACCTTTTTGAAGGTTGAACTATTAGTATTTTGTCGCCTATGCATCGGCTATGGTACTATTGTTGCGCGGCTAAGTTGACATCTGGCACCAGCGCCATTGAGTGTCGGGTAACAGAGCGAGGAGAGAGCTTTCCAGAAAATGACATCACTAATCTTTCAACCGACAGCGCCATCTGTTGTCGAAACGAAGAACTAAGCTTCTAGAAGCCCGACACTCGAACTTTCGATGCTTAGTCGATTGGCGCGCGTATTTACTTGAATGTTCTGGATTTTTCGGTGCTAAGGTGTATTTATAGGCGCTGCAAGGTGCGATCGAGGAAGTATTGAATTTGGCGAGACAAGCGAAGCTTCGGAGCGGAATAAAGTGAATCAGTGTGATTAATTATTAGTGTTTTAAGTTTAAATTTGTGTAAATTTTATCGGCAATTTTCATTGTCACGAACCTCAAGATCGTAACACTGTTAACCATTTTAGTATTGTCCAAGTGCTAGACCTGTGTGCACGCTAAATTAATGCAAATTTTTATAACTTTTAGGCAATTATATATTATATTATATTATACTTGGAAACGGCTTCAACGATTTTCATAAAATTTAGTGTCCAGAGAGTTTCGGGGGCAATAAATCGATCTAGCTAGGATTTATTTTTAGAAAATGCCCCTTTGTCCGTGTTTTCAGGCAATAAAAAAAAACTGCTACAATATAAGAAGGTAAATTTTGACAGGTTACTAACGATCGTAATAGCTCAGATGGGATGTTGTTCGGGCGTGATATCGGAGTTCCGGAGTTCGCGTCCCGTCTTGAGTCCGACTTTTTTCCTTTTTTTTTCAAGTTCCCTTCTTTTTGTGAGAAAATCTATTATTTCGAGCCCTTTTTTTAGAATTTTTTAAAAATACGAAAATTTTAATTAATGTAATTGCACTCATGATTTTTTATTCAAATAACCAGTTCAGTTTTTTCTATTATGTCAATAAGATCAAAAACTATTATTCGTGTAATTTGTATATAAATGTAACTTAAAAAAACCGAGCAAAGCTCGGTCATCCGGGTACTGCATCAAAATGCGCGGTGAAGTGGTGTGGGAAACATTCCAGGACAGATGTCTAAAAAGAATGGAGTAACTTTTCATTGCTAAGTAAAAAATACGAAAATTATTGTTGATTAATTCAGATTATGAGCCACCGCAGGGGTCTATCTAAAACGGTGGCCGGGTAAATAATGACATGGTTGAGTCGCGCGTTGATGTCTTTTGGATAAGTCTCGTTCTATTATTAGACAATTCTAATGCTTCTATCCCTTTGTTTCCCTTTGTATGTTTATCGTAAACATTAGTACTTACTGTTACCTTAAACACGTTGAGCGCCATGTGTTTCATTTTGGAAACACAAAATGCTACCTTCTGAGGCCGCGTGTTTCTTTTTGGATACACGGTCGACCCTTTAGTTCGAGGCCAATGTATCCACTAGGAAACACGTTTTCATACATTTTACTACGGAACCTTTTACTTCTGGCCTCCACGAATTTTTCGGTCCAAGTGGGTTTTTTATGTCTTTTAGGTAAAAAATTATGACAAAAATAAAAAACACCTATTTTTAGAAATTACATTTATTTGTATTATTCTCATTTCTTTTAGAAACACAAAATCAACAGTATATAGATAGATAGAATGTAACAGGCTGGTATAATTAGTAGTTTTTTTTACGAAAAAGTAGTTAGTAGAGCTTGTAAGTGATCTGTAAAGCAAAACTTGGCAAATAGAGCAAATTCTCTTATTCCTCCTCCTACATCATACTAAATCTTCATGTTTTCCTTAAAACCTGTCTTTCTTTTTTATTTGTCTTCTTATATTGTAAGGCATTCCTCTGATAACTGCCTCCCTAAATTCTGTGTTTTTGAGAGCCTTTGTACTCGCATTCTCAGAGTACAAAAAGTGAGCATTCACGATGCTGACATCCTACAATACTTAAAAAAATATTTTTTTACTATTTTGTACAACGTCTCAACGCTGAGTTGTACGACGCCGTCTGATCACTCAAGTCGATGCTGGATTTTCCTGTGTTTTTTGGCAACGGTTTTCAGTTTAGAATGTTTAAAAAAACATTCAGAACTTAAATCCAGGGGCCCCATGTTTCTTTTTGGCACACATGAAAAATCATGGAATATAATGGAAAACCAAAATAATTTAACATGATTTTACTATAAGATTAGTATAACAATGAAATTTAAGACAAAAAAGACAGGTTCAAAAATTTAAAATCATAGTTTTTTGGTTCGGCGGTCAACGTGTTAATAGCTGAAAGTCGATATCAAAAATAATAAAATTAAAATTAATAAAAAAGATTATTCAATTCACACACTGTGAAAAAAATATTTATCTACTTTTAACCGTCTTCAGAAAAAAGAGGAGGTTCTCAGTTTGTCGGTATTTTTTCTTAGTTAAAGTTTATAGTTACCCAGTTAAATTAGTTAGATTGGTGTACCGAATCAGAACGGCTTACAATTTCAAAAGGACGCTAAAGACAAGTTATTGTACGGATCCACTACAGTAATAGATATTTGTCATCGTTGTAAAATTTTTAATAAGAGGGCGATCAATGAGAGTGGTTCAAAAGTGCTATTTTCGAAATATAATACCAATTATTTTATGAGAACGGTTTTAAAATCTCTTGATTAGGTATTATTGATTCCCGTATATTCATTTTCATCAATTTGAAATAGAATCAACAAATCATTTAATTAAATTAGCAAGATGCATAATTTACAAATATGTAGACGCTTATTCATATTTTTTACAAGGAATAATCGGGATCCTTAAACTTTAATTCGAAATAAATATAACAAATAAGTTCATTTTAAAAATCAATAATAATATAATAAATAAATGTTTTCGTTGTAACTGATTGATTTTGATTAAATATTATTTTAATTGAGTATTTTTCATAATGATAAAATCCATTTTATCGATAACGAATATTTTCCTTTATTAAGAAGAGCAACCCTAAAGATAGCCATAACAACGCAACTTGACCATTTGCAGCCACGCGTTCTTCCTCGTCCCCCGGCCCGCAGTAGTGAGTCGTATGCTTAGAAGAAATCTGTCTATACGCTCTCTAGTGGTTATATTCTCTATGGGCCACAGCAACCACTTACCATCAGGTGGATTGTGTGCTCGTTTGTCACCCTATCCTATAATAAAAAAAACACTGACGAACTACTACGTCAAAGAATATATACACTACGCGAAAAGTAACGACACTTAAGCATGTGTGCACGTAAAATCGCTTGCGGCTATGTGTGGGTGTCTGGATGTGTGCGTGGGCCTTGAGAGGCGCGCGGGGCGTGGAACGGGCAGTCGCCGACTGCCCTGGCCGAGGGCTAGTAGTAATACCGATATTTGTCAGTATTAGTTAATATCGTCAAGTGTAGTTATATTCGTCAAGTGATATAATATTTCAATTAATATATGAATATTACCGATATCTTAATATACATATTACTATTCTATTCATGTAGGTATTAAGTTTATGTTACCAAAGTAACGTTATTAGTTTTTATAGCCGTGTATGCTAGGTTTATATGCTTTGATAAATATTTTTGTTTTTATTAAATAAATGATATTATAGTATATGTATAAGTATTACTGAAAGTCATTTTAAGTGATTACAATTAAAATAAATTCCACTGCACAAAACAAGGGCCCTTGTTTTGTTAGTTTAATTTTTAATAATGTTTTATGATACCTAAAAATATGTGAACTCATTTTAATGAAAGTCGATATGATCTTAACAAGAATTATGGGGAAATACCATGGCAATAAAACTAATATACCGCCAATAATTTTATTGTATTACATTAACTGAAATATACACTATTAAAAATACCACTAGAGGGTCAAGAAATTTTAGATATCTATAAAGAGTTTTTGTATTTGTTCATTGTTGTATTTATAGATTATTTCATTAGAAATAGAAATGACTTATCTCCTCAACGCATAGGGAACAATTTGTTGGCCGCCATGTCCCAGGAAACTTGCATACCTTTGGATTTTCTAAAAAATATATACATGCTACGAATTTTTGCAATTGTTAGAAATAAAAATTTAAAATTAAAAAATTAATCGAAAAATTCCAAAATATATAAGAGTAAATTATTTTTAAAGGATAGTAGGTAATACTGATAATTGCGTACTGAAATACTAAATGTTGGTTAATTCTTTAAGATTACCATTAACTGTCGTGCATATTTGGTTTTGTCGGAAGTTTTAATATTCCTCATTTAATAAAAGTTGATTTAAAATTGAACGTATCTTTCACTACCTAAATACATAAGTTTACATAATATATAACACATACCTACTATATATCTTCTTTGGTACAAGTCTATAATATTCCATTTCGGTTCGATATCAACCCTAGCGTTACACGCTTCGACTCAAGGTCACCGGCGTTTAAGCTCTCACGTACAGGGTGTGTTACCGCTGTAACTACGTAACCAATAAAAGTTCTTCAGTTCTTCACTAGTGACACGTGAACAAATTTTGGTGGTACTAAATAATAGTAATACACAATTTGACAAACATAAAATTCAAAAACTTTATTAAACTAAGTTTATATAAAAAGGGTTATTATAATATTAAGGAATTTATGAATGATAATAACCCCTGGGAAGGGTAATCGCTACCAAGCTATTTCTAATTTGTTTTGTGTTGTTAATTGTAACGTACATGATTGTAAGCTCTTGTTCAAAAAAAATAGTCCCGCTGTGTTTCTTGCTGGTAAATGAAAAAAGTGACTTTCAATAAGTATTATCTAAAATCCATATTGAATAAAAAAGTTTCTGTTTCTGTTTCAGTATGAGTTGATTAATACTCAATTGCATTAGTAAGTTTAAGTAACTTTTTTCAATTTATGTCGTTGTAAATCATGTGCAACTTCGTTGTTTAGTCAGTTAATACCATTGATTTAAATATATTACGCTAGATCAGTAATAACCGCGCCAAAGCGTTGCCACTGCACATATGGCAACAGCCATTGGCCCACATAACGTCAGTTCAGTGTTCAATGTGCTACATATTTATTTATCTATGGCTTCAATGTGCAGGCTCGGTCAACTCTGTATGGAGTATGGACGGAATGAAATACCTACGGGGGCTGAATTTTATTATTGCCATTTGTCAGATAAATGTCTTGTTTCATAATTAGTAAGATTTTGCTAAAGATAAATTACACTCAAAAATTTTGAATACAGAAATAATAATCCATAGGAAGATAACTATGCCTGTCGTATTTTTCTACATTATTATATTAGCATATCCTTGACAGTAAAAGAAAAATAAATGTTTTCTTTTTGTTTTGATTTTCAATAAGTAGAAAATTATATTTTTACTGGTAGCACCAAAATACCTAAATGAGTATATAATTCTCATTTCTCATAATATCTACATATTTATTTATCTATGATAATATGGCGCCGCCGTATAAATTATTGTTGTTCATGATTGATTGTTGTATTTGTTTTGCTTGTGTCTTTTTCTAAGATTTTGCAAGTTTACGATGTTGAGTTGAGATTAATGTCCTTCGTTTCTATGATGTGCAATGTGTTAGTCAATGATTCGTAGTGAAATACGAAATAGTGACTTATAAACTACGCTGCAATTGCGGATAAAGAAAATAGAAAAAGTGTTCTAAGTGCAACAGCATACCAACCATTGACAACATTAAATTATTTAGATTTCCGAAATTCGCAGTAAAATATATTTTGCGGTACGTATACAATATGCATATACTCTATTATTTTAATAAGTTCTAACCTTAAAGTAAATCTCTTGTCCAACTTATTGTTTCTCTTTTACCATTTAAAAACAAATTATTGGTTTGTAAACCATTGGACCTACTTTGATAATATTTGTATTTAGCAATTATATGTTTTGTTTTCAGCTGTAAATTATGGGCGAAATATTATATTCCCTCCCAAGAGCAGTATACTACTTTAGCTTTCCGGACAAAGCTACATAATAATCCCAGAATGCTGTGTGAAAAACATTTTCATGATGGTTAATTTAATGATTCAACCAAGAAAAAGCTCTTAAGCACTGCAGTCCCATGTGATGTAAGTAAAGTTTATAATGTATATGGTAATATGGTATGTATATAGTTTTCTTTAAGGATTACTCAGATATTTTATATGGGGATTACTATATTCAGAAGTGGACTTTGATAGACTGTAATGAAGATGATGATGAATATTCATATGACCATCACCTGGATCTAACATGGATGGACAGACCACATACAGTAGTTTAAATCCTGTTAATTCTTTCAACTAATTTATAATAATTGGATCGGACAAAGCATCCAAAGGATTGAAGTCTATAAAATTAACACAAGCCTTTCCTTGCGTTATTAAAAGTGCAACACACTGCATATTATTTTTAACAATCAAATTTTATTTTAAAACAACAACAAACCTTAAGAAAGTTCCAGCATCACAATATATGAATAATTACATTTAGTCCTAAACCTATCAAATTTAAAGGCACAACTTGTACAACACAGTAGAAATACACGTATAAAATGGTTCTCAAACAATAGATAAACACAAGATTTCTTTCCACATAGTTATTGTATTTACTATCTTATTTTGTTATATTAATTGTAATAGTGGGTAAGTAATTATATAGCAAGTTGGATGAACAAGATCCATTCATTTATTTTGTATTGGTAGAAGGGTAATGTAGTGCCATGAGTAGGGACCGGTTTACTATGAAAGTAATGTCAATGAATATAATGTTAATTTAATTTTATATAGTAATTTTATTATACTATAATTTATTTCAGTTTTTATTTATTTCCAGACTAACAAAGTGTATTCCCATTTTATTTTGTGGAATCACAAGCTGGTCCCTCGCAAATTATTGCTGCAAAACCACAAGCAGGATCTTTAAAAAGGACAACATTATATCCACTGAAGAACAACCACAAACATCAAAGCATAATACATAATGTTGAAGCTGAAAAAGAAAGTACTCTATATGAACATTTTTAAAATGAAATAAGGAATATTTTTGTAATCTAATATTTAATATGTTTTATAATTTTGAATTAAAATTATTCTATTTATAAGCTGCATTCAATACTTAATATATTGCATATAATATAGAGACAAAATTTTTAGTGTCAATTCAGGGAAATAGATAGATAAACAAATATTATCAAAACAAAATTATTATTTGTGAATGTTGCACTTTGCACTTGTGTGTAGGAGCTTATTTATTAATTAACTTGTTTTTGTGATTGTGCATATTATCAATTCATCCATGATTGTAAATCTTATTTAATTTGTTTATCATTGTTTACTTAAGTAATTGAAATGTTGTAATCAATATTGATTTTCTTTTCATGTTTAAACCCATCAAATGTCTTTATAGAAAGAACTAAGCTGCAATTTGTATTTTTATTTTGAATAAATAAATAGAAATTTTGTAATTTTTGTTCTTTTATTTAGCGCTGGGATGGGCAACCCAAAAAATACCTCAAATAAAAAAAACAAAAAATACCACATTCAAATTTTCCCGCCACATGAGAAGTGCAGGAGGCTGACGATAGATGGAGCTAGTGGTTATATCTCATTTCTTAAATTTTGTATGAAGTCGTCGTTCTTCTCCGGTAGGAGTAATAGTGTTCTGTGTCAATGTGACGCCGACAGAGTTGAGCCGCGACAAAAAATGGCTAATTGCATAGTGAAAGAACGCTATTCAAGGTCACAAAAACTTAATAAATCAAGCGGAATCACTTTCAACACAAAATTTTTAGTTCTTGTTTTCATATAAACGTAAAAAAACCTCAAATAATTAAATAAAATTATCGAATATTGCCATATAGGTTCAATGTTGCCACTTTTCCGCATTTGTGATTATCCTATATTAAAGGGAGACTATATAATTAATGGAGTAAGTTAATTTGTTACCTCTGATTTTAAATATTTTGGAAATTATAATAAAAACTACGTTTTAACTTTCATACAAAATAATTTTTTATTCTTATTTTAGTTTATTCATGAATTATCTATTAAATATATTTAATCACCTATTTTATATTAATAATTTGATATTAATTATAATTTTATATTAATTTTATATTAATTATATTTTATTACCCATTTTATATTGTTTGATTTATTAGTACAATAAAAATACTTATAAAAATATGTTTTATTTCATCATTATGTTTACTTCTATTCATCTGATAAGCTTTGTATCTTCGATCAACAATACCAACTAGACAACGGGTCACGTACAAAATCATAGCTAAATACTGTCCGCGTGAATATAAACTTAAACAACTACATTTGTTTACTAAAGAAATTAGACAAAAAATTTAAATAGTTTTAAGCTCAACCTAATTACAACCATCGCATCTAGTAATAAAGTCACAAATCTTGCGATCATTAGTCACATAAAAAGAACAAAGCTATACAATACTCTATCACTTGGAAATGAAAAGACATAAATTAAATAACCTTTGGTGTGAAATCAACCTTAACATGTAACAAATAAACTTTTCCCGTTATTGCCTCGCAAGCTACGTCATTTTGTTATGTTTCTGTTTTCTTCTTCGAATTTCGTCCAGGAAGTATTGAGTCGCGTTGAACACTAAAATAATTTATAATATGATCGATCATAAGTTTAATTAAAATTATTTTTGTTGTGGGCATTTATGATTGTTGGTATACATACTTTCCACACTAGCCATTAAATATTTTATAGTATGTAGTATATTGATTGCATTTAATTAACTGATTCAATATATTATATCTATTTTAGTTTTTGTAAGTACCTATATATGTTCGTAGTATATATGTATCTATGTATAGTATATATATACATATGTGTATTCTTTTTTATCACACCAATTTGCCCTACTCCTGTCATCTTCATGTAATCCTGTCCATTTATTGGTTGTCTGGAAGAAATTGCTCTCAGCAATAAGATCGCCCATTGCATACTTTTAAAACGTGGTAGAGCCATGCTGCAATTAAATTAGTAGTATAGTTGTAGCACTAATGGGTCGACTCGACCGGGAAAGAAAGCTAGGAAAGCTAAAAAAATCTAAGTATCTATTAGAGTTACACAAACAAAGACAAAAGTAGCAATTACAATTATTTAAAGTTTTGGTAACGAATTATTAAAAATTATTACAATACAAATCTACTTCATGCGTCCATGTTCCGTTTCACAAATGTTTGCGCGTGTATTGGTCAACATTGGCAAAACATTTGTGGGGGTGGTTTTGATCGGTAATTTTGTTTAAAATATGATATTATTTGTAATTTTAGAGCTTAAAATATAACATATTATACATGTAATTACCAAAAGTAAGACACTCCGGCCGTTAAATTTCTTTTTCGGGCATTATTCTTGCAACTTTTAAATACACATTGCGGCATTGTGAAACGTGTTTACATTGGCTGTGTTTCAAGTGAACTAAACGAAACAAGAGCTCACGTCTCATGTGCGCTGTTATTTACTTAGATGGATTTCTTGCGCCGACCCGACATCTAGTTGATATTGTTGATCGAAGCTTTGTATCCTTTTTTTCTAAGGGGACGTAAGTAAGATTTTAAAATAAAATATACTTTTTTAATTTAAAAACAAAAAAAATTTCATATAGTAAGCCACACCAACCCGCCATTGCTTGTTTGTGTGTCTATCTTTATCTAATTTTAGCGACGATATTGTTTTCGCAACTTGTATAAGTGAGATAGATATATCTTTTTTTTTATTTGTTATTAGTTTCAAAGCTACGTCGTCGCGTTTGGATAGTGGTTACACTTTTTTTCGACGCGCGGTAATGTGGTTTGCTCCTCTAGGGTTGTATAACTCAATGGTTAATACCTACCTATGTATTAGTGCGTAAACCTACTAATCAATGGTAAAGCAGTATGCTTTCTTTCTTTTATTCTTCTATTATTATCTTATATTACATTATCTTTTATTAGTAACACCTTTGGAGCTTTATTACGCGCATTTCTGATGATAAAAATCATTATTTTTAGAAAAATACTGCGTAACCATAAAAATCTCCACTTTTGGCAGATTATCTGACCGTCCTTTTTTAAAGCCCGCTTCCATTTTCTTTTTTATAGTACAGTACACAGTGACTATACGTATAAATACAAGTATAAGCATATAAAAGCTAAATGTTCAATACGTTAGCACAGAATAAATAATAGACGTTAGCTATTATTTATTCTGTGACGTTAGTTTATAATATGTAGGTAAACAACCGTATACTTCCGAGTGCGTGGTTAGTGGGTAGTTAGCAAATACTACTCACTCGCCTGTCGAATTGTGACGTCACGTACATTGAACGATCTGGTAAAAATTTTATAACTTCAATGCCGGCTGTACACGCTCGTCGAGACACCACGAGACAGGCCTAGAGGTGAGCGTTATTTAACATAATCGGTTTCAGAAACTGCGAGCCTGATAATCGTATAGGTACCCAGTTTCGTGGACAAAAATGCAACGAATATTTTACATACGCAGTTGACCACAGAACACTATTACTCCTTCGCAGTTGACACACACAACGACCGGCGCTCGCGTAAGCGTTTCGTTTTGAACAGATTATTATTAAAATGATTAGGTACGTAAAACGATATACGACTCGCACAACGAGAGTAAAGAGTCCCTTCGGGATAGGTATGGCTTACACGCAAGATAAAAAGAGACGGCATTATAGTAACCGGTGCGTTTTTTTTAAATGCAACAACAAGAAAAATGCAAAAGCAACTAACGCAAAACTAACTTACGCTATACTGTATTGTATACAGATGTATGTAGCGTTGCCAGGCGTCCGGATAAAGCCGGACACAGTCAGGCTTTTTGATTGCGTGTCCGTCCAAATTAAACGGTGTCTGGCCTGTCCGGCTTTTGTTGGGCTTTTTATATTTGACCATTTTTTTTTAAAATTTTCATGCACTTAAATACATACTACTGCAATTATTGAAATTAATATTGTAATGAATATTGAATGATAAATAATAAAGGACACTGATTCATTCAATTTTAATTTAAGATTTCATGATAAATGATATAAGCATTGTTATACTTTAAAAAATATATTATCGTGTTATACTAAGACTGAATAATTAAGGGTGTCCGGCTGTTTTACCAAAATGTCCGGCTAAGCTGGATGGTCTGTCCGGCTTTTCGGTTTAAATACCTGGCAACCCTAGATGTATGTAGCTCATGGCGGCTCTACACGCTCGTCTCGTCGCCTCGTGTGCCTCTCGTCGCGTAAAGGCTCGACACGATCAAGGATCTCTTAGGTGTGCGTTATTTGCAGTTAGCAGTGGCTGTAAATGACCGCCGGTACGACATACTCCGCCGAACGTTGAGTCCCGTGATTCCGTGAGGCGTCGAGGTTACCGGCCCCTAGGTGATTCTTGGCACTTTATGCGCTCCGAGCATCCTGTGCCGCCTAGTCGCGTCATAAAGTGCCACCGTCGCACTTCCCCCAACCCTTTTGGTTACAAAAGGGGTAGGCAGTGCCCAAAGTGTTGATAGCCATAAACTTTTTATCACCATATTTTAGATAGGGCCTTTTAGAGTTCGACTGACGTTGTTAGGATTAGTAACATGTCAGGTAGGGATAAGGGGGAGCCACCCCCCAAGTCAAGAGTACCGCCGGATAAGAAAGGAGTGTTAGAGAGACCACTAGCAATTAGGGATATGATGAACCCGGAGCGCACCAGAACGGTGCCAGCGTTCTCCCATATCCCTATGCGGAAACCCGTCTCGCCGCGGAAGGAGCCCGCAACGGGCGTCGCGCTCACGCAAGCCGTGTCTGAGCACACGGTTAGGCAGGAACCGTCGCCCCAACAACAGCGGGCCAAGAAAACGGCCAGACGCCACACGCCGCCAGAGACCGAAGCCTACCTATTTGAGAAGAGGCAACGGATAGGCTCCCAGCTGTCGTCTTACGAAGCTCCATCCTCATCCGAAGATGAAAGGTACCATCAGGTGGTGACAACGAAGAAGGTGCTTAGATCACCACCGAAGTCGCCTTCTCCACCACGACCCCCCCCCTCGCTCTATATCACCAGATCGACGTAGCCGTGATTCGGCTCAGTATGAGCAGGGGGGTGAGGAATCCTACAGCTGGGGGTCGACCACCTATGCAACCCTGGCAGCATCCGCCGGCCGATCATCGCCGGTGGCAACTTCCAATCCGTCCGGGCTCCCGCAGGATGATGGTCAACGACCATCTACCAGCTATGCCCATATGGTAGCTGCACCAGCAGTACCACGCCCACAACCGGCGGCAGTGCCTACTGACAAGCCTGCCGACCCTGGAAAAGACTAGATACCCACCAATAGTGGCTGAATGCCTACCGGACTGGACGAGGCATTTTAAGGAGCTCAACAGAATGTTGGGCCACCCTTTAAATGCCCGTCCGTTCGGGAAAGGCGTACGGTTCACGCCACAAAGTGTCAACGAGTTCCGTACGGTTCAGCGCTATATGGTGGAGCTGACCAAGGAAACACCAACGCTGTCCTGGTACTGCTATACCCCGGAGGAGGACAAGCCCACTAAAGTCACAAGGGCATCCGGGGACTACCTATGGGCACGGATACCAAGGCAATAGAGGAGGCCATAAGGGCAAAAGGCTTCCCCATCAAATATGTCAAGGCAATACCACCACGTAGAGGCAGACCTGGCTGCATCTACTTTGCCCAACTAGATCACCTGAGCCTGGAGCAGCTCCAGAGTTTATACAATATCGACGAACTCCTCTTTATGAGAGGGGTCGTCATCGAGGCCTGGCAAAGGAAAGTAGGACCGGCACAATGCCACAGATGCCAGGCCTTCGGGCATGCCTCCGCCAACTGCTTCAGGCCAGTGAGGTGTGTGTGCTGTGCCGGGGAGCACATTGCGAGCCTTTGCCCTAGGGGTAGGGAAGAGGAACCCAAATGTGCCAATTGTGGCAAGAACCACACGGCAAACGAGCGCCGCTGCCCAGTCCTGAGGAGGACTGCTAGGAGGCAGGGGATTACCTTACCGGGGCTACTCCCGGAGGACCCTAAAAGGATCCCCCAGAGTTGCCCGAAAGCTGTTACCATCCAGCAAGACGGGTGGGTTACCATCACAGGGAAGGGCAGGCAACCAGCCCCCCCTCCCCACCCGTAACACCTAAGGAAACCGTGGAACCCACTGAGACAAGGGCAACCACCGGGGGCGACTCTACAGCCTCCCGCCAACCCTGCCACAGAACGGCAACCCTCTAAGAAGAGGAGGCGGGAGAGGAACAGGAAAAAGTCGCAGCCTCCTCAGGCTGTTACCTCTACCCCGACACCATCAGCACCAGTAGCCTCACAGGCGCAGATTACTCGGGAGTCGACCAAAGGCGTGGGTAGAGTGCCAGAAAGGACCCTACCAGAACGTAGAGCCCGCTGTACAGTTAGAGCGCGCTCTACCCACAAGCCAAGAGGGCAGGACCAGGAACATCCACACCCGAGACAATTGCCAACGCCTTCATACAGGAGAACACCCGCCACCGGCCTCGAGACAGCAGATGCGATACAACGCTTAGTTGGTATTGCCATCGAGGTCGGCACACAAGTCCTGGCTGATATCAGAGCCGGGACTGACCCAATTACAGCAATCATGAAGGCGCTGGCAAACCTATTAGCCCGGCATTACGGAGGAGAGTAATCTGCGCCTCCTCTATTGGAACCCGGGCGGTACACAGCAGAAGCTTCATGAACTCCGCACTGTCGCCCAGCAACAGGACTTGCACATCATAGTGCTGGGCGAGACAAAACTAAATCCAAAGACGCATATCAAGCTGCCAAACTACCACCTATACAGAAGGGACGAGGTCACCCCTCAAGGAGCCGCCTACAGAGGGACGGCGGTTCTTGTGAGGAGGGACATCGTCCACCAAGCTGGAATTACCACCTTACCAGACTATGCGCTCTATCGGCGTAAGAATGGAGGCGGCGGGCGAGGAACTAAGGATCTACACAGCATACCGCCCGCCAGGGACTCCATTCTGCTCCTCAGACATCCGGACAGTGATGGAAGGCGAAACACCTACTATAATCGCCGGGGACCTAAACGCCAAACACCCGGCGTGGGGGTCCAGAGTGATCACCCCGCCGGGTCTTGCACTATACGAAGATTCAGAGAGAAACAACTACGACGTTTTAGGTCCCGAAGAACCAACCAACGTTCCGACAGATCCGAAGCAACATCCGGATGTATTAGACATCGTGCTCTCTAGGAACGTCAACTACCCGGTAGTGGTAGAGGTGCTATACGACCTGAGCTCACAGCACCTCCCGATTCTGATAACTCTTGGCACTAAGGCGGTGACTACGCCGCCCAGAGCATTTAAGACACGCATTGACTGGAGGCGCTACGCACAACACCTGCGGGCGAGACCTCCAGCATACCAACTTGTAAACACAGCGGACGACGTAGAGGCCGCTGCAACCAGAATCACCAAAAACATCCAGGAGGCCCTCCACGCGGCCTCTACGATCGTCCCGATCACAGAAAGGCGTGACGATCTGCCGCAGGAAATATGCGTTAAGATAAAACGCAAAAGAGCACTTAGGAGGCTCTGGGCGCGTACTCGCTGCCCAAGACTAAAAGCACAACTTAACATCTTATCGAAGGAGCTGTCGGTTGCAGTCCGGGCATACAGAGGAGAGGCCTGGGAGCGGCGCATATGGAAGGCGGAGGAACAAAATGCGTCGCTCTATAAACTGAACCGACAGCTAACCAAAACCAGACCTCCCGTTTGCCCGCTTACCAACAGTGCGGGCGAACGCTGCTATGATGCCAAGGGCAGAGCGGATATCCTAGGAGAGCACTTCGAGGAGCAATTTATGCCGAACCCTGCAAGTGCGGAGTACATGGAGCTTCATGCCTTAAAGGAGAGTCGCGTACAGGAGTTCCTGTCGTCGCCCGCGCCGCCTCTTGCAGGAGAGTGGTTCATCTTCCCCGCTGAACTGCGGAGGACAGTAACCCGCCTGCAACCGAGGAAGGCGCCTGGGCACGATGGGATTACCAACGCTGCACTCCGACAGCTGCCCTATAAAGTCCTAGTAGAGATTGGTCGACTCTACAATGGGATATTGCGGACATCCCACTTCCCGGAGGAATGGAAAAAAGGCAAAATCATCGTCTTGCCGAAACCCGGGAAGGACAGGCGTAGAGCTGCCAGCTACAGGCCGATTACGCTATTACCGCACATAGCTAAACTGTTTGAAAGATTGCTGCTAAGACGTCTCCGTCCGTGCATCCAACTTCGGGCGGAGCAGCACGGATTCAGGAGGGGTCACTCTACAGTCACACAGCTGACTAGAGTGCTGCACCTGCTTGCGGCAGAGTACAATCGTGGCCGCATATCGTTGGGCGTCTTTCTCAATATCGAGAAGGCGTTCGACCGAGTGTGGCACTCAGGATTACTATATAAGTTACACGAACAGACCAGTGTCCCCCCCTGCTATGTTGCGGTTAATGGCGTCTTTCCTGGAAGACAGGAAGTTCTACGTCTGCGTAGAGGACGCCGAGTCCGCAACAAGAACCATCAGTGCCGGCGTCCCACAGGGCAGTTGTCTGTCTCCAGTCCTGTACGCGGCTTACACGAATGACATCCCAACATTGGCAGGCAGGCTGCAAGAATGGGAGGACGACGTTGAGCTGGCGCTATACGCGGACGATAGCGCCTATTTCACCTCGTCCAGAAGAGCCTATATAGCCACTGCCAAAATGCAGCGTCTGCTGGACCTGTTGCCATCATGGCTGAACGAGTGGAGGATGGTCGTCAACGTTGGTAAGACGACCGCTCTGCTCACTCGCCGCCTCAGAGACTTACCACCGCCACTAACTCTCGACGGCCAGAAGATCGCGTACGAGAAGGCCGTGACATATCTCGGGTGCCGGATCGACCGGGCGCTGCGCATGACTGCGCACGGCGACTTCGTCGTCCGCAAAGCCAGATGTGCGCGGGCGATGCTTCGTCCGGTCCTGGCATCCAAGCTGCCCATAAAAGCCAAGCTCCGGATATACAAGATGTATATCCGGACTATTACCACCTACGCTGCTCCGGCCTGGTACGCGCTTCTGAGCGACACTCAGAGGCGGCGACTACAGGCTCAGCAGAACCTGTCATTAAGGACGATTGTCGGAGCAGGTCGTTACGTCCGGAATGACGTCATAGCGGCCGATATGAAAGTCGAGACCATCACCGACTTCGTGTCCCGGTTAGCGCGCGGCATGTTTGACCGTGCCGATAACGGGCCACATGAACACCTGAACGGCTTTGCGCCGTTGCACACCCGGCCACCGGACGGGCGACCTCTTCCAAGAGAACTCCTCTCTATATGTGATTAGAGAGTCGAGTAACAACCCACAATGCCGCAGAAAGGCCAACTTAGACTTAAATAGATTACCCCTACAGATTACCTCCCTTTCCGTAGTCGGTGAACTACGGAAAGAAATTTCTTATCCGGCTACATTATAAATGTAGTATAGCCATGCCAAGATAGGCAAAAAGTGACTGCCCCATAGTTATGGGGTATGAGGATATCCGGGCAATGGGGTATACCCCGAGGCCCGATACCTGCAAGTACCTAGGTGCGTGTAGACGACATCAACTTAACTCGACACGAGAACACACCATGTACCTACACACTCGTTGTATCATTTGAACTCCGTATGCCCGCTGTGATGGACCTAGATAAAACTGATGCTGCGTTTTGCCTTTGAGCTATTATAATTTTTTACACATCTACTAAAAATAAAATTAATAACCCTTGGCGAAGTAGGAGATGGTGGATAGTTTCTATTTACCGTAACAGTACCATGTACGGTGAATAGAATAGTGTACGCTCTCGTTTTCGCGATACTCACGAGACACGCTTCCGAGAGCGCACGGGGGCCACAAGAGTCACGAGCGACGCGACGCGACGCGACGCGACGCGAGAGAGCAACCTGTACACACTCGTACTCGGGCTGTCTAGACATGGGTCGTAACACCTTTTGGACGTAATCGGTTGTACGTAGTTTCGTGGATATGAGTAACTAGTTTCAAAACTGCTTATTTTTGTAATCAGTTACATCTGTATACAATATAGCGTAGGTTAGTTTTGCGTTTGTGTTATGTTATGATAACGAAAATATTAACAGGTTATAGGTATTATAATACTAGTTTCATTGTGTTACGAATATATAACAGGTTATAGGTATTATAACATGTGCGCGACATTGTCAATATTAGTACCTTTGTACAATTTTATACAGTCACAAAATATGTAAGTACCTAAGGTATTGTTGTTGTATTATTGTCCATCACATCACATAATTATTATGATCCACATTTTACACAAAAATTAACTTAATACAAAAAAATATTTATTATTTATTTACACTAATTATATGTCTATTTGTGTACACTAAATATTTATTTACACTTTAAATGTTTATTCACAAAGAAAACTATACATGTTATAATATTTAAAAAAAAACCGCAAAACGTTTTTAAGAACAATGTTAAAAACGCACCTCTACCTATTAATGCTTCATATTAAATAATTTTCGTTAATTGACTTTGGCAAACATAAAATGTGTCTATGGACCATTGAAATTCAAATAGCGTACATATTCACCCAAATAACAAAAAAAAAAATACTAAAACATTTGGTGTTCAGAATATTTTAAAAACATCTACGTATTTTTATAAGAAGGTATATATAGGTAAGTTTTAGAAGAAGGTATAAACTTCGGGTCAATTTTATGGTTTACCAAAAAGAAACGCCTTTTAGATAATAGAAGTATATTGAATTTCTGGGAAAAGTTCGTTTTACTTAACTCGACAAACACGAAATTAGTAATCTTAAATACATGTTTCTAATGTTTATTGCTCAGTTCAACGCCTGTGATGGTTTACAAACGATAAATTCTCAGAAGTGTTACTTGGAGCACAGCAAAAAAAAATCCGTATAATCAAATATGCGCAAGTCATAATCTACGCGATTCTCTGAAACGGCGTGATATAGACGTACACTAAAATGTTCTCTGTGTGCGTGACTGCGCGAGGTGGGGCAAGATTACTATAGTTCGTGCCAAATCGATTGTGAAAAACGGACATTGACCTTTCGGTCGTTTAACCAGGGGTTACAAACCTTCAATATAATATAGGCACTTTTTATATGTGGTACTTTCTTTATTTATAATGATTTTTTTACTATTATTTAAAAGTTATGTCAAAGATCGCTGTAGAAGAAAAATCATCTATTGTTATAAAGTACTTTATTCATTTAACAACAAAAAGCATTAATTTATAACACATGTAAAGATTCAAGGGATAACGACAGCGAATAAGTACGTACTTATTCAAAAGATAAAACTTTATTTTCAGTATCATATATGAACTTTATTTTTATTCGGTGCATGCGGGCCGGCCCAAAAAAAGTGACGCATCTCTGGCTGCCATTGTCACGTTTCTTTTAGAACGATCTGACTTAACGCGCGTTTTGTTTATTTTAAAGGGATGAATTTGCAAAAGCTCAATATGGTGATTATATTGCTTCAAATATTTTTTTAATATGAAACTGTTATCAAATGAATTTCTGCGTTACTTACCATAAATTGAAATATAAAATATAACACATTTTTCGCGACCCTTAGAGTTGAACTCATTGGTAATCCACTCCGCTACGGAGCCGTTAAATATATCTTTTATAGTGATAAATATTTTAATTAGAAATTGCTTACTAGTAAATAAACGTATAAAATATTAATAATTAAATAAATAATATCATGTAACAAAATATTATTCTATGTGTTGTGTTGCGCTTCATTCGCTTCCGTTTATGTGGCCAGGTAAAAATCGGAAATTTGGTTTTAAAATGGGGACAGTTGCAAAGACTACAAAAAGCATATTTTTTGTTTCTAGCCATTGTGGTTGCAATTATTTATACTGGTCTTTTTGACACAATTCGCAGTGTATTTTATAATTATTATTTAGGAACGATCAAATTAACGAATAATTTTTAGTCGTTGCAGACTCTAAATTTCTGAACAATGTAGTCCTCAAAATAGTAATAAAACTTATGAGCTCACAACTCATTCACTCCAAAAAGTCTTTTAAAAAAGCGGCATCTTACAATATAAAAAGCGCTTGTCTATGTATAATGAAACGGTCTTAAGTGGAAATATTAAAAATACTACCTCAAATGGCTTAGCAAGATCCTCCGTTATGCCGAAAATATTGCAGCATTAATTTTGAAATAAATATATGGTAAAGTTAAGGATTAATTTTAAGTACCATGTACACGAAAACACGATTCCGCAAAATATTCTCAATAGAAAAAATCATGGTAAAGTTAAGGATTAATTTTAAGTACCATGTTACACGAAAACACGATTCCGTAAAATATTCTCAATAGAAAAAAATCCGAAGTTACCTCCAAACTGAATTTAAAAATTAGAACTTCAATTTGGAGGTAACTTAATTAGAAAAAATTTAAAGTATTCATAAAATACTTTAAATTAGACCATGAAACTTTGCATACTAACTGAACTAACTATAAAACAGGGTTTATGTTTTTATTTTTTTTAATTACCATTATTTTCACTGTAAAAAGAAATTACCTAAACTATCGGCGTCTTGAAGCTTGTTTCCTGCTTCCCGCTTAGTCTCGCTTCGGCTTTCGAACGGGAAAGCTGTGTCGCTTACAATCAGAATACACATTACGCAACAGGACGACGTAAAATTAAAATGGGAAATAACTGCAATAAAAATAAGAAGCGACTCACTTGGCGTAAAGAAACAGGCATAAATATGATAAACCTAATGAAATAAGTATCTAACGACCTATCTACTTACAGTATTAGTGATTACAAACATTTCGGTACATAGCATACGACGCGCGGGGAAGTGGGGGCGAAATTAGGATTTGAGCTGAGTTACTATAGCCCCTTAATACCACACACCTTGATTGATAAAATCCTTGCATCGGACGTATAGTTACTTTATTTATTGAAAACAACAGTACCTACATACGAATTAAGAAATTGACGAGTGGAAGAACTTTTTTACAAGCCTTTTGCATTTTACTAAATGTACTTATCTAAACAGCAGTATCTAAGTTAGATACTGTACTAATTACTAGTAATAGAATGAAATAATAAATAACCGTCAAATTAATGACATCGATGCATAGCGCAACTAGGCAATAGGCATCAGGCAATGAGAAAAAAAAACGAGTCATCGTAATTGATACCTGTATCTTGCCATGCCAACACATTACGAGCAAAGTCTAAAACTTTGATGTTGCCTATTTGGTACGAGCTTGATTAAATTGTCACAGTAAAAGTAGTTTAATGTAGTAACAGCTTACAGATATATTCAATTTTGTTGGCAAAATGATCGATCAAAATACAAACTATAGAGGTTAGTAAAAATTCGGGACATTTGGCATCCCGATCAAGGGTGAATCGGAATGTGTCAACTGACCCCTAAAAATTGGGACGTCCCGTGCAAATCAGGGCACTTGGCAATGCTTGTTTACGCTATCGGTGTGAATTAACCAGAACGCGAGCGTTGGCGGGAAAAAGTGATACGTCCTAACGTTGGGAAGATCCGCAGCGTACAGAATCGGACGGCACGGCATCAGCGTCTGCGCTTGATGATTTATAGTATTTTTAAAATAATCATATAAAATTATTGACTGAATAAAACGAGCTGAAGTTTTTTTCGATATTGAAAATTACCTATATTTTAATAAAATAATTGAAATAGACAATTTTATATCCAAATATACGGAAAATGAATTGGACAGTTTTAGTGATTTTATAGTATTGTTTTTTAATATTAAATCCAAATATTTTCGTAATTAAGGCCCGGTTATTAGTAAATTACTGATATTCAAAACAATTTCATGGACTCTAATAAAGTTTCCAAGACCCAAAAAAAAATACATAACAAATTTAAGGATATGAGGTTTACGAATCTGCGGTTGAAAACATTATATTTCAAAAATTTTTCGATAGAAATTTTATCTAAACTTTAGTCTTTTGAGTTTTATTATTTGGTTTCATTTTCGAAATACCACGTAAATTACTATAAAAATTAAACTACAATATCCAAGCATATTTTTACCAAATAATTCTGCGGTTCGTTTTTTAAAATTGCTATTTACTTTTTATAAATCTAAATAATATATAATCAAATGCAAGATCTGCTCACGCTAGTCGCCCGCCGGGCCTTGCCGAAGCAGGTCCTGTGTCTAATTTTCGCGCGCACCGCCGTTCCGATCTCGAAAATATTGATCGCGAGTAAGCTTAAGATTAAAGTTTTATATAAAAAAATATTAATGTTAGTATGAATGAATACCTGTCGATTTATTTTCACTTTTAATAAAAACAAATAAATTAAGAAATGCAACTTCACGTAAAAACAATAGTTTTATTTTTACTTTATATGTCACAGTATAAGTATAACAGTAAGACCACTGAATGTAGCAATTGTGACCTTTTTTGTTTTCGGTGCAAAAGCACCACGGACCAAAGGCATATTTAGATCACAAAAAAACCTCAATGAAAAGTGTGTTAGTGAAAAATGACATTTAAATACAAATTATTATTTTACTCATCTACATATTATACATTAGGTATATAAAATAATTGATCTTCGCCACATCCTGCACATGTATTTTATAAACACCGGTAAAAAGTACCTAATTAGTTAATATTATAAAATTTATTAATATTAAGTACCTATTAGTTAATCCTGGTCATATACTATCTGTGAACATCCAATTCGGTGCAGTGGTTTTGAAGGATATTAGGTAACAAACAAACATCGAAACTCTCCCATTTATAATATTGGCGTGATTAGTGACAGTGGCGCCGTCAATGGAAATCCATTGTTCGCACCACTGTCAGCCAGCTTTATAGTTTAATAGGCTTTATAGGCCTTATAGTTTCTCTCATTACTTGCTGACAAGTGCTGTTTTAATAATTGGACAATGTATTTTTCAGACAACAGAGTAATTTGCCCAGCAGTAGCACAACTACACTGAATTCCAATGTACATAATATAACTAATTATGTGTAAGTAGCTATTTAAAAATAAAGAAGAAATATCGAAATTTAAAAAAAAATCGTTCTGCTATACAAATTGTCAGTCAAGTAACATATTTTGTTTGGGAGATCGATTTTTTTTCTGATTTCGATATGGGTTTCTTTAGGAAAGTTGTTCAGTTTCACGGGTAGATGAACCCAAGGGGGTTCATCTACAATTTTAATTTATCTATTTTTTCCCTGAATTTATTTTTCAGGCCAACTGAAGACAATAACGGTTCATACGCTATTGAGCCTAAAAAAGCAATGAAGAATTTCAGCATGTTCTAGGAAGGCGATTCATTGATATTAATTACCTCTTAGAAGATTTACAATAAAAAAGCTTGTCATAATTAATTGTTTGGATTATTTATCGATCAAATTCATCCACGTATCGGTGCAACTCCGGACGGACTGGTAGGAGATGATATGCTAGTCGAGATAAAGTGTCCCATTACAGCTTCTAAAAAAGGTCTTGAAAATTCAATTAAGGAAAACAAAATTCAAATTCTCAAATACGACAAAAAAAAACAGGCACAGTGACCGTAAACAAGAAGACTACCTAGTAACTAGCACTACCAATTTCAGGGCCAGCTGCTTGTTACGGGTAGGAAAGTTTGTTTATTAGGAATTTGGTCAGGTGACAATGAAACAATTTTCACAAAATATATTGAAAAAGATGATGATTTTCGGAAAACTATGGAGCCAAAGTTAGTACATTTTTTATAAAAATTGCTTACTCACAGAAATTGTTAACAGCAGATATGCACGTGGGATGGCGATCCGAGATCTAAAACTGGAATGTGACTCCATGTCTGTAATTGATGTACCAGACAAAGAAAATAACAGACCTGATTTATTCAGGACTGACCATCAAACGTCTAACGAGCCTGACAAAAATTTTGAAAGGATTCACCAACTCAGTATGGAAGAGTTTTAGAAATTGTTTCATAGTTGATTGATTGGTTAAGAGTAGTTTTAGATCATTATTGTAATTATTTAACTTTGGATACTTACGCATTTGTAAAACTTACATAAAATTATTAAAAAGAAATTTAATTTAACATTTTATATGAAGTTTTTTTTTGAAATAATCGAAATCGGTAAAAAAACCAATATACGTATAAATTTAATACAACATCATACAAAATATTAACTAAAGAAGTAATTTGTAACTACTCAATACAAACTAAAAACAATTCAAATCATAAGAAGTGGTGGTAATCGCCTACTGCGAACTATTTTGTACTGTGGTCTGTAGCAGCGCGGTGCCGGGATCAAGTGAGTTCATTGTTTTGGGGTGTTTGCGTTGTTTATAACGCGCGCGCTGGAGATGCGCTAAATACCTACAGCGTCAGTATAAGAGCGCCTTAAGGCTTTGTGTTGCACTAAAAGACTATATATTCCATTAAAATAACGCTTAAAATAAACTATTTTAGCTCATAATAATGGTTATATTCGACCTGAAAAATATCTCTGACGCATCTACATCTACACTTCTACATTAATACATTATATAATAGTATATTATATAATTACAATGATAATTATATTATAATATAATATTATAAATATGAAAGATTTGTTTGAATTGAATAGGCTCCGAAACTACTGAACCGATTTGAAAAATTCTTTCACCATTGGAATCCTACATTATCCCTGATGAACATAGGCTATAGTATATTTTCAAAAAAGTTAGGGTTCCATATGAAAACTTCGTTAATGTAATCCTTATATCGCGTACTCTACAGAAACTATTGGCAATAGAGCAAAGTGATGTATTACAGTTTTATAGAGGACATCAATATCTACAAAAAAGTCTGCGATATCATATATCTAAATATTACAGTTATGTCACAATGACTACTTTTTCATGTTAAAATATGCAATAGTAACGTCGAATAATCCCTATCGCGTACGCTGCGGCAACTATTGACAATAGAGCGAAGTGATGTATACATCGAACTATATTACTAGCGTATATAACTGACACCCCGAACCAAAAGTTTGCTTCATTTTGGTAAGACTTAGAACTAAAGTTCGCTGCAGCGCTAAAATAATAGTTACGTCGTCTAACCAAACTATTAAAACGTCATAAGCGCCTGGAATTTCATGGCGTTCACGCGTAGCGTTCAACGTATAGTAAAATTATTTTGTCCGTGCAGTTGGGGTCATAAATCATAGCTCGGCTTCAGCCCGGCTAGGGCGGTGAGAATGTTACGCTGACGCAACGCCATTATCGATGACAACAAATGAATCATCAAAGGCAGGTACACGGCAGTGGAGCGGTATACAAAGGGTGGTGCGACATTGTTATGTTATGAGTCATTTGTTTTTCACTCCCAGCAAATAAATCGGGCACCGACATCAGCTAACAAAAGAATGAAATTCAGGAGTGGCTCCGCCAACACGGGATTGAGTTTAGTGATAGAGAGCTCTAGCCGGAACTATTATAAAAGATATTTCAGATTTTATTATTTAAAGTTTGCAATACATTTGTTTTCATTAAGTATTTAGTTGAATATACAAACAAAATTATATTTATAGGTGCAACGGAACCGACCAGAAAAAATATACAAATTGGCTCAGTTAGCTTTGGAGTAAGGACACGTAATGAATCGCTTACCACCTTACCATTGCCAATATAACCTAATTGATTTGGTATGGGCTCTGGGTAGTGGGCAAAAATAGCACTTTTATAATTGCAGACGTCGAAGTGTTACTGCATGAAGCAATTTCAAACGTTTCGCAAAAGAACTGGGAAGATTGTGTGAAGCATGCAGAAAAACTCCAAGAGGAAGACTTGAAGGAATCTCATCTGGCAGAAGACATCGTAATTCCTGTGGATAGCGCTGACTGACGATTCTGACGTAGAATTTTAATGTAAATAGTTTTATACCTAAATCAATATTTTATTTTAAATCATTATTGTTCATATTATAATAAATACGTTGTTTTATCAATTTTTTTTTTTCATTTTTATCACTAACACACATAATGACAAAACTAAATAAACTATCGATAACGCTTATCGACAACAATAATGCGCATCACTATGATTGCCCCTAAGGCCCGTGAGTGGGATTATATTGCAGATTTTTTGATTTAGATGACATCAATATCTACAAAAAATCTGCAATATATCTGCATATATATATATATATATATATATATATATATATATATATATATATATATATATATATATATATATATATATATATATATATACTATATATATATATAAACTGTTATACATCCATTGACGCATTACTAGTACGTATAGAGAAGACAACGCCTAGCATAATTTTGCGCCACTCTTTGCGGTATACGGTACCGCAACTATTTAGTAAGTTACAACGCCAACACAAACGAGTCGTGTTCACTTCGCATAAATAACAACTTCAAAATGCCTGGCTGCCTGTGTTCTTAAAGACGTCGGTAAGTAGACTAGAAATGATTTAAAGTTTTTCGCGTTATTACAATGCTCACGAGAATCGGGAAAAATGTAAAATCTATGGGAGCGACTTGTTGTACACTATGCTAGAATTATTTTGTACGTACAGTTTGGGTCATAAATCATCGCAATATTACGCTCTCTCTCCCACTCACGGGCCTTAGGGGCAAGCATAGTGATGCGCATTATTGTTGTCGATAAGCGTTATCGATAGTTTATTTAGTTTTGTCATTATGTGTGTTAGTGATAAAAATGAAAAAAATTGATAAAACAACGAATTTATTATAATAAGAATAATAATGATTTAAAATAAATTATTGATTAGGTATAAAACTGTTTACATTAAAATTCTACGTCAGAATCATCAGAGTCAGCGTTATCCACAGGAATTACGATGTCTTCTGCCAGATGAGATTTCTTCAAGGCTTCCTCTTAGAGTTTTTCTGCATGCTTCACACAATCTTCCCAGTTCTTTTGCGAAACGTTTGAAATTGCTTCATGCAGTAACACTTCGACGTCCGCAATTTTAAAAGTGCTATTTTTGCCCACTACCAAGAGCCCATACCAAATCAATTGGGTTATATTGGCAATGGTAAGGTGGTAAGCGATTCATTTCGTGTCCTTACTCCAAAGCTAACTGAGCCAATTTGTATATTTTTTCTGGTCGGTTCCGTTGCACCTATAAATATAATGTTGTTTGTATATTCAACTAAATACTTAAAAGAAAACAAATGTATTGCAAACTTTAAATAATAAAATCTGAAATATCTTTTATAATAGTTCCGGCTAGAGCTCTCTATCACTAAACTCAATCCCGTGTTGGCGGAGCCACTCCTGAATTTCATTCTTTTGTTAGCTGATGTTGGTGCCTGATTTATTTGCTGGGAGTGAAAAACAAATGACTCATAACATAACAATAGAAAGATAATGGTGTTGCGTCAGCGTAACATTCCCACCGCCCTAGCCGGGCTGAAGCCGAGCTATGATTTATGACCCCAACTGCACGGACAAAATAATTTTACTATACGTTGAACGCTACGCGTGAACGCCATGAAATTCCAGGCGCTTATGACGTTTTAATAGTTTGGTTAGACGACGTAACTATTATTTTAGCGCTGCAGCGAACTTTAGTTCTAAGTCTTACCAAAATGAAGCAAACTTTTGGTTCGGGGTGTCAGTTCTATACGCTAGTAATATAGTTCGATGTATACATCACTTCGCTCTATTGTCAATAGTTGCCGCAGCGTACGCGATAGGGATTATTCGACGTTACTATTGCATATTTTAACATGAAAAAGTAGTCATTGTGACATAACTGTAATATTTAGATATATGATATCGCAGACTTTTTTGTAGATATTGATGTCCTCTATAAAACTGTAATGCATCACTTTGCTCTATTGCCAATAGTTTCTGTAGAGTACGCGATATAAGGATTATATTAACGAAGTTTTCATATGGAACCCTAACTTTTTTGAAAATATACTATAGGCTATGTTCATCAGGGATAATGTAGGATTCCAATGGTGAAAGAATTTTTCAAATCGGTTCAGTAGTTTCGGAGCCTATTCAATTCAAACAAATCTTTCATATTTATAATATTATATTATAATATAATTATCATTTTAATTATATAATATACTATTATAAAATGTATTAATGTAGAAGTGTAGGTGTAGATGCGTTAGAGATATTTTTCAGGTCGAATATAACCATTATTATGAGCTAAAATAGTTTATTTTAAGCGTTATTTTAATGGAATATATAGTCTTTTAGTGCAACACAAAGCCTTAATTACGAAAATATTTGGATTTAATATTAAAAAACAATACTATAAAATCACTAAAACTGTCCAATTCATTTTCCGTGTATTTGGATATAAAATTATCTATTTTAATTATTTTATTAAAATATAGGTAATTTTCAATATCGAAAAAAAATTCAGCTCGTTTTATTCAGTCAGTAATTTTATATGATTATTTTGAAAATACTGTAAATCATCAAGCGCAGACGCTGATGCCGTGCCGTCCAATTCAATTCAGTACGCTGCGGATCTTCCCAACGTTAGGACGTATCACTTTTTTCTCGCCAACGCTCGCGTTCTTGTTAATTCACACCAATAGCGTAAACAAGCGTTGCCAAGTGCCCTGATTTGCACGGGACGTCCCAATTTTTAGGGGTCAGGTGACACATTCCGATTCACACTCGATCGGGACGCCAAATGTCCCGAATTTTTACTAAATTCCCTAGTTTGTATTTCGATCGATCATTTTCACAGCAAAATTTAATATATTTGTAAGCTGTTACTACATTAAACTTAAATTTACTGTGACAATTTAATCAAGCTCGTACCAAATAGGCAACATCAAAGTTTTACACTTTGCTCAAAATGTGTTGGCATGGCAAGATACAGATATCAATTACGATGACTCGTTTTTTTTCTCATTGCCTGATGCCTATTGCCTAGTTGCGCTATGCATCGATGTCATTAATTTGACGGTTATTTATTATTTCATTCTATTACTAGTAATTAGTACAGTATCTAACTTAGATACTGCTGTTTTGATAAGTACATTTAGTAAAATGCAAAAGGCTTGTAAAAAAAGTTCTTCCAC
This sequence comes from Parnassius apollo, assembly GCA_907164705.1. NCBI lineage: Eukaryota > Metazoa > Arthropoda > Insecta > Lepidoptera > Papilionidae > Parnassius > Parnassius apollo. Next base: position 3,123,271 of record CAJQZP010001697.1, read on the forward strand.
TCGTCAATTTCTTAATTCTTATGTAGGTACTGTTGTTTTCAATAAATAAAGTAACTATACGTCTGATGCAAGGATTTTATCAATCAAGGTGTGTGGTATTAAGGGGCTATAGTAACTCAGCTCAAATCCTAATTTCGCCCCCCACTTCCCCGCGCGTCGTATGCTATGTACCGAAATGTTTGTAATCACTAATACTGTAAGTAGATAGGTCGTTAGATACTTATTTCATTAGGTTTATTATATTTATGCCTGTTTCTTTACGCCAATCCAGTCGCTTCTTATTTTAATTACAGTTATTTCCAATTTTAGTTTTACGTATTCCTGTTACGTAATGTGTATTCTGATTGTAAGCGACACTGCTTTCCCGTTCGAAAGCCGAAGCGAGACTAAGCGGGAAGCAGGAAACAAGCTTCAAGACGCCGATAGTTTAGGTAATTTCTTGTTACAGTGAAAATAATGGTACTTAAAAAAAATAAAAACATAAACCCTGTTTTATAGTTAGTTTAGTTAGTATGCAAAGTTTCATGATCTAATTTAAAGTATTTTACGAATACTTTAAATTTTTTTCTAATTAAGTTACCTCCAAATTGAATTTCTAATTTTTAAATTCAGTTTGGAGGTAACTTCGAATTTTTTTCTATTAAGAATATTTTACGGAATCGTGTTTTCGTGTAACATGGTACTTAAAATTAATCCTTAACTTTACCATGATTTTTTCTATTGAGAATATTTTACGGAATCGTGTTTTCGTGTAACATGGTACTTAAAATTAATCCTTAACTTTACCATATATTTATTTCAAAATTAATGCTGCAATATTTTCGGCATAACGGAGGATCTTGCTAAGCCATTTGAGGTAGTATTTTTAATATTTCCCCTTAAGACCGTTTCATTATGCATAGACAAGCGCTTTTTATATCGTAAGATGCCGCTTTTTAAAAGGCTTTTTGAAGTGAATGAGTTGTGAGCTCATAAGTTTTATTACTATTTTGAGGACTACATTGTTCAGAAAGTTTAGAGTCTGCAACGACTAAAAATTATTCGTTAATTTGATCATTCCTAAATAATAATTATAAAATACACTGCGAATTGTGTCAAAAAGCCCAATATAACTAATAGCGACCACAATGGCTACAAAAAAATCTGCATTTTGTAGCTATTGTAACTGTCCCCATTTTAAAACCAAATTTCCGATTTTTACCTGGCCACATAAACGGAAGCGAATGAAGCGCAACACAACACATAGAATAATATTTTGTTACATGATATTATTTATTTAATTATTAATATTTTTATACATTTATTTACTAGTAAGCAATTTCTAATTAAAATATTTATCTTTCTAAGACTCACACTGTACGTACAAAATAATTCTAGCATAGTGTACAACAAGTCGCTCCCATGGATTTTACATTTTGCCCGATTCTCGTGAGCATTGTAATAACGCGAAAAACTTTAAATCAATGAGTGTTAGACGTTTTAATGTCTACTTACCGACGTCTTTAAGAACACAGGCAGACAGGCATTTTGAATTTGTTATTAATGCGAAGCGAACACGACTCGTTTGTGTGGGCGTTGTAACTTACTAAATAGTTGCGGTACCGTATACCGCAAAGAGTGGCCTGCAATAGTAACGCCGGTACAAGCACAACTAAGAGTTATTTGTGGTCATACTTTTATTTTAATAAGTCATCGGAATCATTGAAATTATGGGACAATTTAAAAGACGATTTATGTGAAGATATTAGACACAAATACAGAAAGGAAAATCAAGACTTCGAGTTACCATACAGTGAGGAAATTTATAACGAAGGTTTAATACAAATAGAAAGTATACTGTTGCATTAAAATGATAAAAACCTAAATGATTTTGGATTACCTTCTTCAGTTCGTACAAAAAGCAATGCTACGCACACCATGGTACATTACTATAATGCAAATGATATGACCGCTTTTGTACATGAAAACCTGCCAAAATTTGTCCCAGATCAAAGACATGCTTTTGAGACAATAGTCGATAGCTTGAATAATGACAAAGAACAATTTTTTATTGGATGCGCCATGTGGCACTGGAAAGATGTTTCTTGCAAATTTGATATTTACTAAGATACGAAAATTGGGGAAGATAGCGATAGCAGTTGCTTCTTAAACTTTGAGCAAAAAATAATCGATTAAAGATTAGAAACGTTCATATTTTGTGGCAGATTACGCAAAAACTATAAATGATATCGCTTTCGTATCGTAAAAGGTTTATCAAAAATTCATCAAGAATCGTTTCGTATCTCCAAAGTTTTCATGTACCGTGTATAGCCAGTGGCGAAGCTAGAGCTCCAAACTAGGGCAAGCCCAAGATATAAATTGATAAAAATATAGATTGTTGTTTTTAGCAGTTTTATAAAAATACACCAATCTTGATCTGTCTCCACTCTTCAGTTTTATATTAAGTGCTGTCAAGGACGTGTTTAACAAAGCACACAGAAGGCATACTACTGCTAGATAGATCGTATTACAGATCAGCAATTGCATAGCTTCGGTGGCTTTGAAGAAAGCCGTTTGGGTTTGTTTGAGCGAAAGAAAAAAATATCTACATCAAATACAATACATGAACAAAAGTAAAACATGAACAAAGTACAAACAATGTACAAAATTAAAAAAAAAAAGAAAACAAATTATTTACATTCTAATGGATAAGAGATAAGATAAATGGAATCATCTCGCTTTCTTAAGGAAAGATTTAATTACGTCCACGTAAATTGTTGGTAAACGTTTTAATTCTACCAATAACTGTTTTTTAATTGTGATAATTGATAAGTCTGAAATACACTCTTGACCTTTATTGTCATTGTTTGTATTATCTCAACAAATCTCAACAAAATTTAAAGATTTACCTTTTCCTCTCCGATTAGCACTTTAACACACTTCAATTCACCACAAGGAACACTATTATCCTCCATTTTCACTAAAAACCTTTAAAAATCATACATTTTGATCTCGCAATATTAAATCGCTTTAGCTAAACACACAGAGTAAATAAACATTGAAATGTGAAATGAACTTGCAAACGTATTGCCCGCGCGCCCCGCTTTTGACAAATTCAGTATATAGTCAGTAATTTAAGACAAATTCATTCCTAAAGCCTGGCTTTAAATCGCTATACTAATTGCTATATATCAATCGTAGTTATATTTCATTATACAATATTTTGCCATAGGTTAGAAAGAGAGCGATTGTCTCGAAAGCCCCGTAAAAAGCCCACGCGAGCGAGAGAGACAATGAATCGCTCTATTAAAACTCATTTTTTATGACAGCAGCAGTATCGCTAAGGCAATACGAGGTCATCGGCCGACATGTGTCGAACAGTGGAGTGCGCGGGAAATTTTAAATAGTTTGAAACAGTTTACGAGTTATTTTATTAGTTGATATTATTGATTGATATTATTAATTGATTCAGTTTGATAAGGCAAGCCCGGCTTTTCGGCTTTTATGGTGGCTTCGCCACTGTGTATAATTGTCCTTAAAACTGGAAAAAAACCGCGTTTTGGGGCACTTTCTGGGACACTGGGGGTGATGTTTATTCGGGAGGGGAGAGAGAGTGGATAAATTTTACTTTGCTGTATAACGTACATATGGCGATAGATAAACGTACTGCATTAATTTAGCCAATTTTTTTGCTAAATTATTGAATTAAATGAGCGAGGTGTTATGTCATGTCGCGTGTCACAGACGCGTGATATACGCGGGTGAAACCGCGGGGCATAACTATATGAAATATTTTTAAAACAAAAAACAATTTTCAACATGTTTGTGTTTGTTTTTCTGTTTGGTCCGGTTAATCTCCGAAATGGTTGAACCAATTTGTCAGGACTTTCACTGGCAGATAGCTAATGTTATAAGGAGTAACTTAGTCTACTTCTAAAAAGAATTGGGGTCTTGCACAAAATATTCAAATCCATGAAATTCAATCGTAATAAATTTCACGCGGACGAAGTCGCGGGGAACAGCTAGTGTTTTCGTAAAACGCTATGGAGGGATTATCTTCGCTCTATAATCCGTTATTAAAAACTATGATTTTCCGTTGTAGCACACTAAATAAACTAACACTAAAGACTTCATCTTTCTAAATCCGTCATTTACTGCAAATAATCTGCTCACACCGTTACGATATCACCCAGAAAAGACCCTTCAAAATGAAGTTTTCGTCGCAAATCACATTATGCCCTCTTTAAGAATGTTAGTAAGCTCATACTGCTTGTATCGTTCAGACGCTGACATGAACTTATTTTGCGAATCATTTAATAACTCGGCATCCGGACAGTGATTTCTCATCTTGTGACTTAGCTAGCCGCTCAATTGCTTAGCGGTCTCATGAGACCGCTGCTATATTCCGTCAAATCCATAGCGGTCTCATGAGACCGCATCCACCCACAGCACTATAATCCATAAAATCTTATATTTAAAGATTAAAGACTACTTTTCTATGGAAAGTTTGGCATTATAGAATCAATATGAAAATTTCTATCCTCTAGTTGAATAAAAATTCATTCATTTATAATCTACATTCAAAGTGCATCATGGTCGAGTGTTCGTTGTTGTACATTGTTGTGTTGATTTTTGGATTTTTCTAAGTTATGAACAGTTTTTTTTTCTGTGAATATAATTTATCTTTTTACGTAAATAATTTCGAGTAATATATAGAAACAATAGTAGTTTTCACGCTACCGACATCCGCTTATTATGTAGTTATCAAAATACAATAGTATTTTTGTAATGATTAATCCATTGAATAACTGACTTTTGTTTAAACTATAGAATAGATAATTTTGTATAGATTCTATAATGCCAAACTTCTTTATAGAAAAGTAGTCTATAAATATAAGTTTTTATGGAATGCGTCCGTCAAATCCCGAGCGGTCGCATGCGACCGCACTCACCCACAGCTTTTTAAACCATTAAAACTTATATTTGTAGACTACTTTTCTATAAGTTTGGCATTATATAATCTATACAAAATTCTCTATTCTATAGTCTAAACAGAAGTCAGTTACTCTATGAATTTTTATTTTTAATCTACCGTAAAATTGCGCCATTTTCGTATGGTCGGCAAATGTAAATTGACAGGAGAACAAAAATAAAATACATAGAGTAACTGACTTTTGTTTAGACCACAGGATAGAGAATTTCGTATAGATTCTATAATGCCAAACTTCTGTATAGAAAAGTAGTCTATAAATATAAGTTTTAATGGTTTAAAGTGCTGTGGGTGGGTGCGGTCGCATGCGACTAAACCAATTTTGTGATCGATGGCAAATAAAGAAAATGTGGTAAACACTGCAACAAAGCTACGAGCGTCATCATATCTGCAAAACGTAATCGAAACGTCATGGCCAGCAATATTCTAACGAAGAATACGCCGATATTGTGTTTTGTTACGCAGGTGACTCTGCAGCTGCTCGACGTGAATACATCCGTCGATTTTCTGATTGCCGTAGACCTGATGTAAGCGTCTTTGATGGTGTCTATCGGCTCCGAGAAACTGGTAGTGTACAAAAGAAAACAATCGATGTTGGTAGACCACGCGTGTATAGTGGAAGACGAAGAAGTCATTCTTCGAGGGGCCGAGGATGTGACAGTGTCGACAAATACTGCTGCATTACAACTTGACATGTCTCCATGGAAAGTTTGGTTTACAGTGCATAACTCGAGACTTTACTCTCCCGTGCAAGTGATTGAAGAAGGAGATCCTATCAGGAGTTTAGATTTTTGCAGGTTCATGCTTAATTCCGACTTAGAAAATCTAGAGTTCTTTAAAAAAAATTTGTGGACACACAGATCTAAATTTTGATCATAATCTTCACTATTGGAGTGATAAAGAAAGAAGAATTCCTCATCAAAAGAGGCAAAAAGGATCGCAACGACGATTTTTATTGAATGCGTGGATATGAATTATTGACAATAATTTGATTGGTCCTCATTTTTTACCTGATAATTTAAATGGCTAAAGTTATGAATATTTTTTAAGAAACTATTTGGTTAACCTACCTACTTGACGACGTGCCCTTAGAAACCAGAAGAAATTTGATATATCAACAAGATGATTTTCCTGCACACTTTAAAAAAACTGTGCGGCAGTGGCTAGACAATAATTTCTCCAGTCAATGGATTTGTAGATTGGTCGAGGAGGACCCATTCCTTGACCTGCGAGAAGTCCTGACTTGACACCGATGGACTTTTACGTTTGGTGTCATATTAAATCTTTAGTTTACGAGGTGTCTCCTGTATCATCGATTGCATTGATGAGCTGAGCTGATTGAGGAGCTGACGCAGCAAATTATCAGTTCAGCAAATAAAATTAAGAAAACTTTAACAAGTAGTAAAAAGGGAAAAACTGTCTGAGCGTAACAAAAGCCTATTTACTCTTGCCTTGAAGAAGCCCAGATTGTCGGAAAGATATACGCCGGCAAATTATTCCACTCCTTTGCTGTACGCATTAAAATAATCGAGAATAGATCGTTGATGTCCATGGGTTTCAGCACCCACATGCTATCAGGTGAACTGTATCCATATAGTATACAGTATATGGATACAGTATAGTTCCTGTATCCCATGTCATCCTTATTCTATTAAAAAAAAAGATAAAAATGCAGAATGCGTTGTCATTTGTCATGATTATAGACTAAGATGGAATGCCTCAATACCATGCTGTTATTTTACGCTGGTTTTTAATAAGGGGGGGGGGGAGTCCTTCTCAAATCGAGTTGAGCCGTTCGTATTGTAGATGCAGACATAATATATTATATTATAGCCCTACTCGTAAAGCGTAGCTCTACTACGTACCTATCACGCTTATCGCCAAGTCCTTAATTCAACTGTGTTTATTTCTAATTTCTATGTATTTAACGCGATATCTTCGTGAATTGTGAATCGATTTTGATAATTTTTTTAATAGTGGTAGTCCCGTATAAACTTAGAGAAAAGTTCCGCCCTTAAAGGTCTCAAAATAGGGGTTGAAATTTTTAATGGAATTATTTAGACCACATTTGAATCGTGCATGATATTTGTCGGCGTTTCATGAGTTCACTACGTAGAAATTGTACGGAAAAAATTGCTAATGACAGAACGCTAACCCTGCATAGTATTATCTCACATGAGTCCTTTACTCATGTAGTATGGTACGCTCATTTTTTACAAGTGGTCATTTTGTGCTATGTGTTATGTTCCAATAAGGCGGCCAACCTTCACAGATTCCACGGGACAGTCTCGTAATAGTAGGTTCGAACCCACATTGTAATGATTATTAAAATAGTCCCGCAAAATATATATATCCCTCGAACGGATCCCCGCCTTGTCGTGACGGGGGAGCTTAGTAGCCGTGGCTTGGTCACCCGCGGTGAACTAAGAGGAACCCACACGGCTGGTCCAAGGTGTAGGGCCAGCCCAAGAAGGCCACTCCGGTAGGCTTGGCGAGTCCACTTCCGATGAGTATTGGTGGGCTGCGGCAAGAGGGGTGCCCTCTTCCCCTACTGCTGCAGTCGAGGTGACGTCGTTAAGAAAGAGGAGTGTTGGTATGGCGATGCATCACTCGCCCTATCCTCCGCGACTCTGGAGGAGCCGTATTGTTAATTGATGCGGTGGTAGTGGGGATGCGGGGGAGAGGTGTCGGTATTGTGAGTCGCCGCTCTTTCTACCCTCCACAGCCGAATCTTGGTTGGCGGCGGAGCCATAGACCAGATCCGCATCAGGAGGCGTCTCTGAGTGTCTTTTCGGCCGAAATATCTTACCGAGGGGCCGCCGTGGGGCCACGAATGTGTGCGAAAGCGTTCCCGTGGCCCTGCCAATAGGCGACGAAGATGGAATACCATGAGGTTTTAGTCGGTCCGACAAAAACCGTCCTTGTCCCCGCGAGGCTGGTATGCATAAGCATTTCCTCACGTAAAAAGAAGACAAACCATTTAAACGTGGTGATTTGGCACGTGTACAAATACAATATATTCATTAAAATTTATTTTACGGATTTTATCGCCGTTAATTTAATTTATTTTTAATTCCCGACGTTTCAGGTGCTTTACAGCATAAGATGTTGATTTTTGGTCTGATCTATGCAGAATTAAAAATAATGAGGTTTTTATACAATAAGAGTGACAAACGAGCACACAGTTCGATGTCCGATCTTAAATGGATGATGTGGTCCGTATACATCTACATTTATCCTTAACTAAGAATTAAAATGCAGATACGTTGTCACTCCTGAGGGCTAAGATGCCGATAAGATGATCGTGAACCACTCCTAACACAAGCATTTTCAAGCTTACCAGTAGTGGTTAAAAGGAATATTAGTAATGTTAATTAATAAGATTACTAACATTAAAAAAAAAAAAAAAAAAAAAAAAAAAGATGCGATGCCTCATTTCCAGTAAAAAGGGTCTCCGGTTCTTTACACCCACTACATGAAACACAGTTGCTATTTACGCTAGTATTATGTGAGAGCGTGAACCCCGGTCGAGCTGACCCATCCGTGCTACAGTCATTATATAGTTGCAGCGTCGCTCTATCCATTAACTTAGTTTTATTCAGTGTAGTATTTGTGTAAGTAAGATACTAAGATACTAATAAATAAGATTATAGAGATCAAGAAATCATTATGTATACAATATTAAACTGATGGCTTAGATATCTACTTCAAATTATGAAAAAACTAAAGGCGATATCTATGTACGGATATTTACGTATTCAGTGGTGCGTCCTGCACAGGAGAACATTCGTTTTTTTTTATAGAATAGGGTGACAAACGGGCACACAGTCCACCTGATGGTAAGTGGTTGCTGTAGCTGATAGACATCTACATGCGAACACTTCCTTTTCCTAAAACCCTCTCAGAAATGAAAGAAGGCCTGTGCCCAGCAGCTAGACGTATTATATAGGCTATAAGCTATAACCTTAAGCTGCAATGCAATGTCACAATTCTGATTTTTAAATAAAAATGTCTGACCCACTTTTACCGTCCCCTTTTTGTTCTAACTTTTATATGGTAATCCTAATTGTTTATATATATAAACGCTTCACATCCCGTGATGATGACGATCACGTTATGATGATGATGTTAATGTCAATACCTTAATTTATAGCCATTTATATCAGTTAATGGATATCTAAATCATAGTAGCGATAATGTATACAGGCCTAATAAACTTATATATTTGGTTGAATCCTACACATGATAGATATATATATATATATATATATATATATATATATATATATATATATTGCAATAAACCTTTTTAATATATTAGTTGCAGTATACGACTTTGTGTTTCTGTTCCTGTCCTTCTCTTAGTTTTGGTTTTATAGAGAGTCAAAGCTTTTGACGCCCTATAAAACCAATAATTGAAAATAATATTTCCTTTCGAATAACCATCTCATTCATTTTTTATTCATAACAGACCTTCACAAATACACAGGCCTATGTTCAGCTGTGGAACACAAGTCCACTGCTAAGCATGGGCCTCTCCCAAGGCATGCCACAAAGTATGGCCTGAGCCACCTGGATCCATCGACTTCCTGCATTTCTTACCAGGTCGTCACTCTCTCTAGAGGGATGATGGATGATCTACACTTCACCAGCCGGTACGAGGCTGCCACTTAGAGACTTTCTACCCCATCGGCAGTCCGTTCCCCGAGCTATATGACCGGTCAATTGCCACTTCATTGTTACTCTGGTTCTACTGCGGCTATACTCGTTTTTAAGTCTATCACGCAGAGAAACCGCAAGCATAGCCCTCTCCATAGCTCGCTAAACGACTTCGAGCTTCTTCATACGGCTATCCGCTGGATGCGGTCAAGTGAAAGGAGCTGGCACTGAGGAGCTCCGGCCCAGAGATGACAACAGTATACCATGTGAGGCCTACCTACGCCTTGTAAAGTTGCAAGCGGTGTGCCGGCATGAAATAGGTACTGTCCCGCTCTGCAGAGCAGGCCAAGTTTTTAGAAACCAATTTAGCCTTCTCTTCCAAGTTGACCACAAACTGCACATCATCAGATATGTCGACGCTGATAATTCCGGTACTGGCTGAGGCAACAAGGGAAGTCTCTGAAATTGAGCAGCCCGACAAAGTTTTTAGCGATAGTTACCTAACAAAAATTATGTATAATATATATTTTTAAACCAAAACTAAGAGGACAGAGACAGAAACACAAAGTATACCTACTACAACTAATATATTAAGAAAAAAAAAATAGCAAACAAGCTTTGGCAATAATTAGGAACACTTCTAAAAATCTAGGTAGGTCATTGATTTATATAACGCATGTGTTGTATAACTCAGTGAGGTAGGTACTTAAAAAACTAACTAGGTACACTACACCATTGATATATTAAAAAATGGTTTTTAAATAGGTAGGTATATCAAATATATATTTGAATAACTGTCAAAATGCCGTTGATAAACATTGAATTAAACATAGACACGGTAATTTTATCTATAAAAATTACCGTGACATAGTACCTATCTCGATGTTGATAAAACATCGCCCTTTTCACCCTTTATTATTTGATTGACCGATAAAGAGCTACCTATCTTATCACGAAGCCAAATATGCTGTAGTTTTTGAGTTACCTATGAGAAATACTCTATTATAATACCATAAATAATACCATATTACCCTCACATACTATATCCCCAACCCCCCTCCTCCGTAGTGTAAAGTGCCCGAAACGTTGGGAAATAAAAAAAACTTAAAATTAACCGCGATGTCCGTAAAATTTGTTATATTCCACTTACTTCAATATATTATGCATGTAAATCAAAACCCAGGCAATACGATCATAGAAAGGTTTAAATGCAGTATCAGAAATAAAATCAGAATTTATCAGTAGATCACTACACATTCTATGCGTAAAAAAATTGCCTCAATATAGAATTGAACTTGGATTAGATTTAGATACGAATTAATTGTGCGGTATTTACAATTAATTAGTAAGCGGTTAAAACACAACCGTTCCGGTCAACTTTTGCCACAATTTAAATCTTAATTAACGACGAAAAAAAAACTAAAGCCATGACTTAATTTTATAAATATATTTGTGGTTAAATCGCTTGTTTCATTTTTAAGAAATATTTTTTCTTTGTAAAAATTATAGGGTTTTCCTATAAATAGCATTTATCGGTAGAATATTCTAATCTTTGAATAATTCAGCACATCATGGTACAATAAGTACCTATTTGAATTGTTTTTAACAAATTGTTGTTTAAACGTGGTAGAGCCAGACTGCTGCACGCTTGGTCGAGGAATGATAGCGCTCTTATAGAATACCAGCGTAGGTACAATAGCAACTTATGGAGAGTATGGATATCGGAAAACCTTTTTCACTGGAAACGAAGCATTATATTGTTTTAGGTGGATAGATTCTTAATCGAGGATAGTCTGTCTATTGGTAAATTACAATCAGGTAATCAAATGACTGGAAATAATCTTTACGAGAGTGAAATGTTAACTTTATTTACATTAAATAATGGCATGTAAGCAATTTTGCTAAACCCAGAGGGAAAGCAGCAGTAATAACTCTTTAGAGTTAAGCTGTTGGGATTTATCGATTAATTAATAAACTAAGTAGGTACCTACTTACCTAACAAAATATAACAAACTATCCGATATGTCTGCGTAGTTCTAAGTCGTAGGCTTTTAGTATAAATATAATTCTATTTGTAATTCAGAACTTGATCTTATTTAAAAAAAATTGTATAAGCTAATATAAACGGCTCTGATATGCAAATTAAAAGTCATAAAAATATAAGTACCTAAGTAGTCTAAGAAGTACAAATAGATCTTGTTGTGTCTAAATCGATGTAAACTCGCAATTTTTTCTTTAGATCTATCTACTTATGCACTATTGTACCGGTAAATGATGTTTCTCCTTTATGTTAATAAATGTACAAGAAATAGATATAAAATATACAGTATGTTATCATGTATAGTAGGTATTCATCAGTTTATTGATTGTAAACAGGTAAATATACCTACGTTAAACATAGTATTTAATTAATCTATTTTTATATAATATACTTATTGTGCTAGTTTCTTTGGAGTGCATAACTTTTTTTAGCTTAATTTTAGCCCAAAACAGTTAACTTTGATACTTTGTTTCTAAGTAGGTTAGATGTGCTTACGTAAGCTTGTAAACTTGTAATTGCATTATATATCTAGCTACCTACGTTCTCTTTACGTTCATAGTAAAATACCTAAACATTTGACATCTACTTTTTACTTATTCCTGTCCCGCTCACTCATGCAGGGGATTATTATTCGTGGAATGCGCGCGTCGGCTAGTCTCGTTACGAGAGGCATTAAAGCCGAATTTATAGTTGAACCGTTGCATTATAAGACTGTATTTTAATAGCAATAGAGGTGATTTTAGAATAGTCCATAAAAGTAAAACGTCTTGGAGCAATTGGACAGTGTTACGAGACTATCCATAGTGACTACCTACTTTGTAAGAGTACATTCATGAATATTTTTTGAAATCAGTAATAATTTTAAGTAAACGTAAGATATTAACCAGATATCATATAAATACTTTAATTTTTTTTTAATATTTATTTTGTGGTTTTCTTTTGTAAATCCAAAAATAACTTCATAGTTTAGAAGCTAAAAATGAAAAGTCCTTGAGAACTAATCTCGTAAGGAGTGCGTCTACGTCATCGACGGGATTTTTGTAGGTATATGTATTACCGCTAGCTTTGGCTCGATTGGCCAACAAAGCCTTGTCGGCAGCCATTTTGTTGAATGCTGAGTCACCAAAAGGTGAAAAATATACATGAAGCGCACTCCCCACGAGACTATACAACGGTATTGGACATTTCCCTCGTGAACACAAAATTTGGGTTTCATGTTCCCTCAACCAAAGCGTGAATGTTGAAGCGTATTTTTCTGAAAAATATATTATGTCCAAAAACATCAGAATCAGCCAAAGTTTTGACGTTTGAAAGATTGCCGGGAAATTTATCATTTTCAAAAGTTACAAAAACGGAAGTTTATTTTCCATTTCCACCTTAGTCGCCGCAAGCCATCGCTTGCATGAACACGCTGCTATACAGTTGGTCTTTCATTCAGTAATTTTTAAAGATCGAATGCTCAATTGGATTCAAGAATTGAAGCGTAACCTGTCAAGTGAAGTAACTTTTATATATTTTACGAAGTGCAGTGTCAGTGCTAATGTAAACACTGTTTTTGTGATGCTGTTGTGACAAACGGACATGATGTAGTCGTGTCCATCATAAGAAGGATATGAAGGACTAGTTGTGAATGTGATTTTCAGTATAGTGGCTTATCAACCTGCATCATGACTGAAACATCAACGGTTAAGGTAAAAACCGAGCGGCCTGATGAGGCGGAGATTAGGGAATTGGCTGCAAAGATGGTGGAAGCTAATAAAGCGAAGGCTTTGGCGGCGTCTGCAGCGGCCGCTCGACCGCCACCCGGTGCCATGATGGGTGCTGGACCACCAGGCGCGGGCGGGCAAATGGGCATCCTTAATTTCTTGACCCGTAAACCTGGTGCGAACAATGAGCAGCAGCGACCCGCCCCTGACGAAAAGAAGACGCCAGCACCAGATGAAGCTAGTTGGAAAGGTCACTTTGGATGGGATATGCTTGGCAAATGTCATATTCCATACATCTACCGTTCGGGCGAAAAGTATGTAGCCGTCCGCATGGTGGAAATCAAACTCCTCAACAAGTACCTGAACTATTTACACGCAGATATCTACTCTTGTACATGTATTAGAAGTTACTATATAACGGAAATAGAAGCACGGTTACTGAATGAAATCAACAATAGGCACTGTGATGGACAATTTGGGCGTGAACCATTCACACAGAAGGATTTGGTAGTGAGGCTCTCGGATGCTTACGAGTTCTATAACTTCTTAGACGTTTGTTACAATAAGTTGTTACGTGGTACAACAAACAATAAGGACAAGTGTGGGTTCATTAGGATAAACAAAGAGTCAGTTGTTCCATATACTGTTCGTGATAATCAGAAATTTGTTCCTCTATTCTATTTTGAAGGTGAAACAGACAATTTGAAGTTGAAAGCGGACCAGCTTAAAGGCTGGGACCTATCATACTTGAAGTTCTGCTGTAAAGTGCAAGGGATACGGAATGAACTGTTTGCCAGTGAGACTTGTTCTGTGATCAGTTTAACGGACATCAAAAGTTATTTCCCACCCGGGACAGAGTTTGAGGAATACTGGCCTAACAAAGTTGTGGAATCACAGCTTTTAATATCAGCAAAGGGTAAGCTTAGATTAATTTTAAGATTTTTTCTTAGTTTAGCTCGGATGATGACTAGGTTTTGTTAATAAGAGTTGCATGTTGATAAGTTTGTAACTGAATCACACATAAAGGCCAGAATTGATTTAAGTAATTGAAATATTTAGGATGTTAACCTCTTCCTGGAAACGAGGCATTCCATCTTAGTCCTCAGAGGTGACAATGCATCTTCATTTTGATTCTTAATCGAGGATAATTTTAGATGTCTATGGGCCACAGCATCCACTTACCTTGACCCCGTTGATTGTGTGCTCATTCGTCTCTTATTCTATAAAAAAAAAACAGTAGCCCAATGCTTAAGCATAGGTGCTTCGAAGTTCTAAATCATGTGTTCCAATCTTCTTTGTGATTACTATCATAATCCACTCCTAGCATATGAATTTTTAGTTCAATTAAAGTGATTATTAGTAGGATAACTTTCAAATAAAATAAAATTAAAAAACATTTTATCTTATCACAATTAAACTAAAAATATACATTAAAATAATCATGTAATAAGAATTAATTTCTATATTTACATACATAAACCTACACTTACACCTGTCACCTAGAGGGTGGGAAACAGGGTAGGCAGATACTATGGACTTCCATTTGCCACAATTGTGACACTCTCCTTTCGCTTCACTTCAGGTTAAGGGTATTCTTGATTTAGTTAATTTTCATTATCTGGAATGGTTGATGCCAATAGAAACTATAAAAAGTAATGAAAATGACATATCAACATTACACCATGTGACTAAATGTTGATTTAATTTATTTTCTCACTATTAGAAAAGCATTAACAGTTCTAGTAAGCCAACTTGGCTAACACTGCTGATGTTCCACACCTTTCATTTCTGATTAAATTATCTCTATATCTATATAGTACAAAACAGTTGTTTCCCGCCGTCTGTATGCTTAGATCTTTTAAACTATGCAACGGATTTTGATTCGGTTTTCGTCAATAGACAATAATTCAAGAAGAAGGTTTATATGTATAATACATGCATATTATATTTAAATATATAATTCTTCTGACCATGTGTATGTAACCAAATCAAAACGGTTGGACCGATTTTGATGAAATTTTGTGTGTGTGTGTGTGATTTAGTTGTTTCAAGAATGGTTAAGACTCACAATTGGACCTGGTAGGTGGCGCTGTTGTCGAGATTCAGAAATTACTCGAGCAAAGCCGGGGTGGTTGACTAGTATTGGCATATAAACAGTACTGATTTCAGATGTAAAATACCGAAGTAAACTAAATAATTTCCAATTTTATTGATGAACATCCTATTAAGGTATCCCTAGCCAACTCTGTCACTCCTTCTGCAGCATGATTTTGCTTTGTCACTTTTTCCTCATTCATTCTTTCTATAAGTCCAAACCACCAAAGGGTTCCTGTCTTCATTTTGGTCATAACATTGTTTTGCAAGCTTCACTTCTCTTATTTTTATGTGTTACTTAATAATTTTTTTTATTAAAAACATATCTTACCCAAAGATATTTATTGGTAAAAAACTCATTTTGAGTAACTGCTATATTGTAACATGAGAAATGCTGATCAATACAGTAAAAAATACCTAAGAATGATAGAATAAGTATTCACATAATAACTACAATAATTTAAGTTATATATAATAAAAAATTAGGTAATTGGTTAAATTTACTACAAGTGTTGATGAGAAACTCTACTGCATCATCAGCAAACAAACATTCGATAAACAGTTGTACAGTACAGTACTGGACGAGGACTGAGTTAGATTGACAATCTCTGTACAATGCAAGGGTTAGTAAAATTCACTGTCAACAATAGTTGACGCCAAAAGAAAACTATGATAACTTAAATTAAGTTTTTTAAAAACCGCTGTTTATCTTCAAACTGCTGAAAATATGTTAATGTTTTTGAATCATAGCTTGATCAAGTCACCTTTCAAACAAAAAAAAAACTAAATCTAAATCGGTTCATCTGTTTGGGAGCTACGATGCCACAGACAAACATACAGATTCACATTTTAAACATAACCCCTCTTTTTCATCAGCAGTCTCATGAGACCGTGGCCATATTCTGTCAAATCCCTAGCGGTCTCATGAGACCGCACCCACCCACAGCACTATAACCCATGAAAACTTATATTTGTAGACTATTTTTATTTACAGAAGTTTGGCATTATAGAATCTATACAAAATTCTCTATTCTATATTCGAGACAAAAGTCAGTTACTCTATGAATTTTTATTTTTAATGTACTGTGAAATTGAGCCATTTTCATATGGTCGGTGAATATCGTAAATTGACAGGAGAATAAAAAAAATACATAGAGTAACTGACTTTTGTTTAGACCACAGGATAGAGAATTTCGTATAGATTCTATAATGCCAAACTTCTTTGTATAAAAGTAGTCTATAAATATAAGTTTTAATGTTTAAAGTGCTGTGGGTGGGTGTGGTTGCATGCGACCGCTCGGGATTTGACAAACATATGAGACTGCATGGGAATTTTAAGAGGATTGAGGGATTAAAAATAAATGAATATCAATATTACACCACGTGACTAAATATTGATTCCATTTATTTTCAACAGACTTCACAAAAGAAGGAGGTTCTCAAATCATTTGAATTTTTTAAATGTGTTACATCAGAATGTTTTTCTAAGTGAACTGATTTTGATGACTTTTTTTATTTCAAAGCTGATGCTTCTCATGTGGTATTATATAACTTTTATAAAGTTTTGTCCAGTAGTTTTTGAGTTATCTTTAATAATGCATATTTAACTTTGATTACATTGATTTTACTCTCATTTTATTTATATTGAAGTTGGTTGTACAACATTTTTAAGTTTTACCACTTATCAAATAAAAAGGAGTCAACTTTCCTAATACTGCTGATGGTTACATACATAAACATAAATACTCTGGCAGAGACTACAGACTTCCATTTGACACAATCCTGACACACCTCTCTCGCCTCGTTTTTCCACATTACACAATTTCTTACCCTGTCATTCAGATTCAGCCCTAACATACTCCTTAAGGACCGCATTTCTACTGCGTTGATTCTACTCTCGTGCTTCTTCTGCCACACCCAACTTTCACTACCATATGTGAAAGTAGGGACCAACACAGCATTGTGAATTGCCATACGTGTCTTTTTTGACACATTTTGACTCTTCACAATAGAGTGCAGGGCCCCATTTACTCTATTTCCTGCTGCTGATGCTCTACACCTTTTATTTCTGATTAGAGTATGTAGCGGCGCTGTCGTCGCGCCACAAGCGAAACACACCGAAGCCTAAATCGCGCTATCAACATTCCGAATCATAGACAGTATATATAGAACTTCTCCGAACTATCACTCGGAGTGTTGGCCGCTCCCCGGGCAGCTTGTCCGGCGGGAGATCTCCCCTTTTCCTTCCACGGCCACAGTGGTGCCTAACTGACGTGATCTGAACATGCAACCAACAACCTTCGGAAACTTCAAGCTTCATCATCATCATAAAATACCCCACCCATTCGCTACCGAGCTGATATCATCTGCAGTCTTCATATCCTGCAAGCCAGCTAGCTTCACAAGGTTCATCGCAGCACTGGAATAATAATGCTTCCTGTTCCTTCAAGCTACTCTCTGTGCTATACAGTGTTCGGCACGGCTCTGAGCCTTACTGCTCGCCTCTGCCTCACGGCACTCTCGCAGATTACTTGCCTTCTTCTCGACTCACCGCAGACTACAAGGCAATCTCCTGGCACTTGCACATTCGTCAGCAACGAGGCTGCACTATCGACCTCCGGTCTTAGCAGGGGGGTGATGTAGCGGCGCTGTCGTCGCGCCACAAGCGAAACACAAGCCTAAATCGCGCTATCAACATTCCGAATCATAGACAGTATATATAGAACTTCTCCGAACTATCACTCGTTTGCGCCCTCCTTTCTGCCAAGGAGGGTCGCGTTCGTATACGGCTTAGAGATCTCTAGTCAGATTGTTAAGCCAATTCCTAAAAGGCGGTGTTTAGTGGGTAAAAGTCTCCACATAACCACGCAGCCGGCTGCGTGGTATGCTATGAGCATTCACCGCCTCCCTCCCCCGCTTTCTGGAGGGTTGCCCATATTTGCTTCGGGCGCAAAAAAAAAAAACTATCACTCAGAGTGTTGGCCGCTCCCCGGGCAGAACACCTTGCCCGGCGGGAGATCTCCCCTTTTCCTTCCACGGCCACAAGCATATAAACAGTGTCATATGTAAAATTCCCTAGGTACAGAGTACTGAAATCAAACAAACAGGACGAGAATTATTACAAACCTCCATATCTTGCTTGATCTCATTCATCAATTAATTATTAAAAATAACATTGCTAACAGTATAGAGAAGCTGTGGTAGCTCAGGGGCTAAGAGCTCTGTAAATTTCGCTGTAGATGCTGTGAGATGCCCTGGTTTGATCCCAGCTGCATCAATGAAATTGTTCATTGCAATTTTAGGTGCTGATTTACCACATATCAATGGTGAAAGAAGACATGTGATACTTCACAAGGCAGACATTTTCTTGCATTAAGCCTCTGTGAAATGTGAGGAGGCCTGTACCCCAGTAGTGGGATGTAGTTATGCTGTAACTTTACTTTTTCCTTAGCAGAAGTGTTATTAGTTATATAAATTAAAAAAAATATTTACAATATACTTATATAAATGATGAATGACAACTGTTTATTAAAAAAATTCGTATTCTTATACTATTTATAAGGGATAAACTTAATCACAAAATTTCATCAAAATCAATCCAGTTGTTTAGGATAAGTTAACTCACATACTCACAGGTAGAAAAATTATATATATAAAATTTATTATTGCAGAACCTGTAAATAAAGTAGAAAAATTCTATTAAAATGCTTATAATTTCCCTTAGAAATAGAAACATTTGTATATTTCAAATTATACTTACATCTGTGGTACAGAATATGTTCTTATTTCAAATTTTTCTTTTTTATGATAGTGTTACAATGCAATTGTGTTATGAATGGATCTGCTTGATCTGGAAAGGCCCATACTATCAGTATTTAAATGACCAGTATAATGTCAGCTTAAATAGTAGTATAATGCTACTGAATTTGGTACAATAAGTGATAAGAACTGGAAATTGTTTTACTAATGAGGCATTCAATCTCAGTTCCTAGGGGGTAACAACACATCATCATAACTTTTTTATTTCAGTTTTGTATTGCTTAGGATGTGACTTTGACCGTAACATATGTATATGTGTGTAACATATACATTTGATACAGTCAAAACTCATAACCGGGCAAAACGTCCTCTGACTGCAAAAATCAGGTAAAAGTAGTTTTGAGTAAGGATATTGGTCACCATCTCTTCTGATTTTGTAGTCATAATAAGTTTTGACTAAGGGTGTTGGTCAAACAACTTTTAACTTCGAAAATATTGGGTACTAGTGACTGACCAAATTATATTGGTTAAAAGTGGTTTTGACCAAGAATGTTAGTTAAAACTAGTTTTGACTTATATTTTTTGATTTTATAAAATGAATAGGTTCAATTCTTTCAATATTATATGTTATATCATTATAATGTACCCTAGCCGCACCTTAACCTCATTGAGGTATTACTACTATATATAGAGAAGACAAAGCCTAGCATAATTTTGCGCCACGCTTTGCGGTATACGGTACCGTAACTGTTTAGTGAGTGTTCAACACCTGCACAGACGAGTCGTGTTTGCTTCGCATAAATAACAACTTCAAAATGCCTGGTTGTGTTCTTAAAGACTACAGTAAACACTCCAGAATAAAAAAAAACTGATGGTTTAACATTTCATCAGTAAGTAGACATTAAAATGTTTAAAACTCTTTGATTTAAAGTTTTTTGCATTGTTACTGAAAACTAATCCCTAAAGCAAACTAGCGCTGCATGTTTTAAGAGTTTGGTTAGACGACGTAACTATTATTTTAGTGCTGCAGCGAACTTGAGTTCTAACTCTTACCAAAAGGAAGGAAACTTTTAGTTCGGGATGTCTGTTCTATACGCTAGTAATATAGTTCGATGCTTAACTACCGCAGGTTTGACGAATAGTCTGAACTTTGAGCTCAACCCAATAATCAGGCAAAACCCCTTTTGACTAAGAACATTGGTCAACACCACTTATATTTGAGAAAATTGGTTAAAACCACTTTTGACTACTAAAATCAGTCGAAACTGTTGTTTGACTTAGGGCATCGGTCAAAACTGCTTTTGCCAGATTTTCATGGATATTCCATTTATCCGCCCAAAAAAGTCCACCCTGAGCGGTGGTGAAGCCTCCATAGAAGCCGGAAAGCCGTGTTTGCCTCATCAAACTGAATTAATCAATAATATCAACTAATAAAATAACTCGTAAACTGTTTCAAACTAGGACTTAATAGGATTACTAATATAACTTATTAATTAATACTACTAACTTATTAATTAAACTTATTAATTAACTTTAATAGGATTACTAATATTTAAAAAAAAACTATTTCAAATTTCCCGCGCACTCCACTGTTCGACACATGTTGACCGATGACCTCATATTGCCTTAGCGATACTGCTGCTGTCATAAGATATCAGTTTTAATAGAGCGATTAGTTGTCTCTCTCTCTCTCTCGCGTGGGTTTTTTATGGGGCTTTCGAGAAGACGATCGCTCTTTTTCTAACTTATGGCAAAATATTCCATAATGAAATATAACTACATACATAAACACTCACGCCTGTCACCCAGAGGGGTAGGCAGAGACTACAGACTTCCATTTGGCACGATCCTGACACACCTCTCTCGCCTCCTTCACATCCATACACCTCCGCATACATGCTCGTCGGTTAAGGGTACTCCTAATTTGGCCCGTTTTCAATAAATCGCCAATTTGGTCGATAAATTTTCGCCTAGGACGTCCCTTTCCGACTCTGCCATTCACTTCTGCAACATAAATTTTCTTTGTCACTCTTTCCTTTCCTCATTCATTCTTTCCACATGACCAAACCACCGAAGCATTCCTTTCTTAATCCTGGTCACAACATCATCTTGCAAACCACACTCTTCTCTTATTACACAATTTCTTACCCTGTCATTAAGATTCAGCCCTAACATACTCCTTAACGACCGCATTTCTACTGCGTTCATTCTACTCTCGTGCTTCTTCTGCCACACCCAACTTTCACTACCATATGTTAAAGTAGGGACCAACACAGCATTGTGAATTGCCATACGTGCCTTTTTCGACACATTTTGACTCTTCACAATAGAGTGCAGGGCCCCATTTACTCTATTTCCCGCATTCACTCGTCGTTCTATATCCTTGTCATATCTCCCATCCCTGCTAAATACGCAGCCCAAATATACAAACTCGTCTACTTGCTCGATCAACTCCCCTTCTATTCTTATTTCACAAATCGTTTTACTTTCTTCTCTTTCAAAAACCATAACCTTCGTCTTACTTGCGTTCACTTTCATACCCCTTTCTTTTAATGATCTGTTCATTAATGTAACCATCATTTGCAACTCGGCCGCCGACGACGCAAGTATAACTTGATCATCGGCGTACAAAAGGCATTTGACGGTTAACTCACCCATTCTTAATCCGCATTCTTCAACTTTCAAATTTTGCAAACAACTGTCCATAAATAGGTTGAACAGCCACGGGGAAGCTACACAGCCCTGTCTGACACCTTTATGGATGTCAAACCAGTCCGAGTAGACCCCGTTGATCCTAACACAAGCACTAGAGTCCCTATAAAGGGACTCCAATGCCCGTATCAAGCCAGCGCTCAACCCAAATGAGTTCAGTGTTTGCCATAGCACATCCCTATTCACTCTGTCATAGGCCTTTTCCAAGTCCATGAACGCACAAAAAACCTTTTGGTTTTTGGCCAAAAACTTCTCCGCGATCATGCGCATGGAAAAGACTTGATCTGTACATCCCATTCCCTTTCTAAATCCTGCTTGCACATCCCAAATTTTTCCATCAGTTTCTTTCATGACCCTTTCAATCAGTACCTTAGCATACAGTTTTCCCACAATGCTAAGAAGGCTGATGCCACGGTAGTTTTTACAGTCCTGCTGCGACCCTTTTCCCTTATATACTGGGACTATCACGGCTTTGCACCAGTCTACCGGTACCCGCTTCAGTTCCCAGCATAAATTAAACAAGGTGTGCAGCAGGCCTGCCACCACTTCCTCTCCAGCCCTTAGCATTTCGAGTGAAACTCTATCATATCCGGCAGCCTTACCTGCTTTCATGCTTTTCATTGCTTTCATTATTTCACCTACACTAATCTCGCTACCTCTTTCCTCTTCTTTCGGAATTTCTACTTCACTTAGTACACACGTTGTCTCCTCACTCATAAACACGCTTTCAAAATATTCCTTCCATCTCTTTAAACTCAAAACTTCATCATTCAGAATATAGCCATTCTCGTCTCTTATAGCATTCATCATAGGCTGTTTTGAATGTCCCCTGGCAGTTCTTACAAGTTTCCAGAACATTTTAATATTTGCCTGGAAATTATCCGATATTCTTCTATCATTCTTATCCGTTCTTTCTTGCTTTTTTCTTTCAACTACTTCTTTTACTCTCTTATTAAGATGTCTAAAGACTGCCTTTTTTCTTTCAATATCATCTTTCAATATCTTTTTTCTATCAAATATAACTACGATTGTATATATAGCAATTAGTATAGAGAGTTAAAGCCAGGCTTTAGGATTGAAGTTGTCAAAAGCGGAGGCGCGTGGGCAATATGTTTGCAAGTTCATTTTACATTTCAATGTTTATTTACTCTGTATGTTTAGCTTAAGCGATTTAATATTGCGAGTTGTAAATGATTCCTTTTTTAAAGATTTTTAGTGAAAATGGAGGATAATAGTGTTTCTTATGATTAATTGAAGTGTGTTAAAGTGCTAACCGGAGAGGAGAAGGTAAAATCTTTAAACTTTGTTGAGATAATACACAAGGTCAAGAGTGTATTTCAGACTTATCAATTATCGCAATTAAAAACAGTTATTGGTGCAATATATAATAATATATAATACGTGGACATAATTAAATCTTTCCTTAAGAAAGTTTTCATTATTTCCATTTAGAATGGAAATAATTTGTTTTTTTAATTTTATACATAGTTTGTACTTTGTTCATATTTTACTTTTGTTCATGTATTGTATGTAAATGTCTTTTTCTTTCACTCAAACAAACCCAAACGGCTTTCTTCAAAGCCACCGAAGCTATGCAATTGCTGATATGTAATACAATCCATCTAGCAATAGTATGCCTTCTGTGTGCTTTGTTAAACACGTCCTTGACAGCAATGAATATAAAACTGAAGCATGGAGACAGATCAAGATTGGTGTATTTTTATAAAACTGCTAAAAACAACAATCTATATTTTTATCAATTTATATCTTGGGCTTGCCCTAGTTTAGAGCTCTAGCATCGCCACTGACCCTGAGATATATACTACCTTATTGTTTGAACAATAACGAATACATTTAACTTATTTTACCTTAAGGCGGCTGGTTTAGTGTGGACAAACTGACTATCCAATTTTCACAGTCAAAAGTGGTTTTGACGGATATGAACTTTGATTGTAGCATATAGATATGTACAGATACACTCATATTTTAAGGGGACTACAGGAGCCAAATGACCTTGAATGATGCACGCACACATTTACACATCAATGTAAACGCCATCTAACGACAGTGAGGTTAAACTAACGAATTAGCGAGGTTAGGCCCGAGTGTTTTAATAGATAGAGCGCAAGTAAGACATAGGTGTAATAAACGAATAGATTGACATACACTATGAAATTATTTGTTATTTGAGTGTTACTTGAAAATGTAAAGATGGGTGATTTTAAAATAAAACTGATTTATACTTAAAAAAAAAAACATTTTTAAAAACATTATTAAAAATGTCGAAGTGGCGCTGTTTATACATCTTTATGATTTACATAGGTTTTTTAGATTTACATTGTTCCACATTTAGTTTCAACTTTATTATACACATAATGTGATTTATGGGTAACAACTACGCGTACGCGCTCTCCTCTGCGTGCGATTCAATTCATAACGTTTTTTATGAATCGTTATGAATATATTGTTACCTACTACCTTAGCTTCTTCCAGTACATGCTTCAATGAATAATGTTTATATATATCAATAATTTCGCAATGATGATTTTAAATTACATAGAAATGTCAATTCTAAATATTCCATTTCTATGGTTCACAAGATAGGTAATTTTGCATTTCGTTTTTTTTTTGTATTTGACTTTAAAATATTTTAAGGTATAAGTAAAATACCTAACATTCATACATAATTATAAGTACCTGGTTGACCGAGCTTTGCTCGAATTTTTTTTTATGTCGTGTATTTTTACTTACTTACTTATCTTCACGCACAATCCCTAACAGGGGTAGCAAGGGAGAACAGATCGCCAAGTATCACGATCCTTACATACCTCTTTCGCTTCTTTCAGGTTCATTAACTTCTTCATACATGCACGTCTAGGTATCCGAGTACTCTTGACCTTCCCCTCTTCGAGTAATTTGCTCACATGGTCTTCGAAAGTTAGTCTCGGTCTACCTCGACACCTTTTAATATTTACTTTCGCGCTATATATTTTCTTCACCATTCGGTCTTCACTCATTCGCTCAACGTGCCCAAACCATCCGAGTACGCCCCTATCAATTTTTGTGATAAGGTCATCTTTCAATCCTGCCATATTGCGAATCTCTTCGTTTCGCTTTCAGTCGGCTATGGTAACGCCGCACATTTTACGAAGAGATCGCATCTCCACTGCATTCAACTTGCTTTATGCTTCTTCTGGCATACCCAGGTTTCGCTGCCATATAACAAAGTCGGCACCAACACTGCATTCTGTATTGCAAGGCGTGACTCTTCACTACGCCTTGCCTTTTGACTAACGCATTCAGGGCACCATTGACTTCGTTCCCGGCAGCGACACGCCTGTCGCCACATCTAAATCACATCTTCCATCCCGCCCCCCAATTTCATTTACCTGTTCTAGACATTCCTGATTTACCCATATTTCACCCTCTCGTCCTTTTCAAATACCAGACAGTTTTATTAGCATTCAAACGGAGACCTTTAATTTCACATTCCTCTTTCATACACGTGACTAATGCCTTGCAGTTCTGCTTCTGATGGTGCAATAAGCACTGCATCATCAGCATACAGCAGACAATTAACTTTAATGTCGCCCAATTTCACACCCAAACAGCTATTTTTCAGCTTCTGTAAACAGCTGTCGAGATACAGTATGAACAGCCAGGAAGACATGACACAACCCTGTTTTACGCCCGCTTGACGCTCATGTACAGTTCATGCCCTACCCGCACACAGGCTTTACAGTCATAGTAAAGTGACTGCACAACCCTTAACAATCGACCATCCACACCATATTCCGGCAACAGTTCCCACATTTTCTTCCTTATAACCTTATCAAATGCTTTCTCCAGATCCACAAAAGCACAGAAAATCTTCTGGTTAACACTCAGAAGCTTCTCCGTGATCATGCGGAGAGTGAGAGACCATCGTGTATTTTTGGAAATTATATTTAGATACAAATTACATACTGATGAAATATTAAAAATATTTTTGATCTTACCGACATAATAGAAAAAACTGAACTGGTTATTTGAATAAAAAAAATACTAAAATAGAGCTCGAAATAATAAATTATACGCGAACCAAGGTACTACGATTTGAGGACCGCCCGATATCCCATTTGAGCTATTATAATTTTCAACGCATTGCAAAAATTTACCTTCTTATTCCAATGATATTGTAGCAGTTATTCATTGCCTGAAAACACGGACAAAACGACATTTTCTGAAAATGGTATTTTTAGCTAGCATCTTTTATAAAAATAAAAACTAGGTATATTTATATATTTATTTCAATATTTTCATTTCATCTAAGTATTGTAACATTCCAAGTTTAAAAATTATCATAGGTTAAATGAAAGATTAGCGAAAGGAAATGCAACCTCACAAATTATCCGCACTCACCGTGTAGAGGTTCAAGATAATTCAATTATATTATTTTCAATGTTATATATTCCTTACTCACCTGTTACGAAACGCTCAGAATGAGCTAGGGCGGTCGATTTTGCCCCCAATTTGGTAATCTACGGTGATAAGAAGAACTCTCTTGACATTCCCTGTACGACCAACCTGAATGGACTTAGAAAACCTCTCCGGATGTTGGTGGATTACCCCTGCCCACTGCAAGCGAGGTGGAGTCGCGGGATACCAGTGTTAGTATGGCGATGTGCCATTCGCCCTATGCATCCGCGACACTGTAGGGCCGCAACACATTAATATTTCATCAGTATGTAATTTGTATCTAAATATAATTTTCAAAACACACGATTTCCAAAAAAAAAAACCGAGCAAACCGAGGTCATCCAGGTACTAAAAGACTTTAAACTGCGAATGCGGGCCTTATGAGGATACATTTTAGGAAGTGTGCGTAAGAAATATATGATTTAATTCCTCTCCCTCTCTATTCTATCATCATACGTATTCCAGATGTTCCGCAGGGCTCAATCCCCTTGTTGTCCACATAACACGCCTTTGAACCATAAAAGTTGCTTCGTCGTTCGTAAATACGTGTAGAAATGGAGAGGAATAATTTGTTAGAGTACTTTCATGTCTTCAGAGCAAGAATGAATATAAATAAATAAAAAATATAATTTGTTAAACTAAGCCAGCATACTATATGTACTATCTTCGGCTACAGTTATCACTTGTCATCGATTGTGTTAGTATAGTAGTCAAGTGTCCACATAACACAAAGATAATGGGTGTCTTGTATAGATTCTGCCTTATTTTTAAAATTTGTTTTTAGGGATTATTTTGTTCAATATTTTAATATTGTAAATACTCACAAAATATGCGCTTCAAATTTATTAACTTTTTTATTTGGCAACACTACTCTACTATCAGGCCTTTAAGAAATGGTCGTTATGTACGGGAAAATAGATATAAAAAAACATGTGTGCAGTTTCACAGTTCACACGCGTTAGAAGATGTCAGTGAAACCTTCGGAAAAATAATTTAGCAAGTACTAGATCTGCTAGTTTTTCCTTTTGTGCAGAATGAATCTGGGCGTGATTAGAAACAGAAACAGAAACTTCTTTATTCAATGTAGATTCAACTAATTAATTAATAAAACACATTAACCCCCCCAAAAAAATAAAACATCCTAGTGTTTTAATCAATATAACAATACTTATTGAAAGTCACTTTTTTCATTTACCACTGGTTCACAAAAAAAACCTCTGTCCTGGGAAGAACCAGCAAGAAACCCAGCGGGACTATTTTTTTTCCAATAATAGCTTACAATCATGTTTACAATTAACAACACAAGACAAATTAGAAATAGCTTGGCAGCGATCACCCTTCCCAGGGGTTATTATTATCCATAAATTCCTTAATATTATAATAACCCTTTTTATACAAACTTAGTTTAATAAACATTTTTGAACTTTGTGTATGACAACTTTTGTATATTTTCTGGGATTTTGCTGTAAAAGCGTATATATTGCCCCAAGAATGAATTAGTGACTCGGTGGAGTCGAGTAACTGGTACTACTAGTTAGGTACTACTATTATGAAGAAGCAATCGCGAAGAGAGATGGCTTTTCCACTATCATTTGTAATTGTTGACGGTAATTGTCAGCAGTATCTGTGACACCGGACGACATGAAGTTATAGGAAATAACACCAAATTTAAACCAACAAACTGTCACCGTAAGCTTCTCCTGGCTAATCTTTCGTTCCAGTATTTGTTTTGCTTAAACTGATCTAACCATTGAACGAACTCTTATCTTATAAGGTTCACATCTTTTCGCGGGCATCATTTAGACTTGAAATTCCTTCCTTTCTATGGCGCTTCAGCAATATTTATATATACTGAAAGACTCATCACGAGATCTGTAAAACTATACACCACATGATTATTTTACCCATTTGCTGCAAATTAATGTTTCGACAAATCAAAAGTCGACGCTAATTCAATCGTAGTTTGAAACTGATCCGCTTCCCACTATCGTCTCGACACTACAAACCTCTGGATGACCACGAGGTTCATTCGTGAGATTAAAATAAAGTGATTGAAGCAATAACACTCAGTTCGTTCTTTAATAATGCTAGGTCCGTGTACGTCATTGACATTGCGTGCTGTGAGACGCATTCTTTCCACGTTTCTGACGTGTTCAAAGTAATACGAATTTCCCTCGAAGAGCCGTCCAGTTAAAATAGCGATATTGAAGAAAAAGCAAACCCCATAGAAATAAATGAATAATTGGTTTAGAAAAAGGTTTTGAAAAAGGAGAACAACATGCCTTGAGTATAAAATTTATTTGTAATTGGAATTCCATGTTAAACCATAACTATTACAATTCAGAGTGGCCAATTCCATAAAATAACGATTTCGTAGGTAATATCTACAGTATATAATATTATATTATGACAAAATATTCATGAGAATAAAATCATCATGCAGACTATACGATTGAGCAACGTGTGCAGTACGTTTATTATAAAGTGAACTTAAGACGTATAACGTATCTGAGAAATTCGCTATCTTTCTGGAAGTTTCTCGACTAGAATGTGAATTTAGAACGATCGTATCTATTGGACTTTAGGGAACTAGATATTATTTACGAAATTAATACTTAGGTATATCTAATATAAATAATAAACAACATCTATAATATTAAGTATAGAATGATGTCGAGTGGGGAAAATTTCTATTATTTTCTATTAAGGGGAAATATAACCTCAAATGGCTTAGCAAGATCCTCCGTTATGCCGAAAGTATTGCAGCATTAATTTTGAAATAAATATATGGTAAAGTTGAGGATTAATGTTAAGGTTTATGTTAGACGAAAACACGATTCCGTAAAATTTTCTCGATAGAAAAAAAATCCAAAGTTACCTCCAAACTGAACAATAAACCGCTGTTATTCATAAAATACTTTAAATAAGATCATGAAACTTTGCATACTAACTGAACTAACCATAAAGCAGTGCTTATGTTATTTACTTTTTTTAAAATATCATTATTTTCACTGTAAAAAAGAAATTACCTAAACTATCGGCGCGTAAGCTTGGTTCCTATCGCTCCGTTAGTATTGCTCCGGCTTTTGAAGGGAGAAGTTGTGTCGCTTACGATCAGAAAACACATTACGCAACAGGAAGACGTAAAATTAAAATGGGAAATAACCGTTATAAAAATAAGAAGCGACTGGGTTGGCGTTAAGAAACAGGCATATATATGATAAACATAATGAAATAAGTATCTAACGACCTATCTACTTACAGTATTAGTGATTACAAACATGTCGGTACATAGCATACGACGCGCGGGGAAGTGGGGGCGAAATTAGAATTTGAGCTGACTTACTCTCACCTCTTAAGGAGGAATGTTTTGATTTTTTTTAAGTCAATATTAAGATCATTATTGGTTTGTTTATTCGCTCCTTACTTAATAAATGCCTAATAGTCGCAGAACCGAGACGAAGGCGAAACCTTCGTCGGAGCCTTGACCTGGTAAAAATAATTTGCACGGCCGTTCACAGATAACTAAATGCTTGTATATCAACATTACTTGTATATATTATTATTTGTTAATATTATCTATTATCCTATCAATAAACATAATTCCTTAAGGAATGTGATGATCTCCTGCTTGGTTTACGATCATAGCAACAATTGAATTTTTTCGACAACTATTAACTGATCCGGCGATATTATAGTGTAACCAACACTAACACCTTGGCGCTTCACCTAACATGGCCGAGGTAATAACGCTTATGTGATGATAACTTTGGAGAGGTTTTAGAGTCAGAGAAACAGAGATAATCACACAGTCTGATCCGAAAACGAACAATTTGTTTTTACACATGTGATAGCTTCATGGAACTTACTCGTGACGTAATAGTCTAGTACGCTGACCATCTGGTCACACGGTGGTCAACCATTTTTTGATTATATAAAACATCATCGCTAGAAATCTAATGCTGAAGTCTGCGCTTGTTACGAATATTTGTGGTACCTATAAAATAAACAGTATATGACTACTAAACATTTGCACTGAAAGCTACTGAACCTTCAGAATACGGAAACAATTACGAATTTCAACTCAAACCTAGACCTAACACGTTACAAATTTTGACATGGCTAAGTTCATAAAAAGTAAAGTTACAGCCTATATACGTGCCACTGCTGGGCACAGGCCTCCTGTCATTTCTGAGAGAGTTTTAGGGCAAGGAAGTGGCTGCCGCGCTGCCCCAATGCGTGTTGGCGAACTTCACATGTCTTCGAAATATTTTTTTTCTTATTCCTCAGACATGCCGATTTCCTCACGATGTTTTCCTTCACCGCCGAGCACGTGGTAAATCAGCACTTAAAATTGCAAATAACAATTTCATTGGTGCCGGCGGGGATCGAATCCGGGTTACTCGCGTTTTGCTGTATTTACAGCGAGCGTTAACCATCTACGCTATCACGGGTAAGTAAAATATATATATATATATATATATATATATATAATATAAAATATATATATATCTCTGAATCCCGGCCCTCGACCACACTTCAACTCTATCATCGGCTCAGCAGTTTTTTCCTTCATTATTAGCCCTACGTTTGACCAACACCTTGCCTTACGTTAAGCGGTGATAGGGTCCTAGATGGTAAGAACGTGAATTTGATTTTATAAAAATAGGTCTTATTATTGAAATACAGCAGTGCACGCATTCAGCTATTATTTGTCGGCAGAAATAGTGATAACACATGTAATTTTATTTTACTTAGACCAGGGCGGCACTGAAAATTTCGGGAATCAAGGAAGTGACACAACATTACTATTTAAAAAATGTATTTATTGCTTTTCGAAGTATTCTCCGCGAAATTTGACACATTTTTCCATACGATGGAACCAATCATTGAAGCAACCATTCCATTCGGAAGTTGGGGTCTCCAAAATGGCCGTTTTATAGGCGTCCACAGATTCTTCAGGTGATGTAAATCTCTGTCCACGCAATTTATTCTTTATTTTAGGGAAAGTATAGAAATCATTAGGGCTTAGGTCGGGGCTGTACGGCGGATGGTCTAATAATTCTATGTTTTCTTGCCCTAAAAACTTTTTTGTGCTGTGTGCGGTGTGAGAACTCGCATTGTCGCGATGGAGGATGATACGGCGGTTGCAGTTCTCTTTACGGAGTTCAGAAACGACCTATGGCAAACAAATGCTAGCATACCATTCTGCATTAACCGTTCTTTGTCCCTCGAGAGGAATAGTCGTAACATGGCCGGTTTTGGAGACAAACGTGGCTATCATTTTTTTTTTGCAACACTCCGTGAACAAATAATATTAAAACAAAAAACCCCAAAAAAAATTTTGTTGGCTTTAACTCATTTTCGAACACGGAAACTCGTGACTGGTTTTTTGTTTCGGGTTCGTACGCATATATCCAGGATTCGTCACCTGATACGATGTTGTATACAGCATTTGAGGATCCTGCGTGGAATCTTTCGAGAGTTCTGACGCACCAAGTAACGCGAGCCGCTTTTTGCTCTTCACAGAGCGAATGCGGTATCCATCGGGAAAACAACCTTTTTACACCTAATTGTTCATGCAAGATTATTTGTATTTGACTCATGCCAATGTCTAAAGTTGCCTGAATTTTGCGGTATGTCACATGTCGATCTTCCTCAATCAGCTTAGGCACAGCATCAACGTTTTCTTGGGTGACTGCAGTTTTTGGACGACCCTTGACGGGGATCGTCACTGAGCTTGACACGTCCACGTTGAAATTCAGCAAACCAGCGATAAATTGTGGTTTTGGATGGGGCTTCATCACCAAATGCAGAAATCATCCGGTCAACACACTGTTTTTGTGTTAAACCACTTCGAAAGTCATAATAAATCCTCGCTCTTGAATTTTCTCGAGTCAATTCCATTTTCTCAATGACTAAACAAGTTTCACAAAACCTTGTGACAAGACCGAGAATCTTTTTTTAAATAAATAAATGGTATTCGATTTTTAAAAGGAGTTTTCAATTAAAAAGATTTTAATATGACAGGAACAGTGGAAATATTCCATTCCCGATACTTTTAGTGCAGCGCTGTATTGGCCCCTTTCCATTAGTCGACTTACAACTCCAATGGGACGAATTCGTGTACGCTGCACATGGCGGCTTTGAACAATGGGAAATAATTTTGGGGTTACTTTGGGCTTACGTAAACGTATATAGTTTACCTTTCTTTTCACAATTTTCAAAGATATTTATGATTGTTAAAAATTTTGATTTGGAAAAAGTGTAGTTGAATATGGGGACCTAAGAAAAAAAAATCATTTATTAAAGAGTGCTGGTTGGCTGAAAGGAAAACTGGGAAGAATGTAACAGTAAACATGCGGCGCTGACCTATATTAAGAACAATGCTTTATGAATTACGCAAAATGGTTTCGTTTCGCGTAATACAATTCAAACCTCTCAAGAATATAATTGAGCGTTTCAAATGAAAACATAAAATTACTATGCGTTCATCTTCAAAACGATTATGACCCGTAACTAGTGTTGCCAAGTCTTATAACCGAAACACGGGACAGACCAGCGAGCTTAGCCGGACACCCTTAATTTTTTAATCTTAGTATAACATGACAATTAAAAAAAAAGTAAAACAATTATTTTTATTATTTGCCATAAAATTTCTTAAATTCTAATGAATTAACAATAAAATTGAATAAATCAGTTTCTTTATTATTAATAATTCAATATTCATTACAATATTAATTTCAATTATTTGCAATACTAAGTATGTATGTAAAAAGCCTAACAAAACCCGGACAGGCCGGACACGCAACCAAAAAACCTGATTGTGTCCGGCTTATTCGGACGCCTGGTATCCGCTACCCGTAACTATGTAGGCCAAAAATAATTAAAAACTTGAAATGACAAAAGAAACGTGTACCATTATGCCAACCCGCTTGACGAGTGCGGCAACTATGGCGAAATATCCTCCCCTCCCCTTATAAGGCAATCTACTTCCAGGAGTGAGCTTTGATAAGCTGCAATGAATGAATTAAATAAGACATACATTTAAGACACAGTCTTTGACAACGAGTCCTACGGTTGTCCACACCTCATGGCAGAATAATATGCGAGTAATGTCACATAAAACGTGGTAGAATCTAGCTGCAGCTATATTTTAGTTGTAGCACGAATGGGTCGGCTCGACCGAGGCAGGACCACGCTCTCACAGAATACCAGCGTAAAATAGCAGCGTAATGCTGCTGTGTTTCGTATGGTGAGTGTAGAGAACCGGCGACCCGTTTTACTGGAATCGAGGCATTCCATTTTAGTCCTCAGGGTGACAACGCATTTGCATTTTGATTCTTAATTGAGGATAAATGTGGATGTCTATGCGCCACAGCATCCACTTATCATCAGGTGGACTGTGTGCTCATTTGTCACTCAATGCTATAAAAAAGCTAGTTTTCTATAAATATTGGATGGGGAACCAACTTTTTGTTCCACCTCGATATCTCGTAAGATTCCAAATGGGAAATAGTGATGTTAAGTCATAAGGGTGCTATTCTCCGGCCCCATTATATTTATTACATTCGAATTTTACGACACCCATGAGTCGAGACGGGGTGTAGATTAATCTGTATATAAATAAATATAGGAAGACAAGGGTGAATCGTTAGTATTCTTGGTTTTGTAGTAACATTGAAGCTTACTTGAGTAGAAGACGTTTAATAACGATAAATTGTCTTCCGTTACTGCCACAGATTATTCAAGTCCACTGCTGGACATTGGCCTCCCCCATAGATTGCCTCATATAGAATGTTTGTTGTAATTGCCACGCTTGGCAAGCGAGTTGGCAACCGCAGTTTTTTTAGCCGTTGGGATGGCGCTGCTGACCATATCCTGATTTTTTTCGCCTCTTACGTCACAAACGGGATGACATGGGATAGTGGATATTCTTACACCGCGCCTACGTGGTAAATTGTATTCATCAACTAGTAAACAGTCGACTAGTGCTGGAACATGTTAAGAAAGAATTGTCATAGGTCACGTCTTGGTTAGCAAATAGCATAGCTACCAACTGTAGTATCAAATATTTTGCACGTATAAGTGGTGGAGCCACGCTGCAGCTATATTATGGTGGTAGCACGAATGCGTCGGCCGGACCGGGGAAGGACCGCGCTCTCACAGAATACCAGCGTGAAATAGCAGCTTTACTGTTGTTTCGTATGGTGAGTGTAGAGATTTTACTGGAAACGAGGCATTCCATCTTAAGACCGATTTACACTTCGACAAGTACAGTAGCGAGTTAACTTGCGAACCTGGCGAGTTAAGTTTGAACTTCGTTTGAACGGCAATAAGCGAGTTAAGTAGCAAGTTAACGATTAAGTTGAACGGAATAGCCCGCCGAGCTATTTTTCGGCGAGTTAAGTGGGAAAGGGCTGCCCTCCCGCGCGTCTCCCGCCACCAGCAACTAAACTCGCCGCTCGTGTAAACGAGCGAGTTTAGTTCAGTGCATAAGTTGACAGGACGCAATGTTTGCGCGCCAAAACGTACAATTGTACTTTTATAATTAAACTCGCCACAAATTTTGTACGATACTGTTTATTAAATATTTATACGATTTATATTGAGTTTTAATAATAAAATGGATGGAAGATATTACTTATAAATTTGTACAGGAGTATTTAGAAAACGAATCTTTATATAATAGTAGAAGTTCAAATTGTAAAATTAAATCTGCTCGAGATGCTGCGCTCATGAAAATTCTTAAAAACTTCTTTAACAACAACCATTAATACTTCTGACTGGATCATTTAATTCTTGACGTAATCCTAGAACCATCTTAAACGACCAGAAAAATTCTGTAGTCTTAAAACGTCATACTCCAACGAACTCTATGAACTAATGACCTTAACTAAACTCGCCACGGAGACATTGTTGAAACGCTACTGCCCACTTAACCGTTTGCTGTCAACTGCCTTGTAACTAAACTCGCTACTGTACTTGTTGAAGTGTAAAAATCGGTCTTAAGTCTTCAAGAGTGACAACGCATCTGCGTTATGATTCTTAATCGAGTAGAAATGTAGATGTCTATGGGTCACAGCATCCACTTACCATCAGGTGAACTGTGTGCTCGTT
The DNA here is from genome assembly GCA_907164705.1 of Parnassius apollo. NCBI lineage: Eukaryota > Metazoa > Arthropoda > Insecta > Lepidoptera > Papilionidae > Parnassius > Parnassius apollo. Next base: position 3,158,789 of record CAJQZP010001697.1, read on the forward strand.
TGTCACCCTTATTCTATAAAAAAAAACTTTAATCTACTCCCGGCCGCCGGTGTGTGTAAATTAACCAGTGTCCAGTTGGCATTATTCCCGTACACAGGTATAATTAATAACAAGTTCTTCTTACTAAATAGGTATACCTTATAAAAGATTTAAACATATTAAAATTTTTTATGACATAAAATTTTAATGAAAAATACTTCTAGTTCTTTACTTACGTGTACTTCGTTACTAGATATGTATATTTTCTATAAATCTTGAACATAAAAATATTAATAAGACATTGTTGCAGCATTAGTTGGTATGCTCAGTACCTAGATTATAGCATTATAGCTAAGATGGTCAACACTATTGGCCTCAATAAGGGTTTTGATTTGTTGCGTCTCGGCACGCACCTTCTGTCACCACGTATCTCGAAATTATTGCAACAAAATAGGATTACAAGGGCGACACAGAAAGTTTTTGAGAACTGGCCACTTGTAAACGATATAAAAAAAATAAGTTCAAATTTATAAAATGGAACTCTGCCAATATTTATGTTTGGTAGAAAAAAGCGCTAGGAAGCGCTTGTAAGCAAAATGGCGATCGTAAGCGGTAAGCGCTGTCAAATGGTAAATCTTCCTCTAGGACACTAAGTTAGCTTTAACCTAATTTAAATATATGTTTGTAAAGTATTCATATTAAAAACTTATGAATTTTTAATACCATGTTTAATATGTTTATTCATGAAACTATGCATATTAGTTATTTAGAACTATTACTAATTTAGAAGTCAATTTCAAAAAACTAAACTAATACAATTCAGACCACGACAAAAACATGAACTGGAGATAAATTATACATATAATCAAACAAAATTAGAATGTGTTCAAAATTTTTCTTTGCTGGGTATAAATATTGATTCGAATGTTAATTTTAAATCACATATTCAAAAAAAATAAGTTAAAATTATCACAATTTATATATGAAAGTAAAGTAAAGTTACAGACTATATACGTCCCACTGCTGGGCTCAGGCCTCCCCTCATTTCTGAGAGGGTTTTAGGGCAAGGAAGTGTCCGCCCCCCGACGAACTTCACATGTCTTCGAAATATTTTTTTTTTATTCCTCAGACATGCAGGTTTCCTCACGATGTTTTCCTTCACCGCCGAGCACGTGGTAAATCAGCACTTAAAATTGCAATTAACAATTTCATTGGTGCCGGCGGGGATCGAACCCGGGTTACTCGCGTTCTGTTATATTTACAGCGAGCGTTAACCACTGAGCTACCACGGTTCTCAATTTATATATGCTTTAAGAGAATTAAAAAAATCTACAAATTTAAAAAAGGGCGTGACAGCCTATCACGCCTACGCTCCAGCGTGGCTAAACTACGGCGTCATACTATGGGGCAACAGTGTAGAATCACACGAACTTTTTATTTTACAAAAAAAAAATGTATACGCGTACTTGCAAATATCAAACAAAAAGAAAGTTGCAAACCTCACTTTCAAAGTCTCAAAATTCTAACATTACCGTGCCTATATATATTAGAAATATGTAAGCTATAAGAATAACCTTTTGCAACCAAAATCTAAATTAAAATTACACAGCACAGGTCCTTACTCGATGTCAATAAAAATTTATAATAAATTGCCGGAATACATAAAAGCCGAAACAAATATTATAAATTCATAAGATCTTTAAAAGAGATACTTATTAAAAAAGTTATTATTCAATTAATGAATACATTCTGTTGTTTTACTGTTCATTGCTATGGCTTTCGAGGTGCACGTGATTGTTAGAACTTGCATGTTTTGTCTAGTTTCCAAGTCACATGTAACGCAATTTGTGAATAAATAAATAAATAAATAAAAGTAATCGGAATCTCGGAAACGGCTCCAACGATTTTCATAAAATTTTGTGTCCAGGGAGTTTAGGGGGCTATAAATCGATCTAGCTAGGATTTATTTTTAGAAAATGTCTTTTTGTCCGTGTTTTCAGGCAATGAAAAACTGCTGCAATATCAGAAGGTAAATTTTGACACTGTGTTAAAGATCGTAACAGCTCAAGTGGATATCGAGCGGTCGCGAAATCGTATTGCCTTGGTTCGCGTCCTATCTTCAGTCCGACTTTTTTCCTTTTTTTTTCAAGTTCCCTTCTTTTGTGAGAAAATCTATTATTTCGAGCCTTTTTTTTAGTATTTTTTAAAAATACGAAAATTTTAATTAAGCTAATTGGACTCATGATTTTTTATTCAAATAACCAATTCAGTTTTTTTCCAAAAAATATTATTCATGTTTCATCAGTATGTAATTTGTATCTAAATGTAATCCAGGTAATCCAGGTCCTTTTATTAATTTGTCATTTATTTACGATTTGGCGGCAAATTAAAAATTGTCTGTGTCATGTCAGCATGAATTTAACGCGAGAAAATTTTCGTACAATAATTTTTTATGTCTTTAGATGTCATTTAAGTCAACAAAAAAGTTATGATATGATAGCCTTCAATTGGCCTTTCACCATGAAACCCCATCTTGTGCCAATGTTAACAACTGGTTAATGAATATTTAGTGGTCAGGAAGCTTTGTGCCCGGAGGATACCTCATAATTTGACAGAGGCCCAAAAACTCCGTCGTCTTGATTGGTGTTGTGAAATGGATCAAATTAAACGGAGGTGACTCAAAGAGAGGTCGAAGTGTGGGAAAAAAGATCGTGGCCTCTTTCTTCGGAAAGACAGGTCATTTGGTTCAGGTTTTTCAACAGTTGTTTTAGAAGATCGAAAAACAGTTACTGCAGAGTGGTATACTAACAATTGTTTACCACTTGTCTTGGAAAGTTAGGGAGAAACGACCTTGCAGTAAGATCTTCCTTCACTACGAACGCCTCGTCGCACACCGCCAAGCAAACAATCGACTACTTAGCGACGTCAGACGTGGAATTACTTACCTTGCGATTTTTATTTACTTCCGAAAATAAAAGAAAAACTTCGAGGAAAACGTTTTATGGTCGCCGAGGAAGCAGTAGCTGGGTTTCAAAATGCCGTCGAAGAGATCCCTAAGGACGAGTGGGCAAAGTGCTAGTTTGTTCAGTTTTTGATTTTTGACCTTTACTAGGAACTTGTCCTATACCGTAAAGGCGTTTTGCATAAATTGCACATCTACAAAAATAACCTAGCCGTACTGGTTTGAGACATTAGGAAGACATTTATTATAGCATTATAAATAAATTTATAAATCAATTATAAAACATGAGGGATTCTAGGAAGTGTGTGGCGGAAGAGGCATGTACTGTAATATCAAATATAACGCCACAAAAAATATCCGACAGGTTAATATTAAGTCTAATAATGCAAAGAATATTAAATTTCGTATTCTGACGTATAATGTATGGATGTCATAAGTAGCGCTTTCTTTTAATAACATGCTGAAGTATGATGTATTATATCACTAGATGAAAGCGTCGGATTTATTTCGCGAAAATACGCCAAACTGCAAATGATACAGAAAAGTGCGTAAATTTTTCTGAATATATGTATAACTGAAGTGCCAAAATAATTTGCAGTCCACCTGACGGCAAGTGGTTACTGCAGTACTCAGTATCACACAATCAACAAAAAAACAACACAAAATATTTTGAACATAAATTGCACAAGGACCATAAACATCCAGACCCGGAACAATTATTTGTAGACCAAACAATACTTATTCCGGACGGGATTCGAACCCGCGGCCCCCAGCGCAGCCACTCATTGCTAAGCCACTGCGCCACGGAGCCGTCAAGGACTAAGAAGGATTGCCTCGCAGCATGTAATTATATTGGCTCTCGATGCCCTCCAGACCGGAACATAGCAGTGCAAGCACATTTGGCGGCAGAAGTAGAGGTATGAGGGCGGTAAATATTTAAGATATTAAAGATTGATATTGTTTTGCGTTAACATGTGAACGGAAAGTATTATTTTATCGGAATTGGATTATTAGTCCAACCTTTGTTATTGGTTTTCACTCATTAAGTACTTAAAATTTATATAAGAGAAATCTATAAATACATTTAATTAATAACTTATATTGTGTTGAAGGAAATATTTGTAATTAATATATTTTGTATCTTTATAATATATTCCATTTGGATGAATAAAGAGGCACTAGGCAATTAAAGTTTAAAGTAGTTCAATAGAAATATTTAGAGCAAACCAAAAGAAAATTTATAATCGCCGGGATTAGTGCAATTTCAAGTGTTGACCTAGTACGATGTGCTCTGCAGTGAAGGGAAATATTCCATAGAAACCTGCATGTTTAAGAAAATTCAATACTTCGAATGTTTAGCCAATGAAAGCTAATAATGTTCCGTTCACTAGATGTCGCTAGTTGTGACGGAGGTGAACTTATTTGTTACACAATGTCATTATTATTGAGCAGTTGTGTTTAATATAAAGGTTTATCGGTTTCAAGTGTATGTAAAATACACAAAACAATATCTCAATGGTTTTCTCTTTAATTTTATTAGTTTCATTTTATTTAGTAAGTGGCCTAAGGAAATGGGGAGATCTCCTGCCGGGCAAGGTGTTCTGTCCAGGAAGCGGCCAACGCCCCGAATGGAGTTGGGAGCTATTTTATATACTGTTTTACTTCGGAACTTTGATAGCACGATTTAGGCTTTAACGTGTTTCGCTTATGGCGCGATGACAGAAAAAATAATAACTGTTTACAGCGAAGAACATTAATTCTTACATTTTCCAAACATATTAACTTTCCCCGCCATGAAATCTGTCAAACATTTCACCTCATTCTAAAGTGACGTCGCTTCGTCTTGGTGGCGGAAAAAGTAGTGGATGGCCCTTATTATTGTGTTCTCTAAAGCACGTGGTTGTCGTTGCAGGGTCTGCATCGGGCGTGGGGCAGTGGACGCGCGCCGCCCCCCGCGCCGCCTCCGGGCGCAGGTGCGGGTGCGGGCGCGGGCGCAATGGCAGCGGGTGCGGCGACGGGCGCTCTGGCGGGCGCGGGTGCGGGCGTGGGTGGCGGCGCGCGCGGGCGCCGGCCGGGCGCCGCGCGGCACTCGGCCGCGGCGGCCGCACTGCAGCTGCCACACGCTGGCATCTCGGCAGCCGCCGTGCAGGCGCTCGCCAACGGCTGGAGCCTGCCCGGACAGCTCACGCAGGCGCAGACGCAGCAGGTGCTGCGCCTCGCTCAGGTGCGACGCTGCACGATTCTCATATACACCCATCCATACATTACACCCTACAAGAGTGTATTGCTGAACATACAGATATACATGATAGAGCCATGCTGCAGCTATATTATGCTTGTAGCATAAATCGGGGAAGGAAAACCCTTTAGAGACCGGGGAAAATAGCAGCTTCATGCTGCTGTGTTTCATTTGGTCAATGTTTAGAACCGGAAACCCTTTTTACTGGATACGAGCTTCATTGCTTCTTAGTTCACAGAGATGAAAACGGATCTGCATTTTGATTCTTAATCGATGTAGATGTCTTACAATCAAGTGAAAAATATGTTCTTGCTCGTAACCATTATTCTATAAATAATAATTATAGATCTACGCCCATAGATTAAATAAAAATTAAAGTAGTTTTTCCAAAGTTGCCACGTTTAAAATATTTTGAGTTGTTATTTGAACTATTTGAAATTGAAAATTTATATGATTATAGTATATAGTCTGTTATTATTTTGATAATTAGTTATCAACAACCAAGATATTATTTTTAACGATTTGACCTTCGTATTCTAACGAGTGGTTCATGTTGTGTACGGAATTCAAAAATATTACTGTGCTAATTATACCGTTCCTTCTATTTTATTATTTAAGTCTAAAGCTATTAGATGCTACTTCACGAAGGCAAACCTTTCCACTTTTTCTGCCTTGGCTGATGTTTTACTAATCTTTATTGAAACGTTGAATCGTCAGCCTCTTCTTATTTCTTCGTCTACATCGTCTTTTTATATATCTTGGCAGTTAAGTTTTAAATCAACGCTATCAAAGCGCTAGTACCGCGCGTCCGTGTTTCGATTGTGCCCGCATTGTAATAACGCTTCGTTTTTATTTAGAAAGCGTAATTGCATTATTGCATTAAAGGTTTAAGTGTCTCGGATGCGTAACTCTGTTGTCTTCAAGGAAAGGAGTCCTGCCAACTAGTAAAAAGTCCGCGTACGGACCTTTTTTGAGTGCTGTAAAGGTAGCCATAGACGCTAGGAATGTACCTGTCAGGTTTGCCTGTACAGTTACATCCGTCAGGTAAGCTTTAGCTGACTCGAGGACGTACGAAGCGGTTGTGCAATATAGTTGAGAACTGTACAGGTAAACCTGTCAGGTAGACCCTAGTGTATATGGCTATCATAATGGGATAAATGTAAAAGTGTAACGTGGTTGGTTCAGGCGCAGGTGGCAGCGCAGGCGCAGGCCGCGGCGCGCTACAGCAACGCGGCCCTCGCCGCCGCCGCCTCGCTGCCGCAGCACCGCTCGCAGCAGCACCAGCGCAACGTGCAGGTCGGTGAACACATTGTGTCGTCAGACACTGCACCCACTACACACGGTGTCACTACAAACTGTAACACGGACACTGCTCTACTACGCACTGCGCAACAATGTGCTACTACATACTGCACCACTATACACCGCGACATTACATACTACGTCACAATACACTGCACCAATTACATCCTGCATCATAACACATTGCACCACTACACCATGTTATCACTACATATATACACACTGCTCTATTACGCACAACGCAACTATACATTGTACCACTAAATACTGCACCACTACACATTGTACTACTACACCATGAATCCCTACATATTGCACCACTAAACCCCGTGATATTACACACTGCACTGCACATCGCGACGTTACACACTGCACCACTACAACCAGCATCACTACACATTGCACCACTACATGCTGTATCACTTCATATTGCGTCACTAAACCCCGTGATATTACACACTGGGTCACTATACACTTCACTACTAAACCCCGTAACACTAAACACTGCGTCAGTATACATTGCACTGGTACAAACTGCACCGCACATCGCGGCGTTACACACTGCGTCACATTACGATACACAACGCGACGTTACACACTGCACCACTACACCCAGCATCACTACACATTGCACCTACACAAGCTGTATCACTACACATTGCACCACTAAACTCCGTAATATTACACAATGCACCATTATTACACTGTGACACTGCAAATAACATCCTTTCATGTAAAATAACATTTCAACATCTAAGTATAAAAATTGTGTCAAAATGAATTTATGAAATCCTGACGGCTTCAGATAGATGGTGATGTAACCATATAGTTAGTTACATATATGCCGTACCTAAAATCTCTGAGCGGCTAGGTGAGCAGCGTCAAATGTGCGAGATAGCTGGTACGCTATCACCAATCCGCATGTCTAGCGTGATGAATATGGCAAACCTTCAGTACAACCGGAGGGATTTGTGTGCAGGAATGGCTGATGAAGAAGAATACAATGAACTATCGTTTCCCTTGAAGAATATTAATATTTTAATTACATTTTATTTCGCTCACATATTCCATGACTATTTTCATAATTTCAATGCGCGTACTATGTGTGTTGCGTTTGGTTGTTTTATTAATTTATTACTACATTTTGTTGGCATCTAAACAAAAGCTGTAAAATGGTCGCTGTGTATTTGAACATTTTAATTATTCAATAGGCTATTTGACAATTACCTTTATCATTAAAAATACATGAATAAATGAATCGTCAAGAAAAAGTGGATTACAGAGAAATTCAAGACAGATTTCAAAGAAATTATAGTATATTTAAGTGTAAATTTTGTTATTTTCTTACTTTGGTGTAATATTTAACTATATCATAGCCTTTAGTGTTTTTTTTATTTGGTGTGATTTAGCGAACGATTGTGTTAGCAGCTGCATTGTTATGGTGAAATATGTTTTTGTTTGTCATTGGTTGCAGTTTCCGAACAGTGCAATAACAATGGCGATGGGCCAGCAGCCACCCCCACCTCTGGTGAGGAGCACTGCAAACACCACGACCATGAAGTGAGCATGCTTGTACATTATACCATTACATGTTATAGTAACAGCCTTTTATACTACTTCTTTAAAATTATGACCTCTCTTGATGGAATTTTGCCAGTGTCAAATAAGTCATGGAAGTGACAAGTAAATAATTATTATATTAAGAGTTCTCAATTTTCCTTGTATACTTAATAATTGATGTTTTTCATATTTATTGACATATCCTCATTTCATAGATGAGATTGAAATTCAATGTTGTATACACAAACTAATAAGTGATAGCGCACAGACTACCACCTTCAATACTAAAAAATTGGCCAATAGCGAGCCTCAATAATAGAAATTGACATTTAATTTTTTTAAATGTATCTAAGACAAAGGCATTTATTTACTTTAATCTAATGGCCAGTAATAGAATCCTCATAGAACTTTGAAAATTTATATTTATTCGTTTAAATTTATGTACGTGTTCATAATGTGACCATGTACACAAATTTGAACCCTTATTAATTTTCATTTCGGTATAAAAAATAAAATGCAGAGATATTTATTAACTTTTTATTTTTATATTTCAGTATACATTTACAAGTGCAAGTGCTTTTTTGTCATTTGAGGCATGTTCTTTCTTTCTGGGCCCAAAACATCAGTATCTTTTAAAATTTTGCCTTGAATTGTCACAGCCTTTGACAACAATTATAGTTACAATCCAATTTTTGATCGAAGTAACTGATGATTCTGCCACAAAGGTCCACATATTCAATTCAACTGATGTTGATGTAATGACTTTTCTTAAATTTTTCCCTTGTGACTTTTGTAGTTTTTGCTTCTTGCCCCATTTACTAAATCAAATAATTTATCGAACAGTTGATGCAGTGCTCCTCAATGTTGGCTCACCTCCTTACCATGAACATCATGAGCTAAAAAATATAATTAAACTTTTTAATAATTACAATAACATTATGTGAGTATTTTAAAGGGCCTTCTTAAGTACAATCAGTCTCTAAGGGCTATTTTTTCAATAATCACATAAAAGTTATTCAAAAAATCTCTATCCACTATCACTTCACGAATGTCAAACTAAAATAAGGAACTGGCAAAATTACATTAGACTATGAGGATAGTGAAAAAATACTGATATAGGTGAAGCATTTATTTAATACACGTATTCCCAATAACATGACACACACACACACACTTTCGAAAATTGAAAATTGTCTTGGTATACACATTCATTAGACTAAGAAATATGGAAGAAGGTGCTGAATCCTGACATGGTTCTTACCTAGTTTAGGATCCAGAGGCTTCATAGGATATTTGTAACTCATTTCATGTAAAAAAAGATTATTATTATTATACTTGCCACACTTCATCAGACGGGTCGACAATTTATTTAAATATTATTGGGTTGAAATCAGGAACATACTGCTGATCTTCTGTTTCATTTTCCTCATGTCAAATGCCCTCCATGTGAACATATAGTATGTTTAGCACTGTACCCATGATAGACTGTAATGTATGAAGGTTTATTGAGTTTGGATCCCTCCTTTTGGATTTCCCTGCAATTTATAGATACGGTCATAAAATTAATTTAAAGCTATCAAACAATACAATTAATACATACCTAATGGATTTTATAGTTTGAATAAAATTAACACCTTTTGGATATTTTTACTTCTACGTCAATATAATATGGAATAGTAGCTTTTTTTTAATACAAAGGCTGTTCCTAACTCCTATATATTTGTGCTTGTTTGTTTGGAAAATTCCACTCGCCATTGTCTTGTCACTGTTTTAATTTAAACCAGTTTCAATATTTTAGTGATTTTGACATCTATAATTAATTACGTTCCCATACAATAGCTCAACTAATAATGTAATGATTTTTAAGTTCCGAAAATTAATATAATTATAATAAATTGTTCCCGATATAAAATGAAATATTTTTAAAATTTATTGGTGATAGTATTTTTATTTATCTTAATTGTTCCAACTGAATGCCGTGAAATAGTGTAACTAGAATCATATATAAAATTGGTTTTACCTTGCAGTGTTCCACCACAAGTTACTGGGACAATGAATGGCCACTCAACCTCTCACTCCGTGGACACTCGCAAAAGGCTTACACCCATACCCGACATCAATATAACTGGCAGCCATACGCCGTATAAGGTAAGGAATATTTAGTAACTAGTTTACTTAAGTTCTTATTTCTCTGTATTGAAGAGTCATCTACGACATCACAATAATTTACTTCCATAGTGCAAATATACACTACAGAAAGATTGCTAATAAATAAATACTATTCAAACTAATTTTGACCGCTTGTTAGTACAAGGAACACTATCCGTTCCTAACTAAAGTATGATTTATAATAAAGTCAGCTACAAGGATGATGTACAATGCAATGCGCTATTCAAAATATATAGATATTGAGGGAATAGAAAAATCGGTCTTTTTTCATTTATTGAGGAAGGGTGAATTAAAATGATTAACTACATAAGCACTAAAAAACCAAACTTAGGCAATAGAACCATAAATGAAAGGAGGAAAAGAAAGGGGCTAGAGATAGAGAGGTTTATACGAGGTAGAGCCATTCTACAGTTATATAGTAGTATAGTTGTAGCATGAATGGGTCGGCTCAACCGGGGAAGGACCAAGCTCTCACAGAATACCAGTGTAAAATAGTTGCTTAATGCTTCTGTTTCGTATGGCGAGTGTAGAGAACCGGAGACCCTTTTTACTGGAAACGAGGCTTCCATCTTAGTCTCACTGCAACCCTGCATTTTGATTTGTAATAGAGGATAGATGTAGATGTCTATGGACTGCAGCAACCACTTATCATGAGGTGAACTGTGTGCTCGTTTGTCACCCTATCCTATAAAAAAAAGATTCAATGAATGTTTCTTGAACAAATGAGCATGTTAAATCGGCAAAGGTCTCCAAAGAATACTCCAAAAAAAAATATTTGCCAAATAATTTAGAGGAATGTCTTGTACATTGCAAGGAAATGTTTTCCTTGCACTGTAAGGAAAAATCATACATATATAACCAGCCTTTATACACGTTATGCAGAAATTTGCCTTTCTATCTTTCTAATAATTATTTGACATTGTTTCAGGTTCAAAAAGCACTGGTGGAGAATACAATGGTGCCATGTATCAACGCGAAGCCATACCAGTACACGGAGCTGCTGATGACGCTGCCCGATCTAGCGAGCCATTTCTTCCCGCGTGTATCGCTGGCTACCTGCCGGGCCATGTTAGACGCTCTCGGCCTCACACTCTACAGGCCCAACTCGTTAGTAATCTTTAATTAAAAGAATATGAGCAAGTTTTATACTGTATTGTGTGCTCAAGAGACTTACTTTGTTTCGTCTTATAAATGTTGTAAAAGTAGAAATAAAGTAAAGTAAAGTTACAGCCTATATACGTCCTACTGCTGGGCACAGGCCTCCCCTCATTTCTGATAAGGTTTTAGGGCAAGGAAGTGTCCGCCGAGCTGCCCCAATGCGTGTTGGCGAACTTCACATGTCTTAGAAATATTTTTTTTCTCTTATCCCTCAGACATGCAGGTTTCCTCACGATGTTTTCCTTCACCGCCGAACACATGGTAAATCAGCACTTAAAATTGCAATTAACAATTTCATTGGTGCCGGCGGGGATCGAACCCGGGTTACTCGCGTTCTGTTATATTTACAGCAAGCGTTAACCACCTGAGCTACCACGGCTCATACATGTTGTAAGAGGCTACTTAATTAATAATAATAATAATAAAGTTAAAGAAGGCTTATAAGATTTACTTTTCTTTTATTGTTGTGATTAATGAGGCACTTTTGTAAATTGTTATTTTTTTCGACTACCTAAGTCTTAGTAGATAACCAGCCCTTGGTGTCCTATGGATTCTGAAAGGGTTTGGTGATGATAATCACATTACATAGCCATTAAGAATGTTATATTATTCCCAGAAAGTTTCCGAGCATTTTTGAAATTTTTGAATTTTTTTGTAAAATATCCTGGAATGCCCTTTTTGCTATTTCTTAGTCTCTATACCTTTCTTGTTCAATGCTGTCCCTTATCTAAGATTTTGTAGGCAATGCTATGTTTTCATGCTACTCCGTGTGGCTGGTATTCTGTATTACGTTTGGTGTAAGAGCAAGGTGGCGAAGACAGTAAATACATTGAAATTTTTCAAGATATTCTGAAGTTGCTTTTGTTTATTGGGTTATAATTAAAAGATGATAAAATACAACAAGGGTTTAAAAATGTTTAACAGTATATCAATATAATTCTGGTATATTATTGGAAACACAAATTACTATAATATAAAAAGATATTTAAATAACCATGGTACAGAAAGTTATTAAAATTATTTAAATACTGATATATTTTCACAAAATATGTAATATATAATTACTCATTAAATAATACTAATTTTATGTACAGATTTTATTGGATATTAATTTTAATTTTACTAGGACTATGGGTGCTGTAAAGTACTCAAAAAGTCGAAAATTAAAATTAAAAAAAATTATAAAAATTAAACACGATAAAATCTGTGAAATTAGTTTGATATAAAATATATCTGTTTGTATAAAAAACATTGTTTTACTGATTGTTGGTGTTAAAATGTTGTTAAATGGAGGGTGTTTATGTGCGCAGGACACAGCTGCAAGTGCTGCGCAACTCGGGCAAGTGCAAGTCGGCGGCGGCGGGCGAGAACGGGCTTGCGCTGGTGCAGATCCGCGACGTGATGCAGCGCATGCCGCAGTTCAAGTACATGCTGCGGTCGGGGCTGGCGGACGACGAGCACGCGCACCAGGCGCACGCGGCGCACCCGCACCAGGCACACGCGCACGTGCAGCAGCAGCCGCACCACGCGCCGCGTCCCGCGCACGCCGCGCAGCCGCCGCACGCAAAGCGCGCGCGCGCCAACTGAACCCCCTAGTGATTCTCTAGTGATCCTCTAGTGCACTAAAGTGTGTCATTACCAAGTCCTAATACATTATCAACATGCTTGAGTGAAACCGCCCGTCTCAACCCTATACCAAAGCCTGTGATTGTTGAGTCCGAGCGAAGTGAATGTAATGAAAGTGAACTACTTTCAAGAAAATGGACATAGTAATTGTGTTTGAGTCTACTGAACCATCCCAAACTACCCTCATACTAAAATATGTGTTCAATGAGCATTAATTATAGTCAACCAAATCTAAAATATACCTTGACATTTTACATTAATCATTCCGCAATACTCACGATTCAAAATAACATTTTACGTGAATCCGAAGAATTATGAAGTTATCTATATATCATTACAACGTGTATAGTTTTTTTTATCACTAATTTAAATTCGAATCTTTCAAACAAAGCAAAATATTTAAAAAAATAACCAGTATCAACTTTTTTTACTTGACGTCGTTTCAATGATATGTTGCTAAATGATGATTAAAATTGATTGTTATGTAAATAATCGGCAAAAATATTCAAATAATCGGTAAAACTATTCAAATATGTAACCGAATCTGTAATTTTTTTATGTATTATTTGTTTTATTAAATTTTTATTTTTAAAATTCCTTAAATTACCTGAATCATGAATAAAACATTTTTTTACTTTGTCAACGTAAATTTGTGCAGGCAAAATAACTCATAATACAAGGCTGCACTGAAAAAACCACTATGTAATTATTTCAATCTCCCGCCATTTCAGGAGCTTACCCCGTTAGCTCATGGAAATGCTCGAATTCGATATGCATATGATATCACAGACCTCGGCTCAGGAAGATATCGAATTCGATATCAAATACTGCCCTATGAAAAAATTATTTTTTCGTTTTAAACAAATCTAAAGACAATATGCAATAGATAATAGTATCAAAGGCAAAGATATGCTCTTTTATTTTAAACCATAACCTGGCAATATTTCTTAGAAAAAAAAAAGAAATCACTCTGAACTTTCGGCATTCCACATGTCGCATTGATGAATGAATCGCTCAGTCTTTTTTATAGAATTTTATATTTGTGTCTGGACTAAAAACGAAAGTATTATACTTTTTTATATTCCTTGTAATATAGTAAATACGTAGATATATAATTTGTGGCATAAAAAGTGAAAAGTAAGTGCCAAAAGTACTTCGAAATCCAGAAGGCCCATTTTGGCGGTTGGGTCAAAAATGTGTTATTTTTCCAATTCTCATTTATTTTTAGTGTAAAATGTAACTAAAAATAGTTTTCTAACATATTTCAAATAACTTGACTTGTTGTATTTATTTCAAATTCACACAAAAATATTTTTGAAATATTGTACGAAATGTCATACAGATAAATATTATTATTTATTTATTTTTTTAATATTTTGGTATGAGTAACGAATAGAAACACATAAAACATAAAAATATACATATTTCCAAACATTTTCATATAAATTTCTCCAAAAACAAAAGTGTAGAATTCAAATTAGTAATAATTTTGGCACTAAAAGTGAAGTATATACTACTACTATGCTATAAAGGGTAATTTATGAATTTTATTATAATTTCTAGCAACCAAAAATAATTTTATTCGATAGTTTATACATTCAACAAGAATTCCTGTAAGTTTTATCCATAAATATTGTCTCAAAGTGAAAATATAGAAAAATTTGCAATATAGCAAAAAATTTGCTAATTTGCAAATTTTCCCGCCATTACGGTTCCGAGGGAACGGGAGTATAACATGTCGCGAGCTGTCTGACCTTACGGGTGAATCTTGTACGTTGCCATTTTTTGGTTAGCATGCTTGGCGCAATGAGTCTGACAGCTGTCAAAATGTATTTCTTAGATTTGGTTGACTATAGTCAATGTAGCAGTTCCATGCACTACCCCAACAGAACACAAGTGTACTGCTTTCAAGAAAACATAACATTCAAGCTAATATTATAAATTACTAGTAAATTGAAGATTTAGGCAAAAATTCACCATCAGTGCAATATATTGGAAACAATATAAATAAATGACGATATTTAGTTGTTAATACTTTAAAAAATTAAATGTAGTGTGTTATTAAAGATTAAAATGTGAAAGTGCCTACAGGACTCTATAGTTTTTGGATATGTGCTGAAAACTTAATAGTGAGTGACAATGGAGTCTTTGCAGACATACTATGCTGAAAATTATGTACATTTAAAAATTGAACTATTCTAATGGTTAAGATGTAGGTATGTCAATTTTTCCATAAATTATACAAATTGTTTTATAAAAGTTGTAAATGTGAAGATCTAACTTATAATGATCTATGACAACTATATAATAGAAGACTGAGAATTTTATTTTTTAATTATTTCTTAGATTGCAAACCTATGAAATGTTGTGAAAGTGTGGTTTGATGTTTTTATTACTTTGCATATTTGCAGTTGTAATGTGTTAATTTATAATCTGCATGTGCATGCAGGGTTGTTTATAGCAATAAAATTATTAAAAAGTACTTTAGTATTTATACCTATAAAAGTATTGCTTGAACAGCGACATAGGCTTTATTATTATCATCACAATGAAAGACACACTTAATCACATGAATAACGGTCACATTTATTAAGGAAAATTGCATCCTTCTAACTTTAATAGGAAAATTAGTTCAATATTGACCAAAATGTAAGATATTATTGGTAATATTTTAAATTTGTGGCTTCTGAGTAAGCTAACATATCTTTTAAAAAATTATATTATCTTTGTTTTAATGGCCAAAAATAACAATGGAAGATTTAATACAAATACATTGACAAATCAAAACTTTTCGTTTTGAAATAAATTTTACTACTATGTTAATAGTAGCAGCATATCAAAGCGCACAAATGTTTTTTGGCCTAAAACAGTAGAAATATATTGGCATTGTGTAAAGTTATTTTGAATTTTTATTATCGGTTCCTATAGATAGGTATTAAAGAAGTTAGATTTCTTTATGCAAAACAACAATATGTCTAATAATTAGTAAAGATGGGCCGAATATGGATTTCACCGAATACGAATATTCGGCCGAAAGTTTGGTAAAACTTATACCGAACTAAATATTCGGCCATTATTCGGCAGGATCACCTTGGTACCTAACCAATATATGTCGAAACTTGTTGCCCTAAAGCACGCGGGATTAGCGTCGGACCCTGCCCTCCCTCCCCCTGCGCACCTGACATGTTGTTGCATCATCTAGTACTGACAAATTGCCGGTTGCTTATGTTTTGACTATTTTTGTGAGCAAAAAAGTATTTCATTATGTTTCGTCATTAAGAATGTTATTCTTAGTGCAAATTAATAATTACATGATAAAAATGGGTTGCATATCTACTATTTGGACTTACTTATTGTAGAGAAACTGACAACCAAGTGAAATGAACTAATGTAAAAAAATAAGCTTTCTATTTGCTATAACTGGAAATACCTCCAAAACGTAACGCTATAAAAGTAGATTTAATCCATAAATAAAATGTACTTTCAACAGTAAAATTATGAAAGATATGGCATTACTCAATTCATATAATATATTAATACAGTGGACACTGAATACCTTTTTAACGAATATTCGGTGATTTAGCTGAATATTCGGCCAAATACGAATATTCGGTAAACTGCCGAATATACCGAATATGAAACGAATTTTCGGCCCATCTCTAATCATTAGGGGAACCGATACAGTAATACTGCATTTCAAAAACAATAACAGTTCACCACATACCAGTGATAAAAAAACTTTTATATTTAGAATATTTTTGAGAATAATTTCTTTAAAGAAAGTCATTCCACATAGACACATACTGAAAGGATTTTGTTAGCCTTTCTGGCAGATATTATGACAAATTAACGAAATCTTTTCTTTGCTTCATTGGTCATTTGTAGAATATGTTTTCTCTAGTAATGGTCTTCACATTTGTTTATAGTTTTTTTTAATAAATACGAAAGCTATAGCATGATTAACAGTGAAGGCTATTATTATGTTAGTCATAAATCTCTTACTATGTAACACAGTGCTGTGTAAATTGTATGCTAAATTATTTATGAAGTAGCTGTAAGTATGATCTATTTGATATATTTTATGAGTTGTAAATTACAATGGTTCTTCAGAACACAGCGTCTTGTGGTCGTTGGTTCTGTTTAAAAAGTAAAAAGATTCTTTGTAATGAGCTCTTTTATTTAAAAATTACTGTAATCACTATTTCAATGTTGCTAAGAGTTAATAATGTATGAGAAAGCTATAGTCGTTAGTCGGTAGGTGATGAAAAAGACTAGGCTTGGAATTTCTGTGTGATACAATTTGTAACAAGAATGTATTCAAGTGAGTGTTCTCACTTAGCGGTCAGCCGCCGTAGAGTATATTACTTGAGGATGCCTCGTGTAGAGGCGAAACACGTGTCGTATTATCGTCGATGGTGTGTCTTGCCTGGAATAGTGGTGTTGAGAGTAGTGGTGCTTGGTCTAGTGGTGACGGAGTTAGTGTATGCAATTGAGGGAGGACGGGAGGTGCGCTTCAATCCAGGTAAGACACATCATTTTATATGTTTAGCGGAAAGTTGCAAAGAAATTTATATTTTTATTTTTTATTATAATGGATTTCCGCAAAGTAACGCCTGATTCTATCAATTAACATTAGTAACTCACAGCCGAGTCGATCAGTAGGCTTAAGTGGTAATAGTTGGCCATATATCTCAAAGAATCTACAACTGATGAGAATTAAAGTTTCTCGAGCGGCGCCCATGGACTACGAATACACTGATGGGTGAGCTACTATTTCATATTACGTGAGGGATGTGGATGGACGGCCTTCGCTATGTTCGTCTTCCGTGGATGTTTCTGCCCTGCTTAAACTTAGCCCCGCGTGCAACTGTGGAATATGGAGGAGTAGAGTCCCTCAATGTTTGTGTTTTTTTAAAGACTAAAAAGTAGTTCTACTTGATGACAGCTCTAAGTTTTTCTCAAAGAGTGAGTATAGTAACTGGTCCTATACTGGAAGTTTTGATATTTATTTATCTATCACTTAAATGCATGAGGCGCCCTAGCAATCGAAATAACTTGAGGTTTATATCAACATAGAACCACTTGTTTCGTCATTTTTTTCTAATAGGTCACATGCGCAGACAATACAAAAAATCGCATCACTTTTACGTATCAAAATCCACTTCTAACCATTATTTAAACGGTAAAACAGGATCAACAATCCCTTGACAGTCAAGTTCCCGCCAAAACTTTCTTTTCTTAATTCTTTGGTATGTTCCAAAATAGAAACCAGTATACTTTTTATTTTATTCGTTATCAGGAAGACGCTGCTGCCCATCTCCTGATTTAAGGACGCGTTTACAAAATTGATAGGTATAGAATCGCACTACTACATTGACAAAAGTCACACACACACTAGTGTACGCACGGTTGGCTGTGGGAATCGTAGTCAAATGAAATTATTTTGATAATTTGAAAGATTGAATTTGTTTTTCATTTCTTATACCTGCCTCAGAAATATACTTCGATACGAAATACGAATACCTGCTCCAGAAACTGCTTGGCACTGGAAGCCCTCTACTGGTAGTGAGATGTTAGCTCTGGACTTTAAACTGGTTTTGTCAGTTATAATAAGACCTTACCTACCTGCGGACTTGATGGAGTGACCTGAAGGTGTAATTTGGTGATTACAACAGGAACTCCTAGACCAGCGGAACTAGGTGTGCCGAGTTTGGGTTCGTTTTGTTGGTTATGATGAGACCTTACCACCGGATTTGATGGAGTGACTTGAAGGTGTAATTCGGTGATTACAAGTGGAACTCCTAGACTAGTAGAACTAGGTGTGCCGAGTTTGGGTTCGTTTTGTTGGTTATGATGAGACCTTACCACCGGATTTGATGGAGTGACTTGAAGGTGTAATTCGGTGATTACAAGTGGAACTCCTAGACTAGTAGAACTAGGTGTGCCGAGTTTGGGTTCGTTTTGTTAGTTACGATGAGACCTTACCACCGGACTTGATGGAGTGACCTGAAGGTGTAATTCAGTGATTAAACTGGAACTCCTAGACTGGTAGAACTAGGTGTGCCGAGTTTGGGTTCGTTTTGTAGGTTATGATGAGACCTTACCACCGAACTTGATGGAGTGACCTGAAGGTGTATTTCGGTGATTACA
Source organism: Parnassius apollo (assembly GCA_907164705.1). Taxonomy (NCBI): domain Eukaryota; kingdom Metazoa; phylum Arthropoda; class Insecta; order Lepidoptera; family Papilionidae; genus Parnassius; species Parnassius apollo. The sequence continues at coordinate 3,177,934 of CAJQZP010001697.1, forward strand.
AGTGGAACTCTTGACTTGTAGAACTAGGTGTGCCGAGTTTGGGTTCGTTTTGTTAGTTATGATGAGACCTTACCACCAGACTTGATGGAGTGACCTGAAGGGGTAATTCAGTAGCTACTGCTGGAATTTCTGAACCAGTAGAACTAGGTGTGCCGAATTTCACTCCATCAAGTCCGATGGTAAGGTCTTATCGTAACTAACAAAACGAAACCAAACTCGTCACACCTAGTTCTACTAGTCTAGGAGTTCCATTTGTAACCACCTCATTACACCTTCAGGTCACTCAATCAAGTCCGGTGGTAAGGTCTCATCGTAACTAACAAAACGAACCCAAACTCGGCACACCTAGTTCTACAAGTCTAGGAGTTCCACTTGTAATCACTGAACTACACCTTCAGGTCACTCCATCAAGTCCGGTGCTAAAGTCTCATCATAACCTACAAAACGAACCCAAACTCGGCACACCTAGTTCTACCAGTCTAGGACTTCCAGTTGCAATTACCGATTTACACCTTCAGGTCACTCCATCAAGTCCGGAGGTATGGACTCGTCATAACTAACAAAACGAAGCCCAAATTCGGCACACCTAGTTCTACTCGTTCAAAAATTCCAGCAGTAGTTACTGAATTACCCCTTCAGGTCACTCCATCAAGTCTGGTGGTAAGGTCTCATCATAACTAACAAAACGAACCCAAACTCGGCACACCTAGTCCTACAAGTCTAGGAGTTCCACTTGTAATCACCGAACTACACCTTCCGGTCACGCCATCAAGTCCGGAGGTAAGATCTCATCATAACCAACAAAACGAGCCCAAACTCGGCACACCTAGTTCCGCTCGTCCAGGAGTTGCAGTAGTAGGTAAGTTTATATATCCTACTTATTTTTAGCTAAATAAAAAACTGTGAGTATAAAAATAATAATTTTATCACTTGTCAAGTACTTATGTTTCCAATTTGTTTTTTTCTAATCTTTTGTGTATGTACAGCGATCTTTTCAGAATGAGCCGCTGCAAACAGGCGATACAGTGTCCACTCACGACGGCGGCCGAGCGCGGACTGTGGTTTCATCGAAATCTTTGTACAATAAATCAAAGCAGGCACCAACAATAAAATAGCCCTTATTGCAATAGATTATGATTTATCCGTATTAGCAAAATATGTGAAAAAATGTGCATCAGTTTTTATTTTTTCTACGACTATTTGTGACATTATGATAAAAAATAAACACAGGGTTTTTTAATTGAATATGTCTGTCATCTTATAGTATTTTTTTAAATTTTTTAAATATGTTGATAATAGACCAAAACATGTACCGAAACACAAGCCGGTATCGTTAATTTTGTAGAAAATGGCAACGAAAGTTCGTTTTTACAATATAAAAAACTACTATTTTCAACAAAAGAGTTACAGACGTTTGCAGATGAAGAACCAATCTATACATGGTAGTTTTTACTTATATTTGATTTGGTTTAGTTTTGTCACAAAATCTCCCGAAAAACACCCTAATTTTGGTTGATTTGCAAACGCGTCCTTAATTCCCTCTGCCGCCTCTTACGACACCCACAGGATGATATGGGGTAGTAGAAATTCTTACACCGCCTTTACACGCTATCTCTAATCTTTAATATTTATTTAAATAATATAATTTTTACTTGCAAGCATGTTAAGTACGTCTTTAGTGCAAAATATTTTCGCCAACATTTGCATTATATAAAAGTAATGTTACAGCCTATATACGTCCCACCGCTGGGCTCAGGCCTCCCATTTCTGAGAGGGTTTAGGGAAAGGAAGTGTCCGCCGCGCTGCCCAAATGCGTGTTGGCGAACTTCACATGTCTTTATAATAAATATTTTTTTTCTTATTCCTCAGACATGCAGGTTTCCTCACGATGTTTTACTTCACCGCCGAGCACGTGGTAAATCAGCACTTAAAATTGCAATTAACAATTTCATTGGTGCCGGCGGGGATCGAATCCGGGTTACTCGCATTCTGTTATATTTACAGCGAGCGTTAACCACTGAGCTACCACGGCTTGCATTATATATTAAAACGAAATTAGACTTTCTTTGCTTTTGTGCATGGAGGTTAGAGAACAGGAGAACGATCGCTGTAGAAAATAGTGTCCCAGAAATGGACACCATAAGTGAGGTGCTGCGACCGCTAAGTTCGCTCAATAAAGTCATTTTCAGTCAATTTTTCCGATCAGATGCTAAACCACTTGCACATCCACGCATAATTAAAAATTTCTCCATTTTTTAATGTTTCTTTTTGTCAAAAATTTAAAAATTACGGTGCATGAAAATTTTCTCACTAATGCCGCGAAGAAAATTTGTTCATTATTCATCTAACTACATCTATTTGTAGCTAACTTCTCAGCCACTACTCACCGACGGCAGCGCCGCTATAAATTCTACAAATTTTCAAGGACAGGCGGGCTATGCTTTAGTAATTAGTACGTAGCGATCGTTCTCCTGTTCTCTAACGTTCATGGTATGGAGTGTAGAAGTAAGGAGTACAGACTGTGTATTAAAAAGTGTCCATAGAAAACCGTTAAATAAGGGTGACGCCACTATAACTACGGAGTACATTTTGAAGACCGCACCGAAAAATATTAGTGGGATAAACGACTTTTTCGAGGTTATATTTACTAAATAAAATTATTTTAGATTTTAGAGCTACTGAGCAGTTTAGCAGCACACTTAAACCGCCGACAACTGCTAAATTAATTTCATCCCAGTAGCTACTTTAGCGTTGTTGTGGATAGTTTTTGAAATGTTATTTTTACGGCTTACAGATGGCCCCTTTTTCAACTATTCTATTGTCCGTTCATCGTAACTTGACGCGTGATCCGATTGGTAGCCCTGTAATTTACAGTGTTGCATGTGTCAATGCGAATGGCGTTCCCGAAGTGTAGGGACAGGTATTATGGAACGGGATATAAGAGCATGTATGCATGAATCTCAAGCACGAGGTTACGGGTTCAAACTTGGCATGTACAGTCGAACGCAATTAGGACTAACAGTTAAGCCTTAAAAACGTCTTTATTTCGTATGAGTAAGGGCATTAATTTCGAAATTCAACTGTTACTACGGAGGTGCTGATGACTATACTTATGTGACTTTTTAAGTGTCATAGTGTACTCTCTGAAACAATTCATATATCAATGGGGACATTCAGGTTAAATTAATTAAGACAGGGTTAAAAGAATCACTTTATATAATTATGATCAATAAGGTGTAAAGTGATCATATTTTCTTCAATGTTACTTGGATGCTCATTGTTGGCGACGCGCCTATAAAAATGTTTCAGTTTATTAAATCAACCGATGACGTTGCTATGAAAAAAGGGGCAGTCACGAGCAACGACGCTCTGATAAGAGAATGCTTAGTTAAATCTTTAAGAAATGTCGAATTAATGATATGAAGGTCTTGGGTTCGACTCCCAGGCCGGACTAGTTTGTTTGTTTTCCTAAGTAATATCGCTTAATAAATTCGTAAGGAATTTAAGATATAAATTATGTTACCGGATTTGTTCCCCGGTCGAGATAATCACTCTGTGCATAGGCAGAATTAATGGATATTAATTGCATAAATGTTGTTTTGTATAAGTTTGATACGTTTTGTACGAAAACAAATGCCTATTTGTTATGATTGATTAATGAGAACATTCATTTATATTGTTATCTGATTAAAGATAGTTTCATACAGTTCGAAAATTGTATAAAAGCATTTAATTTGCCTAATGTGGTCAAAATTGGTGTATTTCATAATTTAATTTTTTCTGATAGCCGAGAGCCGTGCAAAGTTAGTTGTTCACATAGCGTGAGTACACAGAAGCACGCTGGCCACGCCCTTAGGAGGCCGAATATGTAAAAATTTAAAATGTTTGTAATTCAGTGATTTATGTAAAAATTACTTGTAAAATATTTCAGGTTAATTGTACGTGCTAAAAAGGTAAATTCTGTGTTATTTTCATGTGAAAATTCCTGTGTATAAGTGAAATAATGATAGTTTTGTATAAGAAATTTAAAAGTGTTTTAAATAGTGAAATAAATAGAAAAAATGTAAATTAAACTATTGTATTGGTTAGCTTATGTATAAATTCAAGTGAGAAACATTGTTTTAACTTTCTGTGTTAAATATTTAAGAAATTTCGATTTCGAACTTGTGAGTAAAATAGGCAGTTTTCGTTTAATAAATAAAAGGTTTTTTATGATATGAAGATATGATGTATATCATGGTGTAGATATTGTTTTGTACTACCTATATTGATAAATTGTATTTGTATATGATTTGAATAAATAAAGATATTGAGTAAAACGTGAGAGAGTAATAGAACAAATTCATGTAATTGAGTTGCGCAAGCGCGCGAATGGCGCGGCTCACTTTCGCGTATAGCTCTGGGGTAGCTTAGTGAACGGGTTTTATTGCAATTCGTTCGGGAATCCTTCGGGGAAGTTCGGAAATAGTTCGGAAATAAATAAGAAAATCCGAGGAAAAGTTCAAGAAAAGTGAAAAACCAGCAGTATAGGGAAAAGTGATTACTCTCTCACGGAACGGTTTGAAGATAATTGCTGTTTCATTCCCAAGATCCTTTAAGTTATACAGTCCACATCGAAGAATTAAGGCGTCGGGACCGGGACGACTTCGGAAGACCCGTAATCCCCGTCTGAACCTACTTGCTGAAAAGGAAGAGGTTATCGCCCTAGTGTGTTACTCCGTTGCGGAGATCACATACGTTGTTCCCGAACCCAACGTAGGCGTGATAGGAGGCCGGATCGAGAGAAGCCTCGATTCCTGTTTCTTAGTACCCGATCCGCTAGGTCCTTTTCAATTGGTCCTTTTCAGGATCAAGAGGGACACCGACCTGGTCCTTTGCGGCCGATTGAGAGGACGCCCGAACCTGAGTTCCTTTTCAATTGGACCTTCGGAGCCGGATTGAAGACCACCCGAACCCCGCCAGCTGGATCAAGGAACCAGCTGTGGACTGCTGGTTGTGGAAGAAGAAGACCTTCGGAAGCCGAGTGAAGATCAGCAACCGAAGGAAGCCAGAGGTTTGAGCTGAAGCAATAGGACCAAAGGCCTGAAGACCAGGACGGCAGCACTGAAGGGCTGGACCTGGAACTACCGGAAGAAAGAAAACCGGGATTGCAGCTTGGGGCGTGTGCTCGCATGGGGCACATATCGCAGCCGGGCGCAGGTGTCTTGTGAAGGCACTCATCGTGGCCAAGCAGGGCTTGGCATTTTTCCTGTCGGGCAAGCGTGCTCGGCATTTCCCGTCAGACGATCGTGTCTGGCATTTCCTGTCGGACGACCGTGTCCGGCATTTCCCGTCGGGTCATCAGGGTGCAAAAGCATCCACCGCTGCTGCTGCCGGGCGAGGGTGCGCGTGGGCACCTGACTGCATCGCGGCCGGAGGAGGGCGCTTGGACGAGGCGTCACCGGCAACTGGGCGGCGAGCACAGCATACATCCCGACCACCTAACGGTGCCAAACGGTTGGGCTCTGGCATAACACCTTCGGGTGGAGCAGTTCTCTCGAGCGAGACTGCGCTTGCACTACCGCTCGACTGTTTCGTCATATTCCTTGGCGGGACAGTTCCTAAACCTTTCCTCCATTCCATTCCTGCACGACTCCATCCCTGGACGGCTCACCTCGGTAGGCCCCGTTCAGGATTGATAGGGCTGATAGGGCTGTTAGGGTGGTAGTAGGGTTGTAGGGTTGGGAGATAAAGGGGGGAGGGGTAGTGGTGTTAGGTTGGGGTGTAGAAGGGTTGTAGGTAAGGGACTGTAGGGACAGTTAGGGACCGTAGGCCAACAATCACCTTCCTGCAAGATGAAGAAGGCACAAGACCAGACAGGGAGAAGCGAAGGGAGCAGGACAAGGACAGGGCTCTCAAGAAAAGCTAAAGAAGCGGAATCATCGCTCCAGACCACAGCTACTGCGTCAAATGGAGCAACTCCTTCAAGTGGAGCCACCACAGACACGTCCACATGCACGTGGGACTCAGGGACGTCCATGGCAACGACGAGCAACAGGACGGACACCAGTGGTACACAGGCCAGCACCGCACAACAATCCGTTATATCCAGGAGTGAAACGGTGGTCGAAAAAGTAGGTCAAAGGACCGAAGAAGCGGCATCGTCAAGGACAGTAATCGGGCACACTAGTGATAAAGGGTCACAGAGAGGTAGTAGGTCATCGCGATCGGCGAGGCTGAAAGCCGAATTAGAGGCGCGGATTAAATTCGAACGCTCAGAGCTCGAACGAGCACAGGCAGCTGCTGCCTTAGCCAAGTCTCAATTGGAGTTGGCACGACTCAACCGAGAAGAGGAAATCGACTCGAGTGAGGATGATGAAGAGCGGAATACTCAGGTGGAACCTTTCGTAAGGAGTTGGGTTCAGCAAACCATAATGAGCGCGCCGGTTAGTGTAGCACAACCCGATATTACTGATAAGGAAGCGTGTAAAGGATCACGCCGCAAAGGGGCGGAGGTCGAGCGCAACCTAGGAAATGCACAGAAAACACACGCGAGTGAGGTGTCAGAATTGACCGAAGCGATTGTGAGTGCAATAAAAATAGCTGGTAAAGATAAATCTTCCCAGCTTCATTTCCTCCAGGAATTACCGGTGTTCGATGGAGACCCGGGTGAATGGATAATTTTCAAAACGGTGTTTGAAGACACAAAAGGCCAATTTTCAGGGGTGCAAAATGTCGCACGCCTTAGGAGGGCATTAAAGGGCACCGCTAAAGAGGCGGTTAAGTCGCTGTTATTTACTTTATGTGAACCTGAAGAAATAATGAACGCTCTCGAAAGAAGATTCGGTAGGGTTGAGATGCTCATTCTAGCCGAAATCGAGAATGTAAAGCGTATGCCAAGATTGGCAGAAGATTGCCGAAATATAGGATCTTTTGCAAGTCGTATTACGAACGTGGTTGCCACAATACAAGCGTTGAATCAACCACAGTATTTATACTCACCGGAGTTAGTGAGCCGCATAGTGGAGAAACTTGGAACTATGATTAAATTTAAATGGTTTGAATATCGAGCTCAATATCCTTCGGAGCCAGAGTTACAGAAGATGGCCAAGTTTTTAAATTTATTGAGTGAACAATTTGGAACGTCCTTAAGCAATGAAAATGCGCCTGAAAAAAGGAAGCGTCCTGAATTTAGGAAGCAAACTGTACACACTGCAAAGGGAGGTGTACGCAGCTGTGCCGAGAGCGAGCGCTATATGCGCCGAAGTAATATGAGCGAGCGTTTAGAACGCCGAAATAATAAAAGGCACAACCGACAAGTGGTTATGATAACCCAGGACAAGCCTGTAAGTCGGGTAACACATAAGTGTGTTATATGCAACAAGGAGCACTCTATAGTGAGTTGTTACAAGTTTAAGGACATGAATATTCGCGAGAAATGGGAAGCCGTCAAAAAGGCCAAAGTATGTTTCCAATGTTTGTCACCTAACCATAGGAGGTTAGAGTGCAAAGCGAAAAAATGTGGTGTAGAAGGATGTAGAATGTCACATCATCGAATGCTACACCGATACCCCAATGAAAATACCTCGCCACAAGGGGATGAGGGGGGGTAAAGATGCTCAGATTACAACTGTTAGTACAGTAAATGCACTGGCATGTGCATATTTAAAGATCATACCGGTCGAGTTGCATGGGCCTAGAGGAAAGGTCAAGACAACAGCTCTTCTGGATGAGGGATCGACCATGACACTCATAGAGGAGTGGATGGCTCAGAAGTTAGCGCCTCGCGGACGTAAAGAGGGATTACGTATCGAAGCCGTGGGAGGTAAGCGAATTAACGACGATAGTTCGTATCGCTTAAACGTTAAAATAAAAGGCATTTATTCGAGCGACTTAGAAGAGATAAGTGTACAAACAATTAAGTCACTTAACCTCGCTCCTCAGTCGGTAAGCCGAGAATTATTGCAACGGTGTTCTCATTTGACACCGATCAAGGATGAGTTGATGTATGAGAGGTCCAAGCCTACCATATTGATTGGTCAGGACAATTGGCATCTCATAGTTACTCGTGAATTGGTTTCGGGAGGTAAGAACCTACCTGTAGCATCGCTCACCAAACTGGGGTGGGTTTTGCATGGTCACATATCGGGTGGCATTAAACCAATCAAGATTGTTAACCACATTTCCACCAAGAAGGAGGAAGATATGGATAAATTAATCAAGGATTATTTTAGTTTGGAATCTCTGGGAGTATCGGCTAGAAAGCCCGTGAACGACCCAGAAGAACGAGCTTTAAATATTTTGAACAAAACGGTACGTCGTATACCTAATAATAGGTACGAGACTGCTTTGTTATGGCGCACAGACAATGAGTGCTTGCCATCGAATAGGGCACAGGTTGAAAGTCGCCTGTTTAATATTGAGAAAAAGCTCAACAAAAATAGCGAGTTGAAAAAGGAATACGAGAAGCAAATTGAAAATCTCATCGTTAACGGTTACGCAGAGAAAGCGAACCATATTTCCATTTCCCCACGTACGTGGTACCTTCCTCACTTCACAGTGACTCACCCACAAAAGAAGAAAATAAGGATAGTTTTCGACGCCGCCGCAAGGACGGGCGGACGTTGTCTTAACGATGCGTTGTTGACCGGACCGGACTTATTGAAGTCGTTGTTCGGAGTTCTGCTACGATTCAGAGAAGGAAGCGTGGCAGTAATGGCAGACATTAAGGAAATGTTCCTGCAAGTGAAAATCCGGGAAGAAGACAGGGATAGCCTTCGATTCTTATGGCGGCACAATCGTGACGCGCCACCGGAAGAGTATAGAATGACGTCACTCATATTTGGAGCGGCATCATCACCATGCATCGCTATATATGTAAAGAATAGAAATGCGCAGGACAACGCACATATCTATCCAGAAGCAGCTTCCGCTACGGAAAGCAATTTTTATATGGATGATTACCTACAGGCATTTCCCGACGTGACGACGGCCGAAAGGATAGTAAACGATGATTTATGGCCCAAACAAGTGGACACCATAAATAGCTTAGAAACAGGTGAAGAAAAATCGCCAAAGGGCGTAAATACGTTAAGAAAGCAAGAACCGTTAAGTCTACCCGACTACGGACGATTTAGCAGCTTTAAGAAATTCCTTGGAGCAACTACACGCACCTTACAAGCGGTAGAAAAATTCAAGAGTTTAAGAAAGTCGGTTAAAGGACCCGACGACGCAACCGAAAAGTCGGTTATGTGTTCCAACAAAGTTTTAGCAAAGTCGGTTAAAGGACCCGATAGCGCGTTGGACACAGCGCTCTTGAAAAAGGCGGAAATATTAATTTGGAAATTCATTCAAGACGAGTGTTTTCATTCGGAAATAAAATGTTTGAAAGCAGGCAAAAGCGTTGAAAGAAGTTCACGCTTAAGTAAATTATCTATGGAAATAGGAGAGGATAACTTACTCCGTTTAAATGGACGTTTACCTTTCAAGTCTAATTTGACCGAGGAAAGTAGAAAACCTGTCATATTAGACGGTAAACACGAAATCGTTAAAATGATGATTAGAGAAGTTCATCATCATTTTGGACACGCCAATCACCAGACGGTGATGAATGAGGTGAACCAGAAATTTTACGTCTTGAAGCTGTGTAATGTAGTACGAAGTGTGTCACACCATTGTCAGTGGTGCAGGACATACAGGTCAAAGCCGCAAAACGTGCCACAAGGAAATATTCCTCTGGAAAGAATAGCTCATCATGAGCCACCTTTTACATGCTCAGCTGTAGATTATTTTGGTCCTATGAGTGTGACTATAGGAAGGCGACACGAAAAACGTTGGGGCGTTTTATTCACGTGTCTGACCACCAGAGCAGTACATCTGGAATTAGCAGCCTCATTGACACCAGCGTCAATGATAATGGCGTTAAGGCGATTTATCGCCAGAAGAGGAAAACCAGCCGTTATATACAGCGATAACGGGACAAATTTCAAAGCTGCAAATAAAGAATTATTGAAAGCATGCGAAGAATGCTATGAGGGCATGAAAAACGAGTCATTTAAGAAATATATTAAATGGAAATTTATACCTCCGGGAGCACCGCACATGGGTGGCGCCTGGGAGAGGTTAGTAAGATCGATTAAAATTGCGTTGACCGCTACGCTTAAAGAGAAGAGCCCACGAGAGGAGGTTCTACATACGTTACTTTTAGAAGCAGAGCATACGGTAAATTCCAGACCTCTGGTAACATTCAGTATGGATAGTCCTGAAGAGGGTTTGACACCCAATCATTTTCTTCTGGGACGCTCATGTGGTGATCGACCACCTGGATTATTTTTAGAGCGACATCTGACGGGTCAACTCAATTGGAAAGCTGCACAGAGGTTAGCCGACCATTTTTGGACAAGATGGCTGAAAGAATACATGCCTACGTTAATACCTCGAACAGGTGATAACGGCAAGTTCATGGAACCTAAAGAAGGCGATATTGTTTTGATAATAGATCATTCGTTGCCACGAAATACGTGGCCAAAAGGTAAAATTAGTAGAACGTTACCGGGACCAGACGGTCACACCAGAGTGGTTGACGTCATTACTAGCACAGGTATCTTGAGGAGACCTACATCCAGAATAATAGTCCTGGTACCCGCGACGCCTCCCAAATGATGGTGCTAACGCACGGGGGGGGAGATTGTTGGCGACGCGCCTATAAAAATGTTTCAGTTTATTAAATCAACCGATGACGTTGCTATGAAAAAAGGGGCAGTCACGAGCAACGACGCTCTGATAAGAGAATGCTTAGTTAAATCTTTAAGAAATGTCGAATTAATGATATGAAGGTCTTGGGTTCGACTCCCAGGCCGGACTAGTTTGTTTGTTTTCCTAAGTAATATCGCTTAATAAATTCGTAAGGAATTTAAGATATAAATTATGTTACCGGATTTGTTCCCCGGTCGAGATAATCACTCTGTGCATAGGCAGAATTAATGGATATTAATTGCATAAATGTTGTTTTGTATAAGTTTGATACGTTTTGTACGAAAACAAATGCCTATTTGTTATGATTGATTAATGAGAACATTCATTTATATTGTTATCTGATTAAAGATAGTTTCATACAGTTCGAAAATTGTATAAAAGCATTTAATTTGCCTAATGTGGTCAAAATTGGTGTATTTCATAATTTAATTTTTTCTGATAGCCGAGAGCCGTGCAAAGTTAGTTGTTCACATAGCGTGAGTACACAGAAGCACGCTGGCCACGCCCTTAGGAGGCCGAATATGTAAAAATTTAAAATGTTTGTAATTCAGTGATTTATGTAAAAATTACTTGTAAAATATTTCAGGTTAATTGTACGTGCTAAAAAGGTAAATTCTGTGTTATTTTCATGTGAAAATTCCTGTGTATAAGTGAAATAATGATAGTTTTGTATAAGAAATTTAAAAGTGTTTTAAATAGTGAAATAAATAGAAAAAATGTAAATTAAACTATTGTATTGGTTAGCTTATGTATAAATTCAAGTGAGAAACATTGTTTTAACTTTCTGTGTTAAATATTTAAGAAATTTCGATTTCGAACTTGTGAGTAAAATAGGCAGTTTTCGTTTAATAAATAAAAGGTTTTTTATGATATGAAGATATGATGTATATCATGGTGTAGATATTGTTTTGTACTACCTATATTGATAAATTGTATTTGTATATGATTTGAATAAATAAAGATATTGAGTAAAACGTGAGAGAGTAATAGAACAAATTCATGTAATTGAGTTGCGCAAGCGCGCGAATGGCGCGGCTCACTTTCGCGTATAGCTCTGGGGTAGCTTAGTGAACGGGTTTTATTGCAATTCGTTCGGGAATCCTTCGGGGAAGTTCGGAAATAGTTCGGAAATAAATAAGAAAATCCGAGGAAAAGTTCAAGAAAAGTGAAAAACCAGCAGTATAGGGAAAAGTGATTACTCTCTCACGGAACGGTTTGAAGATAATTGCTGTTTCATTCCCAAGATCCTTTAAGTTATACAGTCCACATCGAAGAATTAAGGCGTCGGGACCGGGACGACTTCGGAAGACCCGTAATCCCCGTCTGAACCTACTTGCTGAAAAGGAAGAGGTTATCGCCCTAGTGTGTTACTCCGTTGCGGAGATCACATACGTTGTTCCCGAACCCAACGTAGGCGTGATAGGAGGCCGGATCGAGAGAAGCCTCGATTCCTGTTTCTTAGTACCCGATCCGCTAGGTCCTTTTCAATTGGTCCTTTTCAGGATCAAGAGGGACACCGACCTGGTCCTTTTCAATTGGTCCTTTGCGGCCGATTGAGAGGACGCCCGAACCTGAGTTCCTTTTCACTCATTGTCACTATCACTTTCGTCAGTGTCACTGCTAATCCACAATAAAAAGCGATCACTTCCTTCAACTATTATTTTATCTTTCACTATGTACTCATCTTCAATTTTTGTAACATGTGAGCACTCTTTATTCTAAAGCTGATTGCTTATTGAGCCAAACAATTCTTTTATAAGTGATTACTTTTGATCATCATTACCTCAATTGGATTTAAATGCGCATGATATGGGGACAGTTGCAAAACATTATGACCATGTGATTTAATAAATTTTTCAGCTTTATACATGGGTTTTATTTTTTTTACTAATTCATATAAAACATTTTTGGCAAATTTGGTGAAAACAACAGTCCCTTGTTTTGAAGCCACTCTACCATATCTACTTTGAGGCTTGCCATATTAGGGCTTTTATATGTTTGAACAGTGTGATATGGTGCATTGTCCCTCACAATCACACAATTACGTGGCAGGTTTGGTAACACAGTCGTTATGGTAGTCTGATGATTTAGTTTGTGACTTGAATAGCAGTAACTCAGACTTAAGAATAATGCATAAATGTTTCATCTAAGTAGACTATAGTCCGCCTCTCTTCTCGATATTCTTTCAATTTTATTCAAGTAATTAAATCGCCAGGCAGATATATCTGTTCGTTTCACTAAATTTATATATATATATTTCTTCACATACAATTATTTTAATATCATTTAGCATTTTACAAACTGTTGTTAGTCTAAATCTTTGTAACTGGTCACCCTAAAAATATACCGGTCATGGCGGCAATTCGGGCACGAACATGTTGCAATGGCTAAATCAGCTTGTTTTCAGCCTTTTCTTTTTACAAAAATGCATAAACTTGAAGAATAGTTTGTCGTTTAGCAAATTTAACCACTTTCAGCATTTTTAAAACTAAGATTACATAATTAAGAAGCAAAAGAGCACACAGATAGCAACCGATCAAGTTCAAAGAAAAATGACGGCTAAGGAAACAGTGCTACCAATCACTCACGCGTCAAGTTAAGATGAACGGACAATAGTATGAGAGTTGGTACTCCTTACTTCTACACTTCATACTTCATGGTTTCAACTAAAAGTGACAGCTGTAACCACAAACCACAGAGTACTTTGCCACAAACTATATATTAAGAGTACTAACGTAGTTCAGTAATCTATGAACGTAGCTGATAGCTGTTAGCTGTAACCTGTGGCCAGGCCCGGTCAACTCTGTATGGACAGAATGAAATACCTACGGGGGCTGAATTTTATTATTGCCATTTGTCAGATAAATGTCTTGTTTCATAATTAGTAAGATTTTGCTAAAGATAAATTACACCCAAAAATGTTGAATACAGAAATAATAATCAATAGGAAGATAACTATGCCTGTCGTATTTTTCTACATTATTATATTAGCATATCCTTGACAGTAAAAGAAAAATAAATGTTTTCTTTTTGTTTTGATTTTCAATGAGTAGAAAATTATATTTTTTACTGGTAACACCAAATACCTAAATGAGTATATATTTCTCTTTTCTCATAATATGGCGTCGCCGTATAAATTATTGTTGTTCATGATTGGTTGTTATGTTTGGTTTGCTTGTGTCTTTTACTAAGATTTTGCAAGTTTACGATGTTGAGTTGAGATTAATGTCCTTCATTTATAAGATGTGCAATGTGTTAGTCAATGAATCGTAGTGAAATACGAAATAGTGACTCTTAAAAACTACGCTGCAATGGCGGATAAAGAAAATAGAAAAAGTGTTCTAAGTGCAACAGCATACCAACCATTGACAACGTTAAATTATTTAGGTTTCCGAAATTCGCAGTAAAGTATATTTTGCGGTACGTATACGATATACATATACACTATTTAATAAGTTCTAACCTTAAAGTAAATCTCTTGTCCAACTTATTGTTTCTCTTTTACCATTTAAAAACAAATTATTGGTTTGTAAACCATTAATTTGTTTTTAACCTACTTTGATAATATTTGTATTTAATAATTATATCTTTTGTTTTCAGTTGTAAATTATGGGCGAAATATTATATTCCTTCCCAAGAGCAGTATACTACTTTAGCTTTCCAAAGCTACATAATAAGCCCAGAATGCTGTGTGAAAAACATTTTCATGATGGTTAATTTAATGATGCAACCAAGAAAAAGCTCTTAAGCACTGCAGTCCCATGTGATGTAAGTAAAGTGTATAATGTATATGGTAATATGGTATGTATATAGTTTTCTTTAAGGATTACTCAGATATTTTATATGGGGATTACTATATTCAGGAGTGGACTTTGATAGACTGTAAAGAAGATGATGATTATTCATATGACCATCATCTGGATCTAACATAGATGGACAGACCACATACAGTAGTTTGAATCCTGTTAATTCTTTCAACTAATTTATAATAATTGGATCGGACAAAGCATCCAAAGGATTGAAGTCTATAAAGTTAGCACAAGCCTTTCCTTACATTATTAAAAGTGCAACACACTGCATATTATTTTTAACAATCAAATTTTATTTTAAATCAACAACAAACCTTAAGAAAGTTCCGGCATCACAATATATGAATAATTACATTTCGTCCTAAACCTATCAAATTTAAAGGCACAACTTGTACAACACAGTAGAAATACATGCATCAAATGGTTCTCAAACATTAGATAAACACAAGATTTCTTTTCACATAGTTATTGTATTTACTATCTTATTTTGTTATATTAATTGTAATAGTGGGCGTATTATAGAGCAAGTTGGATGAACAAGATCCATTCATTTATTTTGTATTGGTAGAAGGGTAATGTAGTGCCATGAGTAGGGACTGATTTACTATGAAAGTAATGTCAATGAATATAATGTTAATTTTATTTTATATAATAATTTTATGATACTATAATTTATGATTAAAACTAGTTTTACGGATTTTATCGCGTTTATTTTTACTTTTTATTTACTTTTATTTTTAATAATATTAAAAATAAAAGTTAAAAAAAAGTAAGTCGATAAAATCCGTAAAAGTAGTTTTAATCATGTATAGTGTTCGCGTAAATATAAGAAATCATTACTATAATTTATTTCAGTTTTTATTTATTTCCAGACTAACAAAGTGTATTCCCATTTTATTTTGTGGAATCACAAGCTGGTCCCTCGCAAATTATTGCTGCAAAACCACAAGCAGGATCTTCAAAAAGGAGAACATTATATCCACTGAAGAACAAACATCAAAGCATAACACATAATGTTGAACCTGAAAAAAGAAAGTATGTATATCTATATGAAATTTTTTAAAATGAAATAAGGAATATTTTTGTAATCTAATATTTAATATGTTTTATAATTTTGAATTAAAATTATTCTATTTATAAGCTGCATTCAATACTTAATATATTGCATATAATATAGAGACAAAATTTTTAGTGTCAATTCAGGGAAATAGATAGACAACCAAATATTATCAAAACACAATTATTATTTGTGAATGTTGCACTTTGCACTTGTGTGTAGGAGCTTATTTATTAATTAACTTGTTTTAGATTAAAATATTGATATTTTGGTTATTGTAGACAATCATTGTGCATATTATCAATTCATCCATGATTGTAAATCTTATTTCAATTCTTTATCATTGTTTACTTAAGTAATTGAAATGTTGTAATCATTATTGATTTTCTTTTCATGTTTAAACCCATCAAATGTCTTTATAGAAAGAACTAAGCTGCTGGAGAAATTGTTTCTTAAGTTATGCATGTTTTTTATTTCAATTTGTATTTTTATTTTGAATAAATAAATAGAAATTTTGTAATTTTTGTTCTTTTATTTAGCGCTGGGATAGGAAACCCAAAAATACCTCAAATAAAAAAACAAAAAAGACCACATTCAAATTTTCTCGCCACACGAGAAGTGCAGGAGGCTGACGATAGATGGCGCTAGTGGTTATATATCTCATTTCTTAAATTTTGTATGAAGTTGTCGTTCTTCTCCGATAGGAGTAATAGTGTTCTGTGCCTGTGGCTGTAACGAACATCGTTTGAACTTTCTGTAAGTGTAGTTCTTGATATCCCTTTAATATTTTAAGTTTTACTTTTTAAATGTATTGTTTCAGATTTTGTGTTTATATAATAATACAATAACAATAATAATTTAATTTGAGATCTGTAAATATACCCATAGATCTAGATATTAGCTTACTCTGTTTCTTCGGTTTCCTTTCTTTGTTTTCTTTTGCTATTTACACATAATAGTAAAATGAATACACGCAACGCCAAAACGCGCCAAGGAGAACCAACTCAAATGGCGCTCACAGCGTCAAAGGAGCAGAGTGATTTGTTGCTTAAAGAAAGGGAAAACAACGAAAAGGAAATAATATATAATTGCCATAAATACTCAACTAAAAAGTAATATGGTTAAGTTGCATAAAGACTACACAAATGTTTAAAAAGAAAGGGATCAGCTTCAGGGAACAGTCTATTGAGTTTGACCGATGCAGCAAGGAATATGAGGAATCCCTCAGATTAATTGCTGCATTGCAGTTACGGTTAAGTGAGGCTAATTGTGCAATTAAAACAATACTTCGATGAATTGAAAGTGTCCCAAACTCAAAGTCTGTTCAATGAACTCATAGAATGTAAATCTTCAAAAAAATTGCAACCATCCACAACAATCGATTTGTTGTTGATGATTTTGTCACACAAAGAACAGCAGAAAAGATTACATGCAGCAGGAGAAAATTAAAGAAACACATAAAAAATAATAAATATCTTAGGAAAGTGCAAAAGTTAATTAAAACTAAAATTAATAAAAAAATATTATATAAATATATGTAAGGAAAAGCATGAATTAATTAATAAACGTAAATTATATTCAATTGAGGTGGAAAATATGAAAAACTTATGAGACTGAAATAGAGTGTCTCAATTCAGAAGTTTTGTCGCTTAAAATCTCCCTACAAATTATCGCAAATAAATATGCATCGGTTCAGGTTGAGATAAAAGAACATATATTGGCCATGAATGATCTGGTAAAGTCATTTAAATACAATGAGGAGCGCTTTGATTCCTTAATAAAACATCAAAGTGAGAATCAGCGCTCCATAACATGTTCATCGGGGGCAATATGTGTAAATAGTAATGACTTCTTATTTTCACCAACACTCTATGACGGTGCCATAATAAAGAATAAAAAACTTAAAAGTAATTTAAATGTTAAAAAATAAAGTTATTATGTATTGTGTTGACATAGGTAAAAATTTGGGCATGATGTTAAATAACCATTTAAAAGGACAACTTATTAGTAATTATTGTATGCCTGGGGCATCCTTTAGTCATATAATGAATAAAGTTTTAACTAGTAAGTTTTGTCCTAATAGCACATTAATTATTCTTGTTGGGAGAAGAGGCAATGTAAACAATTAAAATATACCTATTGATTACCTCAATACTTTAAATGTACATAAAATTATCTTGTTTACATTGCCTTATATATAGGGTTGGTCACAGGAGAATAAAATAAGATATGATTTAAATTTATTAATGAATAATTTGTATTTGACATTTAATTAATAATTTAAATTTGACATTTAATTGTAATAATTATACTAATTAGACATTAATAATTTAATTAATAAATTTTTGACTACAGATAGGTATTACCTATCCAAATATAATTTAAGAGAGATAGCAAATGTGCTATCTTATCCTACTAATATTATAAACGCGAAAGTTTGTAAGTATGGATGGATGGATGGATGGATGATTGTTACTCTTTCACATAAAAACTACTTAACGGATTTAGATGAAATGTTTCAGTAATATAGTTTATAGATTAGAATAATACATAAGCTACTATTTATAAAGACTATGCAATTTGGCCATAATATAACGATAAGTATCAAGTAAGTCGGAAAAATTCCTGCCCTCTGAGAGCTATCATGGTGTGCGCTGCCTAAACCGTTGGAGTTACACGAAGATAATATATCGTGGGATTGTTTGTCTTAAGAAGTTCGAAATAAAAGCAGGCCTCCGTCACTCGCTCTAGGCCACAAGTTATATGCCTACCGCACTGTATCGCCCACGATACAATCGACATTGGGCCGCCGCTTGCACCGCGCACATTTCCCGCGTAACTCGTCGAAATGCCGAAACCACGTAATTATTGTGCAGTGGATGGGTGTGAAAGTCAAAAAACAAATAAAAAATTGTCTTTTTTTGCGTTGATTTATGTATCAGGGTATTTATTATATAAGTGTATCAAAAAATATATGGAATCCTTTATTATTGGTTGTAAATTTTTAATTTTTCGTAAGCGATTTGTAATCTTTTGAGTAATAAATAATACCTTAAATCTAAATATATCGGCACTAGCTTCAATGCTTTGTTACAGGAGAAACCTAATGTTTAGTAAACTATTTAGTAAGCTGTGCTAATGTTGATGAAACAACACTGTATATACATTTCAAAGCCTATAATATAGATTCATCTTTTTATGGTGAGCTAAAAGTCCTACCAGAAACGTTTATTAATTATATTGAAGAATTAGAAAGAGCATTCTTAAATAATTTTGACGTCATAATGTATCGGCCTGGCACCACCGTATTGCAAATTTTACAAACCATTGATTTTCCTCTGCTTTGCTCCTGTTTTCCTCATGACTATTTATTAAAATTATTTACGAGATTTAAGATATTTTCAACGATAAAAGGACAATGGCGAACTCCCAAACAAATTTTATGTGTTATTTTTCATGCGTCTACAAATGCAAAATATGTAAAAATATAGAGTTTTAAATCCTGAACATTTTATTCTTCGGCCATACTACTGTAGGAAGTCAGGAATTAAAGATGTTCCAGTTTAAACAAAATACACATCAGACTAGGCTGTATGGTATAAAAGTAAAACGCCTTAATTGGCGCCTTAATTTCGAGACTGCCGAGGCGTCGAGAACAGATGTCCTCTCTGACGTATACGCAAACTCCAGTCCAAAGCATAAAGGAGTGTTCCAGTTTGTACCCCGGGTAGGAGAGATACGAAGCATCAGCCGAAGAGGACACCCGCGTCTCGGTCAGAAAGAGCAGAGCTAGCCTCGCCATCTCGAGGTGGTAGCGGACGGCGTTTAGGTTAGAATGAAGGCCCCTGATATTGCAAAAATTCACGGATAGCGTGGCAGGGATCGGCTTGGTCTTGTTGCTCAGGTTGCCCCGAGCAGTTGTTGTCTTGAGCGGAATTCCCCCCCCTCCCCCAGAATACGCGGGGCAGCCTGAGGACCCACACTCGGGAGTGGAGTAACTTTGTCGTGAATGCTCAGCGAGGGATTCTCCAGGGGTGCTGATAACCTCCTGGGGTAGATCTTTACTTAATTCCGCTACCATGTTAAGGGAGGGGTGGGGGGGAGTGAATTGGGCCTTCGGCCATCTACATTCAGCAGGCGAAACGCGGAAGCTGAGCTTCCACTTCACGCAGGTATTCTGTGAGGTCGTGGTACCACCCCGGTTTGAGCCGGCCCATACGTGCAACAGCAAAGCTGCCGCGTGGCTTTTCTACTGTTAAATTGACTTCTCCTGAATGCTGCTGAATTCTTTTCCTGCCGTCGCCGAATCATTATTTAAACAAAATGAAATGAGAGTACAAAGAATTTTACACTTAAACAAGATGTAAATGCGTGTACAAAGAATTTTCATAAAGTGTCATCAAAAGATATTGTAAAATATTTTAAGACTATTGATATTTAAGAAAACTGCTGATCTGTGGGGGATTTTCATTAGAGCTATTGCGTCTATAATAGGTACAATCGCACCTCAACTATCTATTATTTTTAATACTAGTATCGAATCTGGTGCGTTTTCTGATTTAATGAAGCATAGTAAAGTAATACCTTTATTTAAATATGGTAGTAAATTGGACACGCTAATTTTAAACCTATTTTTGTACTGCCAACACTTAGTAAAATTTTTGAAAAAATTATTCATGATCAAATGTTAAATTTTTTAAATGTAAATAATTTACTTCTAAGAAATCAATGCGTTTTCACAAGGTGTCGCTCGACAACTGATGCTGGTGTTGAGGTGATTAAATATATCTAATGCATGGGAGAATTCACAGGATGCTTTGGGTATATTCTGTGACCTATCCAAAGCCTTCGATTGTGTTCACCATGAAACATTAATCAGGAAACTTCAACACTGCGGTGTAAGAAGTGGTGCTCTTAAATTAATTATTTCATATTTAAGTAACAGAAAGCAAAAAGTTCTTCCGGGTTGATTGTACAAATGGGCGTGCCTCAGGGCTCAATTCTCGGTCCCTTTCTGTTTCTTGTATATATTAATAACTTAACTTACATAGTAGGGGATAATAACCTTGATATAGTATTATTTACTGATGACACTTCATTAATTTTCGAATTAAAACGACAGTTATTAAATTACGACGAAGTAAATATTGCTAAGTTAGTTAAGCTAAGTTAGTCAATTGGTTTAATGTTAATAATTTGCATTTAAATAGAACTAAAACTAAATGTATGAAATTCGTAACCCCTAATGTCAAACATGGTAATACTAATGTAATTTTAAATGGCGAAGAACTGAGTCGTTGATACCACCATTTTTCTTGGAATCACATTAGACGCAAAGCTTCAATGGCTCCCCCATATATCAAAACTAGCTAGCTGACTTAGTTCTGCAGCATATGCTGTAAAAAATTAGAACCAGTGTTTAAACAGCTAGAATAGTTTACTTTAGCTATTTCTATAGCATTATGTCGTATGGTATTTTGCTATGGGGATATGCTACTGACACTGAAATTATATTTGTTTTACAGAAGAGCAATGTATAATTTAGAACCAAAAGAGTCACTGGGACAAAAATTTAAGGAAATTAATATATTAACTCTAGCCTCCATACATTTATGAAAATGTAATGTACGTACACCAAAATAAAAGTAGTTTTGCGAAAATAAGTGATATTCATTCTGTAAATACTAGGAAGAGACACAAGCTAGTAGTACCAGTTATTCGACACCACCGAGTCAGTAATTCATTCTTGGGGCGACGTATACGCTTTTACAACAAAATCCCAGAAAATATACAAAATTTGTCATACACAAAGTTCAAAAATTTTATTAAACTAAGTTCGGATAAAAAGGGTTATTATAATATTAAGGAATTTATGGATGATAATAACCCCTGGGAAGGGTGATCGCGACCAAGCTATTTCTAATTTATTTTTGTTGTTTTGTAACATACATACATGATTGTAAGCTATTATTAGAAAAAAATAATCCCGCTGGTTTTCTTGCTGGTTCTTCCCAGGACTGAGGTTTTTTTGGCGAACCAGTGGTAAATGAAAAAAATGACTCAATAAGTATTGTTTATATTCTTTATTGAAAAAAATTCCTGTTTCTGTTTCTGATCTGTCGATAGATTAGGTAATTAAGCTGGTCACTCACAGATGTGACTATCTTAATTGTGAACCTTATTTAAAATTGAAGTCATCAAGTAATGTTAAAATTATTTACTTTTTTATAATATATTAATCATTGACTTAGGTATATATTACTAGCGCAAGGATCGGGCCGAACGAACAACTAAAACGGTCCAGTGCGCTGACCCTAAAATTACAGTTTAGGGCCAACGCGAATCGATCAACAGTAGTGCGCGCGTAGCACAGATTTGCCTGTCACAAATATGTTTAGTTGCTTGGTAAAATAATGCAAAAATTACGACACAAAGATTTAAAAAAAGAACATGGGATATCCTTTGAGTATTCAATCAACTGGAGAGGCCATGCGCGTTAATTTCTAAACAAAAATTCTGTCAACATCACACGGGGGTGCAAGAAAACCACACAACTGTATACTTAACTACAAATGCAAAATTAAATCGCGTCACTATAAATGCACACTACAGCATTTGTGTTTGTGTTCATCGCGTTTAAGCATACTATCAAATTGTACACGTGTCGATACACTGACGGCGCTGTCTAAATGCGTAAGCACAACGTAAGGCGTGGACTATGTCGATGTTTTTTATCCATAAACAAATCACCATAGTCCGCATAAGTTTTTATTTGATTTTAAGTAATACATAGATAAATAATACCAAGGTGTTATTTGAAATTCTTTTTTTAAAGTATTTAGAAATATTCTTCAAAAAAAAAAAACGTAGAAATTATTGAAAATAAATTTACTATTTTGCTACAGGTTTATTTTACATTATGCAGGATAAAATTTAAAACATTTAACAAATCGAAATAGGTTTAGTTAACTTATTTTAAAAATCAGATTTTTTGAAAAGAAAAGTCATATCAGTTTATCGTCTTTGATGGTGTTAACAAGTTTTTGTTTTTATTATAAAGCTTCAATCATAAAACCGCTAATTAAAAATAGTTGTTGATTTTCAAGAGTTATTAAATGAACTGTCTGGAAAATATTTAATAAATTAGGAAAACAAAAAAGTTTTACACTATATAATAGTTTAACAAAGTAAACTTTAAGCAGACAGCTGCTTAAAAATAAAACGTGACATCTACGTACGGCTAAGTATTCCCCAGAAAGATGTTTTGCTTTAATTTTACATTACTATTCACCGAAAACTTAGCAGTATGTGCGAAATATCAAAAGTTTTGAAATTGGTCTGCCTTCATCACATACTATAACAAAGTGGTACAGTACAATTTATGGCCGACTTGGCTACACAAATAAAGCATTAACTGTTTTAAAACTTAGACTAGAGAGTAACCCTGAAAAGAAATTATATTGTATATTAGTGATAGATGAAATGAAAATAAAACAATTGACGGATACCATGCAAGTTCTAAAAGACATTTTAGTTATATACATAATGCCTTTGGCTACTAGCATGGTATTCTGTCAATTGCTTAATTTTCATTTTATCCATTACCATTAAAAAAAATTATCAGGGTTACTCACCGCTCTCAATTTTAATGCCGTCAACCCTGGTCGGCGATCGATGGTAGTGTACCACTTAGTCAATATACGGATGCAGGAAAACATGTTCCAAAAGTTTTACGTAGATAGCGATAGGCTTTTGGTGAGTAATAGTTAAGTGTTAGGGCATAGTATTTCTTGCAAACTTGTGAAGCCTGTTTATGCTATTGTTTTTTATGTCAAGGCATTTTCTCGCAGTGGGAATCTCGCAGTGGGAGTAGGACTAGTTCGGGCTGTATAAGGATTTTTTTTCGAATTTGTGAATTTCGAGATAACTTATGGAATAATACTAGTTTTTACAGAATTAATCGCGTATATTTAACTTTTTAAATACCCGACGTTTCGAACGCTTTACAGCACTCATGGTCACGGGCGGGACTGAGATGTTCAACGTCCATATGTCATAGTTAACCGCGGTTACCATAGATTAAAATTTAACTTTTGTTCCGATCTATGCAGTATGAACTTATGGTATCTTGAAGTCTTGCAGTTGTATGCTTGGGTTGGGATTTAATTTTATTTATTATAGGATCCCAAGCAGATGGTAGCACCCAGCCATCTTCTCTATTGAAATTAGGATGTTTTTTGATTTCAATAGCCTCGCGAATCATCCTTGGAAGGAATCGGTGTTCTTTAGCGAGGATTTGCGGTCTATCAAATCTGATGTAGTGACGGGGGCGATCCTGTACGTGTTCAAGTGGGCAGACTGCAGACTTCCCCGTGAACACGTACAGGATCGCCCCCGTCACTACATCAGATTTGATAGACCGCAAATCCTCGCTAAAGAACACTGATTCCTTCCAAGGATGATTCGCGATGCTATTGAAATCAAAAAACATCCTAATTTCAATAGAGAAGATGGCTGGGTGCTACCATCTGCTTGAGATCCTATATTTTTCTTTATTTTTATTGAATGACAGAATTAGTAATAATACAAATAAAAGTGCACTCTTAAAAGTGCCTTAAGTTACGGTCTATTTCAGTTTGGTTTGACTGTACAGAATTAGTGTGACTGTAATTTACGTAGTTTTAATTATTTTTGGGATAAAAAATTACCTGTATTAAAAATGATAGGATTCGATTCAGTAAACGATTCTGAACAAACTACTTTCTGAAAGTGCGTTAATTATGTTACGTGTTGTATATGTATGATAAAATAAAGTTAAAGTAAAAATTATACTACATTGAGTTTACAATTACAATAATAAGTATATAAATATATTAATTAAATTTGATAGGTTAGTGCTTTTGTAAACTTAATAAAATATTTTTAAGTAGAATAATATTGGTGTCAAAGGTAATAATAAAAATATTTAATCTAAATATCATTACAGCCCAACATTACCTCCCACAAGTTCAAGGTTGGTACTGCAGTGTCAGATTCATGGTTTCTACAAGCTACAATCCAAGTGTGCCTCCTAAGAGGATCTCTTGGAAATCTGTAATAACTAACCAATAATAGAAAAATTTACTACTTTTTTTAAATACTTTATTATAAAATCTAAATAAAAACTACAAACCGGTTCGGCCGCAGACAAACCCGCATGGTTAATTAACTTATCGATAGCTAAAGTTGCGGCGCTCATCACTATAGTGCAATACTTTCGGTTGCAGTGATACCAGTTTATTTTTATAAAAATTGCACACTTTTGCTACGAGGTAGCAAGTTTCGATTTGACTTATTTGGCCTGTATTTTGTATAATATTTTGATAAATACTAGTTATAGATTATATTTAATTATATAATATTCAGTATCGTGTTAAAATTGAGCTGAATATATTAATCATTTAACAAAATTCGCTACACATCTATATGTAATGATTATTATTCATCACAAACTTATTTAGTCATTAGGAAATATATTTTCGTTAATATATATAACTTGTGTAGTTAATTATATTTATTTAAAAATAAATTATTTTTCACTTTATGAACTATGATGACCACACTCGGTATTGGACGTTAATATTCACAAAGTACGAGTTTTAATGATAAAATTACTTTAATATTATGTGAAAAATACTCACAGATGAAAAGTCACATTGTCCTTTTGTATACTTGACGTTTTTGATTGTTTTTTCATGTAAATACACTGCAATTCGGCATTTTGTCGGAGCTCGATTTACTGGCACGATCACTTCGAAATGACGCACGAGGTGGAGCAACTAGTTTTATATAATGAGTAGGAATTGGACTCTCGTACCTTTTACAGAGGGGTATGCCTTGCGATGCCGTTTCCTTTGGTTTAATGCTCAAAGGGGATATCGTCTCATCTATCATCATAACCTTATATTATTTATTTTGTAACAATTAAACTATTATATAAACGCATTTTTAAATTTTTATTTTACAGTTAGTTTAGTCAGGCCTCTGTCACTGTTGCTACCTGCGTGAAATAATTACCTAAAAAAGGCGAGGCGCCCTGGGCGTTATACGTAGTCGGGGCTAGCGCGATGTAGGCGATTCAATGTTACAGTTTTTTTTAACGCTGTTTACGTAAATAGTTTTATGTAAATACTTGTTGAAATAGTTCTTGTTTAGTGTTTAGTATATTTAACTGTGGGTAAAAATAGTTGTAAAAGTTTTAATGTATTTTAAAAATTGTATATTATGTATATTACCTATTTGATAAATTATAGTGCAAAACGTCGTTCCTACTATAACTGTTGTGTGGATGGATACTAAATGAAATGACCAACAAAAGGTTTCATATCATTCTTTAAGTTACCGAAGAATTTTAGAAGGAAATTATGAAAGGTGAATTAATTTAATTCTTTTTGTTAGGTAGGTACTTAGTACTTACAGCAAAAAAGAATTAAGTAATAATTTGGTCTACAGAAGAAATACCTAAGTACTTTATTACAAAAATTAGTTAAAATTTACTTCACTATCCAAGTATTCACTTACATACATATCTGTACTTGTATTTTGTAATTAAAATACTTTAAGTTATAATAACACAAAATACTAAAATTAAAACTTTGTATACTAAGAAGATTTTTAAGTAAGTAGAATAGATCACATTTCTGTTAGGAATCGTATTTCAGGTTTATTTGTTGTTTACACTATCTACCTATTTCTTCCGAACCAAGCGTAGCGATTCATGACGATTCAACACTGTGGTATCATCCGCAAACATTGTTACTGGTTGCTCAACGCATTTAGGTAAGTCATTGATGTACAATATAAACATAAAAGGACCCAGCACACTCCCCTGTGGTACTCCAAATTTAACTTCGCGCTTTGACGATCGAAATATCTCTTCCTTCTTATTTGCTATATTAATTTGATTAATTGCAGTTATTTGTATTCTATTCTTTAAGTAAGATTCAATTAGGTTAAGAACATTGCCTCTAATGCCATAGGCTTCAAGTTTTTCTAAAAGAGTAGCTAGCGTAATTTACATAAACAAATGCCTTTGTCATGTCGTAAAATGTGCCACAGACATGTCTACGTTTATCGATATTGTTAATAATAAAGTCATATATGGCCATATTGATTGTCCTATGTGGTCTAAATCCTTTTTGTTCCTCACATAAAATGTTATATTTTTCAATAAATTTATATATTTCCTTATATATATATATTTCTCAAATATTTTTCAAATTACGGGAATAAGTGAGATGGGCTGATAATATTCCATTAGTTCTCTATTTTCCTTCTTAAACAGCTGTTTTATAATTGATGTTTTTAAGGCATCTGGGTAAATACCTGCGCTAATACTTAGGTTGATTAGATGACTTAGATGTCCGCATATTTCCATTGATATGTGTTTTAATATTTTTGTAGCAATGCCATCGTATCCCACGCTACTTGTATTATTTAACGACATTAATATTTTGTGAATATCTAATGGAACACTAGGCGGCATGAACAGAGATTTACTGTTGGTGTTTATTTTACAAGATTTATGTTTGCTAGTGACATCTATGTTTGCCTGAATATTATCGATAAAATATTTGTTAGATGCTTCAGCGATGCACTGAGGATTTGATAGAATTTGATCATTTACCTTAATTTTATTAATACTGCGTGTAGGTAAGTTGTATTTTGTTCGTTTAATAATTTGCCAAGTTGTTTTAGACTTATTTTTAGATGCTTTTATTTTTTAGTTATTTTGTGCCTTTTGTTGCAATCTAATAATTTTTTTATATAACTGCGAATAATTTGAAAATAAAATTTTGTTCTTACTGTTAGGATTTAATTTTAGCTGCCACAGAAGTTTTCTTTTCTTTTGACTGCATAATTTAATTCCTTTAGACAACCACATTTTTTTTATTATATCTACTTTAATCAATTTAATCGTAAAACATAGATCGTAAATAAGTTTAAACGTATCGATAAATTTATTATATGCTGCGTTTGGATCAACTGCATCGTATATTTCCGAAAAAGAGATACGTTTTATGTAATCTTTAAATTTCGTTATATTTTCCATATTATAATCCCTTCTAGCCGTATACCAATAGTTTATTGCATATATTTTTTTCACTGGACGGTGCAGCAACTGTGCTGCATGATCGGACAGCGCAAACTCTAAGACATCAGCCTTAAATGATTTATTAAAATTGTGCGCAAAATTGTCTAAACATGTTAAGCTAGCCATGCGGGTCGGTTGTTTGAATGCCAGTTTCAAGTTATATCTAATTAATAAACATTCAAATGCATTTGTGAGACTATTTTCTTTAGGAACATCTATATTAAAGTCTCCACCAACAACAATGTTCTTATATCGTGAATGCGATATTTCTTGCAAAAGAGTTTCTAGTTTATCCAGACAGTAGTTAAGATTATTCACATTTGGTACTCTATATATACATACGACAATTATCTTATAATCGGTAAGCTCAATAGCACAACATTCAAATATGCCTGGAGATGATTAAACACGATATTTTAGGTAGATCCTTAAATTGAAGACCGTTTCTCACAAGAATGCATGCACCACCCCCCCTTGCGCCTTTCTACAGTAATAAGTAGCCAGACAATAATTCGGTACAAACAGTTGTTTCTGATATCCTTAACAAAATGTTCCGTAATGCACAGTACATCTACCAATATTTTTTTTCACATAGCTCAACTAAGCACACAGTAAGTGCGTTAGATTTTTTTATTAGGCTTGCAATATTTTGGTGTAAAATTTTAACATATTTATTAGAGAAAAAAGGGTTCATTCACGGAATCTTTAGCGCTAGAAAGTGAAAGAGGAGATGACTCATACTTCTGTTTCGTGTCACGGAAGTGGTTTATATTATTTCGTAACTTAAATCCACAAATTCATTTATCATTAGCCTTAGATTAATGAATATATTGGCCATACCGTGATTATTGACACATCCATTTTTCTTCCAAAACATTTTATAATCGGCAAATTTGATATTTTGGAAACGTGTCTTCTGCGAATGTTAGTATCTTGTTATTGTTATTGCTACTTATGATACATAGTTTGTTGTTTTTAGTGTAGTTTCATTGTATACTTGTATGATAACAGAATTCCTTGTTATTCGTGCGAATATTCTTATTACTATTAAATGTTTCTGTACCTTAAAGACTGGTTTGTTTTTTTGTTCAACTTCCGTAATGTTACCAGTAGCGCCATCTGTTATAGATAGATTAGAATCTTTGCACTTTTTATTAACGTCATAGTTAGACAACTGAGTACGATCTTTTGAAAATTTCTTTTTAGTTTGGTTTGTTTTGTGTGGTGTATTTTTTAACAACGCTTCTTCCTGATCGGTATTCTTATGTTGTGTTACGGGGTCGTTAGTTAATGAGTTTTGATGTGGGTTATTTTGGAAGCTGTAAGTTAAACGACGCTTGGTATATTTACGATTTATACATGTTTTTCTCCTTGTTGAGGATATAGGACTTTTACATATCTGCTTGAGAACTTCTATTTCTTGTCTAAGGAGACACTTGTTTCTTTATTTGAATATTTTCCAAGATAATATTATCGAGCTCATGTTGTGTAATATCTAAATTAGATTTAAGGTCACTTATTTCTGACTTAAAGTCTTCGTTCGTTTTATTTGCAGTTAAGTTTAAACTTCTACTCAATCGGCCCTCGGAAAACGTAGAATCAAACGAATCGTTCTCATTCAAGCTTTCATATTATGATTTTGTTTGGCATCGACGTCTTAGAGTAACATTACTAGTACTTTCCATTTTCTGACGGTAGCGAACGGGAAGCACAGAAAGCAGCTATATAATCTTCAGTATTAAATTCCTTTCTAAATTATATTTAGTAATTTAATAGGTTTTTAAGTTTTATTGTCAATTTATTAACAAGTAAAAATTCACAAATATCACAAAAAGTCAACAACAAACGCTGGGTTCGAACTCGAGAAACATAGAGTACTACGGCGTTGGCAGGCAATTGAGCCAATTTGCCGTTAACAGGTGTGATAAAAATAGGCTTTATAAATAATAAGTTGTTCCTCAGATAAAAGATGTTCGATACGTTGTTTGAATTTTTTGCATTTTTTTCACCGTCACCGTCACTGTTTTGTTAAAACACGATTAAAACACTTTATTTTGATAATAGCCTATTCTTCCACTTAGATTTGATGATATTACAGCACATGATTCATTAAACCGAAAAAAGTAAACAAACTGTCTTTGCACTTTATTTTAAAATTAGTTATTTAAGCACTGCACTTGCATATAATGCTAAGATAACACTATAATATTAATATTACAGTACTTCACTAATATGCTATTTTGTGTATATTTTACAATGCATTTGCGGCTTAGTTTTGTCTTATTTTTAGTATTTAAAATACGCGGAGCGATCGGTTAAGCGTGCATAGCCTTGACGTGACGTTTATTTAATTTAATTAGGGATTGGAACTTTTTATTCCTTCCTCTGTGGTGCCCATTGGAGGCAAATATCAGCCATGGTTTGGTCGCTTCTGTAAAATAGCATCGTGCTATAAGCAGGAGTGCTACCAAGCCTGGTCTGACGCATCAACGTCCCGGGATGTAAACACCAGCGCTCTATAAAAGAAGTATAATTCCGCCTCTAGATCCTTCAAAAGAGTCATTGCCAAGGCAAAGTCAGAGCACATAGGCAGAATTAGCGAGAAACTAGTCCGCCTTCCTTCTGGAACCCGTGCATTCTGGTCTCTCGCCAAGGCTGTCCAAAGGAATTTTTGTCAGCCATCTCTTCCGTCTCTGCACAGGGAGGATGACTCACTGGCCCATACCGCAAAGGAGAAAGCCGATCTACTAGGCTCTTTCTTTGCGTTCAACTCGACTCTCGATGACGGGGGGAGTACGCCGCCGACCATCCCGCGGTGTGAGTGCTCCGTGGTGGAAGTGAAGTTCACACAGCGCTCGGTTCGCAAAGCACTCCTCTCCCTGGACATCCACAAGTCGAGTGGGCCTGACGGAATCCCCCCAATTGTGCTGAGGACGTGTGGTTCAGAGTTGGCACCGGTTTTAACGCGTCTTTTCCGGTACTCCTACTCCCTAGGCGTAGTACCAAAATCGATGGAAGACGGCTTTCGTCCACCCGATCCCTAAAAAAGGCGACCGCTCAGACCAGTCCAACTACCGGCCTATCGTCATCACCTCCTTGTTCTCCAAAACAATGGAGTCTATTGTTATCTGCCAGCTCATGAGGTACCTAGAGGATCACCAGCTGATTAGCGATCGCCAATACGGTTTTCGCCATTGTCGGTCAGCTGGTGATCTTCTGGTCTACCTAACTCCACAGATGAGCGGTCCGGCAGTAGAGTCCAAGGGGGAGGCATTGGCCGTTAGTTTGGACATTGCGAAGGCCTTCGATCGGGTTTGGCACAAAGCGCTTCTTTCGAAGCTCCCTTCCTATGGGCTTCCCGAGCAATTGTGCGATTGGATCACCAGCTTTCTTGCAGATCGGAGCATCAAGGTCGCTGTAGACGGTGCAAGCTCCGATTGCAAGCCTAATAATGCTGGTGTTAAACAAGCCTGCGTGCTATCGCCAACGCTGTTTCTTCTGCATATCAATGACATGTTGCGTACCCGTAACATTCATTGCTATGCAGATGACAGCACTGGTGATGCTCTTTACACCGGCCGAGCCAATATTTCTCGGGAAAACGTCTCCGAGTACCGGGACAAACTTGTGTCTGAAGTTGAGTCATTGCTGAACAGAGTCTCGGATTGAGGGTGACTAAATCTAGTCTAGTTTAACCCCCAGGAGACACAAGTTTGCGCGTTAACCGCTAAAAAGAACCCCTTTATTGTATCTCCTCAGTTTCAAGGCACTCCCCTAGCTGCCTCAGCCAGTATCGGAATCCTCGGCGTCGACATATCGAGTGACGTGCAGTTTCGTGGTCACTTGGAAGAGAAGGAAAAATTGGCCTCTAAAAAGCAGAGCGGGACAGTATTTCATGCCGGCACATCGCCTGCAACTTTACAAGGTGCAGGTTCGGCCGCACATGAAAT
The DNA here is from genome assembly GCA_907164705.1 of Parnassius apollo. Lineage (NCBI taxonomy): Eukaryota > Metazoa > Arthropoda > Insecta > Lepidoptera > Papilionidae > Parnassius > Parnassius apollo. The sequence goes on from CAJQZP010001697.1 coordinate 3,209,617, forward strand.
ACTGTTCCCATCTCTGGGCTGGGGCTCCCCAGTACCTCGATTCACTGGCACTGCGAAGAGATGTTGCATCTCTTTGCATTTTCTTTCGCATATACCGTGGAAAGTGCTCTGAGGAATTGTTCGGATTAATCCCAGCCGCCATGAACACACTATGCTGCAAACGTCCGAATACCATCCACACCATCTGGATGCTTGGCGGTCCACCACTGTAACACGTTTCAAAAGGAGTTTTCTTACGCTGTACGCGTGTATACCTCTCTGTGGAATAGTTTACCACCGGCGATTTTTCCGGATCGATACGGCCTGGGGACCTTCAAGAAAAGAGCTTACTCCTTTCTAAAGGGCTGGCAACGCACCTGCAATTCCCCTGGTGTTGCGGTTAATCATGGGTGGCGATAGTCACTTAACATCATCTCTTCTATAAAAAAAAATCTTTTAACTCAGAAATTTATAAGAAAGGGGAGGCAATCGACAGTAACAGTCCATAAACTATTTTGTGCTTTGACTAGAGAAAAAATAACTAGAGAAGAAAGAAATGACATGACGTAATGATCGTTAATTGTAGGAATGTAACGAAATATCGGCGTCTCTTTTTAGTTTTTTTAGTCGTATGTAAAAAAGGACAACAGTAGTTTTATCATTACCGAATATGGCAACAATTTTTTCGCTGCGGACGGGCACCATGTTTTGTCACAGTCAATATATCAGTTGTCATTGCGACTTTAGTGAGGTGAGTGTGTTATTTTCATATGTTTCTCTCGTGGAATTCGATATTACGATATTTCTTATTCTATTCCTCGGGACCTCTAAATCGGTATAAAAGTATCCTATATGTTAATTCAGGTAATAAACTATTTGTGAGCCAAATTATTACATTCAAACTCGTCTGTTACTTTTGGCGAGATTGAGAAACAAAGAAACATTCAAACTTTTGCATTTATTATAGTTTGATTAGTGAGAGTATGATGACTGAGCCTAATTTATTGTCTAACAAACAAACAAAAATTCTTTAATTAGTATTTCTTGTTTAGTAATTCCCAGGAAATAATTGTAACATTAATAATAGATTGTTACATTATAAATGAAAAAATGACTGCTTAAAGTAATGAACTGAAAATATAGGTATAACTTATATATGTGTTAGTAATCTTTTAATTTTCTTAACTTTGATACAACTATCGATAAGTTGAGTAAAAAGTTAAGGATTTACAATTTGGCGCCAAAAATCCGTCATGTTGATTAAAAAAACCTTTCTAAGTACACACGGGTGTTTGAGACGAATCACACGAAAAAATCTTTTTCTAAATAAGCGCCACATTATCGATATTAAGTATAGTGCGCAGCACTACGTCAAGACGCTATCTTTGTGCCAGACTCAGTTTAGGTCGTAGACAGAGAAACCTATAGACGAATTGAAGCCTTCTTTCGCATTCGCACACGAAATAGATAGATTTATGTATACGTCTTGCATATAAATGAGACAGAGCGGTGTGATCGTATGTCCCTTTCTCCGTGCCGGTTTTTTTGTTTAGCAAACTACACTTTGCTAAACAACTTTGACAGTTCGTAGCGATCTAAGGAGTTTACAAGTTTGTTTAAGTGAGAAAAAAGTGTTTTGTGAGCTTAAGATTGGTGAATCTTGTACAGTTCAGTTCTTAGAACAATTAAAATTTTTATCTAAATATGTTTAAAAGTCATAAAGATTATTGTATAACCTAAAACTACGTTATCGTCCTTTCTCACTCGAGGCCACGCTAATCATTAGTCTATAGGTTTCTCTGTCTACGGTTTAGGTATACACGTTTTTCGTAGGTGTGTCATGTACTTTCTTTCTTTAGTCAATGATTTTAAGCATGAAAATATTAAGATATTTAGTTAGTTTGATTAAAATAAAATAAATGCATATTTTGCTTCATAAAAAATGTTTTCGTTTTAATACGTCATTTAATTACACTGTAATAAAACTACTACACTACACACATTACTTTAATTACACTTTTTTCCATTAAACACTATTTTTCTCTCGAACACCGTAATTTAATGTGGATAACAAAGTATTTTCGAAAATCTGATCTGGCGACACTGCTAGCTTGAACCTTGAACCCTTCGCTGGGGATGATTGATGTTGGTATCGATAGCTTAACATCGATGTTCGATGTTTATGCTACTTAAAACATCGAAGTTGGCCATTATCGATATTTTTTGCAAATGTACATTAGAGGATGAGTAAAAATATTAGTCATGTTGTTAACGGTTTATTATTAATGAATTAAAAGAAATAAATAAAAAATAGCATCAAACGGTTATTAAAAAAACTGAGAAGTTAAAAAATATCTTCTTCATTTCAGACAGTACAATATTTTCGCTGATAATGATGAATGTTATTATTTTGATCCTTAAATGTTCCTATGCACTCACAAATCTAGTATGAAAAAAAATACTATGGGATTTAACTTACGATTTTGACGTAGGTTTTGTATCTACTACTCCTATCACGAAATAAAAAATATGATTGCTGAGAAAAAATTAAGAAACTACACAAAAACGAAATAATAGACTTTTCCCGTCAATTTTTTTTATAATTTTTAATCATGCAGCACTAGCTATAAGTATGCATTCACATAGTCACACAGTCGAATGCAATATGCAGTAAAAATAATAATAATATCAATTTAACTTTAAATTAAATTTTTATAACTCTGAGTACTTGCACAGGCACAACCTAGTAGCCAGAATTCTACAACAGGAGCTCGCTCTGAAATACGGTCTCGTGGACCGGAAAGTGCCGTATTACAAGTACTTGCCGGAAGCCGTGCTCGAAAATGACCGCGCCAGGCTCTACTGGGACCGGGCCATCATCAAAGACAGGACTATTCTTGCGAATAAGCCTAATATTGTGCTGATGGACCGGGCACAGTCAAGAATATTTTTGGTCGACATTACCATTCCGTATGACGAGAACCTCGTGAAAGCCGAAACCGATAAGCGAATAAAATATCTGGACCTGGCTCACGAGGTGACCGACATGTGGGGTGGTCGGCCGACCGAAATTATTCCTGTAGTCGTCTCTGCGAAAGGGCTAATCCCAATCAGCCTCTCGGGTCATCTGAGGCGACTGGGACTCCGTGACGGTCCGCTCCGGGTTCAAATGCAGAAGGCAGTCTTCGATACCGCCCACATCGTCCGTCGGTTTCTTTCCCTTTCCTCCTAACCCTCGGCCGTTTGGTCTCCTCTGCCGAGGGCTTCCATCTGGTTGGATCTTTATTTATTTGTGTATTTTTTGTATTTATTTTATTTTATTGATATTTATGTATGTTTATCTTTTCATTTTAATTTATAATTATATATTTGTAGAACCCAACCAGATGAGAAAACTATACAGATACCCCTATAATATCAATTTACGTAGAATAGTTATTAGGCGACAACTGACAACGGGCTACGACATCACAGAATAACAAAGCGAAGCAGTGGCAACTGTGACATTACATGTATCTCTTGACAGTTAAATTTTACATACTATAATGAAATTTTTTTAAGTGGTCGATGCATTTAGGAATTCTGAATTATTCAAAATTTTAAACCTATAATAAGAGATGCAAGATTTAGTTGATACTGATATCGCGCGTACGCATTGTCTACAAGTGCCTATTAATATAATCAATATCATAGATTATGAGTTCACTGACATCGATGTTTCGATGTTTGACATATGGCAACATTGATGTTAAAACATCGATGTTTTATCGCCCTAAAGGTCTAGATACCAGGCCATATACTCCAAAAAAAAAAACGTCGATGTTTTAATTTTTGACATCGATGATCGCCAATGTTCGCAGTTTCGCAGTTCGCACTTCGCCTAGCTGTGCACCATAGATTACTGTATATATACTAGAGATGTGCACTTCGCATAGTTTTCTGCTTTAGGGGTATATGTGTTCTGTGGTTTTCTATGCTTCAAGCTTGAACCTTGCACTTAAAAATTTGACTTTTTAACATTGTTATTGTTTACTGAGAATGAGAATTAATTTTCGTCTTTTTGTTTGCATATATAATTAAAATTCGGGGAACTAAAATGGGAGCTGTATCTACGAGAAGCTTTGGTCATTTCAACAAATTCATTATTCTATGTCATTATTAGATTTACTTAGCATTTACATATTTTGTTTCATAAATTTATTTATAAAATATATTCTTGTTAAGGGTTTATGTAGTATATAAGCTAGGCATAATTTCTTTCAGGTTTTGAAAAGTACATTTGTTGTTGCTTTTAGGTTTAGTCATATTAAAAAAATGAGTATTCAAGTTTGTAGGGATCCCTCAGACGCTGTAGTATTGTACTTACCTCAGCGTTTGTACCTTAAGTCTTTCGCAAAGCTTAATATTTCTATTCAGCTCCCTACTCACAAGGTTCATGGAAAGTCAATATCGAATTGGGAATTGATGGAAAAATTACGAAAAATGATCCAACCTGATTTATTTTCGGTGTTGAAAGTGTCAAAACATAGTTCTGAAGTGATAAGATTCGACGCTGAACTGGAAAATCGAGAAAAACTTGACAGAGTGTTAGCTCGTCTTGAAAATCGCATAGTACAGCTAAATGACTACCCGGAGCCATTGAAAGTAAAAGTCTCCGAAGCAAAATCTGATTTTCCGAGTAGACATGCTTGGGATTCTTTCTTTCGAGACGCTACTGACATGGATGAAATGAAGCCAGGAGAACGACCAGATACTGTTCATGTAAAAAATCTGCCTATCAGATGGTTTGTTCATGATCGTGATCCAGACAAAGATGCTCCACCATCAGAGACTATATTTAAAAAAGTATTTGAAAAATTTGGTGCTATACGACAAGTAGATGTTCCTGCTGCTGATCCATTTAGATTGCAAATGAAGGAAGCTATGAGAGGTATAAGTATTTGTGCAGCTGAATCAGCCCTCTACTTTGAAGGCTATGTACAGTTTAGTGAATATGTGGGCTTTGTGCGTTGTATGGATACTTTAAGAGGACGGAAACTATTACGGAAGAAGGATGATATATCTGAGTGGTGTAATATTAATGTAGACTTTGATAAAACGAAACATATGACAGATGCCGCTGTGAAACGCAGGTCAATAGTGAGAGAGAGGTTGATTGCACGTCAAAGAGCTAAAGAAGAAGATGAGAGAATCGAGAAAGATAAAATTGCTAAGAGAGAAGCGAAAGAGAGGTAATTCCTTTAACATTGTTTCCACTTTTATATAACTTCCATGTTATTGATGTGTATTTCCCAGAATGTTGTTCGAACAGGTTTTTTAAACAGTCTCTCATAATTTAGTTACGGCCAAATTCATTATTACAAAGTAATAAGATTAGCTATAATAAATGGACATTAAATGGATTAAATAAAAGTATTTGTATGGATTTTATCATATTTAATATTGCTTATTTTAAATTCCTGATGTCAGCACACATAGGTGGTTGCCATGGTGGGACTGAGGTGATTGATGTCCCTCTGATTAATGTGATTCTCTGTAGAACGGACCAAAATTAATAATTAAAAGCCTCTCACATAGATTGCCTCATAGAAGAATATTCGCCATATTTGCCACACTTGGTAAGCGGTTTGGCAACTGTAGTTTTATATTTTAATCATTATTAGTAAGACGCTGCTGCCCATCTTCCGACTTGTTTCGCTCTGTAGCCTCATACAACACCAACGGGATGTTATGAGGTAGTAGATATTCTTACACCACCACTATATTGTAAAAACCAGGGAAGCTATATGTTTATCTCATTCTAGGTTATGCTCACATGGTTACATAAGGCTATTTCTATGGTATACATGTTTTTCTTCATTAGCTCATAAAAGTCCAATGCTGGACATTTTTTTTGCATTTTGCAGCATTGGGTGACAAACGAGCATACAGTCCACCTGATAGTAAGTGGATGCTATGGCCCATAGACATCCACATTTATCCTCAGTTAAGAATCAAAATGCAAATGCATTGTTACCCCTGAAGACTAAGATGGAATGCCTCGCTTCCAGTAAAAAGGGTCTCCGGTTCTCTACACTCACCATACAGAATACAGCAGCTTTAAGCTGGTAATCTGTGAGAGCGTGTTCTACCCCAGTTCAGCAGCCCCATTCTTGCTACAACTATAATATAGCTGCAGCGTGGCTCTACCACGTAAAATACATGGACGAAGAAGTGTTTGCTTTAATCATCACACTTGGTAGGGTGATTGACAATCACTGTATCTAATGTGAGTAACTCTGACGCAACTACCTGTTGTTAATGTTAATAAAATAGTATACTGGGTGGCGATTAGGTTATCACATTTTATAGCGCAGCAGTTAATGCAAGTTGATATATGTCTGTTGAAATAATAAAATAAACAATAATATAAAAAATAAAAAAGTGCATTTTAAACAAAATAAATAGCTTAAAATATTACACGAAATAAATCATCCTTGATAATATGAGTTTATTGACCTGAAGTGACCTGTAAAAATGGCAACGGCGCAGCGATACCTACACTTGCCCATACATAGGGGATGCTAATGCGATGTTATCAACAAATCATAAACTTTATGCTATTGTTTTTATCCAAATAATCACTCTAATCTTGTAATCACTAAAGTCTAATAAAAACATCAAATCAAATTTAATAATTAAATATTATGTAATTCTAGAGCTGCATTTGGTGGCACTCTCCGTAAATCAAAATCATGTCGGTTTATTCCAATGACGTGAAATTGATACGAGGTATCTTAAAACTTAGAAAAAGTTAAAATGTTAAAAAAATTTAAATGTCACACCACTTCACTAATTTATTAAATATGATTTTTATCTAACGTATCATTAACATGTCCCAGCACAAACAAAAAAAAATACAAAACAGTAGGAGTAAGTGTCCAATTTCGCATAAACTGTCACCACCTTATCACAACTATTACTATCAACAAATCTAAATATTAATGTGTCATCAACAAATCAAGAAACTTATCAAAATGTCACCAAAACAAAAAAAAACAATTAAAACTCAAAGAATGCGTACACGAAAATTAGGTCAAGCGGCCCGTGAACTATCGTCAAGGATACCGGCGTCAGACTAGTGACTTAATTATCGTCGAACGCGCTAGTGAAATACGAACTTCGACCACAGGCATCCTTCCGCCACCTCGTCCCATTTGTCAATTCGCGCATAGAGAATTATGCCTTTGTTCGTCTATAATAAGTAAATTTTTCGCTTGAATTTGATTTCACACACCTACAGTGCGCAGTCCCTTTGTTTTTAATTTCGCGCATAAGAATTAAGTCTTAAATCGTTAGGCTTAAGTACATTTTTTGCTTGATCCTTTTTCTTTGTTTGAGTAATTCGGATTGGCAACGTATGAACTATAATTCGCCTTTGCCGGCCATGGGTCTTTGACCTTTTAGTATTCGTCAGGTGATAAATGTATGCAAAAATTATTACTGGGACTAGAATGTTAATTGTTACATTTTTTTAGTTATGTATGTTTAAAGAACGTTATTTAGGATACGTCTTTTCATTTAATGTGATAACTTCATCGTCTCTCTGTATAGTCTGCATAAAAGTCCCTCAATACCTCGTACGTATTTAATGGGGCAATATAGGCTGATGGCCAATACAAAACCTCAAAATCTGTTCTTACCAGTAACAACATCTCTTATCGTTCTCAGCTTAAATGGCTACCTCTCTGCTATCGCAAATATTTCAGAATACTATGCACATTATTTTCAGTTTTATATGATCCGTTTGTCCATGAATATCTGAAATGTAAATTTCAGTATCAGGCTCATTCTCATAATTGTCTCCATTCTGCATAAAATTCTAATCTCCATGTCCCCCTCTGTCATACTAGCTTCTTGTATAAATCTTTTACCTCTCATGTGGTAAGATTGTGGAATGAGCTACTAAGCAGTGTATGTGCAGCCACAAGCCAGGCATTGTTCAAATGCTTGCTTTGGAATCACTTTCTGGCGTTGCAGGAGTAGTTTTTGAATTAACTATTTTTTATATCCTTAAATTCTAACTGTTTCCTTTTCCGGTTTTAATTTGAAATATTTTATAGGTATTTGATTGAGAAACAGCTATATTTAAATATGTATGTACTATATATGCATAATATGTACACAGGCAGTATTAAGCAAATAAATGTATATTTTTTGTATATATTACTCTACTCTATGATGTATATATTTGTATATTTTGTATGTATATCTATATAAAAATATATATGTGTAATTATGTTTGTAACATGTGTCGCAATATGTAATGTGTATGACTATTTATAGATATTTTAACTCTGTTGCACTTTACACACACAATATTTTTTCTGCTTAGCCTGGAGGAAGACTGGTAGAGAATGCCTTGTTGCATTAAGTCCACCTTTTTGTACTTGGTGTGCAAATAAATCATAAATAAATATATAATAAACTAATTATTTACAGACAAAAATTGGAGCAAATTGAAAGGGAGAAGTTGGAGAAGATGAGGGAGAGAGAAGAGAGGAGGAAAAAGAAACAGCTGGCTAAACTTGTTGAGAGAGACAAATTAGATCTGAATAAGAAAGTGGCTGAAGAACAAAGGAAGTTACAGACTGCACATAAAAGATTACAGGCTATAAGACTAATTGAGGAACTGTTTAAGAGGATAGAGGTAATCATTGTTCAATGTTTTGTAAAATGCTTACTTTGTTTTAATTAGAGTATTCCAAAAGTCCACTGTTGCACATACACCTTCTTCATAGATTACCTCATATTTGATTTAGTTGCTGTTTACAGCTGGCAGGTTGGCAACTGAAGTTGTTATTATTTTGATCTCTTTTAAGATTTCCTGCTAGGCAAGGTTTCAGCTCGGGGAGCGGTCAACACTGTGTAGTAATACTAAGCTTGTTCTAGAGTCGTTGTCACAGTTCTGTGAGAGTTATAGAAAAATTAATCCGTAGTGGTGCTCTATCGTGTAATAGCGGACTTTACATTGAGCAATGTTTTTTTCCTCAGACATGCTGGTTCTTTCGTATCTTCTAATTAATTTTACATATTATATTATTGTGTATGATCTCCATTGGTCAAATCATTCAGAAGTTACATGATCCCTGGCAGAAAAGCAACGATTAATACATATTATAAAGATGTTTGTAGATAGATAGATAGATAATTCTTTATTGCATTTTAACAAAGTTATTACAATAACGGAAAACTTATGACTACAAATGGTGGTCATATAGCTTTAAGAGATTTCTGCGTGACAAACCAAACATAAAAGAATATTATAATTTTATATTTTGACGGATAGGTGCAACATGCAATATGAAATAAACAGATTTTTTTTATTAAAAATAATATTTATGAAAATATATTAATAATATATACAATATTTAATGATTATAAATATATTATATTTATATACATACTTATAATATATATACATAGATATATATGTACAATAATTTTAATTTAATATATTCAAACATATACTGCAGAGAAATTTAACAAAAAAAATCAGGTATATATGAAAAGAGGAAATACATGTAATTTATTATTATGACCGGAACTTCAAATAATACTCCTTAAGTAGTTTTTTAAAAGACTGTAAAGATTGCGCTTTCTGAATGTTAAGTTGCTAGTGATGTAAATGATTTATTATAAAATGAAGTTACGCTGTAAGGAGTATTTAAAGCCAAGCTATACACTGAATGCAAATTGCGGTTATGAAATTCATGTCGATAGTGAAATTGTTCCTTAAGGTATCTTGGAGATTTCGGATCAAACAGTACACAATAAAGTAAAGAAAGTATATGAACATCCCGGCGAAGGCGAATAGGAAGCCACTTGAGTTGATTTCGAAACTGGGATACATGATCATATTTGCGCAAACCAAATATGAATCGAATGGATATATTCTGAAGACGCTCAAGCTTGTTTAATTGCTCCATGGTAATATCAGTGTAGCATATATCAGCATAGTCTAAAATAGGTAGCAAAATGGAATGTGCTAACGCAATTTTGGTAGAAATGGGCAGGAAATTTTGGAGTCTAAGACTTCCACAAGCTGCAAACATTTTCTTGCTTATCTGTTCAATTTGAGGTGCCCAAGACATTGTACTGTCAATTAGTGTTTGTATTTCTTATTTCATAAAATCTTCTGTCTCTCATCCAAAAATTGTCAATATTTCTAGTTACGGCCAGAGCTTCAACGTAATGGCCATCAAGAACGGTACTACGGCGCAGGTGAGAGGTCAGCACGTTCGCGTGTGGTCGACAGGTTCAAACGACAACAGGAGGAACAGCTGGAAGCACTAAGGGAACAGTTACAGCAAGCTCTTGATGGTAAGTCAATTTATTTTGTCTAAGTAATATATGTAACGCGCGGTATTACGAAGCCGTTAATTTCACAAGCATACTTCTGAGGGGCTTTTGCACGACCATAGCTCATGATACAACATTTATTCACAGTGAAATTCAATTTGTTTTTCATTCCCCACTGTGCCAATGTTACTTTGCAGACTTTCAAAAAGATTTTTTTAAGATTACACATTAATTTAAGATTTAAACACAACACAAATACTACAAAAACTACTACCCTGACACCTGGCAACTTTGTCATTTTTTTTTGAAGACTTAAACATTTAGGCCCAATTTTCCATCATAAAATGTACTCAGAGACTGGGCCTCATTGTTGAAAGTGACACTATGTTCTTCATAGACGTGTTGTTTATTAGTGATTACACAATAATCTAAACACAACACAAATACTACAAAAACTATCTACCCTGACACCTGGCAACTTTGTCATTTTTTTTGAAGACTTAAACATTTAGGCCCAATTTTCCATCATAAAATGTACTCAGAGACTGGGCCTCATTGTTGAAAGTGACACTATGTTCTTCATAGACGTGTTATTTATTAGTGATTACACAATAATCTAAACACAACACAAATACTACAAAAACTATCTACCCTGACACCTGGCAACTTTGTCATTTTTTTTGAAGACTTAAACATTTAGGCCCAATTTTCCATCATAAAATGTACTCAAAGACTGGGCCTCATTGTTGAAAGTGACACTATGTTCTTCATAGACGTGTTGTTTATTAGTGATTACACAATAATCTAAACACAACACAAATACTACAAAAACTATCTACCCTGACACCTGGCAACTTTGTCATTTTTTTTGAAGACTTAAACATTTAGGCCCAATTTTCCATAATAAAATGTACTCAGAGACTGGGCCTCATTGTTGAAAGTGACACTATGTTCTTCATAGATGTGTTGTTTATTAGTGATTACACAATAATCTAAACACAACACAAATACTACAAAAACTATCTACCCTGACACCTGGCAACTTTGTCATTTTTTTTGAAGACTTAAACATTTAGGCCCAATTTTCCATCATAAAATGTACTCAGAGACTGGGCCTCATTGTTGAAAGTGACACTATGTTCTTCATAGACGTGTTGTTTATTAGTGATTACACAATAATCTAAACACAACACAAATACTACAAAAACTATCTACCCTGACACCTGGCAACTTTGTCATTTTTTTTGAAGACTTAAACATTTAGGCCCAATTTTCCATCATAAAATGTACTCAGAGACTGGGCCTCATTGTTGAAAGTGACACTATGTTCTTCATAGACGTGTTGTTTATTAGTGATTACACAATAATCTAAACACAACACAAATACTACAAAAACTATCTACCCTGACACCTGGCAACTTTGTCATTTTTTTTGAAGACTTAAACATTTAGGCCCAATTTTCCATCATAAAATGTACTCAAAGACTGGGCCTCATTGTTGAAAGTGACACTATGTTCTTCATAGACGTGTTGTTTATTAGTGATTACACAATAATCTAAACACAACACAAATACTACAAAAACTATCTACCCTGACACCTGGCAACTTTGTCATTTTTTTTGAAGACTTAAACATTTAGGCCCAATTTTCCATCATAAAATGTACTCAGAGACTGGGCCTCATTGTTGAAAGTGACACTATGTTCTTCATAGACGTGTTGTTTATTAGTGATTACACAATAATCTAAACACAACACAAATACTACAAAAACTATACTACCCTGACACCTGGCAACTTTGTCATTTTTTTTTGAAGACTTAAACATTTAGGCCCAATTTTCCATCATAAAATGTACTCAGAGACTGGGCCTCATTGTTGAAAGTGACACTATGTTCTTCATAGACTTGGTGTTTATTAGTGATTTAAACAAATACTAACATTAAATAGACAAAATACTCAAATATAACAAATGGCAAAATTAACCTTTGTGGCAACTTTGCTATTAGAGTGTCAAAAAAAATATGATAGCATTTTTTGGAGTAGAACATTGCAATCACATTGTGGCATGACTTGTATGGTAACTTTGCCAATAGTTTTATAGATAAATGTAAAGACTAACATCTTGAAAACAATGTATTACATTTCCTAACCAATAATATTATGTTACTACAAAGACATAGATACCTACATTCAGTATTTCAAACAAAATCACCAAAAGTTCTGGAGCACTGAACAAAAAGGTTACTTTGCTGGCACAAATCTGTGTTGAAATAAAATGGCAAAACTAACTCTCATGAAAACGATGTTGTCAAATAGTAATTGCATTTTCATCCAGAAAATGGCATATCTGAAAAACGTTATGTTGTCCGTGTTAATCGTAATTTTGTACCTGTACATCCTTGATGGCAAAGTTAACTTCCATTGGTAAAGTTGTCAGACTTGACTGCATTAGATATAATTTAAAACAATACAAATAATACAAAAACTAAATTTGAGCCTAAGAAAATAATGGGTTCAAAAAAAAACTGTGAAATTTTTTTCTTTGTTTATGGCCATTCTTTCATTATTATTTTTAAAATGACTATTTATTTTACGGTCAGTACTATCGAAGTAATGAACATAAGAAAGAAAAGAACATTAAAAAGTTTGAACATTAATTCCAATGATTTTGGCCCCATCGGTTGGCACCATTTTATTTATTTATTTTTATTTAAAAAAACTTTATTGCATATAAAGTGTACAATTGGGGGACTTAATGACTTTAGACATTCTCTACCCGTCAACTACTAGCTAAGCACATAATCTAAGGCAGGTGCTATAAAAATATTAATATATTATTTTGATAATACATAAATTAGGTCTTTACCAATGAAGTTGCCATTTTTTATGAAAAAAAGCTAAGGAATTTTTACTATACTTTTTATTTCTATTGATTAAAGTAATCACCCATGAAATCAATACATCTTTGCCAATGCAGTAGAAGTTTATTGAAGTCCTTCTTGAGAAATTAGCTGAACGGGAAGCAACAAATTCTTCATTGCATTATGTACTTCCTCTCGGTTATTGAATTTTTTTCCCGCCAAAAAGTTATCCAAATTCTGGATAAAGTAGAAGTCTATAGGCACAGGGACTGGTGAGTGTGGTGGATGAAGGAGGGCTTCCAACCCCAGCTCTTGTAACTTAGGGACCGACGGTTGTGCATTATGAGGTCGCGCGTCGTCGTGCAGGGGCAGTGAGGACTAGCGATTAACCAAAGCTGGTTGGAGACGTGCGAACTTATCCATCATTGTGGTTAGTTCTTCATAGTGCACATCCGCAATGCTCAGCTCAATTTGTAAGTTTGGTAAGAAGCTGTGATTAATCACACCGGCGCTAGACTACCAAACAGTGACCATGACTTTTCTAGGGGTTAAGTTTTTTTTTAGGGGATTATTTAGGTGCTGAAACAGGATCCAACCAACTTGCTGAGTGCTTGCGATTGTCAAACAGAATCCATTTTCGTCGCAGGTAATAATGCAGTTCAGAAGTCCTTCGTTTGTTGTTGTTGCCTGTTGAGTAGTGCAAAGTACGTCTCGATGCGTACTTCGCGCTGGCGATCATTGAGTTCATGAGGCATCCATTTGTCAAGCTTTTTTACCTTGCCGATTTGACGCAAATGTACCAATATTGTTTTGATGATAACGTCGAAAACTGTTGCTAATTCAGTCGTAGATTGTGTATCATCAGTTACCACAATTGCCTTTAATTTGTCATTGTCGAACGAAGTTTTCGGACGACCACACGGTTTATTTTTTAGGTCGACATTTCCATAACGGAAGCGAGCAAACCAATAACAGGTGGTGCATTCTTTTGTAGTATTCGCTTTGCAAACGTCGTTGATGTTGGGTGCCGCTTGAGCCGCGTTGCTGCCACGACCATATTGCATAATTACTCGAATTTTTTAACGTATCTATGATGACAAAAAATGTTCAAATGCGATGAAAACATGAAGCAAATCAATAAACAAATATCTCATTTTGAAAAAAGAATTCTCTGCCAAACAAAAATTATTTTGATTCGAAATGGCTAATACTGTAGAACAGCAATTTCATAGGTAGAATAGTAGAATAAATTTAATATTTAAATAAATTTAGATATGTAAAAATATCTAAATAAATCGCACCTTCGGTGAAACAAAGTCACAACAGCTCATTTTGTAATTTTACAGGACAAAGCTTTTAAGATTTTTTTCGCATTTATTTCCTTATTACTGGATTACTATCTGTGGTACGTTTTAAATATTTATAAAATCAATTGTTTATTGTATTTGCTATAGTTTCATGTAAATTGTTTATTTTTAATTACTGAAAAATATCTTAATAAAAGCTATAATAAAAAAATGGCCTGAATTGTGACTGTTGCACCAGAAATAATTTTAGTTATGAAATAAGCATTATTATTTAAGATAATGTTTTAAATGAAATAAAGTTTATTTGACAAATATTTCATATATTTTCTTCTCAAAAAATCAACCTATAACAAAAGTTTTCTCAAAACAATTAGTCTTATAAAGTACTAAATAATAAAGCATCTTTTTCATAGTTTTAATTTTAATCAAATTCTAGGAAAAGCAGACTTACATAATACTCAGTCTTATAATCTTTAAAATTAGGAAGTCTTATTATGAGTCTTATAAATGGTTAAAAAATGTTTAATCTTATAAACAATAATATTCTTATATAAATTCAAACTTATAGTCTGATAAACTTGAAAATAAATTGGAATTATTATCAAAAAACTAACATCAATTAAATTGTGTCAATCATCATACAAAACAAAATAAATTTAAAAATAGTAAAATTTTTGTTTTAGGATTAATTCAAATCAAACTTTTTACTTGTTTAAAAGCTTTAAAAATAACTATTCAAATAAACTGTTATATTACCAGTAATTAATTGACGAATGCCTTGTTTCTTATTGTTTCCAATTGGCAATTTAGAGCTATAAGCAGCACTCAAATTAATATCTGTGATATTTTTCTTGCCTGAACGACTAATTTTAATTTTAGCTTCTTTAAATTGTTCAGTTTTATATGTGGTTTTGTACTTATAGGTATCGGAATCTTTAATGAATTTCACCACTTTGATATCCGAAAGTCTGATTGTTTCGCCTATCAATATTTTTGATGGTGTTTAGGTTAATATCGTTAGCAAGTATCTTTAAATCATAGAAACTATTGAAGTTCATTTCATTAACAATGAAACTATTACCAGTCTTTTTAGCATTACGAATTAGAGTCACATACTGATCTGGGGTGTAAATTGGTCCAGATTTTTTTGCTTGACGAATATTTTTCTCTATTATCGAGTGGACAGCATCCGCTTCATTTTGAGTGTGCCCACGAATCAGGTACTTGTGTGTTATAGATCTAATTGGCAAGGTAGAAACGGCATAATGGTACTAACTTAGAATGAATTTGTTTTTTTGTTGACCGCAACAGTTATCGGAGAAAAAAAATCTATATCTGGTTTAGTAAGAGCCGTGGTAGCTCAGATGGTTAACGCTCGCTGTAAATATAACAGAACGCGAGTAACCCGGGTTCGAGCCCCGCCGGCACCAATGAAATTCTTAATTGCAATTTTAAGTGCTGATTTACCACGTGCTCGGCGGTGAAGGAAAACATCGTGAGGAAACCTGCATGTCTGAGGAATAAGAAAAAAAAATATTTCGAAGACATGTGAAGTTCGCCAACACGCATTGGGGCAGCGCGGCGGACACTTCCTTGCCCCTAAAACCCCCCTCAGAAATGAGGGGAGGCCTGTGCCCAGCAGTGGGACGTATATAGGCTGTAACTTTACTTTTACTTTACTGGTTTAGTCGAAGAACATTCTTTTAAAAAATTGTACACACAAGAACCTATTTCATTGGCTCCTCGTTTACCCAGACCCTCGTGCCAAAAGAAACAAAATGTTTTATCATCCTTAATGTTGGTTACTGTAAAGTTATAACAATTTAGTTTACTTTTATAAAAAAATGCCGACGATTGGCCTATAGGACAAGGCAATACTGCTTGCAGATCGAATATAGCCACAATGATGTTGCTATCTGGGTTTTTGCACTCGTCTACATCTTGTTTTTTTTTCAATCCTGCTTAGACTCATTTCCTCTTGATGTACATTATAGCTGGACGTTAGCGATTCTTTATCTACAGCATTTTTATAGGCCTCACATATGTGACATTGGTCTTTACGTGGAAGAAAAAAGCTAATATTAAATTGGGTATTGAAAATCCGATGGTATGCGTCGTAATTTGCTGGTTCCTTGTTGTTAGATAGACGGTTTTGTTGATAATTACGGTGTAGTTCGGCTACAGTCAAACCTCCATCTATATATTCTCTAGAAGAATTGGCTCTGATGTAGTGACTTTCGATCCTAGTCACGTACGGATTGTATTACTTCAGCATCTAGCTTTGACTGCTTTCTGTGTTTACCGCGTTTATCTGTTGGTATTACACTTACGCTTGCAAATTTACTTTCAATTACAGTACGCAGTGGTTTATTACTTATGGCTAATGTATTCAATAGAAACGTTTTACAAACCCTTATCTCTTTACCTCGATTAATAAGAAAGTAAGTTGTGTTTGGTTTTCTACATTTTCTATTCATGTCTCCACCTTTTCGAATCTTGAAAGTACGGATTTCAGGTTCAACTTGCTTTACACAAGAAGCAAGGAAGTCACGCTGTCTGAAAAGAACCAAGCTCCCAGTAAGTCTTAAATATTATATTCCTATCATCTGCAGCAAATATATTTGAACAAGACAATCGGCAAGTATTTACACAAGGTGGACGAATGTATTTTTGCGGCAGTATTTTTAGATACTTTCTCTGTTGTTTTTTCCATTGACTAGGATTTATGGTCCTTTTTTTAGACTTTGGTACAGTACTAGCCTGTTCAGTACTTCCTTGAATAGTCTCAGAGGCTGCATTATTATGTATAATTGATACATTAGAAACATTTTTGGAGCAAGATGTAGATCCGGAGTGGCTAGAACTATTGCCAGAGCTGGGTGAACTACTACTTGAGCTCGAGGAACTACTGCCAGAGCTAGGTGTACTTCGGGCTGACTGTAAAAGTATTTTTCTTGGACACTTTTTTTTGTTGGTTCATATTCAGATCAATCAGTCGCGGAAAAATCGAAAAAATTCGAGAAGGTGTCTTGCATTAGCTCCTCTTTTGGTAAAGTGTTTTGTGGCTCTAAATCAATGGGTGCGTTTGGCAGAAAAAAGCGCTAGCAAGCGCTTACAAGCGCTGAAATAGTTTTCGGCCAGGACACGATTGCTACTTCAGTAGCGCTGACACAATCCGCCATTTTGCTTATTTAATTTGTTTGTTTTGAAGTAGAGTTTATGAGTTGTTTCGTGCAATATTAGTTTTAAGTAATATAATGACATGAATAAACATATACATGTTATTAAAAATTCATGATTAGTAAGTTTTTAATATGAATACTTTACAAATATATATTTAAATTAGGTTAGGTTCCTTGGTTAAAACTAACATCGTGTCCTAGAGGAAAATAGCTACTTACGATTTGATAGCGCTTACCGCTTACGATCGCCATTTTGCTTACAAGCGCTTGCTAGCGCTTTTTTCTGCCAAACGCACGCAATTACACTGGAAGAAACCCCATCATTTGAATGATTACATTTTTTACTATCTGTAGTAAAAGCCACATTTTCAATATCCTTTCTTGCCATATTACCCGTAACGATATTTTGTAACATGGAATTAATTTTTACTTCGTCGATTTAAACTGTGTCCGAATTGTTGGCATGATTACATTTTTTATAGTCGTCAGTATCTGAATGATCCATTTTTCTTCCATCTGAAGTACTGGAGATATTATTTATTGAAGAATGAGAGGTTCCTAAATTGTAGTCATGATTATAGTCCTGATCTTCTGTATGAAAGTTCGCTAACCAGGTTTTAACTAATGCTTTGTTTTTTATGGAATTATTTTGTTGAGTCTTAACCATAGACATAATTTTTTTACTGCGGGAACCCATTGTTCTCTGAAATAAAATTGATTTTATTAAAGATATTTGTAAGTCAGATTCATCTGAAATCGAATCGAAGACCTCTGAAGTGAGAAATAAGAGTATACCACCACTTACAGACATCGAGAAAAATAAGAAACTAAATAGTTAGTTTCATCACTAATTAAAGTCATCAAACAGCCTCCGTAAAGATAAATTAATAATTTTAGTGGGGTGCCCCAAAGCGTGCTCGTCTTAAAATAATATTTAGGTAATAAAAAGAATTTTTAAGTGTAACGAGCCAAATCGGTCATGGGATTGCCGAAAACATTTGGAACTAAACAGTTCCAAGTCTTTTTATTATCCTGTAATAAATAATAATACTGGATCTACAAAACATTTTCATTCCAGAAACATTCCAGAAGCGGCCCCACAGGAAGTGGACCTGGTCGAGCCCCGACGGTTCGACAAAAAATGAGATTGACTTCATTATGACGACCAGACGCCAACTGTTCAGTGATGTCTCAGTGATCGCAAGGGTGAAAACTGGCAGCGATCACCGAATGGTTAGAGGCACACTGAACCTAAATGTTAAGTTGGAGAGGTCTCGTCTAATGAAGTCAACGCTCCGTCCCCCTCATGCTCTAATCCAGAATCCCGAAACCTTTCAGCTCGAGTTACAAAACCGCTTTCAGTGCCTAGAGGATTGCAATGCAGTGGACGATATGAATGACAAGCTCGTGGAAACTGTCCATGCGGTCGGAGCTAAGTTCTGCAACACCCGCCGCAGAAGAACACAAAAACTCTTCGATCACACTCTTAATCTCATGGCTGTTAGACGGGAGATGAGGCTGCAATCGTCAACAGATTTGACAGCATACAGGCAACTGAACAGACAGATCTCCAAATGCATGCGGCGAGACTTACGCAACTTTAATACTGCTCGTATTAAAGAAGCGATCGAGCGGAACCAGGGCTCCAAAGTCTTTGCCAGAGATCTGTCTGCCAGAAAGAGCCAACTGTCAAGGCTGAAGACTGAGTGTGGCAACATCGTTACCGGGACACCTGAGATTACTGAGTGAGATTGAGAGGTTCTATGGGCAGCTGTACACATCATCGTTGGAGCCACACGCAAGTGTGAGTAACGATCCAAGAGCAAGTCTTATCCGACACTATTCCGATGATATCCCGGACGTCAGTCTGAGCGAGATTAGAATGGCTCTCCACCACCTTAAAAACGGCAAGGCCCCGGGCGAGGATGGAATTACAGCGGAGCTTCTGAAAGCGGGTGGAACACCGGTACTTGAAGTCCTTCAGAAGCTCTTCAATTCCGTCCTCCATGGTGGCACTACTCCGGAGGCGTGGAGCAGAAGCGCGGTGGTTTTGTTCTTTAAGAACGGCGACAACGCTCTCTTGAACAACTACAGACCGATTTCCCTTCTAAGCCGCGTCTTCGTGCTGTTTTCGGGAGTCATTACGAATCGTCTCGCACGCAGACTCGACGACTTCCAGCCTCCCGAACAAGCCGGTTTCCGAAAAGGCTTCAGTACCATAGACCACATACATACCCTTCGGCAAATTGTACAGAAGTCCGAAGAGTACAATCTGCCACTTTGCCTGGCGTATGTGGACTATGAGAAAGCCTTTGATTCCGTCGAAATTTGGGCGGTGCTACAGTCTCTTCAGCGGTGCCTAGTACTGACTGTCGGTATATTGAAGTGCTGAAGTGTTTGTACAGTAGGGCTACGATGGCTATCCGAGTACAGAACCAGAGTATGAAACCTATCCAACTGCAGAGAGGTGTAAGACAGGGTGATGTTATATCCCCGAAACTCTTCACCGCTGCGTTGGAAGACGTTTTCAAGCTACTGGACTGGAAAGGATACGGTATTAACATCAATGGCGAGTACATCACTCACCTTGGATTTGCCGACGATATAGTCCTTATGGCAGAATCGCTGGAGGACCTTAGCACTATGCTCAATGACCTCAATGGTGTCTCCCAACGGATAGGTCTTAAGATGAACATGGACAAAACAAAGATCATGTTTAATGTCCATGTCACACCTATGCCGGTAGTTGTTGGGAGCACTATGCTCGAAGTTGTTGACGAGTACGTTTACCTGGGACAAATAGTCCGACTAGGTAAGTCCAACTTCGACCGAGAGGTCAATCGACGGATTCAACTCGGCTGGGCAGCGTTCGGGAAATTACGACACATCTTCTCGTCAGGTATACCTCAATCTCTGAAAACTAAAGTGTATAACCAGTGCGTGTTGCCAGTGTGACTTATGGATTTGAGACGTGGTCCTTCACCGCTGGCCGTATGAGGACGCTCAAGGTCGCTCAGCGAGCTATGGAAAGGGCTATGCTCGGAGTTTCACTGCGTGACAGACTCAGAAATGAGGATATCCGCAGTAAAACCAGAGTGACCGACATAGCCCAACGGATTAGTAAGCTGAAGTGGCAATGGGCCGGCCATATAGCTCGAAGAACCGATAACCGATGGGGAAGAAAGGTTCTCGAGTGGCAGCTTCGTACCGGTAGGCGTAGTGTAGGGCGACCCCCCACTAGATGGAGTGACGACCTGGTAAGACATGCAGGAAGTCGATGGATGCAGGTGGCTCAGGACCGTGCTTTTTTGCATTACTTGGGGGAGGCCTATGTTCAGCAGTGGAGTTGTGAAGGGCTGTAATGATTATGATGATGATGACAAAACATTTTTATTGTTTACAGATTTATAGTTCCAAATTCTTCGTCTAAAGCGTAATATTAATGGACCTAAAAACACTTTTTTGTTATTAACTTTGTAGTTCCAATTAGTATAGTCAAAGAAAAAATTGGACCTACAAAAACACTTTTTAATTTAGGACTTTGTAGTGCCAATTAGTTTAGTTGAAAATTATAATGTTGGGCCAACAAAACAATTTTATAATTAATGACTTTGTTGCTCCAAACTTTTTGTTTATAACAAGAAATAATTGAACTCTTACAAATAGATGAGTCTTTGTTGCTCCAATAAAACAGAATAAAAACGGTCATAAATACCTTTAAGTGACTGTAGTTCCAAGACACGTCAAACTCTCGCGAGAGCGGTGGCACTACTGACCAATCAGACTTTGTAGGCCCAAAAATCACGGAAAAAGCACCAATAACCACAAAGGCACTCGCGCCATCTAGTAGCATTTTGAGATACTTTCGCGGGTGTCTTTGTTTCCCCACACGAAGGCATGGTTTAAAGAAAATTTGGCATACTTAACTCAATTTTGCAATTTTGGCTACTTGTGACTTTGTTGCACCGAAGGTGCGATATGTTTAGATTATTTTAATCTCTTATCATTTTTTAAACATCTTTTTAGAACTATCGTTTTTGTTACCCTTAAACATCAGTTACAATAAAAAAAAAACTAGTGAATGCATAAAGTCGCTCTTTATTGTCATTTATTATCTAGTGGAGATGATTTAAACTTACAATATTAGCGAATCACATAATTGATTGCCTTTTTGTTCTTTCTCTTTTTTCAGTGTTTTTTTTTTAAATTTGCATAAGCCAATTTTGAGTAAAAATATTTGGTTTTAACATAATGTTACCACACTGGGAATTTCTCCCGTTTTGTGTGCGATTTATATGTATATAAAACGTTACGACGTTACGTGACAAAATCCTAGTGTGGGGGCTTAAAAATAAATATTTAAGGGCATAGGTTCAGCAGTGCTTCACGTGCCCTTAGGTTAAAGACCGAATGGATCTTAATAATGATTTCAAATGAATAATTTTCAGGGCGCATAGTAATCCGGTCGGCATTGGAAACTAAGAAAACTAGACACGAGTCGCCTATCAGCTCCCTGTCATCAGATGACGAGCGAACGAAGAAGAGAGTCAAGATCGAGAAACTCGCCACACCCGAGAGGGAATTCGATTACAATAAACCACCAGGTAATTGTTTCAGTTTGCAGTTAATCTAGAATTCTATTGGTTGTTGAATATACAGTACCCGGCGATAAATGTTGCACATCGACCTTTGGAAAGAGGCAATCAGCTAATTTCGGCTTCGTAGAGCGTTATCTCTGTCGTACGAAATACAAACAGTCCGTTATCTATAAGGTCGAACGTCAAAACGTCACGTAGGTAGTGTGCGACAGAGATAATGCTCTACTAAGCCGAAATTAGCTGATTGTCTCTTTCCAAAGGTCGATTTGCAATATTTATCGCCGGGTACTGTAGTTGCCATAATTGGTAGGTGGGCAGGCAACTAGTTTATTATTATTATTGAGTTGTTACAGGAAATATGCTGCTGCTTATCTCCTGTTTCAGTTCCTCTGTCTCATCTTACGACACCCATTGGACGATATGATATAGTAGATTTTATTACGTTGCTACTACATGGTAAAAAAAAAACTTAATCGTCTCAAAAAAGTAAAAAAGATACAGCCTGTATACTTCCTACGGTTGTCGTATATTTTTCCCACTGTTGTGCACTGGCCACGTCTCATTTCTGAGAAGAATATAAAACAACAAATTTCTTTAAAAGCTTGAAACTTTATTTATCTTTTTCAATAAATAAAATAAGAATGTACATTTTAGAGTCGTCTTTTTTAGTTCCAGGGATGTACGGCGTGGCGAACCCGTACAGTTTCCCGTACCCGTTCGCGTGTGCACCGCCCCCCGGATACCCCTTCCCGCAAAGTATCAGTATCGCTCTTTAATATTTTTTCTACTAATTCTTGGTTCGTATATTCAACAAACGTTCGTTCCTTTAAGTTTATTAAAAGGAGAAAGGGAAACAGTGTGATAGATAGAGAGAGAGATAGAGAGAGACATTTGGAGAGATAGAGAGAGATATATGGAGAGGTAGATAGAGAGATAGATAGAAAGATAGATAAAGAGATAGAGAAATAGACAGAGACAGACAGACAGACAGAGTGTAGATTCTAAGTATTGCATCGGATAGTAAAGTAAGTAAGGTAAAGGAAAGGAGTGTTACTGTCTTTTATTTGTTTATAACCGGCCTAATGGAATAATTGAATCTATTATTAGTATTATTACAAAAAGTGGTTCATTGATAGTTTCATGCTTAAATCATAGTTTAAGTATGGTTTAGTTTAACTATGGTTTAAGAAGAGTCCTCATTAAAGAACTTTTTCAGCCGCGGCGCCACAATTTCCGTTACATTTGCCATTTGTTGTCACATTCCATACTTTACATTTTGAATTTGAATGAGGTAGTCTAGCTGGTCGCCATGGTCTAAGGATAGCGCTAGTATTCCTATTTTGCACACTAGATTGACACTAATACTTAACTATAAGAAACTATATGATAATTTTTTTAAGAACTAAGGTTGACAATGAGTGCACAGTCCACCTGATAGTTAAAGGACACTTATGCTCATAGATGTCTATCCTACATCTATCCTCAGTTATATTAATTAAGAAATAAAACGCATCAATAAAAATACTTTTTATGACCAATACTGACCTCAATAACAAAAAAAAAAACATTTAGTAAATCATTAATCATAGACTTAACTTCTACAATTGAAATGTATTTCAGAAAGTGTTGCCGAGGTATAGCCGTGAGGCCCAACAACGTCTTGGTATTTTTTATATCCCACTCGAAGGACCAAAAAATAAACTCAACATATACTTCAACTAATTTGCTTAATAACTTCAACTTCACTTATTAAAATAATTATTTTTACCAAAATACGAAGAACATCTTAGTTATGTAATAAAAAACAAGACAAAAGACAGAGTACTGCCGTCTATTAAATGTAATTTGTCGATTTAAACACAATTTATTGGTATTCGGGTAAGGTTGTGTTGTGATAATCTTGCTGTTTCTGAATTTTAATTCTTAATTGAGCATAGATGTAGATGTCTATGGCTCTTTATCACACTTATTCTCTAAAAAAAAATAGGATTTAAATTTTTAAAAATTTACTGTTTTCACTTGTTTTCGAAGTTTAATATTTTAGTTTATTATTTAAAATTGATTTATACTTGGGACCTGTAACGACCAGAAGTTCGATTGTGTAACTCTAGATATCATTTGGAGGTGGGAACACACTCGACAAATGTGTTATATTTTTTAATTACGATAATACTTTGTAACCGAAAATAGTATAATATATTATTGTCGGTATAACCAATACAATAAAACAAACATCAAAACGAAACCCAACTCACGATTACTGACTGGAGAGAGGATAAAGTCCAGCCGTGGACTGTTGTTTGGTAAGGAGGTCACAATAAAAAGTTTAAAAACGCATACTTACGTCAACCATTGGAGGGCTGACTTCTTATTTTCATCATTTCATCGCTAATCCATCCCCGTCAATCTTAATTTAAAGTCCGCGTGTTCTATCTTGGCCGGGCTGAAATTGATTTTGCGTTTTCGTGCATAATAGGTCGTTACCTAAAGAACAACTGAGGCCGTTCTGCATTACTGCCCATTTCAAATCAAAATAATTTTTGTTTGGCTAAGAATTCTAATTTCAAATTAATTTTATTTAAAAAACGAGGAATTCTTTTTTCAAAATTATTCATTTGTTTATTGGTTAGCGTTATGTTTTCATAGCATTTGAATCTTTTTTGTCATCATGGATACGTAATAAATTCGAGTAATTATAAAATATGAGTACCGTCGTGGCAGCAATGCGGCACGAGCGGCACGTAACATAAACGACGTTCACGGAGCGAATATAACAAACGAACGCACCACCTGTTATTGGTTTGCCCCGCTTCTGCTCTGGAAATTTCTACCTTGAAAAAATGAACCCCTTGGTCGTTCGAAAACTAATCGACAAAGGCGATCGTGGAAGCCGATACTCAATCTGCGGCTGAATTAGCTGCAGCTTTGGACGTCCAGTTCCATTTCCATTTCTTCTAGAACTCTCATCATCAAACTGCCACTGCGTTGGGAAAGATGCGTCGATTGTATGGGCGATTACTTTTGATTAGTAGAAATAAAAAATATAGAAAAAAAGTATGTTAACTTATTTCATTTATAACTGAACTAACTGATACGGCGATTTCATAGGTAAATACCAAATATTCTCTCCTAGTGCAACGATTACATATTAGCCGAGTATAGGCGAGTAGACACGAGTACGAGCATGTAAATGCCTTGTTCGGGTGATCTCGCTACTTGGCCCGAATATTCGCCTGTTTTCTACTCAATGTCGGTTTTATGCCAGATGTAAAAGGACTGCTCGTGTGTATTCATTAGTCATTATTTGCTTTGACCCGTGAACTTTTAAACTTTATTTTTATTGAAAATATTAAAAAAAATGCCTACAATAAAATGTCTGTCTACTGTGATGGATTGCAGTAACGATTCCACTATTTTATAGAACTTTATCAAGGAGAGCTCGTGAATCGTGATATGGGGTCCTAGAAACCAGTTTTAAATAAATATTAATGAAAATAAATATTTCATCATCATCATCATCACAGCCCTTCACAAGTCTACTGCTGAATATAGGGCTCCCTCAAGGAATGTCACAAAGCACGATCCTACGCCATCTGCATCCATCGACTTCCTGCATGACCTGGTTAATCGTAGTTCAAACGCACGTCATGCATGTTTAAAAGATTGACGTTGAATAAATACAGACGATTAATAAAACGCGTCGTACTCGTCCACGAATAACTCGGCGAGTTGTTCGTGCCATAAGATTGCTTAAGGAAGCAGTTTGTTTTATCCATATCGATTATAGAACAAATTGAAAGTTATATTTATTATGGAAATATGTTATGTATTTCAATAAAATAATAGTATATAATAAAAGATTACGTTAAAAAGTTTGAATATTATATAGTATATACACGATATTAGCGGGGAGAAAAAATTCACACCAAAATACATAACTTTAAAATTTTCTATAAAATCTTTAATGCATGTCATCATAATAACTGTATTTAAAAAGATGGAGATGTTGCAATTACACACCAAAATATAAAATAAAATCGAATCATAATCGATTATAATGATAATCGAGTATTTCTGTATAGTAACCGCGCAAATGCGTATTCGCATATCTAGTGACCGCCGACCCTCCGCGCTTCTTGTCACCATTTTGTTCCTAAATACTATATCTGCGCTTCCATTCGCGACTAACTTCAGCCCGACCAAGATAGAGCGCTTGGACTTTACCGGGGTGATTACACCAACTGGAGGGGTGATCAGCCCAGCGGTGGGCTGGTGAGAGCGGCGTGATGCGTGATGATTGCAGCGTCGCTGTACTACGGGGTGCGCGGGTACTTCGGCGAGCGGCGGCCGATGCGAGCTCGCGGCCGAGGCAGAGGGCTCAGGCCTCGAATGCCGTACTTCGATGGACCCGACGCCAGCCAACAGTACTACCAGTAAGAATTTTTTTTTAGGTTTTTAGAATAGAATAAAATAATTTTTTATTCAATATACTGGATGACCTTTTTTAACGTCTGGAAAAAAATGGGGTGTAACATGTGAACGGAGTAGGAAGCCTATGGCATTGATATTTTACAAAAAATAAAAACAAAAATTTGAATTAAATAAATCTATTGAAATTCAAATCATATCCACCCTACTTTACATTAGGCATCTTTGACCTTGGCACTTCGCAGGGTCACAGGCTCAAGGGCAAAAGGCAAAGTAATTGTACAAACATTTTTTTTTCAGAAAAATTCTGTAGTCTTGAAACGTCATACTCCAACGAACTCTATGAACTAATGTCCTCAACATGCTGCAGTTATATTAGTAGTAAGTATAGTTGTAGTACGAATGGATCGGCTCGACCGGAGAAGGACCATGCTCTCACAGACTATCAGCGTAAAATTGTAGCTTAATGCTGCTGTGTTTCGTATGGTGAGTGTAGAGAACCAGAGAATCTTTTTACTGGAAACGAGGCATTCCACCTTAGTCCTCACGGGTGACAACGCATCTGCATTTTGATTTGTAATCGAGGATAGATGTAGATGTCTATGGGCCGCAGCAACCACTTACTATCAGGTGGACTGTGTGCTGGTTGGTTACCCTATCCTATAAAAAAAATCCATCAAGCGGAGAGAATCCGAGCATAGCTCTTTCCATAGGTCGCTGAGCGGATTTGAGATTCCTTAGAATAAGACAGCCTAATTAAAGTGACTAAATACAACATATATAATTCGAGATCTTGTAACAAGTTTAAAAGTGCCACAATAACTCACTACGCTACGGGTTTACTGGCAGAGAATGCCGACCTGCATAAAGTCCACCCATTGTTACCTTAATTGTAAGTAAGGTGTAGCAATAAAGAATAAATAATTTTAATACCTTGTTGACTGCAATTTCCGTTAAACCTACATGTTCTATTGAGTTTTAGATTTTGTTTTTGAATACAAATCTAAGCAAATTTTTGGCCGTGGTTAATTGAAAATATGTGCTCACTTTTTAGTTATAAATATTTTACTTTTTAATATCTATACTCAATTTTTAGTATTAAATATAATATTACATGATTTTTATTAGTTGTGACTACTTTTACAGATATTTCAAGAAACTAACGGAGCAGGAAGGCCGCAACCAGCATTGCGATCGATCGCACTCGCGGCGACGTTCGTACAGTCGGTCCCATACGCGTTCTCGTTCGCGTTCGCGTTCGAGGTCGCGTCGTCGTTCGTACAGTCGCTCCAGGTCCAGGAGTAGACGTTCCAGAAGCAGACGTTCTAGAAGCAGAAGCCGAAGCAGACGTTCAAGTTCTAGAAGCAGAAGATCAAAGTAATATGTATTTTTGTTATTAATTATATTAGCCCTGGAGCATATTTAGGTTATAATTAGAGATGGGCTATGGATTTCACCGAATACGAATATTCGGACAAAAGTTCGGTAAAACTTTTACCGAACCGAATATTTGGCCGAACATTATTCGGCAAGATAAACTCGGTACCTTTTTTAATCTACAATCATTTAAGGCCGAATACGACGCGATTGACCTTGCTCGTTTCGCATCAAACCACGCGCCGTCTATCGAACATCACGTGTGTTACCCGTACGCTTTATATATATAGCGACATGTATAATATAATCAAAGCCGTACGGCCTTTGATTATATTATATTTGACTAAGCTAGCTCAGTATGCAGAGTAATGAACAACACAGAGAGCATTGCTTACTTCTTAATTAAATCTTTCTTATTTATAATATTAGTTCCTATAGATTATAAATTCTGTAATTTATTCGTTATAAAATATTGTTCGAAAAGTTATTGAATTGATATCTATTTTTTTCTTAGTTGGTGCATCGTACGTAAAGAACCTCATATAACTGAAAATGTTTGTTCTTGTGAGTCTTACAAGATGCCGTAACGCAAATTGCATAAATAATAAAGAAAAAAAAAACTAAAAAGTCGGTGATTGCCCCATAGTGGGGATAGGTACTGTGTATGTAAATTCTCACAAGACTACTCCGACTATTCAATCAGTTCACATCCGAAGTATTTCGGTTTTTCTTAATTATGTACTTACCCCATGCTTTCGGACAATACATTGACTATGACATTATTTGCTGTCTCTGTGCTTGCACTACCCTGTACATTTTTTTCCGACTCGGTCGTGATATTTATATTTTGCTACAGACACAACGACTGTGACACCTTACGTCATACGTCGAAGCGCCTGGTAATTTATTACGGCAATCTTTTATCTGGCAATATAGGATATTATTATTAGGTGTTTTTAATTAAAACGAATTATCTTAATAAATAATATTTTGTACCGAAAATAAAGACGGCAGGCACCTTCGGAATCACAATACAAACATTTTTACGTAAAAGAATTTTTCCTAAATTAAAATTCGCAGAGTTTTGGAAGATAAATCATTTTTAAATATCATTTCTTAACATTTTTTTATTTGTTGGTATATTCATTTATTTTAAAATTTTAAACAGCGGGCACCTTGTCAAGGAACCGAACAAACCTACAAAAATTTTTAACGGTTAGAATTACTTGAGGTCAAAGTTGTAGTGAAGAGAAATACATTAAATTTCGCCAGTTCTCTTCGTATTCGGCCTTAAGGGACATTTACCGCTTAGCGTATGTCAGTCCCATCATACCCTAACATACATCACTAACTCATGTGACGTTAATTATTATACTACGTGGGCCGTGGGTTCGAACAGAACTTTCGCATCGTCGCCATATTTTTTTGACAATTTTTTAGAGAATAAATAGTATTTCGTTGTATTTTTCGTAACGAAAATTGATAATAATATTATAAAAATGAGTACCAGGAGATCTACTATTTGGACTTATTTTAGAGAAACTGACGACAAACGTAAAGTGAAATGTACTAATGTAATGTAATGTTTCTTTGTTTGATTGACTCCAAAACATTTTTATCAAGCTTTCTATTTGCTGTAATTGGAAATAAATCTACAGTGCCTCAAAAACATAACGTTATACAAGTAGATTTAACCCATAAATAAATGTACTTTCATCAGTAAAATTATGAAAGACATGACCTTACTCAATTCGTATACATTTCAATACTGTGGACACCATGTAGGTTAAAAAACAGGAGAACGATCGCTACGTAGTAAAGCATAGCCCGCCTGTCCTTGAAAATTGTAGCGGCGATGACGTCGGCAATTAGTAACTACGAAGTTAGCTGTTTATGAGTAGGTACAAATAGATGAAGTTAGTTGAATAATGTACAAATTTTTCTCCGTAATTTAGTAATTTTTGACAAAAAGAAACATTAAAAAATTGAGAAATATTTTATTGTGCGTGGATGTGCAAGTGGCGTTAGCATCTGATCGGAAAAATAGACTGAAAATGACTTTTATTGAGCGAACTTAGCGATCGCAGCACCTCATTTATGGTGTCCTTATTTCTGGGACACTATTTTCTACAGCATTCGTTCTCCTGTTCTCTAACCTCCATGATTTAGCCGAATATTCGGCCGAATACGAATATTCGGTAAAGCTGCCGAATATGCAGAATAACGAATATAAAACGAATATTCGGCCCATCTCTAGTTATAATATGAATAAAATCGGTATTTCCTTTTACTTATAAAGTGAAAGGAAATGCCGATTTGATAAGGTTTTGGCTAAATGGCGTCCATGAATAAAGCAAATCAAAGGATTAACATAATGGACTAAACAATTACAACCTATATTTTAAATAATACTCGTTCAGAATTTTATAAATGTAATATAGGTATTACATACAGAATGGGTCCCACATATATGCAATAAATGAAACCATATTATACTTGTTATCGCCTTTGCTGACGATATACAAAAAAATGAACGTAATCGGTCCAGTAATTAGGTCAAAAAGTAGAGTTTTAATTTTAAGCAAATTTGAACACTCTATAGAATTGGGTCACTAAGTCAATGATTCAATGAACTTGAATTCTTGAACATTAAAAAGCGACGTTGCCACGCAGTGCAAACTATTGGTATTGCGACATATCGACAGCGGTGTCTTTTGTCGGCGTGCCACCCGCGTGCAACGTTGTCACTCTTCCAAGGGGTCAAGGTACGTTGTCTAAACAGCGTGTTCACTTTTACTGAATTTATTTTAATATTTATTTTGTTTGAAAATTTCACTTTTTTATTTTACGGGTTTTAATTTAATATTTAATTTTCCTACACTTCTACGGACTAGTATTACTTGTGGTTTCATTTATTGCATATATGTGGGACCCATTCTGTATACCTGAAGATAAAGTCGATTTCTATTACTATCCATCACAGCGTATAAAAGTCCACTGCTGAACATAGGCCTCCGCCATAGATTGTCTCAAGGATTTTGCGATAGTTGCAGTTTTTTATTTTTCCGAGTTAACAGGATAATGCTGCTGCCCATCGCCAGTTTCAGTTAACGTCTATCACCTCTTGGCACGATACCTCATATCGACACATGGGACGATATGAGGTATAGTGCCCGCATAATCAACTGAGTTGTCGGGCCATAAATGTCAATAACAATAAAAATGTGCAACCGCTGTGCGCTTCTCGCTACCTGAGTCCGACACCGCCGGTGGACAAAACTACCCTCATTGAATTTGTCGTTACCTGTTTATGTTTAGTAAAACAAGGTAAGGACCTCGGTACATTATTGTCAATATAATCCTACTGAGCTCATATGGGCTCAGGTAAAAGGAGGAATTGCAGCGCAAAAACATACTTTTAAAATAGCCGATGTTGAAGTTCTTCTGCATAAAGCAAGAGAAAACGTTACCAGGGAAAACTGGGTTAAATGTGTAAAGTATGCAGAATACCACCAGGAAGCGGATTTGAAAAAAGCTTTTTTGAGAGATAAAGTTGAACCTTTGATTATAAATCTACAGCAAAATGATAGTAGTGATACAGATGACACGGATGAAGAATAATTTGTAATATAATAAAATATTTCTAAATTTAGATTATATTTTATTTATTTTATTGTGTTATTTTATAATTTCGTAATTTTATTGTTATTTTATAATTTCGTAATTTCAAACCGTAAAAATTTTTAAAAATTAAATCTTATCGATATCGACTACCTGCTGTTACGCACATCGTTATGACGCTCCATAAGTTCAATGTGTGCGAGTAAGATAGACTGATTACAATTATTTATTGCCCCATGGATCTATTAATTACAAACATTTATTTTGACAATGATAAACGTAGTAACGATGGCAATCTGAGATCGGTAATCAAAAATCGATTTTTTGAATGAACCGGAAAAGAGATATTAAATATAACATTCTGTATGTATCGGTTTTGTATGTTTAAAAATCAATTTTTTAATGACATTAACTTCTTAAAATTAACATAAATGAAATAATTTTAGAAGATTGACCCAGTGATACTTTGCGTGTTGATTTTTATGTGATAATTGTCATTCCTTTTTTAGTATATTGACATGGCTTAGTTTGGCTGAAGACCATGTAGCCACTGCCATTATTAATGAAAAAAGAATGAAATTGAGAGCAGAAATTATAGACGATATCTCTCACACTCATACAATTGATACACTTTTTTATTCCGAAGTTCTAGAAATAAATCAATTTTTATTTTACTTAGGTTTTGCACATAGCACACCCCATATAATCATCCCAATAATCGTTTAATTTACCAAACCATGACATATGTTTCAACGACTGTACCTATCAAACACACCAACATCGTGTAGGCAGACCGGCTCCATTCAATTCACATAAGTGATCTTCACGCCGTTGATACTAAATCAGTTATCCTAACGACAGT
Source organism: Parnassius apollo (assembly GCA_907164705.1). Lineage (NCBI taxonomy): Eukaryota > Metazoa > Arthropoda > Insecta > Lepidoptera > Papilionidae > Parnassius > Parnassius apollo. The sequence continues at coordinate 3,242,174 of CAJQZP010001697.1, forward strand.
TTAGTCAATACGTTGTCGCCACTTATGCTGTTACTTGGTGTTTTTAAGGGTAGAAAAAAATATAAGAAACGCTTTACTAATTTTATGTTTTCTTATCGATTTCTTTCAGATCATACCACAGTCGTTCTAGGTCTCGAAAACGTTCTAGATCGCGTAGCCGCCGATCCAGAACAAAGTCCCGTTCCAAGAGCAGACATCGCACGAGCAGTCCCAAACAGACGAGCGAGCACAAAGGCAGAAATAGTGAGGGTGGGAACCAGCTGGCTACGCCACAGATAACAAGGCAAAGGTCCAAGAGTTGGTCTCTACCCAAAGATGAGGGACCACGCAAGTCTTGGTCGAAAAGTCCGAAAAACGACTAAAAGCACTCTATTTATAAAGATCATATTTATATTAATAAACACATTTTATTTATTTACGCTTTTGTTTCTTTGAACTTGGAACGCTTCTATCATATACTATCTATATACGATTTTGTTTTGTCGAATATTGTTTGCTTTCTGACAATACATTGGCTATGACATTATTTGCGGTCTCTGTGCTTGCACTACCCTGTACATTTTTTTCCGACTCGGTCGTGATATTTATATTTTGCTACAGACACAACGACTGTGACACCTTACGTCATTTTATTTATTTACGCTTTTGTTTCTTTGAACTTGGAACGCTTCTATCATATACGATCTATATACGATTTTGTTTTGTCGAATATTGTCGACCCAGTAATCTAATATGTAAAAATTTATATTTGTTTGCTCGTAAATATTTTATACGTGGTAGAGCCACGCTGCAGCTATGTTATGGTTGAAGCACGAATGGGTCGGCTCGATCGGGGAAGGACCACGCTCTCACAGAATACCAGCGTAATATAGCTGCTTAATGCTACTGTGTTTCATATGGTGAGTGTAGAGAACAGGAGACCCGTTTTACTGGAATTGAGGCATTCCATCTTAGCCCTCAGGGGTGACAACGAGTTCGCATTTTGATTCTTAGTCGAGGTTAAATGTAGATGTCTATGGGCCACAGCATCCACTTACCATCAGATGGAATATGACCTCGTTTGTTACCCTTATTCTATAACAACAACAAAAAAGTGCGCTCCCGTACCGTTCATCAGATTGTGATTAAACTTTGTCAACATACTGCTTGCACTTCCGCGAAGGTTATATGCACAGTTGGGTCCGGTTGGTGGCGCTGTAGTAGGATCCAGATATAACCCGTGCTAAGACGGGGCAGATCGATAGTTCCATATAAAAATGCTTTTACATAATTTTTTTATCAAATGGAATCATGATCCATCTATTTCTACTACATCTTGATAGATATTAGTTGTACTTAAAATGATTTTCAGGTTACTTCATAGCTATGTACCACGAGTGCCCAACTAGTTAAAGGGATCTCAATTAAATTGTTTTGGTAGAATAAATAAAACAAATTATATTATTTTAGTAATTTATTATTTAAAATAACTTAATAACGCGTGCCTTCATTGCCCGGTAAAAAAATAGATTGTAACTAATTAGATAATTAGTTACGCTTCAGATTTCTAGTAGCCTCAGAGATTTCGGTGTAAACAAATACGTAACAAAATACGAAAATAGTCGGACTATTTATTTATGAAAATGACAGATTTCATATTATTTACCCGTGTAGCGTGGCAGCGTGTAGTGGCAGCGTTGCCAGCTCGTATGGCTTAAATCGTAATAATACTGTAACCTTTATGCACAAGTATGCTGGGCTGGCTGTACACAGCGTCATAATGAGGCGATTTGACTTTCTCCATTATGGCGCTAATAGTAGTGAGCGTCCACGGAACTAATAATAGAGATGGACAGTGTGACAAAATATAGATAAAAAATTCTATACTCAGGCCTAGTTGTAACGTCAATACTATTTATTTATCATTGTAATATATTGCCATACATTAAATAAATGCACTAATTAACATGTTATGTCTTAGACATAAGCTTTATACATCATGTAAAACAAAAATTGACACTGCATTAGTCTATCAACGTTTTTCTGAACGGGTTTGTTCTGAGTTTCACCATTGGGTATGTGTGTTTCATAAAACATAAACACTCACGCCTGTCACCCAGAGGGGTAGGCAGAGACTACAGACTTCCATTTAGCACGATCCTGACATACCTTTCTCGCCTCTTCCACATCCATATACATATGCATACATGCTCGTCGGTTAAGGGTACTCTTAATTTAGCCCATTTTTAGTATATCGCCAATTTGGTCGACAAACTTCCGCCTAGGACGTCCCTTTCCGACTCTTCTATTCACTTCTGCAACATATATTTGCTTTGTCAGTCTTTCCGCATTCATTCTTTCTACATGACCAAACCACCGAAGCATTCCTTTCTTAATCCTGGTCACCGCATCATCTTGCAAACCACACTCTTCTTTTATCACACAGTTTCTCACCCTGTCACTCAGATTCAGCCCTAACGTACTCCTTAGCGACCGCATTTCTACTGCATTTATTCTACTCTCGTGCTTCTTCTGCCACACCCAACTTTCACTACCATACGTTAAAGTAGGGACTAATTACACACTGTGAATTGCCATACGTGCCTTTTTTGACACATTCTGACTTTTCACAATAGAGTGTAGAGCCCCATTTACTTTATTTCCTGCATTCACTCGTCGTTCAATATCCTTATCATATCTCCCATCCCTGCTGAATGTGTGTTTCATTCAAATTAAAATTCATTTATTTGCCAGAATGTATGTGTACAATAAAGTATGATCTTAAATTATGTATAATGGCCCATTTACATTCTACCATTTTATATGGTGTGCAAATATTTTATAAGTATACATGCAAAAAAAAATTAACAACAAGTGGGAATTCAATTAAAATGTCACATTGTTTAATGATTGTTCTTAATTGTTAATGTCCATACTTTCATTTTGTTTGTAATTAATTAATTATTAGATATATATCAATATTACTGACTTCGGATTTATTTTCCACAAAAAGACATAAATTCGTTTAGGTCGTATAAACATTTTTCTTTTAACCATTGTATCAACTTTTTTTTTTAAACATGGTTAAAGGTAACTCTTTAAAGTCGTTTGGTATTTTGTTATACACCTTTATAGCATTTACGTAAGAGTTCCTTTCATACAATTTGAGCCTGCATTGAGGTAAGTATAATAGCTACATTTCGTTCAGTTACATCGAGAGGTTTAAATGACTAATGAGTAGGAAAAATTGGAGTAGGTAATTAAAAAATCAAAATATTAAAAGGATTTATTGTTAAAGGCGTATTACACTTCACTGAATCAGGGTCCTTAGGTAAATCCTCTATAAGGGAGGTGTAATAAGAGTAAGGCAGGAAGGGTGTGTTTTGTTTTCGTGTTTCTGTTTTCGCGCGCAGCCATGATGTCTTATTTGTGTTTTGATAATATATTTTTACGTGCAGTGAGAGTAGAATGAGTTGGCCCGACCGTGGTAGGACCGCGCTCTCACAAAATACCAAGTAGCAGCTTAATGTTGCTGTGTTTCGTATTGTGAGTGTAAGAACCAGTGGCCCTTTTTACTGGAAACGAGGCATTCTATGTTAGTCCTAAAGTGTGACAACGCATCTGCTTTTTGATTCTTAATCGAGGATAAATCTACGGGCCGCATCACTGATACTTTATTGACACGCGAGCGCGAGTCGCGGATGATGGCGCGTGGTGCGTACGGGGCGCTGTGCAGCGCCGTGCGCCTTCTGTGCTGACAGTGCGTGTGGCGGTAGCTCAGTGATGAGCTACCGCCACACGGACATACATACTATTATGTTTACTTACCTATACATAACAATCACCTAAAAGTTAATTAACTACAATTAGTAATTACAATTAGCATCGTACCGCCAGTTTAAAGTACCAGATCGAGATGTAAAGTAGTCGGCAAATAAATTTCGTATTTGAATGACGTCATTACTAGAACGAAGTCTAACTGAGTGTAAGTGTAGTTCAGAAAGTTCCCATCGACCTTTCTGGTATTTATTCTGGCCTCTGGTCATTTCTTGCCATCGTATTTTCGTACGAAGTTGTGCAATATATAGCACGCTTTTACTATCTAATCGCACTTTATAAGTTTTGTATCTAACAGCCTGTGAAAAATTCGCCATTTATTTGCCTTAATTCTAAATGTACATTCAACTGTCCTTCTGGCATACTAAAGTAAAGTTGATTTGAAAGTTGTTAAAAGTCTTCTACCAAAACTTAAATTTCGGAATACGCTGGCGTCACTATTGGATCCGCATGCATCCACGTCAATAGCAGCTACGAAGCAATAGTTTGCATCGGCTGTCGCAAGCAGAATAATCGGACAAAACTTCCTGTGATTAAATGACTCTGAGCCTGTATAACCGGGTCTTTCGATTTTGATGTGCTTGCCATCAATCGCGCCGATTTAATTTGGGAAGTGTGTTTGTTTAAAAAACCCTTGCACTATGTTTAACCAGTCTTCTTTAATCATTTATTTTAAATAAATAGGCTGCAAGTATAACCACAACTGCTTGCATGTATGATAAATAATTTCACTGATAGTCATAGCACCAATCAAGTATTCAAAGTACAACGATTTTATGCCATTTCCCAGCATTTAGCAAGGTACACAAGATATTTATTTGATCTTTAATTTAATTTTTTTGTTTTTTTGGTTTCGGGAAACTCCATATAAAATAAAAATGGAAAATATGAAATATTGTTTCGATAAGGAATTGGCAGAACAACAAGGCATATCTGAACAAGCTTCTTTTCCAACGAAGAAGAAATATGTCCATTTCGATTCAATGCTATTTTAAATTCCTGCTGTGCAGAAATAAGCAGTAATGTTCCGCCGCCTGTTTCTACTCAGCATAGTACCTACAACATTGTCCGCTTGAGCTCAGAGTTCACAGCCCTCTAACAACAATAGAACATGACTATGAAAGAAAAACTGTTTTCGACATAGAATACTATAATACATACATAATAGAATGGAGGAGTGGGCGGAGCCCGTGTAGCCACTAACATGTCAAAATCACACGTATAAAGGTCAACACAATCAATCGTTCCAATTTTCGTGTCAAGCGTCGCTGCGTGCAAATTATTTAAAAACATGGCAAATCAGGCAATAATTACGTTTCGAAAGAACAGCGGGAAATGGAATTTAAATAAAGGAGACATATTCTACAACCAGTAAGTCGAAACTATTTATATTTTGTGAATATTAGAAACAAAAATAAAGAAATATTTATGTGTCAAAAACATTAATCAAAAGTCTAAAATGTGTTTGTAGTAGTGATAACTGATAATACGACGTAATATCTTGTATGTGTGCTCCCAGCGACGCCATTTCTCCTTCAAAATAAGGTTGACAGCCATTCTATTGTGTATTATAGTATTCTATGGTTTTCGGGACAACGATTTAACAGATTATGAAAAACAATTACTTGACACATATATTAAAAGACAAACAATTACAGGACGACAACGACGACGAAGCAAAAATCTTTGCGCTGTTGTTAGTTCCTATGTTACATAAACTAAATCTAAATAAAGATCAAAAGCATTTTTCTGAGAGTGAAATACTTAATGCCTTAAAAACAACACGTTCTCATTCAGCTCCACTACCATCGGAAGAAGTTTTGAATCAACCATATCAATTTCGAGGACCAAGAATACTTATGTAGTTCACCATTATATCATCAAAAAACCTATCAGAGTCAGTATTCTCCACAATCCTCATTTTTAGAAACAATATATTTCGTGCAATCACTATCAGCAACTCTGCCTCCACCAAGTCCATCTACACAGCCGCCAATTACCTACAATTCTGCAAGCACCGCCTATACCAACGTCACAAAATCAGGTGCAAATTATAGACCAACAAATCTTAAGACCAGCCAGTTCGACTGCCGATTATTTGTCACGATTTGGAAATCAAAAAAATAATAGAAGACCAAGACTATGCCGGAGAGTAAACTAAAAAATTATTATTTTACTTCTTAATAATTAATTTGCCCTGTTCAATAGTTTGAAATAAAAGTTTTCTCAATAATTAAAAATTGTTTTTAACCTTAAAGTACATAATTGAAAGCCAATCCTCAGATGATATCGCCATACGAAATGCAGTATCTTCATGTTATAGATACTGGCCCACCACGTGTAATAATTTATCAAAAGTACTACGTCCTTCTGTAGTAATAAAAAACTTATCGGGATGTTATCACACGTCGTTGTACATTTTGCAAGAGCATCCTTTCAGATGTCTTTGATCTGTTAGTGGGTGTACCCAGTACCTATGGCGGCGGCACTGTTACGTTTTCCATTTCTTAATTTAAATACCAAAGCCACAAACTGAGAAATGTGGTGGTACTGAAATAAAATTAAGCAAAGGACAACCGCAATGCGTGATTGTATGCGGTTTTGCGTTTTTAGCTATTCTTAAACCACTCGCGTTAATCGCAGTGCGTGCTAAGCCTTATCTCTCCACTTTGGGAGGGTGCACTTAAATTTTAATTTTTAGTTTAGAAGTGTCACAGATAAAATTGCGTGACTTCTATAAATTAAAAAAATATCATTTCCTTTCTATTAAAATAAAATAATATTAACACTTCAAAAGATATTTACATGCATGATAAGATAAGTATTAAGACAATTTTATAATTTATTACGATAATTTGATTAATTAGGGTAAATTTTAGTTATTTAATAAATGTGTTTTTTATTTTTAAGTGCGACACCCCATTGAGATTTGCACTCCCGGAGTACGCTAGCCGTAGGTAGCGCAAGACCTTGAAGGAGTGACAAATCCCTGTTATAAGCACGCTAACTCACAGTCTGTTTGGCTTTGGCGTGAAGCAAATGAACTGAAGCCAGCGGATTACGGTGCGCCCGGAAAAATCTGTGGGAATGGGCACATTCTGAAGACCTTATGATGGCCAAATAAGTGCTTATCGGTTTTTGGTCACGATAATAGTTAGGATGGCCTAGCTTTCTATGTTTATCTGATTAAGCACGCTACATGTTACATTCTAAAATAAAGTTGAAGCACCCAAAAGCGGGGATTTTTAAAAAGTAAAATTAAACACAATAAAATCTGAAAATTTCGTTTTATTAAATGCCTAATATTCGTGTAATAAATCAATGAGTACAACATTGTTTTATTTACAAAATCTAAACATCTTAACTTCCAGTCAAAAATCATTGAATTCGGAATATCGAGGTAAGTTGGTAATTTATAGGAATTGGTGTTGATGGTGCTTGTAGGCTTTCGAAATACGCAGATATTTTCGTCTTCTGGTTGTAGTTGGTTATGCAGCTTTTTCTAGTGTGCCTTGTTTTTTATTGTCTGTAAAATATGTGGCAGATTTCTAATTTTGTAAGTACCTACATAGGAGTTTTGCTGGTTTCTGAATTTGCCTGAAAACATAATAAATTAAGTGGGTACCTAATAATACTGTTTGTACTATCACACAATCTGGTAATAAGCCACAAACCACAGTAAATCTAAAATCGTATTTTAACTAGCTACTTCTTCTTAAAATCATGTCTTATTTACTCAATTTTAGTCAACCCGAGCTCTTTCAAATGAGCCCAAACACGATGGTGTTTTGTAGTGGCATCACTGAGATCTTTTATCCAACCTTCTAAGTCCACCATCATGAATTATCATCACAGTGATAGATAATACTTACAGACTTACCTATCATTAGATTTGCTCATTTAAATTGCAATAATTAACTGACTTCGCAAAAAGAAGGAGGTGGAGGCTCAATTTAACTGTTTTTTTAATGTGTCAGAACTTTTTTTAGGCGAACCGAGTTTGATAATTGATGCCATAGGTATAAATTTGATTGAGAAATGACCAGTAGTTTTTTTTTTATAGAAGAGGGGGCAAACGAGCATGCGGCTCACCTGATGTTAAGTGACTACCGCCGCCCATGATCAACCGCAACACCAGGGGAATTGCAGGTGCGTTGCCGGCCCTTTAGAAAGGAGTAAGCTTTTTTCTTGAAGGTCCCCAGGTCGTATCGGTCCGGAAAAATCGCCGGTGGTAAACTATTCCGCAGAGAGGTTGTACGCGGAAGAAAACTCCTTTTGAATCGTACAGTGGTGGAGCGCCAAGCATCCAGATGGTGTGGATGGTATCGGGACGTTTGCCGCGTAGTGCGTTCATGAAATTTGGCGGCTGGGATTAATCCGAACAATTCCTCAGAGCACTCTCCATGGTATATGCGAAAGAAAATGCAAAGAGATGCAACATCTCTTCGCAGTGCCAGTGAATCGAGCCGATCGGAAAGCACTCGGTCGTCGACGATTCGAGCCGCTCTGCCATGAAGGAGCTGGTACTGGGTAGCCCCAGCCCAGAGATGAGAACAGTATTCCATGTTCGGCCGAACCTGCGCCTTGTAAAGTTGCAGGCGGTGTGCCGGCATGAAATACTGTCCCGCTCTGCTGAGCACGCCAAGCTTTTTAGAGGCCAATTTGGCCTTCTCTTCCAAGTGACCACGAAACTGCACGTCACTCGATATGTCAACGCCGAGGATTCCGATACTGGCTGCGGCAACAAGGGGAGTGCCTTGAAACTGAGGAGATACGACAAAGGGGTTCTTATTAGCGGTTAACGCGCAAACTTGTGTCTTCTGGGGGTTAAACTGGACTAGATTTAGTCGCCCCCAATCCGAGACTCTGTTCAGCAAAGACTCGACTTCAGACACAAGTTTGTCCCGGTACTCGGAGACGTTTTCCCGAGAAATATTGACTCGGTGTAAAGAGCATCACCAGTGCTTCATCTGCATAGCAATGAATGTTGCGGGTTTGCAACATATCATTGATATGCAGAAGAAACAGCGTTGGCGATAGCACGCAGGCTTGTTTAACACCAGCATTAATAGGCTTGCAATCGGAGCTTGCACCGTCTACAACGACCTTGATGCTCCGATCTGCAAGAAAGCTTGTGATCCAATCGCACAATTTCTCGGGAAGCCCATAGGAAGGGAGCTTCGAAAGAAGCGCTTTGTGCCAAACCCGATCGAAGGCCTTCGCAATGTCCAAACTAACGGCCAATGCCTCCCCCTTGGACTCTACTGCCTCCGCCCATCTGTGAGTTAGGTAGACCAGAAGATCACCAGCTGACCGACCACGGCGAAAACCGTATTGGCGGTCACTAATCAGCTGGGGATCCTCAAGGTTAACCTCATGAGCTGGCAGTTTACAATGGACTCCATTGTTTTGGAGAACAAGGAGGCGATGGCGATAGGCCGCTAGTTGGACGGGTCTGTGCGGTCGCCTTTTTTTAGGAATCGGATGGACGAAAGCCGTCTTCCATGACTTTGGGACTACGCCTAGGGAGTAGGAGTACCGGAAAAGACGCGTTAAAACCGGTGCCAACTCTGGAGCACACGTCCTCAGCACAGTTGGGGGGATTCCGTCCGGCCCACTCGACTTGTGGAGGGCCAGGGAGAGGAGTGCTTTACGAACCGAGCGCTGTTTGAACTGCACTTCCGGCAGGGAGCACTCACACCGCGGGATGGCCGGCGGCGTACTCCCCCGTCATCGAGGGTCGAGTTGGACGCAAAGAAAGAGCCTAGAAGATTGGCTTTCTCCTTTGCGGTATGGGCCAGTGAGTCGTCCTCCCTGTGCAGAGATGGAAGAGATGGCTGACAGAAATTTCCTTGGACAGCCTTGGCGAGTTTTTGAGTTATCCTAAATAAAGCGTATTTAGTTGACTTCGACTAACATTGATGATGTTCTCATTTCATTTATATTGAAGTCGATTGTACAAAAAATATACCACTTGTTTTATCAAATGGATTAAAAAATATAAGTTTTTATCTTTTAATCAGTTTCCGTTCAATCTTAATATATGCCGATATAGATAAAGTTAATCGATGATAAAAATGTAATTAAAATGAAATTTATTCCATTCTGTTAATAGCAGTTATTGGATTCAACATGAAGGTTCTTGGTGTCTGTTTACTGGCCTTTGTCGTCGCCGTGCAGGTAAGAAAAAACATCTAGTAAAAAATGAAAGAGGTATTAATGAATATTTTTTTTATTTTAGAGATTTGTTTTTTTGGTAAATCTTTCTGATAATTTATAAAAAAGAAATAAAAAACTATTTTGCTTATTATTTAAGGAAATTTCAACGACCAAATAGGATTGGTGCAATAAAAAAATTATTTTACATCTAGATAAAATAAAATCGCATTCGTATCTAATGAGAGGCGATCCGTGTCATATATAATACTAGCTTACCAGGCAGACGTTGTTCTGCCCTTTTCGACGACCCTTTGTCATGTCCTATTAAAATCCTTAAATTCGCAAAAAAAAAATAATTGTGGGTCACTCTTGGGCAAAAAAAAACTATCCTATCTCTCAACTATTCTAACTATTCAATCTCTCTTTGGACTAAACGCGTTGTGCAGATTTAATTAAAATCGGTTAAATAGCTTAGGAATCCATCGCGGATAAACAACGTGACACGTAATTTAGGTATATACATTAAGGCCGAATACGACGCGAATGACCTTGCTAGTTTCGCAGCAAACCACGCGCCGCCAGTACCTACGCTTTGTTTATATAGACATGTATAATACCTATAATCAAAGCCATACGGGCTTTGATTATATTTGACTGAACTAGCTCAGATGCAGAGTAATGAACAACACAGAGAGCATTGCTTACTTCTTAAATAAATTTTTCTTATTTATAATATTAGTTCCAATAGATTATAAATTCTGTACTTTATTCGTTATAAAATATTGTTCGAAAAGTTATTGAATTGATAACGATTTTTTTTCTTAATTGGTGTATTGTACGTAAAGAATCTCATATAACTGAAAATGTTTGTTCTTGTGAGTCTTACAAGATGCCGTAATGCAAATTGCATAGGTAATAAAGAAAAAAAACTAAAAAGTCGGTGATTGCCCCATAGTGGGGATAGGTACTGTGTATGTAAATTCTCACAAGACTTCTCCGACTGGTCAATCACTTCACATCCGAAGTATTTCGGTTTTTCTTAATTATGTACTTTTACCCCATGATTTCGGACAATACATTGACTGACATTATTTGAGGTCTCTGTGCTTGCACTACTCTGTGCATTCTTTTCCGACTGGGTCTTGATATTTTACATTTTTAGTGTTTCTCACTTGAAACTAGAAAAGTATAAATGATCAGTTTGGCTAATGTAAATGAGTAAAAATGCAACCTATTAGGCAGCCTCAAACAAAAAATTACCTTACTAAATATAAGTATTAACCTCAAAATACAACATTCGAGCAGCGTTCATGCGATAAACTCTGTTTTACCACTTAGGTAACATTTATTTCTTTTCCTACCCATATTTACATTTATAGACACTTAAACGCGTATAAAACAATAAATTAACGATTTTCGCTACAGACACATCGACTGTTGTTACCTTACGTCACACGTCGAAGCGCCTGGTAATTTATTACGGCAAACTTTTATCTGGCAATATACGATATTATTATTAGGTGTTTTTAATTAAAACGAATTATGTTAATAAATAATATTTTGTATCGAAAATAAAGATAGCAGGTACCTTCGGAATTACAATACAAACATTTTTACGTAAAAGAATTTTTCCTAAATTAAAATTCAGAGTTCTGGAAGAATAATATCATTTCTTAACATTATTTTATTTGTTGGTATATTCATTTATTTTAAATTATTTTTTATTTAATTTTAAAATGACGGTGACATCGTGAAGGACCCGAATAAACCTACAAAAATGTTTTAAAGCTTAGAATTACTTCAGGTCAAAGTGCTAGTCAAGAGAAATACATTAATTTTCGCCAGTTCTCTTCGTATTCGGCCTTAAGAAGATTTATAGGATGACCTTTTTTACCGTCTGGAAACAAATAGGGTGTATGTATCGACGGAGTAGAAGAATTTCGATAGATTTTAATTAATTAATTAATTTAATACAATTTTTTTTGTAAAATATCATTGCCATAGGCTTCTACTCCGTTCACATGTTACGACATATTTTTTTCAGACGGTGAAAAAGGTCATCCGGTGTACATATAAGCGCTAAATATGTTTACAGTTTAAGTAAAATTTTCTGAATTCGCCTTCTGCTTCAGTGCTTGCCTGTCACACATATAATTTTAATGAGAGTAACACTCTCGGAAATTAGAAAAAAGACCTCAGCCCAGCATTTTTCACGCTTGGGAGGTATTTTTATTAATTTGAACTGTTATTAGAAGGATGTTGCTGCAATGCAAAAGCTTGTTCCGTACGGGTTTCAAACCCATCTGCGTCGCTAACGCTGTAAACGCTTAGCTACTGCTACTGAGTCAAGGTTACAGATCTCTATTGGCTGTTTATCCATCAGGTGGACTGTAAACTTGTTACTTATTAATATAAAAAAACTGCGTTAGTCTAGTGATCGTAAACGTGACTACAGATATGTGGTCTCGCGTTCGAATCTCTGGGTCGAGCTAAATTCAGTAATTAGATTATTTGTAGTCCTTACAAATACTTGTTCAGTGCGGGATCGAAAGTGTTAAGTTGGTGGCGTTAGCCCTGTGCCTCTGCAAACACGTAAAACCGTTGGTCACTCTGCGCCTGATCTCTTTCAACCGTATCGGATTGCCGTTGGACTACGAGAATGACGAAATAGTAAGTGCAGATGTGCGTTCACACACACTCGTGCACATAAGTAATTCTATTCCGCGCAGACTGACCACCGTGACCGACAGTCGGTCTGGAGAATATAATAAAATATTGTATTCTCCAGACCGAGAAGTATTATAGTTCTTGCAGTTCTCGATTGCGGTCGAGCTTTGGATGTGGTTCGACATTGCACAGTGTGATAGTGTGCGTGAGTGCGTGCCTGACGGGTCAGTCGCGAGCGAACGCACGTTACGCACGGTCCGCACACACGCGCACAGTCACACTGTGCAGTGTGCATGGACATGTCGAACCACATCCAAAGCTCGACCGCACTCGTGTTTTGCAAGAACTATACCAGTAAACTTACTAGTAAGACTACCATCATTTTCTTCTTACTGGTATGACTACTATGACATTTTCTTGTTGGTTTATTGATGACTACCGCAAGAACTTTGTAGTGTAAGAACTACAGGGAATTTTCTTCCCCAGTACAACTTGCGGCACGTATAACGGTGGCCGCTATTACACATAATTGGCTGTATTGCGCATTATTGCGTATGATTGGCTGCGGGTATCGTTCGCTCGCGTTGATTGGCTCTCCAGTCGTATTTTTGATATATCAATAATTATAAATATATCAATATTGGAGTTTTATATATCGTAAATTAATATACAGTAAGTCCATATCGGAGTTTTATATATCGAAAAAAAATCTATATATCGGCTTTATTTAAAAAAACAATCGTAAGTCATTTAATTTACTTCATTTACAGTAGTTCTATGTAGTGCCGTCTCTGAGATCGTAAACTTACCTACGGATTCCACCATAAGGAAGGTGAAATCATCACAGTCATCTAGGTTTTTATGAGTACCTTTCAAATGAGTCCAAACACAATGATTCTATGACGTGACGTCACTGAGATCTTTTAAACCCTCCTTCGGGGTCCACCATCAGCTAGGTGATATCATCACAGTCATCTAGGTCTTCATGAACCTTTTTGAAAATGAGTTGAGAAAAAAAAACACGATGGTTCTACGTAGCATCACCAGGATCCTTTACCCATCTTTTGAGTCAATCATAAGGAAGGTGACATCATCACAGTCACCTTAGTCTTCATCCTCCGTCAAACTAAATTCTCTAAATATATAAAATAATAAAAAATGTAAATAGCATAGAAATAATGTAAGTAGGTACTTACCAGAAATTAAAACGAATTGAAGCCAGCGGATTAAAATCCGCTACTACTAACTACTAAGTACTACGTCAATTCAACTGATCATTTTAACTGACCGTGTATAGGGACAATTATAGTCTTACCAGTAAGGTCTACTTGGTATGAAAATTACCAGCTATTTTACTTGTAGGATTATTTAGTAAGACTTTTGGGAATTCACCACGTCATGAAGGTTGAAAATAAATTCTCTGTAGTCTTACCGGTAAGAAGAAGATAAGAAGAAGGTAAGGGGAACATTTAGTACGACTACTTGGTAAGACTACTGGGAATACCCCAAAGAATAGTAGTTTTTGTATGGAGAATGGGCGCACCATAAATTGTGGCGTAACTTAATGAAATAGATGTCCATTTATTCCTTATAATCTAAAGATTACAAAAGTAACGTTAGTTTTACCGTATCTAACGAGAATACTGAGAAATTTTCGGTTAAGATATGAATATCACAATAACCTAAAAACAAACTAAAAGCGATTGTCTAGTAGTTATCACCGGTTTATAAGTTAAAATAAATACTGGTCAATAATAAATAGTATTCAAAGTTGAAGATACATTCAGCATTTAGATGTACTTTAAGATTGATGGATAATCCTTTTAGTAGTTCGCTCTTCGTTGCACGCATATTTTTCATATTACATTAGCCCGAACACGAACATCAAAACAGCTTCCTTTTTTAGAATTCATGATTCCGGTTAGATTTCCATAAAGGGTCATACTCAGAAAAAGTGTACATTTTAATTTTGTAACTAAACTGATATGTAACGATACTGAGAATATTCGTAACGAAACTAATCTCATAAGGTATAGTACACATTAAACTAAGTACACATTATAGATTGATATATTATTATATTGTAGATGAATTACAAAACTTGTTTGGTTTAATTAGTCCTATTTTTTTTTAAGGAAAGTAAAACAACACACTTCCCAAAAAAAAAAAAAAGGGCCCCCAAAAAACAAAATTAATTGCCAGCCAACTTTGCATTTCTTTAGACTAACCAAAATTATAATTTTCTAAAAAGTTAACATCGGTGAATTAGATAAAAAACTAGGAATAAATGGAATGTTAACAAATATTAATTTTTTCACATTAAAAACCTAATACAAAAAATACCTCAGTATAAAAAACGAAACGTGATGTCGGAGGAATATTCACGAGATCAAAATGAAGTCTAATAATTTATTAAAAGCTATCAAAATTTGAGTCATTGTCACTCGCATAATTATGATTATTATTTTTGAATAAATATATATTATCGTGGGTAGGAAAAAAATATTTCGAAGACGTGAAGTTCGCCAACACGCACTGGGGCAGCGCGGCAGAAACTTTCTTGCCCTAAAACCCTCTCAGAAATGATTTTTGTTTCTGAATATCCTGAAAATTAGATTTTCTTTTTACCTCCATTTCAACACTTTTTTTCTATCATAATCTTCTTTCTTCCTTTAATTTTTCTATCATAATCTTCTTTCTTTTTTTTTTTTGAAAAATACAACTTTTGTTGAAATAAATACAAATTAGACTAGTTTTACTTATTTATTAATTAAATTGATTTTATTAACTTCTTTGTTTTATTTGCAGTAAAGAAAAAAACTGCTAGAAAAGAGTAAACACCACAACGACGTATTATGACGACATATTAAACGTTATTTAAGTAGTAGTAAATAATTACATACATAATTGTTTATGTGAACTAAGCTTAACAATTTCTCAGTTTCGTAACGTTACGCAATATAACGAAATTGAGAATAAAATCTGAGAAATTATTACTTCTAAAACTATTTTTACGTAAACCAAGTGTTGCACAAATAAACACCGAGTGTATTCGTTATGATATTACAAAAAATAATAAAAGGATTTATTTAGTAAACAAAAATGATAATAAACTTTCCAAAATAATAGCTGTTTATCACCCTGAGATAGGTTTTGTGAATATTCACGTGATAACAAATCTTGAGTCCACGGTTGCGACTAAAATTCAATGGCCGCGGCGGCAATAATTTTGACGTAGTTACTAGTATTGCCGGAATAGAAAAACATATTTCTACTCTTTTAAATAAATGCGTTCCTAATTTTACTACACGTTACGAAACCTGAGTAACTTAACGTTATAATTTTGGGACATTATTAATTTAATCAAAATAAATAATTTTTTTAATGACTTACGAATGAATTAGGACGAGTTTAAATGCTTGATTCAGCAGCATATTATTCAAAGCTTATTAATGTTTGTAACAACTTGACTCTGAAAAAATAAAATGGTCACTGGGACGCTAAAAAAATTTTCGATAGCATTTTTACAAAAAGAATGATCTCCAAAAATTTATGCCTTTACTAAAAATTTAAGTTAAAATACCAAAAAATTCTTCACATTAAGAGGCTAACATATCAACAAGGGGAATTGTTTTTTATCATATTTATAAAATTAGATATTTATTAAAGTATGAGTTCGCGGGACAAGAAAAGATAACAAATGTACATCTTTTCTGAGTATGACCCTAAAATATTTAGGCCGTTTACTATAATAAATCGGTATCTTTTTATGTGTTAAAAATTAAGTTACGTTAAAATTTATAGTAGGCCCAAAAACTATTGTCTCCTTTCTACATCTAACCTCAAAACTCAAAAGCGTAACGTGGATATTGATAATTAACATATTAAAATATCGTATTCACTTTATCATTGTGCTATTTCCTGTGACAGGCTTGGCTTAGATTTTTTCACTCGATTAATTATTTACGTAATGTGTTCGTGATCATCGATTTGGTTATCAAACTTATCGACCGATTGAATATCAAGTCGCGAGACGTTTATCTTATCTTATTTTTCTAATTAATTATAATAATCCTTTCGTATTCTTAGGAATTTAATAAACGTTTTTCTGAATAATACTCAACTTCTTTACATAATCCTTTACCTTTACGGCCTATCGAAAGTATACTGCTGAACATAGTCCATAGTTCATATATGATTAAATGACATACAAGGATATTTGCCATAGTTGCCACGCTTGGCACCGCACTTTTAATTTTTGTTCACCTGTTACCAGGATTTATTTTTATAGAATAAGGGTTACAAACGAGTACAACGTCCACCTAATGGTAAGTATAAGCTATGGCCCATAGACATGTACATCTAACCTCGACTAAGAATCAAAATGCGAACTCGTTGTCACCCCTGAGGACTGAGATGGAATGCCTTGTATCCAGTAAAAGAAAATTTAAAAAATCATAAAAAATTTAATTATCTCTAATGGAATATTGCAACGCTGAAGTTTTAACGACTTTATGATTTCATTTTCAGGCTCGCAGCACCGCCGTGAAAAGTGAGTATAAACTATGAATAACACTTCTTATTAACATTTATATTCGCGGTTTAAATAATCCACGTTTATAATCGTTTGATAAAGCAGCCACTACTTTTTTATTAGAGAGAGAGAGAGAGAGAGAGAGAGAGAGGAGGATATCTTAAAAAAGACACCGGTCAAGTTGTTGTAAGACCGGTTGTGTGGGATTTTTATCAACTAAAACCAGAGGAGGTTTTATTGGATAAAAATCCCACACAACCGGTCTCTTAAGTGCTGGGTGCACGACAGGAACGCATGACTTCAAGGTGCTGGTACTCCTCCTCATCTCAGCTGCTGTACGCGACTACTCCTCCGTTCATTCTTAAGCCACTACTTAAATCAGTGGTTCTTAATCAGTGGTTTGTGTACCTCTGGTCGATTCTGAAGTGAACCGAAATTGTCCGTGAATTCATCATACAAGTCTCTTAATTATAAAAAACGATGTAACAAATTTTTGAAGATTATGTTATCGACTATACATTATATATATATATATATATATAAAAAAGGTGTTTTATTTATAGAAAACAATTAAAATTAACCAAACTATAATTTATATTATGTCAAAAACTTTTAGATGGTCCAAGGTAAATAAAAAATTGGTTAAAATGGTCCTTCATCGCTAAAAGTGTAAGAACCACTGACTTTTGTAGATCATAGGATAAACATTTGCCTTAAAAATGTTTTGGCCTCAATAAACTATTATGGCTAAATAACATGTTTATGTTTATATATCATTTTTTATTTTATTAATTTTCCCATATAATATTTACTGGTATGTGATTATTAATAATGTTACTTTCTTTATTCTATTTCTAATGATTTTGTCATCATTTCGCGCTTACCATTATACGAGTACGTATACTACTACTACATTACGCCCGGGGTTGACTGAGAGAGAATACCAAAAGGCATTAAGTCCACCTTTGTAACCTTAACGACGCATAAATAAATAGAGTCGCGGCCGAGGAGGGGCGAGTCAAAGTCAAGATAAAACGTAAGATAATATAGAGAACATTTGTGATGACGTCATACAGTGTGTTATCCGTGAAAATATAATTATAAGGAGTAACTTAGACTTTTTTATTTTAGAAAAAAAATCTAAGGTACTTGCGCGGTACCTTAGATTTTTTTAGAAAAGAAAACCCATTAATAATCGTAATCAATTCCACGCGTACTAAGTCGCAATGTAGTTACAGGGTTATTTTGCAATAACCGGCTGAATTTGCAGAGAAGGTTCAGAATACCTAATATAGGCAAATGGTGAAAAAAAATTTATCAAACCTCAAACATTCTGTCGTTTTTATCTTTTAAATTCAAAATGCGTGGTAATGCATTATGTAAGCAGATTTTACTTTGCACGCAAATATTCGTATCGGTCTATCGGTAAGCTAAAACGTTGTTGCCCATAAATCACATTTAAATTGGGATAAACTCAAATAAAAATAATATAAATACATTTAACGTAGAATGTCTTATTTACTTTTATTTTCAAAAACTGCAGTAACGGTATATTATTAAATTATTATTTATATATTTGAACTTAAGTTTAAAATTTGGCTACTCTTTGAAAAATAACCCTGTATAAATAAAATGTTAACCTCTTGTAGCTTCGTCACAGTCAGATAAATAGCGTCATTAAGCTAATTAAAAAATGTTTTAGCCACGGCGGCGTCACATCCGAGAACCCATGGGTAGTGCACCTCCGTATTGCCGTATCCACGAGTGGATATCTGAGAACGTGCGTGGGCTCACTCATTGACAACCGCTGGGTGCTTACCGCTGCCAGTTGCATGGAAAAGTAAGTCTTTTCCTGTTAACATTTTAAATAAATTCACTATACTCTATCCTAGAAGAGCATAGAATAACTTTTATTCAATACAGATTGCTACACTACTACATTAATGCATAAAATGTTTTTTGTAGAATTCATATTGAAATACTTCATGAAAGCAAAAACAAAATACATTAGTGGCGAAGATAAATGTTAGGCCAGGTCCACATTTGATCATCCTGACGTATTTTGATCAGGTGTTATATATCTTAAAATGCATATTATACACCGCTACGCACTAAAGTCTATATGTATGTATAATATCCCCTTTATTGATCAAAATAATATCAATTTTTTTATGCGATTGCAAAACTGAAACTGATGCAAAACAGATTAAAGATATGACGTGGCGTATCAGGTTTTGTACCACATCGCTGTATCGTGACAGATCAAAATACGTCCATACTATCGATCACAGTACCTACGTGTATTCGATACGAAGTGTATAAGATACGGTATCACAATGGCGTATCACATGTTCGCCTATAATATTGTGTCCAGACTAACGATTATAAGGCACGTCCGTGTTACTCGACGAAAACACGATACACGTAGAAGATCAAATGTGGACAGGTATTACAATACTTACAAAAGTCCTGTCTAGACGTAACTTACATATTATATTTAGACAAATTTAGATGTACATGTATACGAGTATTTACTGCGGCATCTGATACGTGTCGGAAGACGAAAGTGACTCCCTTAAACATGATGTCTGAAGTGTGTTTACGTGGTAGAGCTATGCTGCAGCTATGATATGGTTGTAACACGAATTGGTCGGCTCGACCAATCTCGACCACACTCTCACAGAATTCGTTCGTCGAGGGTTCGTGTAGATTAGAGATTCCCAAAGTGTTCGATATCGATTATCGAGTCCTTGGGTAGAAATCGGTTTCCCAAGGGTCGACATAAACGGAAACTAATTTTGGGGGTCGACGAGGTAATTAACACAAGTTCTTATTTGAAACTTTCAAGATACGGTCTAAGTTGTGTTACGTGTACGAACTTGTTATAAGAATGACTAATATTTTAGTAGGAAGTATCATTGTTAAACTTTTAAAAAACTCAATAAATCGATAAGCGTGCACAAGTATTTTGTATCAATAGGAAAAAAAACTGGAACTAGGATGTTTAAAGTAATTTGGCTATGGGGTCCGAGGTATCAGTTTATTCTGGAAAAGGGGTCTCTTGCTCAAAAAGTTTGGGAATGCTTGGGGTAAATTATATAATTTTCTGCGTGATCATGACCCTTTTTTACTAGTAACGAGCCATTCCATCTTAGTCCCCAGGGGAAACAACGCATCTGTAATTTTGGTTCTTTATCGGTGATGGATGTCTATTGGCCACAGCATCTTTCACCAGCAGGTGAACTGTGTGCTCGTTTGTCAACTTTATTACACTTTTAAAATAACCCTATATTGCAATAATTGGCCAAATTTGCAGAGAAAGTTCGAAATAAGTAATATACGCAAATGCTGAAGAAATATTAACAAAAAAGTTTCGAGCTTTCTATCCTTTTTATCTTTTGAATTCAAAATGCGTGGTAATGCATTATTTTAACTGATTTTACTGCACACGCACACATTCTTAAACGTTGTTGGCCACAAATCACATTCAATTCGGGATAATTTCAAATAACTGTGTCTTATTTACTCGTATTTTCAAAAATTACAATAACGGTTTATCATTATTTATATATTTGAGACTAAGTTTTAACTTTGATTACTCTTTAAAAAATAACCCTGTATATTATATACTTATGTATACGTATGGAAAATTCTGTATGTCAGTGTTCGCTTCGTTTGGATCCGCTATGGCGCTGATAATGTGATCAACCCCGAACTGGTGACGGAGACTACCATCGCGCGTACCAATGGCGAAATTGCTATTATTTCAATCAACCGCGCTGTTGGATATACTGGTGAGTACTATCTTTATATATTCTTAATACTTCTGTATATGTGTTTTTGACACTGAATTCCCCTTAATGGTTGGATCGATTTTGAAGGGACTTTTTGTGTGCGTTTGACCCTGGATGGTTTTGATTCGCAATTGGACCCGATAAATGGCGCTGGCAAATGGGTTGAGAAGATCAGGGCGGATAGCTAGTTTGGTTTACATTTGCTTTTTCTTCTTCTTAAGCTTAAATCCACTGCTGCTCATTTGTGGTATTTGTGACACGTTATAGCTGTGCCCATGGAGCCTGCTCCCAGTCTGGGTATTACACTGGTATTGTACACCAAGATATTTTACAGTATTATTTAGTAGCGTTAAGATGCTACAGTTGTGACATTGAAATCGATTATTTCGCACCGCCAAGCAATATTTGCCTCAGCGGGTCCAACCCGTCGCTCTCAAAGCGGCACACTTTCTGGAGTAGCAGCTCGGCGTCACTGCGCACCGCGGCCGCGATCTCGCCCCGCACCGCGCTCGCGATCCCTCCTCACGCTGCGCCCATTTCCGCTGATGAAATTGACTCGAGTCCCGTGTCCCTCTCCACGTACATTGAATTTGTCACCTGACGGGTTGCTGGGTGATCTAATGAAAAGCATCCAATTCCCTTCACTCCGATAGTGAGGAATGAAGGCGTCTTATTTGCAAATAATCCCAAATGTTGGCAACACTGCTGCGTTATAAAATTACTTTGCGACGCACTATCTAATAACATACTAAAGCTAAGTTCGTTTTCACGCGAATCGCTAATTATTACACGTGCGGTACCCAGTAGTACAGTGGTAGCAATTTCTTTAACACTCGACAGAAAGTACAAAGCAACGTCGTCCGAGCGCGCGGGTAGCGTTGCCAATTGAGAAACGTTGGCACAATGGAGAAGATAACAAGGTTACAATATTAAACTTTTAAGTACGTAGGTAAAATGTCTAGACCAAACACATAATTCTAGTTTTTATTTCACATCGATCGGTGCACTATTACCGAAGTTATAAGCGTGGAAAGTTTACGTACATTTTTAAAATCTCGCCCGTGCCCGCGAGTAACGCGTGACGTCATAGATTCCATGCGGCCGCGCCGCCATACCGTTTCAGCGCGCCGATCATACGTTTGTAGTCATTGAATTAATATACAATGTTTGTAGTAATATTTCGCGGGTGAGTTGTTTGCCGTCGTGCGCTCTGGTGTTTTTAAGTATTCAATGATGGAAGAAGGGTTTCAAAAGGTCAATCTGACAACCTTCCAATAGTCCGTGACATGATGGTGGCGGAATATTTTCTAAGAAACAAAGATTTTGTCGCGGCTAAAATACGCATAAGATAATATTTTATAACCTAGGTACCCATTATTACATTAATACTTCTGGGTTTTATTTGCTAATGACAAGAATAAGTATAACAAAAATACGTGAACATTCCTTACCTACCTACTTACTATCTGCCTCTAACTAGTTTTGTTTTCTTATTCTTCTTAAGTGCACCCTGACCTTTTTGTGGTTTTTATGGTTAAAAAAATCCTGTTGTATATAAAGAAATTTACTACAAATATACCTTCGGTGTATAAAAATATGATTTTATCTAAAAATCAGATGTTTTCAAAATTAATAGAAAAAGGGTCGCATTATTATTATGATTAAAAGCGTAGTTATATATTCTTCAGGCAAGGGATCAATGTCAATATTATCATCTAGAGTAGTAACAGGATCGACGACATATCTATGCTCAATTTCTTGTGAAGTAGTGGCAATCGCATGTGCAACTGTTTCTGACCTAGATTTGGCATTTAGTTTCGATAGTAAAGATCTTTGTGGTTTTTCTGTACACCGATTTTGACAAGCAAACTTGTGAGGCTAAACATCTTTCTTAAGTTTGAGGAGACCACCAACTAGTTTGTACTTCACGTAGTTTTCCATATCGTTTTCGACCTAGAACAAAATACAAACTTATTTAAAATCTATAAAAAAATAAGGAACCTCGTAATTTGTATTCCATCAATATTTAAAATATGTACCAACTATGTAATACATAAAAATAGGACAACAGTGCTCCACTTCATAATCAAACTTCTTCCATCATTTGCGGCCCGCAAAGTATGCAGGTTGAACAGCTCTGCGATGTGTTTAGTTTTTGCTCGAATTTTTGCTCGTAAAAATATAAAAACGTTTGTTAACATATTCCATATTTTAACCTTTATATTAATGCATTATAAACATTTTAAAATTTGCTGCAAACATAGGTAGGTATCTAAACTTACGAACTCACGACAGGTCATTGACTTATCTACATTACATAGTAATCTTTACCCAAGTTTATGTTTATTTACACTGAAGTAGTTTTAGTTAAATATGTAGGTATTAGGTATTCTTTCTTCTTGAAATTATAATGATCATTAAGCGTAGAAAGCTTCAATGAATCGTTAGTTACTTAAACACTGCGACTCGAGTAGGTACCAACATGCCTAATAGAAAGCATTTACTACCAATAACCAAGAGCTATCATGTGAAGATTATTATTATTTGAATACTTACATCGAAATGATCACAAACAACAATATGCTACCGTGTTTGGTCCTAAAAGATGTGCTCTTCTCATAACATTTGTCTATTTATTTCTGAGGGTAGGGTTTCTAGGCACATTAAAAAACAACTCTTCAGGTGTTTTTGTGGCCGTATTTTTACATTGAGACGCAGCACAATATTTAATAGATGGTGTCATGTTCTATAACGTTTTTTGTTAAAAATATATAGCAAGTAAATCTGCGCGCGACGGGCACATTCGAGTAAATCTTTTGATTTTCTAAGTGCGCGTCGGGTCTCTCACACGAAGATGGAAATTGGACGTCATCAACGATGTCGCTCTCGGCCCGCGGCTTAGACCGAAAATGTTAACTTTGCGCCTTTATATCTCGATCAGTTTTGAAGATAGAAAAAAATTAAAAACACGGTTATTCTCGTAATTTTTTGTAGATTTTTTTGGCATATAAAACAAAAAATGGTTATCTTCTCCATTCGACTCATTGAAGATAAATCGTTGTTGTTGGCACCTCTAGGCGGAGGGCGTCACTTACAGGTTTACTTTACGCGGATGCGGCACCACTCTCAAAATGCAGCATTGAGTGATTGCTGCGGCATTTATTACTCACTGAACTAGAGTTACAGTTGGCAACACGATGCTTGTTACTCAAACAATTTAAGCACAAGTTGTTAGCTTTTACTATCTTATAACGTTACTATCCTATACAAATTTTTATTGGCGCTTACTTTTTTTTTCGGGCACGTTCTCGGTATAGCTATCTCATAATTTGCGTATTATGAAGTTATTGCATCATGTTTATTTTGACACTCCAAAACACAAATTGCGCCCCCATAATACGTATCATTTTCAAGGAATACTCTTAAGGATAATGTAAAAACTACTGGTCAGATCTAGATGAAACAAATAAAAAAATCATCAAAATCGGTTCACCTAGAAAAAAATTCAGAGGTAACACACAAAAAAACACAGTCGAATTGAGAACCTCTTCCTTTTTTTGAAGTCAGTTAAAAAAGGAAAGAAACCGGCGGTCAATGCGGGTGGTATCAAGGAGCACCGCCTTCTGTATTTGAGTCCGTCACAGATGATTCGACAATCTGATAGGCTTACCGGGATAAGCCTGTTCGCAGAAACGACTACTTATTATCATTTTTAATTAAAAGCCAATTTAAAAAATATACGTTGATTGGTAATCGACTTGTTGAAACTTTGCGTTTCAACTTCACGCAGCTTGTTAGTGGCAGCCAATTAACCGTACTTTGTTAATTAAGTTAATAAAGGCAAGCCTTGCGATAGAATTTTCATGAAATACACTGTAGCCTTTTGATTAGTCGAGTTAAGAAGAGTGCTTTTACCTTATTGTAAATTGATTTTACTATGTAACAAGCGACTACAATAGAATAATTCATTCGAAAAGAGTAATTTTTTACTTTTACCACTAGTTTGGAAAAACACCTCCGTCCTGGGAAGGATCAGCAAGAAATCCAGCGGAACTTTTTTTTTCAAATTAAGTTATACAATATGAAAGATAAGAATAAATACACCGTCGAAACTCTATGACGTAATTGATTACATAGCTATTTCACTATATAGAAACTATTTAACTATGATTAAGTAGTATTGTGACATAGGTCTCCCCCATAGATTGACTCATATGGGGGATATTTACCTTAGTTATCTCACTTAGTGGGTGGGAGAGTGTAGTAAAACCACAGTAATAGTAATAATAAGACAATAGAAATGAATTAACACTCGATTACTTACAAAACCGATGTCGCCACATCTTAACACATACGCATTAAGCGACCGATACCTGCAGCCGTATTATAAACATACGCAATACACAATGATATCTAATGTTTCATATTACATTGCTTTGCGAGTTTGACAACATCGCGTGCGTCGCGTATTACGGTAGAACTACTTACTTACTTACTTATCTTCACGCACAATCCCTAACGGGGTAGCCAGAGAGAACAGATCGCCAAGTGTCACGATCCTTACATACCTCTTTCGCTTCCTTCAGGTTCATTAACTTAAGAACTAAAGCAGCAATGGTAATTAATGGTAAGTAAACACGAAAACTAATAAATGAAAGTTTACAAAGGTAAATAACACAGTAAAGTATTCATTTAGATGTAAATTAGTTAAAACAATGATAATTAGTAAATAATCAACTTACCGACGAAATGTTATGACTTTATTAGTTGAATTACACGTCCTTGATTTACTAATGATTATGCTGCAGTTTACAATTATAATAACATAAATTCACGTACGAGGTTCACCGCGCAACTATATTACAAAATGGTGAATGATGTTCGTTAACACATCATAGCGGCGACAAGGTCACGCATCTATGCGACTTCTATTGTCTTATTAATACGATTTCTGTGAGTAAAACAGCCTGTATTGACCATTGTTACCACGCTTGGTGGGCTTTCTCATTATTTGAAAGTTAATAAATGTTTTCTTCACCGTCGAATGGTGGTGTCTATTAAAAATTAGCATTTTATGACATCATGCATTTTGATGTCTTTACAGTGGTGGATAAAATGCATAACCTTAACTATTGATGCTGGCCTTAAAGTATACATAATTTAATACATAACATTAAACGTGGTAGAGCCATGCTGCAGTTATATTAGTAGTATAGTTGTAGCACGAATGTGTTGGCTCAACCGGGGTAGGACCACGCTCTCACAGAATACGAGCGTAAAATTGCAGCTTAACACTGCTGTGTTTCGTACAGTGAGTGTAAAGTACTGGAGGCCCTCTCAACTGGAAAAGCGACATTCCATCTTAGTCCTCACGGATGACAACGCATCTGCATTTTGATCCTTAATTGAGGATAGACGTAGATGTCTACGGGTCACAACAACCACTTACCACCAGGTGGTACTCTAAGGTGCCGGCATTCGGAGAAACTTGGGTTGAAGAATACACATAAATCTAAGTACCCCATCTCTGGGCGGTACTTAAAACGACTTATTTTTATTTTTCAGATAACATCAACGCCGTTGCCTTGCCTTCCATCGATGATGAAGTTCCAGCAACAGGTATAGTCTGTGGTTACGGAGCTGACGAAGACAACAGTAAGTAATGATATAATTTTTTTTGATGTTAAACAACTTAACTCGTATGCCGTACGCCCCCTTTACGTCACCGCTCTCGAAAGCCTTGTGTGTGTGCGCGTATACTATACTATACACTTCGTTTCTTCTCCGTGTGAGTTGTGTATTTCGTGTGCCTTTCTATTTCTTTTAATATAATTAAATACATATTTATTTATGAGTTTTCACTAATAATCATCGTGCTTCTTATCTGTCGAGCCAGTTAACTATTTATTTTATACTTGAAAATTTAACAAAAAACATTTCAAGGAATATATGAAGTCCACCAACGCGCATTAAGGCAGTGCTGTGGACACTTCCTCGTCCTAAAATTTTATGAGAAATGACCTTAGGCCTGTGCCTAGGAGTGTGATGTTTATTGGCTGTAACTTTTGATGTTTGGTGTGTATGTGGTATGTAGGATGTTTGGTATCGGCTGTAACGTTGCTGGTAAGGGGCTACTGCAATCTGTTGGCGCCCACAGCTAACTTCAAACAAAGAAGGATACAGATGCGTTGTCCCTTCTGAACACTGAAATGGAATGCCTCGCAGCTTGGAATCACACATGACTGGATATTTATAATATATATGATATATTATAGATACGCACACACGCACGCGCGCATAGACGCCCACACACACACACACACACACACACACACACACACACACACACACATACACGTGCACACACAGTATGTTGTTGTATGTACAGTGTGTATTGTTGTACCGCCGAAATAGTTATTCATTGCTTATTATTTTTGTGCCGAGAAGGAAGATTCGCTCTTTCTTCGAAATTTTGAATAGATAATATAGGGAAACCTGTAATAAGGCTTATGTTAAGATAATCCGATCTGATGTAATTTTTTAAAGCTGTTGGTTTTCCAAATAAATAATATATAATGTACACCGTTATTATATTATACGTCACATTTGTATAATCGTCGTATCAAATTAAATTATATCACGTCAACAATTATATGAGTAACTAGCTGTACCCCGCGGTTTCACCCGCGTATATCACGCGTCTCTGCCGCGCGACATGATATGACTGATGAGTTGAGTTGAGTTGAGATGAGTTATTGTGAGATAACTATAATAGTTAGACATATGGTATTGCAGACTTTTATGTAGATATTGATGTCCTCCATAAAACTGTAGCACATCACTTTGCTCTATTGTCAATAGTTTCCGCAGCGTACGCGATATAAGGTTTTTTTGAAACATTAACGAAGTTTTCATACGGATCCCTAAATTTTTTGAAAACGTTCTATCGCCTATGTTCATCAGGAATAATGTAGGATTCTAATGGTGAAAGAATTTTTCAAATCGGTTCAGTAGTTTCAGAGCCTATTAAATTCAAACAAACAAACAAATCTTTCCTCTTTATGATATTAGTGTAGATAAAATTAAAAACGTATAAAATTATTAACATTAACAGAATTTTCAAGTAACGATTTTGATAACATAAAAATCATAAATTATTAATGCAAATAGAATAAGTTAAAATGTTGCACAATTTATAACAGCATTTTGTTTTTAAATAGATCCAGGAGAACAGATAATCTGCCCGGAAATCGTCTTGGAGCCTTTTGAAGATGGAAATATCTTGGGTATTAGTGAAGATGTCACGCCTACCCACGTAAGTTTAAAATAGCATTGAAGTGAACTGATGCAGTGTAATGGGGGCGTTCCATGCGTGTCGCAAGAGGTGAACAAGGCAACTGACAGAGGAAATGGATGGCAGCATCTGTTATTACAGCTTAAAATGGTAAAAACTGCTTGTGTACCCGTCTACCGGGTATATATAGCCGTGTGTGTGAAAGTGCTGAAGGTACTCGGTGGTGAAGGAAAACATCATGTCCCCATGCACGTCTGAAGAATAAGAAAAAATATTTCGAAGAAATGTGAAGTTCGCCAACTTGCATTGGGGTTGCGCGGCGAACTCTTACTTGTCCGAAAATCCTCTCAGAAATGAGGGGTGCCCTATGCCCAGCAGTGGGACGTATATAGGACTTTACTTTTTTACTACGTATAAGTAAAGACTAAGTATAAGTATATATATATATATATATATACATATATATATATATATATATATATATACTTAGTTGGGTCATAAGTTCTGTCAAAACCTTATTATTAAATTTTGTTTTTTAATACTGGCTAGATGAACATCACCAATTTTAAAAATATAACGTTTGCGCTTGCCGAAAATAAAAAAGACATTAATTTTCATTCATTTTACAAATATGGAGTGGTCGAGATAGAAATTATGATAGAGTAGCGGTTATCGCGTTACACCGCTGTGGTTACGCGCCAAAAGAGATTTTCAATATTCTACAAAAATTGAAAATAAAGCTACGATTTGTTAATAGCACTATCAAACGATTTACTGATGATTCAAGCTTCGAAGATCGTAAGAGAACCGGCCGACCTCGTACAGTTAGGACGCACACGATCATCGAAGCAGTGAAGGCGCAAATCCAACGAAATCCTGTTGGTAAACAAAAAACCTTAGCTCTTCAGATGGGCCTAAGTAGAACCACGGTGAAAAGAGTGATCAATGAACACCTAGGACTGCTTATTGTTAGAAGACCGGACATTTTTCAACGAGCGTTTGAAAAAAATAAGGCTGGATAGATCCCGCGCTTTATTACGGCGTTACGCTGGAAAAAACTACCGCGAAATTTTATTTTCTGATGAAAAAATTTTTAACATCCAAGGAAGTTATAACAAACAAAATAATAAGGTGTAAGTATGCCCACAGCAGTGATGAAGCCAGCACGCGTATTCCGAGGATTAAACGAGCACATTATCCTTCGTCACTCATGGCTTGGCTTGGAATCTCATATTCAGGCTTAACTGAGGTGTTTTTCTGTGAAAAAGTTGTAAAAACCAGTGCCGAGGTGTACCAAAATACCGTCCAAACAAACATAGTGGAACCTCTTTCTCAAAAAATGTTCAAAAACAGACATTGGATATTCCAACAGGACTTTGCAAGTTTGCAACAGCTCATAGGGCACGAAGCACGCAAAACTGGTTGACTGCCCATGGAATTGACTTCATCGGACATGAAAACTGGCCCTCTTTTAGTCCAGATTTAAGCCTACCAGATTATAAGATAATCTGGTAGGCTTATATCCCTTAAAATCCTTATCCCTGGGTATGGGTATGGTAAGGGATAAGGGTTGAATTAAAGACGTATTATACACTAATATTAACATTTATTTTTGTTATATATCTTTAACATACACGATGTAGAAGTGTTTATTCCGCAAAATACAACACCAAGCCGAATTAAATATGTCCACCGGGTTACCGGAATCATAAATGAAAGCATCTATTTCGCACAATACTACACAAACATACAATGTGGTTCCAGCATGAAAATCTAAACAGACAACAGGAAACAGAGTTCTAATCCCAACTCAACCAAACTTATTGTAGCAACAACCGAAAATCACTTATAAACTATAATAAAACAACAACTTGCTCAGACGCCGGTAGCCATTATGTCATATAAAGTTGCTACTTGCCAGTTCGAGAATAACCAGAATTGGTGTAGTCGCCATCTAGCGCACCTTTTAGAATTTAATTTCGAAAGTTTATGCGGATATCGTACAAGATGGCACTAGTATCTTTGCAAATTATTGAACCCCAATCTAAAGTATGGAAGGGTACCCCCCCCCCCGGATTGATGATTGACCGCGTGGATTAACGGCAAGTATTCAAAATGACAATGATGAAAAAACAGGACGATCATTTTGAATAATGTAAATAAAATTGTATTCTAAATTAAATTACCTTTCCTTTCATATGAAATAAAATATAAATATATAAATAGAAATTATATATATAATTTCTATGTATTTATCAAAAGGTGTATCGTTAATTTTACAAAAAGTTTTTGACAGAACTTATGACCTGACTAAATACATATACTAGCGACCTGCCCAACTTCGCTTAGGTAGGATTTATTCATTTGGCATAATTAAGATTTAAAGTAATCATCAAAGATCATTTGACAATACATGAATTTTTCAATGTCTTGAAAAATCTTAAGTTTTTTGGGATAAAATATAAGCTAGATCACTTTTGGCATTGCTCTCTATCAATTCGTCAAGTTTCATAACGATTAGTTTAGCAATTTCGAAGATTAGCCCGAACAGAGAGACAAACAAAAATGATAAAAACGATAATTTATGTAGCATGAAAATCAATCTACCCACATTTATAGATGTATCTCTGAAGGTTTATTAAATGATTACCGCTTCTAAAGAATAGATGTCGATATCTCATAAGAATCGAATATCGCAACTAAATGCGTAGGAATATTTGACACCAGACACGAATGTTGAATGGTTATTCATGTAGCATAAAAATCAATCTATCCACATACAAGGATCTATGTGTGAAGGTCAGAAATATTTTAATTATTATTTTCTTTCAGCATGATATCGGTGCACCCCTCGTGAGCAATGGTGTCCAGATCGGTATCCTCTCGATTCCGATAGGAAGATCGCACAGTGCTGGTAAATTCAATTATATTTATTTTTTAAACTGTTATGACCGTTTAATGGCGGTGTAAGTATATCTACTAATCCATATCGTCCCTCGGGTGTCTTAAGAGGCGACAGCTGGGAACTTATACAGAAAATATAAAAACTGCGGTTGCCAACTATCCTGCCAAGCCTAGCACCATTGGTGAAATCCCCCCTATGAGGAGGAGTTATGGTTTTTTTCAGCAGTGGACTTTGAAGAAGCTGTATTGGAATAAATGATGAACTTTTTTCTTAATATTTTAAGACCATGGTATCTCACGCTTAAATAACGTCGCACGCGAGGAAACCATTTCCTCTTCTCGCTACACCGGTACCAATGAACTTGTTAATTACAGTTTAGTGTTGAGTTATCTCGATGATGAAGAAGAGCATCATAAGAAATTCTTCATGTCTGAGAAAAAAAAACAAGGGCTTGTGAAGTTCGGCAACAAGTATTATGGTAGTTGGGTTGATTAGTCTTATGAACCGGGTCATTCGGGTACGCTCATTTAAATGACTCATTTCGAGTTAAAGTACTCTGTGATCTGTGAGACTCGCTCGATAATATCAGTCGTCAGACATTACTAAACTCTTTGGTCGTAGGTCCTGTCAATCATTAGGATCGTTCAATACATGCAACTTTAAATGCAACCCGAGTCAAAAGAACGAATCATTCACGATTGACCATCTACTGCCCAGCTATGTTTGTTGATATTATTACTTCACTCACAAGTTTTCTTTTAACAGTTTTCGTGAACCCTGCCAAGTACAGAGACTGGATTAAGGAACAAATTGGTGTCGAACTTTAAAGTTTATGCAGCAATGAAAAAAAGTAGCAATGATTATCACTTCTTTGTTAATTTAATAAAATATTGAATTATAAAAGAGATCTTTTATTTTAAGATGTGCATATATCTGTAGCTGAAACAAATGGCCTTGCTTTTGATCTCACGCTCTAACAGAGATCAACCAGTTCTGGCCCCCTATTCTTTGCCACACCTCGTTGGGTTCGGGAAGCAACGCGGTGGGCGTGACCCCGTGACCCCTGATAAGACGTCCAACACAGAACCTTAACTCTATCAAAAGAAAGTAGTTGACGACTGAGATTATAGGCCGCAGTGAATGGTCCCGGTCTAGACGTCGGACATAAACTTTGTGGATCATCTTAATTCCCTACTTATGGGGTAGACACTGGTAAAATAAAACAGCAATTACTCGTAACTGCCCCTTGGAAATGTGATAATAAACTACTTTCACTTTACTTTTTCCCTAATTCTTTCTTGATTTAAAACTTTAAACTGGTCTGTGCTGGTCTGGAACTTTTTTCTGCAAAATTTGTTCACGAAGGTAATTGTCTCCTTATTTGACGAAAATCCCTGTCCTCCGAGCGTAACATTTAGATAAGGGAACAAAAAGAAGTTATTTGGGGCTAGATCTGGTGAGTATGGCGGATGTTCAAGTACTTTAAACCGTGATTCGTAGATTATCGTTATGGCAACCGCTGAGGTGTGAGATAGCACGTTGTCATGGTGAAACAGGATTTTCTTTTTCTGCAAATGTGGCCGTTTTTCCGCAATTTCTGCCTTCAGTTTGTCAAGTAATGATGCGTTGTATGCCCCCATAATGGTTTTGCCTTTTTGAAGATAATCGATTAAGATAGAAAAGAATATTAATCAATATATAGATTAGAAGTAACAAGTTCTTATTGAAAGCCAATTTTTTACTTTATTTAAGGTTTGAGATAACTTATTTCTTATAAGAATTTACAACAATTCACTTACAAACATAATATAAATTTTTTTTAGTTTAAATACATACAAACAAATAATAGTCTTATCCTAGGCGTACACTAATATATATATATATATATATATATACAACGTGTCCCAAAATTCAACGATAAGCCAACACCGGAGGATAGACCTACCCCGGACTAATCGGGGAAAAAAGAAAAAAATACATCCTAATTATATTTTAAGTTATATAAAAAAAATGAAATTCTTCAGAAATTGAGACCGTTTATGATATTTTTCACTACCATGACCACAATTTTTTTTAATATTTGTTTCTTTTTTTTTTATAGGCAACCTGAATAGCACTGCTATCTACCACAATTCTTAAAAAATCCAGAATAACTCTTGTTTTATCACGAAAATTAATGAAACTTATTTTATTCCCTAAATTTTTTGAAGACTTTTACTTTTAACCAAATTTAACTTATCGTGGTGTAAAAAAAGTATGAACACTAGTATGGCAAGTTTTTTTAAAAATTGACGCAACTAACCAACATTCCAAAATGGTATAATACTCTAGGAAAACAAGTTATAAAAAAATATGGGTCTATTATTTCTTAACAGGGGCCAAATTCCTTAAATTGTAATTGTCAGTAATCACTTTTACTACATGCCCAAAATGGGTTCTTGTGACAATTTGTAGGAATTTTAATGGGGCATACATACCCTAGATGTTAGAGAGATAGATAGATAGAGATATTTACGTTAAAAAGAGACAACAACAGGGCAGGTAGAG
Organism: Parnassius apollo; assembly: GCA_907164705.1. Taxonomy (NCBI): domain Eukaryota; kingdom Metazoa; phylum Arthropoda; class Insecta; order Lepidoptera; family Papilionidae; genus Parnassius; species Parnassius apollo. The sequence continues at coordinate 3,275,890 of CAJQZP010001697.1, forward strand.
AAGCTGTTATTATTCTCAGCAAGTCAGTTCAGTACGCTCTGCTCGTTTGTTTACTGCGCACCGTTCCCAATTCAACTTACGTGGCTCTCGTACATACTATCGACTTTTGGCTTGGCTTTTTGGACTGGAATCGACCTGCAAACTTAACTGGCCTAGAAGTGATCTGCAAACTGAACTGACCTGGCATTATCTTGGACTACGATTGTGTGTTTTGTGATTTAGAGTTCTGGCGCATTTTGGACTGTTTGGCGTTTAACATGCCGCAACCGTACACACCACAGGAATACGCTAATATGCATTTAATCTATGGAGAATGCCAATGTAATGCTAACGCTGCTAGCAGACTGTATCGAGAAAGATACCCAAATGCTCAAAGATATCCTGACTATCGAATGTTTATTAATATGCATCAAGCGTTTTCGGAGGTTCGTATGCCATCCAATAGGAGAAGCGCTGGAAGACCTAGATTGGATCGTGATGAAGAAGTTCTCAATGAGATAGAAAATGATTCGACTACTTCGGTACGTGCCATAGAAGAAGCAACAGGAATCCCGAAACGTCCAAATAATGCCAGGCCAGTTAAGTTTGCAGGTCGATTCCAGTCCAAAAAGCCAAACCAAAAGTCGATAGTATGTACGAGAGCCACGTAAGTTGAATTAGGAACGGTGCGCAGTAAACAAACGAGCAGAGCGTACTGAACTGACTTGCTGAGAATAATAACATTTTCTCTACCTGCCCTGTTGTTGTCTCTTTTTAACGTAAATATCTCTATCTATCTATCTCTCTAACATCTGAGGTATGTATGCCCCATTAAAATTCCTACAAATTGTAACAAGAACCCATTTTGGGCATGTAGTAAAAGTGATTACTGACAATTACAATTTAAGGAATTTGGCCCCTGTTAAGAAATAATAGACCCATATTTTTTTATAACTTGTTTTCCTAGAGTATTATACCATTTTGGAATGTTGGTTAGTTGCGTCAATTTTTAAAAAAAACTTGCCATACTAGTGTTCATACTTTTTTTACACCACGATAAGTTAAATTTGGTTAAAAGTAAAAGTCTTCAAAAAATTTAGGGAATAAAATAAGTTTCATTAATTTTCGTGATAAAACAAGAGTTATTCTGGATTTTTTTAAGAATTGTGGTAGATAGCAGTGCTACTCAGGTTGCCTATAAAAAAAAAGAAACAAATATTAAAAAAAATTGTGGTCATGGTAGTGAAAAATATCATAAACGATCTCAATTTCTGAAGAATTTCATTTTTTTTATATAACTTAAAATATAATTGGGATATATATTTTTTTCTTTTTTTTCCCCGATTAGTCCGGGGCAGGTCTATCCTCCGGTGTTGGCTTATCGTTGAATTTTGGGACACGTTGTATATATATAGACCACCCCAAGAGATGCCACAAGTCACAGTCCTGAGCTACATGTATTCATCGACTTTCTGCATGTCTTACCATGTCGTCACTCCATCTAGAGGGGGGACGCCCTAAACTTCACCTGCCGGTACGAGGCTGCCACTCGAGATTCTTCGAGCTGTGGCTGGCCCATCGCCATTTCATTTATTCTTTACATTACTAAAATAATTCGTTGGGATATGTCAGTCACTCTGGTTCCACTGCGGATATCCGCATTTCTAAGTTTATCATTCAGAGAAACTCCGAGCATACCCCCTTACCGTAGCTCGCCATACGACTTTGAGCTTCCTCATACGGCCGGCAGTGAAGGACTACATCTCAGATCCATAGGTCATCACTGGCAACACACACTGGTTGTACAATCTAGTTTTAAGGTTTTGAGGTATGCCTGACGAGAAGATGAGTCGCAATCTTCCGGACGCTGTCCAGCCGAGTTGAATCAGTCTATTGACCTCTCAGACGAAGTTAGACTTACCTAGTCGAATCACTTGTCTCAGATAAACACACTCATCAACAACTTCGAGCTTAGACATTCCAACAACCACCGGCGTAGGTGTGACATGGAGATTACACATGACTTTCATTTTGTCCATGTTCATCTTAAGAGCTATCCGTTGGGAGACACTATTGAGGTCATTGAGCATAGTGCTTAGGTCCTCCAGTGAATCTGCCATAAGAACTATATCGTCGGAAAATCGTAGGTTTTTTTTTAATAGAAGAGGGGGCAAATGAGCATGCGGCTTACCTGATGTTAAGTGACTACCGCCGCCCATGATCAACCGCAACACCAAGGGAATTGCAGGTGCGTTGCCGGCCCTTTAGAAAGGGGTAAGCTCTTTTCTTAAAGGTCCCTAGGTCGTATCGGGCCGGAAAAATCGCCGGTGGTAAACTATTTCACAGAAAGGTCGTACGCGGAAGAAAACTCCTTCTGAAACATACAGTGGTAGACCGTCAAGCATCCAGATGGTGTAGATGGTATCGGGATGTTTGTCGCGTAGTGCATTCACGTAATTTGGCGGCTGGGATTAATCCCAACAATTCCTCAGAGCACTCCCCATGGTATATGCGAAAGAAAATGCAAAGAGATGCAACATCTCTTTGCAGCGCCAGTGAATCGAGCCGATCGGAAAGCACTCGGTCGTCGATTCGAGCCGTTCTGCGCTGGATGCGGTCAAGTAGAAGGAGCTGGTACTGGGGAGCTCCAGCCCAGAGATGGGAACAGTATTCCATGTGCGGCCGAACCTGTATGTCTGCCTATTTGCTCTGACTTTGCCTTGGCAATGACTCTTTTGAAGGACCTGGAGGCGGAATTATATTACTTTTTTAGAGCGCTGGTGTTTACATCCCGGGACGTTGATGTGTCAGCCCAGGCTTGGTAGTACTCCTGTTTATAGCATAATGCTATTTTACAGGAGCGACCAAACCATGGCTGAGATTTGTTTCCGATGGGCACCACAGAGGAAGGAATAAAATGTTCCATACCCTGACGTATCACATCAGCGACAGAATCCGCAACAACGTTGGGATCGTTGGGCGAGAAGCAAACCCGCCCCCAAAGAAAGATCGCATCCTATTCCAATCGGCTGACAGCATGCAACAGCGTGAGTGGCACCACACTCTGGACAAGACAATGGTCCGAAGAGCCTAAAGGGGCGTCGACAAAAATCTGATATCCGTCCGGGTGAGTCAGCAGAAGGTCCAACAGGGAAGGTGCGTGATTCTCCACATCTGAAATCCGCGTGGGTGAAGTAACCAGTTGTGTCAGACCATATGCCAAGGTAAAATCATGATCACATATTCCCGCATGATTGGCTAAACGTGAACCAAGCCATTAGGCGTGATGGACGTTAAAGTCGCCGAGGATTACGATCTCTGCGGAGGGGATCTGCTGTAGCAACGAATCTGTAGCCATTTGGACGTGGTCGAAGAGTCAGTCTGTTTCGGCATTACCGCTATGGGACCTATAAAGGCACGCGTAGATGCGCCGATGATCGTCGCTGTCTACGCGTAGCCATATGATGGACAGGTCCGAACCTTCAAAACTGCCGAGGCGTCGAGAACAGATGTCCTCTCTGACGTAAACGCAAACTCCGGCTCGAGGCACAAAGGAGTGTTGCAGTTTATACCCCGGGCAGAAGAGATACGAGACATCAGCCGGAGAGGACACCTGCTTCTTGGTTAGAAAGAGCAGAGCCGGCCTCGCCGTCTCGAGATGGTAGTGGACGTTGTTACGATTAGAGTGAAGATTGAAGAAATTCACGGATAACGTGGCAGGAGTCCCCTTGGTCTTGTTGATCCGTTTGCCCCGAGCAGTTGTTGTCTTGAGCGGAATTTTGCTCCCCCCAGAATACGCGGCGCAGTCTGAGCACCCACGCTCAGGAGTGGAGTAACTTGGTCGTGGATGCTCAGCGAGGGATTCTCCAGGGGTGCTGGTATCATCCTGGGGTAGTCTAACATTTAATTCCGCTACTACTAAAAATTATGTTGATGGGGGGGGGGGGAATTGGGCATCCGGCTACCTACACTCACCAGACGAAACGTGTAAGCTGAGCTTCCACTTCACGCTGGTATTCTGTGAGGTCGTGGTACCACCCCGGTTTGAACCAGCCCATACGTGCAACAGAGTCATGCTATAAACAGGAGTACTACAAAGCTGCCGCATGGCTCTACCACTGTTAAAAGTGAGTGATGTATTTGCCATTGTTGTTAATACCGTATCCTTCCAGTCCAGTAGCTTGAAAAACGTCTTCCAATGCAGTGATGAAGAGTTTCGGGGATATTACGTCACCGTGTCCTTACACTTCTCTGAAGTTGGATAAGTTTCGTACTCTGGTTCTGTACTCGGAAAGCCATGGTAGCATTACTGCACAAACATTTCAGCACTTCGATATACCGACAGTCGACTTGACACCACTGAGGGGACTGCAGCACCATCCAGATTTCGACGGAATCAAAGGCTTTCTCATATTCCACATATGCAAGGCAAAGTGGCAGATTGTACTCTTTGGACTTCGGTTCAATTTGCCGAAGAGTATGTATGTGGTCTTTGATATTAAAGCTTTTTGGGACACTGGCTTGTTAGGGACACTAGAAATCATCGAGTCTGTGTGCGAGACGATTCGTAATAACTCTCGAAGATAGCACCTAGACGCAGTTCAGAACCTTTTTTTACATGAGAGGGGGGCAAACGAGCGTACAGCTCACCTGATGGTAAGTGATTACCGCCGCCCATGAACAACTGCAACACCGGGGAAATTGCAGATGCGTTCCCGGCCTTTTAAAAAGGAATAGGCTCTTTTCTTAAAGGTCCCTAAGTCGTATCGGTCTACAAAAATCTCTGGCCGGAGTTGATTTCACAAGGAAGTTGTGCGAGGAAGAAAACTTCTTTTAAATCGCACAGTTGCGGACCGCCAGTCATCCAGATTTTTTTGGATAATTTTTTTTAGATTGGCACGGCCGGTGTATAAAACATTACCAGTGCTTTCGTCTGCATAGTAATGAATGTTACCGGCTTGCAACATGTCATTGATATGCAGAAGAAACAGCGTTGGTGACAGCACGCAGCCTTGTGGAACACCAGCGTTAATGGGCTTGTAATCAGAGCATGCACCATCTACTATGACCTTGATGCTTCGATCAGCAGAAAAACTGGTAATCCAATTGCACAATTTCTCGGGAAGCCCATAGGAAGGGAGCTTCGTAAGAAGCGCTTTGTGCCTAACCCGATCGAAGACCTTCGCTATGTCCAAACTAACGGACAATGCCTCCCCTTGGACTCTACTGCCTCCGCTCATTTATGAGTTAAGTAACCTAGAACATCACCAGCTGAGGGACCGCGACGGAAACCGTATTGGCGGTCACTAATCAGCTGGTGATCCTCAAAATACCGCATGAGCTGGCTGTTAAAAATGGATTTCATTATTTTAGAGAAAAAAGGAGGTGATGGCGATAGTTGGACGGATCAGAGCGCTTACCTTTTTTGGGATCGGGTACACGAAGGCTGATTTCGGGACTACGCCTAGGGAGTAGGAGTACCGGAAAAGACGCTTTAAAATTGGTGCCGACTCCGGAGCACACGTGTTCAGCACAATAGGAGGGGCGCCATAAGACGCACTCTGCGATTCTGCGCCTTCATATATGATTGTGAAAAAATGGGCTCGCATATTTCACAAATGCACACATGTTCTGAATTTTCTACCCCTGAATGTACTTGTAACAAAATATCAAAAGTAGACAAAACAAAATATTCAGGAGTAATAATTGACCAGCGTCTATCCTGGCATGCCCACCTTGAACTGATGATGACTAGGATGCGGAAACTTATATGGATTTTTAAAACTCTTAGACATATAACAGAGAAGACCTTACTGAGTCAAATATATGTTTCATTAGGTCAATCCATTCTGACATACTGTATCCCAGTTTGGGGTGGGGCCACTAAAATGAAGTTTCTGGAACTAGAAAGAGTACAGAGACTATTATTAAAAGTGCTGCACTTTAAGCCTTACAGATTCCCTACCAAAGAGCTATACACCCTATCTGACCACCTTTCGGTCAGGAAGCTGTATATTCTTAACTCTGTATTAAGATTACACGAGACGCTGATAGTCCCAAAAACTGCGATAAAAGAAGAGGACATGCTGTGGTACCAGTAGTATCCATGAAAACGAAATTCGCTAGGAGGCAATTTAGAAGTCAGTCTGCTCATCTCTATAACTATACTAATAAAAAACTGAACATATATGCAACGACCAAGCATAATGTGAAAAACAAGTTACAGCGTTGTTAAACACGATGGAGTATGAAGAAACAGAAAATTTATTGAAATAAATAGAAAAATTGCACGACAGCATAAATACTTTCCGCAAACCTCCCCCCACACACACACCACACACACACACACACACACACACACACACACACACACACACACACACACACACACACACACACACCACACACACACACACACACACACACACACACACACACACACACACACACACACACACACACACACACACACACACACACACACACACACACACACACACACACACACGCACGCACGCACGCACCACCCACGCACGCACGCATGGGATGCAAAATGCAAACACAAACACAAACACTGCAAATGCAAAATAAACATTTAACACAGAGGGCTAGAGATACGTCACCTCTGAGAACTAAGTTGGAATGCCTCACAACCTGTAATAAATTATACTCCAGCTATATATTCTTCTGAGCGGAACACAACAGTGCAAGCACTGCTGCTTCACGCCTGAAATATTTAAAGGGGTGGTATAGGACCACCCACAAGTCCTGCTGGTCCTAGGCAGACAAGCATTCCTGTCTTATTGTCCACCTAGATAATTCTCACCATGTTGCCAGTGCAATTAAAGCTGTAGTTGCTGGTTGTTTGTCTTAGCCCTCGACTGTATTATATTTACAAGAAGTTAGCTGCATTACTCATAATAATATTATAGAAGAGATGTGGAGTCAGTAGTTGATGATCAAAATTTTCTGCCACAGAAGACACAGAAGCCACAAAAAAGCTGTAACATTTTTATTACATTCATTTAGAAGTTATAATGGAATTTTTAGCGTATCAAAACCTTATTTAAGATAAATCAGCATAAAACAGTTACATAATGTTACCCATAGGTTTTCTTTCTTTTTATGGTTAAAGTTGTTTTTCATTGTGCCTCAACACTGATGTAATAAAAGATGCTAATTTTAATAAAGTGGTTTTAAATCCGTCATTACACTAATGTCGTAAAATACTTCTAGTAGAATTAGTTAACATGAATTTTGTTTGTGCAAGAGCCGTAGTAGCTCAGGAGCTTAGCGCTCGCTGTAAATTTCACAGGAAACGAGCACCTCGGCACCAAAGAAATTGTTAATTTTAATTTTAAGTGGTGATTTACCACAAGCTCGGCGATGAAGGAAAACATTGTGAGGGAACCTGCATATCTGAGTAATGTTGCGCTCCTAAGTTGATGTCTGTTACCTGGCACTATCGTCATCTAGTGACGGGGAACAGAGCGCGGAGAGCTTTCCACAAAATGCCATGCTGGAACTTTTCACCTCCAGCGCCACCTAGTAACGAATAGAAGAACTAAGCTTTCTAGAAAAGTCCACACTCGAACTTTCTGCATTAAGTCGGTCGGGACCGGTATTTGCTGGAACATTCTGGATGTTTCGGTGAAAAAGGACTATTTAAGGCCGTTGGAGTTGGAAGAAGCCGTGGTAGCTCAGATGGTTAGCGCTCGCTGTAAATTTCACAGTACGCTAGCAAACCGGGTTCGATCGAAATTGTTAATTGCAATTTTAAGTGCTGATTTACCACGTGCTCGGCGGTGAAGGAAAACATCGTGAGGAAACCTGCATGTCTGAGAAATAAGAAAAAAAATATTTCGAAGACATGTGAAGTTCGCCAACACGCATTGGGGCATCGCGGCGGACACTTCCTTGCCCTAAAACCCTCTAAGAAATGAGGGGAGGCCTGTGCCCAGCAGTGGGACGTATATAGGCTGTAACTTTAACTTTAACTAACTTTAAGGCCGTTGGAGGTCGTGACCGGGGCAGTATTGAATTGGCGATACGAGCGAACCTTTCGGAATGAAATAAAGTGAACTAATGTGTTAAGTGCGAATAATTATTAGTGTGATTTTAGTTTTAATTGGTGTTGTCAATTTTGGTAAATCAATCGGCAGTTTTTATTGTCACGAACCATAAGCTCGTAACGATTTGTGTCAGAAGTGGGATCAAAACATGCCGATTTTACCGAAGGAGGACACGGAGGGTGTCCGTACCCAAAGTCAACGCCAGCAGGAGACGGACTAGAGAAGATTTTGTGGTGCCAACTGCCAGCCACGGAGGCTGGCCCGTCAGCAGCTCCTACACCTGCAGCACCAGAATTAGGTGCTCTCATGATGATGCTGCTGGAGCAGGCTCGCCGACAGGAGGAACAGGCCCATTGGTTGAAAGAGCAGCAGAATGAACAGGCCCGCTGAAAGGAGGAACAGGCCCGCCGACAGGAGGAACAGGCCCGTTGGTTGAAAGAGCAGTAGGAAGAACAGGCCCACAAGCAGACGGAACAGGCCCGCCAGCAGGCGGAACAGGCACGCCGATTGGAAGAGCAGCTACGGGGCGGACAAGAAAAACAGGCCCATCGGTTGGAAGAGCAGTTGCTCCTCATGCAGGACCTTCACGCTACCTTCAGTGAAGGGATCAGGGTGTTGAAGGATAAGGTTGCTCAGTATGACAAACGCCTGTCGGAAGCTGAGACCCGAATCGACCAAGTGAACAAAGTGATGGCTGACATGAAGAAAATGCTGGACGACCTCAAACTTGGGTTGGAATAACAGCTCCCGTGGTAGCTACAACACCTTCACTTCGTTGATTCAAAGTGCCACCGTTCGATATGACTTCTTCCTGGTCGGTCTTCAAAATCCAGTTCAAGGCTGTCATGAAGGTGAACGACTGGAATAAAAGTCAGGCCATGACTGCTCTCACACTAGGCCTGCGCGAAGAGGCCTTAACTATTCTAGAAGCTCTCGGTAAGGAAGTGACTTATGAGCAGCTCCTTGAGGCATTAGAGGCGAGATACGGCGACGCTCACCTGGAACACGTCTTTCGTGCGCAGCTTAAAGATCGCTTGCAACGCATTAACGAAAACCTGCAGCAGTGGGCTCTTGAGGTGGAGAAGCTGGCGCGAAAAGCATACCGGTCTCTACCTGCGCTCATTGAAGGGAACCTGGTGCAGACATTAATCGACAGCATCCACGACCTTGAATTCAGAGCTGCTGTGAGGCTCGGGCACCACGTGACGCTTAAGGAAGCCTTGGCCCATGCACTTGAGGTTGAAGCCGTGCGGCAGGATCATCGTTCCCATCACGTCAGGGAGGTTGCGGCAGCTACAGTTCGCAATCGTATACAGCCCTAGGTGCTATGGCTGTGGAGAAATGGGCCACCTTCGATCTAGCTGCCCTAAGCAAACTGTGGAAAGGGAAGGTGATCGATCTCGAGGGGGTAGTGCGGCTAACGGCACCGCCAACCAGCGGCAACCATCATTCTCCTCACAATAGGGAGGTTGTAGCACCTATAGTTTTCGACCACAATAGAAATAGAAATAGAAACTTTTTTATTCAATGTAGATTATAAAAATACTTATTGAAAGTCACTTTTTTAATTTACCACTGGTTCGCAAAAAAAAAACCTCTGTCCTGGGAAGAACCAGCAAGAAACCCAGCGGGACTATTTTTTTTAATAATAGCTTACAATCATGTTTACAATCAACAACACAAGACAAATTAGAAATAGCTTGGTAGCGATCACCCTTCCCAGGGGTTATTATCATCTATTAATTCCTTAATATTATAATAACCCTTTTTATACAAACTTAGTTTAATAACATTTTTGAACTTTGTGTATGACAAATTTTGCATATTTTCTGGGATTTTGTTGTAAAAGCGTATACATCGCCCCAAGAATGAATTACTGACTCGGTGGAGTCGAGTAACTGGTACTACCAGCTTGTGTCTGCTCCTAGTATTTACAGAATGAATATCACTTATTTTCGCAAAACTACTTTTATTTTTGTGTATGTACATTACATTTTCATAAATTTATATTTAGAGGTCAGAGTTAATATATTAATTTCCTTAAATTTTTGTCTGAGTGACTCTTTTGGTTTTAAATTATATATTGCTCTAATGGCCCTCTTCTGTAAAATAAATATAATTTCAGTGTCAGTCGCGTGTCCCCATAGTAAAATACCATACGACATAATGCTATGGAAATAACTAAAGTAAACTATTCTAGCTGTATCAACACTGGTAAGAGTTCTAATCTTTTTTACAGCATATGCTGCAGCACTAAGTCTGCTAGCTAGTTTTGATATATGGGGGAGCCATTGAAGCTTTGCGTCCAGTGTGATTCCAAGAAAAATGGTGGTATCAACAAGACTCATTTCCTCCCCATTTAAAATTACATTAGTATTGACATGTTTAACATTAGGAATTACGAATTTCATACATTTAGTTTTAGTTCCATTCAAATGCAAATTATTAACATTAAACCAATTGACTAACTTAGCTATATCAATATTTACTTCGTCGTAATTTAATAACTGTCGTTTTAATTTGAAAATTAATGAAGTATCATCAGCAAATAATACTATATCATGGTTATCCCCTACTATGTAAGGTAAGTCATTAATATATACAAGAAACAGAAAGGGGCCGAGAATTGAGCCCTGAGGCACGCCGATTTGTACAATCGACCCGGAAGAACTCATACTATTAATAACAACTTTTTGTGTTCTGTCACTTAAATATGAAATAATTAATTTAAGAGCATCATTTCTTACACCGTAGTGTTGAAGTTAATAAAAGTTACAGCCCAAGGTGCTACGGCTGTGGCGAAAGGGGCCATATTCGATCCAGCTGCCCTAAGCGATCTGTAAAAAGGGAAGGTGATCGATCTCGAAAGGGTCCCATACTGCAGCGGGAAATCGAATGGCAACGCAGATGCATTGTCAAGAAGCCGTTATCCGGATAAGTGCAATAATAGTTCTAGGCAAGAGAGTAAGGAAGTGGTATCTGTAAGGATGCTCAGGACAGACCACCTCAGCAACGAGTGGAAGGACAGCCTACGACATGCACAGCAGGAAGATCCGGACATCAAGCCGATTCTAGAATGGATGAAGGCCCGTGCTACCAAGCCTAAGTGGAGCGACGTCTCAGCGATGAGTTCAACCTCGAAAAACTATTGGGCCCAATGGGACAGCTTGCTGATTCAGGATGGAGTCCTGTGCCGTAAATGGGACAATTGTCGAGGAGACAGCTGTCGTTTGCAAATGGTTGTCCCTAAAGCTAAAGTGCCGAATGTTCTACAGCTGCACCATAATGGTTGTTCAGGAGTCCATCTGGGAGTTAAACGAACTCTACTGAAGATCCGAGAACAGTTTTACTGGATCCATTATCGTGACGATGTCGAGGATTGGTGTCGCACATGTACAAGTTGTGCGGCTGTGAGAGGACCTCAGACACGTAGTAGAGGAGCATCGAAATTGTACAATGTTGGTGCACTATGGGATAGGACAGCCCTTGACATTGCGGAGCCGTTACAGAAAGGCGCAAGAGGGACTCCTAAGATCGTCCATGTGGATCGCCTGGCGCGTTATTATGGGGATCTTAGGAGGGGGCAGTGTTGCGCGCCTAAGTTGACGTTATGTACCAGGCACAAGCGCCATCTAGTGTCGCGGAACAAAGCGAGGAGAGCATTCCAGAAAATGCCATGCTGGAACTTTCCACCTCCAGCGCCATCTAGTAACGAATAGAAGAACTAAGCTTTCTAGAAAAGTCCACACTCGAAATTTCTGCACTTAGTCGGTCGAGACCGGTATTTGCTGGAATATTCTGGATGTTTCGGTGAAAAAGGACTATTTAAGTCCGTTGGAGGCCGCGACTGGGGCAGTATTAAATTGGTGAAACGAGCGAAGCTTTCGGAGTGAAATAAAGTGAACTAAAGTGTTAAGTGCGAATAATTAATAGTGTGATTTAAGTTTTAATTGGTGTTCAGTAATTAAAGTGTCAATCAATCAGCAGTTTTTATTGTCATGAACCCTAAGCTCGTAACAGTAATAATAAAAAAAATTCGGTGACATGTGAAGTTCGCCAACATGCATTCAGAAATGAGAGGAGGCCTGTGCCCAGCAGTGGGACGTATATAGGCTTTAACTTTAACTTTCTTTTTTAAAACTTAGTAGTATCGAACAAACTTATAGTCCACCTGATGGTAAGTGGCTACTGAAGTCTATTGAGATATGCATGCTAACTTAAAACACGGAAGGCTTCACATACGTCGTCACTTACAGAGACTAAGTTGGAATGCATTAAATTATTAGCCTATTACTGTACTGTAAAAAAATGTATATATATATATATATATATATATATATATATATATATATATATATATATATGTATAAGAGATTAAATTGTCATATTTTTCACACAGCTCAGGCGTGCGCCCATGCAGAAACGCATGCACGCAGGCAGGCACGCATGTACACACATATTTTACACATTTATCTGAAGTATTATGTTAAAGAATTTTTATTTTTGCCAATATCTATTTTCTTTGTATATTTATTGTGGGGAAAGACACGGGCCCCTGACGGAGCGGGACAGACACGGGAAAGACATGGGCCCCCTATGACTCATGCAGCCGTGTTCTTGGAAATTTACGTACGCAACAATATTGTTTCTTGCCCATACTATAAATCCATCGCTGCTTTTAGCGGTCGTACTCGTAGACATGAACTAGCTTAAGAATCAGTGGATATTGAAATGTGAAAACAATTACAATTTTGGAGACAATCGTAGTACTGGAGGTGAATAATTTTGTTTAAGGTGAAACCTACGTACTGCTCCCAGCCATTCTACCGCAAGATGGCGCTGAAGTCAACATTTTTAGTTTATTTGGGTTTTTGTGTAATTGGAAAATTATTAAGTCGTAGGAGTAGACTATGCAGTTATCGGATATTACATTTCATTGGAATGGGTCATATCATTGCCTCAAAATCCACCCAATTTGATACAAAGCTTGATTATAACATCTGCCATTGAATATGGTGTCGTTTACATACACAGACGTATCCCTACGTTTACGAAGCTTGAACACTAGATGGCGTGTATGTAAAAAACAAGTTTTTAACTTTTCTGCATGTGTAGATTGGGTAGGCAGAACTACAAAACGCTATGTACGATTGTTATAAATATAAAAGTTATATTTGTTGGCGTAAACCATTTAATTGATTTATAAATTTGTCTTGGGAAATAAATTATGTCAACATTGATTACAATATAACGCAGTTTTATTTTATTAAATTACACTATTGCATTTTTTTATCGAAACAGAAGTACCTATTTGAAGCAACATAATTATGCTGATACATGCCTATTCACTCAAAACTAATAACACTGATGATTTGTAACAGTATCAATTATTACAATAATTAGACATTTCATAACCGAAACTATAATTCATAAACAAGAGATAACAACAAATCTATAACACGATTTATTTTGTGATAATAACCAGGAAACCAGATGTTGTAGATACTGGCCTACAGCTTGTGACAATTTATCAAAAGCACCAATCGACATTCTGTAGTAATTTGTAAAATAGTAGCCTAATACTGCCGTGTTTGAAATGGTGAGTGTAGAGAACCGGAGACCCTTTTTACTGGAAACGAGGCATTCCATCTTAGTCCTCACGATCGTAATCGTAATCGATCGTAATCGAAGATAGATATCGTCGTAGTCTATGGGCCGCAGTAACTACTTACGATCAGGTGGACTGTGTGCTAGTTTGTGTTTTTATGGTCTTATCAAGGTAAATTAAATCTGAAACTGAAAATATTTTAAATAATACTGTAATTATACACATAATTAATATAATATTTACTTCTTATGGTTTTAGTACATTCTACCTTTAGATTTGATAACTAAGGAAGTCTTTACTAAATGGATGGAAGTTTTGAGATCTGTAATGGAGCAGCCAGTCCCAGAACACACTCTGCAAGTAGATGAAGATGAACGTATGGAACTGCCTCGGCTGTGGCAGAATACCAGCGGTGACCTAAAATCACCACATAGCTGAGTCACAGGCCAGTTTGTCTCATTACTGTTATGTTACTGTATGTTTCTAAGTTAAGTTTGTAATGATTTCTATTTGCATTTTTTTAATAACATGTGTAAACTGAGACAAATAAAAAGCTTTATTATTATTATTTATTATTATTGGTGGAAATGTAAAAAGTGGGCAGTTCATACCTTGTATAGAATTTTTGAGCCCTATATAAAAAATTTATCGGGATGTTGTCGCACGTCGTTGTACATTTTGAAAAAGTATCTTTTCAGATGTCTTTGATCTGTTAGTGAGTGTACCCAGTACCTATGGCGGCGGCACTGTTACGTTTTCTATTTCTTAATTTAAATACCAAAGCCACAACACACGCTACTCGACAGAAATCCATGGTGGTACTGAAATAAAATTAAGCAGAACAACAGCCGCGTTTGCGTGCGAGAGTCTTATCTCTCCACTTTGGGAGGGTGGACTTAAATTTTAATTTTTACCTTAGAAGTGTCACAGATTAAATTGCGTGATATCTAGAAATTAAAAATATAATTTCCTATCTATTAAAATAAAAATAATATTAACACTTCAATAGATATTTTCATTCATGATAAGATAAGTATTAAGACAATTTTAAGATGTGGATCAGATATTACGATAATTTTCTTAATTATGTGATTACTGGCTAATTTTATATATTTAATAAATATGTTATTTATTATTAAGAGGTGAGAGTAAGTCAGCTCAAATTCTAATTTCGCCCCCCACTTCCCCGCGCGTCGTATGCTATGTACCGACATGTTTGTAATCACTAATACTCTAAGTAGATAGGTCGTTAGATTTCATTAGGTTTATCATATTTATGCCTGTTTCTTAACGCCAACCCAGTCGCTTCTTATTTTTATAACGGTTATTTCCCATTTTAATTTTACGTCTTACTGTTGCGTAATGTGTTTTCTGATCGTAAGCGACACAACTTCTCCCTTCAAAAGCCGGAGCAATACTAACGGAGCGACAGGAATCAAGCTTACGCGTCGATAGTTTAGGTAATTTCTTTTTACAGTGAAAATAATGGTATTTTAAAAAAAGTAAATAACATAAGCACTGCTTTATAGTTAGTTCAGTTAGTATGCAAAGTTTCATGATCTTATTTAAAGTATTTTATGAATAGCAGCGGTTTATTGTTCAGTTTGGAGGTAACTTTGGATTTTTTTTCTATCGAGAAAATTTTACGGAATCGTGTTTTCGTCTAACATAAACCTTAACATTAATCCTCAACTTTACCATATATTTATTTCAAAATTAATGCTGCAATACTTTCGGCATAACGGAGGATCTTGCTAAGCCATTTGAGGTTATATTTCCCCTTAAGTGTTTATTTTAAAGCGGGCTACATACGACACGATATCGGTGGCGATCTAGGGTGGAGTAGTGGGGATGCCTCCTGATTGCCTCTAAATCGTGTCGTATGTAGGGCCATCCTAAGTCGTGGCCGATATCGCCTCCTTAATCGGCTGGCAGGAGCAAAAATGCTTCCTAGATCAGCCGATGCTTCCTAGATCGGGGCACCGCCCCCTCCTTACTGCGTGTGTGTAGCAGTGTTTCCACTTTTAGGGATTTTTCCCTTTTTTAGGGAAAACTAAGTGAAATTGTACATGACTAGGGATTATTTTAATAAGACAGGGATTTAGGGAAATTCGGGGAAAATCAAAACTTATGATGGTAACCCTGTTGTAGTATGTACAAACTCTATGGTGCCACCGCCCGCGGTTTATTTTTGAAAGGGGAATCCCCCGTACTATTAATGAATGTAATCCGTCCAATTTTAATTTGTCATTTATAATATCAGTTCCGTTGTTTTAGATGTAGTCGGAACTTAGTCATATTATGTATACCTACCAAGGCTTGCTTGATTTGATTAGTTTTGTTTCATTTACATACTGAACTCCGAATTGCACCTTGGAATATAAAAAAAAAATTTTTCTTTTCAATTAAATTGTAAGTAATTTAAAATGGAAGAAGATAATGAAACACCATCCTCTTCGACTTTAAAGTCAGCAAGTAAGGAAAGAAAATACGTGCAAAAATTTAAAACTTCTTGGCTGGAGCATCCTGATTTTAAGACTTGGCTGAAGAAATCTGATAAAGGTGAGACAAAAGCTTACTGTAAAATATGCGATTGTGATCTTGTATGTGGAATGTCCGAATTACTTAAACATAAAAACAGTGCTAAACACACCAAAAAAGATGGCTGTTATTTCGCAATGTGGAAGAATGTCAACTTTTTTGAACAAAAATCAGACGCACGCTACTAATGTATTAAAAATGGAATTAAAAATGTGCGGCTTTCTTGCGAAACATGATCTACCAATTTCTTTAGTCGATGATTTTGTATCGCTGTTGCGAAACTTGTTTCCGGAATCGAAATGTTTAGATGACGTGCATCTAGGAAAACAAAAAGCAACAAATATTTTACGTCAAGTCACAGGAGCGACATATAAACAAGAAGTGATTGATATCATGAAGAATAGCTATTTTAATATAATAATAGATGAAACAACAGATCTGTCTGTGAAAAAACAGTTGGCTATTATTATAACATTTTTTAATAGTTTGACAAAAAAAGTAGAATACAGATTTTTTGATTTGATAGATATGATTGATGGAACGGCAAAAAGGTATCCTCCAAACAATAAAAGGAAGTTTTTCAAAACATGAAGTACCTCTTGATCATGTCTTCGGACTTACATCAGATACGACGAACGTAATGATGGGAAAGCACAATTCAGTTCAGGCTTTACTAAAAACCGAAATTCCACATCTGGTCGTTATAGAGTGCTCATGCCATTTAATACATCTCGCCACATCATATGCCTCCCGTAAACTACCTAAAAATTTAGAAGATTTGTGCCGTAATATACCTGCATATTTTCATATGAGCCCTAAGCGAACAGAAGCACTCAAACAGTTTCAGGATTTTCTAAAAATTGACCAACATAAATTACTTTCTGCAGCAAATACAAGATGGTTGTCACTTCAAGCTTGTGTCGACAGGATATTAGAGCAGTATGATGCATTGAAATTATTTTTTACGGGGGCAGTTTTTGAGGATCCCTCTAATACAAATGATTCCATCTTGAACAGTCTTAACAACCCATTTAATAAAGCTTTATTACACTTCATGAGTTACGTCTTCTCTATAACTAACGATTTTAATACATTTTTTCAAACAAAATCACCACAATTATTTATACTGCCAGTGATGGTTCGGAAAATGTTGAACACTTTTTTGTGCAACTTTGTCAAAAAGGAGCACCTGAATCTGAGCTCGGATCTAAAGAGCCTTAAGCAAATTGACGTCACTAAAACAGAAATTCACCTCAATAATGATCATATATACGTTGGTATGGAAGCACATGCGATACTTGAAGATTTAAAGACAAAAGCCCCAATAGAAGAAGTGAACAAATTTTATGCTAGTTGTCGTGAATTTTATGTGGAAATAGTATTGCAAATCCAAAAGCGGTTCGACTTGAATGAGAAACTTTTCGACATATTGAAGTATGTGGATCCAAAAATAGCAAGAAATCTGGAGAAACAATCAGTGAAAGATGTTTTTGATAAATTTAACTTTTTAACGACAAAATGCAACATGCAAAAAGCAGATAACGAATGGAGAAATCAAGCTCTTATAGACTTAAAGCATTTTGGAGTTGAAAGCGAAGAAGAATTAAAAAACATGCCAGCTGACATTTATTGGAATAAGGTTCTAAGCATGAAAGATTATCATGGTAATTTCATTTACGAAAATCTTGAAGTAGTTATTTCAGTTTTACTAGCAGTTCCATCTTCAAATACTGAGGTAGAAAGATTATTTAGTATTCTAAAAAATGTAAAAACAGATAAAAGAAATAGACTTTCTAACGAAACTCTGAACGGCTTGTTTCACACAAAGTTCGGAATGCAAGCAAACAATTGCTCAATTTTAGAACCCAACAGTGCCATGATAAGTGCAGCAAAATATTACAAAAGTAATGATTCAGCTTCTAAATCTTCTGTCTGATCTGGTTTTTGGTGATTGATCTTTTGTTGATTTATTAATAAATATTCAAAATAATAAATTATTGTATAATTTCTCGAATAAAAATATGCTCCTTAAAAATAGGAATTTTTAAGATCGTTTAGGGAATTTTAGGGATAAATCCTAAAAAAAATAGGGACAAACCAAAATTGTAAGTGGAAACTCTGGTGTGTAGGCGCATCGGCCCGATTTCTTTTGGCAGTCGCTGCCGGCAACCCTCGCGGAAGGAAGTTAACAAAACAGTGATACTGAATGACCTTTTTTATATAACAAAATTTTTACATTTTAATCATATAAACGGAGTAGAAGCCTATGGTACTGATATTTTACAAAAAACCAAAAAAAGTGAATAAAATAAATAAATTAATTGAAATTTCCACCCTACATACACACCCAACATATCCACATAAACATATCCACCCTAGCCTGTGACCCTGCGAAGTGACATGGTCAAGAATGCCTACTAAACTAATTTTTTTATTGCCGTTCGTAAAGTAGAGTGTATGATGTAAGTAAGAAGAAGATAAAGCCTCTCCTCAACAACTAACTCCTATTCCAACGCTATCAACACAAGACCGCACTCATATCTCTTACAACTCCACAAGACCACACTTCGATCTCTTACGTGCCTTCATCCTCTTATCAACAACTAACTTCTACTCCTTCACCATCTCCACATCAACAAACAAGTTATATAAAAGGGAGTATGTCCGAAATTAAAGGTTTCTTTATGTTTAAAAAAAGATAAAAGCTATTTTATTTTCTGATAGTTTTACTCCATAAATAAAGATTACATAAAAAAAAAAGTATACATATTATTATACAAAAGTATTTTATTTCCTTGTTTTTTTGTGTGTAATACATAACCAGATTTTGACCAAAGCAGAAATGAACAAAGAGAAGAAATAACTAAATAGCATAGGTAGGAGAAATTGACGTTTTTATATAAGTGGCGAAATCATTTCTAGAAGGTTATAAAAACTGTCTTCATCCATCCGGAGAAAATTAATCACGTCCTTGGATTACAGGCCATTTAGTACGTTTATGTGGCTTAATTTTTATCTCTTTTGGAGCCATTTTTTCACCCAGCAACTTCTCTTTTTCTATTTTCGAATAAATTAACCGAGAGGGCTAATGCCAAACCAACACGTTGGTGTTTTAAGAGAATTGAAGCTATTTTGAAGAAATCTACCGCATATGCGTTCCGCTCCAAGTCCGAACGCGTACTGCTAGGCAGGCCCGTGTGTAGGGTCTGCCCCGATAAAAGCCCGATTTCTTTCCACCCTAGATCGCCACCGATATCGTGTCGTATGTAGCCCGCTTAATGCGCGTGCGATACCCCATTGATACTTATCTTGCACTCCCGGAGTACGCTAGCCCTATAAGTATAATAACGCGAGACCTTTAAAGCATCATTTACATTCAGCCCCTGCCACTGCTCCTCGCGCTGCCGGCAATACTTCGCTAAATACTGCCGTAGCAGGATCGCGGGAAGTGTGTATTCCATAGATAAATAAATATGTAGCAAGGTGTATTCACACTCTGCCCTACCAGTCACATCGCTTTCGGCCATAGATTACTTCTTTCGGCTTTCGACTATGGCAGACGCCGAAATCGAAATAATTACAGCGTCCGCGCTGTCTTCTTGCAATACAAAATTATGTTAATAATTTAAAAAGATATCAAGTTCAAAAGAAGATAGATAGATTTTATTTGATAGATAGAATTTATTCGCTTAAAAACATGGTACATAAAATCATCAATGACGTGGAACTGACATGTTTTGCCATAATTGGCATGCAAAAATGATATGAAATACAGCTAATTACACAAACCCAATGTTACATTTTAAAATTATTGCATTGCTTAAAAGTTAGTTACAAACATTCTTTTTGAATTCAAATATTATGTATTAATTAAATACTTTTACAGATCCACTCTATTTGAATTCTTATACAATAAATTGTTCATAAATTATTAATTGAATTATTACATTATTGTTACATAAATAATATTAAATATTATATGAGATTAGTTAAGCTATTATTATTTTAATAATTACACTACAGTATAAATTAATTCATAATTTTAATTACAATAAAATTATAATTTAAAAATCTCAGGCTATTATGCAAATATTACCATTTAACTTATTTTACATTTTAATAAATAAATAATCAATATGAGTTACTAATCGTTTTTAGAAATAAAATGTCAAAGTTCATTAATTCCTAAAAGTTAACTAAATTTTATATTAAAATGATAAATTTGACGAATTTATAATTAATTATGTACATAGGTACTATGTTATCTCAAAAAGAAAATTCGTATTCGTAGAAGATGATGAATTGTGGTTTTTATCGTTGAAATCCCATAGTTTTTTTCTGATTCCAGCAGTTCTAAAAACTTTATTGTATTTTCATTATTCCACTCGAAAGGCATTTTGGTAGATCGTACTTATTTAATAACAAGACGGCACGCATGTCCGTTCATCCAGGCGCTTGGCGCGAAGTGAGCGATGGAGCTGAATGTGAACACTCACTGCCGCTCGCGCTGCCCGTCCTTTGACTTCCGCACGAAAAACCGACATTTGAGGGAGCGTAGGGCAGTGGCAGCGGTAGCGGCAGTGTCAGTGCGAGTAGCCTGTCTACATACTGCTCTGCCCACTGCCCTGCTCAACAGGGCTGAATGTAAATGGGGCATAACAAGTGACGGAGCCCTGATATAAGCACGCTCACTCACGGTCTGTTTGGTTTTGAGCCCGGAAAAATACGTGGGAATGGGCACATTCTGAAAGTCTTATGATGACCAAATAAGTGCTTAACGGTTTTCAGTAACGAAAATACTTAGGATGGTCTAGCTTTCTATGTATATCTGATTGAGCACGCTACATGTTACATTCTAAAATAAAGTTAAAGCACCCAAACGTCGGGAATTTGAATAAGTAAAAAGGTTAAGTTAAACACAATAGAATCTGAAAAATTTTTTTTATTAAATGCCTAGCATTCGTGTAATCACTGAGTACAACATTGTTTTATTTACAATATTTAAATATCTTACTTCCAGTCAAAAATTATTGAATTCTGAATACCGAGTACAGGTAAGTTGGTCATTTATAGGAATTGGTGTTGATGGTGCTAGTAGGCTTTCTTGAAGTACGCTTTTTGTCTTCTGGATATAGTTGGTTATGCAACTTTTTTCGGTGTGTATTTCTAATTTTGTACATACATGAGTGTTTTGCTGGTTTCTGAATTTGCCTGAAAACTTAATAAATTAAGTGAGTATCTGATAATACTGTTTGTACTATCACACAATCTGGTAGCCACAAACCACAATAAATTTAAAAGGGTATTTTAACTAGTTACTTCTTAAAATCATTTACTTAATCTTAGTCAACCCGAGCTCTTTCAAATGAGCCCAAACACGATGTTGTTTTGTAGTGGCATCACTGAGATCTTCTATCCCACCTTCTAAGTCAACCATCACAAAGGTAAGATCATCACAGTGACAGCAATGATGATGATGGATAAATATACGAATAATACTTACAGATTTACCTATCTTTAGATTTACCCATTTAAATTGCAATAACAATCCGACTTCACAAAAAGAAGGAGGTGGAGGCTCAATTCAACTGTTTTTTTATGTGTCAGAACTTTTTTAGTCGAACCGAGTTTGTTGATTGATCCCATATAAATTTGATCAGATATGACCAGTAGTTTTTGAGTTATCCTTAACAAAGGGTATTTAGTTGACTTCGACTAACCTTGATGATGTTCTCATTTTATTTATATTGAAGTAGATTGTACAAAAAATATACCACTTGTTTGTTATGTTGTTGTTGTTGTGTATCAAATGAATTAAAAAGGTTAGGTTTTTATCTTTTAATCAGTTTCCTTTCAATCTTACTATATGCCGGTATAGATATAGTTAATCTATGATAAAAATGTAATTAAAATGAAATTTATTCCATTCTGTTAATAGCAGTTATTCGATTCAACATGAAGGTTCTTGGCGTCTGTTTACTGGCCTTTGTCGTCGCCGTGCAGGTAAGAAAAAATATTCTAGTAAAAAATGAAAGAGATGTTTATTCTTCGAACATCATGTAAATATTAATGAATATTTTTTATTTTAGAGTAATTATATATTATTTAAAAAGAGCCTTAGATTTTTAAACAAATGCGTTTTTTTAGTAAATCTTTCTGATAATTTATAAAAAAAGACATACAAAATTATTTTGCTTATTATTTTAAGAAATTTCAACGAGCAAGATGTTACTGCCAAGCAAACGCTTGTTCCGTACGGGTTTCGAACCCATCTGCGTCGCTAACGCTGTAAACGCTTAGCTACTGCTACTGAATCATGGTCAATCTCTATTGGCTGTTTATCCATTAGATGGACTGTAAACTTGTTAGGTACTTAATAATATGAAAAAAAAGACTGCGTTGGTGTAGTGGTTGTAAGCGTGACTGCTGATCATGTCTGGTCATGGTCATCATGTCATGGTCTCGCGTTCGAATCTCCGGGTCGAGCTAAATTCAGTAATTGGATTTTTCTGTTAAAAATTTCCCCGTAACAGCTCGGAGTCTAGAAGTTTATTTTTAAAAACAACGTACATTGGGATTTTCTCCTATATCGTGGTACATACATAAGTTGCACAAAGGCAAACATTCAGAACTGGAACAATTATTTGTAGCCATTATAAATACTTGTTCCGTGCGGGATTGAAAGTGTTAAGTTGGCAGTGTTAGCCCTGTGCCTCTGCAAACACGTAAAACCGTTGGTCACTCTGCGCCTGATCTCTTTCATTCGTATCGGATTCGAATTGCCGTTGGACTGCGAGAATGACTCAAACACAAACACTCGTGCGCTATAAGTAATTCGTGACCACCGTGACCGAAACTCGGTCTGGAGAATATAATAAAATAGGGTATTATAGTTCTTGCGGTCCTCGATTGCAGTAGAGCTTTGGATGTGCTTTCGGATATGTACATGTCGAAACATGTTCGAACGGATTTAAGCCAAAGAAATTTCCACACACACGGTCAGTTCAACTGATCATTCGAACTGATCAGTCCAAACTAGGACTGTGATATTTTTTTAAACTATCGTATTTTCGATATATCGATAATTATTAATATATCAATATTATAAAAATAATAATAATATAATTTTTATAATATTGATATATTAATAATGTGTATTTAAATTCGTCGCAAAGCATCATTTTGTTATGTACGATTCTTAAAACTTTTGAGTCTCGGATCCCACAAACATGGCTCTGTTTGCCGAATCTCAAGAAACGTAATAAATTTTTTATTATTTCACTCTATCATAGCCATACGTGCGCTCATCGTGCACAGTGAGACAAACGTAGTGTTGCTGTTTAAACGCCTTATTCCATGCGTTAATCTTTTTGATGTACCGCCACTCGAGTTGTCGCTATACGACAAACGCATTGTTAATGGCATTGTCCAATTAACGCACTAAATCGTGGCCACACCTACATTCAACGTCCAATAATGCGATAATTAACGGCATTTCTCGTTAGTGCGGCCCCAG
Source organism: Parnassius apollo (assembly GCA_907164705.1). Classification (NCBI taxonomy): domain Eukaryota; kingdom Metazoa; phylum Arthropoda; class Insecta; order Lepidoptera; family Papilionidae; genus Parnassius; species Parnassius apollo. The sequence continues at coordinate 3,299,606 of CAJQZP010001697.1, forward strand.
CATAAGATTATACAAAAAAGATAATTTAAACAAGTCTAGAATTAATAAAATTTTATAACCAAGTATGTTGAGTTTAATAAAATAATAAAATTTTTGTATTATATTAAGTTACATAACACATATAGGTGTACAATATTTTGTTTAGTTTTCTTAATTTTTCTTGTGTTCGGACTCAATTATTTTCGGCGCCGCAGTGGCAATTTGTCGTATTATTGGCGCCAAACTTTCCATGGCTGGACGCGCTACTAAACAAAGTAGCGCCATCTCAGCCTGGAGAAAAAGAATTGAAGACCGTATTGCAAAGGCAAGGGCCCTTATCGGCAGACTGACAAGCATCAGGTCAGGTAATAATAGACCGAGGGTTGTGCGCACCGTTAGAATGGCGTTTGTTGGGACAAATATCATTTTGTCCCAGCCGGATATCACGCAGAAACTAACGGAGCGCATAAACGACCTGAAGCAAAAATCGCTGCTTGGGGAAAGCGGATTCTACGATTTACCGAGAGGTCAAGGTGGTTCAACCAGAATCGTCTCTTGCAGAGTGATTAGAAGAGGCTCTATAAATCATTGGAGCGACCAGGGGTATGTGGAGCGGGCCCAGGACCGGATCAGGCCGACACTGTCGCATTCTTGCGTAGCCTGTGGTCAGAGCCCGTAAACCACAGCGAGGGCCCTTGGATGGAAGTTGTGGCGAGCCAGGGTGCGAGTGTTACGCCTATGAACCCCGTCATCATACCGCCGGAAGACGTGGCTGAGGCAGTCCGTAGGGCCCCGAACTGGAAAAGTCCGGGGCTAGACGGGCTGCATCATTACTGGCTGAATGTGTTCGTAGTGTGTCACACTGTGCTCGCCCGGCAGTTTCAGGAGGCTCTCGACCAGAAGTCGCTCCTGAGCCTCTTCACTACTGGGATCATTCACTTGGTACCTAAAAACCAGGATACCACAGACCCGAGCAAATACCGTCCCATCACGTGTCTACCCATCATATATAGGATACTGACATCCATTTTGAGCGCGAGAATCACTCGTCACCTGTAATTAAATCAGGTGATGTCACGCGCTCAAAATGGATGTCGAAGCGGTGGTCGTGGTACCAAGGAACCACTCCTCATTGACGCGGTCTATGGCAAAGTGGTAAAACGCAACCATCGGAACTTCTCCGCCGTCTAGATGGACTACAGAAAGGCATTCGACTCGGTGCCTCATACATGGCTAAAGAGGGTCCTTGAGCCGTACAAAATTGACTGTACAGTTAGAGACTTCCTCGGGCAGTGTATGGGGTAGTGGAGTACGATCCTTTGTCATCAGGGCGGGCGGGTGACGGCTGCGGAAAGCCGCATACGGATAAGAAGGGGTATCTTCCAGGGCGACTGTCTTAGTCCAATCTGGTCCTGCCTCTCTTTGAATCCTCTCAGTACTTTGCTGGAGGGCTCCGGGAGGGGATTTCAGCTTTGGAAGGGAGGTACAAAAGTGACCCACCTTTTCTATATGGATGACCTCAAGTTATTCGCCTCCGGTCGCTCCCATCTTATGGAGTTGCTAAACATCACTTGTGAATTTAGCAATTCTATTGGAATGGAGCTGAGGACGGATAAGTGTGCGGTCCTCTATGTTGAGAGGGGAAGGGTTGCTAACTCTGAGGGCACAGACTTATCTATGCCCCTCAACTTAAGGAAGTAGAAGGTGTTTTATGCATGCTTGACCAAAGTGCTTAACATCCTTTTGTCCGGTGTGAATAAGACACACGCATGTAACGGTTGGGTCATGCCGGTCCTCATGTATACGATTGGCATACTCAGGTTGACTCAGAATGAACTTAACGCCCTGGATAGAAAAGTCCGCACTACCATGACGTCCCACAGGATGCATCATCCGAGATCGTCGGTAATGAGGCTGTACTTGCTGCGAAAGTATGGTGGGAGTGGCTTTCTGAGCGCGCTCACCATGCATAATCGCAAAGTGTGCAGCCTCCTTCATTACTTCCTAGTGATATCGGATGATCCATTCTATAATGACGTCATTTATAGTGATAAAGAGCTTAACCCTCTATCCTTAGCCAACGAGCAACGGCAGAAACGGCAGAGCAGTACAAAAATTTCCGACCGGGAGACCGTATGGAAGGAGAAGGAGCTCCACGGGAGATACAATAGGGCTCTACAGGAGCCCTTAGTAAATTCATTCGCCGCCCTCAACTGGCTACGTTTCGGTGACCTCTTCGGGGAAACCGAGGGTTTGTCTGTGCAATATAGGATCGGGTTATTAAGACCAACAACTATCGGAGATACATTCCAAAATGATATCACCGTTGACGTCTGTCGAACCTGTCACCATCCCGGTGAGTCACTTAGGCATGTCATCTCCGGTTGTTCGGCGCTTTCTAACTCTGAGTACTTGCACAGGCACAACCGAATTAATGCCGAATTAATGGTCTATTCAGGCGTTGGCGCCATCGATCATCTGTGTCTACCACTGCGTTACAGCGTATTAGAACAGAAAGGTTACAAGATGAAGGTGAGAGAAACAAGTTCAAATGTAGACTGAAAGAAAATATAAGTGGTTTGGATGAATTATGTATGAAGGAGTTAGACTTGGAGAATGTATGGCAAAATGTAAAGAAAGGTTTAGTGGATGCAGCTACCGAAGTATGTGGTGTTAGTAAGAGGAAGAATGAAAGGAAAAATAATACGTTATGGTGGGATGATGAGATACGTATGGAAGTTGAAGCAAAGAAGAGAGCATGGCTAGATTTACTAGCAACAAAGGCTGGTAATTCTAGCGGTACAAATGATGATATTGAAAGAAAAAAGGCAGTCTTTAAACATCTTAATAAGAGAGTAAAAGAAGTAGTTGAAAGAAAAAAGCAAGAAAGAACGGATAAGAATGATAGAAGAATATCGGATAACTTCCAGGCAAATATTAAAATGTTCTGGAAACTTGTAAGAACTGCCAGGGGACATTCAAAACAGCCTATGATGAATGTTATAAGAGACGAGAATGGCTATATTCTGAAAGATGAAGTTTTGAGTTTAAAGAGATGGAAGGAATATTTTGAAAGCGTGTTTATGAGTGAGGAGACAACGTGTGTACTAAGTGAAGTAGAAACTCCGAAAGAAGAGGAAAGAGGTAGCGAGATAAGTATAGATGAAATAATGAAAGCAATGAAAAGCATGAAAGCAGGTAAGGCTGCCGGATATGATAGAGTTTCACTCGAAATGCTAAGGGCTGGAGAGGAAGTTATGGCAGGCCTGCTGCACACCTTGTTTAATTTATGCTGGGAACTGAAGCGGGTACCGGTAGACTGGTGCAAAGCCGTAATAGTCCCAGTATATAAAGGAAAAGGGTCGCAGCAGGACTGTAAAAACTACCGTGGCATCAGCCTTCTAGCATTGTAGGAAAACTGTATGCTAAGGTACTGATTGAAAGGGTCATGAAAGAAACTGATGGAAAAATTTGGGATGTGCAAGCGGGATTCAGAAAGGGAATGGGATGTACAGATCAAGTCTTTTCCATGCGCATGATCGCGGAGAAGTTTTTGGCCAAAAACCAAAAGGTTTTTTGTGGGTTCATGGACTTGGAAAAGGCCTATGACAGAGTGGATAGGGATGTGCCATGGCAAACACTGAACTCATTTGGGTTGAGCGCTGGCTTGATACAGGCATTGGAGTCTCCTTATAGGGACTCTAGTGCTTGTGTTAGGATCAACGGGGTCTACTCGGACTGGTTTGACATCCATAAAGGTGTCAGACCTAAGGGCCTAAAAAGAGCTGTGTGGCTTCCCCGTGGCTGTTCAACCTATTTATGGACAGTTGTTTGTAAAATTTGAAAGTTGAAGAATGCGGATTAAGAATGGGTGAGTTAACCGTCAAATGCCTTTTGTACGCCGATGATCAAGTTATCCTTGCGTCGTTGGCGGCCGAGTTGCAAAAGATGGTTACATTAATGAACAGATCATTAAAAGAAAGGGGTATGAAAGTGAACGCAAGTAAGACGAAGGTTATGGTTTTTGAAAGAGAAGAAAGTAAAACGATTTGTGAAATAAGAATAGAAGGGGGAGTTGATCGAGCAAGTAGATGAGTTTGTATATTTGGGCTGCGTATTTAGCAGGGATGGGAGATATGATAAGGATATAGAACGACGAGTGAATGCGGGAAATAGAGTAAATGGGGCCCTGCACTCTATTGTGAAGAGTCAAAATGTGTCAAAAAAGGCACGTATGGCAATTCACAATGCTGTGTTGGTCCCTACTTTAACTTATGGTAGTGAAAGTTGGGTGTGGCAGAAGAAGCATGAGAGTAGAATCAACGCAGTAGAAATGCGGTCCTTAAGGAGTATGTTAGGGCTGAATCTGAACGACAGGGTAAGAAATTGTGTAATAAGAGAAGAGTGTGGTTTGCAAGATGATGTGACCAGGATTAAGAAAGGAATGCTTCGGTGGTTTGGTCATGTGGAAAGAATGAATGAGGAAAGAGTGACAAAGAAAATTTATGTTGCAGAAGTGAATGGCAGAGTCGGAAAGGGACGTCCTAGGCGAAAATTTATCGACCAAATTGGCGATTTATTGAAAACGGGCTAAATTAGGAGTACCCTGAACCGACGAGCATGTATGCGTAGGTGTATGGATGTGAAGGAGGCGAGAGAGGTGTGTCAGGATCGTGCCAAATGGAAGTCTGTAGTCTCTGCCTACCCCCTCTGGGTGACAGGCGTGAGTGTTTATGTATGTATGTTGCTTTGGACCGGGCCATCATCACAGACAGGACCATTCTTGCGAATAAGCCTGATATTGTGCTGATGGACCGGGCACAGTCAAGGATATTTTTGGTCGACATTACCATTACATATGATGAGAACCTCGTGAAAGCCGAAACAGATAAGCAAACAAAATGTCTGGACCTGGCTCACGAGGTGACCGAAATGTGGGGTGGTCTGCCGACCGAAATTATTCCTGTAGTCGTCTCTGTGAATAGGCTAATCCCGGTCAGCGTCTCGGGTCATCTGAGGCGACTGGGGCTCCGTGACGGACCGCTCCGGGCTCAAATGCAGAAGGCGGTGCTCCTCGATACCGCCCGCATTGTCCGCCGGTTCTTTCCCTTACCCCTAACCCTCGGCCGTTTGGTCTCCCCTGCCGAGGGCTTCCATATGGTTGGGCTTTTATTTATTTATGTATTTTTTATGTACTTATTTTATTTTATTGTTATTTATGTATATTTATTATTCTTATTCACAATTATACATTTATGGAACCCAACCAGATGAGAAAACCATGTCGATATCTCCAAAAAAAAAATATGTTTACGTTTATCTAATCGCGAGACGTTTATCTTATCTTACTTTTCTAATTCATTATAATAATCCCTTCGTATTCTTAGAAATTTTAAATTTAATAAACATTTTGCTACATAATATTCAACTTCTTTACTTAATCCTTTGCCTTTACGGCCTATCGAAAGTATACCGGTGAACATAGTCCATAGTTCATATATGAATATATGTCATAGAAGGATATTTGCCATAGGTGCCACGCTTGGCAACGCACTTTTTTTGTTCACCTGTTACCAGGTAATTTTATTAAAGAATAAGGACGACAAACGAGTACACAGTCCACTTGATGGTAAGTAGATGATTTCTCTTTCTTTAATCTTTTCATTATTAAATTTCTTTCATTAATCTTCTCTATTTTTATTAATTCCATCACATCTAATATTGATTGTTCGTACCATCTGTATGCTGATGACCTACAAATTTATGTACAGTCTGACATTTCTGACATCCATTATGCGATTAACAAATTGAATTTAAATCTCAAGTCAGTCTGTGATTGGTCTATGCGTTTTGGAGTGTCTGTCAACCCTACGAAATGCCAAGCGATGATTGTGGGTAGCTCAAGGATGCTTGCTAAAATAGATGCCGCTAGTCTACCTCCCGTCTATTATAATGATCGTCTGATACCGTTCTCTCCCTCAGTTAAAAATCTAGGTCTCCATATCGATAGTACTCTGTCCTGGGGGGTTCATATCTCCGAAACATGTCGTAAAGTCTCTGGGTCTTTACGTTCACTTTATCGATTGAAAAATTTTCTCCCCTTTAAGACTAAAATTATGCTTGTACAGTCACTTATACTACCAATCATTGATTATGCAGACGTGTGTTACCCGGATTTAAACCAAAATCTTCTCAACAAGCTAGAGCGCCTTCTCAACAATTGCGTCAGATACATTTTCAATCTCCGTAAATTTGATCATATTTCTCACTATCGCTCTCGCCTAAAATGTCTTACTATTAAACAGAGGCGTGACTCTAGAATTTTGCTTGTTCTCTTCTCTATCTTAAATGATCCATCCACTCCTTCTTATCTCAAGGAAAAATTTCAATATATTTCCCTAACGCATGATAGAACTCTGCGTTCCTCATATAATAATAAACTAAGTATCCCTCTACATTTTACTAATTTTGTTGGTAAATCCTTCACAATTCAGGCTGCACTGCTCTGGAACTCCTTGCCCGATGACGTCAGAAAAACATCTAATAAGACTGCTTTTAAAAGATTGGTACATAAGCATTTTATGAAAATATTAGATAATAGTTAATATGGTTAATTTTGGTTACCTTTGTTGTTATTTTATTTATAGGTTTATATTATATATCTATTTGTATTTAAAATATGTATATATTTATGTATCTATGAATATGTATGTATATATTATATATTATCTGTATTATATTTTGGAGTATATAAGTTTATTGAATTTGTATATATAATATTAGTTTGTTTTTAAGTTTATCAGTAGTTTTTTTTCCTTGATTTACTCTATTGTTCATTTTATTTTGTCACCTATCACATAATTTCCACACGTCCCGGGTTGACTGGGAGAGAATGCCTAATGGCATTAAGTCCGCCCTTTGTAATCTTTTTTATGGTGCAATAAAGTGTAAATAAATAAATAAATAAATAGATGCTGTGGCCCATAGACATCTACATTTATCCTTGATTAAGAATCAAAACGCATATGCGTTGTCACCCCTGAGGATAAAGATTTCCATCTTTATCATCATGCCTGGTTTCTAAAAGAAGGATCTCCGGATCTCTACACTCACCATACGAAACACAGCAGTATTAAGCTGTTATTTTACGCTGATATTCTCCATGAGCGTGACCCTACCCTGGTCGAGCCGACCCATTCGTGTTACAATCGTAATATAGCTGCAACATGGCTCTACGACGGTAAAATTTGTTACATATTAATTTAGTGAAGGCGTGAGAGAATTTCTCGCTCATTAAATTCAGTAATTTTTATAACAGTCAACATAAGGATTTGCTGAAATTATATTGTGGCCCCCGATAGACAGCAAAGGCGTGGATTGGCGGGAAGTAATATCTAAGGTGTAAGGAGTCTGACAAACGTTATTCATCTTTTTTACACAACTAAGGATGACAGACACAGTCTACTTGGTGGTAGGTGAAAACTGTGACTCACATCACCATTAACAATGACTATGCGGATGTGTCGTCACCCCTGAGTACCAGAATGGAATGCCTCGTAACCAGTAAGAAGGGTCTGTCACAAAACATGGTTCTACGCCACCTGTGTCCACCGTATTCCAGCATGTTTTACCAGAGAGTCACTACGTCAAAAGGTTGCCACACGATAACATTGTTTCCCAACAGTTATCGGTTTTTAAGCTCTATGGCCGACCCATTAGCTACTTTAACTTAGGGATCCCTAAAATATGCGATGGTTAATATTAAATGAAACTATATAAATAAATAAAATTTAAGTGTCTGCTTGCATTGTCAAAATAACAGCTTATTACCTAACGCATATGAAAGTATAAACGGTAATTATTGTTCCGGCTAATCTCCGAATTGGCTGGACCGATTTTGACGGGATATTCACTGGCAGATAGCTGATGTTATAAGGAGTAACTTAGGCTACTCTTATTTTAGAAAAATAATTAGGGTTCCGCGCAAATAAATTAAATCCCCCATTTTCACGTGATCAAAGTCGCGGGGAACAGTTTGTAATAAATAAAACTCTTCGCCAACAAGAAGCATCATAACGTCAGTGTAAATATTTATAGCAAAGAAAGTGTTAAGCATCTTATGGGTTAACTTTTACTCTTTGTTAAAATTTAATTATCTTTAATGGAAGCATATTTCAACGCTGAAGTTTTAACGACTTTATGATTTCATTTTCAGGCTCGCAGCACCGCCGTGAAAAGTGAGTATAAACTATGAATAACACTTCTTATTAACATTTACATTCGCGGTTTTAAAATGTATTTGTGTTTATAATCCTTTGATAAAATAGCCACTACTTTTTTATTAGAGAAAGAGAGAGAGAGAGAGAGGATATCTTCAAAAAAGTATCGGTCCAGTTGTTGTAATGGGATTTTTATCCACTTAAACCTCCTCTTTCTTAAGTACCTAGCACGACAGGAACGCATTACTTCATGGTGCTGGTACTCCTCCTCATTACTGCTTTACGTAACTATTCCTCAGTTTCTTCTTAAGCCACTACTTAAATCAGTGGTTCTTAATCAGGGGTTTGTGAACCACTGGTCGATTCTGAAGGCACCCAAATTGTCTGTCAATTCATCATACAAGTCTCTCAATTATAAAAAAACGATGTAATAAAATTTTGAAGATAAAGTTATCGACTATACATTACACTATATTATCCTTCATCACTAAAAGGTTAAGAACCGCAGACTTGTAGATCATAGGATAATTGGCTTAAAAATGTTTTGGCCTCAATGAACTATTATTACTATGTCTAAATAACATTTTTATTTTTAATAATAATTTTTTATTTCATTACCTTTTCCATATAATAATTACTGATATATGATTATTATTAATTTTACCTTCTTCATTTTATTTCTAATGATTATAAAATTCTAAAACGCAATAAGTCCACCCTTTGTAACCAGGCCAGAGTCGCGGCCGAAGAGGCGCTAGTCAAATTCAAAATCAAACATAAAATATGGAGAACATTTGTGATGACGTCATACAGTCTATGTTACCCGTGAAAATTATGATAAATCAATTATATTGTCATTTGTGGAAATTCGATGACTAGTTTCGAAGTAATGGGTGAATGTATAACAGTAAACAGATATCCTTACATCTATATAAAAAAATAAAATTGAGGTGTCTGTTTGTAATGTCAAAATAATAGCTTTTTACTGAATCCATATGAAAGTATATTCGATACTTATAACAAAAATTAATTTGGAAATTTTTGTCTGTCTGTTTGTTCCGGCTAATCTCCGAAACGACTAAACCGATTTTGCCGGGACTTTCGCTGGCAGATAGCTGATGTTATAAGGAGTAATTTAGGCTACTTGTATTTTAGAAAAAAATACGTGTGGCACTCGGTGACTGCCGCGGTAAAGCTATTGCATAGCATTTTTTATCAAATTATGCAATTATAATTATTTATTTATTTTATTTATGCAGTTAAGTCTTTGATATTAAATCAAGTTACACTTTTTGAGCGTGGTAACCGATAAGAAAACAAATTTTTTTCTCTTATTGAATAAATGAGAAGTTAATATTGTTTAAAATATTTTTAATATCTTACAATACATGTAGGTTATTCAGGAATTTTTATCATTGAGTTAGCAGCTAGTGTACACGCATACGTCTAGTCGCACGCAAACAAACACCGTGCCTAGTCAGACGAGTGCCGAAGTATGCCGAACTGAAACGACGTTAGACGATGCACGGCTTTCAACGCCACACCTCCGTGCCCGTCGGAGTGGGGAGCGTGAGGTTTTTTTTCGTTACGGAATTTCTGGATTCGGTCCCCGCGCTCAAGGCCCGCGATAGAAGCTATGCAATAGCTTAAAAATCTAAGGGACCGCGCAAAAAAGACAACTCGTTTACTCCAATCATAATCAATTCCAAGCGTACTAAGCCGCAAGGTACAGCTAGTTACAGGGTTATTTTGCAATAATCCGCCGAATTTGCAGTGCGTGCGTGTGCGTGTGTGCGCGTGTGCGCGTGTGCACGTGTGCGCGCGCGTGTGTGTGTGTGTGCGTGTGTGCGCGTGTGCGCGTGTGCACGTGTGCGCGTGTGCACGTGTGCGCGTGTGCGCGTGCGCGCGTGCGTGCGTGCGTGCGTGCGTGCGTGCGTTTCACTTCCTCAGAGTTTCTTCTTTTATTTCCTTGTTGCCATTTCTTACACTTGCCGGATTCGGAATGTTTGAGCACAAAAAACGCCTTTCTTATAGGCAATTCTGACTAATCTTTTTTTTTTTTTATTTAATATTCTTTATTGCACACCATATAAAAAATTGCTAATTATATATACAAAAGAAGTATGCAATGGGCGGTCTTATTGCTGATAGCAATTTCTTCCAGACAACCAGTGAATGGACAGGATTACACAAAAAATTACAAGGGTAGGGCACATTTGTGTGATAAAAAAAAAGAATACACATTTCATATATATATATATACACGTAACAAAACATACATAGAGTACAAACATATATACATACAAAAAATATATATTTAATTATTTAACTAAATGCAATCAATATACTACATATATATTATATTAAACGACTAGTGTGGGAGCGAAGTGCAAGGTAATGGTTTTTTTACTAGTTTTTTAAAAACCGGTAGGGACGGAGCGCGTTTGACTGCCAATGGGAGTTCATTCCATAAACGAACGGCCTGTACAGTAAAAGACTTGTTCATAAATTTACCAGTATGTAATCATAATTCTTAAATTTTGCACACGGCACAAACGGATTGCACACGGCACTAATGAATTTCCGTCGACCAATCAGACCGCAAGGCGACTTTTTCTATGGAAAACTTACAAATGTCTTTTATTTTTTGGTAAAACATCCCTTACAAAGCTTTTTATACATTTCTGGTATTAGAACTAACTTATATTTATCATATTACACATTAAACATTCTTATAAACCTTAATTTATGCCTTAAAATAATGGAAATAAGTGACGCGGTCTTCTTACGGTATAGCTCCCTAGTAGCTAAGCTTTTTGCAGGCGTTAGCGCACTGTGATATATATCAAGGATCTCCTAGGTGTGCGTTGTTTGCAGTTAGCAGTGGCTGTAAATGACCGCCGGTACGACATACTCCGCCGAACGTTGAGTCCCGTGATTCCGTGAGGCGTCGAGGTCACCGGCCCCTAGGTGATTCTTGGGCACTTTATGCGCTCCGAGCATCCTGTGCCTAGTCGCGACATAAAGTGCCACCGTTGCACTTCCCCCAACCCTTTTGGTGTACAAAAGGGGTAGGCAGTGCCCCAAGTGTCGAAAGCCATAGACTTTTATCTCCATACTTAGATAGGGCCTTTTAGATTACGACTGACGTGTTAGGGCAGTAATATGTCAGGTAGGGACAAGGGGGAACCACCCCCAAACCCAAAATACCGCCGGATAAGAAAGGTGTGTTAGAGAGACCGCTTGTAATTAGGGATATGATGAACCCGGAGCGCACCAGAACGGTGCCAGCGTTCTCCCATATCCCTATGCGGAAACCCGTCTCGCCGCGGAAGGAGCCCGCAACGGGCGTCGCGCTCACGCCAGCCGTGTCTGAGCACACGGTTAGGCAGGAACCGTCGCCCCAACAACAGCGGGCGAAGAAAACGGCCAGACGCCACACGCCGCCAGAGACCGAAGCCTCACTATTTGAGAAGAGGCAACCATCAGACGAAGCTCCATCCTCATCTGAAGATGAGAAATACCATCAGGTGGTGACAACGAAGAAGGTGCTTAGATCACCACCGAAGTCGCCTTCTCCACCACAACCCCCCCTCGCTCTATATCACCAGACCGATGTAGCCGTGACTCGGCTCAGTATGAGCAGGGGGGTGAAGAATCCTACAGCTGGGGGTCGACTACCTATGCAACCCTGGCATCATCCGCCGGCAGATCATCGCCGGTGGCAACTACTAATCCGTCCGGGCTCCCGCAGGATGATGGTCAACGACCATCTACCAGTTATGCCCATATGGTAGCTGCACCAGCAGTACCACGTCCACAACCGGCGGCAGTGCCTACAGACAAGCCTGCCGACCAGGAGAAAGCGAGATATCCACCAATAGTAGCTGAGTGCCTACCGGACTGGACGAGGCATTTCAAGGAGCTCAACAGAATGTTGGGCCACCCCTTAAATGCCCGTCCGTTCGGGAAAGGCGTGCGGTTCACGCCACAAAGCGCCAACGAGTTCCGTACGGTACAGCGCTATATGGTGGAGCTGACCAAGGAAACACCAACGCTGTCCTGGTACTGCTATACCCCGGAGGAGGACAAGCCCACCAAAGTGGGCATCCGGGGTCTACCTATGGGCACGGACATCAAGGCAATAGAGGAGGCCATAAGGGCAAAAGGCTTCCCTATCAAATATGTCAAGGCAATTCCACCACGTAGAGGCAGACCTGGCTGCATCTACTTTGCCCAACTAGACCACCTGAGCCTGGAGCAGCTCCAGAATTTATATAACACCGACGAACTCCTCTTTATGAGAGGGGTCGTCATAGAGGCCTGGCAAAGGAAAGCAGGACCGGCTCAATGCCACCGCTGCCAGGCATTTGGACATGCATCCGCAAACTGCTTCAGGCCAGTGAGATGTGTGCGCTGTGCCGGGGAGCACATTGCGAGCCTATGCCCTAGGGGTAGGGAAGAGGAACCCAAATGTGCCAACTGTGGAAAGAACCACACGGCAAACGACCGCCGCTGCCCAGTCCTGAGGAGGACTGCTAGAAGGCAGGGGATTACCTTACCGGGGCTACTCCCGGAGGACCCTAAAAGGATCCCCCAGAGTCGCCCGAAAGCTGTTACCATCCAGCAAGACGGGTGGGCTACCATTACTGGGAAGGGCAGGCAATCCGGCCCCCCCCACCCGTAAAACCTAAAGAAACGGTGGAACCCACTGAGATAAGGGCAACCACCGGGGCGACTCTACAGCTTCCCGCCAACCCTGCCACAGAACGGCAACCCTCTAAGAAGAGGAGGCGGGAGAGGAGCAGGAAAAAGTCGCAGCCTCCTCAGGCTGTAACCTCTACCCCGACACCATCAGCACCAGTAGCCTTAAAGGCGCAGATTACTCGGGAGTCGACCAAAGAAGTGGGTAGAGTACCAGAAAGGGCCCTACCAGAACGTAGAGCCCGCTCTACAGCTAGAGCGCGCTCTACCCACAAGCCAAGAGGGCAGGACCAGGAACATCCGCACCCGAGACAATTGCCAACGCCTTCATACAGGAGAACACCCGCCACCGGCCTCGAAACAGCAGATGCGATACAACGTTTAGTTGGTATTGCCATCGAGGTCGGCACGCAAGTCCTGGCCGATATCAGAGCCGGGACAGACCCAATAACAGCAATTATGAAGGCGCTGGCAAATCTATTAGCCCGGCATTACAGAGGAGAGTAATCTGCGCCTCCTCTATTGGAACCCGGGCGGAATACAGCAGAAGCTTCATGAACTCCGCACAGTCGCCCAGCAACAGGATTTGCATATTATATTGCTGGGCGAGACAAAACTTAATCCAAAGACGCATATTAAGCTGCCTAATTACCATCTATACAGAAGGGACGAGGTCACCCCCCAGGGGGCCGCCTTTAGAGGGACGGCGGTTCTTGTGAGGAGGGACATCGTCCACCAAGAGCTGGAATTACCATCCTTCCAGACTATGCGCTCTATCGGCATAAGAATGGAGGCGGCGGGCGAGGAACTAAGGATCTACGCAGCATACCGCCCGCCAGGGACTCCATTCTGCTCCTCAGACATCCGGACAGTGATGGAAGGCGATACACCTACCATAATCGCCGGGGACCTAAACGCCAAACACCCGGCGTGGGGGTCCAGAGTGATCACCCCGCCGGGTCTTGCACTATATGAAGACTCAGAGAGGAACAACTATGACGTTTTAGGTCCCGAAGAACCAACCAACGTTCCAACAGATCCGAAGCAACATCCGGATGTATTAGACATCGTGCTCTCTAGGAACGTCAACTACCCGGTAGTGGTAGAGGTGCTATACGACCTGAGTTCACAGCACCTCCCGATTCTGATAACCCTTGGCACTAAGGCGGTGACTACGCCGCCCAGAGTATTTAAGACACGTATTGACTGGAGGCGCTATGCACAACATCTGCAAGCGAGACCTCCAGTTCACCAACTTATCAACACAGCGGACGACGTAGAGGCCGCTGCAACCAGAATTACCAAAAACATCCAGGAGGCCCTCCACGCGGCTTCTACGATCGTCCCGATCACTGGAAGGCGAGACGATCTGCCGCGGGATATAAGTGTCATGATTAAACGCAAAAGAGCACTCAGGAGACTCTGGGCGCGTACTCGCTGCCCAAGACTAAAAGCACAACTCAACACCTTATCGGAGGAGCTGTCGGTGGCAGTCAGGGCTCACAGAGGAGAGGCCTGGGAGCGGCGCATTTGGAAGGCGGAAGAACAAAATGCGTCGCTCTATAGACTGAACCGACAGCTAACCAAAACCAGACCTCCCGTTTGCCCGCTTACTAACAGTGCGGGCGAACGTTGCTATGATGCCAAGGGCAGAGCGGATATCCTAGGAGAGCACTTCGAGGAGAAATTTATGCCGAATCCTGCAAGTGCGGAGTACATGGAGCTTCATGCCATAAAGGAGAGTCGCGTACAGGAGTTCCTGTCGTCGCCCACGCCGCCTCTTGCAGGAGAGTGGTTCATCTCCCCCGCTGAACTGCGGAGGACAGTAACCCGCCTGCAACCGAGGAAGGCGCCTGGGCACGACGGGATTACCAACGCTGCACTCCGACAGCTGCCCTATAAAGTCCTAGTAGAGATTGGTCGACTCTACAATGGGATATTGCGGACATCTCACTTCCCGGAGGAATGGAAAAAAGGCAAAATTATCGTCTTGCCGAAACCCGGGAAGGACAGGCGTAGAGCTGCCAGCTACAGGCCGATTACGCTATTACCGCACATAGCTAAGCTGTTTGAAAGATTGCTGCTAAGACGTCTCCGTCCGTGCATCCAACTTCGGGCGGAGCAGCACGGATTCAGGAGGGGTCACTCTACAGTCACACAGCTGACTCGAGTGCTGCACCTGCTTGCGGCAGAGTACAATCGCGGCCGCATATCGTTGGGCGTCTTCCTCGATATCGAGAAGGCGTTCGACCGGGTGTGGCA
Organism: Parnassius apollo; assembly: GCA_907164705.1. Taxonomy (NCBI): domain Eukaryota; kingdom Metazoa; phylum Arthropoda; class Insecta; order Lepidoptera; family Papilionidae; genus Parnassius; species Parnassius apollo. The sequence goes on from CAJQZP010001697.1 coordinate 3,314,770, forward strand.
CTCAGGATTACTATACAAACTGCACGAACAGACCAGTGTCCCCCCTGCTATGTTGCGGTTAATGGCGTCTTTCCTGGAAGACAGGAAGTTCTACGTCTGCGTAGAGGACGCCGAGTCCGCAACAAGAACCATCAGTGCCGGCGTCCCACAGGGCAGTTGTCTGTCTCCAGTCCTGTACGCGGCTTACACGAATGATATACCAACATTGGCAGGCAGGCTGCAAGAATGGGAGGACGACGTCGAGCTGGCGCTATATGCGGACGATAGCGCCTATTTCACCTCGTCCGGAAGAGCCCATATAGCCACTGCCAAAATGCAGCGTCTGCTGGACCTGTTGCCACCATGGCTGAACGAGTGGAGGATGGTCGTCAACGTTGGTAAGACGACCGCTCTGCTCACCCGCCGCCTCAGAAACTTACCACCACCACTAACTCTCGACGGCCAGAAGATCGCGTACGAGAAGGCCGTGACATACCTCGGGTGCCGGATCGACCGGGCGCTGCGCATGACTGCGCACGTCGACTTCGTCGTCCGCAAAGCCAGATGTGCGCGGACGATGCTTCGTCCGGTCCTGGCATCCAAGCTGCCCATAAAGACCAAGCTCCGGATATACAAGATGTATATCCGGACTATTACCACCTACGCTGCTCCGGCCTGGTATGCGCTTCTGAGTGACACCCAGAGGCGGCGATTACAGGCTCAGCAGAACCTGTCATTAAGGACGATTGTCGGAGCAGGTCGTTACGTCCGGAATGACGTTATAGCGGCCGATCTGAAAGTCGAGACCATCACCGACTTCGTGGCCCGGTTAGCGCGCGGCATGTTTGACCGTGCCGATAACGGGCCACATGAACACCTGAACGGCTTTGCGCCGTTACATACCCGACCACCGGACGGGCGACCTCTTCCAAGAGAACTCCTCTCTATATGTGATTAGAGAGTTGAGTAACAACCCACAATGCCGCAGAAAGGCCAACTTAGACTTTGATAACCTCTACAGATTACCTCCCTTTCCGTAGTCGGTGAACTACGGAAAGCAAAAATTCTTATCCGGCTACATAATATATGCAGCATAACCACGCCAAGATAGGCAACAAGTGACTGCCCCATAGTTATGGGGTATGAGGATATCCGGGTAATGGGGTATACCCCGAGGCCCGATACCTGCACGTACTTAGGTACGTGCGGAAGACATCAACTTAACTTAACTAGCGCACTGCGCCCTCCTTTCTGCCAAGGAGGGTCGCGTTCGTATACGGCTTAGAGATCTCTAGTCAGATCGTTAAGCCAATTCCTAAAAGGTTGGGCTTAGTGGGTAAAAGTCACCACATAACCACGCAGCCGGCTGCGTGGTATGCTATGAGCATTCCCAACCTCCCTCCCCCGCTTTCCGGAGGGTTGCCCATATTTGCTTCGGGCGCAAAAAAAAAAAAGTTAGCGCACGTAGCGCCGCCATGCGACAGGAATGTACAACACTTATCATGATAACAATATCACGCTTGCTAATCAGAATACACTTACACATTTTATCGACTAAGTCTTAGCATAGTTCTAATTTATAATAGAAAACGAAATTAAACAAGTAATTAAAATCACGTATCGTCGCTATCTACCTTTACGTAATTTTAAATTACAATAAATGCAAAGTTAAATAAGTAATTAAATTCACATTTCGTTGCTAATACTCTTAACGTAGTTTTAGATTACAATGAGAACAAAATTAAATAAGTAATTAAATTCACATTTCGTTACTAACATTCTTTATGTAGTTTTAGATTACGATAAGAATAAAATTAATAAGTAATTGAATTCACATTTCGTCGCTAACAATAGTATTTAGTACAGTCTGATAGCTTTTTTGTTTTTAAATTTTTTAATTTAAGGCTTAATTTACAAAACGTAATATTAATTGGTCTAGTTTTTTCTCTCTTCCTACCTAGTCTTAAAGCTGATTCTATATCTTGTAAGGTACAATTTGCGTACAAGTGTTCATTTAAAAATTTAATAATATTATTTTCCAAATCTTCATAGTTTTTTTCGTTTTCCTCTAGCCCAAATAAAACTATGTTTTTCATCCGTATTTGTCTTTCTATCTTTTATAATGCATTTTGTTGGTTATTAATAATTCATTTTTTGACATAATTTCCTTAAATTTTAAGTTCATATTTTCAATGATAGGATTTGAAATATTTTCTTATAAACTTTTTAATTATTTTCTATGTTCCGTCCTGCATTTTCTTAAGCATATTTGCTATTTCTTCCATATTGATGAGTGATTTTATTTATTTGGATGTTATTAAGCGACCTCCTGTGTCAATTTACTATATTTTTATTGATTGTATTTGATTCATTTCGGTTTGTATTAGTTAATATCTTTAAACTCCGCTAGATGGGTTTTACACCTAACTTCATCTAATCAAAAATAGATGGCGCAAAACTTGATAAACTATTTTTTATGATTCAACGTATTGGTAGTTTGTTTAATTTCATAGGTTATAATTTTGAAAATACAATTATTCACTTATTTTCACCTAATTTTTAGTTTCTTTATATTTCATAAGTTTCCTTAAAGCGAAATATTAATGTGGATTTGCTTCACTTTAACTATTTAATGTTATGATATATATATATATATATCTATATATATATCAAAAATATAGATAAATATTTAATGATTTATGGTTATAAAGTTCGAAAAGTTCACTTACATATTTAAGTCTGAATTAACGGTTTTCTTTTTCACACTGATGTTACACTATTACTTGTCTAACTTAAACACTATTGTATTCATTTAGTAACACAAATTTTAACTTCTTTTGACAAGAATAATAAATTTTAAATTCAATTTAAGTACGGAGCTAACGTGTTTACATGACATGCAGCGCGCTCTCCTCAAAATATTACATTAGATTGGGATAAACTCAAATAAATGTAGAATGTCTTATTTACTTGTATTTTCAAAAACTGCAGTAACGGTATATTATTAAATTATTATTTATATATTTGAGCTTAAGTTTAAATATTTGGCTACTCTTTGAAAAATGACCCTGTATAAATAAATGCTAACTTCTTGTAGCTTCGCCACAGTCACGTAAATAGCGTCACATATTAAGGTGATTAAAAATATGTTTTAGCCACGGCGGCGTCTACATCCAAGAACCCATGGGTAGTGCACCTCCGTATTGCCGTATCCACGAGTGGTCATCTGAGAACGTGCGTGGGCTCCCTCATTGACAACCGCTGGGTGCTTACCGCTGCCAGTTGCATGGAAAAGTAAGTCCTTTCCTGTTAACATTTTAAATAAATTTACTATACTCTATCCTAGAAGAGGATAGAATAACTTTTATTCAAAAAAAATTGTTACATAAACTTATTGGATCTAATTTCTTAGGGTTCCGTAGTCAACTAAGAATTCTTATAGTTTCGCCATGTCTGTCTGTCCGTCTGTCCGTCCTCGCTTAATCTCTGTGACCGTTAGCACTAGAAAGCTGAAATTTGGTACCAATATGTGTATCAATCACGCCGACAAAGTGGTAAAATAAAAATTAAAAAAAAATGTTTTATTAGGGTAGCCCCCCTATATGTAAAGTGGGAAGTGATTTTTTTTAATTTCAGCCCTAACGTGTGATATGTTGTTGGAAAGGTATTTAAAAATGAATAAGGTTTTACTATAATCATTTTTTGATAATGTCAATAATTTCGGAAATTCGGAAATAAAAAAAATTCTGAAAAGTAGAACTTTATAAGGACTTTCTAGGAAAATCATTTTGAAGTTGGATGGAAACAACAGTACCCACTACCGGGAGCAATTGCGGGAGCGCGGAGCGCTGCTGAGGCGCGAACATAATGGATATCCTTACCTTTAAACTCATAAGTGGGAACACTTATTGTGACGGACGGGAAACTACGGAACTCTACACTGAGCGTGGCCCGACACGCTCTTGGCCGGTTATTTTAATTTACAACTGGTTTGGAAAATATCTCCTGGCAAGAACCAGCGAGAAACCTACTGGGATAATATTTTTTTAAACATTTAATACTCATATATAAAAAATAAAAATACGTGTGGCACTCGGTGACTGCCGCGGTAAAGCTATTGCATAGCATTTTTTATCAACTTATGCAATTATAATTATTTATTTATTTTATTTATGCAGTTAAGTCTTTGATATTAAATCAAGTTACACTTTTTGAGCGTGGTGAACGATAAGAAAACAATTTTTTTTCTCTTATTGAATAAATGAGAAGTTAATATTGTTTAAAATATTTTTAATATCTTACAATATATGTAGGTTATTCATAAATTTTTATCATTGAGTTAGCAGCTAGTGTACACGCATACGTCTAGTCGCACGCACACAAACACCGTGCCGAAGTCTGCCGAACTGAAACGACGTTAGACGATGCACGGCTTTCAACGCCACACCTCCGTGCTCGTCGGAGTGGGGAGCGTGAGGTTTTTTTTTTCGTTACGGAATTCCTGGATACGGTCCCCGCGCTCAAGGCCCGCAATAGAAGCTATGCAATAGCTTAATAATATTTGTTTGTTCGTATTTTATGCGCTGCCATACCGTTGATCAGATTGCAACATATTGCTTGCACTTCCGGCTATACTACACTAAGGCTATAGGTTCACCCCCCCGAACGGGTTCCCGCCTTGTCGTGGCGGGGGCTTAGAAGCCGTGGCTTGGTCACCCACGGCGAAACAAAGAGGAACCCATATGGCTGGTCCGAGGTGGAGGGCCGGCCCGAGGTGGCCACTCCGAGTGGGCTTGGGAAGCCCACTTCGGATGTGTGTTGGTGGACTGCGGTGAGAGGTGTGTCCTCCCCACCTACCGCTGTAGCCGAGGTGGAGTCGCGGAGGAAGAGGAGTGTTGGTATGGCGATGCGCCACTCGCCCTATCCTCCGCGACTCAAACGGGGCCGCACCGTTGATGCGGTGGTGATGGGGCTGCGGGGGGAGAGGATTGTCGGTATTGCGAGGCGCCGCTCTCCCTATCCTCCGCAGCCGAATTTTGGTTGGCGGCGGAGCCATAGACCAGATCCGCCGCTGGGGTCTGGAAGGCTAGTACTTCTAAGTGCTCGTTATTCCTGGCCCCATGGCCTTCGCGCATCGGACGCGGGGGCGTCTGTTGCGCAGATGTAATTGGAGGCCGTGGAGGAAGGCGTGCCATGTGTTCTGGTGCGCCTTACTTGGAAAGGAGAACGGAGAGGAATATTCCTCTCCCGATGAGGTGCTGCCATGGGGCGGCAGTCGCTGGTGGGGCCGCGGATGTGTGCGAAAGCGTTCCCGTAGCCCTGCCAATATGCGACGAAGGTGGAACACCATGGGGTTTTAGTCGGTGCGAGTCCGACATAACCTGTCCTTGCCCCCGCGAGGCGGGTATGCGTAGGCGTTTCCCCATGTTAAAAAAAAAAAAGGCTATAGGTTCAGTTGGACCTGATAGGTGGCGATATTGTAGAATCCAGACATTACCCGTGCGAAACTGCTACTGCGATGCTAAAGTTAAATATATTTCTTTCTTAACACAAACCTCCGAGGGACTCTTTATAATTTAAGTCCTAAAATGCAATTCTCTGATGGTCTAATGATTTATAAGTATAGCTTCCAATAGATGGCGGTATAATCACCTCGATTACGTCAGACGTAAAATACCCAGACAGTTGTTTATTGTTTATTTAATTTCAAAACTCTTGTGGCTTACAGAAAAACCTTTAATTTTACATGCAAAAAATATTTAAAAAAATCATCCACTTGTAACAAACGAATTAATAGGTATCACTTATGAATTAATAATTAAAAATAATAATCATAAATTAAACAATTATTCAATATTGGTGTTATAAAATCTCTAAGCCTTTATCAGCTCGACGACTGGCGGCGTCAAAGGTGCAAGACGTCTGATTCTGAGACCGTCATTCCGTCTGCTAAGCGTGACGATTAATGCAAGTCCTTGTCTAGACCTTGATGATGATGATGAGTAGCTTCGTTAATGCATAAAATGTATTTTATGAAATTCATATTGAAATACCCAATATCCATGAAAGGAAAAACAATTATATGCATTAGTGACGGGTTGGTGCTGGTTTTGATGGGTTCACATTTGATCCTCTTGATCAGGTGTTATATCTTAAGATGTATATTATACGTATGTATAATATTGATATATTATACATACATATATTGATATTATTTTGATCACAATAGTGATCAAAATAATATCAATTTTTTTATGTGAAGTGTGTAGAGGCGCATAGGCCCTTTCATGATCGTTGAAAAACAGATTAAAGATATGACGTGGCGTATCAGGTTTTGTGTCACATCACTGTATCGTGATACAGATCAAAATACGTCTTCGTGTATTCGATACGATGTGTATAAGATACGGTATCACAATGGCGTATCACATGTTCTCCTATAATATTGTGTCCAGACTACCGATTATAAGGCACGTCCGTGTTACTTGACGAAAACACGATACACATAGAACATCAAATGTGGACCAGGCATTACAATACTTACGAAAGTCCTGTCTAGACGTAACTTACATATTATATTTAGACAAATTTAGATGAACATGTATACGAGTATTTACTGCTACCCTTAAACATGATGTCTGTTGTTGAAAAGGAACTCAGGTTGGACGTCCTCTCAATCCGGCCGCGAAGGACCAATTGAAAAGGACCAGGGTTCGGGGTCCCTCTTGATCCTGAAAAGGACCAATTGAAAGGGACCTAGCGGATCGGGTACTAAGAAACAGGAATCGAGGCTTCTCTCGATCCGGCCTCCTATCACGCCTACGTTGGGTTCGGGAACAACGTATGTGATCTCCGCAACGGAGTAACACACTAGGGCGATAACCTCTTCCTTTTCAGCAAGTAGGTTCAGACGGGGATTACGGGTCTTCCGAAGTCGTCCCGGTCCCGACGCCTTAATTCTTCGATGTGGACTGTATAACTTAAAGGATCTTGGGAATGAAACAGCAATTATCTTCAAACCGTTCCGTGAGAGAGTAATCACTTTTCCCTATACTGCTGGTTTTTCACTTTTCTTGAACTTTTTCCCGGATTTTCTTATTTATTTCCGAACTATTTCCGAACTTCCCCGAACTATCTCGAAGGATTCCCGAACTTCCCCGAACTATCTCGAAGGATTCCCGAACGAATTGCAATAAAACCCGTTCACTAAGCTACCCCAGAGCTATACGCGAAAGTGAGCCGCGCCATCTGCGCGCTTGCGCAACTTAATTACATGAATTTGTACTATTACTCTCTCACGTTTCACTCAATATCTTTATTTATTCAAATCATATACAAATACAATTTATCAATATAGGTAGTACAAAACAATATCTACACCATGATATACATCATATCTTCATATCATAAAAAACCTTTTATTTATTAAACGAAAACTGCCTATTTTACTCACAAGTTCGAAATCGAAATTTCTTAAATATTTAACACAGAAAGTTAAAACAATGTTTCTCACTTGAATTTATACATAAGCTAACCAATACAATAGTTTAATTTACATTTTTTCTATTTATTTCACTATTTAAAACACTTTTAAATTTCTTATACAAAACTATCATTATTTTACTTATACACAGGAATTTTCACATGAAAATAACACAGAATTTACCTTTTTAGCACGTACAATTAACCTGAAATATTTTACAAGTAATTTTTACATAAATCACTGAATTACAAACATTTTAAATTTTTACATATTCGGCCTCCTAAGGGCGTGGCCAGCGTGCTTCCGTGTACTCACGCTATGTGAACAACTAACTTTTGCACGGCTCTCGGCTATCAGAAAAAATGAAAGTCTGATATACACCAATTTTGACCATATTAGGCAAATTAAATGCTTTTATACAATTTTCGAACTGTATGAAACTATCTTTAATCAGATAACAATATAAATGAATGTTCTCATTAATCAATCATAACAAATAGGCATTTGTTTTCGTACAAAACGTATCAAACTTATACAAAACAACATTTATGCAATCAATATCCATTAATTCTGCCTATGCACAGAGTGATTATCTCGACCGGGGAACAAATCCGATCTTTAACTTCACTTTAATATTCTTTACGAATTTACATCATTTGAAAGATGATTTCAACCGGGGAACAAATCCGGTAACATAATTTATATCTTAAATTCCTTACGAATTTATTAAGCGATATTACTTAGGAAAACAAACAAACTAGTCCGGCCTGGGAGTCGAACCCAAGACCTTCATATCATTAATTCGACATTTCTTAAAGATTTAACTAAGCATTCTCTTATCAGAGCGTCGTTGCTCGTGACTGCCCCTTTTTTCATAGCAACGTCATCGGTTGATTTAATAAACTGAAACATTTTTATAGGCGCGTCGCTAACAATCTCCCCCCCGTGCGTTAGCACCATCATTTGGGAGGCGTCGCGGGTACCAGGACTATTATTCTGGATGTAGGTCTCCTCAAGATACCTGTGCTAGTAATGACGTCAACCACTCTGGTGTGACCGTCTGGTCCCGGTAACGTTCTACTAATTTTACCTTTTGGCCACGTATTTCGTGGCAACGAATGATCTATTATCAAAACAATATCGCCTTCTTTAGGTTCCATGAACTTGCCGTTATCACCTGTTCGAGGTATTAACGTAGGCATGTATTCTTTCAGCCATCTTGTCCAAAAATGGTCGGCTAACCTCTGTGCAGCTTTCCAATTGAGTTGACCCGTCAGATGTCGCTCTAAAAATAATCCAGGTGGTCGATCACCACATGAGCGTCCCAGAAGAAAATGATTGGGTGTCAAACCCTCTTCAGGACTATCCATACTGAATGTTACCAGAGGTCTGGAATTTACCGTATGCTCTGCTTCTAAAAGTAACGTATGTAGAACCTCCTCTCGTAGGCTCTTCTCCTTAAGCGTAGCGGTCAACGCAATTTTAATCGATCTTACTAACCTCTCCCAGGCGCCACCCATGTGCGGTGCTCCCGGAGGTATAAATTTCCATTTAATATATTTCTTAAATGACTCGTTTTTCATGCCCTCATAACATTCTTCGCATGCTTTCAATAATTCTTTATTTGCAGCTTTGAAATTCTTTCTTAACGTATTTACGCCCTTTGGCGATTTTTCTTCACCTGTTTCTAAGCTATTTATGGTGTCCACTTGTTTGGGCCATAAATCAGGACTTTTCCTGAGGAATTCAGGTCCTTGAAACCAGCGATGACTTACATCGAAGGTGGAAGGAAAATTTCTAGTGGCGTCGTCTGCCACGTTTTGTGACGTTGGAACCCATCGCCATTCACATGGCTTACTGTGATCTTCGATCTCAGCCAATCGATGAGCAACGAATGGTTTAAAAGCGCGAGGATCCGACTTAATCCACGCTAACACTGTACGTGAGTCTGTCCAAAGCACTCTCTCGGACATCTCGTACTTGCTCTCTTCACTAACCGAAGCAGCCAGTCTGCTGCCCATAAGAGCTGCTTGCAATTCAAGCCTTGGAATCGAAATTGGTTTCAACGGCGCTACTCTTGCCTTTGCGGCGATCAGCGTAATCCGCCTTATTCCTTGCTCGTCCGTGGTGACGTAATACACCGCGGCAGCGTATGCTTTTTCACTAGCATCCGTGAAAGTATGTAACTCTCCTTTGCCGATGCCTTCAGCAACGGGTCTAGGTACTTCTAAGTGACCTAATTTCTTCACTTCCGATATCCATTTACAAAATAACACGTGTAACTCGTGTGAAACTTCTTCATCCCAAGAGATGCCTGTCCTCCATACTTGCTGGATCAGCGACTTCCCTTGAATCGTTATGGGTGATGCGAGTCCCAAAGGATCGAAGACTGACATCACAGCGCTAGTTATCTCCCTCTTCGTAGGCAGTCGTAAACCCTCCATCACCTCTTCCGGTGTGCTACGAAGACTTGTGGAAAAACTTATTATATCCCGTTTGATATTCCAAATCAAACCTAACGTGCGCTCTGTGTGCTCTTTATCTCCAAGCGAAGCACTGTCGCTCTTATATTTATTTTCCATATTACTTAAAACTTCGGGTCGGTTGCTAGCCCATCCCCTCAGTTGGAAAGAAGCATGCTTATGTAATTCATACATATCGTTTACTATCCTTTCGGCCGTCGTCACGTCGGGAAATGCCTGTAGGTAATCATCCATATAAAAATTGCTTTCCGTAGCGGAAGCTGCTTCTGGATAGATATGTGCGTTGTCCTGCGCATTTCTATTCTTTACATATATAGCGATGCATGGTGATGATGCCGCTCCAAATATGAGTGACGTCATTCTATACTCTTCCGGTGGCGCGTCACGATTGTGCCGCCATAAGAATCGAAGGCTATCCCTGTCTTCTTCCCGGATTTTCACTTGCAGGAACATTTCCTTAATGTCTGCCATTACTGCCACGCTTCCTTCTCTGAATCGTAGCAGAACTCCGAACAACGACTTCAATAAGTCCGGTCCGGTCAACAACGCATCGTTAAGACAACGTCCGCCCGTCCTTGCGGCGGCGTCGAAAACTATCCTTATTTTCTTCTTTTGTGGGTGAGTCACTGCGAAGTGAGGGAAGGTACCACGTACGTGGGGAAATGGAAATATGGTTCGCTTTCTCTGCGTAACCGTTAACGATGAGATTTTCAATTTGCTTCTCGTATTCCTTTTTCAACTCGCTATTTTTGTCGAGCTTTTTCTCAATATTAAACAGGCGACTTTCAACCTGTGCCCTATTCGATGGCAAGCACTCATTGTCTGTGCGCCATAACAAAGCAGTCTCGTACCTATTATTAGGTATACGACGTACCGTTTTGTTCAAAATATTTAAAGCTCGTTCTTCTGGGTCGTTCACGGGCTTTCTAGCCGATACTCCCAGAGATTCCAAACTAAAATAATCCTTGATTAATTTATCCATATCTTCCTCCTTCTTGGTGGAAATGTGGTTAACAATCTTGATTGGTTTAATGCCACCCGATATGTGACCATGCAAAACCCACCCCAGTTTGGTGAGCGATGCTACAGGTAGGTTCTTACCTCCCGAAACCAATTCACGAGTAACTATGAGATGCCAATTGTCCTGACCAATCAATATGGTAGGCTTGGACCTCTCATACATCAACTCATCCTTGATCGGTGTCAAATGAGAACACCGTTGCAATAATTCTCGGCTTACCGACTGAGGAGCGAGGTTAAGTGACTTAATTGTTTGTACACTTATCTCTTCTAAGTCGCTCGAATAAATGCCTTTTTATTTTAACGTTTAAGCGATACGAACTATCGTCGTTAATTCGCTTACCTCCCACGGCTTCGATACGTAATCCCTCTTTACGTCCGCGAGGCGCTAACTTCTGAGCCATCCACTCCTCTATGAGTGTCATGGTCGATCCCTCGTCCAGAAGAGCTGTTGTCCTGACCTTTCCTCTAGGCCCATGCAACTCGACCGGTATGATCTTTAAATATGCACATGCCAGTGCATTCACTGTACTAACAGTTGTAATCTGAGCATCTTTACCCCCCCTCGTCCCCTTGTGGCGAGGTATTTTCATTGGGGTATCGGTGTAGCATTCGATGATGTGACATTCTACATCCTTCTACACCACATTTTTTCGCTTTGCACTCTAACCTCCTATGGTTAGGTGACAAACATTGGAAACATACTTTGGCCTTTTTGACGGCTTCCCATTTCTCGCGAATATTCATGTCCTTAAACTTGTAACAACTCACTATAGAGTGCTCCTTGTTGCATATAACACACTTATGTGTTACCCGACTTACAGGCTTGTCCTGGGTTATCATAACCACTTGTCGGTTGTGCCTTTTTTTTATTTCGGCGTTCTAAACGCTCGCTCATATTACTTCGGCGCATATAGCGCTCGCTCTCGGCACAGCTGCGTACACCTCCCTTTGCAGTGTGTACAGTTTGCTTCCTGAATTCAGGACGCTTCCTTTTTTCAGGCGCATTTTCATTGCTTAAGGACGTTCCAAATTGTTCACTCAATAAATTTAAAAACTTGGCCATCTTCTGTAACTCTGGCTCCAAAGGATATTGAGCTCGATATTCAAACCATTTAAATTTAATCATAGTTCCAAGTTTCTCCACTATGCGGCTCACTAACTCCGGTGAGTATAAATACTGTGGTTGATTCAACGCTTGTATTGTGGCAACCACGTTCGTAATACGACTTGCAAAAGATCCTATATTTCGGCAATCTTCTGCCAATCTTGGCATACGCTTTACATTCTCGATTTCGGCTAGAATGAGCATCTCAACCCTACCGAATCTTCTTTCGAGAGCGTTCATTATTTCTTCAGGTTCACATAAAGTAAATAACAGCGACTTAACCGCCTCTTTAGCGGTGCCCTTTAATGCCCTCCTAAGGCGTGCGACATTTTGCACCCCTGAAAATTGGCCTTTTGTGTCTTCAAACACCGTTTTGAAAATTATCCATTCACCCGGGTCTCCATCGAACACCGGTAATTCCTGGAGGAAATGAAGCTGGGAAGATTTATCTTTACCAGCTATTTTTATTGCACTCACAATCGCTTCGGTCAATTCTGACACCTCACTCGCGTGTGTTTTCTGTGCATTTCCTAGGTTGCGCTCGACCTCCGCCCCTTTGCGGCGTGATCCTTTACACGCTTCCTTATCAGTAATATCGGGTTGTGCTACACTAACCGGCGCGCTCATTATGGTTTGCTGAACCCAACTCCTTACGAAAGGTTCCACCTGAGTATTCCGCTCTTCATCATCCTCACTCGAGTCGATTTCCTCTTCTCGGTTGAGTCGTGCCAACTCCAATTGAGACTTGGCTAAGGCAGCAGCTGCCTGTGCTCGTTCGAGCTCTGAGCGTTCGAATTTAATCCGCGCCTCTAATTCGGCTTTCAGCCTCGCCGATCGCGATGACCTACTACCTCTCTGTGACCCTTTATCACTAGTGTGCCCGATTACTGTCCTTGACGATGCCGCTTCTTCGGTCCTTTGACCTACTTTTTCGACCACCGTTTCACTCCTGGATATAACGGATTGTTGTGCGGTGCTGGCCTGCGTACCACTGGTGTCCGTCCTGTTGCTCGTCGTTGCTATGGACGTCCCTGAGTCCCACGTGCATGCGGACGTGTCTGTGGTGGCTCCACTTGGAGGAGTTGCTCCATTCGACGCAGTAGCTGTGGTCGCTCCAGATGATTCCGCTTCTTTAGCTTTTCTTGAGAGCCCTGTCCTTGTCCTGCTCCCTTCGCTTCTCCCTGTCTGGTCTTGTGCCTTCTTCATCTTGCAGGAAGGTGATTGTTGGCCTACGGTCCCTAACTGTCCCTACAGTCCCTACGGTCCCTACAACCCCTTACCTACAACCCTTCTACACCCCAACCTAACACCACTACCCCTCCCCCCTTTATCTCCCAACCCTACAACCCTACTACCACCCTAACAGCCCTATCAGCCCTATCAATCCTGAACGGGGCCTACCGAGGTGAGCCGTCCAGGGATGGAGTCGTGCAGGAATGGAATGGAGGAAAGGTTTAGGAACTGTCCCGCCAAGGAATATGACGAAACAGTCGAGCGGTAGTGCAAGCGCAGTCTCGCTCGAGAGAACTGCTCCACCCGAAGGTGTTATGCCAGAGCCCAACCGTTTGGCACCGTTAGGTGGTCGGGATGTATGCTGTGCTCGCCGCCCAGTTGCCGGTGACGCCTCGTCCAAGCGCCCTCCTCCGGCCGCGATGCAGTCAGGTGCTCACGCGCACCCTCGCCCGGCAGCAGCAGCGGTGGATGCTTTTTGCACCCTGATGACCCGACGGGAAATGCCGGACACGGTCGTCCGACAGGAAATGCCAGACACGATCGTCTGACAGGAAATGCCAGACACGATCGTCTGACAGGAAATGCCGAGCACGCTTGCCCGACAGGAAAAATGCCAAGCCCTGCTTGGCCACGATGAGTGCCTTCACAAGACACCTGCGCCCGGCTGCGATATGTGCCCCATGCGAGCACACGCCCCAAGCTGCAATCCCGGTTTTCTTTCTTCCGGTAGTTCCAGGTCCAGCCCTTCAGTGCTGCCGTCCTGGTCTTCAGGCCTTTGGTCCTATTGCTTCAGCTCAAACCTCTGGCTTCCTTCGGTTGCTGATCTTCACTCGGCTTCCGAAGGTCTTCTTCTTCCACAACCAGCAGTCCACAGCTGGTTCCTTGATCCAGCTGGCGGGGTTCGGGTGGTCTTCAATCCGGCTCCGAAGGTCCAATTGAAAAGGAACTCAGGTTGGACGTCCTCTCAATCCGGCCGCGAAGGACCAATTGAAAAGGACCAGGGTTCGGGGTCCCTCTTGATCCTGAAAAGGACCAATTGAAAGGGACCTAGCGGATCGGGTACTAAGAAACAGGAATCGAGGCTTCTCTCGATCCGGCCTCCTATCACGCCTACGTTGGGTTCGGGAACAACGTATGTGATCTCCGCAACGGAGTAACACACTAGGGCGATAACCTCTTCCTTTTCAGCAAGTAGGTTCAGACGGGGATTACGGGTCTTCCGAAGTCGTCCCGGTCCCGACGCCTTAATTCTTCGATGTGGACTGTATAACTTAAAGGATCTTGGGAATGAAACAGCAATTATCTTCAAACCGTTCCGTGAGAGAGTAATCACTTTTCCCTATACTGCTGGTTTTTCACTTTTCTTGAACTTTTTCCCGGATTTTCTTATTTATTTCCGAACTATTTCCGAACTTCCCCGAACTATCTCGAAGGATTCCCGAACTTCCCCGAACTATCTCGAAGGATTCCCGAACGAATTGCAATAAAACCCGTTCACTAAGCTACCCCAGAGCTATACGCGAAAGTGAGCCGCGCCATCTGCGCGCTTGCGCAACTTAATTACATGAATTTGTACTATTACTCTCTCACGTTTCACTCAATATCTTTATTTATTCAAATCATATACAAATACAATTTATCAATATAGGTAGTACAAAACAATATCTACACCATGATATACATCATATCTTCATATCATAAAAAACCTTTTATTTATTAAACGAAAACTGCCTATTTTACTCACAAGTTCGAAATCGAAATTTCTTAAATATTTAACACAGAAAGTTAAAACAATGTTTCTCACTTGAATTTATACATAAGCTAACCAATACAATAGTTTAATTTACATTTTTTCTATTTATTTCACTATTTAAAACACTTTTAAATTTCTTATACAAAACTATCATTATTTTACTTATACACAGGAATTTTCACATGAAAATAACACAGAATTTACCTTTTTAGCACGTACAATTAACCTGAAATATTTTACAAGTAATTTTTACATAAATCACTGAATTACAAACATTTTAAATTTTTACATATTCGGCCTCCTAAGGGCGTGGCCAGCGTGCTTCCGTGTACTCACGCTATGTGAACAACTAACTTTTGCACGGCTCTCGGCTATCAGAAAAAATGAAAGTCTGATATACACCAATTTTGACCATATTAGGCAAATTAAATGCTTTTATACAATTTTCGAACTGTATGAAACTATCTTTAATCAGATAACAATATAAATGAATGTTCTCATTAATCAATCATAACAAATAGGCATTTGTTTTCGTACAAAACGTATCAAACTTATACAAAACAACATTTATGCAATCAATATCCATTAATTCTGCCTATGCACAGAGTGATTATCTCGACCGGGGAACAAATCCGATCTTTAACTTCACTTTAATATTCTTTACGAATTTACATCATTTGAAAGATGATTTCAACCGGGGAACAAATCCGGTAACATAATTTATATCTTAAATTCCTTACGAATTTATTAAGCGATATTACTTAGGAAAACAAACAAACTAGTCCGGCCTGGGAGTCGAACCCAAGACCTTCATATCATTAATTCGACATTTCTTAAAGATTTAACTAAGCATTCTCTTATCAGAGCGTCGTTGCTCGTGACTGCCCCTTTTTTCATAGCAACGTCATCGGTTGATTTAATAAACTGAAACATTTTTATAGGCGCGTCGCCAACAGTTGTTGTCCTTAAATATGAAGTATGTTTACGTGGTAGAGCTACGCTGCAACTATGATAAGGTTGTAACACGAATTGGTCGGCTCGAACAATCTCGACCACACTCTCACAGAATATCAGGGTTCGTGTAGATTAGATTCCCAAAGTGTTCGATATCGACCCCCTGGGGTCAAAATCGGTTTCCCAAGGGTCGACATAAACGAAAACTGATTTACGGGGTCGACGATATAATTAATACAATGAAAACCATTTGAAACTTTCAAGATACGGTATAAGCTGTGTTACGTGTACCAACTTGTTATAAGAATGACTAATATTTTAGTAGGATCATTCATATACTTTTAAATATCATTGTTATACTTTTAAAAAACTCAATAAGTTGATAAGCATGCACAGGTATTTTGTATCAATAGAAAAAAAGGTATCAGTTTATTTTGAAAAAGGGGTCTCTTGCTCAAAAATTTTGGGAATCCTTGGTGTAGATTATATAGTTATCTGCGTGATCATGACCCTTATTTACTGGCAACGAGCCATTCCATTTTAGTCCTCAGGGGAAAAAACGCATCTGTATTTTGGTTCTTTATTGGGGATGGATGTTGTGACTTTTA
Source organism: Parnassius apollo (assembly GCA_907164705.1). Taxonomy (NCBI): domain Eukaryota; kingdom Metazoa; phylum Arthropoda; class Insecta; order Lepidoptera; family Papilionidae; genus Parnassius; species Parnassius apollo. The sequence goes on from CAJQZP010001697.1 coordinate 3,331,391, forward strand.
AAATAACCCTATATTGCAATAATCGGCCAAAATTGCAGAGAAAGTTCAGAATAAGTAATATACGCAAATGCTGAAGAAATATTAATAAAAAAAAATCTCGAGATTTCTGTCCTTTTTATCTTTTAAATTCAAAGTACGTGGTAATGCATTATTTTAACTGATCTTACTGCGCACGCTCACATTCGTAAGGTTTCGGTACCCAAAAACGTTGTTGGCCAAAAATCATATTCAATTTGGGATAATTTCAAACAAATTTTTATACGTGGTAGAGCCATGATGCAGTTATATTAGTAGTATATATTAGTAGTATACCAGTGTGAAATAGTAGCTTAATGCTGCTGTATTTCGTATGGTGAGTGTAGAGAACTGGAGACCCTATTAACTGGAAACGAGGCATTCCATCTCAGTCCTCACGCATCTGCATTTTGATTTGTAATCGAGGATAGATGTAGATGTCTATGGGCCGCAGCAACCACTTACCATCAGGTGGACTGTGTGCTAGTTTGTCACCCTATCCTATATAAAAAAATGTAAAAGCCTCATTGATTCGTATTTTCAAAAATTGCAATAATGGTTTATCATTATTTATATATTTGAAGAGTAATCAAAGTTTAAACTTAATTTAAAATTTGGTTACTCTTTAAAAAATAATCCTGTATATTATATAAGTATACGTTATGGAAAATTCTGTATATCAGTGTCCGCTTCGTTTGGATCCGCTATGGCGCTGATAATGTGATCAACCCCGAACTGGTGACGGAGACTACCGCGGTGCATACCCATGGCGAAATTGCTCTTATTTCAATCAATCGCGCTGTTGAATATACTGGTGAGTACTATCTTTATTTAAATAAATCTTGTGTATGTGTGTTTATCACTGAATTCCCCTTTGAGGCCTGGACTGATTTTGATGGAATTTTCTTGTGTGTGTTTAAGTGGGAGCCTGGATGGTTTAGATTTAAAATTGGAACCTATAAATGGCGCTGGAAAATGGGTTGACAAGATCTAGAAAACACCCGTGCGAACCCGGGGCGGATAGCTAGTTTGGTTTACATTTTTTTTCTTATTTAGCTTAAATCCACTGCTGCTCGTTTGTGGTAGAGATACGTTATAGCTGTGCAAATGGAGCCCGTTCCCAGTCTATGTACCACACTGGTATTATACACCTTTGTATATCACAGTATTATGTTAATATTATTGTATTTAGTAACGTTAAAATGCAGTTGTGACACTGAAATCGCTATTTTGCGTCATCCGAGGCGATACGGCAAATTGTATTTTCAAGGGGGAGAGGCTCTTTCCAGTAGTAAATTACGGAACGATAAACAAATATAATACGAAGAATAACCTGTGGAATTCACCGTCGTCGATGTTTACTAGACTAGAAGAATATTGTTAACGTTAAAAAAGTTAAATCGTGACAAAACCACAATGATTATCCGACTGTGGTGGTAGTCGCAATAAGAATGCCAGATCGGAAGACCAAATATCTGGACCAAATTTGAAAATGTCTGGATTTTTGGATTGTTGTCGGGAGAAACAAATGTTATAAATAAATAAGTAAAATATAAAGTTTATTTATAAATGAATAGGCTACAAAAAAGACAGCATTGTTGACACATGACACGATAAACAAATATAATACGAAGAATAACCTGTGGAATTCACCGTCGTCGATGTTTACTGGACTAGAAGAATATTGTTAACGTTAACAAAGTTAAATCGTGACAAAACCACAATGATTATCCGACTGTGGTGGTAGTCGCAATAAGAATGCCAGATCGGAAGACCAAATATCTGGACCAAATTTGAAAATCTCTGGATTTTTGGATTGTTGTCGGGAGAAACAAATGTTATAAATAAATAAGTAAAATATAAAGTTTATTTATAAATGAATAGGCTACAAAAAGACAGCATTGTTGACACATGACTAATTAAAGAACACTTAATTTTTAGGTTGCCAGATGTATTTGGCTTTATTGTGTCCATCAATTTGGATCCTTTATTAGTATTCAAAAAGATTTAAAATTCAAATAATTTACGTCGAAGTTAGTCTAATTATTAACTCAGTTTCTATTAAATCAAAAGCAGCTGTGATGAGTAGAGATGCTGTTTGTCTAGAGATTTTGAGTTTTTTCGGGAGTCTGGAGGTCATTTAAAATGTCGGGAGAATCCCGACCATTTGGCAACCCTAGGTCAGAACCCTGTAACACAAATACCAGTGCAGGTTGCGCTCTCACATAATGGCCAATCAAAAAATGTTTAGATTAGTAAATACACTGTCATATAGTTGAGCTATTGTGGTTGAAAATAGACTATAATTTTCATCAAAAACGGTTTACCTAAAAAAAAATTTCAGAGGTAACACACATAAAAAAACACAGTCGAATTGAGAACCTCTTCCTTTTTTTTTGAAATCAGTTGAAAAATAAAGAAACCGGTGGACAATGCGGGCGGTATCAAGTAGCACGGCCTTCTGCATTTAGAGCCCGAAACGGTCCGTCTCAGATGATTCGACAACCTGAACCTGCCGTTCGCAGAAACGACCACTTATTATTATTATTATTAACAAAAAGCCAATATAATAAAAAATCATCAGATCTAATTTTGAAGCAAGAGAAATTAATTTAAAATATCTTTAAAAAAATATACGTCGATTGGTAATCGACTTGTTGAAACTTTGCGTTTCAACTTCACGCAGCTTGTTAGTGGCAGCCAATTAACCGTACTTTGTTAATTAAGTTAATAAAGTCAAGCTTTGCGATGGAATTTTCATAAAATACACTGTAGCCTTTTGAGTGGTCAAGTTAAGAAGAGTGGTAACACCCTATTTTGAAATGATTTTACTGTGTAAGGAGCGAATACAATAGTTATGACCAATATATCCCTTAAAGCGGCAAAGCACTAATAAAACATTATTTTTTGTTAAAAAGTCTATATTTATGTATTGTTAGGGATGTAATTAAATGTAAATATAAAATAAAATGAAAAAACATTTATTTAGAAGTTTTTTTTAACGTCCCATAAAACGGACAGCACTGCATACGTAAAAAATCTGCTCTTTTATTTAGCGTCCTAGAAAACGGACAGTGCTGGATACTGTAAAAATTAAGAACTTTGACATATTAAATAACAATTCGATTTATAAATATACAAAAACGTGGGTTTAATAAAACAATCAAATTGGCAAAAAAGTATTTTCAGTTAAAAAAAGTCTTAAGCAATTAAACAGTAATTAATTAATTATTTTTGTGTATGAAATTGCAAAAAACATTTCTTTTTTTGAGTCAGGCACAATCTTACATCGCATTTCAAGCATTTTATCACTGTTTTCCCTTTAGTACAAAGACGGCACCGTCCTTGTGTATCGATATCGGGTAGATGGTTGATCCCATCTAACCGCATCTCTGGTGGCGGCCTCGGAACTATAGGTTTAGTGATTTCAGCTAAAATTTCTGAATCTATTACAATTTTTATACGCGTGTCTGATTTTATTAGTGCATCTGCAATTTTGATTCGAAACCTTTTCAATGGTATAGAATTATCACCCATTTCCTGTATTTCACGTTTGTACACAAGCCATGCATTATTCAGAGAAATGTCGATGAGGTGGTTGAAAATGTTCATATACCATTTCTTGCTTTTCAGAGCAACCCTATATAAAGAAATCAACATATCGGCTTTATCTACCCCACCCATTTTTTTGTTGTACTCCTTGATATTGTTTGGACATGAAACAGGCCGCTTTTCGCGCACATCTTTATTATATCGTAAAATGCTGGTAATAGGCTCTTCTCCACAATATGAACTCGCTAAATTTACACAGTCATTGTCCAACCACTTCACAATTGATAGCTTATTTTTATTATCTGAAATCATTACATAGCTTCCTCTACCTTTTTTCTTCAGCACTTTATCTTCGATAATATTCTGCCCTCTAAGTCTGTCCTTCCTTATGGTCCCCAAAGAAAGAATTCCATATTCATTTCTTAGATGATATATTAGCTCCAGAGACGTGAACCAGTTGTCAAAATAAACAGTTGATAAAGGTTTATCCTTTATAGTTTTACATAGCTTTATAACTGTTCTCCCGCCAATGCCGAGATAATTATTTTCCCACTCTGTAAAATCAGCACGGTCAAAACTGTTGCCACCATCGTATGCAAAAAAAGTCATATACTATCCCGGAATTCCCAGCTCGAACAAAAAATTTAAAACCCCATTTTGTGGGTTTTTTCGGCATATATTGACGCCGAGATCCAGCCTTTTTACCTTTATACGGCACCATCATCTCGTCTATGGAATATGACTTTTCCTCTTCAATCGCCAAACAATTTAGCCGTAAGTGCTCCATCACGGGCCTAATTTTAAAATAACGATCTACATGATCATCCTCCGCATTATTACTAAAGTGTAAGTTTCCTCTTATATTCTCGTATTTTTTGAGAGACATAACGTCTGCGATAGGAGCAAAACGAGTACCTTGTGCCCAATAATCAGCATATGCTGGCATGCTTACTATTCATTCCCATTAAAATTTCAATACCGACAAAGGATTTTATGTCTTTGACTGTTAGATTTATTGACTTGCCTTGTTTTTGCATAGAGTATAAAGGTCATTTCGACGATGTGGTTCCATAAATCCTCATTCCAAAGCTTCTTGAAATAAACGAATGATGTTTTATCCATATAATCTATAGAAGGGTGAAATTCTGAATCTATATGTCTGAATTTTTGGCGTTTGAACTCGAATTCCATCTGTTCTAGTTTTTTTCGTTTATTTCTGACTTGGTTGGATGTAGAAGGAACTGCATCATTTGCATTTCTTATGTCTCTTGTGCGTCGTGTTGAAATACCCAGTGGTGTTACTAGGGATGGTATTGATTAATGCGGCTGAACATTGGAAATATTTCTTGGAGACTGTACTGACGTGGTGACCACAGATGGAGAAGGTTGAAGAGAAATATTGCTCGTTGCAAGGGAATCCACCAAAGTATCATAACAATTATTTAATAGAGAAGGACTCGCTAATTCTTCATCAAAATCGTCATCAAAACCATTTAAAAATTCTTCCAGCCCGGGAGACAGAGTTCGGCAGGAAGATGAATCGTCTAACACTATACGTGAAAATACTCCTTCTTCATTATTCTCATCATTTTCAACGTCGGATGGTTCCGAATCTGACGGTGGAATCATAGCCAAAATTCTTTGCGCACGCCATGCTTTGATATTATTAGTGGAATTCCATATAACAAGCATATTTAGCATTTAAAACCAATCACCATGAAGCATTAGACATTAAAAAAATGCGTACGTGCTCGTTTAGATTATTATTGTTAGTAACATTAGCAAAGTCCGTTATTTGGGACACCTAAAATTAAACACCTAGTGTTGATAAAGCGGCAATGTCCGTAAAAAGTGACACCTATAATTTAGCATAACAATCTTATAAATTCTCATGCAAAGTAATTATAGATTGATCAGAAATAAACAATAAACTCACCTCCTTTCGAAATAACCGCAGGTCGCAGTGGTTTAACCATTTTTATACCAAATTTCTGCACTGTTTTACGAATAGCTGCCGAACATCGACTTGACAGATTTCAAATCGAACGACAGTTACTGTTGTGATGCGCGCGACGCGTAGTGTCTGTGCGAGGAGGATGGATATATCGCTCTCTTCACGTTTCGTTCAAAAACAGTGCCAGTTTACGTTTAGGAACCTTTTTAATTTTGATAATTTAGTTGTACCAAAAAACGGACAAAAATGCATTAAGGGATATAATGCAAGTAATTCTTATGGCGTCATTTTTATGTTTACCACTGGTTCGGAAAAACACCTCCGTCCTGGGAAGAACTAGCAAGAAATCCAGCGGAACTTTTTTTCAAATTAAATTATACAATTCAAAAGATAAGAATTCTACACCGTTGAAGTTCTACTATGACGTAAATGATCACATAGCTATTTCACTATATAGAAACTATTTAACTATGATTAAGTAGTATTGTGACACTACCGTTACCGTTACAACCCAGCAAACGTCCACTGCTGGACATAGGTCTCCCAGATAGATTGACTCATATGGGGGATATTTACCTTAGTTATCTCACTTAGCGACTAGGAAAGTGTAGTAAAACAGCCTGTATTGACATAGTTACCACCATAGATTACTGGATACACACCTTTTTTTGATTACTAAAAAATATTTTTTTTATTTTATGGGATAGGCTGACAATCGAGCATACAGTCCACCTGATGGTAAGTGGTTGCTGTGGCCCATAGACATCTACATCTATCCTCGATTACGAATCAAAAAGCAGACGCGTTGTCACCCGTGAGCACTAAGATGGAATGCCTCGTTTCCAGTAAAAAGGGTCTCCGGTTCTCTACACTCACCATACGAAACACAGCAGCATTAAGCTACTATTTTACGCTGGTATTCTGTGAGAGCGTGGTCCTTCCACGGTCTAGCCAACCCATTCGTGCTATAACTATACTACTAATATAACTATAACTCTACCACGTAAAAAATAGAAATCAATTTATGTTTATTAGAAAATTAATAAATGTTTCCTTCACCGTCGAATGCTGGTGTCTATCAAAAATTGGCATATTTGAAAGTCAATGAAATCAATCGTTTTGATAAGTCTACATTGGTTGATCTTAACCTTAATTCTTGATGCTGGCCTTAGAGTTTACATAAAATAATACATATTATGCGTGGTAGAGCCATGCTACAGTTATATTAGTAGTAAAATTGTAGCACGAATGTGTCTGCTCGACCGGAGAAGGACCACGCTCTCACAGAATACCAGCGTAAAATAGCAGCTTAATGCTGCTGTGTTTCGTATGGTGAGTGTAAATATTCGGAGACCCTTTTTACCGGAAAAGATGCATTCCAACTTAGTGCTCACGGGTGGTAACACATCTATATTATGATTATTAATTTAGGATAGATGTAGATATCTATGGGTCACAGCAACCACTTACCATCAGGTGGACTGTGTGTTTATTTGTCACCCTATCCTATAAAAAACATAAGTCAGCAATCATATGTACTCTAAGGTACCGGCATTTGGAGGAACTTTGGTTGAAGAATACACATTAATCTAAGTACCCCATCTCTTGGCTACCACGGTACTTAAAACGACTAACGATTTATTTTAATTTTTCAGATAACATAAACGCCGTTACTTTGGCTACCTACGATGATATAATTACAGAAACAGGAACAGTCTGTGGTTACGGAGTTGATGAAGACAACTGTAAGTAATTGTATAATTTTTTTTGATGTTAAAGTTTTAAAGGTAGGACTGCACTAGGCGGAACTGTACCGCAGCGGAGCCGAGCGACACGAGTTGGTCAGTTGATCAACTTTCCCACGCAGTTCTGCTGCAGTGTAGTTCCGTTCCCGCTTAGTGTGTGTTTTCTCATACAATTTCATATAAAGAATACTTTGACGCGTCGTGTCGCTCAGTTTGGATGCGGTGCAGTTCCGCCTAGTGCGGTCCTATTCTAAACAATCTACTCGTCGGTCACGTCCCCTCTACGCTACCATTTTTGACTCACACACCACGCTCTCACCGAAAACCAGCGTACAATAGCAGCTTAATGCTGCTGTGTTTCGTATGGTGAGTGTAGAGAACAGGAGACCCGTTTTACTGGGATCGAGGCATTCCATCTTAGTCCTAAAGGGTGACAACGCATCTGTATTTTGATTCTTAATCGAATGTAGATGTCTATAGACCACAGCATCCACTTACAATCAGGTGGACTGTGTGCTCGTTTGTCACCCTTATCCTATAAAAGAAATATATGTCTGAAAATTAACAAAAAATATTTCTAGAAATATGTGACGTCCACCAACGCGTATTAAGGCAGTGCGGCACTTCCTTGTCCTAAAACCCTTTCAAAAATGAGCTGAAGGCCTACGTCTTTGGCTGTAACTTTCTTTGGTTGCATTGATGTCGTAAAATGAATATTATTGAATGCACCCGCAGCTAACTCAAACAATACAAATGCGTTGCCACTTCTGAAGACTGAGATGGAATGCCTCGCAGCCTGTTATTACTCTGACTGAACAAATATGACTCGATATTTATAATATATAGGTATAATATATTTTAAATACGCACACTCGTAAGCACACACACACACACACACACACACACACACACACACACACACACAAGCGCGCGCGCACCGCGCGCCCCCACGCACACGCACACGCACACACAGTATGTTGTTGTACAGTGTGTATTGTAGTACCGCCGAAATAATTATTCATTGGTTATTATTTTTGTACCGAGAAGGAAGCGTCGCTCTTTCTTTTTAATTATGTATAGATAAAATAGTGAAACCTGTAATAAGGCTTGCTATGTTAAGTTAATCCGATCTGATGTAAATTTATTTTGTTAAAAGCTGTTGGTTTTCTAAATAAATAAATAAATAAATAAGACATAATGTATGCCGTTATTATATTATACGTCACATTTATAGAATAGTCGCATCGAATGAATTATAATACACAAACAATATGATTAATGAAAATTAAAGAATATGAAATTATCAAAATTAAAAGAATTTTCAAGTAACTATTTTGATAACATAAAAATCATAAATTAATAATGCAAATAGAATAAGTAAATAATGTTGCATGCACAATTATTGACAGCATTTTGTTTTTAAATAGCTCCAGGAGAACAGTTAGTGTGCTCGGAATGGATCCTGGAGCCTTTGGAAGTTGGAACTACCGTGGGTATTAGTGAAGGTGTCCCGCCTACCCGCGTAAGTAACGTTTAAAATAGCGCTAAAGTGAACCGATGCAGTGTAATACGTCCGTAGAATAACCCACTCCCCCATATCATTTCGTGAGTGTTGTAAGAGGTGAAAAAAGGACTGACAGACGAGATTGATCTTGGCAGCATCTTCCATTACACCTAAAAATGGTGAAAATTCTGGTTGTATACCCGCCCGCCGGGTAGGCCTATGTTCGGCTGCAGATTTTTATGTACATACCAGCGACCTGCCCGGCTTCTGTTGGGTAAGATTTATTAATGTGGTATAATTAAGATTTAAGGTAATAGGTAATTTTATACGTGGTAGAGCCACGCTGCAGCTATATTATGGTTGTAGCACGAATGGGTCTGCTCGAACGGTGAAGGACCACGCTCTCACAGAACACCAGCGTAAAATAGCAGCTCAATAATGCTGTGTGGTGAGTGTAGAGATCCGGAGACCCTTTTTTTAAAAACAAAGCATTCCATCCTAGTCCTTACGGGTGACAACGCATCTGCGTTTTGATTCTTATTATCGAGGATAAATGTAGATATCCATGGGTCACAGCATCCACTTGGTATCAGGTGCACTTTATGCTCGTCTTTTCTTCTATTCTATAACAAAAATCATCATAGACCATTTGACAATCCATGAATTTTTCTATTTCTTATAAAAACTTCAAGTTTTTTTTGGATAACATACAGCCTATATCACTCCTGGTATTATTATTTATTTGTTCGTCAAGTTTCATTACGATCGGTTCAGCCATTTAGAAGACTAGTCCGAACAGACTGACAGACAAAAATTTTAATAATTATTATTCGTCATAGCATACAAATCGATCTACCCACATATATTTTAGTAATTGTTTTCTTTCAGTATGATATCGGTGCACCCCTCGTGAGCAATGGTGTCCAGATTGGTGTCCTCACGTCTCTGGTAGAAGGACCCACTGCTGGTAAATTTAAATTAACCATATAAAACGTGAGGGTAATATGGTCATCCGGTTAATATGGTCACTTTTTTATAACTCGCTCTTCATCAGTAAATCAAATAATAAAGGGTCAAAAGGGCGCTGCTTTATCGACGCCATTTTGACAGTTGATATTATAGTAAATATTTTAGTCGATTTTAGTATGATGTAGTGTACTCGTAGTTAGTTTTTTTTAAGTTGATTTTTCAAAGTGTTCATAATTATTGCCAATTAAATGATAAAGAGTAAAAAGGGTACTGCTTTATCAACGTCATTTTGACAGTTGATATTATTGCAAATATTTTAGTCGATTTTAGTATGGTGTAGAGTAGTAAGTTTTTTAGGTAGATTTTCGAATTGTTTATAATTATTGCCTTGTTTGCAAGATTTTTCTTAATATAATAGTTATAGTATACGACTTTGTGGTTTTGTCTCTGTCGTGTCCTCCCCCGGTTTTATAGGGTGGCAAACGTTAAGGTGACCATATTACTCACGTACCTTATTTATTTTTTAAACTGTTATGACTGTGTAGTGGCGATGTAAGAATATCCACTACTCCATACCGTCCCTTGCGTAAGAGGCGACAGCGGGGAACTTGTACAGGAAATGAGCAGTAGCATTTTCCTGATAACAATTCAATATTGAAAAAACTGCGGTTGCCAACTATCTTACCAAGCGTAGCAACGTTGGGAAAATCTCCTCTATGAGGAGGAGGGAGGTTTATTTTCAGCAGTGCACTTTGAACCAGCTGTAATTGAATGAATGATGAACAGTCTTTTCTTAATATTTTAAGGCCATGCAATGGTACCGCACGTTTGCCTTAAGAGCCTATACTACCATAAAATGGCTTAGCATGATCCTCCGTTATGCCAAAAATATTGCAGCATTAATTTTGAAATAAGTATATGATAAATTCGAGGATTAATTTTAAGTACTTTGTTAGACGAAAACACAATTCCGTAAAATTTTCTTGATAGAAAAAAAGTCCAATCTTACCTCCAAACCGAAAAATAAACCGCTGGTATTCACAAAATACTTCAAATTAGATCATGAAACTTTGCATAGGTACTAACTTAACTAACTATAAAGTAGGTCTTATGTTTTTTTTTATTTTTTATTACCATTATTTTGCACCGTAAAAAATACCTCCCCCCCCCCCCAAAAAACCAATAAAAAAAAAACACTGCTAAAACAGGCAAAATATATAAACCTATAAGTATGTAACACCTATCTACTTACAGTATTAGTGATTACAAACACGTAGGGTAGATAGCATACGACGCGCAGGGAAGGGGGGCGGAATAGAATTTGACTAGTTAAGGCTCTAAATAACGTCACACCCGAGCAAACAATTTTCTCTCCAAATTAAAATGTTAATTACAGTTTTAAGCGTCGAATTGTTTTGGCGATGAAGGAAAACATCGTGAGAAATTCTTCATGTCTGAGAAATAAAAAAAAACGAACGCTTGGTGTATTCCGGCAATACCTATTATGCTAGTCGGGCTGATTCGTTTTAAGAACTGGGTCATTCGGGTCGATCATTTGAATTAAATTTCGAATTAAAGTAACTCTGTGATCTGTGAAACTCGCTCGATAATGTGGTCGTAGGTCCTGTCAATCATCCTGAACGTTAGAAACATGTAAATCATCAATACTTTAAATGCAACCCGAGTCAAAAGAATGAATCATTCATGATTAACCATCTACTGCCCAGCTATCCTAGCTGGGGGTCGTATATAGACTGTTACTATATTTGTTGATATTATTAATTCACTCACAAGTTTTCTTTTCACAGTTTTCAAGAACCCTGCTATCTACAGAGACTGGATTAAGGAACAAACCGGTGTCGAACTTTAAAGTTTTTGCAGCAATGTAAAAAAAAAGTAGTAATGATTATTACTTATTTTGTTAATTTAATAAAATGTTGAATTATAGAATAGATTTTTTATTTTTAATTTTGCATGTATTCATAGCTGAAACAGATGGCCTTTCTGTACATCTCACGCCCTAGCGTGATCAAACAGTTACTGGCCTTTCCTATGGCCACAGAAATCGTAATAATATTATTACTAGTTACGTGCCTATGCCACACCTCGTTGGATTCGGGAAGCAACGCGGTGGTCGTGACCCCTGATAAAATGTTCAACTCAGAACGTTAACCACTTTCTGAAATAAAAGTAGTTGACGACTGAGATTACGGGCCCCAGTAAATCGCCCCGGTCCAGACGTCGGACATAAACTTCGTGGACTGTATATCTTCTTTAATTCCCTGCTTATGGTAGACATTGGTGAAATAAAACAGCAATTACTCGTAACTGCCCCTTGGCAATGTGATATTGAAGTTAACTACTTTCACTTTTCTTTCCTTAATTCGTTTTTCTTTCTTGATTTAAAACTGGAAACTGTAGCTGGTCCCACAATTGTAAATTTTATATAATAGCACTGCGGCAGTGCCTTTATGTAAAAATTAGCAATTGTTTAAATTTTGCTATCGCTAGTCTTCTTCATGATACGTAATAGCGCTGCGAACTTTTCTCAGCAAAATAATTATTCACGAAGATGATTGCCTCCTCATTTGACGAAAATCTCTGTCCTCCGAGGGAACAAAAAGAAGTCGCTTGGGACTAGATCTGGTGAGTAAGGCGAATGTTCAAGTAGTTTATTTTTGCCATGGCAACCGCTGATGCGGTGTGAGACGGTGCGTTGTCATGTTGAAACAGGATTTTCTATTTCTGCAAATGTGACCGTTTTTCCGCGATTTCTGCCTTAAGTTTGTCAAGTATGCTTATATCCTGTAATAGTTTGTCCTTTTTTAAGATAATCGATTAAGGAAACTCCATGACTGTCCCAAAAACAGTTCATCCTATCACTTTCCCAGCCGAAAAAAACAGTTTGTTGCTTTATTTAGAACCGGTTCCCCTTTTGCAGTACACTATTTTGATTCATTTTGATTATATTTGTTTCAGGCGTATGATGTGTCCGAGTTTCATCTACAGTACTCGTAATTACTTGGTGCTAAAACTCCGATATATTGCGCCTAAACTGCGCCAACAGAGCGTTGGAAATGTTCATTCCATCACGTTTTTGGTCTAACGTTTTTGGACTAAATCTTGATTAAATATGGGACAAACACGTTTTTTGGACATTTTAATTGCCGCTGCTTTTCTCTCACTTTAACTCGGTTGTCGTCTAGCATTATTTTGTGAGCTTACGCGATGTTATCATCAGTAGTTGCAGTTTTTGGACGTCCCAAACGTTCATCGTATCCCAAGCTCTCACGGCAACGTTTAAATTCAGCTATCTAAAATTTCACAGTGGTAAATGATGGTGGTATGGTAAATGATATGTATATATATATATATATGTATATATGTGTGTGTATGTTTATGTATATACCTATGTATATGTGTATCATATTTTTTTAATGTATTAGTTATTTACTTATATGTTATTTTATTGCATGTATTGATATTATATTAGGTATATTTATATTGCACCACCTACTTAGTACTCACTGTTTTATTCCTTTACACCTTTGGTTGCCTGGAAGAGATCGCTATGTAGCGATAAGGCCGCCAAATTGTACATGTAATCTGCTCTCTGTTATGTTATTTGTAAATTTGTTTGTGGTGTGCAATAAAGTATATTCATTCATGATGGTGCAGAGTCCCCATACACAGAGTCCTATCCATCTTTGATATGTGTAGGCGTATTGCCTTTCAAAAACAGACATTTTATTACAGCTTGATATTTAATTTTTTTTCCATTTTAACAAAAACACTCGCATCGACTCACTCAAACGACTGTCAACTAACGACTAGGATTGTTATTTCCATCGTGAATCATCTAAATCATTGTGTAAAGATTATCATTTATTTCGTGAATCATGATTATCATCATTACAGCCCTTCACAAGTCCACTGCTGAACATAGGCCTCCCGCAAAGAATGCCACAAAGCATGGTCCTGAGCCACCTGTATCCATCGCCTGCATGTCTTATCAGGTCGTCACTCCATCTAGTGGGGGGATGCCCTACACTTCGCCTGCTAGGTACGAAGCTGCCACTCGAGAACCTTTTTTCCTCATCAGTTGTCGGTTCTTCGAGCTGTGGCTGGCCCACTGCCACTTAATTTATTCATTACATTAGTTAACAAATCCGTTGGGCTACGTCGATCTTTCTGGTTCCACTGCGGATATCCTCTATTTCTAAGTTTATCACGCAGAAATCTCCGAGCATAGCCCTATCCATAGCTCGCTAAGCGACTTTCGGCTTCCTCATACTGGTGGCAGTGAAGGACCACATCTCAGATTCATAGGTTATCACTAGCTACACACACTGTAGTTTTTAGTTTTAATATTTTGAAGTAGTGTGCCCGATGAGAAGATGTGTCGCAATCTCCCGAACTTCAAGCTTAGTGTTTCCAACAACCACCGGCAAACCGGCATAGGTGTGACATGGAGATTACACACAACTTTCGTTTTGTCCATGTTCATCTTAAGACCTTCCCGTTGGGGGACACTATTGAGGTCATTGAGCATAGTGCTTAAGTCCTCCAGCGATTCTGCTGTAAGGACTATATCGTCGGCAAATCGAAGGTGAGTGATGTGCTTGCGATTGACTTTAATACCATATCCTTCTAGTCCACTCGCTTGAAAAACGTCTTCCAATGCAGTGGTGAAGAGTTTCGGGGATATTACGTCACGCTGTCTTACACATCTCTGCAGTTAGATAGGTTTCGTACTCTGGTTCTGTACTCGGATAGCTATCGTAGCTCTACTATACAAACACTTCAGTACCTCGATATACCGATAGTCAACTTGACACGACTGAAGAGACTGCAGCACCACCCAAATTTCGACGGAATCAAAGGCTTTCTCATAGTCCACATACGCCGGGAAAGGTGGCAGATTGCACTCTTCGGACTTCTGTGCAATTTGTCAAAGGGAATGTATGTCGTCTATGGTACTAAATCTTTTTCGGAAACCGGCTTCTTCAGGAGGCTGAAAGTCGTCGAGTCATCGTCGTGCGAGACGATTCGTAATGACCCTCGAAAACAGCACGTAGACGCAGCTCAGAAGGTAAATCGGTCTGTGAGCATTCTCGCCTTTTTTGAAGAATAAGACCACGGTACTTCTGTGCCACCACTATTAGTGCCACCATGGAGGATGGAATTGTCGGGCTTCTGAAGGACTTTAAGTATCGGTTTTCCACCCGCTTTCAGAAGCTCTGCTATAATTCCATCCTGGCCCGGGGACTTGCCGTTTTTAAGGTGCTGGAGAGCCATTCTAATCTCGCTCAGACTGACGTCCAGGATATAATCGGAACAGTAAAGGATAAGACTTGCTCTTGCATTGTTACTCACACTTGCGTGTGGCTCCAACGATGACGTGAATATAATAAAATATTGTAATTGAAAGAGACATGTTCATATAGGAATATTTTCATCTGTTAACTTGTGATAGGCTGCAATTATGATGATGCGTGTATACACTCATGGACAAATTTAGAGGAACGCAAAAAAAGTAAGTAAAACAAAATGTCATGGATATTTGTGACAATTAAGTTTATTAATTTGCATTTTGCTTGTTAGTCGTTAATTTAAAATTGCAAACGTCGACAAAATAAACGATGAAATGACAAAAATTAAGCAAATTAAGAAAAAATAAAATTTTTGTGCCTCTAAGGTAGGCTTTAATCAGTACTTATTGTTGCCCCTTCTAGCTCTTCGAATAGCTTCCAGTCTCCTTGGCATACTCCTAATCAAGTTTTCAATAAAATCTTGAAATATTACGTTTCAATCTTCCTATAATGAGCAGGTGCCTTTGAGGATGGGAATTTAGATGAATTTCTCACAGCCTGTAGGTATATATATTATTTTTCTATATCCTAAAGGATTCCGAAACACATCAGTGCAAGAAGTCGCTTGGCGGCACAAATATGCTTATTTTATTTATTTAAATCAAATAATTCAAAAACATCTATTATTGAATGAATTATTTAAAAAGTTAAGACGGGAGCTGACTTTTATTTCCCAAAATTACTTTTATTTCTTTATGTCTGCCGTTCGAAGCCTTGGCCCTCTTGCCAATAGGACAGGGGGTCCTATAGCTACATCAGTGGCATTGCTAGAATTATTTTTTTAACAAAAATACTATACTAATTCTCTAAAACTTGTACCCAATGTTTTATTAAAAATACCACGGTGGAGGCAGTTTACATACATTTATTGTACGGGAAAAAATATCTAGATCCAGAACATTTTTTTTTTAATTTTAATTTTTGGCGGAATAATTGTTTAGCTATATAATTAGGTATGTGTTTCGTGCGGAATTCGAAACCACGGCCATTAGCGTTACAACTCAATGCTAAGCTACTGCGCTATGAAGCCGTCAAACATTCTGTGGGTACACTGTTGCTTGGCCACAGAAGTAAGTAAAGGGATGGTAACTACATTAAGTAGCAAAAAATTATCTGCAAAATAAAATAATCTAAATATATATATATATATATATATATATATATATATATATATATATATATATGTATATATATATATATATATAAAAAGCTTACTGAATAAAAAAGATACTCGTAGCATAAGAATCCACCTGCATCCATCGACTTCCTGCATGTCTTACCAGGTCGTCACTCCATCTAGTGGGGGGTCGCCCTACACTACGCCTACCGGTACGAGGCTGCCACTCGAGAACCTTTCTTCCCCATCGGTTATCGGTTCTTCGAGCTATATGGCCGGCCCATTGCCACTTCAGCTTACTAATCCGTTGGGCTATGTCGGTCACTCTGGTTTTACTGCGGATATCCTAATTTCTGAGTCTATCACGCAGAGAAACTCCGAGCATAGCCCTCTCCATAGCTCGCTGAGCGACCTTGAGCATCCTCATACGGCCAGCAGTGAAGGACCACGTCTCAGATCCGTAAGTCATCACTGGCAACACGCACTGGTTGAACAATCTAGTTTTTAGAGATTGACGTATACCTGACGAGAAGATATGTCGTAATTTCCCGAACGCTGCCCAGCCGAGTTGAATCCGTCGATTGACCTCTCGGTCGAAGTTGCACTTACCTAGTCGGACTACTTGTCCCAGGTAAACGTACTCGTCAACAACTTCGAGCATAGTGCTCCCAACAACTACCGGCATAGGTGTGACATGGACATTAAACATAATCTTTGTTTTGTCCATGTTCATCTTAAGACCTATCCGTTGGGAGGCAATATTGAGGTCATTGAGCATAGTGCTTAAGTCCTCCAGCGATTCTGCCATAAGGACTATATCATCGGCAAATCGAAGGTCCTTTCCAGTCCAGTAGCGAGAAAAACGTCTTCCAATGCAGCGGTGAAGAGTTTCGGGGATATAACGTCACCCTGTCTTACACTTCTCTGCAGTTGGATAGGTTTCGAGCTCTGGTTCTGTACTCGGATAGCCATCGTAGCCCTACTGTACAAACACTTCAGCACTTCGATATACTGACAGTCAACTTGGCACCGCTGAAGGGACTGTAGCACCGCCCAAATTTCGACGGAATCAAAGGCTTTCTCATAGTCCACATACGCCAGGCAAAGTGGCAAATTGTACTCTTCAGTCTTCTGTATAATCTGCCGCAGGGTACGTATGTGGTCTATGGTACTGAGGCCTTTTCGGAAACCGGCTTGTTGTTCGGGAGGCTGGAAGTCGTCGAGACTGCGTGCGAGACGATTCGTAATGACTCTCGAAAACAGCACGTAGACGCGGCTCAGAAGGGAAATCGGTCTGTAGTTCTTCAAGAGAGCGTTGTCGCCTTTCTTAAAGAACAAGACCACTGCACTTCTGCTCCACGCCTCTGGAGTAGTGCCACCATGGAGGACGGAATTGAAGAGCTTCTGAAGGACTTCAAGTACCGGTGTTCCACCCGCTTTCAGAAGCTCCGCTGTAATTCCACCTCGCCTGGGGCCCTGCCGTTTTTAAGGTGCTGGAGAGCCATTCTAATCTCGCTTAGACTGACGTCCGGGATATCATCGGAATAGTGTCGGATAAGACTTGCTCTTGGATCGTTACTCACACTTGCGTGTGGCTCCAACGATGATGTGCACAGCCGTCCATAGAACCTCTCAATCTCACTCAAAATCTCAGGTGTCTCGGAAACGATGCTGCCACACTCAGCCTTCAGCTTTGACAGTTGGCTCTTACTGGCAGACAGATCTCTGGCAAAGACTTTGAAGCCCTGGTTCCGCTCGATCGCTTCTTTAATACGAGCAGTATTAAAGTTGCGTAAGTCTCGCCGCATGCATTTGGAGATCTGTCTGTTCAGTTGCCTGTATGCTGTCAAATCTGTTGACGATTGCAGCCTCATCTCCCGTCTAACAGCCATGATATTAAGAGTGTGATCGGAGAGTTTTTGTGTTCTTCTGCGGCGGGTCTTGCAGAACTTAGCTCCGACCGCATGGACAGTTTCCACGAGCTTGTCATTCATATCGTCCACTGCATTGCAATCTTGTAGGCACTGAAAGCGATTACGTAACTCGAGCTGAAAGTTTTCGGGATTCTGTATTAGAGCACGAGGGGGGGGGACGGAGCGTTGACTTCATTAGAGGAGACCTCTCCAACTTAACGTTTAGGTTTAGTGTGCCTCTAACCATTCGGTGAACGCTGCCAGTTTTCACCCTTGCGATCACTGAGACATCACTGAACAGTTGGCGTCTGGTCGTCATTACGAAGTCAATCTCATTTTTTGTCGAACCGTCGGAGCTCGACCAGGTCCACTTCCTGTGGGGCTGGCTTTGCTTCTGGAAGAAAGAGTTCATCATAAAGAGTCCCTCTTTCTCCATAAAGTCGGCCAGCTGCTGGTCTCTTCGGTTCCGTTGCTCTACTCCAAATTTCCCTAACTTCAGCTCACCGTTTTCTCTTGTGCCTAGTTTTGCGTTGAAGTCTCCCATCAACATCGTGTAGTGGGTTTTGGAGGAATGCATGGCTTTGGAAATATCCTCATACATTTCCTCCACCTCCTCATCGGGATGTGCCGAGGTTGGTGCGTAAACCTGTATGACCTTCAGCGAATACCGTTTGGTGATTCTGAGTATCAGGTACGCGACCCTCGTCGACACACTCCCAATCTTTACAACGTTGTTGACGAGAGACTTGTGGACGATAAATCCGATACCTCCTTGGGACAGATGGTCGCTCTCCCTGTGATAGAACAAGTTGCCGGATTCGAGAATCGCCGTGTCCTCCCCCTCTCTTCGGACCTCGGATAATCCTATAATATTCCAGCGCAACTTGTCTATCTCTTCTTCCAGCTCCAGATCTTGTCCCGACGCAGCAGGGGGGCCGCCACTACACGGCTATTATATATAATTATGTATTTCTTTGAAATAACACTCATTAAAATAAATATACGTTACAAAAATTTAGGTGTATTTTTAGCCTGGTGCAAGGCTTTCCAGAAGATTTTAGCTGCACTATGACCTATCCAATGACGCATTGATTTCATGATTTGATCAGAGATTTTTTAAAGCATTTTCGAAAAATTTCTAGAAATCGGACAGAGTGCTCAAAATGGAATAAAAAGTAAAATTTCAAGAGGACCTTATCTAATGGAAATAAAACGGTGGAATTATTCCGATTTACGCCCTGATTTCTAGTAAAGACGTCCTTCAGAGTTTGAAGTCGTCTAACTTGAGAATAAAGTTGAATATATACGTTCGGAACTAACTGACAGTTAAAAAGGGTACATTATTGCGACAGTGTGATCTTAACTTTACACTGACCCTTTTACAAGATACAATTTGCAGAAGTTATTGGCGATGTCTGGGAATTGCTTTAAGAGTGCCCGAGGGTTGTTACAGCTCCGAGTAAGATAGCGCTCGAGAGAATATTTCTGTAGTTTCGTTTAAAATGAACGACCAGTGTTTATTTGACATGAGATTTTTCCCGCGAAATTGTTGACTCGGATTTTAATACGTGGGTCCCAACCCTTGTAGCGTAAATAAATGTCGTTGATTGGCGGTCTCAACTTGAGATGTCAAGACATCCTTTGACCCTGCTTCCTGCTGTCGGTTTGGGTATTATCTTTATAGAAAAAGGGTACTAAACGAGCACACAGTCAACCTAATGGTAAGTGGATACTGTGGCCAGTAGACATCTACATGTTATCCTCAATCCAAAATTGAAATACAGATACGTTATCACCCCCGAGGACTAAGATGGAATGTTTTATTTCCACTAAAAGTGTCTCCGCTTCTTTACACTCACAATACGCTACACACCAGCATTAAGTTGCTATTTTACGCGTGTATTACGTGAGAGCGTAGGCTTTTCTAGACCGACTCATTTGTGTTACTACCATAATATACCAGGGCGGCTGAAAAGTCGCAGCTTGGTACTTGTAGCTTGTTACTCATGTCACTAGTTGCTACACTCGGTAGTATTATAAAAGCAATCATTAATTAAGTTTGTATTCATAGTTCAATTATTTATTGACCAACAAACATCACCATGTTAGTCGAATCTGGAAATTCTCGGTATTTTGAACACCGCGCCGTGATAAAATTCCTCGTAAAGAAGGGAAATACAACGAAAGACATTTTTGAAGAGATGTCATCGGTTCTTTAGGATTCTGCGCCTTCATATACGATGGAGAAAAAATGTGCTCGCACATTTCAACAAGGACGAGTACAAGTACGTACATGGGCTACTACAAATGCAAAATAAATATATAACACAGAGGGCTACGGATACGTCACCTCTGAGAACTAAATTAGAATGCCTCACAACCTGTAATAAATTATACTCCAGCTATATATTCTTCCGAGCGGAACACAACAGTACAAGCACTGCTGTTTCGCGCCTGAAACATTTATTGGGGTGTTATAGGACCACCCAGAAGTCCTGCTGGTCCTACGCAGACAAGCATTCTTGTCTTATTGTCCGCTTAGATAATTCTCACCATGTTGCCAGTGCAATTAAAGCTGTAGTTGCTGGTTGTTTGTCTTAGCCCTCGACTGTAGTATATTTACAAGAAGTTAGCTACTGCATTACTCATAATGATATTATAGAAGAGATGCAGACTTATTTATTTCTTTATTGATTCGATGTACACAACAGTTTATATTCACTTTTACTTAACATAAATACCTATTATATACAAAGTTTTGACCTGGAATACAAACCAAAAACGCGTACATACAGTTGCGACATGCATTGTCTGTAAACATATTTACCTTTGTATATATTTTAATTAAAAAAAAAAAACAATTTATAAATTTAACAAATTTTACGACAATTTATTGAAAGTTTTATTAATTTTAATTAATAAAAAATTTTGTAGTTGATGATCATAATTTTCTGCCACAGAAGCAACAAAAAAGCTGTAACATTTTTTATTACTTTCATTTAGAAGTTTTAATGGGACTTTTAGCGTATCAAAACCTTATTTAAGATAAATCAGCATAAAACAGTTATATAACGTAACCTATAGGTTTTCTTTCTTTTTATGGCTAAAGTTATTTCTCATTGTGCCTCAACTCTGATGTAATAAAAGATGCTAATTTTAATAAAGTGGTTTTGAGTCCGTCATTACACTATTGTCGTAAAAGATTCCTAGTTGAATAAGTAACATGAATATTGTTTCTGCAGGAGCCGTATTGGCTCAGGAGCTTAGCGCTCGCTGTAAATTTCACAGGACGCGAGCAACGCGGGTTCGATCCCCGCCGGCACCAAATAAATTGTTAATTGCAATTTTATGTCCTGATTTACCATGAGCTCGAACGAGAAAACATCATGAGGGAAATGGCGGGAATGTCTGAGTAATAAGAGAAAAAAAAATTTCGATGACATGTGAAGTTCGCCAACATGTAGTTGGGCAGCGCGGCGTACACTTCCTTTTCCTAAAACCCTCTCAGAAATGAGAGGAGGCCTGTGCCCAGCAATGGGACGTATATAGGCTTTAACTTTAACTTTTTTTTAAAACTTAGTAGTAACAAACAAACTTACAGTCCACCTGATGGTAAGTGGCTACTGAAGTCCATTGAAATATGCAGCTAACTTAAAACACGGAAGGCCTCACATACGTTGTAACTTATGGAGACTAACAGCCTGGACACGGGATATTCGCCGTAGCGAAAATTCGCGTGGCGTGAACAGCGAGGCGTCTAGCGACTGAAACAAATGTATAGAAAAAATGTATCAGCCTATAACTCTACTGTAAATAAAAAAAATTAAGGTCGATGAACTATATCAAGTGGGGTATCATTGATAAGGTCTTTGAAAATAAACCTTATAATATTAATGAACTTTTATATGATTAGTAGAACACGTTCATCAGGTTCAATAGGATAGGTCCATGTCCAGCAATGTCGCTGATGAAAAAGAAAAAAACAGAGTAGCAGTCGAGCTGATAGCGATGTGTAATACTAGACGGGCTTTGTAGCCTTAACACATTGCCCACTAAGTTACGGTTAATTCTCCGCAACTTCTTTAGTCGACTGCGAGCAGGTTAGAAAGCTAGTTTTTTGTTTTGTAAACCGCCGACGTTATTTTCAACAATCTAACACTGATTTTGTTTAATGTCACGAAGAAAACGCCGTTAATATTTCATGTGCGCACTTTGTCGACGTGATTGAAGTTTATTACAGATAAGTATGTAATTTTATTCCGTATTTGCCTAAAAACAGTAACTGTCGTAAATGGAAATGTAACTGCTTGGCATATTTACCGTGCTGGCTACTCACCAGTACCCGCGCGTTCTGCTCTGGTATATGTTTTGTTCTAAATTACTTAGGACAGTAAGTAAAGTAAGCAGAATACATAGAAATCTTTGATAAATAATTTCACCTAAATATTATTATTTTTTAAATATCAGCACACGGGCAATAGAGGCTTTACATACATTAATTGCAAATGTTCAAATATCCGGATCAGTTATTTGCAGGCCATACAAACTTGTTCCATACGTAATTCGGACTCTTTTCCTTGCAGCTCCGCATCTGAACGCTTGGTAACTAAATCACATAAATCACTATAAGACATCAATTTGCCATTTCCGACAAAGTTTAACCACAGTCATAACATTCCACGCTAAAGAGACAATAATAGCTTAGCAAAAAATAAAGGGAATGTTTTTGGGACAAATCGTTTCGTTAAAATAAAAAGTAACGCGGAATTTTCGGCTTAGGGTGATATTAATCGACTTTAAATGAGAAGGATGTTCCTAATGACGCTATCGTCGACTTTTTCTGCCACCAGGGCGGCGTCGCTTAGAAATGAGGTGACAGATTTCACAGCGGTGGAGTTTTATCTACAGTTATCATGTTTCTTTTATTGTTTATGTTTCATATTAATTAGATTAGAAATGGATAAACTACGGTTAAAATCATAACATATTTAACAGACGCAACATCATTGAGGCATTGTTTTGTGTATATACCAAACACTGAAAACCGAAAACCCTATATCGCAGCTTTTCAATGATGATGACATTGTGACCATCTGCGTTACAAAAAGTTCACCTCAATACCGACTAACTTCGATCAACAATTTCAACTAGATAACGGGTCACATACAAAATCATCGTTAAATACTGTCCGCATGAATATAAACTATGAAAAGACATAAATTAAATAACATTAAGTGTGAAATCAATCATAAGTTATAACAAATAAAGTTCTTTTTCACGTTATTGCCTTGCGAGCTACACTCGCACGTGCAAGAGCTCACGTCTCATGTGCGCTCTTATTTACTGAGGTGGATTTCTTGCGCCGAGCCGACATTTAGTTGGTATTGTTGATCGAAGCCGACTACCGACATCTGGTCAGGATAAAATTATTAGCCCTCAATCCAATGTAAGGGTACTTTTAGGGTTCTGTACCTCAAAAGAAAAAAAAACGGAACTATAGGATTACTTTGTTTTCCATACTGATGGACCGACAGTCCATGCAGGTATAGGCATATAATACTATAATACATAATAGAATGGCTATCAACGTTATTTTGTACGACGATAGGCGTCGCCGGGAGCACACATACAAGCAATTACGTCGTATTATCTGTTAATCACTACTACAAACCCGATTCGCTGTGTTGAAAGACGGATTTTAATACATATTTATTTGTTAATAGTGTGCAATTTGGCATTTTCTAAATAATTTGCATGCGAAATTTGGAAACGATTGTAACGTCAAAACACATCTCGTGTTGACATTTATACGTGATAATTGACGTGTTAGTGGCATTTTAGTGGTTACATTGGCTCCGCCCACTCCCCGTTCTATTATGTATGTACTATAGTATTCTATGGGTATAGGTATCAAATTGAAATTATTATCAAATACTAGCGATCCGCCCAGGCTTCGCACGGGTGATTTCTGGATTTTCTGATTTCTTCGACAACAGCGTCACCTACCGCGTCCAATCGAGTTTTTAAACCATCCAGGTATACACTCAAATACACACAAAAAATTCATCTATTTCGGTCGAACCATTTTCGAGTTTTGTGAGATTAATGAATAACAATTGATTTTTATATATAAGAAGACTTAGACGACCAGGTGAACTTCGTATCTCGTACATATATTTGTGAAAAGTATGGTGAAAACTTAATACAAATTTTTTATTTACATTAAATGCAGCACAGTTATACACTTAATCAATTTAAAGCTTTCTGATGTATTATATTTTTTGTCTTTTTTTGCGGTGCCTAAATATGTATACAAAGATGATGGATTTCCGACTAGCGACTACTAGCTTTAGAGTTTCTTAAAATAAAATAAATGAAATATATATTAATTTGTAGCATTTAGATAAGAACATCGACCGTGATTTACAGCGATGTACGAGAGAACATGTTTCCTCTGTAAAGTTAATTTTATCCTTCAATCCGACTTTCAATATCAATTATATAATTATAATACACGTGTTAGAGCCATGCTGCAGGTATATTATGGATGTAGCACGCATAGGTCGACTCGACCGGAGAAAGGGAAAGACCACGCTCTCATAGAATATCAGCGTAATGCTGCTGTGTTTCGTACGGTGAGTGAATAAAACCGGACACGCTCTCAGGGGTGACAACGCATCTGCATTTTGATTATTTATTGAGGATAGATGTAGATATCTATGGGTCGCAGCATTCACTTACCATCAGGTGGATTGTGTACTCTTTTGTCATCCTTTTTCTACCTATATAAAAATTTTCAAACTGCTCTCAATAAACTGATGTTGGTAACTTTAAAAGGCTGCTTTTTCTCTGGTTTTAAACGAATATCACGTGGCGTCAGTACGTGTCGTCCATTAAATTAATGGATTTTATATGTTGCAGTTTGCGTAAATTTATCAAGCGCTTTATAGTGGGGCAATTTTATAATATTACGTAAATTGTTCCGTGTAACTTGGCTACAATGCTCTCGATAGTAAGTTTGTTTTTAAATGATGTGACCACAGATATTATACGTCCAACTAAGAACGACACGTGATCCATTTGATATAACTATCAATGTGATGTAGCCATGCTGCGGCTACATTATGGTTAGTACGAATGTGGTGATAACGCATTTTGAGCAAAGATGTAGATGTTTATCAGCCACAATGACTTATCATCAAGTGGACTGTGTGCCCCTTTGTCACGTTTATTCTATAAAAACAAAAAATAAATATAATTTTTAAAGCCAATATTGGATGTTGGAAAGGTGTCGACAAAGTTATTGGTGCGCATTGCATTAAGTACTGTACTTGAAACCAACCGCACCAATAAATTGGTTGACATTTAATTATTATAGCATAAATTAAAAAATAGTAAAGTTTAATCGCAAGAAGAATCGCTGATGATCATGCGTGTATTTAGAATTTAGATTAATAAATATGCATGGAGAGTTCCCAGGCACAGTTCTTGGCACTATACCGCGGAGAGTGCGGACTGTATGATAGTTTAAATTTTTAGTTATATTTTTTTTACAAAAACTAGTGATTTCATTCGGAGTTATGTCTTGTCGATAAAAGAGTGGAGATCTGAACGCCAAGTGGGTGCCAAGCTCCAAACGTTCAAATCTATACACACAATAAAATAAATAGATTTATCTTTGCGATGTATAACGAAACAAGTGGCAAAATTAATAATTTTGCACAACCGACTTCAATATAATTAAAATGAGAACATCATTAATGTAGTCGAATTTAATTAAATACGCATTATTAAAGATAACTCAAAAACTATTGGTCAGATCTTGATTAAATTTATATGGCACCACAGGAGAAGCACCAGCTTTCAGATAAAAAATAATCATCAAAATCGGTTCACCCAGAGAAAAGTTCTGAGGTAACATACATAGAAAAACATACAGTCGAATTGAATACCTCCTCATTTTTGAAATTGGGAAATAAAAAAATGTCATCATCATATTTTTGGTAAAGTTAAATTAAAGTTATGAATACGTTGTACATGTGGGTTAATGATCTAAATTTATGTAATATGTAGGTTAAAACAGTTCATAACTATTAAAAACGAGACGGTTAGTGAACTTAATACATTTGTATAAAATTCGTGTTAAGATCCGTTTGTGTTTACGTAGTAATATTAAGAAAGTAAAACAAAAAGGATAATAACTAACATTTAAAACGTCGCCGGCAAAAAGGTTCGGGAACATAAACGAAAGAAAAAGTTATAATAAGATTTTTTCAGTTTCCCTTTCTCACTGTGAGTTTTTTTTTAGAATAAGGGTGACAAGCTAGGACACAGTCCATATATATAAATTATATTTATCCTAAAATCAAAACACAATCTTTGTCCCCCTAGGATTAAGAATCCTCTTTCCAAAATACCAACAGTATGCTGCTATATATAGATATATATATATAGTTACAGGTTTTCGGGATTCGTCTTGATTCGCCCGACAGTTCAAATGATCTCCAGACTCCCGACAAAACTCAAAATCTCCAGACAAACAGCTTCTCGGAAAGTTAACGTATGGAATTTGAGCTAACAAAAGCTGAGTTAGTAATTAGACTGAACTTTGAAGTGAACTGTTTGAATTTTAAATATTTTCTGAATACTACTAAAGGATCCAAATTGGTGGGCTTCTACCATCCAAAGTAAAAGTCCAATGCCAAATACATATAGCAACCTAAAAATACACCTTGTACTTAAATTAGTTTTATTTATAATAGTACTTTTGTGGCCTCCTCTCAAAAAAAAAACTTTTTATTTCTAAAATTTATTTCTCCCGATAACAACCCCAAAATAACGACATTTTCAAGACATGTTCAGATATTTTGGTCATCCAATCTGAAAAACCTAGTTACAGAGTGTGGGATGCTTGATTTATTTGTTTAATATCGACTGGTCCCGGATTCACTTGGATAGGATCTATTAATGTGGCACTATTTACATTAAGATAACCAAATACCATTTATTTTATCTATGTTTCGTTCTTTAAAAATTAGATAACCAAATACGATTTATTTTATCAATGTTTCGTTCTTTAAAAAAAAAGATACCAAAATACCATTTATTTTATCAATGTTTCGTTCTTTAAAAAATAAGATACCGAAATACCATTTATTTTATCAATGTTTCGTTCTTTAAAAAATCTTCAACTTAATAATGTCTCAATTATGTCTTAATATCATTCAAACAACCCCTGAGCTTAATAGAAGTTCAATTTTATTTTTATGAGTAAAGATCTAATTGACTTATTAAGTGCAAATGAAACATTTTAGGTACATTTTGTTTGGACAATACACATGTCCTGGGATTTATGGGTTGGTGGTAGGTATATTTATATTCCGCAAACATTTGTTATAAATGTAAATAGGGAAGCCTTTAGTTTATGTTTTCTTTTTGTGGAGTTTATTCTACAATATCTTGTTGTCGAAATACTTTAGTAGAGTTGACGGTCGGACATTACATAAAAAACTACGAAAGGATTTGTTGATACTAAAACGTACTAGAAAATATATTAGCAATTACGCAATTCTCGCAGCCAAACCAATTTAATACCATAGTACGTGATGGTAATATGGTCATCCGGTTAATATGACCACTTTCTTATAACTCAAAAACTACAGCCTTGTTTACATAGATGACTTTGTGATGCGTTAGCTCTTCATCGGTCCATCAAATTTTAAAGGGTCAAACTTCGATCAATTAGGGTCAAAAGGGCGCTGCTTTATCGACGCCATTTTGACAGTTGATATTATAGTAAATATTTTAGTCGATTTTAGTATGATGTAGTGTACTCATAGTTATTTTTTTTAAGTTGATTTTTCGAAGTGTTCATAATTATTGCCAAAGCTTTGTTTGGTATTTTTTTCTTAATACTTATAAATATTTATAGTATACGACTTTGTGTTTTTGTCTCACATATTACCCTCACGTACCTTATTATTTACAACCTAAATTAACTTTAGCCTTTTGGTATATTTACGAAAATTTTATGTATGTTCACAAAAACAAAGGTAATTCTAGTAAAAAAATATATACTCTGCAAATATTAGGAACAAACACAAGCTAGTCATAGAAGTTACTCTACCTCACAGAGTCAGTAATTCCTTCTTGGGGCAATGTATACTATTACCGTTTAATTAAAAACTGTATAAAAATGGTAATTAAAATATAAACGAAAACAAGGTTGATAATAGCCCCCTGGGAATGAGGTGGTCGCTTCTAAGCTGTTTCTAAAATTAATTTTGTAAATATTTTGTAATAATTTACGTTGTAAAATTTATTAAAAAAAAGTCCTGCTGGCTTTCCTACTGGTTCTTCCCAGGAAAGAGTTTTTTCCCGAACCAGTGGTGAAGTAAAAAATGACTTTCAATAAGAATTACATGTTATCTATATGTAATCATCATACATGTAATCTAATAAAAAGTTATTCTATTCTGTATATTATCATTATCTGAGGAATTGTCCGGATTAATTCTAGCTGCCAAACAGCCGCACGTTGCGTCAAAACTCACGATACCATCCACACCATCTGGATGCTTGGCGGTCTACCACTGTACTTTTTACAAGGAGTTTTCTTCCTCGTACGGCCCCTCTGTGTAATCGTTTACCACCGATGATCTTTCCGGGCTAATACGACTTAGGGACCATCAAGAAAAGAGCTTACTCTTATCAAAAAGGCTGTCAACGCAAAGGCAATTCCCCTGGTATTGCAGTTGTTCATGGACGGTCATTTACCATCAGGTGAACCACATGCTCGTTTGCCCCCCTCTTTTATAAAAAAATACCACCCATGTGTCGTATGCTATTTACTTTCTTTATAACGGAACGAGTAAAAGTGTAGCTTTTAAATATTTTTCTGAGTGTGATTCTTTGTCCACGTTTTTCAATTTATTAAGTACCGTGCAATGGCGGTGTAAGAATACATATATACTATTCCATAGACATGTGTCAATCATGAATGATTCGTTCGTTTGAGCTGGTACACTTAAAAGTATTGATGGTTCTTTCATCTGTTTTTGAATGTTCCGGTACAACCGATCACACACAATTGACGGAACCTTTTTAACTCGTGATTCGTGTTATATGTAAATGAGTCGAAAACTGACCGAATCCCGAATAATTTGAATGAATTGTTTTGGTGTAGTGTAAGCCCGAACTAATTCATTTGAATGATCGATCCGAATGTACCGGTACGCGTGACGAAATGTACTAGAATGATTCGGTCACGAGAAATGAATGATTGACGCATGTTTACTACCACATATAGTCTCGTAAGAGGCATAGAGAAACTGAAAGAGCAGACGGGCACCAGCATCCTCCTGATAACTACTAAAAATAAAAATTCTCCCTTCCTATGAGGCAATCTATGAGGATCTATGAGGGAAGGCCTAGGTTCAGCAGAGAAATTTCATAGGCTGTAATGAATAGACGTTTTTCAATTCAGCTACGCTATACCCGCTAATACTATAATAGAAATATGGGGGAGAAGGAGACAAATCCTGACGTTAGAAAAATGTTTTATTTTTTATAAAAAATGTTTTTAATTTTTTAGTGTTTTAAAAATAGTGAGGGAAAACTGATCGTTTATTACGTCGTATCGATACGTCACAATCAATCGTTACGTCACACAATTACACGCTTGAATCCAACGAGTCGTTGCTCCCACACGCGGCCTATCGCGGTTAGTGGGTCAGCTAGTTCTGGCTCCCACTAGTTGTCAAACAACTTCGTGTACTTGGATTATGTCATGTATCTCTATAATCTCCATTGATTATTGATTTAACTCAAGGTACGTAGTACTATTATTTATTCTGTGCTAAAAATATATTTGTTTTATTACACTCGTTTGTAATGTGTGCAGTGGAGTGGATTAAATTGCTATTCAGCATCCGTCTTTTCATTCAATTATATTATGTTTTGGCTCTTTATTTTAGCACAAAAATTTACTAAAATTTGCAAAAACTAATAAAATAAAACATACCAAATATTCCCTAAAAAAAGACAAAGAGTGCCCAAACATATTATTACGACATCCACGGGCTGATACGGCGTAGTGGATATTTCTACTTTCGTAATGATATATAATATTTATACTCGGAACAAAAATAAACTATAAACCAAAATTAGCATATACTCCTAGTTTATAGAACACCAAGGCACCAAAAGAAACGGCACAAAAAAAAAAACCTTTCCTAACACCACCCAATAGGGTGACTATTGGAGAACGCTATAATTTTTGCAAATGGCGTCAAATGTCAAATCGGTTTTGACGTATTTGAAGTAAAATTCCTCAAGAATGCGAAATAATTGTTTCAATTTTTTTGCGCAATTATTCGTCTGTGCTGTTGGCACAGCGTGAATTTCGTTGCAGATTTCCCGGCCGTCCGACATCAACTGGGAAAACACTGTTGCGTTTGGCCGCCCGCCTTGAAGAGGTACAGCACGAGATGCTTCTCGGCGTGGCCGGCCTCGGACTAGCCATCCTACTGAGAATATCGCCGCGGTAGCCGACGATGTCGAAATGGACCCCGGAACATCGACCAAACGACGTGCCACGTAATTGGGCCTTAGCACGCGGTCCCTACGACAAATTTTGGCGAAAGAGCTGAAGATGTTCCCTTACAAAACATAGACAGTGCATCAGATGTTAGCTCTTACCTGCCAAACGCGCGTAGCCTACGCTCAAGCCATCCTGAATCTCGAGCAAGAAGATGACGATTTTTCATCGAAGCTCATCATAAGCGATGAAGCTCATTTCCACCTCAGCGGCTACGTAAATTGCCAAAATCATCGCTTCTGGGGCACCGAGAATCCGCGTGTGATGCACGAAAAGCCATTACACCCATTTAAGGTTACGAAATGGTGCGCTGTTTACGCTGGAGGAATCATCGGGCCATTTTTTTGAGGACGCCGCGGGCCTAACGGTTACTGTGAACGACGACCGCTACTAAGCCCATGATCAACGAGTTTCTTCTTCCTCAATTTAATGAGCTGGGACTGGAGGATATGTGGTTCCAATAGGACGAGGCAACAGTGCACACTGCCCGATCCACAACCAACATTTTGAAGCAGGCATTTCCGAGTCGCCTTATCTCTCGTTTCGGCAATTTGCGCTGGCCGCCACGGTCGCCCAATTTGGCCATACTAGATTTCTTTTTGTGGGGGTTTTCGAAGTTTAGTGTTTACGTAAATAAGCCTCTGGCTCTGAAAGCCCTCAAGGACATCAGACACGAATGCGCGAACTTATCGCCTAGAGTTCTGGCAAAAGTGATGGAAAATGCCATGAAAAGGCCCTGTAAGGTCATCAATGCTGGCGTCGGCCACTTGTGCGATATGATCTTGTCGACTTGATCAAAAAAAAATCTATGGAATTAAACATAAATAATTCACAAACGTAAAGTTTTTCATTTGTAAAAAAATTACAGCCAAGGAACATCGGATGATTACTTTATATATATATATATATATATATATATATATATATATATATATATATATATATATATATATATATATATATATATATATATATATATATATATAGATATAGATATAGATAGAGATATTGTTAGATTTTTCTTTATTTACAACATAATACATTATTGTTATTTTTTATAGGAAAATGGTAACAAGCGAGCACACAGTCTGCCTGATGGTAAGTGGTTGCTGTGGCTCATAGATATCTACATCTATCCTCGTTTGCGAATCAAAATGAAGATGCGTTGTCAGCCTTGAGGACTAAGATGTAATGCCTCTTTTCCATTAAAAATGATCTCCGGTTCTCTACACTCACCATACGAAACTCAGCGGTATAGAGCTGCTATTTTACGCTGGTATTCTGTGAGAGCGTGGTCCTTCGCCGTTCAGGCCGACCCTTTCGTGCTACAGTCACAATGTAGCTGCGGCATGGCTCCATCATTTATAGATCGAGTTCTCTATATTTGAGGAATCCGCCAACACGCATTATTGCGTAGCGGCGACTGTATGTATATTGTATAGCCCGTTTGGCTATAAACTGTTTGAAGCAATCTTTGAAATGAGGGAAGGCCTGAGCTATCGAATATGACTGTAAATTAACTTTAATTTTTGGCCTAAATAACGCAATGCCTCAAAGTATTGCAATAACATTTAAATAAATAACGCGGTCATAACTTTAATTATAAGCGCTTAAACGACTTTTTAATGTTTTCGCATATAATTTCGTCGCTATGAATAGACTGCGTTGCCATTTAAATTTTGAGTAACTCGGTCACTGTTAAGGATTTCTTCCATTCTCCGCTGCATGCCCGTCCCCCCATGTCCAGCACGAAGTAAGCGTGCAACATTCAATGGATAAAAATTGCGTACTTTATCTGAAACGTTTCTTATTATCAAAAAGAAATAATGTAAATAAAAATGTAGCCGACGAAGAATTTAATTCAATTATCGAATTCTTTCGTTATATCGAAGAATATTAAATGCGAACTTTTAAAAATGGGAACCCAAACGTCAAATTACTTTCCCGGCAATTAAATTATAATGTTTTATCTTAATTAATATAAAGTACTTTAAAAATCCATCCCATTAAGGATTTAATTGACAATTTCATATATGTATTTTTTTCGGAGCATATAAAGTAGCAAAATCGTGTCTAAAATACGATATTTTGTCCAAACTGGCCTTAATTATTATTAATTCGTTAAAATATTTCTTATTAAATAATATCAAAAGTATTTTTACTAATATTTTAAGGTAGACCCTCGTGTTATCTTAACTGACCTATTATATTATCAAAATAATTTTTTTTCATAACATTCATTCTATTTAAAGTTCACTGCTGAAGAAATGCCTTAGATTACTTCATCATGAGGATTTCGCAGGCGGGGTGGCGACCGTCATTTTAAATATATTTTCGTTCGTTATCAGGAAGACGCAGCTGTTCATCTCCGGTTTCAGTTTCCTTCTCTCGCTTCTTACGACATCTACGGGCTGATGTGGCGTAGTGGATGTTTTTATTTTCATATTGTTATATAATTTTTTGAGCCGTGGTAGCTCAGTGGTTAACGCTCGCTGTAAATATAACAGAACGCGAGTAACCCGGGTTTGATCCCCGCCGGCACCAATGAAATTGTTAATTGCAATTTTAAGTGCTGATTTACCACGTGCTCGGCGGTGAAGGAAAACATCGTGAGGAAACCTGCATGTCTGAGGAATAAGAAAAATAAATATTTCGAAGACATGTGAAGTTCGTCAACACGCATTTGGGCAGCGCGGCGGACACTTCCTTGCCCTAAACCCTCTCAGAAATGAGGGGAGGCCTGAGCCCAGCAGTGGGACGTATATAGGCTGTAACTTTACTTTAACTTTATATAATTTTTAAACTCGTAATAAAAATAAACTAAAAGCTAAAATTAGCATACATTCCCAGTTTCTACTCCCCGCGGGATAGTGTCAAGAGCTCAAGAACACTATCTTCACCGCCATTGGACCCAATAGACCGAAAGTCTATACAGTAAACGACACAAAAATATTTCCGTTCGAGACCTACCAGCGCCGTAATATAAAGTGTTGGTTTATGTGTTGGGTGGTGAATGAAAAAATAGTGAAGAAGCTTGTATCATCTGACGGATAAAATCTTTCGAGGAAAATGGCTTCATAAGCCTTTCAAAATTAGAGGCAGCTTGTAGGCAGCCAGCCATAAGTGAGATGTATATAGGCTGTAACTTTTTAACTTTTACTTAAACTGATCCGTGGCAGCTGAGAGAATAACAGCTCAAAAAATTGTAGGTACAGCTGTTGTTTATTTACACACTACGCGTTCAAATCGTGATTTGAAATTTTGAGCAGATTTACTCACATTTTTTAACAACTTTAAAAACAATTTCATTTGTTTAGTACACGAGAATTGTTTTCTCTCCGAACAAGAACTGATATGTACTTTTCATTTAAGTCTTTAAAGTCATTAGATATTGTTGAATTAACAAATCTTCTAACGAGGAGGCTTCGCAAACATCGCAAGACGAAGATGAAATAAGCAAAGGACGTGGAGTTTCACATGTGTATTGAATTCCGAATGAAAGTACGGATCCGTAGAATTACGTATTTAAATGAAATAACAAAAATCTGGGTTAAGATGACAGTCACCGGACCTTTGAGGACAGTGATGTAATGATATAAAAGTATGGAGCAACAGTGTTGCATTTTGATGACAAAAATATTGATGATTTTTTATTTTTACATGAGTACCTACTACACATTAATAAAGCTAACGAAATTTATAGCTTATTATTTTTTTCTTTATTTTAATTCACACCCATTGTCTTTCAAGCGAGGGGACCGAAGTATTTGACGTCCCAATGTCATAGTTAACCTGGATCAGCCTTAGTTAACAGCCGCGTTTACGAATATTTAAATAACAAGGTTAAGTATGCCATTTTGTATAAAGTAACGTATATAAAGTTTTAAACATTTAATAAATATTGATTAAAACTACTTTTACGGATTTTATCGCGTTTATTTTACTATTATTTTTATTCCCGACGTTTCGGTCGCTTTCCAGCACCCATGGTCACGGGGTACTGAGATGACTGACGTCCCGATGTCATTGTTAAACCCGGAGTACTTTCAGCTTGTTTAATTATTGTTTATGGTCCGATCTATGCAAAATGAACTGACTATGTCCTGAGGTCTTGCAGTGGTATGCTTGGGTTTAGTTTTAATTTTATTGATAATAGGATCCCAAGCAGGTGGTAGTACCCAGCCTCCTTCTCTATTGAAATTAGGATGTTTTTTAATTTCAATAGCCTCACGTATCATCCTTGGTAGGAATCGGTGTTCTTTCGCGAGGATTTGTGGTCTATCAAATCTAATGTAATGGTTGGGGCCGTCTAGGATATGATCGCAAACTGCAGACTTCCCGGAACGTTGATGCTTCACATCAGCTATATGTTCTTTTACGCGGGTTCTAATTGATCTTTTTGTTTGTCCTATATAAGAGAGACCACATTCACAATCAAGCTTGTACACTCCTGCATCTTGTGGAGGAATATGACACTTGACTGATGGTAGGAACTGACTAATCTTCTTCGGCGGCTTGTAGAATGTTCTAATAGAAGCTCGCTTCAAGATGTAGCCAATCTTGTCTGTGACACCTATGACATATGTTAGTACAGCAGGCACACGCTCGACTGTGGCCGGCTTCACTCGGTCACTGCGACGGAGGCGCGGGACCCGAAGCTTGTTGTTGTGCAGAACTTGCTTGACGTGCTGAAGCTCGGCGGCCAGGTGTTTGCTGTCACAGATCCCTCGTGCTCTCTGTAACAAAGATTTGCCCACGGTAGCTAACTGTGAAGGATGGTGAATAGTTTATAACGCCCCTCCGAATTCAAACAAATATTCCAATTGTCTTCAAATCATTTCATTAAAAATGAAAATCATATTTTCACGTGTATTGTTTTTTTAATAGTAGTAAGCTTGGTGATCACACAGTGCACTTGTTGGTAAGAGGCTGCTGTGGTTCGAAGACATCAGCATTGACAAACTACAAAATGTAAATGCGTTGTCAACCCCGACTAAGATGGAATGAAATATTTTTAGTAAAACCACGGTTTTCCGGTTCTTGTACACTCGGCAGCAGCAATATGTTGTTATTTCTTCGGTATTTTGTGTAAACGAGACTCTTCTCCGACCAAGCCGATCCATTCATGCTGTAGCCATAACAGGGTACAGGGTGGCTGTACCATGACAAAAATGCCTTATCTGCTTACTCATGTAACATGATAAGCACAATTAAATTGATATTTTTTTTACATTTACAAACTCATATTTATAATTCGCACATTAAGGGACCAATGAAATTCCGCCGGCACCATTGAAACTGTTAATTGCAATTTTAAGCGCTGATTTACCACGTGATCGGCGGCGAAGGAAAACATCGTGATAGGTATCCTCTGAGAAATAAAAAATAAAAAAAAAAATATTTCGAAGATATGTGAAGTCAGCTAACACCATTAAATTTTACCTTACTTACCATAAAAACCCTCCCAGAAGTAAGAGGAGGCCTATGCTCAGCTATATTGGCTGTAACTTTACATTTTTTATATATTGTTAAAAGTATAATTTTATTAATACAGAAATATCTCGTGAATGCGGACCTGCTTTAACTTTCACTCTTACAGCATCGCGGCCTGCGCATGTATCCAGTTAACGCATTCGGCACTTTGCGCTCGCGCTTCTCAACGCGCGGTAATATGTCGCACTGCACAGGGTTGTGACCTTCTATTACTTGATTCGACGAAATTCCCAAATACGGTCCCGGCTAGGGATTCGTGAAAAGTTATTTGTGAAGTAAACTGTGATATGAATTATAGTGACCTTACCCGTTTATTAAAGCACAAGTTTGATGTAATTTACACAAAGTTCTAAAAGAAAGAGTAAATAAAGCAGCTGAGTGAAACATTGCCTATAAAAAGTTGATATCTTTCACAGTACGATATCAACAGATTTTTTTCTTGATGCATAATCATGTTGTGTAGATAACTCAAAATGTTTGGATTCAAACGTTCTATGATACAAGTGATCCTGCTTCTAGTGTTTGCCATTCACTATTACACATTCGGGAGTGTGTTATTGTGGTATATCTTCGCTGGATCACTGTCTGTGGCTTTATTACTAGCTGTGCTTACTTATGACCATGATTATTGGATCAGGAGGGGAATATTTTCCCCGCCGGCTTGGCCGCTTGTTGGTCACATCAGGACTGTGGTCGCTTTTAAGGAACAAGGAGGGATGTGCTTTAAGAGGATCTACGACACGTACAAAAATGAGAGATTTTTGGGTGAGTAAGGCCGTTTTCTTGTTCAATTGTATAAAGCCACGCTGTATTATGGCTGTAGCACGAATTGGTCGGCTCGACCGGGGTAGGATCCGCTCTCACAGAATACCATCGTAAAATAGCAGCTTAATACTGCTGTGTTTCGTATGGTGAGCTTAGAGATCCGGAGACCCTTTTTTACTGGAAATGAGGAATTCCATCTTAGTCCTCAGAGATGACAACGTTTTTTTTTTTTTTTATAGAAGAGGGGGCAAACGAGCATGTGGCTCACCTGATGTTAAGTGACTACCGCCGCCCATGATCAACCGCAACACCAGGGGAATTGCAGGTGCGTTGCCGGCCCTTTAGAAAGGAGTAAGCTCTTTTCTTGAAGGTCCCCAGGTCGTATCGGTCCGGAAAAATCACCGGTGGTAAATTATTCCACAAAGAGGTTGTACGCGGAAGAAAACTCCTTTTGAAACGTACAGTGGTGGACCGCCAAGCATCCAGATTGTGTGGATGGTATCGGGACGTTTGCCGTGTAGTGCGTTCACGAAATTTGGCGGCTGGGATTAATCCGAACAATTCCTCAGAGCACTCCCCGTGATAGATGCGATAAAATACGCAAAGAGATGCAACATCTCTTCGCAGCGCCAGTGAATCGAGCCGATCGGAAAGCACTCGGTCGTCGACGATTCGAGCCGCTCTGCGCTGGATGCGGTCAAGTGGAAGGAGCTGGTACTGGGGAGCCCCAGCCCAGAGATGGGAACAGTATTCCATGAGCGGCCGAACCTGCGCCTTGTAAAGTTGTAGGCGGTGTGCCGGCATGAAATACTGTCCCGCTCTGCTGAGCACGCCAAGCTTTTTTAGAGGCCAATTTGGCCTTCCCTTCCAAGTGACCACGAAACTGCACGTCACTCGATATGTCGACGCCGAGAATTCCGATACTGGCTGAGGCAATAAGGGGAGTGCCTTGAAACTGAGGGGATACGACAAAGGGGTTCTTTTTAGCGGTTAACGCGCAAACTTGTGTCTTCTGGGGGTTAAACTGGACTAGATTTAGTCGCCCCCAATCCGAGACTCTGTCCAGCAGAGACTCGACTTCAGACACAAGTTTGTCTCGGCACTCAGAGACGTTTTCCCGAGAAATATTGGCTCGGCCGGTGTAAAGAGCATCACCAGTGCTGTCATCTGCATAGCAATGAATGCTACGAGTTTGCAACATATCATTGATATGCAGAAGAAACAGCGTTGGCGATAGCACGCAGCCCTGTGGAACACCAGCATTAATAAGCTTGCAATCGGAGCTTGCACCGTCTACAACGACCTTGATGCTCCGATCTGCAAGAAAACTGGTGATCCAATCGCACAATTTCTCGGGAAGCCCATAGGAAGGGAGCTTCGAAAGAAGCGCTTTGTGCCAAACCCGATCGAAGGCGTTCGCAATGTCCAAACTAACGGCCAATGCCTCCCCCTTGGACTCTACTGCCTCCGCCCATCTGTGAGTTAGGTAGACCAGAAGATCACCAGCTGACCTACCACGGCGAAAACCGTATTGGCGGTCACTAATCAGCTGGTGATCCTCAAGGTTTTGGAGAACAAGGAGGTGATGGCGATAGGCCGGTAGTTGGACGGGTCTGAGCGGTCGCCTTTTTTAGCGATCGGGTGGACGAAAGCCGTCTTCCATGATTTTGGGACTACGCCTAGGGAGTAGGAGTACCGGAAAAGACGCGTTAAAACCGGTGCCAACTCTGGAGCACACGTCCTCAGCACAATTGGGGGGATTCCATCAGGCCCACTCGACTTATGGATGTCCAGGGAGAGGAGTGCTTTGCGAACCGAGCGCTGAATGAACTGCACTTCCGGCATGGAGCACTCACACCGCGGGATGGTCGGCGGCGTACTCCCCCCGTCATCGAGAGTCGAGTTAGACGCAAAGAAAGAGCCTAGAAGATCGGCTTTCTCCTTTGCGGTGTGGGCCAGTGAGTCGTCCTCCCTGTGCAGAGATGGAAGAGATGGCTGACAGAAATTCCTCTGGACAGCCTTGGCGAGAGACCAGAATGCACGGGTTCCAGAAGGAAGACGAACTAGTCTCTCGCCAATTCTGCCTATGTGCTCTGACTTTGCCTTGGCAATGACTCTTTTGAAGGACCTAGAGGCGGAATTATACTTCTTTTTTAGAGCGCTGGTGTTTACATCCCTGGACGCTGATGCGTCAGCCTAGGCTCGGTAGCACTCCTGCTTATAGCATGATGCTATTTTACAGGAGCGACCAAACCATGGCTGAGATTTGCCTCCAATGGGCACCACAGAGGAAGGAATAAAAAGTTCCATACCCTGAAGTACCACATCAGCGACAGAATCCGCAACAACGTTGGGATCGTCCGGCGAGAAGCAAACCCGCCCCCAAGGGTAGGATGCAAAGAAAGACCGCATCCCATCCCAATCGGCTGACCTATAGTGCCAAACACGGCGGCAGCCTGCAGAATGCAACCGCGATTTCAGCGTGAGTGGCACCACACTCCGGACAAGACAATGGTCCGAGGAGCCTAAAGGGGCGTCGACGGAAATCTGATATCCGTCCGGGTGAGAGGTCAGCAGAAGGTCCAACAGGGAAGGTGCATGATCCTCCACATCTGGAATCCGCGTAGGCGAAGTAACCAGTTGTGTCAGACCATATGCCAAGGCAAAATCATGAACAGATCTCCCTGCATGATCGGTTAAACGTGAACCGAGCCATTCGGCGTGATGGGCGTTAAAGTCGCCGAGGATCACGATCTCTGCGGAGGGGATCTGCTGTAGCAACGAATCTGCAGCCATTTGGACGTGGTCGAAGAGTCGGTCTGTTTCGGCATTACCGCTATGGGACCTATAGAGGCACCCGTAGACGCGCGGATGGTCGTCGCTGTCTACGCGTAGCCAAAGGATGGACAGGTCCGAACCTTCAAGTCTGCCGAGGCGTCGAGAACAGATGTCCTCTCTGACGTAAACGCAAACTCCAGCCCGAGGCACAAAGGAGTGTTCCAGTTTGTACCCCGGGCAGGAGAGATACGAGACATCAGCCGGAGAGGACACCTGCGTCTCGGTCAGAAAGAGCAGAGCCGGCCTCGCCGTCTCGAGATGGTAGTGGACGGCGTTTAGGTTAGAGTGAAGTCCCCTGATATTGCAGAAATTCACGGACAGCGTGGCAGGGGTCGCCTTGGTCTTGTTGCTCCGTTTGCCCCGAGCAGTTTTAGTCTTGAGCGGAATATTGCCCCCCCCCAGAATACGCGGGGCAGCCTGAGCACCCACGCTCAGAAGTGGAGAAACATGGTCGTGGATGCTCAGCGAGGGATTCTCCAGGGGTGCTGGTACCCTCCTGGGGTAGTCTATCATTTAATTCCGCTACCATGTTGATGGGGGGGGGGATTTGGGCCTCCGGCCACCTGCACTCACCAGACGAAACGCGGAAGCAGAGCTTCCACTTCACGCCGGTATTCTGTGAGGTCGTGGTACCACCCCGGTTTGAGCCGGCACATACGTGCGACAGCAAAGCTGCCGCGTGGCTCTACCACTGTTAAACGTGAACTTGTGACTGCGTTTTGATTCTCAATAGAAGATAAATGTAGATGTCTATGGGCCACAGCATCCACTTATCATAAAAAAAACTGATTATATTCATTTAATTATTACAGCTTGTCATAAGTACACGCAGCTTTCAAATGCTTCTGGCCATCCCTTGTTTCTCTAGCTAGACAATTAGTTTCGACTATTGTATAGATTTAATTCAATTTATACGGAAATCATATTTGAACTGCTATTGTAGTACGTGAGGGTAATATGACCATCCGGTTAATATTGTCACTTTCTTATATCTCAAAACCTGTATAAGCAGCCTTATTTGCACAGATGGTTCTGTGATATGATAGCTTTTCATCAGTTAATCAAATAATAAAGAGTCTAAAGGGCGCTGCTTTATCGACGCCATTTTGACAGTTGAAATTATAATAAATATTTGAGTCGATTTTAGTTTTAGTATTTTAAGTTGATTTTTCGATTTTCCTAATTATTGCCAAAGCTTGTTTGCTATTGTTTCCTTAATATATTAGTTATAGTCTATGGGTTTGCTCTTTTTGCCTCTGTACTCCTCTTAGTTTTGGTTTTATAGGGCGGCAAAACTTAAGGTGACTCTATTACCCTCACGTACCTTATATTATGATACCATATCATAGAGTCGGCAACCCATATAGCAAGCTCCGTTGAATTATCCCGGCTTATCGCTGATTTTCATTTTACAACATGACTCGAAGGAAGCTGAATGCTGTGCTGAATTTGATCATGGATATTTCAAGAAAATTAAGCACGAATAGACACGAATATCCTTTTGTAAAGGCTACGTTTTGGCGTTTTCGTAACGAGTATCGTAATTAGTGGGATGTTGCCTTCGACTGAATAAACGGAAAGACTTTATTTAAGTTTCCATAATGAGCGAAATCACAATGAGTAGTGACGATGTAAGAATGTTAACTTTTTTTAGTAAAGTAAGAGTGACAAACGAGCACACAATCCACTTGATGGTACTTGGATGCTGTGGCCCATAGACATCTACATTTATCCTCGATCAAGAATGAAAACGCAGATGCGTTGTCACCCTGAGGACTAAGATTTAATGCCTCGTTTCCAGTAAAAAGCGTCTCCGGTTTTCCACGCTCACCATACAAAACACAACAGTTTTAAGTTGCTATTCTACGCTGGTATTCTGTGAGAGCGTGGTCCTGCTCCGGTCGAGCCGACCCATTCATGCTACAACCATAATATAACTGCAGCGTGGCTCAAACACGTATAAAACTACTACTATGCCATATTGTCGTATGATGCTACAGGGAGATATGGTATAGGAGAAGGGCATCTTCAGCATCTTCCTAATCATAAAAAGAAATAAAAAGAGGTGTGGGTGCCAACCCACGAGCAAGGCGACTACGACAAATATCCACCCCATGAGGTAATCTGTGGGGGAAGTCTATGTTTAGTCTTTGATAGGTTGCAAAAGTAATGACAATGAGCAAAATCGATTCGATCGTTTTCAAGGTCAAAGGATTCCAATGGGCCTTTATAAAGCACTTATTGAAAGTAAAGAAAGAGACGCCATCGTTTAAGCAACTACTTCAAGAGACCTTGTGAGAAGAAATCACAAGCTTACATGTGAAATATTTTTTCTAACACTTGCAAATTAATGTTATGAAACTATGTAAATTATAAATTGATAGAAAAGAAATAAAAAGAATAAAAATAGTTCCACATAATTGTCTTAGATTAAGGGTGACAAACGAGCACACGGTCCACCGGATGGTAAGTGGATGCTGTGACCTATAGACATTCACATAATAGAGATGCGATGTCACCCTTAAGGACTAAGATAAAACTTTGTTTCCGGTCTTTCAACCGGTCTCCGGATCTCTGCACTCACCATACGAAACACAGCGGCATAGAGCTGGTGTTATGTGAGAGCTTTATCACGTAAAAATTACGATACGAATTGTTACGATATTTACATTGTAAGTTATGTGATGTATATTTCTAAGTATTTCTCAATAGCAGTTTTTTATAATTTTGAGTTCTCAGTAATATAGGAAGACGTTGTTACCGCTATATCCCGTCTTGTTTCCCTATGTCGCCTGTTACGACACCCACGGGACGATACGGGTGTGGTTCGACCGCACTCGTGGATTGCAAGAGCTATAGTGGATATTCTTTCACCACCACTTCACGGTCAAGATATCGCGTATTATAAACAAACAAGTGAAAAAAAATTGTACAACCGACTTCGATATAAATAAGATGAGAACAACATCAATGTATTCGAAATCAATTAAATACGCATTATTAAAGATAACTGAAAAACAATTGGTCAGATCTAGATCAAATTTTAAATTTAAAAAAAAAATAATATGTCATATAAAAAATGAATCATCAAAATCGATTCATCTAAAAATAGTTCTGAGGTAACACACATAAAAAAATACAGTCGAATTGAGTACCTCTTTCTTTTTTGAAGTCAGTTAAATACAGTTCAATTCGAGAACCTCCTCCGTTTTAGAAGTCGGCTAAAAGTTTAAAAAACCCGTTTCAAAAAGTTAAACGAAGCTCATTATGCCAACACGTTCTTATCTTTAAAATAGTCATCTAATTTGTAGTACCCTTTCCTCATATGAATGCTTGTACATGCGCTTTGACTTTATAAGAAAGTAAATTGGTAATATTACATGGTTGTATATCCCAATAATACACTTAAAAAGTAAGACTGAGTTCAAAAAAAATTACCATTTAATATATTCAACGACTTATATGCATTACTGGTATAGCATTACTTTTTAATTTGCGGAATAGGCAAGGAGAATCTTTCTTACTTACAGAATACTTTCGCTTATTTTTTTAGTTTGTAGTTATTATATGCCTCAATCAAAATATTCATACGATCATATAGCCTTATACAGTTTCATTCGTGGTAACTTGGTTTACACGGGTGACGCCCAGGATAGTTAAGGGCAGTGAGGGTTTACGAGAAGGTTCGATACGGTATGATATCTTAGGTTTGCACTGACGGGAATATATAAATAGATTTCAACTATGACCATCTCTGTACGGACTTAGCATGTAAATGATTTGATGTAGATTGTATTAATTTCAAAATCGAAGTTTTTTTAAAATCTTTTTTGAACACCACTCCCTGTAAGTCTTATTGAAAATAAGTCCTTAAGTTCCATCGTCCTCTTTGGCCCATTTTAGTCGTTATAGTGGTCAAACCGCGAACTCAATATGCTCATTATTAAGAAAACCCTTTCTAAGTTCACGCATTGTGGCAACTACGGAACCCTACCCCTACAATGTACGGGGCCCGACACGCACTTGGGCAGTTTTTTTTTAATTTCACGCTTTAACCGATCAAATTTTCATCCGCATAAAATATCGTGAGAATATACATGTCTAAGAGTTAAAAAAAATTCGAGAACATACACAAGTACATTGACAAGGAACGGGGCTCGCGGTGTACCCTTTCCTATTTTAAAGCCTCTCTTACAGATGAGAGGCCTATGCTCAGCTTTCAGTTTGTTTTTATCAGATTTTTACAAATTATTTGAAGGTGAACATTGAAAATTAATTTGTAAAAAAATTATACTTGTGCCCGAAATTTTGAAAACAACATTGTTTACTTGTAATTTTGCAAACAACATTGTTTACTTGTAATTTTGCAAACAACATTGTTTACTTGTA
Organism: Parnassius apollo; assembly: GCA_907164705.1. Classification (NCBI taxonomy): domain Eukaryota; kingdom Metazoa; phylum Arthropoda; class Insecta; order Lepidoptera; family Papilionidae; genus Parnassius; species Parnassius apollo. Next base: position 3,375,615 of record CAJQZP010001697.1, read on the forward strand.
ATTTTGCAAACAACATTGTTTACTTGTAATTTTGCAAACAACATTGTTTACTTGTAATTTCACAAACAACATTGTTTACTTGTAATTTTGCTAACAACATTGTTTACTTGTAATCATCGTAAGATAAATTATTAATTTTATAATTATAAAATATAGCTAGTATTTCAATCCCGAATTTCACAATTAACTTATGGATGCAGTATAAGCACATTATTTTAAATTATATATGGAACTTACACAAAAAATCGTCCGCTTGATGAAAATAGAATCGGGTGAGATTCTGTGTCTTACCGTTTCCTTCCACGGAGTTTGTTGTTATTTGACGAACACAAACGAACGAACTCTTAATTTATTACGTCTAAGCAATATATTTCATTTCATTTCATGAACACCTTCAACTAAACTTCAAACAAGGAAGATCTCAGACACGCTGTTAATTAGACTACGATGACTTAGTCCCACAGCCTGTAAATATATTTCGTCATCTTTAAGGCGTCCTTCGCTAGATATTTTACATCTGGTGTAAACGAGATGATTATACCACCATCTATCGGAAGCCAGGATAATATCTTCCTGGGTTGTCCCATAGATGCTTATTACGCTATCTTTGAGAAAGTGGGAGATGGATTCTTTTACGTCGCCAAAGCATGGTCTGTAAATTACTTATGAACGAAATGGAGTCACGATGAGCGCAGGTCATCACTCCACTAAGAAATGACTTAGGGCTTAATTTTTGGCCCCTTTCTCTCTAGTGTATCCATTTATATATATTATACATACAGCATTCACCCTCAATTAAGAATCAAAATTGTTGTCTCCCCTAAGATGAAATGCCTCGTACCTAGTAAAAAAAGGTCTCCGGTTCTCTACACTCACCATATGAAACACAGCAGCATTAAGCTACTATTTTACTCATGTATTCTGTGCAAATGTGATGCTTCTCCGGTCGAGCAAAACCCTTGGTGTTACAACCAAAATATAGGTGTTACAGTACTCATGGACAAAGTAGAGTCACGGTGGACACAGTTTTATGGATGCAAGTGTCTCAGGACGGTATTTTATCTTTCTTGGGTGAGGTGTTGTTATGTTGTGTAATAAGCATGATGATGTTAACTATGAATGATAATAAGTGCAACGAATCGATACCACGTGGCCGTTCAACAATTTACCACTTGTTAGAATCAGGTGTAATTTTGCAAAAACTTTAACCACCTACATTCACCGTTCAGTCGTTAGAGGCGACAGAACTGAAACAGCAGATGGGCAGCATCTTCCTGACAACAACATAATAACACTGAAAAAAACTGCAGTAGCCAAAACGACTGCCAAGTGTACTAGCAATGGCAAATGTCCCAAGTATATGGGAAAAAAACTGTTATTGATAAAAAAGTTATTTGTGCATTTACTTAACCAAACTTAACTTTATCATCTAAAATGTTATTTGCAGGCTGCCATCAGTTCTACCAACGGACATTGGTGGTGCGCGATCCGGAGCTGATCAAGAGAATCTGTGTCAACGACTTTCAGTACTTCACGGATAGAGGCTTCTTCTTCAACAAAGAGGTTGACCCACTGGCCGGCTCCGTCCTGTTCCTGAGAGGAAACGAATGGAAAAAATTAAGAGCCAAGATATCGCCTATATTCTCGTAAGTATTTTCATATACTATATTTATTTATTTATTTAAATAGATACACCATCGACAATATCAATAAAGATTGTTACAATTAAAATACTACATTTTTAGATAAAAGATATGTCTTTACAGGTAAAAAACTAAACAACTTATAAACTCTAAAACTAAAAGAAATTAAACAAAATCAAAGTAAAAGCACCACTATAGATAAAGTTGCTTAAATATAGTTCTTGCAATTCACTAGTGCGGTCGAGCTTTGGATGTGGTTCGACATGTACATGCACAGTGTGAGAGTGTGCGCGTGTGCGGAGCGTGCGTCCGCTCGCGACTGACCGCTCCGCCAGGCACGCACACTGTCACACTGTGCATGTACATGTCGAACCACATCGAAAGGTCTACCGCACTCGTGAATTGCAAGAGTTATAGCTCAATTTAGCATTAATTCATTGAATATTTATGGAATCGAAGTGACAAACGGACTAAATGTCCACCTGATGGTAAGGGTAGCTGCAGTCTTCAGACTCTTTCATACACAGATACTGAACAATTACTCCAAATTATCTCATAAATATTCACGGACATATACGCAGACATGCTAACAGTTACAAACTCTCATACTTACGCTACAAAATACGTGGTTTTTGTATCTTTTATTTTATATTTTTTATTTTTTCTCTAAATATCATTATTTCTAACCATTACATAAGTGATCTCCTTATAATATTATACTTGTTGCCAAGTAAATTTGGGGGGGCCTGGTGACCTGTAATACGGGTCTTTGAACCTACACGGGCACCAGTCTCCCATGAATGACAAAATATTGTTAAAATAGAGATGTAACACTAATGTATTTTCCATGTCGTTTGTGGTGAGAAATAAATAAATTATTATTATTATTATTATATTATTATAGTCTATGGATACCTGTAACCAACTTCAAAACAAAAAGTTCTAAGATGCACTGTCACCTATGAGGACTAAGATGAAACGCTTTACAACCTGTATTTTTTTTACGTAGTAGAGCCATGCTGCAGCTATATTATGGTTATATCACAAATGGGTCAGCGCAACCGGGGTAAGACCATCTTCTTACAGAATACCAGCGTGAAAAAGCAGCTTAATAGCGTAACGCTACTGTGTTTCGTGTGGTGAGTGTAGAGAACCGGATACCATTTTTACTGGAAGCGAGGTATCCCATCTTACTCCTTAAGGGTGACAACGCGTCTGCATTGTGATTCTTAATTGGGGACAGATGTAGATTTCTATGGGCCGCAGCATCCACTTAACATCAGGTGGACTATGTGCTCGTTTGTCACTCTTATCGTATAAAAAAATGTATACTGACTCTTTATACCAGGGATGAGGAACCAATAGCATGCGACAATAACGACACAATATTTTGGGCGCGCCACCGATCACAAGTGATCCTAGCTACATCGTAGACAGCTGTTGCTAATGACGCATAGTTAATTTTAATGTGTGTAAATGCATGAAATAAAACAAAATACTCTGATAAATAAAAAAACAATATTTCCAAAAAAAACTAAAATAAAGAGGTTAGTGAATAAGGATGAAATTAAAAAGTAATAGTTTATTTGCTGTATATGGCTAACTTTAAAAAAATATACTCTCAAAATATCCAAACAAAAACAAAATCCTCTAATTGACTACACCAGAATATCATTATCATCATCGTTACAGCCCTTCACAAGTCCACGCCTCCCCCAAGGAATGTATAGTTCGTTTACGCATAGCATAATAGTCAATTTCGTTGACACAACTATATTTAGAAGTTGATTTGTGTTATATTTAGGATTTTACAACCTCAATGTAAGTTATTTGTCATCTAATCTGCAACAACAGATGTCACAGTAACGTTACTTTAATTTGAATTACGCGTATAACCGAAACATTTATTATTATACATTGTAAAATTTGTTTTGCAACTCACTCAAAACTCTTTATTTATTTTTTGTCAAATAGCTTTGAGCCGATAGTATTAGGTATTATTTCCCCAATAATCACGAAGTCAAAATTATTTTACCGCATGTCTATTACTTACTTAAACATTTCTTTAGAAAAATGGCACATTGATGCATAAAGGTTCGCCACCCCTGTTCAATACCTTTTGGACCGAAGCACAGCAGTACTGCTATTTGGAGACAGAAATAGGTAAGGGGGTGGTACCTACCCAGAAGAATTCCTAGATAGAAATGGAGTTCTACCATATGGAAAATAGAGTGAAAATGGTTTAAAATGTTTTAAGGGTTTTATCGCGTTTAGTTACCTCATTTTTATATTTCTGATGTTTTGAGTAATTAGTAGTGTTGTGGACCTTGGCGGCTTGTGTATATATTGACAGATGCTTGTGTAGGGAGGAATGATGATAAAAGTGTTCACGTCGGTTATAGCCGATTTCTTTGATCATATCAGAGACGCGTGTTCACATTATACACCCAAAAGGAACAATTACTAACTTACAGACTGCGGTTCCGCCGGTGGCGGTCGATATCATATTTTACAAGAATTACGTACACATTGACACCGGCGACGAATGTGTAGACTGTGTCAGCAGCACGTACAGTAGCAAACAATAATAGGAATAAAATATATATATCTAAATCTAAGGCAATGAGGCGTTAGAGATGGTTACGTTACGCATGTTAAAGTACCTAATACCTTTGCATTTTAGCAGAAGCGTACTAATCGAAAATTGCACCTCGGGCACGCATCTAAGTTCCCCACCCTTCGTAATATTAATATAAATAACAAGTACACTAAATGAAACAGTTATAGATCTTACAAAGCATATTTATATTCTACTTTGAAACGAAAGTAAGTCTATTAAGCCAGTGACAGACACAGGCACTAATTTTTTAAGCTTTTCCTAGCGGAGAGTAAAATGAATAAAGAATAATGTAAACAGCTTCAATAGAATCTACTGAAAAACTTAGCCCTTATTAACACTATGTTTAGCTGCATGTACATCGATCAAATAGAGTGAATTACACACAAATATTGCCATATTATTATTTTGGCTTACTCTTTGGCAAACTGAAGTTCTGGAGCACTGGAGTAAGCCAAAAGATCACAGCTGTTCAGTTGTAACATTGTGAACAACATCAATTTTTTTTAAAGATTAAACAAATTATAAAGTGTAAGTCCTTTTTGAAAGCGTTTTGGGACGTCTAAAGTTGCATATTAAAGTCTGCAGTATTGTAGACTACTCGAAACTTTTTCAAATAATCGATTGTGTAATAAATTCAATGTGCCTTCCTCTTGCATAATTTCAAAATCAATGTATTATTATGTGAAAAATTATTGATTTTGTGATGCACATACATTAAAACCACGCAAACACCTCAGTTTCTATGTTATTTTTATTTTTTGACCTTCAAATCTAGAAATTCAATTCTCATACGAAGAGCGAAACGCGGGTCAAGTCATAAAACTTTTCCGTAAACATAAAGATATTTCATTTAATATACTAAATTAAACTAAATATCTTTGTAGATAGTGTTAAATCTATTTAAGTAGGCATTCAATTTACAAGATAAAGAATACAACGAAAGATAATATAATCACTAAGAACAACATAAATTAATTCGTTTAAGTGGTTTATGGCCAATTTATACGTGGTAGAGCCACGCTGCAGCTATATTATGGTTGCAGCACGAAAGGGTTGGCTGGACAGCGGAAGGACCACGCTCTAACAGAATACCAGCGTAAAACAGCAGCTTAATGCACTGTTTTTCGTATGGTGTGTGTAGAGAACCAGAGACCCGTTTTACTGGAATCGAGGAATTCCAACTTAGTCCTCAGAGATGACAACGCATCTACATTTTGATTCTTAATCGAGGATAAATGTAGATGTCTATGGGCCGCAGCATCCACTTACCATCAGGTGGACTGTGTGCTCGTTTGTCACCCTAATTCTATAAAAAAGTTTGCACCTGTTGGCCAAACAACGCCACTTGCAAATTAATTGTAATTGCTTTATTTATTTAGATTTTTTAATATTTGAAAGGCACCCGCGGCATGTGCCCCACTTGACACACCCAAGTTACGCCACTGCATTTTAGGGCTCCTAGCTGGGAGGAATAGGGTAAGCAGTTGACTTCTGCTGAAGAGAGATCGCCAGGGAACGGCTGGTGCTGGTTGTGCATAGTTCTGACTTTTTGTTGCTCTTCCGATATGCGGTGAAGGCCTTAACACCATGTTTTATTTGATGTCTAACGATTGATCAATGCAAGCACACTGGTATATATATACCAGTGTGCTTGCATTGACATATTGCATATGGTAAAATCGCATATATATATATATATATATATATATATATATATATATATATATATATATATATATATATATAAAGATTTTATCATATGCAAATATTCGTCATAATTTATTCATACTAGCTCTCGTACCCTTCAAACCAAGCAAAAATGGGTTAGGGACTAGCGCTGAGATAAATTCCTAATTCCCACAAAACACCTAAGATCAAGAAAAGGAATTTGCGGCCATTAAGAACTTAAACTTAAAGCAAAATAGTTGTTGTAACTCACAGGCTAAGCAATCGCCGTAATTTCATATTACGCGGGAAAGGCAGGTACGATTGCTCGGCATTGAGTTGCAGCGCTGAGGGCAGCGGATTCGAATCCCGCCCGGAATAAGTACAGGGTGGGCCAGAAAGAATTGCGAATTTGAAAAAATCATTAAAAAAAAAACTAAGTACAATTCACATACAAATTTTTATTTCTACAAAAATTTACATCTTGGAAATTCATTTCTTAAAAATAACATCATCCAGATGTGCACCATCGCGCTGCAAACATTCTTCGAATCTGAACCTCAAATTGGTAAAAACTCGCTGGCACATTGCACGGGGAATATCTGCCATTTCTTTCCGGATATTGGTCTTCAACTGGTCAATTGTGGCTGGGTTATTGGAGTAGACTCTACTTTTTAGGTATCCCCACAAAAGAAAGTCCAGTGGTGTAAGATCCGGACTTCTAGGAGGCCAATCAATGTCACCTCGGCGCGATATCAGTTTCTCACCAAACATCTCGTTTACGACCGTCAAAGTGGCATTAGCTGTGTGGCATGTCGCGCCATCTTGTTGAAACCATGTCGCACGATTATAGGCTTCAAATTGTTGCAGTTGTGGAAAGAAATATATCGGTCAGAATTTACAGTGACAGATTGGCCTTGTCGATTTTCGAAGAAGTGGGTCCGATAATTCCGTGCGCTGACATGGCCGCCCAAACGGTTACTTTCGGCGAATGTAGAGGCTTTTGATGTTTTGCACGTGGGTTCTCTGCAACCCAGTAACGGCAATTCTGTTTATTCACCTGCCCATTTATGTGAAAATGGGCTTCGTCGGAGAACAGAATATTGTTGAAACTCCGAAAGCGTTCCAGCATCGTTTCAACAAAAGCTCTCCTTAAAATTGGATCATTTGGCTGTAATTCCTGCACAAGTTGAATTTTATACGGATGCAATTTCAGATCTTTCAACAAAATGCGACGCAAAGATTTTCTGGACACCACAAGTTCGGCTGAACGCTTTCGAGTCGATAGAACAGGATTACGTTGAACTGAAGCTCTAACTTGTTCAATTGTGTCTTTCGTTCTTGTTGACCTTGGGCGTCCCGCAGGCTTCTGTTTGAGAGTCGAACCAGTAGCTTCAAACTTTCTGACCCACGATCGAATCACGCTTTCCTTCGGACACTGATTTAGGTCATGTAATCCAAACTCACGTCGAAATAAACGCCGAACAATAGCGCACGAATCGTGATTTTTATAATAATGTTTAACGCAGAAAGCACGTTGCGCTCCCGTGAAGTGATCCATCGCGACTAAATTTCCGAGAACCGAGCTACTTAACCCCACCACCCGCGCAGTCCCCTCTCTAAAGCTTCAAACGTAGGAGTGTTTTTAAAATCGTACTCCTTTCTGGCCCACCCGTTATTTGAATGGCCTACAAATATATATTTCATAGGATAAGAATGACAAACGAACACACAGTCCATCTGATGTTAAGTAGAGGCTGTGGCCCATAAACCTCTAGATTTATCCTCGTTTAAGAATCAAAACGTATATGCGTTGTCACCCCAGAGGACTAAGTTGGAATGCATCGTTTCCAGTAAAAAAGGGTCTCCGGATCTCTATACTCACCATACGAAACACAGCAGTATTAGGCTGCTGTTTTATGCTGGTATTCTGTAAGAACGTGGTCCTGCCCCGGTCGAGCCGACCCATTCGTGCTACAACCTCTCTACCACGTATTAAATATAATAAGTGTATGCCATTTTACTACCGCCACAAAAAGTAGAAAATATCAGTGTAGTCCGAATGTTTATTTTTTAATCTACTTTTATGGCAACTTTCGTTGAAACTCGTCAGTTGCTCAAGTATTATTGAAAAATAATGACACAAATACTGTCACTTTTATAAAAAAATAGTATAATTTTAAAATATTCGAAAGTCAAAGTAAATTCCACAAAAACGAACCATTAATCACTGTCAGAAGAGTTCTTAATGGTGTTTTAATTGGATTAATCATTTTAAAATGGATTATTATAATAATGGCTTACACAAAATCGGTTGATGTTTTTTATTTTAGGGTTCCACTGTCATTAAGTGATTCCACATAAGTTTGTTTTGCCAGTCCTGTCCTAATGTGTCTTCTGTCTTTTTTATATCTTTCTACAAAGATCCGTACTTAAAATGCTGCTTACTACTTTGTAACCAAACTAGCGGATACCCGGCCGGATGTGCTACTACGCTAAAAAAAGAACTACATTTTGTTCACTTGTTGGAACAAAAGAAAATTTTCTTTATTTATTAACTTTTTTACATAGTGCCTAATGCACTGTTGTAGCGGTCTAAAACCATCTTCTCATTATTGCCTTTCTAACAAAGCCATTTTGGAGTACATGGTTTATATAATTTTTGAACCACTTCATTTTTTGTTTTGAAGTAAACTGAACTGAAATTGAACCACTGTCAAATGCTGCTCAAATGGTGTATAATTTAGTTAGTATTTTATGTAATAATAAAATAAATTGTAGTGTATTATTTAGTTATCAGGTACAACGGGACTGTCATGTTTAAAAATAACGTAAGTCCATAAAATAAAAAAAAAAAGATAAAAACACTACATAAGAAGTATTAATTGTAATCTCCTCTTGCTATTGGTGTACTTTTTTATTATATAAGTGCAATATAAAGCTGGTGGAAATGATTTTAGTTGAGTGGATCGCAATTTTTTGATTTGATGTGAATATTGAATAAAACCGCTTATACGGATATTATTGCGTTTAATTCGAAAACTGAGGGTAGCCGGGCTAACTATGACATTGGGACGTCAGACATCTTAGTCTCCCCCGTAACGATAGGTACTGTAAAGCACCCGAAACGTCGGGAATTAAAAATAAGTTAATTGAACGCAATAAAATCCGTATAAGTAAGTAGTTTTATTCAATGTGTAGTGTTCACGTAAATTTAAGAAATCTTTATTGATGAGAATGTGCCAACTGTGTTACTTGTTTAGTATGCCGAAAAAGGTGACCTTTCTTCTTCTTTTTTTTGTGGCGGTTTAGATTATTCGCCAATGTCAGTGTTAAAGTGTTTATTGAGCAGAATAGCTCAGCAGATACAAATACTCTGGCCGTGTACAAAATATTAAGATAATACAAGTATCTTATATTTCTTTAAATCAATTTTTTCCTTTTTTTAAATTCTAATGATTGAACTGTTGAATTACGAGTATCTGGAACAAATGACAAACACAGTTGTTATAGCTACATTAGTATGTTAGTGTTGACAAACATTAAAAATTTTATGCTATTAGTGTTAATGACATCACACCGAATATATACAATATGAATGTCTGTGTGGGTTAAAAGTGAGTCAAAATTTATAGGACGAGGGCTGTCAGAAGAGAGATGATCGTAGAGAGAACAAAATAATTTAGGACAGTTAAAAAATATTGTCGGTGGTACTCTAATCTAATCCACATTCATAGAAGGAGCTATCCCTGATCCTCAATTTGGCTAAATGTACTTGTGTGCAAGCATGGCCAATTCTTAGTCTACAAATAATTTATGTTGCAGGTTTGTTTGCTTTATTAAATTTGAAAAACCATGGCTTTGGAGGGATGGAACATTGTATAGCAGCATAGTGTTTACCTTTTATATTTTGAGTGGACTTCCATAACCTATTCCAATTATTATTTAATATCTGCTTTGCAAGTAACTCTATGTCCGTACAGTAAACTATATTACATGGAAAACCATTTTCAATTGCATTTTTAGGCATCAGATCAGCTGTTTCATTGTCATTTATGCCATTATAGCCTGGATTCCAAGCTAAAGAAACCTGAGTGCCATTGAGATGACATCTATATAATGTGTTTTTAATTTGGAGGTATCTTCAAGGGTATCTTACATTTACTACGCAATTGGTTTGACAAAATTGCTAACAAACAACTCTTGGAGTCAGTAAGAATTACTGACTTATTTATGTGGTCTGCGGATCTCTACACTCACCATACGAAACACAGCAGCGTTAAGCTGCTATTTTACGTTGGTATTCTGTGAGGGCGTAGTTCTTCCCCGATCGAGCCGACCCATTCATGCTACTACCCTAATATTTCTGCAGCGTGGTTCTACCATGTTTGAGTATTCGATCGAAGAAATTGTTCGATTTCAATCGGTATATTTTTTTTGTCAGTACCCAACGGAGTTCCATGTGCCTCCCACATGGAACAGGATGGATCAGGAAGATCTTCCTCCATTTTATTATAACTAATTATATATAAAACAACACAGTTACTAAATACTTACGGATTTTTAATTACTAAACCAACACCAACGCAAAGAATAAACAAAAAAGTATGTCAACAGATCTTAGAAACACGAAATAGCCAAAAAGTGAACGACGCTTGTATACCTCACAGATCTGCTCAACAATTCTGAGTTTATGATTCGAGCTAGCCACCTGTCACTTCTTTCACATTTTTCTATCTACATTGGTTAAACGTAGTCCGAGAGGTTATTTGAACTTTGCCTATCCTCTCGGCATTACAGGCCTGATATAAATGTTATATATATATATATATATATATATATATATATATATATATATATATTTGTACATTAGTGTAGTATATCTTTATTCAATTAGTATATTTTACCCCTTATCAAACTAATTACTCAGCGGTTGATTGAACTGAACGCCGGGTGTATTTAATTTAATCAACACTCAATATATAGATTAATGAGAATAGATTCTGATTGCACCGCGCAGGGATTTGTTTCGCTTTTACGAAATGCTGTTTCTGATGATATTTCTTTTCAATATGTTTTATAGACTATAAGTATCTTAGTAAAATTAAATTGAATATCTATATACATATAAATAGATTTGAACTGTCTCTCTGTACTAAGGATTTTTTATATATCGGAATGGGTAGAACAACGTCTGCATATAATATTAAAGTATATATAATTTAATTTTAAGAAAAATCGGCCTCTAGCTACATTTTGTTTTGTTTCAGTCCAAACAAATTGAGAGGAATGTTCCCGTTAATTGAGGACACGGCTAAAGAATTCGTTCTGCGAGTAAGGAAGCTAGTTACAAATACCAAAAATATAACCAAAAATAATAGTAAAGTAATCAATGGTGATGTTGCGATAAATACAAAGGAAGTTGACGAAACACATTCAACTGTTGTGGAATCCGAGAAGTTGGTGGGAGGGTATACTGCCGATGCTATAGTTCCTTGTGCTTTCGGTCTCAAGAGCAGTGTCATGGATAATCCTAAAGATCCCTTTGCAGTTGCCCTACAAGCATTTTATGAAATGACCTTATATAACATATTCGAAAAGTGAGTATATGAAAGAAAGGAAATTAATTACCTAGTAATACAATAAAACAAAAGGGACTTTCTAGACCAGTGTATCGACGAAATTGCCGGCGATACATTAAAGATGGACCAATTTAAGAGTATCTATATGATATGATAGAATATATATGTGAAGATATAAGAATGTCAAATAAGCTCGAGAGATATAGTATAGTGTCAGCATCGTGCCAAATGGAAATCCGTAGGTTCTGGATATCCTTCTAGTGATAGCCGTAAGAGTTTATGTATTATGTACGTTATATAAAACAATAACTATAAATTATTATTTTTTACAGTTAATGTCAGTATGATGGCGCTATAAAAAGAATGCATTATCCAATTTCTTTTTTTATAGAAATAAGGTACGAGAGACAAACGAGCACGCAGTCCACCTGAAGATAAGTGAATGTATATACCTACCCCATAGACATCTATTTTCGTTGAAGAATCCAAATGCAGATGCGTTATCACCCCTGAGGCCTAAGATGGAATGCCTGGTTTCCAGAAAAAAGATCTTCGGTTCTCTACGATCACTATACGGAACACAGCAGCTTTTGTTTTATGATGGTATTCTGTTAGAGCATTTTTCTTGGGTCTACCACATATAAAATTATGTTATTCGTCCCGTCGGTGTCGTAAATAAGAAAGATCTCGTAGTTCTGATAGCGGGTGGTATAATCATGCTGAACGTAAGATACCCAGAATGGCGACAGGGAATAGCACCGAGAAAACAGATTATTATATAATGAATTTACGAACTAAAATCTTAAAAAAATAACGTAGAAAACTTTGTTAATGAAATATTATTAATTTTCAGGACTATGCGTCAGTTTTGGCCAGCCTTCGTGTTGTTTTTCCGTATGAGGATCATACCGAAAACGACTCATGATTTTTTCTACAATATTGTCACCAGCGTACTTCGGGCCAGAGAAACTGGTTTGGGATTTGGCAATTTCAGTTCTCATCTAACTTATATTTATATTATTTTTATAGGGTGAAGAACGAATACATTCCGCCTGAAAGTTGTACATTGTAAAGCATATTATAGATATGGCTATCATAAATGATGTTTTTTATAGCATAAGGTGCTGTGGCCCATAGAGATCCACATTTATCCTCAATTAAGAATCAGAATGCAAATGCGTTGTCACCTCTGAGGACTAAGATGGAATGCCTCGTTTCCAGTAAAAAGGGTCTCCGGTTCTCTGCACTCACTATATGGAACAAAACAAGTTTACACTGCTATTTTACGCTGGTATTCTGTGAGAGCGTGGTCGTGCCCCGGGTGTCGAGCCGACTCATTCATGCTACATCTATAATATAGCTGCAGCGTAGTTCTACCATGTAGAAAATGACTCTTGTCTGATATCTTGTAATACGACAACCGCTGCTTTGAAAGACGTTTACAAGCTTTCGGAGTGGGAAAGGATACGGTAGTAACATCAATAGCGGGTGCATCACTCATCTTCGATTTGCCGACGATAATATAGTCCTTATGGCAGAATCGTTGAAGGAACTAAGCACTATGCTCATTGACCTCAATAGTGTCTCCTAACGGGAAGGTCTTAAGATGGACATGGACAAAACAAAGATCATGTGTAACTTTAATGTCACACCTATACCAGTAGTTGTTAGGAGCACGAAGCTCGAAGTTGTTGAATAGTATGTTTCCCTGGGATAAATAGTGCGACTAGGTAAATTCCAACTTCGACCGAGAGGTCAACCGTCAGATACAACTCGGCTGAGTAGCGTTCGGGAAATTACGATACCTGAAAACGAAATTGTACAACCAGAATCTGTTGCCAATGATGATTTATGGATCGGAAACGCGGTACTTTACTGTTGGCCGTATGAGGACGCTCAAGGTCGCTCAGCGAACTGTGGAGAGGGTTATGTTCTGGGTTTCTCTGCATTATAAGCTTATAATGAGGATATCCACAGTAGAACCAGAATGAATGACATAAGCCCAACGGATTAGTAAGCTGAAGTGGCAATGGGTTGGCCATATAGCTCGAGAACCGATAACCGATGGGTAAAAATTTTTTAGAGTGGCAGCATCGTGCCGGTACGTGAAGTCTAGGGCGACTCGCCAGAGAATGGAGTGATGACATGGTAAGACATGCAATAAGTCGATGAATGCAGGTGGCTCGGGACCGTGCTTTGTGGCATTCCTTGCAGGATACCAATGTTCAGCAGTGAACTTAATTGGAGGGCTGTATTGATGATGATGATGATGTCTGGTGACGATGCCTTTTAATTAAGTGAAAAATAAAATAAATGTGTCTCGCATCTGGCCGGTTAGAATGAGAATGATGATAATAAAATGTTGTTGTAGGTGAGCAGGAAAAACGAGGGGACTTCATTGATATGATGATGAACTTGCGAAACGACGAGAAGAACAACAACACTGGCAAAGCTGAGTCTGGAAACGACGTTGAAATAAGTGAGTGGTTATATTGACATTTATATATAAAGGACTTTCAATAGGGACGCTCGAGCATTTTGTAATAGAATACGGGTGACAAACGAGCACACAGTCCACCTCATGGTAAGTGGAAGTTGTGACCCATAGAAATCTACATTTATCTTCGATTAAGAATCAAAATGCAGATGCGTCGTCACCCCTGAGAACTAAGATGGAATGCCTTGCTCCCAGTAAAAAAGGGTCTCCAGTTCTCTACACTCACCACACGAAATACAAATATTCGTGCTACAACTAATATAGCTGCAGCGTGTCTCTACCACGTAAAAAACAGATGACAGCGTATAGCGACCATCTTGGTAAAGCGATAGCTAATTTGACAAGAATACTTATTTAATCTTGAAATTTCATCATGGAACGCTAAGCGCTTTAACAGCGCGTTAAAATTCTTAAATTTTATTATCAAAATCAGTGCTCTGTTCGCCTAACGTTCCGTGCGTTACGTTCAATTTACGGCAATTATGACCCTTCTGCAGAGTCCACAATCCATCGTTCAATGAATAAATTTCTGACAACCGGGTCAGTGATCGATTAAACTCCGTACGTCAAAAAACACGATCGTTGGAGAATATTATTTTGCCGTTCGGAATAGTGTGCGAGAAAACCCGAGACAGTCCATTCCGCTTCGTACGCAAGTGCTGGGTCGTTCTACGACATCAACTTGGCAGATTTTGCGTTGAGACTTCGATTCTCATGCATAAAATGTTCAATTAAATCAAGAGCTTAAAGAGCTTTATAGCATTTGGCGGATTTCGGTAAAAATATCATCTTCAGTGATAAAGCTCATCTCTTATTGAGTGACTTCGTTCACAAGCAAAATTGCCGGAATTTTGAAGCGAGCGACGAAAATCCACGAGACATTAATCAGGCGCTTCTACACTCTGAAAAAGTGACTGCTGAGTGTAGATTTTGGTCCGGCGGTATCATCGGCCCTTATTTCTTAGAAGATGCCCAAGAAGCCGCGCTCACTGTCAATGGCGACCGATATCGGACGATGATAAAAAATTTTGTGGGATAGGGTAGATGGTAGAGACATCACATACATAGTTCCAACAGGACGGTACCACTTGCCATACTGCTCGAGAAAGATTGAATTTTTGATGATAAGTTCGAGGGATTCGTTATCTCGCGTGGTATGACATGAACTGGCCACCGAGATCGTGTGACTTAACATCACTCGACTATTTTCTGTGGGGCTACGTGAATTTTCTGGTCTAAGTAGACAAACCACCGACAATTGTCCCCATTTATGCGAAAATTGTGGTGGTGGACCACACGGTGGGCCGATACGGTACAGCGGAGTCGAGGCGGCCATTTTGCTAAAATTATATGTCATTGAATGTCGTTTATAAAAAAAATTATAGCAATATCACTTACACAGAATATAGAACATAAAAATATACATGCGAAAGAGTCATTTTCAACTATATTTCAGTTTTTAATAAAAAGAATAGCGATCTGAACTGGGTACAGGTATGTCTCACAACTAGATACAGTAATTGTTTTTTATTTATATTTTTATGATTTTAAAATATTGTGTTATTGTTTATTTTCCTGAATCTTGAAGATTTTATGCCTACATTTTTAGAATTACATTTTAAATATCAGTAACCTGCAATATATTTTTGCTTTGCAATAATCCCTGCAATTACCATTTTTATGATATTTTTGTAAATTAAATTAGCGAATAAAAATGTACGTAACGATATAGAATTATATTCGATCTGCTATGAGTGACGACTAATGTAAATCGTTGCAGTTACCGTTAACGATATCGTTTATTAATATATTAATGCGAAAATATATTTTTTGTAATGATTGACATATTATTTAAAACATAAGTTCCTCCACCTGTGTGTATGCGTGTACGCGCGCGTGTCGCGTGTGTGTGTGTGTGTGTGTGTGTGTGTGTGTGTGTGTGTGTGTGTGCGTGCGTGCGTGCGTGCGAGCGTGCGCGCGTGTGTGCGTGCTTGCGTACGTGCGTGTGTGCGTGCGCATGTGTGCATGCATGCTCAGTGTGTGCGTGTGTGCGCGCGTGTGCGTGTGTGCGCGCGTGCGTGTGTGTGTGCGGGCGTGTGTGTGTGTGCGTGTGTGTGTGTGTGTGTGTGTGTGTGTGTGTGTGTGTGTGTGTGTGTGTGTGTGTGTGTGCGCGCGTGTGTGTGTGTGTGTGTGTGCGCGCGCGTGTGTGTGTACTATAGTAGGCAATGCGATCTTTCCTTTAAAAAATAAAGACGTGTGTATAGCATTCTTAAAACGTCTCCATACTAAACGCGGACTTTTCAGATTTGTATTATAGGGATAAAGATCAATTAAAACAAGAACACAACCGCGTGCTTCAAGTCTATTAATCGGAAAACTTGTTAAAACTTTAGGTTGAGATTTTTTCCTTAATTTTTTAATATTTTGAATTTTATTAAACACGCCTTATAGCAGTTATTTAATAGTCTACACACACTATATAACCTGATCTGTAGACAATAACGTACTAACTAAATACTCACGTATTTCAAATATCGCGATAAATTACTGCTTCAAGTTAGTAAAAAATAAAGATGTAGGTATGTAGCGCAAAATAATAAGGTTTGATTCATAATGATCACAGTCACATCGCCTTAAAACCTTTTGTCCGGCCCATCAATTTTGCGATGTAATGCTCTTGTTTCCTAAATCAGAAAAATAGCAAAGGGCGCCCTACACCCGCGCCTAATCGCGATCATGATGGAAGTAATTTTATAAAGTGATCCCAAGTGAACTTGAACCTCTGTCTTGTCTGGTTTGTACACTCTATCCTCATTACCCTTAGGCCAGGAATTAGATATTAGGGTAATGCCGAAAAATTAAACATTCGAGTTACGATTAACTTACTTTGAGTTTTATCTCTGAACGCAATCTTTAATCTTGATAAATTATTGGATTTAGATTAATGAGATGATATTCACTAACAAATTTATTGTACATACCAAATTTTTCGGAGGAGATGGAATTTTGTAATGTAGTGTAATGACAGCTGTTGCGCTCAGGGTCGTGGGTTCGATTTTGCATGAAAGAAGTATTTGTATGGTATCAATTTCAAAGTGACAAAATTTTTTTGCTTTTACAAATTTTATACAACAAATTTTGGTTCGAATTAGTGGTTTGCAAGATGATGTTGTGGCCAGGATTAGGAAAGGAATGCTTCGGCGGTTTGGTCATGTAGAGAGAATGAACGAGGAAAGAGTGACAAAGCAAATTTATGTTGCAGAAGTGAACGAAAGAGTCGGAAAGGGACGTCCTAGGCGAAAGTTTATCAACTGAATTAGCGATATATTTAAAATGGGTCAAATGGTCAAATTAAGAGTACCCTTAATCAACGAGCATGTCTCCCTCAGGGTGACAGGCGTGAGTGTTTATATATATATATATATATATATATATATATATATATATATATATATATATATGTAACGGTAACTGTAACGATTTACATTAGTCGTCACTCATGGCAGATCGAATATAATTCTATATCGTTACGTACATTTTTATTCGCTAGCTTAATTTACAAAAATATCATAAAATTTGATGTAAAGCTTTCATTCCCGCTTATATGTGAATGTAAACCCTATGTTGATCTAAGTGCTCGTTGAAAGCGATGTATCATAAACCATGTTAGAACACTTAGGGCTGTCAAGATTATTATACTCGTGACAATGGGTCTGTTCATGAAATTGCGTGAAACTGAACAGTAGAGGCAACGAGTTTCCGTTTGCCAATCATTGCTTTTTAAAAACTCTGTAACCGTTACACTTAAGCAGTAGATGTCTCTTAAAATAGTGTAGAATTTTATTTTAAAACTAACTTTTGCCCGCGGCTGCGCTCGCGTGATCTCTATTTTACCCCTTTAGGAGTTGAATTATCAAAAACCTTTGTATTGTGAGAATAAGACGTAGATCATTAGTTTACTAGAGAAAATATTGGTATTACAATACGTATTTTTATGTTTGGTCAATGTGCTTTTCGGTTCACTTATGAATGTAGATACTTGATCATCTTTTTAAATTATTAAGTTTTTAGGACAGTCCAAAATATTTTATTTTATACATTTGTCAAAGAGCCGTTGTAGTAAAGAAGCAAACCGAGTTAGATTCCCGCCGACTCGACTGAAATTGTTAAATGAAGATTTATGTGATGATTTACTATAAAAACAAAAAATAAAATAAAAATATTTCAATAACATGTAAAGTTTACCAACTCGTATCGGAATAGAGCGGACTAAAGGCTATGCCCACTCAGAATTGAAAGGAATTCGTCCTCAATTGTGGAACATATGTTGCTGTTACTGTACTGTACTGTTTATCTTCAGTTGTACAAAAAGCGATTATCGACAATCAAAAAAAGTAGCTTCCCAGTAGTATAAAGATCTACGTGCAATGCCAAGGAATCATATTTTTTACCGATTTCAAAAAGGAGGATATATTCAATTAAACTGTATGTTTTTTTTTGTTTTGATGATTCTTTTTTTATTTGAAAGCTGGTACTTTTCGTGTGGACCCACCCATATAAACTTAATGAAGATCTGACTAGTAGTTTTTGAGTATCATTAATATTATTAATAATTTATAGGATAAGGGTGGCAAACGTGCACACAGTCCACCTGATGGTAAGTGGACGCTGTGGCCCATAGACATCAACATTTATCTTCGATTAAGAATCAAAACGCAGATGCGTTGTCACCCTTGAGGACTAAGATGGAATGCCTCGATTTCAGTTAAACGGGTCTCCGGTTCTCTACACTCACTATCACAGCAGCATTAAGCTGCTTTTTACACTGGTATTCGGTGAGAGCGTGGTCCTTCCCCGGTCGCGCCGACCCATTCGTGCTACAACCATAATATAGCTGCAGCGTTCGTCTACCACGAAAAAAATATATTGCAAATATAATCATGAATGAAATTTTTTAAAATAATTTGCCAGCCCTGTATCCACAGAATAATGTAATTTCGCGTTCTCTTTAATCCCGCTGTAATCTCATCGAGCTGTCGGACGCTTCCAACGGACATTTCTGTAATTTCAAATGGACGCAGGAATTAGTTCTTTATCCCCTTGTACATAGGGGCTGTCCCCTTTCATATTGTGTGATTTACATTTTGAAACTGGCAGATGTTCCACGGTTTAATATTCTGGGATTGGAAATTTTAAAGTCTTTTTCTAGCTCAATTTTTTGTGCGTGTCCCATCATAAATTTTGCTTTGAACATTTTTGGGTGGCCTTTTACATGATACGTCATGTTGTAAAGATATAATAGTGTTGGCTCAGAGCCTTGTTAGCTCAGGGGAAATGCGCTCGATGTTAATTTCACAATACAACAATCAATAAGATAAATTATTACCAACTTATTACAAAAAGGTTACAAAAAATTAAGATTAAAAGTAAATTGCAATTTTAAGTGTTGATTTACCGACCGCTGCCGAGCATGCGGTGAAGGAAAACATCGTGAGGAAACCTGCATTTATTAGAAATTAAGAAAAATATTTTGAAGAAATATGAAGTCCGCCAACATGTGTGTCCGCGCTGTAGTCGCGCCATAAGCATAACACGTAGAAGCCTAAATTGCGCTATCAAAGTTCCGAAGTAAAACAGTACACATAGGGTTGAACACACTGCTCGACGGGAGATCTTCCCTTTTTCATTGAGGCAGCACGATGGATTCATTTTCCATTTCGTTACTAAAACCCTGTCAGAAATGGAGGAGACCTGTGCCTAGCAGTGAGACGGAAATAGGCCAATAAGCCAACAATTTCATTGGTCCCAGCGGGGATCGAACCTGGGTAGCTCGGGTACTGTGAGATTTACAGCGAGCGCTAACAATCTGAGTTACCACTCTTATATCTATTTTACTTGTTATAAGGTGGGCTGTAAATTCTTTAGTCACTTCAGTTTTATTAAAAAAAATCGTCAGAGTGACAACGCATCTGTATCCTCCTTTGTAGAAGTTCACTGCAGCGTCCATGGACTTGTACATGGACAGTATCCAACTTACCTTAAGATAAACTTCGTCTAACTAAAAGTTTGTCTGTTACTTTAATTAAAAAAAAAACCATCGAAACCCGTATATTATGTAATTTAAATGTGAAAATTCCAGTAGCGACGTAGGCAAGTGTGAAATTCTTGTCGTCTCTTCTCACAGTCTTTCGCAGTAAGACAAATGGAAAATGATTTAGCTTGACTTCAATGGTGTTATAAATTTCTTTTAATAAACTTTTATAATATGATTTCAGCCGATATGGTGATTTCTGCGAACGCTTTCATCATATTCCTCGGTGGGTTCGAGACAACATCATCGACGTTGGCATTCCTCTTCCTTGAACTTGCTGCTCATCCTGAAGTCCAAGAGAAGATGAGAAACGAGATTATAGAGGTGTTAGCCAAGACCAACGGAATTCTCACCTACGAGATGCTTCAAGAGTTGACGTATATGGAAATGGTGATTCACGGTGAGCTTTACATTTATGATGAGGACATTAACTGCAATGTAGTTTAGTGGTTGGAGCACCTTATTGAGTCGCAGGTCCTGAGTTCGAATTACTTATGCAGTTTATATTTTTATGCAAAAGAACATAAAATGTAAATATGATTTCGGTGTCCAGACAGAATGATTTTTGACCCTTCTCCTTAGTCTACTTGGTCAGTTAATAGAGAGATTAGAACCCTGAAAAATTTATATGAGGAAGGTTATAGATATCGACGCTTAGGATTAAACTCATCCGAGTTAGTGATTAACAGATATTCGTAGTTATGTGATGACTTTAAAAAGTTGTGAAACACTGCTATACTCGTATCATCACGTTACTCGTGCAGGGCTACGAATAGCACTTGTTGGACCAAATGATGGTTGTTTGAATATAGTAAGTTTTATATATATTTATTATCGTTTATTTCTAATATTCGCGTGCGTAAAGGGTCTTTTCTCTAACCAACTTTATTAGTTCATGGTACGCTCAATTCAGTTCCAGAATTCATATTACCAATGGGGAACATTAACCAATCCAAGTAATAAAGTTGAAAGGGGTTTTTCTCATGAGAATGTAAGTTGGTCACAGACACACTAATCAAGATATTAGCTTAGTGATAACGCAGTGGCTATCAAGTAGCAAGTATTTTATTGGGGCGAGCCAAGATCGTAAGTTTGAATCATGCAGAAAGCAAGTGTTGGTACAACCTACAAAAATTTTTTCCGTGTCAAAATGTTTTCATATATGTTATCTGTATATGAAAAACTATACCATAATGCATGAGAAAATCCTATCGTTGGTGTAAAGTTTTTAAAAGAATAAATCACTTGTTTTCATAAAGTAGAAGTTACAAGAAGAGACTAGGAGAGATCGTATGACCTCAAGCGCTAAAATAAAAAAATGTTTCTATTGCATATATTTTTGTGATATTACCAGTTTTATTCAAACTTTAAGCCCGTAAGATTAGTGCGGACACTATATTATACTAAAAAAATTAGTTAACTTATGACAATGCAATTTTTCTAAGTTTACGTGAATTGTTGCAACAAAAAGTGTTATCCTCAATGTATTACTGATATAAAATTATATATGACATGCATTAACTATACTAGTAAGGATAATATTTTACAAACAAGCAGACAGTCCAACTGATGGTAAGTGAATGCTGTGGCCTATATTTAACTAATATCTGTTACCGACCAAAAAAAAAACCGGATATATTCGGGAGTGGGAACATATTTTTTAAATATATTTATTACTTTTCGATGATATATATGCAATTTATTTTGTACTTATCGTACTTGTACTAGACCTTTGTAGACTTTTTGTTAATTATTTTTATTGCGACATTGAATGTCTTTTTCAGAAACTCTACGGCTATACCCGCCATTCCCGACCATACAACGCATGTGCACAAAGGACTACACAATACTCGGCACTAATATTGTGGTTGAGAAGGGAACAATAGTGCTTTTTCCAACCCTCGGCATACAAAGAGACGAGCAGGTTTCGTATCTTTCTTTTGTAATCTCCGTATTTAAAAGCGAGTATCTTTTTTGGCGGGGATCATAGATAGTAAAGATTTTTATTTAAAGGTATGTTAAATATATACGAGTATACCTTCTTTTTATCAGCCAGTGACAATTCTGGTCATGGGCTTCTCCCATAGTGAGGATGTTTTACGATACTCGCCAGGCCTGGTTGGTGATCGGTATACCTATCATTCATCATCATCATCATTGTTCATGTTGTTCTTTGTCGATGTTGATGTACGGAATTTTTTACATCTTACCACCGTCCACTACACAAAAGTAGAAATAGAATTCGATTTTCATTCAATATAGTATAAATAATACTACTTACTGAGAGTCGTTTTTATGTTTAATTTACCATCCGAAAATACCTCGGTCCTTTTTATAGGATAAGGGTGACAAACGAGCACACAGTCCACCTGATGGTAATGAGTACTGTGACATAGACATCTACATTTATCCTCGATTACGAATTAAAAAAATAGGTGTGGCACTCGGTGACTGCCGCGGTAAAGCTATTGCATAGCATTTTTTATCAACTTATGCAATTATAATTATTTATTTATTTTATTTATGCAGTTAAGTCTTTGATATTAAATCAAGTTACACTTTTTGAGCGTGGTGACCGATAAGAAAACATTTTTTTTTCTCTTATTGAATAAATGAGAAGTTAATATTGTTTAAAATATTTTTAATATCTTACAATACATGTAGGTTATTCAGGAATTTTTATCATTGAGTTAGCAGCTAGTGTACACGCATACGTCTAGTCGCACGCACACAAACACCGTGCCGAATGTCTGCCGAGTGCCGAAGTCTGTCGAACTGAAACGACGTTAGACGATGCACGGCTTTCAACGCCACACCTCCGTGCCCGTCGGAGTGGGGAGCGTGAGGTTTTTTTTCGTTACGGAATTTCTGGATTCGGTCCCCGCGCTCAAGGCCCGCGATAGAAGCTATGCAATAGCTTAACATAGCAGTGTTAAGATGCCATTTTGTGAGAGCATGGTCTTCCCTGGTCGAGCCGATCCATTTGTGTTACAATTATAATATAACTGCAGCATGGCTCTACTACGTCCTAGGAACAACCACCAAGACCAACTAACCTAGTGGGTTATTTTTTTTAAAAGAACACTACAAATTTTATATTTGACAGTTGAATACACATCACAATTTTTCCCAAAAATGTGTTAATGACTACTGAAGTAGAGTAACTGGTACGAGCAAATAAATGTATTTTAAAGTTATGTTCTTTTATTTCTGTTGGGGTCGCTCTATCCTCAATAATTGATTACAGGCTGGGAGGCATTTCATCTCAGTCCTAAGAGGAGACAATGCACGTTACCCTTTTTCTTTGAAGTTTGTTGGACATCATCATCACCATCGTCATCGCCTTTCCCTTCTTTTAAACAGCTCGTGACCTTTCAATCCTATATCAGATGAAGCTATAAGAGCCGAATAGACTAATAGCACAAATATCACAGAATAAAGGTCAGGTGGACAGCGTTGACACTTCAATTTTATAAAAAAAATAATTCTCGCAGCACTGTATACGCTCCTGTAATTTTAATTACTTATTCTTTGAATGCAACTGTTATTTACGGATTTTATTGCGTTTAATTACTACTTTACTTATTTTTATTATCACGACGTTTCGAGTGCTTTACAGCACCCATGGTCACGGGGGACTGAGATGTTTGACGTCCCAATGTCATAGTTAGTCCGGTTACCTTCAGTTTTTCAATATTAATTTTTGGTCGACTTCTACATTTCTGCGAACGTGTTAAATATCGTTCCCACCATTACACTAGATTTGATACACCACAATTCCTCGCAAAAGAACACCGATTCTTACCAAGGATGATACGCGCGGCTATTGAAATAAAAAAACATCTAAATTTCAATAGAGAAGATAGATGGGTGCTGCCATTTGCTTGGGATCCTATAATTAACAAAATTAAACCCAAATCCAAGCATACAACTGCAAGACTTCAGGATACTATAAGCTCGTTTTGTGTAAATCGGATCAAAAATTAATTTTCAAAAACTGAAGGTAGCCGGACTAACTATGACATTTGGACGTCAAACATCTCAGTCCCCCCATGAACATGGGTGCTGTAAAGCACCCGAAACGTCGGGATAGTAAAAATAAGTAAAGTAGTAACTAAACGCGATAAAATCCGTAAATAATAGTTTTATTCAATTTGTAGTGTTCGCGTAAATTTAAGAAGTCATTACATATTCTTGTTGTATTGGATCTGCATGGATTTTCGAAAGGAGTCGGAAAGTTGGGTTGTTAATTATGATGACTTACTTCCTATAATACGAAAGATAATAAAATAATATTCGAATCTGGGACCTAATGTCCACAGAATCAATTACAAATATGCATAACATTTAATCAGCTTTCGATGATTAAATGTTATGCATCTTTGTAATTGATTCTGTGCCTGATTAAAAAAAAGTTTTTTGCAGTATTTTGAAAATGCGTCGGCATTCATCCCAGAGCGTTGGACTGAAGACAAGCCAGTGCCACCTCCTGGAGTCTACATGCCTTTTGGAGACGGTCCACGGTATTGTATTGGTATGTCCGTCCATTTTTTTACCTAAGAAATAAAAAAAGTGTTAAGGCAAGTAACAACACTTCGAATACAATCTGGACAATCATCGAATGCAAATTTCCAAGGCAAAAGTGAGCTTTTGTTATGCCAAAACAGATGGGACAAAAAATTCTACTACAATTCAAGCGAAAACACTATTTATCAAAGTTTGAAAAATCTATCTTTCAGCACCTGCACAGTTTGTACAGGATACTTTTTAAGCTGTTATGAAGACGACAACCCTTTCAGATAAATTAGTATTTATTTACAATAATTTGCCCTTAGTGCAGTACGAGTAAATGAAACGAAAATTATATGATTACTGATTATATTTGTTAAGTGACATAAATAAAGTACCTAACTAAATTTCATATTTTGTATTTTTTTTAATCTGGTATGCGGCCGGATAGTAATTTAAGCCGAATATGTCGAATACCGGATAGTTGCCGGATATTCGTTGTATCTCTACTCAGGACTTCATCACTACTCACCGCCAGTGGGATTGTGATCAAACACAGGCTTATGATCACTAAAAATAGTTTTATTTTCGTGAGCTGTAGTGTGAGTTGGTCGCTCCTTTTTAGCCGGCTTAAAATGTAGTGGAATCTCAATTCGAGGGTATATTTTTTTGGTAAGTATGTTACACGATATTTTTCTCAATCGTGGACCGATCTTAATGATTCTTTTTTTGTGAATCAGGTTATATATACTTCAGGGTACTATATAAATTTGAAGAAAAATTTTACCCCTAAGATTGGCAAAATAGGAAATAAACTATTAGGTCCTTACATATGAAATTAGCGTTTTCTCGTACTGACCACTTTGATCTGAAATATCTCCTCTTTGGTTAAGAATTCCAAATTCAAATTTATAAATTCATTTAGCTGGTACCTTAGAGTTTTGGAAATAATCATTCATTTTTTTCCTCATTATTTTTTTCTTTGACTTATTTTCGAGCGCAATACTCGAAAATCTATTTAATTTTCGAGCTCGGAACGATTATTTGAGATGTTAAAGGGCTATAATTTTTGAACGCGTCGTTCAATTTGACTTTGCTTGATGACATTTGTAAGGTATTGAATCAATGAATCGATTAAAAGTTACGAGTATCTAAAAAAACACGATTATTTAGACATTTATAAATGGCAATAATTTTTGAACGCGTCGTTTGATTTTGACTTGCTTGGTGGCATTCGACACAGTTTTTTAAGTAAGAAAAAGTGTATCTGATGTCTGGAGTTTATTAATCAAATATTTTGAAGGTTATTAAGAAAACCTTAAAGAATTTTTTTTGTTTTTATTTTTTTTAAATTTTTGAACCGGCTCGACCGATTTACTTGAAAATCTAATTAAAGTCTCGTCATCTAAATTCGATTGTCCTAATCAAAGTCTCAATGAACAATTTCAAACGCCGTGTCGCCCATCTCGATCGGTTGATTCGTCTAAGGATATCGTCAAGATAGAGCTAACCAGGATTTAGACCTGGATTGGATAGGTTCAGCACCGTTAAACGTCAACGATAAATACAATAATATGTATATTTGCATTTATAATACTAAAATAATTTTGCGTTTGAATAAGGTTTACTTTTACGATTAATACTCGATGTTAAAGGTGATATCAAATTCTCTTAGCGCATAATTCTTATATTTCTACTTAAGGGGAAATATAATCTCAAATGCCTTAGTAAGATCCTTCGTTATGCCGAAAATATTGCAGCATTAATTTTGAAATAAACATATGGTAAAGTTGAGGATTAATGTTAAGGATTATGTTAGACGAAAACACAATTTCGTAAAATTTTCTCGATAGAAAAAAAATCCAAAGTTACCTCCAAAATAAACAATAAATCGCTGTTATTCATAAAATACTTTAAATAAGATCATGAAACTTTGCATACTGACTGAACTAACTATAAAGCAGTGCTTATGTTATTTACTTTTTTTAAAAAACCATTATTTTCACTGTAAAAAAGAAATTACCTAAACTATCGGCCTCTTGAAGCGTGGTTCCTGCCGCACGCCGCACGGTCACTTCGCTTCGGCCTTTAAACGGGGGGGGGGGGGTTGTGTCGCTTACGATCAAAATATACTTTACGCAACAGGACGACGTAAAATTAAAATGGGAAATAACCGTAATACAAATAACAAGTGACTGGCTTGGCGTTAAGAAACAGTCATAAATATGATAAACCTAATGAAATGAGATATGTGTCTAACGAACTTTCTACTTACAGTGTTAGTGATTACAAACATGTCGGTACATAGCATACGACGCGCGGGCAAGTGGGGACGAAATTAGAATTTGAGCTGACTTACTCTATCCCCTTAATAACAAGACACTGTTTGTCAGAATTCCGTGTAATCATATCCGATGCTTTGCTGTAACTGCACTGGTTTCGTGTTAAAGTGGCACTGAATGCGAACTTGTCGATAAAATAAGTTTGCTCTTTTTGCATCTGAGGTACATATTTTGATGATTGGCAAACATTTTATTTATCTTTATTATTATTACAGCTTATCAAGAGTCCACTATCCAATGTGTCAGTGGGTTTTCCTCATTTATTGCCTCATAGGTACATAGTCAGTAATCTATGCCTCATAGGGATTTTGCCACAGTTGCATAACAAATTATCATAACTCTAATCTGTCACATTTGCCAAAATAGAATCTGTCATATATTATAATTTAATACTAGGCTGCACTAAAAGTATCGGGAATGGAATATTTCCACTGTTCCTGTCATATTAAAATCTTTTTAATTGAAAACTCCTTGGTTTTAAAAATCGAATACCATTTATTTATTTAAAAAAAGATTCTCGGTCTTGTCACAAGGTTTTGTCAAATTTGTTTAGTCGTTGAGAAAATGGAATTGACTCGAGAAAATTCAAGAGCGATGATTTATTATGACTTTCGAAGTGGTTTAACACAAAAACAGTATGTTGACCGGATGATTTCTGCATTTGGTGATGAAGCCCCATCCAAAACCACAATTTATAGCTGGTTTGCTGAATTTCAACGTGGACGTGTCAAGCTCAGTGATGATCCCCGTCAAGGGTCGTCCAAAAACTGCAGTCACCCAAGAAAACGTTGATACTGTGCGTAAGCTGATTGAGGAAGATCGACATGTGACATACCGCGAAATTCAGGCAACTTTAGACATTGGCATGAGTCAAATACAAATAATCTTGCATGAACAATTAGGTGTAAAAAAGTTGTTTTCCCGATGGATACCGCATTCGCTCTGTGAAGAGCAAAAAGCGGCTAGCGTTACTTGGTGCGTCAGAACACTCGAAAGATTCCACGCAGGATCCTCAAATGCTGTATACAACATCGTATCAGGTAACAAATTCTGGATATATGCAAACGAACCCGAAACAAAAAACCAGTCACGAGTTTGGGTGTTCGAAAATGAGTTAAAGCCAACAAAAATTGTTTGTTCACGGAGTGTTGCAAAAAAAAATGGTGGCCACGTTTGTCTCCAAAACTAGCCATGTTACGACTATTCCCCTTGAAGGACAAATAACGGTTAATGCAGAATGGTATGCTAGCATTTGTTTGCCACAGGTCGTTTCCGAACTCCGTAAAGAGAACTGCAACCGCCGCATCATCCTCCATCACGACAATGCGAGTTCTCACACCGCATACAGAACAAAAAGAGTTTTTAGAGCAAGAAAACATAGAATTTTTAGACCATCCGCCGTACAGCCCCGACCTAAGCCCTAATGATTTCTATACTTTCCCTAAAATAAAGAATAAATTGCGTGGACAGAGATTTTCATCATCTGAAGAAGCTGTGGACGCCTATAAAACGGCCATTTCGGAGACCCCAACTTCCGAATGGAATGGTTGCTTCAATGATTGGTTCCATCGTATGGAAAAATGTGTCATATTTCGCGGAGAATACTTCGAAAACCAATAAATACATTTTTAAATAGTAATGTTATGTCACTTCCTTGATTTCCGAAATTTTCAGTGCCGCCCTCGTAATACTTGACACTGGCAAAAGTACAACCGTACGAGTCCATTAACACAGAAAGAAAGTCAATTTTTATTACATCTAGAATTTTTATTTTTTATGACGCGATGATGATAATCTAGCTGCTTTTTTGATTACATTTTGGCGGTTGTTGTATCGTAATCATCAAAGGCGAATTCCTCTGACCGGAGAAAAAGTGGCGAAAGAAATTCCGTAGACATCCTCTTTTTTGTCATTATTTAAAAGTTTATATTATAATAGCAAGAAAAAGAATGTAGGAAATTAGCAGTTAAATTGCAATTAAGAAAATTGAATTTCATTGGTGCTGGCTGGTATCTAACCTGGGTTCCTCGCGTATTGTGTTATTTAAGGCTAAAAAAGGCCTTTAAACGTAAAATAAAAGAGTGAGCTACTACAGCAGTCGGGCAGGCGAGTAGTACAATATTTTAATAGCCGGTACGGCGTTATAAAACGTCATAGTTTTTCCACTTGATTTCTGAGAGCAATATGGAATAAACCTTTTTGGAGTATGCAGTTTTTGCTCAAAGTATTATGTGCATATTTATCGTGTTTAAATAACTGCTTTGCAATGCAATATGATTTGATGTTTTGTATTTCGCTTGTAATTCACCAATTACTTCATTACCGTTACCGTTACACGTAACGTTACACTGCTGAACTCTCTCACAGATTGCTTCATAGGGAAAGTCCACTGTCTAGCCTGGCAACTATGGAACAATTCCCCCTTTGAAGCAATCTATGGATGAGGCATTTGTTCAGCAGTGGACTTTAATAGTCTGTAACGAAAGTCATTTTATCGATGTTAATTGTCTTCTAATCTACTAAGTTGGTGCAAGTAACAAAATTTTTCTATAAAAAAAAGGTAAAACAAACTCACCCCCCCTTTTTAATAAAAAAAAAAAAAAAACATGCTACTTAGCAACAGCAAACTTAAAACTTAAAACGAACAACTTAAAACTTTCATAGACTTTAATAGATAGTAATGGACAATGATATTATAATTTAGGCGTTTAACAAACCATAACCGTGCAGCATAATTTACGGCTTCGTGGCGAAGTGGCTTAGCAATGAAATGTAGCGCTAAGGGCCGCGGGTTCGAATCCCGCGCGGAACGAGTATTTTTATGGCCTACAAAAAATTGTTTCGTGGTCTGGATATTTGATCTAGTGAAATTTATATGTGTAAACTACCCTCCACGATACACGAGGAAATCCTAGTGTAAAGGAAACTTTTAAAAAAGATAATTACGGGTTACCAAAAGAGAACTATTGAATATAGGTCTCCCTCTTAGATTGCCTCATAGTGGGTATATTTGCCATGATTGGCAAGTAAAATGGCAGCCGCAACTTTTCATTAGTTTTAGCGCTTTCAGGAAGATATGCTGCTGCTCATATGCTGGTTCAGTTTCCTCTATCGCCTTATTCGACACATATGGAATGATATAGGGTAGTGGATTCTGTGTGTGTATGTGTATGTGTGTGTGCGTGCGTGCGTGCGTACGTGCGTGCTTGCTTGTGTCCGTGCGTGCGTACGACTATGCGTACGTCCAGACCTCTGGTCTACAATCCTTGAAATCTTTTCAATACATACATACATATAATCACGCCTCTTTCCCGTAGGGGTAGGCAGAGACCACTTCTTTCCACTTGCTACGATCCTTACATACTTGTTTCGCTTCGTCTACTTTCATTATTCCCTTCATACATGCTCTACGGTTTAGGGTACTCTTAACCTGGCCTTTTTTCAATTTTCCCTAATTTGGTCTAGAAAAGTCCGCCTAGGTCTACCCCTTCCAGCACTTCCATTCACACTCGCCTTACAAAGTTTTTATAGGTATTCTTACATTGTCATCCGATTCTGAGCTATGTTTGAAATTTCAAATCTCTATCTCATCGTGAAGAAATTTGAGTTGCAAGATTCCACCCGGAACGACTGACAGTCAGGTAAAAAAGAAAGTGATTTAATGAAAACGTGTTATAGTACATTTTTGATTACAGGTAAACGGTTCGCTATGATCCAGATGAAGTGCTGCCTTGTGAAGTTATTGCTGCATGTTAGGATAAGTCCCGCGCCGTGTGGAAAATCTGGTGCAAACCTCAGGTCCAGAACGGAGCCCTTCGAGGCGGACCCACGTTCTCCGCAGACACTGCACCCTGCTGACTCACGCGTCAGACTAAGTTTATTATGACTAACGTAGATTTTTTTAGAAAATATTAAAATACAAAACAAAAATAGTTTTCTTTAATAGCAACCTAGATTAACAAAGAAAGAGACAGAGCGCTCATTACGTACATATATTTCAAGTGACGCGGAAACCATGCCCCATTGCTTGACCCACACACCATACACACATTTTTTACTTTCTTTTTTTATCAACCCGTAAATGTTTGTAGCTGCACACATATGCAATTAAAACCAATGTTGTTGGTTGCAAATGACGTGTGTGTGTGAGTTCGTGTTCTTACAATAAGTTGAGCATAGTTTCGGCTTGGTTTCAGCATCACTTGAAGTGATTATATAAAATATAATTCAATTTCACACAATCATTTTCAAACATTAAAAACCTTTTTGTTGAACGACAAAAATAACATAAAAAGAAAGTCCGAGTGTCTAAAATTTTACAATATGTAGGTAACCGGAAATTGATTCCCAAAATCGGGAAAGGAAGTTATGAACAAGTTTTAATTTGAGTTTTTAAATTAGAAAGTTTTATGTTACATATATTTTGTTCAGAAAAAAAGGCAGATGTTTAAGTTACTAAATTCACGAGATTTGGTTGAAATCGGCTGTAATTTAGAACTGAAATATTTGTCACTCCAAGTATATAACTATGCAGCTTTTAGAAGTCTACAATCAATATTAATATGAAAGAATCCAAAAGAAAAAATCCAAATTAGGATTATAAGAAAGGACTTCTTTCTGCCTGTGTTGTTCCGGTCTGAAGGGTATGGATGGCCAGTATATTACAGGCTGTAAGGCATTCCAGCTTAGACCTCAGAGGTGAGGTGAGTTTGTTACTTAATAAAAGTAACAAACTCACCTCACCTCTTGATGCCCTCCATGCAGAGTTTTCAAATAAGCGTTCAAAACAATAAGTTTAGAAAGACCACAATCGTTACTCAAAATAATAGGTTTTTTTATAGTATCTGAAATCTCTGCATTGGCAAATCGACCACCCACATGAATAATGCCTTTATCATCTAGATATGGGTTAAGAACATGTAGTTTGCTCGATTGGTGAACTCGTTTACCGTGTGCCAATCGAGAAATTTCATCATTGAACGAAACCGATTGAGACATCTTAATACATCTATTTAGAGCATCGTCAAGTTCATCTGGACTCAGATAAACGGGTTCATCAACTGGTATCCTATATTTTTTAAGTTTACACAGTTTAATAAAACGTAAACAATAAGCAGTGACACGTATTAGTTTCGAAAGGGTCGAGTATCGTTTTAAGTAAGAAATAACAGCATCATTTTTAAAAACATTAATATTTGTCTGTACTTTAGTTTTAACCTTCATTTCTAAATCCGTTGCAGGTACAAGTTATCTAAATTAACAACAACATCGAGGTTTTGTAAAAATTGTGAACCATTCAACCATAGTTCAGACTGCTGCAAATGGGATGGATATACTCTACGGGTAGCTAAATCGGCTGGATTATTCACTGAACTAACATGATGCCATTGGTTACTATTCTTAAATGTCAAAATCTCTGAAGTGCGATTAGCAACAAATGTGGTCCATGTATTAGGTGACTTACGCAGCCAAGCCAAAACTATGGTCGAATTCGTCCATGCATATACATTTTCATCAGGGATATTTAATATAGTCTTAACATGTTGTATCATTTTCGCCAAAAGAACTGCACCACAGAGCTCGAGACGGGAAAGTGAAATTTGTTAGACGGGAGCGACTTTAGATTTAGCCATAACCAGATATACTTTAACACCATCATTTTCCCAAACTCTGAGATATACTACTCCAGCATAAGCGGCACAGGAAGCATCACTGAATACCTGCAGTTCTTGTTTAATTGTGCTGTTGGAAACTCCAAGCTATCGTGGGAACTGAATGGGTTCAGAGTGCGCAAAACGTTCAAGATAAGTTTCTTCTCGATCAGGTTCGATAAGGTTCTTCGTCCCCAGCTAAGCCAGCCAACTACAACTTTTGCATAAACATTTAAATTAAGATTATTTCAGGTGTTAGCCAACCTAGAGGGTCAAAGGTTTTTGCAATTGTGGACAGAAGATTTCGTTTTGTGACATTATCATCAGTAAAATTCATATTTATGTTTAATTCAAAATTATCTGTTTGTGAGTTTCAGGTGATACCCAAAGTTTTCAGAGTATCTTAAACCTTTAAATTTATTGCGTTTTGTGATTCTTTATCATGATCAGGAATTTGTGATAACACTAATTGACTGTTAGATGCCCATTTGTGCAAAGGGAAACCACCGCGAGACAACAACTCAGTAAGCCTTTTATGCAAGAGAACAGAATCTTCTTCATTACACGCACCAGTCATTAAATCGTCCATGTACAAATTATTTTTCAATATTTCAGATTCCACAGGAAAATCATGTTTTTCATCTTCAGCAAGTTGGTGAAGCGTACGAATAGCTAAGAAGGGCGCACAAGATGTTCCTTAAGTCACGGTAAGTAGTCTATATTCCTGTATGGATTGTGTTGGAGATTCTCGCCATAGTATTCTCTGGTAGTCCACATCATCTTCAGATACTGATACAGATATCCAATCAAAAGCTCTTCATTTAACGATTTTCCTTTTTCAGGTTTAGCACTTCCGTCAAAGACAACTCGTAGCTTCGTGCTCAAGCTCGTCGGCCGAAGAACATCGTGGTGAGGTAAGTAGTGAAGTTTATGTGTTTTCTTTTCATTTTCAGGTACGGTTATTATATGAGATTTTGACTCGTATTGCTTCATAAAATTGTGATAGTCTTCCTTGAAGTCAGCGTTACGTGTGAAACGCTTCTCCATATGCTGTAAGCGACTAACAGCAAGAGGTCTAACATCACCAAGATTTGTGGGAGGATCATCCTTGAACGGTAAACACACAATGTAACGTCCGTCATCATTGCGCGTGTGTGTGGATTTAAAATGCTCTTCACATTGTGCTTCTAATTCAGTCATCGGCTTTTTGCGAGGTAAGTTCTCTTCAATTTCCCAGAATTGTCTAAGTAACGGATCTGCTTCGAATTTAGTGTGAGCAATTATCATATTGTGTTTCTGTGTAGCAGTATCAGTTTGTAAAGCCTTGCCAGAGATCAACCAACCCAGACGAGAGTTAAGTGCGATCAGAGAATTGTACTTGTGTAGTCCTTGAAGTAGTATGTGAGCATGCACATCGGCACCAAATAGAACGTCAATAGATCCTGGCTTGTGAAAGTTTGTATCAGCGAGATCCAACTGCATATACGAAGGCCAAGTATCTTGTGGGAATTCACGTGACGCCAACAATGAAGTGAGTTTCTTGAGTACATATGCATTTACTTCGAATGTGGAGGATTCGCATTTTGTGGAATGTATTGTAAGTTTAGCCATAGATTTTGTAGTTACCACTGATGAGTTTGATATACCAGAGATCCTGCCAATAACGGGAGTGCGATCAAGATTCAATAACTGTGCAGCTGCTTCAGAGATGAAAGAGCCCTGTGAGCCCTGATCAACAAGAGCTCTTAGTGTATAGATACCATTGTCCCTGGACTTAAACTTTATTTCGGCTGTAGCTAAGATAACCATTTCATCATTTGTTTCAGCCTTCAAGTTTACACTGAGGTTGCAAGAAGTACTAGGAGTAGATGTATTTTCCTTTGGTGTAGCGGTATCCTTTTGAGCTTCATTAGAAGTGTTATTCTTGGGAGAGGTTGTGAAATGTAGTAAAGTATGATGTCGACGTCCACATTTTTTGCAGTTTGTACTCTGTCTGCAATTGAACACCGAGTGACCTTTGACCAGGCAATTAAAACATATATTGTTTTTCTTTATAAAATCTTGGCGTTCAGAAACCGTTAATGCAAAAAACTCTTTACAGTGGCAAATGTAATGATTTTGTGAGCAGTAAGTACAAGTGCTTTCGACTTCAGTAGCAAAGCTTTTAACTGTAGTTGTTTTTGGAGTATGTTGAACATATTTCGGTGCGTCTTTTCTAAATGTTCGAGGTTGTGAAAGATTGACCATTTCCATTGTTCGGAATCGTTTTTCTAGGAAGCTGTTTAGGTCGTCATATGTGGGAATATTTATTGAGCTTTCTAACGACTGTTCCCAAAGCTTGTGAGATTCAATGTCTAACTTTGAGACTAGAATATGAACGACTATTGCATTCCATGAATCAATCTTCAAATTTTTTAAAGATGTGAGACATTGGCTAGTTGTATATAGTAAATCTTTGATACCTTTTGCTGATTTAGTTGTTAGTCTTTTCTGAGTTAAAAATCGATTTAGAATATTATTTACAATCACTCGCTTATTCTCATATCTTCCATTTAGTTTTTTCCATGCATCATCATAGTTCGCTTCAGTTAAAGAATAATTTTTGAGTAACTGTTAGGCTTCTCCGGTTAAACTAGATTTTAAGTAATGATGTTTTTCGATTTTAGACAAGCGGTCATCACAATGTATGAAGGAAAGAAATAGATCTCTGAAGCTCATCCACTGATTATAATCACCAGAAAATTGTGGTATAGCTATCGGTGGTAGCTTTGGTCTAAGTTTAGGAAGTTCTGAAGTTGTGTCAGATTTTGCAAATTCACTCATTGGTGTAATATCATAAAACCTATCCTTTAGCCAAGTCTTTAAGTCCAAATAATGTTCCTCTGTTTGTTCAAAATTATCTTTGATATTTTAAAATTATCAATATCGAAATCATATTCGGTTTTCAATGTCTCACTGTCTAACGATACAGTGAGCAAATCATAACTTTTTGTGTAACAAGCCCAATATTCATGTAATGTCTCCACGCGCGTATCTAAATAACCTCTTGTTCGTTTATCCTTTGAACATTTCTTCGTATTTGTAAGTAATTTCTCGATTTTAGTTGAATTTTGAATCATAATAGCTACATGTTGTTTTGCAAGTTGATCCGCCATATTGAATGATATTCGGAAATGTCAATTGATGAAAAAGTTTAATTTAGATAAATATCACTATTTCAACGCAGATACTAAATGTTCATCACTCAATGTTATGTTTATTTGGTAAGTTCAAATCTAATAAGTCTATGCTAAGTAAGTTTTTTCAATAAAATTTTTCTAAGTGTTTTGATTACGCGAAATCGGCTAAGTCTTGTTTATTTTTACTCTTTGAAATAACACAAGTCTTAGACGCACTGTTATTGCACTATGTTCGACACTTGCACTTTACTTACAGTTTATCCTGCTCGAAGGACCATTTGGTTAATGAAACACTCACACTTTATCACTATGTTTTACTCACACACCGTATTACACCGTACCACAGTTTATACTACACTGTATTATAGGAACACACAAGGAGGCTAAGAATGTTTAACTATACATCATAATGTAAATCCAAATGAAACCGCGTTTAACTCCGCGATAGTACTATCTAGGAAGAGCAGGAAGAACTAAATTTACTTACAAAGTTTGTTAGCTAAACACCACTATTATAGCTGCAGCATGGCTCTACCACGTCAAAAATTATAAAATAGAAGAGGCCACTTACAGTGATTTTGTTTTAACCATGAAAGAATTCTCCGTACTACAAATTACTCTTATTAGGTAGTCTGAGCAAATTGCCTTCTGCTTCTTTGTCCCTGTGATGAAAATGATGATGGGACAAAATAAGTGCTACGTTGACTTTTTCTGGTCTTCTTTGGAACGCTTTTAATTCTGAAAACAACAGAGCCATTTAGCTGGAAGAAACTACAAACAACGGGGAAAAAAGGCTTTTTATATAAGAGGGGGCAAACGACTCATCTGATGGTAAGTGTCCCGCTCTGTTCAGTGCGCCAAGCTTTTCAAAGGCCACTCGATATGTCGAAGCCGAGGATTCCGATGCTGGCTGAGGCAATAAGTGAGGGAGTGACTTAAAACTTAGGACGTAATACGACGAAGGTTTTTTTTAGCGGTAACGCACAAGGTTCTTGAGTGACAGCCGTAAGCGAAATCTAGGGCGGCCTCCTACTAGACGTAGTGACGACCTGGTAAGAGATGAATTCGTTGGATGCAGTTGGCGCAGGGTCATGCTTTGTAGTATTCCTTTGGGTGGCTTTGTTCAGCAGTTGACTTGTGAAGGACGTAAATGATGATAATAATAAAGATGTGGAAAGATGGGCAGCAGCCTCTTCTTGATGACAACTCAAAATATTGTTACACGACGCAGAATTCATTTTGCGATAGTCGAACTACTTGCTCAAAGACCTCTACATATAACAATATCTGCAGGTATTTTCTTTTAGCTCTACATGGACGAAGTTGCGGGTAAAAGCTAGCAAGTAAATAAAAAATATTCACACTTCTTTTCTTCAAGACAAAAGCCTTAAACTTTTGCAGATAGGATTGACCTTTAACGCTGCTTCCCATCCGTTGACTATTTTACGTCTAAACTAAACTAAACGAAGTGGTTAAACCACTATCTGTCGGGAGCCGTATTATTTTTTCTAGCAATACCCATAGTCACCAATATTAAGAGAATTGTGAAGATGTGAACTTTCATAAAGAAAGCAATAACGTTTAGACTATGTTTACGGAGAGTAAACAGTCTAATTTTCACAAGTTTTGGAAATGCTGTAGATATACTGAAAAACTAAATCCGTTCGTTTTTATTGTAGA
Source organism: Parnassius apollo (assembly GCA_907164705.1). Taxonomy (NCBI): domain Eukaryota; kingdom Metazoa; phylum Arthropoda; class Insecta; order Lepidoptera; family Papilionidae; genus Parnassius; species Parnassius apollo. The sequence continues at coordinate 3,413,074 of CAJQZP010001697.1, forward strand.
GAAAAAAAATTGCATTAGATATAAGTTATTAGCATCTAAATACCTATGTTATTGACTTAAAAACTTTCTGGAGCGTATTTTAAAATTAAACTAAACTGAATTATTTAAAAAATAAAAATGTGCAGACCTAGATTAGGATATACTGAATTTAATGAGATCAGAATTTATCTAATTTTGTAACCTTTAGGTTTATGGGTGTGAAAACGTTGTAACACGAAACAATATTTCAAAAAGGAAATATAGAAAATTGCCTTCAAGACTTGTAAGTCCATATCGCATGAGGAAGGAAGCGAAATAGTACAATTTTTTTAACTTCAATAAAAAATGAAAAAATCAATTAAATACAATAAGGATAACTCAAAAACAATAGTCAATTGATAAGTTTATATAGACCAACAAAAACTTTCAGATAAAATCATTAAAATGTTAAAAAGTTCTAGTAAAAAAAAAAATACCAGTCGAAAAAAAGTACTACCCCCAAACGTGAAAAAATGCATCTCCTTTCATCGAATAGTATGACTATGACACCACTAACGAAAGTGGAATTTTGATATAGGTAAATTCATGTCTTTATCTTGAATTTGATTGTTCAAAAACACGATTGTATAATTTTGACTCGATCATAATTATTTACGAAAACACCTCTAAAAATCACTATAGCCGAAATTATAACGAAATTACTTAATCTATATGTTTGAGAATCACTCATATAATATTCATAATTTACTTGCTCATTATTTTGATTACTTAAATCAATAATTTTAAAAAAAATATTTTAAGATTCTGACAATTTCTAAACGCTTTTAATCGTCGCGGGCGCTACGCTATTTTAGACCTTATGACGGCGTTTTTTCAAGTTTTTATAGAAATTATGTATTCACTCGGATCGGTACGGCGATAGCCTTTTCGATGTGTCGTCTTAAGGTGCCTCTAGTCGATGGCATGAACTAAGTGGTGGGAGGAGTTAAAATGCATGCTATCTCAGTCGACATCACGTGCGAAAGCGAAAGGCATGATGATTTACAACGAAACGAGCGGCGCGAAATGTTATAAAAAGACCTTTGGGAATCTGAATATCATGAAAAATCTATTGAATGTACCTGTTCAAAATAAAATTATTTGCATTTTTGAACAACTAATCTATCCCTGTATGGTAACTGTTTTGCAACTTTCGTTCTTCTTATGATACTTTTTTCCGCCCAAAGATGTGCTAAAATTGGTACTTTTGAATATATTCTTTTTCTACATTTTTGTTTCCGTACAGGGCTAGATAAGGATGAGACAAATTGAAATCATTTTTTATTTTGAACGTACACATCAAACAGTGGAGTAATCGCAAGACTACGTTTGTATGGAAGAATGAGCGACTAGTGTACCCTTAAATTGTAATTGATATAATAAGAATATAAATATTTATAACATACTATATGTACTTTTTAAATGTAATCATTTTCAAGGAAATCAATGTGATACTCAATTAAGTCTCTACTAATGATGCTTTATAACTGAACGCTTTTTAGCTTAAAATATTTTTTATTTGAGTTTGTAAATGGTACACAAATAGGCGAAAATAGTAAAACTCAAAATTCTTACCTTTGTGTGCATTGTCGGGTAATGATGATATAAGAAAGGGAAACGTAGATGTTTTTGCTTAATGAAGATCAAGCATACCGTTTATATTGATTAATATTAATGAAATTAATTATAACGAAAGGTATATTTCTAGTGGTGTCTATGTGAAGAAGTACACTAAGTATTTTATTTTATTATATGTAACGTACCTATCGAATGAACATTTATAAACAAAGCTATCATATTCGGCTGACTACAACAACTTATGAATATCGCAGTGAATGGAATAAATTGTGTACAACTTCTACATAATGGTGGGTGCAGCCTACGTTTGAGGTGAGTACACACCTACCTTTTTGATATTTACAATGACTAACTGTTATACAAGTACCATAGCACCAAAATAGGACCAATAAAGTTTTTTGATCAAAATTATAAGGTGAACTACGTATTAATAAATACGAATATGTTTAAAGAAGACAAACGACTCCAGAGAAATTATAAAGAAACTATTATTTTAAAAATATATTGCAATGTGACGGAAACTATTTGGATTGGAGAACAAAAATTATGGGGTGGAGAAAGAAAGGTGCTTTATGCGATAGACATTGATGGAATATTCATAACGATTTCTTCTATTTTTACGAATACTAATAAACAACGAATCAGACTAATTTTACAATGTAATCGTGACGGGAGCCTGGCGAAGAAATAAATACTAAGAATAAGTGAAATTAAACGTTATAAAATCAGTAAAATTGTATAATTCTATTAAGTGCATTATATTCAGTTTGTGTGTTAACAAATTTGAAGTTTAACAGGACAGTGTTTGGAGAGGCAAGGCCACTAAATAGTTTTGAGCTATGTTGTTTCCATTTATACAAATTTTAAAACTTATCGTATGGTGGCGACGAATGAGAATACGTTGCCATGATTCAGTCTCGTTTGTATTGTGTCGAATATATTAATAATACCAGATAGATTTTACGGCTATGTAGTTGTAATAACTTGTGTTTTGAGCTTAGCAAGAATTTAAGGTTGAAACAAGATTAAAAATAAATTGATTCAATCACTTTCATTACAACTATTTAGTTGAGCTGTCGTAGTTTAGATTAATTTTGATTTTCAATAATGTAATAAAATGAATGTACCTTTCAAAGTCATCCAAAATAATTTGTATACCCTTGTATTCAATCGACGGCTCCGTGGCGCAGTGGCTTAGCAATGATTTACAGCGCTAAGGGCCGCGGGTTCGAATCCCGCACGGGACAAGTATTTGTATGGCCTACAAGTAATTGTTCCGGGTCTGGATGTTTGTCCTTGTGAAATTTATGTTTGTAAACTGCCCCCACGATACAGGAGAAAATCCTAGTGTGGAGGTAACGTTTAAAAAAAAAGAAAGAAAAAAAACCCCAACGTCCATATCACGTTGAATACACCGGTTCTTGTCCGATCACAGAACTTAATACACCTGAATTATAGGTAACAGAAATTGTATTAAATTTTATATATGCTTTTAATTGGAATTTCACATAAAATAATAGTTCTTAGTCATATTTTAGTAAGTGGTATAGGGAAATAAATCCACCAAAAACCACTTCAAAAAGCATATTATGTGCTATGCATATTCATCATTACAGCCCTTCACAAGTCCAATACTGAACATAGCCCTCGGCTGAGGAATACTACAAAATACGCTCCTGTGTTCATCGACTTCTTGCAAGTCTTACCAGGGCATCACTCCATGTGTGGGGATGTCATGTACTTCGCTTACCGGTACGAGGCTGCCACTTGAGAATCTTTATTGCATCATTTCTTATATTACGTCAGATGTAATATAGAAAGACTGGTCACTAAAAGAAACGTTAAAGGTGCGTGACAAGACAAATACCATCGACAATCTTTCTCGAATTAATAGTAGGCTATTAACTGGTTGGTAATGAACGAAGAGGAATAAAAACAATGCACTATTACCACTATTACACTATTACAATAATAATGTCATCCAGACCCAGTTTCGGTCACGGGAATTCATCTCAACAGAAGCTAGCCACCTGCGCGGGGCTCGATTATATTGCCTGAGAGTATGCGCGAGCACAGAAGTACTCTCTATACCCTCATTCTCATATTACGATGGGAAGGTTATCCGACACGACCGGAAAGAGATCAGGCGCACGACTAATGGCTTTACGTGCTTTCTGAGAAACGAGGGTGAAACACCGCCAACTTTCTCACTCCAGGCCGCTACTGAGAATTTCTTGACAGAAAAACTTAGTAACTGAAATGTCCAAACCCGTATTCGAGATTGGAACCTAATGATCATCAATCGCCACCACTAGATAAAAGAGGCGGTCAATGACTTTGAGTAGAGTATTTAGAAATAATGTTGTAACCTAACCACCCACCCCCATTATATAATTTTAAAAATAAAACAAAAAGGAAAATAAAAAAAACAAAAACACCCATTGATAACGTATTAAACGGGGGCGTGGTCCTTCATTGCTTTCTGTACGAGTTAGCTTATGATAACTTAGCAAGCTAGAGAGCTTGATGTTCTTTATAATAAGTTATTTATAAGTTCTTTATTTTTCAAAAGGTACTACAACCAGATATTTAAGAAACATTTCATAAAGCTAAATTGGTACATATACCTGAAACATAGCATCTGCAGCTGAACTAGGAAACCTGTGCATCAGCCGTCAGCGCCATATCCCCATCGTTAATTTATATAAATATTAAGATGCAAGCAAAAGTTAAATCATTATGCTAACGTAAGGAGAGGAGTGTGTAAAATGGGCATGCGTGCGTGCCTGCGTGCGTGCGTGCGTGCGTGCGTGTGCGTTGTGCGTGCGCGCGTGCGTGCGTGCGTGGTGCTGTGTGTGTGTGTGTGGATATTATTATTTTATACGATATTTGTTTGAATGATTCAATCCGTATTGAAGATATTTGCAGTAGAACCAGAATAACCGACATAAGGGATCAGTAAGCTATATTGGCAATGAGCCGACGACAGCCCGAAGAACTGATGCGACGGCGAAGAAAGGTTCTCAAGCAGCATCATGAACCCGTAGAATAGTGCAGCCCACTACCAGTTGGAGTGATGGCCTTGTAATATATGACGTGCGTCGATGTTGATGGATGCAAGTTGCTTAGGCTCCGGTTTTGTGGCGTACTTGGGGGTGACTGATGCACGACTGTTGACTTGTGAGGTGCTGTAATATTGATCATAATGATCTAGAAATATTAAAAATAGTGTAGGCAGTTGTACTGAATAGTCCATTTATTTTAAATATGAATTCAAGCAAATTCTATATTACCATTATTTAAACTCGTTGATATTTACTTGCGTACATATTATATATGACGGAATATTAGCACCAGAAGTAATTTTAAAACTATGACGTCATCATTGATGACTTCATAATTGAGATTTCTAGTTTCACTCATTATTGCTTTCTTTAATAATAAGAATCACTTACTCTTAACTGATTTTACTAATCACAACTAATAGTTACTCACAATTAACAATTACACGCTATTGTTCACAATTAACAATTTAATAATTATTCACTACTGTTCACAATTTATAGTTCACGAATTCAACTTACAGTCCGAACAGCACGACAGCTCGAGCAAGAATGAATCCTGTCCCATTTTTTTGCGCCCGAAGCAAATATGGGCAACCCTCCGGAAAGCGGGGGAGGGAGGTGGGGAATGCTCATAGCATACCACGCAGCCGGCTGAGTGGTTATGTGGAGACTTTTACCCACTAAACCCCACCTTTATGGATTGGTTTACCGATCTGACGAGAGATCTCTAAGCCGTATACGAACGCGACCCTCCTTGGCAGAAAGGAGGGCGCAAGCGGCGAAAAGCCGCTTAGACGAGTGCCTAACTAAGGCAGATTAAGGGATGTGTTAAGTAGGCTCGGCCTGAGCTGCCAGGAGGCAGTTCAGGTCAGTAAAATATCATTGCGAAACGTTGCCATTTTTGAATCGAATATTGTGTTTTTGCAAATTGTAACTATAATATTTATATAATCATAAGAAATTATTAAATATAGGATATTGAGTATTGCGCCTCAGGACATAATTTCTATTCAATATTTTTACATATGAGGGTACAGCGTTGTTCTCTTTCCAATCATATTGTACAAGTGATACCCATTTAACGGTTATTTACTTTTAGTATTAATTTACAGTATATTAAATATACTTTTTATAATACTACCGACATAGGTATATTGAACAAAATCTTATTTACATCTTAACATGAATTTCAATGGTGCATGTTCTGGAAAACTATATACGGTTTACGAAACAAACTCATTGCGAGAAGTTTGCTACATCTGCGCCAAAGCCTGTAGCGAAGTTTTAATGAATGTGTATACATACTTTGTTGAAATTCACGAGCTTACATGCGAATTAAGCATTACTATTGTTTAGGTTGTTGAAGAAAATGTTTCGAGAATACTAAAATATATTTGGCCATGATATACAGGCCCCAGGGACAGGGAGAGAGTTCGTCGCAATTTTTATAGTTCAATTAGCGACTAGTCTCGGCTTCGCATACATAGGTTTTTTTATAGGATATGAGTGACAACCGAGTACACAGTCCATCTGATATTAAGTGGTTGCTGCGGCCCATAGATATCTACATTAATTTTCGATCGCGAATCAAAATGCAGATGCGTTGTCATCCGTGAGGACTAAAATGGAATGCCTCTTTTCCAGTAAAATGGGTCTCCACCTGTTGTCTATACTCACCATACGAAACACAGCACTACTACTTAGGCTTGTATTCTCTGAGAGCGTGGTCCTTCCCCGGTCGAGCCGATCCATTCGTGCTACAACTATACTACTAATATAACTGCAGCGTGGGTCTACCACGTATAAAATGTAATTGGATACCTATTATTTTCATTTCGTTAGTTTTTAATTGATTTATCAATTTAGTTCAAAAACTTTGTTGTTTTTTTAGTACTGAAAGTTAATTTTAAATTAGTAATATTAATTGATAGACCAATTTCGTAGTACGTTAATGTAAAATAAAAAAAATTGTAAAATATCGGTGCCATATGCTTCTATTCCATTTATCTTTTTTTTTCCAGACGGTGAAAAATTGCCCAGTATATATATATATATATATATATATATATATATATATATATATATATATATATATATATATAGAGTACAACTTGACTTTCGATCTTTGTGTGGGCACTAATGAACATGTTTATTGAAATTTGGTGATGAACAGTATGGTGAGAAAATGCCTGCACGGATTTTAAAGTATTGACGGGAAATATATTTCATAGTGACAAACGTGGTACTTTGTTAATTACTGCATAAGATTATACATAGAAGTCTGTTATCTGTGATTACCGCCATGTATCGTCAATAGTGTAATTGTGTAAGACTTGACTGCCTCGTTGGTCTAGTGTTTGTAGACGCGATTGCTGATCATGAGGTCCCAAGTTCGAATTCCTGGTGGTGCCAACAATATTATAATGACTGCCCGGAATCAAGAAGTTGGCAGTGTCTCACTCCCGTGCCTCGGAAAGCATGTAAAGATGTTGGTTCTGCGCCTGATCTCTCTCTCTCTCTGGTTGAGTCGGTTCACCGTCCCATCAGAATACGAGAGTGAGGGAATAGAGAGTGCACCTATGCTTGCGTATACACTTGGGCACTATAATACTGTCCTGCGCCGATGGCTAGTCTCCGTTGAGGTCTGCCGCTTTGACCGAAATTCGGTCTGGAGGAAATTATTATTGAGTGTAATTAAAGATCTAGCGGGTTTAGAAAATAATTTTCTACTAAACTAACAGACATCACTGGGTACAGGATCCATCATTTTGTGATGTTTGTGGAGCAGTAGGTCTACCGTGTAGTTCCAGTGCGAGTTGTTTTAAATCTTTCAATATGGTGTTTTTAAATGCCATCTGGAGTATTCTTGGAAAGACTTATCTATCAATGTTTATAAACACACAAAAAATGTTTCTATCTATGTCCATTATAGACTTTGAAACCATCCAACCGATTTTGATGAAATTTTTTGTGTTTGTTTGAATGGTTTCCTACATGGTTTTACTTACATTTGGACCACCGAGTCCAAATGTAAATATAAAGGTGGCGCTGTAATCAAGATCCAGATATCTTGATTTGGTTTTTGGAAGCTGAGGGCCAAAGATGACAAATTCAAATTCATTTATTTGCCAGAATGTTGTAGAATGTTAAAGATCATACTTTATTGTACACATGTATGTTCAGTATGATCCTAAATTATGCCTAATGGGCCTTTTACATTCTACCACTTTATATGGTGTGCAAATATTTTATAGGTATACATGCAAAAAAAATTTAAACAACAAGTGGGAATTTAATTTCGTACATTTATGTTTAATTGGTGTCAATATCATGTCATTTAAGTAGGTAATAGGTTTTAAAATGTCACATTGTGTAACGATTGTTCTTAATTCTTAATGTCCATACTTTCAGGTTGTTCATAATTAATTAATTATTATATATATATTATAAAGCCATAAATTCATTTAGGTCGTAAAAACATTTTTATTTTAACCATTGTATCAACTTTTTTTAAACATGGTTAAAGGTTAACTCTTTAAAGTCGTTGGGTATTTTGTTATACACCTTTATAGCATTCACGTAAGAGTTCCTTTCATACAATTTGAGCCTGCATTGAGGTAAGTATAGTTTATGTTTATTTCTAGGAGCTGTCTACATCTATCATCGATTAAGAATCAAAAAGCAGATGCGTTGTTGATACTTCTACCCTGAGTATTTGATATTCATGTAACCTTTATTCGTTTTTTGAGAAAAAAATCCTTGATTTACGGACAGACAGACCAAACACAAAGTAATTCTAACCGGGGTACGTTTTTTCCCTTTAAGCTACGGAACCCTATAAAGCAAAAAAGTTTCACAAAAGATGAACTCCAACATGTTATGATATGAATTTCACTCAAAATGTTTCCGAATTCCGGCCCGAAGCGGTAACCCATAAGGACAAGGCATATAAAAGCCTTGTACAGAAATGAGGGCATTAAAAAAGACTTTTCCGGTTTCCATTCAACAACAGCTGACGAGCTGTTATCATAATTGCGATCTGGCGCTCTAAAAGCTACGTCTTTTAGATAAAAATGAGCGTACGCGTCCCTCTGTGGGCGTAATATTGCGGCTTATCCTTTAATACTCTGTAGACGAATTGCAAAACAAACGGCTTTTGCTTCTTGTCGTTGGGCGAGATTGGATCTTGTTTTATCTTCATTTCTTTTTCAAAACCTTGTTAGGAGAGTGATTTGTTACATTGAATTAATGTGGATGAGTAGAGAGCCGGATTTAAGACTGTTGAGGATCAGGGGTAAAGAAGACAAAGATGGTCCGAATAAGATATTCCATTACTCCTTATCCTCTTAAACTAGCACACCTTCAAGATACCAGCCTCTAAAACCATTATACTATTATTACGTATTGGGTAGAGTTTTCTTGTGGAGGCCGTAAAGTTTAAGCCCTAGTTGAACTCCCCTGAATACGCTATTTGGTATAACTAAAAATAAGAAAGTGATAAGTCCGCAATAATTAAATGCTTTTACAGATCAACAGTGTGATTTTGTAACTCTGATGGGAACCGTGGTTAGTTATTACGTTTGGCCTTCTTGGTATTGCGAAAGTGTATCAGTATCAATTCCATGCTGGTTTCTATATATTCACATCTTATTTTAATACAAATTATTTTCATAAAGGAAAACAAAATTAAGCAATGATTCTTGCCTGATTCATACCAGAGTTAGGCAATCACAATGCCTTGCTGCATCATATACTTTTAGTAGTCCCAAAAACTTTTCATATTTAATAATTAGCATAATAATAATAACAATAATTCTTTTTATAAGACTTAGCCTACAATTAGATTTTTTGACAACTACAACAAGATTTGCGTAGTTATTTGTAACATGTTGGCTAGTTTTATAACAACAAGTTATACCTCTAACTTACGTATTAGTTATTAACTGTATGACGGCAAATTAAATTTTTTAGATCTAAAGCACTTGTAATTTATATAAAAAAGACGTGTGGCACTCGGGGACTGCCGCGGTAAAGCTATTGCATAGCATTTTTTATCAACGTATGCAATTATAATTAATTATTTATTTTATTTATGCAGTTAAGTCTTTGATATTAAATCAAGTTACACTTTTTGAGCGTGGTGACCGATAAGAAAACAATTTTTTTTCTCTTATTGTATAAATGAGAAGTTAATATTGTTTAAAATACTTTCAATATCTTACAATACATGTAGGTTATTCAGGAATTTTTATCATTCAGTTAGCAGCTAGTGTACACGCGTACGACTAGTCGCACGCACACAAACACCGTGCCGAAGTCTGCCGAGTGCCGAAGTCTGCCGAACTGAAACGACGTTAGACGATGCACGGCTTTCAACGCCACACCTCCGTGCCCGTCGGAGTGGGGAGCGTGAGGTTTTTGTTTTTTTCGTTACGGAATTTCTGGATTCGGTCCCCGCGCTCAAGGCCCGCGATAGAAGCTATGCAATAGCTTAAAATATCTAGGATTCCCCAGCCGTGATACATTACAGATTGACTATATTATCATTTATTTTACTATTGTAAATAAGTACTAATTGTAGATATTGACAGGTTTAATAGAAGTTCATTTTCTTATATTGTGACTTATAACCTAATATGACCTTGGGAAGAAACTCATTTTAATATAAGGTTTTACTGCAATGACTGCCAATGGGTTGTTAATTTCTACAATAGACCGTGGCGTATTGTTGCTGACATGAATAACTCCGAAAATATAATTTATTTACTTGATCGTGTTGAGTTTTTGTGCCCACTGTTATGACTTTAAAAGCCAAATTAGACCAGCAAGAGACGAAGTGACATGCTTCTGTTGCATAATAATGTAACTGATCGTATATAGAATATCATTGCGTTGAAGACTCATCTTCAAACACTTCACAAATTGATAGACAAAAATATGTACCTGCATAATAAATCTGCCCATGCTGCTAGCTTTTTTGAGTTTGTATTTGTATCAGTATTTTTATTTTCAATTACTGATACACGCTCCCTTACCAAATCCATCAATAAATGCTATGGAAAGAAAAAGGATACTATTATAACAACACAGTTAACTAACATTTGTGCACTAATCACCTATGAAAAAATTACTTTAGTCACAAACTAACCTTATCTTCCTCCAGCCAATTTTCACTTCTTTGCCGCTTTTTTACATGTAACGTTTTCCATTATTTTTATTGAGTTATATATGAATATAAAACAAATCAATTTCTTGAATCGATTTAACGAAAACACAGGTTTATTGAACGTTTATGAATAGAGAATTTTATAATAGGTTTAATAGTACTATTGAGCATTTTAACTAATCACTGTTATAACGCCATTTTAGTGGGTTTTTATGAATAAGACTGTTACAGTAGCTGTTGGTTATTCAGGAATATTTATCATTGACACTATAGGTTTGTGATAACTGAAATAAGAAACATAAGTTTGCGACTTAATATCCTCTAAATACCTAGAAAATACCGATATTTTCAACAGCGCTACATTGCACGATATTCTCTTCATTACTGCACAATCGTCTTTTTCTGTAAAAAAAAATATTGGTTGCCTGTAAAGTCGGTATACGGGCGAAAGTTTTACGTGACAACGACTCTCTCACTCTCTCTCTCTCTCGCTCTTAGGCGGGCTAACTGTGCTCGAGTGGAAGGGACGCGTGCCTTTCACTTTTTATGTCTGTCTCTCTCGCTCTTAGGCGGGCTAACCATGCCCGAGTGGAAGGGACGCGTGCCTCTCACTCGCTCTCATTGTGAGCGCATAACGTGAGCGGAGCGTAACGCAGTTTCTTGAAGTGTCACCCGGCAAACCAATTTATAAGACGTTGTCACGTCAAAAATGATGAAATCGTTAAAATATTGAAGCATATATTACAATTTGTTTTTAAATAAATAAATAAAAAATATTATTATTAAATCAAATTACATATCCATGTAAGATTTTTCTGCATTATGTTGACGAAATTTCCTTTGACGTTCAGCATTTGATTTTGGTACTTACTGTTTTTTTTTCTTCATTTTTCTTCAAATCTTTCTGACGCTGATAATATGCCCTTTGACGTGCATTAGTTTTTTTTTCTTTTTAGCTCTTTACGCTTTTCTTCTCTATAAAACGAAAATATCTAGGTATAAATAATAGATATAAATAATTTGTATAAATAGTGTAATGACACACCAAAACAAAACTTAACTAGATTCATTTTTGTGAAAGGCTATTTTTGTTAAATTATGATATTATGATTAAAACTACTTTTACGGATTTTATCGCGTTTATTTTTACTTTTTATTTACTTTCCAGCACCCATGGTCACGGGGGACTGACTGTCCCCCGTGACCATGGGTGCTGGAAAGCGCCCGAAACGTCGGGAATTAAAAATAAAAGTAAATAAAAAGTAAAAATAAACGCGATAAAATCCGTAAAAGTAGTTTTAATCATGTATAGTGTTCGCGTAAATATAAGAAATCATTATGATATTATGTTTGGTGTTGCAGTTATTTGAATTACAATTTAATTTTTCACACACGTTTTCTAAGATTCTAAGCGTTTTATCATTTCTAGAACGAAACATTTTATAAAACACCAAATTGACTATTTTACACCGTATGGCCTTCATACACTAAAATACGAATAAAACAATAGCGAAAAATGTCATTAAATCAATGATCATTAATGCGTGTGTTATACACAAGGAATTAAAATATAAATATATTCATGGTTATATGGACGTCAAATATCGTGCGGTATTAAACTTTACCGATAATCTGACGTCATACGACGTAATTCAAATAACTGCAAAACCAAACATAATATCTTAATTTAACAAAAATAGCCTTTCACAAAAATGAATCTAGTTAAGTATAGAGTAATTTTGTACAGATTAGGTAAATAGTTCGCACTCTTCCTTAAGATAGTGATCATAAAAAGTAAACTCGCAGTGAGAGCACAAAAACTCAACACGATCAAGTAAATAAATTATATTTTTGGAGTTATTCATGTCAGCAACAGTACGCCACGGTCTATTGTAAAAATTAACAACCCATTGGCAGTTATTGCAGTAAAACCTTATATTAAAATGAGTTTCTTCCCAAGGGCATATTAGGTTATTAGTCACAATATAAGAAAATGAACTTCTATTAAACCTGTCAATATCTACAATTAGTACTTATTTACAATAGTAAAATAAATGATAATATAGTCAATCTGTAATGTATCACGGCTGGGGAATCCTAGATATTTTTTCATATTTAGTAAACGAATAACTAGTTGGTAAATTAATCATGATAGATATCTTTTTTTTTCGCCGGAGACTAAAATGATATTGCTTTTTTTCGTAACTGCAGATTCTATGGATTTATTTCATTATTTTGAACAATATACGAAACTTAAGTGACTAAAATTAAATCTAATCTGAACCAGAATCATAAAAACTGTATTATTCGGGCTAAACGAATCTAATAAAGATCTGTTATTTTTGTCTCCTGCGAAAAAAACAGACTATAGGAATCTATCGAATACCTACATAAACAAAATATCACCTATAAATAAAATATTACGAAGCGGAATAACTAATAAGAGTGGCAACGTCGCACTATACAAAGGAATTGCGTTAAGGGTACACTAGTCGCTTATTCTTCCATACAAACGTAGTCCGGCGATAACTCCACTGTTTGATGGTGTACGTTCAAAATAAAAAATGATTTCAATTGGTCTCATCATTATCTAGCCCTGTATGGAAACAAAAAAGTAAAAAAAAGAGTATATTTAAAAGTTATAAGCGTCGAAAATTCCGAATTTCAACACTATTTTTAACACATCTTTGGGCGGAAATAAATACCATAAGAAGAACGAAAATTGCAAAACAGTTACCATACAGGGATAGATTAGTTGTTCAAAAATGCAAATAATTTTATATTAAACAGATACATTCAATAGATTTTTCGTGACATCCAGACTACCAAAGGTCTGTTTATAAAATTTCGCGCGCCCGTTTTTGTTATAAAACATCTTGCCTTTCGCTACAAATTGTTTCCCCGATCAGTGGGACGGACGGAGGGGGGACGCAGCGCGCTCTCACACATACTCACTAGGTTTGCCGCTGCTATCTATTTTAGGTTGTAATTATCTACATCTTTATTTAGAAAAATTGCTTCCTTTTTTTGTTCGTGTCCATTGCTGAAGCCGGTATGAATATAGCTGCTAAAATGTTCCCATAAGTTTGTTGAAGCACATTTAGTTAAAATCGAAAACAAGTTGGTACATAATAATGAACTTTCGATACAGATAGTACATTAGGTACTTAACTACTTTAATTTGCTAACTAACGAAAACATCTCATAGATAAGCACGATTATCGAAAATCTTAAAATTATCTATTAATTGAATTAGAATAGGTAATTTTTAGATTTTCGACAATCGTGCTTACGTATAGGAATCTCATATCCTATTATACCTATTGTTGAAATTAAAGGATTTTCTACTAGAAAAAGAAACGTGTATTTTTGGCTTTTTTGATCGATAGTAATATGTATAGGTATTTAAATCTTGTAATCTCGGAAGCTCGGAAGTCCGATTCGCACTTGGCAAAATATTTGTTTATATTTAACCTTACCTCAGACATACTCATATTTTTTATATATAATTTACTATACTTCTATATAAGCTACTACTAAAAAAATAGTAGTAACTTTGCTATGGTATTTTAGTACCTATATTTTGGATTAGATTTAATTTATTACAGAGCCGTGGTAGCTCAGTGGTTAACGGTCGCTGTAAATATAACAGAACGCGAGTAACCCGGGTTCGATCCCCGCCGGCACCAATGAAATTGTTAATTGCAATTTTAAGTGCTGATTTACCACATGCTCGGCGGTGAAGTAAAATATCGTGAGGAAACCTGCATGTCTGAGGAATAAGAAAAAAATATTTCGAAGACATGTGAAGTTCGTCAACACGCATTTGGGCAGCGCGGCGGACACTTCCTTGCTCTAAACCTTCTCAGAAATGAGAGGAGGCCTGAGCCCAGCAGTGGGACGTATATAGGCTGTAACTTTACTTTACTTTACTTTTATTACAGAATAACCCACCTTAGATATTGGGTTATGAATACAGATAAGTACACATAGGATTTAGTTTCTAAGTTATACCTACATATTTATAGTCTTCGTTATGAATAGCATAAACAGGCCAAGCCCCGACCAAGTAACGAATTTCTTTCTACAATCGCGCCTTTTATTTGTTTGGACTGATCACCTGACTCGTTCAGTGATGCCATTCCCATACAGTGTTTAGTTTTCAACTAGCGTTATCTATCATAAAATAAATAAAATTTTTATTCATATTTCGCTAATTGTGTCTGTACTGTGAATATGATTTACAATCGATCTCTAAATTGTAGTTTTCTTCTAATTACTTACCTTGCCTAGACGTGTTCTTTGGACTTCTGTAAGGAAGTCTATGCTGTTAGTATTCCGTTTATATACGTTACTATTTTGATAGACGTTTGTGCTTGTCCCTGCAGTGACACAATGCCTGTTGTTAATAACTTTCTAAGTACTAAGAGAATATTTCAAACCGCTATTGAACACAAACAATCAATAAACAATTTACAAACTAACATTTTTTTATTTAATTTACCTATATAAAAGCCACACTCACATCAAAATCGCGCTGTCGAAAAAGCAGTTATCCTGACACTGGCTGACATATACTTCGGGGTCGGGGAGTTGCCTGCGGGCTATTATAGCTAACTAGCTATGGAAAGTAAATACCTATTTAGAATACATAGTACCTACAGTAATATTTGCATAACCTACAGTAAAATACAAAAACATACAGAAAACATAATTATGTTACACTTTTTTGTGTTTGTTTTAGAAATTGTTATATTTTTTTCAAAAAAAAGTTTTTTATGTTACCGTTTTTAGTTTAGAGTTATGTCCCTTTAGTGGGTACAGGCGTGATATTATATTGTGTGATTGCGTAAAGAATGCATAGATAGGCGATAGCAGCAATCGCGGTTGATTTGCTGTCATTTATTGACGAGTGCCCCCGATTTCTCCAAGGTCCCATCATCAGATCCTGATCTGATCATCGTCGATTACCGTGGGATTATCTGGAAAATATACTTTCAAACAAAAAAATCCAAATCGGTTCAGGCATATTCGAGAAATCGGGGGACAGAACATACATAAACAAAAACCAACGAATTGAGAACCACCTCCTTTTTTCGAAGTCGGTTAAAAAGTAGGTAAAAACAAATCAATGGAATTATTATATAATAACAACATCTACTTAAGTTCACATAAGAACTTTCATCATAACAACTAAGTACATAAATTGGGTTCATAATAATTACGTTTCACACAGCAGATTCTAAGTTACAATAACACCAATTTGCTTTCTCTCTCCTTTCTCTTTTTAAAATACGTTATCCCCGATTTTCTCCAGTATCGTGGAGGCAGTTTACAAATATAAATTGCATAAGAACAAACATCCAGACCCGGAAAAACTATTTGTAGTTCATACAAAATATTTGTTCCGTGGGGGATTCGAACCCGCGGCACTCAGCGCAGCTACTCATTGCTAAGCTATTGCGGCACGAAGTTCACAATTGCCGTTTGAGTTTATGTTATTATTCTAATGTCGCCTCTACACGTTGGCCAACACAGTGGCGGATGGAGTGGCGAATATATTGGCTGAGAGTTGGTGACGGCGTCCACACGTTGGAAGGTCGTTCAGTTTACTTCGGTTCGGGCCAATGTGCGGACGAATTTAAAAGCACCGTGGCGCAGTTGCTCAGCAATGAGTGGCTGCGTCGGGCGCCGCGGGTTTGATCCCGTACGAAACAAGTATTTGTATGTCCTACAAATAATTGTTTCGGGTCTGGATGTCTGTCCTTGTGCAATTTATGTTTGTAAACTGCTTGCGCGATACGGGAGGAAATCCTAGTGTGGGGTTAACGTTTTTATAAAAGATTAAAAAATAATAGTGGTTATTAATGGGGCTGTAAATAGATATACGATATACGATTAGATTTATTTATTATTTACACGCATCATAAACTGGAATAAATACCATTAATTAGAACTTAACTTATTTTAAAGTTAAAGGAGTTATAATCGATTAGTCCATGTCTTAAAATTGGGTTTTGTTTTTAAAGTTTAGCAAAAAATGTACTTGCTTTTCTATCAGACATTTGATGTATATAAAAAACACCTTATAATTTATTTGGTAATTTAATTATTTTTTGAGAAAGACAAAAACAATAGCAATAAATATAATTAACACTGACTTAATAATAGGTACTAATTATAACTTAGAACATAAATGAACAAACACAGTAGTGGACTTGTGAAGAGCTGTAATGATGATGATGATTCGAAAATTTGCACGATTAAATTATAAGAAATCGTACGCTTTTTTATATAGGATAGGGTGACAAACGAGCACACAGTTCACCTGATGGTAAGTGGTTACTGTGGCCCACAGACATCTACATCTATCCTCGATTACGAATCAAAATGCAGATGCCCCCAGATGAAATGCCTCGTTTCCTTTAAAAAGTGTCTCTGGTTCTCTACACTCACTATACGAAACACATTACATTGATATTCTGTGAGAGCGTGGTCCTTCCCCGGTCGAGCCGACCCATTCGTGCTACAACTATACTTCTAATATAACTGCATGGTTCTAACACGTATAAACGACGTGATTCATTTTTTTCATTTTAAAATTTTTCTCGTAATAATCTGATTGTAAATAAATGTTCGTTATTTTTTTTATAAATAGCTTACCGATTAAAACAAATGTTTAAAAATAATTTAATTGCGCTAATTAAAGTAGTAGGAATGTTTAAAGTTGAAATTGGCACTAAAAGGCTGGTAATTGGGTCATCCACCCTACAAAGCGTGAATATAAAATTTTAATTAGATGCGTGTAATCACTAGGCATGTCGATCTTAAATCGATTAATCGAAAAATCGATTCTTTGGCGCAAAATAATCGATCTTTTAGATCGATTCCGAGCACCGCATCGATTCACTGAATCGATCCAAAAACCTCTCGAATCGGACTGATTCATCTGATTCAAGAACTAGCGATAAAATTCCCAAACTGGCTGGGTCAGATACCGCAGTTTTTTTAATTTTTTGCTGTTGGGGGACGCAAAAACAACAAGTCGTACTTGGTTGATAATTTGAACTCAATATATATTTGAATAAAATAAATATTTATGAACGCATCCAACAATATCGAAAAGTTGTCATTTCATTTTCATTTCTAAAATTCTAATTCTAATCTTACCTGTGGAATGTTGGTCTAACTTAATCTGTGCTGTGAACAAAGACTACATATACATGCTACAATATAATATTATAGCTGTGAACCTGTTTGTACTGTGAACTTGTGAATTTACTTTATTTATTATCAAAAACATACATACTGTGAGCTGTAAGTACAGACAGAGTACTTTTTTAAATACCTAGATACTGTAAATAAATATTATATGTTGAAGTTTATAGGTTTATAGTAAGGAAATAACCAGTATTGTGTTCGTGTTCATTCATCATTCACTTCAATTTGATAAATAGTGAGTTATTAGATTGAAACAGATTTATCGCGAAATGTACGTTGCAGTTTGAACTTTTGTTAAAGTATTGTTGTTGTTTCTAGCCTAAAATGTCATATAAAAGTGATACATGGAATCACTTTGTAAAAAAAGGATTGAGTGGCTTGGTTTGCACATAAACCACTACTAACACAAGCGTTTCAAGCTTACCAGGATTGGTTAAAGGAATATTAATAATGTTAATTATTAAGATTACTAATATTTTATATAAAAAAATATTAAATAAAATATTAGTAATCTTAATAAATAAAAATCGCAAATTCTTGAAATTTCATGTTTGAAAATGTCGCGATTAATCGAAAATCGATCTTTTAATCCTCGATTTAATCGATAATCGATTCTAGTGTTTTCGATTCAAATCGATTCAGAGATCGATTTTTTTAAGAGTGAATCGACATGCCTAGTAATCACTCTGGGAGCTTGTAGCAAACTAAACTCGCGGCCAACGTGTGGACGCGGCGACCAAACTCTGCCAACAATCCTTTGATATTTTGTAAAAAACCGACACCACACGGATCTCGCGCCAACTTGCGGGCCATCGTTCCAATACATACCAATGAAGCCCAAACACCCCGTCTACACGTTGGCCAATGCTATTGGCCACTACATTCGCCACTGTGTTGGCCAACATGTAGAGGCGCCGTAAAATGAATCGCATAGGTACCTAGGTACGCGATGATGCCGTCGCGCATTGCGTCACTCGAGTGCGTATGTGTGTGCGCACTAGCTTCTTACTACTCATCATAGCGTCTATCCCTTTCGCACGAGATGTCGGCTGAGATAGCATGCATTTTTGCCCCGCCCACCACTTAGTTCGTGCCATCGACTAGGGCAACCTTAAGACGACACATCGAAAACGCTATCGCCGTACTGATCTGAGTGAATGCATAATTTCTATAAAAACTTGAAAAAACGCCCTCATAAGGTCTAAAATAGCGTAGCGCCCGCGACGATTAAAAGCGCTTAGAAATTCTCAGAAAGTTTTAAAATATTTTTGTAAAAATTATTGATTTGAGTAATCAAAATAATGAGCAAGCAAATTATGAATATTAATGTTATGAATATATTTGAGTGATTTCGAAGCATATAGATAAAGTAATTTCGTTGTAATTTCAACTATAGTGGTTTTTTAGAGGTGTTTTCGCAAATAATTATGATCGAGTCAAAATTATACTATCGTGTTTTTGAACAATCAAATTCAAGATAAAGACATGAATTTACCTATATCAAAATTTCACTTCCCTTAGTGGTGTCATAGTCCTATCAATTATTTTGTTATTATAATAGTACATGATGTTTCCTTTAAAATGATACCAATATGAATAATATCTTATATCTATATCTATAAATAAATAAAATTGAAGTGTCTGTTTGTAATGTTAAAATAACAGCTTTTTATTAAATGCATATGAAAGTACTAGTAACAAAAACACAATTTTTAAATTTTTTGTCTGTCTGTCGGTCTGTCTGTCTGTCTGTCTGTTTGTTCCAGCTAATCTCCGAAACAGCTGGATCTATTTTGACGGGACTTTCACTGGCAGATAGCTGATGATATAAGGAATAACTTGAACTACTTTTGTTTTAGAAAAAGAATTAGGGTTCCGCGCAAAAAAATTAAAACCCATGAAATCCATATTCCACGCGGGCGAGATCGCGGGGAATAACTAGTACTCAATATAGATAAATGTATACTCATTTTTATTTATTTATTATTTTAATAAATAAATAAAAATTAGTATTAATAATTTCTAGACACATCTCAACAGATATTTCGTTAATAAATTGCTATCAATACTGAAGCATTCTTTTATATTTAGCATCCATTTAACACTAAAAAAACTGATAAGAATACTTTTTAAACAACATATAATCAATAAACGATAATCGCGTATAGTGAATTTCGAGGTAAACCAGCATGGGACGACGCGGCCCGCGCCTTGCCGCCACTTGCGTTTGCCGCGCTTTGTCTCGTCACAGAGTGGCGAAATCACAGTAATATAGGTATTTTATAAACAGCACCTGTCTAATATTATTAAATATGTAGATAAAACTTAAAACTTGCCTTGATAAATGTATACCCTTTTGTTTGTAATATTTTTTTAGACCTTTCTTCAATCGTTTCTGCTTATTCCCCATGTTTTACAAACTAAACTTAAACATTAATAAAACTGTACAATTAATATAACTATAAAACACTACTATTAAACAAGAATCAGAAAAAACCTACTCCACTATTAACAAAATTAAATTTTTTGCAGTAATATTTTACGATTTTATTTCGTAGTGCTGAGCTCTCGCAACGCGGCGTACGTCCACCTAGCAACACGATGCGCCCCCGCACTGAATTCGTGGACGAATGCGGCGGTGATATAGACGCAGTATTTAATCGGGACGCATTTTTAATTTATTATCATAAAAATAATACATATTTCTAAAAAGTAACCAAACCAAATTATTTTATTTTGTATTGCAAAGCAGTAGATATTTTTTTTATATTCCTTTGATAAACAATGAAGGAGTAAAGTGGTTTCATCTCAACGATTTGGAGGTGATTTGGGTATTTTTTTATTTATTATGTGACACCGATAGAAAAATCATGGCTAAACCAAATTACGTATCAGATCATGTAGATTACTAGCTATTTTTTTTCATATGTAATTTCTCTGTAAGTGTCCACGAAAAGTTGGTTCATCTGCACGCTTTTTTCAAGCTTTTTGCGAGAGAGCAGCCTTAATAATAAATGCACTTTGTTCATTCATATTCAAAATTTCAAAACACTTTATACACAAACACCGTGTTGAAGACTGAGGAAAAGAAACGACGTTAGACCATCGTTAGACAATGCACGGCCTTCAAGCCACACCTCCGTGCCCGTCGGAGAGCGTGAGGTTTTTTTTCGTTACGAAATTTCTGGATTTTTCCGCACTCAAGGCCCGCGATAGAAGCTATGCAATAGCTTAAAATATTTCATTTTGACTACACGATACTATGACGTCATTGATCGGTATTACCATACAATTTCTACTTAGAAAAGTAGTTTAAACGGCTCGTTATTATTATGTAATTTTATTGAGCGTTATTTTATTTATTCTGCTGATTTTGATGAGTTGTGGTCATTACGTTTATTATCATAGTACGCGGGCAGTCTGAGTTGAGAAAATTTTAATTTGAGATTTGCTGTTTAGCGTGTTGGAAGAAAAGACATAAATAGAAATAATAAAAAATATATCCAGGCTATTTGAAAAGTCGTGGCTAAACGTTCTCCATTAAAATTACGCCAGTGACCGTATTCGACTACTACCGGTACTAATGAAATCGCTAATTGTAATTTTATTTACGTGCTCGGAGGTGAAGAAAACATCATAAAAAACCTGCATATTTGAGAAATACCAACTATTTCAAAGATATTTGAAGTTCACTACCACAATCTGCAATACATCCATCCGCGGCAACCCAAATGCTGACGATAATCTTCTGACAAAGTAAATCGTTTTCTAA
Organism: Parnassius apollo; assembly: GCA_907164705.1. Lineage (NCBI taxonomy): Eukaryota > Metazoa > Arthropoda > Insecta > Lepidoptera > Papilionidae > Parnassius > Parnassius apollo. The sequence goes on from CAJQZP010001697.1 coordinate 3,434,894, forward strand.
TCTGAGAGGAGGTGAGCTCAGATTACAGAGACCACATATTGTTAGTTGTACGCAAATGTCTAATTTAACACTCAGAAGACACAAGTATGGGCGTCGCTAAAAACAACCCCTTTGTCGTATCTCCTCAGTTTCAAGGCACTCCCCTTGCTGCCTCAGCCAGTATTGGAATCCCCGGCGTCGACGTATCGAGTGACGTGCAGTTTCATGGTCACTTGGAAGAGAAGGCCAAATTGGCCTCTAAAAAGCTTGGCGTGCTCAGCAGAGCGGGACAGTATTTCATGCCGGCACACCGCCTGCAACTTTATAAGGTGCAGGTTCGGCCGCACATGGAATACTGTTCGTATCTCTGGGCTGGGTCTCCTAGTATCAGCTCCTTCCACTTGACCGCATCCGGCGCAGAGCGCCTCGAATCGTCGACGATCGAGTGCTTTCCGATCGGTTTCACTGGCGGTGCGAAGAGATGTTGCATCTCTTTGTGTATATTATCACATCTATCACGGGGAGTGCTCTGAGGAATTGTTCAGATTAATCCCAGCCGCCAAATTTCATAAAAGCACTACGCGACAAACCTCCCGATACCACCCACACTATCTGGATGCCTGGCGGTCCACCACTGTACGTTTGACTAGGAGTTTTCTTCCGCGTATGACCTCTCTGTGGAATAATTTACCACCGGCAATTTTTCCGGACCGATACGACCTGGGAACTTTCAAGAAAAGAGCTTACTCCTTTCTAAAGGACAGGCAACGCACCTGCAATTCCCTTGGTGTTGCGGTTGGTCATGGGCTGCGGTAGTCGCTTAACATCAGGTGAACCGTATGCTCGTTTGCTCCCTATTCCATATAAAAAAAATGTAATGCGTTGCAGTTAATATTAGCTGCGTGAGGATCGGTCTTTGAAGAAACTTGGATGATATGATAAGGACACATCGCCGAGTGTATGTGCAAGCACAGACTGTACTATCAATTACCACACTTTCGCTTTTGGACGACGCCTTATGGTTCAATGGAATGGCACTCTTACACAACCACAGAGAGATCAGGCACAAGACCAATGCCTTGGAGAAACACCGCCACACCCTGATTTCAGGGTGCTACTTAAAATTGTCTGATAGAAAACCCAATAAAATTTTCCTTAGTCCACCCGGGCTTGGAATCTGAGACCATATTATCAGTAGCCGCATTTAGGACCGCTAGATTAACTAGCAAGTCAACGAGACTCTGATATAATATTGATATAAACACTGCATCCAATTATCGTCTAATGCAAAGCGTCGCTTGAATCCGCGACGAGCTATTTTTTTGGTCAGACTGAAAGCAATATAAAAAAAATGAATGTGTGCCCAAGCATTTTCAGCGTAATGCCTTACGTTATACTATTTCAATCTTAGAGCAAAGCTTGGACTGACTCAAGGTTGAGCCAAGCGTGCAGCCGCAGACGTATAAAGGCGGGGATCTTCATTCTTATAATCCACTAATGAAAACAATATTAAGTAAACGTTGAAACGTTTTGAAACGTTTAACGTCCATCCGCGCTTCAAGTTATGATTAACTATGTAGTTATACGAGTACGAAATGCGGGTTCTTGAGCAGCTGCTTCCAAACTTTCATATAAATAGTTCCTGACACGCTAACATGTCCCGGGGCCACGATCATAAGTATTTATGAGAGAACTATGCTTTCGACTTCGTCTTTATTAGTGACTGTCTTGGATATTCGGTGATATATTATGTTTCGTAATCGTCAATATTATTTTTTTTAAAAAACCGTACATTATTAGTAAAACGTCGTTGAGTAACGGGACAAACTTGTGCCTGAAGTCGGGACTTTTTTGAACAAAGTCTCGTACTGGGGGCGACTAAGTCTAGTCCAGTTCAATCCCCAGAAGACACAAGTATTCACGTTTACTGCTAAAAGGAATCCTTTCGTCGTATCTCTTCAGTTTCAAGGCACTCCCCTTGTTGCCTCAGCCAGTATCGGAATCTTCGGCGTCGACATATTGAGTAATGTGCAATTTCTTGGTCACCTGGAAGAGAAGCGAGAGGCTTCCCAATGCCAGCTCCTTCCATTTGATCGCATCCAGCACAGAGCTGTTCAAATCGTCGGTGACCAAGCTCTTACCGATCGGCTTGACTCACTGGATCCGCAAAGAGATGTTGCATCTCTTTGCGTATTTTATCTCATTTAACACAGGGAGTCCTCTGAGGAATTGTTCGGATTAATTCCAGCCGCACAATTTCACCATCGCACATCGCGACAAAACTCGCGATACCATCCATACCATTTAGATCATTGGCGGTCCACCACTGTGCGATTTAAAACAAATTTTCTTCCTCCAACTTCCTTGTAGAACCGACTACCACCAGAGATTTTTCCGGACGACTTAGGGACCTTCAAAAAAAGAGCCTATTCCTTTTTAAAAGGCCGGTGATGCATCTCCAATTCCCCTGGTGTTGCAGTTTTTCATGGGCGGCGGTAAACACTTACCATCAGGTGAGCCGTATACTCGTTTGCCCCCTCTCCTATAAAAAAAAAACAACATTTGGGTAGTTTGTTTTTGTCGCGCGAATGTTCGATTAATTGTGGAGTGTCTTTGAAAACACTCATACGATTTCTTATCGCAAGCCGCCATTGATTTTGGATCATTGTGCAAAATGTTCAGCGTATTAAATACCGAGAGACAGAATCAGTCTCAAGTTTTCAAACCAACGCGGGAAAGAGCTGTAAGTTAATTAAGAAAATTAAAATTCTAAAAACTGGCCAAGTGCGTGTCCGTGTTCCGTAGTTGCCGTCTCAATACGTGGGATTTCTTGATAATGAGCGTATTAAGTAAGTTTGCAATATGACCGCTGTAACAACTAAAGATGGGCCTAAACAGGACGATGGTAATTGAAGAACTTATATTCCAATCAGACTTATAGGGAGTGATATTCTAAAAAGAATAAAAATCTTTTCAATTTTGAAAATAATTCAAATGTCATTAAAACATTTATGTGAAAAAGTCCATACAAAGATAGCTATAATTGACTAGTTGTACTGACGGGAATATATATATATCTATATATTCCCGTCAGTACAACTCTAAGATATGACCGTACCGAAGCTTCCCATAAACAATTACTACCCTAAATTATCCCGAAGTTCGCTCAAAGCATAAACCAAGAGCGTAAACCAAGAGTAGCATAAATTAAACTGTATGAAGCTATATGATTGTATGAATACTTTGAATGAGGCCTACATTATAACTACCAATTACAAATAAGCGAAAGTAGTAAATAAGTAAGAAAGATCTACCCTACCTATCCCTCATAGGTAAAATAAAGCTATAGTAGTAATGCTTATAAGTCAGTTTGCTTCATAAAATGTTTATTTCATAAGCTAGCACTTTACTGTCGTCGAGGTTAGAAGAGGGAGCGCGAGCACGAGAGTTTAAGGTTGACTCACACTAGACCGTGTCGGGTCTGAGCTTACTCAGCTCGGCCGTAGCGTGGTCAACTAATATTACATGTATTTTGGATAGACACACTCACGCTATACCAAGCGGCAACCGAGTGACGGCCGAGCAACGGACAACGCTCGGCAACAACTCGGTCCCGGCTTGTAGTTGAAGATTTATCAGAGTCCAGAGTGATCGCAATAGCCGCCAATTCCGGATCGTCAAACTTCAACATAATTGTAGTCTAGTTACAGCACAATTTTTGCTCGGAAGAGTATACTGCATCACGGCTCAACTGTAACTGATCGGTCGAGGCCCGTCTTCGTAATTTCAGGCACGGGACCGGCTCGGTGACCGTGCTACGGCCGACACTCGGCTCGGACCTGATTCGGTGTAGTGTGAGTCAACCTTTAGTCGGGGCCCTCTCGTCACATCGCCGCGCCTCTCTCGTCTCGTTTCACTTCCGGTTGGAGTCGGTTTTTTGGGCGCGAGACAAAGAGCGCGGGGTACGAGGCGAAGCGTCTTTTTTTTGTTATTTTTTAAGTGTGGTATAAGTTACCTAAATTCATATACGCAAAGACGCATAAAGTCGCGCCATTTGTCAGTTCGAGCACATCCGTTATGCTGGCGACACAGAGAGAACCGAAAAAAGGCGAGAGTGAAGATGGGTACTTTCTTGCGTCACCTCGTGTTGTCTTGCCTTGCTTAAATTTGTCAAACCTCGCCTCGTCTTACCTCGATGAGAGTGAAGTGCTAGCTTTACAGTTTACAAAAACATTACAAAATTATAATGTAGCTAGTTTTAGGTAATTTTCTATTGAATTGTAACGAAATTTTTACTAATCCAAGGGCATTTTATAAGTTGGTCGACTATTACTCGTTAACTTGTTAATTCTACATAGCTGTAGCTTTCTTTTCAACTTAATTATATCTACTACTATCATGTGTTCTTTCACATTTCCAAACACAGCGGTTTGGGTGTTATAGGGTAGGGGGGGGGGGCATATGACTGTAATGAAAAATACCACTAAAGCTAAATATTTTGCAGACGGACCCCTTAATCGAAAAGATGTTCTTTCACATCCCCAGTGTTTTTGAAAGATCTGTCCAACGGTACAGGATTGAATAGATGGGTAATAAATAAATCATCCTCCATTTGCCTGTATGTTAGAGGTACCTAAATAAAAACATTTTTTAAGATTTTATTCCAATGTTTTGTAGGCGTAATTAATATCTATAACTATGCTAAATAACAGATTTTTAGCACCTAGGGTCTCTGAGTAAATTAACTGTGAACTAAAAGCCAATTATGCATTGGTTTTTGAATGCAAAAAAACCCAGACCTACATGTGAGGGTGCGGTCCAGGCGGGATGGCAACCAGGGGCCGTCATCCGGTGAAGAAGAGGTTTCGGCCCGGAAAATCCCCACCAACAGGCGGGGCGGGCTGAGAGGCAAGGGGAGGGGGCTCTCTGCCAATCAGACGGCCGAACGAGCGGCAAAGCTTGCCGAGCAGGGGCGCCACCCGGGTGATACGGCTCGGGTATCAGGCGAAGAGACGAGTGCGACTGGCGGCTCCGAGGTGGAGCGTAAGGCCAGATTCGTAAAGGAGGTGGAGGCGGCGATCAAGGTCGTGGCCTACAAGCAAAAGCCCTCCTCGAAGTTCAAGGCCATTCCCGGGGCCTCCGCCTCCATCATGGCGGCTGCGGAGGCCAACTTTGTTGGGGCCGGGCCTAATGCGGACGAGGTGGCGAAGCTGTGGGCGGACGTGGCCCGCCTGACGTCCGCCATGGAGACTCTCCAGAAGGAGAACGAGAAGCTCCGCGCAGACCTGGCCAGTCTACGTGAGCCTGCCTCTCGCGCGGCGCCCCAGACGCAGCGCCCAAGCCAGCCCGTGCCGGTGGAGAACCAGGTTCTGAACCAGGTCCGGCAGGAGCTGGCTGCCTTCCAGCACCGGTTCTCCGTGCTGGAGGACATCGTCCTGCGCCCCCCCCCTAGGGGCAAACAAGACGGCGGCGAGGCTGGCAACGGTCTCGTACGCGGCGGCCACGGCTGCCGCATCCAGGCCGGGGCCGTCCAGCCAGCCCTCGGGCGGGCTGCAGTTGCCCCTCCCCCCTGAAAAGCCGGCTCCGGCAAAACCGGTACCGGCTGAACCGGCTCCGGCTAAGCCGGCGACGGGAAAGAAAGGCAAGACGAAGGCGAAAAAGGGCAAGGCGGCAGCACAGGTGGTGGCTGCACCAGCCCCAGTGCCTGCGCCGCCTGCGCCGCCGTCATCGCCCCCCAGCTCCCTACACCTCCCGCGGCTGAAGCCGGTTGGCAGGTGTTCGGGGACAAAAAGAAGGGGAAGAAGGCAGCCAAAAAGGCCAAAGAGCAGGAGCGGCAGCGCCAGTTCAGGACGCGCAAGATCGCGGCTAGGCTCCGTGCCCCGAAGACCGAAGCTGTAGTGATTACACTACAGCCGGACGCGGAAAAGAAGGGGGTTACCTACCGCGATCTGCTCGCGAAGGCGAAGAAGGCGGTGGATCTCGGGGGAGCTCGGGATCACCGGGGGCCTCCGGCTCAAAGTCACCCAGACGGGGGCCCGTATGCTGGAGGTCCCCGGGGAATCTAGTGGCGCGACCGCGGACGCTCTGGCTGCGAAGCTCAGAGCGTCTCTGAACGCGGACGAGGCCCGAGTGTCCAGGCCCGTCAGATGCGCAGACCTGCGCATCATGGGTCTGGACGACTCGGTATCGGAGGAGGAGTAGGTGGCCGCCGTCGCCAGGTCCGGGGGGTGCACTACGGACCAGGTCAGGTCAGGCGCCATACGCCCGGACCAACAGGGTATGCATGCAGCCACGGTGTGCTGCCCTGTTACGGCGGCCAAAACCATAGTGGAGGGCCGAAGGCTTCTGGTGGGCTGGGTCTCAGCGCAGGTTAAGCTGCTGGAGCCCAGACCTCTGAGGTGCTATCGCTGTCTCGTGGGGCACCACGTATCAGTGAGATGCGCCTCGGAGGTTGACCGCAGTGGCCTTTGCTTCCGCTGCTGTCAGCCCGGACACATATCGGCGACCTGCTGCGCCACGCCGCACTGTGATGCATGTGCGGCGACCGGCAAGCCAGCCGATCACCGGGCCGGAAGCAAGGCCTGCGTGCCACCCGCCAAGGCCAAGGCCGCGGGTAGAGGAGGGCCCTCCGCCGACACCGCCTCTGTGGCCTCCGCCGAAGCCGCAACTGCCGCCGCCGCAGCCGCAACTGTCGCAGCCACCGCTTTCACTGTCGCCGCCGCCGCCGCCGTGACACCGACGCCCGCAGAGGGGCCCCCCGTGGAGGAAGCTGAAATGGAATGCCTATAACGGCCCCATTAAGCTTCCTCCAGGCAAATATCAACCACTGCGCCTGCGCTCAGGATCTGTTGCTCCAGAGCATGGCGCAGTGGTTGATTAACATCGCCGTGGTTGCTGAGCCGTATTTTGTCTGGCCGAGGGAGGACTGGGTGGCGGACCTTAACGGCTCAGTTGCCATCATCTCTTCGGCCGCCGCCGGTACCCCGACCCTTGAAGGTGTCAGGAGGGGTCAGGGGTGCGTAGCAGCACGGTTCGGGGAGTTCGTCGTTGTGGGGGTGTACTTCTCCCCGAACCGATCTCTCGCCGAGCTCCACAACTCTCTTGCAGAGCTGAGAGCAGTCGTCGTCGGAAGTTATCCCCTCCCCGTACTTGTCCTCGTGGACTTCAATGCCAAGAACTTGGCTTGGGGTTCTCGTCGTACAGATGTGCGAGGTAGGATGGTGGAAGACTGGGCTCTGGAGACAGGCCTGGTCGTCCTAAATCGGGGTTCTGTCCCCACGTGTGTGCAGATGTGGGGCGAGTCGGTGGTGGACATCTCGTTCGCTAGCCCCGCTCTGTCGCCGCGTGCCATTGACTGGCGTGTCATGGAGGGGGTGGAGACCTACTCCGACCACCGGTACATCCGGTTTGACGTCTCCACCCAGCCCTCGAGCGCGCCAGTCCAACAGGCCCCGAGTGGTCCGAGTTGGGCGCTGAAGTAGCTGGACCGAGAGCTCCTCCTGGAAGCCTCGATCGTGCAGGCCTGGGTGTCATCACCAGACAGACCTGCTGACGTCAATGATGAGGCAGGGTGGTTCCAGGAGGCCTTGTCCGAGATATGTGACGTGGCAATGCCCCGCGTCCGGCCAGGAAGCGCCCAGCGTCAGGTGTATTGGTGGTCGCGTGAGCTGGCGTCTCTGCGCGAGGCGTGTGTCGCCGCACGGCACCTGTATGCCAGGCATCGCAGGCTCCGAATTCGCAGGCGGAGCTGTACGAGGGATACAGAGCGGCGAAGACCGCCCTCCGGGAGGCTGTCCTGCGGGTCCGTGATCGGGCCCGTGAGGAGATGCTGGAGACTCTCGACAGAGATCCGTGGGGGCGCCCTTACAAGATGGTGCGGGATAAACTCCGCACCTGGGTCCACCAGCTGACGCAGAGTCTCCGGCCCCAGCTCGTGGAGGACGTGGTGAGCGCTCTGTTCCCTGCGCGAGGGGGAACATCCGCCCCCGCCTATGGCTCCGCCACCTGCGGTGCCGGAAGCGGACCACCAGGACGACGACGACGACATCCCGGAAGGGACCGGGGTAGACCTGAGAGTGGCGGTACGTAGGCGGTACGTCAAGGCCAGGAATACCGCCCCAGGACCCGATGGCTTGCCTGGCAAAACCTGGGTCCTTGCCTCGGAGGCTCTCGGGCCCCAACTGTAGGGGCTCCTAAGCGCATGCTTGGAGAGAGGATAATTCCCGCTTCGTTGGAAGACGGGGAAGCTGGTCCTCATTCGGAAGCCGGGGCGCCCTGCGGACTCTCCGTCCGCATACCGGCCCGTGGTGCTGCTCGACGAGGTGGGCAAGCTCTTTGAAAGAGTCATTGCAAACCGCCTCGCCGAGCATCTTGCCGGGACGGGGCCGGAACACCAGTTTGGTTTCCGCAAGAGGCGCTCTACGATGGACGCCATCATGCGCGTGAGAGCCCTCACGATGGGGGATGCAGTGGCCAGAGGGGGAGTTGTCTTGGCGGTGTCTCTCGACATCGCCAACGCCTTCAACTTCATGCCCTGGAGCTGCATTAGGGAGGCACTCCGGTATCACCGGGTACCGACCTATCTCCGTCGTATAGTCGGGGACTATCTGACGGACAGGGCCGTCATCTACCCCAGTCGCAACGGTGAGTGGAACCGGCGAGAGATGTCGTGCGGTGTCCCACAGGGTTCGGTTCTGGGGCCACCTCTGTGGAACATCGGTTACGACTGGGTGCTGCGCGCCGACCTCCCTACCGGCGTCAGCGTAGTTTGCTACGCTGACGACACGCTGGTACTGGCACAAGGGGGGTCGTACGAGGCGGCGGCGGAAACTATGACACGCGGGGTTGCGATAGTCGTTGAGAGGATTCGGCAACTGGGTCTCGAGGTGGCTCTGCACAAGTCCGAGGCCATGCACTTCCATGGTCCTCGGAACAGGCCACCACCGGGATCCTCAGTGATGGTAGGAGGGGTATCCATCGGCGTCGAGTCGACGCTGAAGTACCTAGGACTCGTTCTCGACGGCCGATGGAACTTCGTTGAGCACTTCCGACGTTTAGCTCCCAAACTGGAACGGACCGGGGCTGCCTTCAGGCGGCTCCTGCCGAAACTAGGGGGCCAAACGCCTCCTGCCGGAGGCTCTACGCGGGGATCGTGCGGTCCACGGCCCTTTACGGGGCCCCGGTGTGGGCGCGTGGTTTGGCGCGGCTTGCCGTCCACCATCTGAACGCGCCCCAAAGGGTGGTTGCCGTGAAAATGGTTCACGGCTACCGCACGATCTCCCGCGAGGCGGCGAGCCTCCTTGCCGGATTGCCGCCATGGGATCTGGAGGCGATAGTCCTCGCGCGCCTGCACGAATGGCGTGCGGAGGCACTATGCCGGGGGGAAACCCCGCTGCCGCGGCAAGTTGTCGCGCAGCGGACAGACTTCCGGCACGATCTCATGGCGACATGGAGAGAGCGACTGTCGCAACCCCGTGCTGGGCACGCCACTATAGCGGCGATAAGACCCCTCTTTGAGGAGTGGCTTGAGAGACGCCACGGCATCCTCACCTTCCGCCTGACGCAGGTCCTCACCGGACACGGTGTGTTCGGGAGGTTCCTGCACCGAATCGGGCGGGAGGAAACGCCCGAGTGCTCCCACTGCGAGGATGGACCGGAGGACACGGTGGAACACACCGTGGAGGTGTGCCCTGCTTGGGCGGAGCACCGCCGTGTCCTCTTAGCGGCGATAAGCGGCGGCAACCTCTCGCGTCCGGCCCTGGTCGAAGCCATGGTCCGGATCGAGACGGAATGGGATGCCGTCACCACCTTCTGCGAAGCAGTGATGCTAGCGAAGGAGGTGGCGGAGCGGGAGAAGGAGAGAGCAGCAGCTTTCCTCCCCGGCCGCTGCGGGAGACGCCCCGGGCGTCGGGGGCTACGTGGTGGCCCCCGGCCACCGTAGGCGCGGGCCTGTGGACGGCGAGCAATGGGTAGCTCGCCGTCCGTCCGTCTAACGACGACAGGCCGTGTCGACGGCGCGTTTTGTTCCACGCACGCCTCAAAGAGCTGACAGCAGCGTGAAGGGGCCCGCAAGGGCCGACGCCTGCCGGGGCTGCGGGCTGTTCGAAAGAGATACCGCGGCTCTGGAACGTAAGGGCACTGAATGAATTTTTAAAAAAAGAAAAAAAAGGGTGCATTTAGATGTCGCATTATGATTGTTCTTGAAATCAATAACCTTTCATGTACAAAAAATACCTCACAAAAATAAGATAAAATATCAGGGATACTCACATGGCAATACATGCGGCTCGGGTGGCCGTTGGGTAAAATATATACAACGATATATTTTTTTATAGGATAAGGGTGACAAACGAGCGCACAGTCCACCTGATGGGAGGTGGATGCTGTGGCCCATAGACATCTACATTTAACCTCGATTAAGAATCAAAATGCAGATGCGTTGTCACCCTTGAGGATTAAGATCAAATGCCTCGATTCCAATAAAACGGGTCTCTGATTCTCTACACTCACCATACGAAACAAGCAGCATTCAAAGAAAAGTTAGATGCGCCCTTACCATATATCCCTCCAATTTCAAAGGGCTCACCTCGCAATCATGCTCATTTGCGCGACAGAGAAAGTAGTATACACATTTCGTAAAAAATACACTATTACATACTTAAATGCCACAGTTTTCAAGGTGAAGGCGCATCTAATTATTAAAATCTTTGGCAGCATTACGTTGCTATTTTACGCTGGTATTCTGTGAAAGCATGGTCATTCCCCTGTTGAGTCTACACATTCATGCTACAACCATAATATAGCTGCAGCGTGACTCTACCACTCATATTTAGTTATAATTTTAAATTAAGATTCTCGTCAGCTCTAAAGATTTCGTCACGTTTTGTCAGAGCTAGTTGCGGGCACGGTAACAAATTGAAACAGTAATTCAGGTTGAAGTTAGACAAATGCAAGTTGATTCAAGTTTGCAAGCTTCTGAGTTGCAGGTAAGCCCCGCGTTTAGGGACGTGCGTTGTGAAACGTTTGTAATAAGATTCAATCCATCGTTGCCAACAATGGTGTTGCCAGTTTTTAAAATAAAATAAAAACTGTAATAGTAATTGTATTTTATTTTATATAATAAGTGCATTGCAGCCTTTCATAGAATCCGAAGGCTGTCTCCGAAGTATCCATATTGTTTGTTTGTTCACAATATAACATGGGCTTGATATAATCAAAGGTATATTTCTTATTTAGAAACGTACAGTATGTGAGTGAGAAAGGATGAAGTTTTTTATAACCGTCCAAAGTAAAAAAGAGATAGCGAACTAAAGGACTAGGAAGGGACAGGGTTGGCTATAGACGTCCGGTACTTGATTTTAATAATGTTTTTAGTATAGGAGGATTGTTAGGGTTAAGCTTAAACGTATTACACTGTTTTTAGATGTCGAAAATGCGATTTGAATTAATTACGAAAAAAATAAATTTCACTAAAAATTGCTTATAACGAAAAGCAAAATTATTAATTTGTTCTAGTGTTATAAAGTAGACGTCTGGTATTTGATTTTTTAATTTTGTTTTAAATTTAGAAGGTTTGTCAGGGTAAATCTTGTACCTTGTAAACTTTTACGCTGTTTTTAGATTTCGGAAATGCCTTTTGAATTAATAACGATAAAAGTAAATTTCACTGAAAATTACATATAATGAAACGCAAATATTTCAACTTTCTTTATTTTTAATACGGTATCCGTGTTAAAAATAAAGAAAGTTGACATATTTGTGACCCATAAAAAAGTTAATCACTCGGACCCAGACAATCCATATGAGTATGAAGACAGGACTCATATACAACAAGTTGAGTCGCAGTGGTGAGAGTCAAGAGGTTTTTCAGAAAACAAAATTATCACAAATCACATTACATTGTTTTATTTACATCTATCATAGCAGAGTTTATGGCAAACTGACTATATAGATGAGATTGGTTGAAACTGTTCTAAAACCGAATAAGCACGCCCCGACTCCACATGTCTTGTTTGGCCTACTTCTAGAGTGTTTTTGTAAAGCCGCAGCCGCGGAGGGAGAGAATGCCGATCTCTGCAGCTTTGGCTTGCATGTGTGCCTGCAATTTGCTACGCGAGGGCAAAGGGGGCTGCACTTCCCGCAGCGCCGAAGCTGTTGCAGAAGTAACTTTGGGTCAATATTCCTGTGTAAAAAATGGAGTTATCATTTTACAAAGTAAAACTATACATTTGCCCAAGAGGGAAGGGTAGGGATTCTCCTGCCTGTTATAGGCGTTCATTTGGTCTTGTCTCAATGATATACGTACTGACTCTCCCGCTTATTCGCTCCCGTCCGCACGCACAGTCTGGCAGGTCCGATGCCTTACGAGTGTAGGTGTACGGAAAAAGGCTAATAGGCTGATTAACAATCAGCGTTCGGAAACGTTTTTTCTAGTACTTACATTACTAAGATACGTTTTTGTTCATCATTCGCGAACTACACAAGACTAGCTGACAGTTAATCCGTCTGCTAAACGTAACGATGAGGGAAAATTCTCCCTATAGTGGTGGAGGCCCAAGCTTAGTAGTGAATTTTAACAGTGCATGAAGAAGATGAACAGATTTTTGTAGAAAAAGTGATTATACGAGAGTTAACACACTGCCAATAGTACATTTAGATTGTGTCGTATTTTACCTAAAAAACGTTATTTTTTATATACAGTGTGTTATGTGTTAAATTTTTGTAAAAGCATTTTGCAGCCATAGGATTATCACAAGTGTGAGTATTTTGTTTTTGTGGCGGACTCGACCGATAAAAGAACGCCATTAAATCGCTCATACGTTTCGTCCAATCACAAGCAACCATCGACTTTGGTTGGTCGCACCAATAGAGAAGTTGCATGTTTTTTTAATATTTTTAATGTTTACTAAAATAATTAAAAAAATTTAAAAAGAAATTACAAATGATTATTCATGTAGTTATACAATTAAAAATAGTTTTTATAAAATGTAAATTCGAACGCCAGTGACGTCGTTATATCGCTTTAGTAATGGTATCGCAGAATAAAACATTAGAGTAATTACATACATACGTATGCATAGAGATAACCTACAATTCTACATAAATTGAATCTGTATAATTGTCTCGCTTTTTCTAATTTAATTTTCAAATAAAGCAAAAGGAGACAAATCGTTTCAAATTCATGCGTGGAAATAGAAACGTCAAGTGGTCATCATTGGTTTTTTATACCATGCCAGATATTAGAGTAAGTACAATCATATCTTCTGACTTACTAGAAAAATGGCATCCCTATTGTAGTAGTATGTTACTTTAAAGACATTACGTCTTTAATCTATAGTGATTTCGTTCGCAATGTTAGCAACAATCGACATCGATATGCTCGTTTTTGTTTAGTTATTTATTTTTATTAATTTATATGCCTAAACACATTTAAAATTAGGACTAGACTTATTGTTGTTCGAACGATCAAGTAAAGTGTTATCTAAATTAGGTGATAATGATTATTATACTTTATTTGAAATATTCCTTTTCGCAAACTTATTATATATTATGATATGTCATGAGCGAGTTAGTTCCCATTTGTAGTCCCAATTTTATACGCTGACTAACGCTATCCGCTCCGGATTTTCACGACTTTTTTCTAAATCTCGACAACAATGCCGCTTACCGGGTCCAATTATAAATGTGAGAGTTTATCGAAGTCTGTCCAGACTTTCTTAAGTGATGATATTTCATACATGCGGTAATTGAATTTTATTTATATAGAATTGCCACTTGATTTTTTTTTTATAGAATAGGGTGACAAACTAGCACACAGTCCACCTGATGGTAAGTGGTTGCTGCGGCCCATAGACATCTACATCTATCCTCCATTAAAAATCATAATGCAGATGCGTTGTCACCCGTGAGGACTGAGATGGAATGCCTCGTTTCCAGTAAAAAGGGTCTCCGGTTCTCTACACTCACCATACGAAATACAGCAGCATTAAGCTACTATTTGACGCTGGTATTCTGTGAGAGCGTGGTCCTTCCCCGGTCGAGCCGACCCATTCGTGCTACAACTATACTACTAATATAACTGCAGCATGGCTCTACCACGTATAAATTGATTATATATAAACCATCAATAAGATAAGAAAAAAGCTTAATCTGCTTGGATGAAAATATTTCTAAATCATGAAGGAAGGCAGGATCTTGATGATGATGTGTAGCGGCGGCAAAAATAAATTCACTACCCCCCATTGAGCTATTATGTATTACGTACTAGAGGCGACACTGCATTCAGCTACTCTGTTCCATTTAACTGCGGTGTTTACACCGCACTTTAATCAGTCCCTCGCTAGGCGCTTGTAGAGTTCATATATAACATTTAAATTACAAATAAATATATTTGTAATTTAAATGTTATATAAATAAGTTTTGTTAAACATACATTTAGAATGTGTTTTATGTTTGACATATATCCCATAATATCCCGTGAGTATCGTAAAATACGACAAAGATAAATGAAATATAAGGCAACAGTATCATAAATACTGCAGTTGCTAAATCACTTGCTAAGAGAGAGAGAGAGAGAGAGAGAGAGAGAGAGCTATGGCAAATATTCCCCATACATTCAGTATTGGACTTTTGTTTGGCTGTATTTAATTAATGAATGATGGGTAATATCTTGAGGGAGCGGAGAGAAAAATGAGTAATCAACGTATTGCCCATTTTTTTCTCCGCTCGCGTCAATGATTTATTGGTAGTTGTGATCTCGCAACAAACGAGAAAGATTTCGTGCCACTGTAATGTCATTATACTACTTTAAGTGGTAGAGCCACGCTGTAGCTATAATAGTTGTAGCACGAATGGGTCGACTCGACTGGGGTACGACCACGCTTTTACAGAATACTAGCGTAAAATGGCAACTCAAGTCTGATGAGTTTCATACGTAGAGTGTAGGAACCGGTGACCCTTTTTACTAGAAACGTGGCATGCCATCTTAGTCCTCAGGGGTGACAACGCATATGCATTTTGTTTCTTAATCGAGCATAAATGTATCGATGTCTATGGGCCACAGTATCCACTTACCGTCAAGTAGCCTTTGTGCTCGTTTAGCGAAACCCTATTCTATACCCTCAGTGTACTCTACGTGACACAAATCCAGTGTCGATTAAACAAACACAGTTATTATTCCATGTGAAAACCATATTAAGTCTAAGGATAATTTGGCAGAAATATACCGGCTAAATTGAGTAGATTATATATATATATATATATATATATATATATATATATATATATATATATATATATATATATATATATACAACGATAGTACGAAATTCTGCATTATTCGACTACGTTTTGTTGTAAGATGTCAGTTGAAGCTTTCATACACTTTCGTTGATATAAATAAGTATTACGAACCGGATTAATAAAAATCATTAATTTTACTAAGTCATAGACTAAATTAATTTATCGGCAACATTTTTTGTTTCTTCGGGACGTTGGTGAGAAAATAATCGTGATCCGTAATTCTTATATTTTTGACAAAAAAAATATTAAAAAATTGTGAAATATTGTATTGTGCATGGAAGTGCAAGTGGTTTAGCACCTGATCGGAAAAATAGACTTAAAATGAATTTTATTGAGACAACTTAGCGATCGCAGCGCCTCACTTATTTTGTCCATATTTCTCGGAAACTATTTTCTACAGCGATAGTCCTCCATCCCTCTAACCTCCATGTTGTCAATTTTAAAAAAATATTATTGCATAATACAGTTTTGTTATGACCTAGCCGTAGACAGAGAAACCTATAGACAAATTGACGCCTTTTTTCACATTCGCACACGAAAAAGATAGATTTATGCATACGTCTTGCATAGAAATGAGACAGAGTGGTGTGGTTGTTTGTCCCTTTCTCCGTGCCGGTTTTTTTATTTAGCAAACTACACTTTGCTAAACAACTTTGACAGTTCGTAGCGATCTAAAGAGTTTACAAGTTGGTTTAAGTGAGAAAAAAAGTGTTTTGTGAGCTTAAGATTGGTGAATCATGTTCAGTTCAGTTCTTAGAACAATTAAAAAATTTATCTAAATATGTTTAAAAGTCATAAAGATTATTGTATAACCTAAAACTACGTTATCGTTAGTCTATAGGTTTCTCTGTCTACGAACCTAGCACTTCTTATTAGTTTATTGTTATGATACTATGGTGATTCGAATATAGAGACTATCATAGATTTAGGATAGTAATAGACTAACACAGTGTGCAAGTGAAAAGTAAATATTCGCCTTTAAAGAGAGCAATTTTATTCCACTGATTCCCACAAGTTTCCTTACTTAAATTATTAAGTTTACATTCGTATTTAAGTTGAATGTTAAAATAAACTACTTTAATGTATTTAATAAAAAAATAATACTTAAAATATGAAAAATAAAGGAGCCATTACGTACTTCGTGTCCCCGTCTTATATTTCAACAGTAAAGCATTTTATAAAATATAAATAGGTATTTACTTAATTAAATATTACCTATTTATATTTGATTAAAAATATGTTGAAAAAGAAATTTCGAGGAAACTGTAAGCAGTAAATATTTTTTTCTAAAGGACCATGATAGCTTTAAAATACAATTTTTCGATCTGATTCTTGGGGAAAATTGTTTAAGTTTATTCGGTAGACTCATCTCTTAAGAGATTGTTGGGGTTTTGTACATTTTGAATTAAAATCCAACAAAACGCAGGTAAGTGCTGTTGTACAGGAACGGGAGGCAGGTGCTCTTCAATGATTGATTTATTGAACTTTTTGCTGGTTATATTTAAATCGTCTTATTTCTAACAGTGTGTATCAGGTAATAATCAAAATTTAAAACAGACAGATCTTATAATCTGCTATGTCCACTAACGCTGTGGACAGCAAAACCTTGGGTAATAACGAATATTCCTGATTACTGTTTTGCGATTCTGAATGGTTAGCCGTAACGTGTAATGATGACGAGACAGTGGAGACGTTAGCGGTGACCGGCTGTGCTGATGTACTCGACCCGCTCACCTGTGATGCGCCGTCTACCTACCCATCAATGTGAAGCAAACTATTGTGCCTTTTATCACACAACCTACATGGCCCAAACTTGCATTCGTCAAGTAGGTGGATTGCGCGTAAACAATTGATGCACAGCTGATGCGTTTTAACTATCTTATTCCTTTCTTGGACAGACGAATTAAGAAACCTTGAACAGGAATAAATCGCATGATTACCATGACACATCACACACACGCGGCTTTGTTTTAGTTTCGTATTACCCTTATTGTTATTATTAGTAACGTTCGTAGCAATATGAGTGTGTGTATATTTGTCTTAGAGCGCGTTTGTTCGCCGCCTTTGTTCTCGTGGGATTTGTTATGGTTCACTTTTATCATTTCTAAAACGTCGGCGCGGTCCTTGAGAAATTTAAGTAAGTCATCCAGTTTACCAAAGCTGACCTTGATTCAATTAACGAACTAGCTGTACCTTGAAATCTTCCCATTCGCGTTCAGTGGCCTGATCTAATTTGGAAACGACCATGTAAATGATTAAAGTGTCCCATGAATCTGTTGGTTCACCTAACGTTTTAAGGGCACGCAAATTTCTCAAAACAATATCTATTAAGTTCCTAATCTGGGAAGCGGATTTTTTATTTAACGATGGAATTTTAAATAATGCCTTCACATGATTATGAACCAATAGTCGCGGATTATTCTCTAATAGCTCCCATGCGTGAGAATTGTTATTAGCCGTAAATTCTAATGCACCTATGACGTGTGCCGCGGTACCAGACAATGACGATTTTAAATAATGAAATTTTTGAACAGGACCTAAATCATCGCGATCATGAATCATACTAACGTAAGAATTTTTAAACTCTAGCCAGCAATCGTATGAACCGTCAAAGGAAGGTATTTTAATATCGGGTAACTTTATGCCTATCGGCTTACATATTGAAACACTAGACTTGTCAGACACTTCCTATCTCAATAAAAGTTTGGCAGAAGCTACAGCACGATAAAATTGATCTTCGAAACGATCTCTCTCTTCCAGCTGTTTTACAAGATCGAGATCTTCCGTTACTTCTTCTTCAATTTTAGACTGTATTACACTATACATCTCTATCAAACTCGAAGTACTCTCGACACGTAAATTTAATTCTAATGACTGTTGTTCAGTCAAGGGTAAAGTGAACTTTTTAACATAATTTTCAAACAGAGTTAATTGACCTTTCAAAATTCCTCTTTTCTTAATTAAATCTGACAATTTGAGCTCACTCATTTTGGGAATTAAGGAAATCAAGATACACAGGCCAAGATGCGGCGAACCAGGGCGTGAGTCCCAGCCCCCCTCCGCTGTCGTCCTTACCTTCCTCTTCGTGGATCCCCCTTTGTTTGTTGGCGAGCTTTGATGAACGACCTTTGAGGAAGGAAGCAGGTGTCTTTATATTGCTTTTTTTTGGGTTATATTTAAATCGTCTTATTTTTAACAGTGTGTATCAGGCATAGAGAATATAACCACTAGAGAGCGTATAGGCAGATTTATTCTAAGCATACGACTCACTACTGCGGGCCGGGGGACGAGGAAGAACGCGTGGCTGCAAATGGTCAAGTTGCGTTGTTATGGCTATCTTTAGGGTTGCTCTTCTTAATAAAGGAAAATATTCGTTATCGATAAAATGGATTTTATCATTATGAAAAATACTCAATTAAAATCATATAAATAATATTTAATCAAGGTCAATCAGTTACAACGAAAAATGTATTTATTATATTATTATTGATTTTTAAAATAAATAATTTTTTATATTTATTTCGAATTAAAGTTTAGGTCCTGATTGTTTTTTGTAAAAAAATATAAGCGAGCGTCTACAAATTTGTAAATTATGCATCTTGCTAATTCAATTAAATGATTTGTTGATTCTATTTCATATAGGTCTTAAGATGAACATGGGCAAAACAAAGATCATCTTTAATGTCCATGTCACACCTATGCCGGTAGTTGTTGGGAGCACTATGCTCGAAGTTGTTGATGAGTACGTTTACCTGGGACAAATAGTCGGACTATTTGTCCCAGGTTACTCGGAAGTAGGTAAGTCCAACTTCGACCGAGAGGTCAATCGACGGATTCAACTCGGCTGGGCAGCGTTCGGGAAATTACGACACATCTTCTCGTCAGGTATACCTCAATCTCTGAAAACTAAAGCTCAAAAGACAGCACTTTTGAACCACTCTCATTGATCGCCCTCTTTTTAAAAATTTTACAACGACGACAAATATCTATTACTGTAGTGGATCCGGACAATAACTTGTCTTTAGTGTCCTTTCGAAATTGTAAGCCGTTTTGATTTGGTACACCAATCTAACTAATGTAACTAGGTAACTATAAACTTTAACTAAGAAAAAATACCGACAAACTGAGAACCTCCTCTTTTTTATGAAGCCGGTTAAAAGTAGATAAGTATTTTTTCACAGTGTGTGAATTGAATAATCTTAATAATTTTATTATTTTCGATATCGACTTTCAGCTATTAAAGGTAACAGTAAGTACTAATGTTTACGATAAACATACAAAGGGAAAGAAAGGGATAGAAGCATTAGAATTGTCTAATAATAGAACGAGACTTTTCCAAAAGACATCAACGCGCGACTCAACCATGTCGTTATTTACCCGGCCACCGTTTTAGATAGACCCCTGCGGTGGCTCATAATCTGAATTAATCAACAATAATTTTCGTATTTTTACTTAGCAATGAAAAGTTACTCCATTATTTTTGGACATTTGTCCTGGAATGTTTCCCACACCACTTCACTGCACATGAAGGCATTTTGATGCATTATAATTGTATAAAAGTTATAAAAATTTGCATTAATTTAGCGTGCACACAGGTCTAGCACTTGGACAATACTAAAATGTTTAATAGTACCATAGCCTATGCATAGGCGACAAAATACTAACAGTTTTCGAGCGCCGGGGCACTGTATGCGCAGTCAAGTGGTTATATAGTCTTTGGTATCAGGTAATAATCAAAATTTAAAACAGACAGATCTTATAACTAATTGCACGACGTGCTGTGATTGGTTGCCAACAATAACGAGCTCTGATTCGTAGATAAAAGTTTGGTGTTCCGGTGCGTCGCTAGACGGCGTTAGTAGTCGCACCAATGAAAATGAATATTTTTTGATTATTTTAGAATATCATGTTGAAAATTCAGTTAATTTTTGAAGTTATTCAGTTTCGTGTAATAAACTAGTTTTTTAATCTTTTTACCGCTTTCTTAACAATTATTTTTCGATAGTCCTTGTAAGTAATATGTACATCACTAGCTGACGCACACAATGGCACATCAAAATTTGTCACACGTTTTCGGGCTGTAAGGTGCACGAACTGAAATGTAAAAAACAAAAGTATAGCGTGATTGCTCAGATGAAGTAAAAAAGGTACTTCATCTGAGCGTGATTGCGATTGACTCACAGCCTCAATGGAAATAATGACGTTTTTTTTTATAGAAGAGGGGGCAAACGAGCATGCGGCTCACCTGATGTTAAGTGACTACCGCCGTCCATAATCAACCGCCACACCAGGGGAATTGCAGGTGCGTTGCCGGCCTTTTAGAAAGGAGTAAGCTCTTTTCTTGAAGGTCCTCAGGTCGTATCACGGAAACATCCGGAAAAATCGCCGATGGTAAACTATTCCAAAGAGAGGTTGTACGCGAAAGAAAACTCCTTTTGAAACGTACAGTGGTGGACCGCCAAGCATTCAGATGGTGTGGATGGTATCGGGGCCGCGTAGTGCGTTCACGTAATTTGGCGGCTGGGATTAATCCGAACAATTCTCAGAGCACTTCGTAGTGCCAGTGACTCGAGCCGATCGGAAAGCACTCGGTCGTCGACGATTCGAGCCGCTCTGCGCTGGATGCGGTCAAGTGGAAGGAGCTGGTACTGGGGAAGTCCCAGCCCAGAGATGGGAACAGTATTCCATGTGTGGCCGAACCTGCGCCTTGTAAAGTTGCAGGCAGTGTGCCGGCATGAAATACTGTCCCGCTCTGCTGAGCACGCCAAGCTTTTTAGAGGTCAATTTGGCCTTCTCTTCCAAATGACAACGAAACTGCACGTCACTCGATATGTCGACGCCGAGGATTCCGATACTGGCTGAGGCAACAAGGGGGAGTGCCTTGAAACTGAGGAGATACGACAAAGGGGTTCTTTTTAGCGGTTAACGCGCAAACTTGCGTCTTCTGGGGGTTAAACTGGACTAGATTTAGTCGCCCCCAATCCGAGACTCTGTTCAGCAAAGACTCGACTTCAGACACAAGTTTGTCCCGGCACTCGGAGATGTTTTTCCGAGAAATATTGACTCGGCCGGTGTAAAGAGCATCACCAGTGCTCTCATCTGCTTAGCAATGAATGTTACAGGTTTGCAACATATCTTTGATATGCAGAAGAAACAGCGTTGGCGATAGCACGCAGTCTTGTGGAACACCAGCATTAATAGGCTTGCAATCGGAGCTTGCACCGTCTACACACAACCAATTATTCTTTTATTTATATATAATATAATTGTATGGCAAAAAAGATACAACTTTTCTATCGCTCGGCATATTGAAAAGATAATCTAGAGAGTTTTTCTCACAAAAGATATTCATCTATAACCAATAAATCATACATAATAAATAAAAATTTGCTTTCACATTAAAAGGTACCTTGCTTCTATATATAAAAAAAATTGCTTTGTCATTCATCATGAGTATAGCGAGTGGAATAATTTGCCAAAGTTCGTCATTCCGTTCTAATATATAGGTAATAAGGGGTCTTCGAAACATGAGTGAATAGGCTTTTGTAACGCTAAGACCACTACTAGGTGGGGTTGCAGTTATACTCGTATTAAGTAAAGAATATGCTTATCTTGAGCATCAATTGTAGTAAATTTGCGTGATTTTAAATTACATGTTTGTTATGTACGTCAATGTCTGTGGTAAAATCGTGTTTCTTTCTTTCTTCCTTTTATTCTTCACTGTAAAATTCATTAATTGATTAATAAAATAAACGCAGGTTTAAGAGATCGACACATATTTATTCTTTGCAAATCACTCTCTTAAAGGTTACAAACACAAATTATAAATGGTTATAACAAGAATGTTCAATGAAAATGAACTAACGATCATAGATTATATATATAAAATGCAAAATTTTTTTAATTTTTTCTTTTTTTTTTATTCGCCCCATTTCACATATTTTTTTCGTGTTCTAAAATCAAACTACAATATGAATGGGGTGTTAAATAAAATAGGATTGCGGTGATCGCCTTGCACAAAGTGGGTATGGAGCCTTGGGTCATATTCCAGACACTTCAAAAGCTTGGTATCAGCTGTATATCGCACTATCAACAGATACAACAACACTTCCTCTATCAAAGACCATAAAAGATCGGAGCGGCCGCGTTCTGTTAGAACTACAAAGGCTGTTAATGCTGTTAAAGTTAGAATTCGTCGAAATCCCATCAGGAAGCAAAAAATCTTATCGCGAGAAATGAATATTACATTAAATTTTGACGCTACTTGCCAAACTCGCGTGGTATAATTTTTTTTCAATACAGTCAGTTAAATCTAGGCAATTTATTATTTTGATATTTTTTTTGAAAATAAGTCCTATTTGATGCAAGCTAGAGCAGCTGATTTTGAAATTTTGATAACAGTTTAGAGAAGCATTATTCAGGGTTTCACAACAAAATAAAAAGTTGGAAAATGCAAAGGTTTGTGGCAACAGGAGTGAAAATGCTGTCACAGGATGTGAAATTTTTTGTTTTTTTTTAAGTGCCTATAATTTTGAAAACATGAAACTCAGATTTTTTTTAATTTTTCTGATAACCAGCGTGACTCGTCTTAATAGAAACTTATCATTACAGAAGAACTCCGGTGTGTCGGCGGCCCGTGTATTATGCAGAGGAATAATAAATAAAGAAAGATATTGATTTAATTATCCTTAAATATATGTTAAGAATACCACAAGTACTGAGATAGTATAAATAATTTCCATGTAGGTATTTACTTCTGACTGAAAACGTTTAGAGGGTAGTAATTTATTCTTCAGTAAAACTTCATTAGGTTTCTAAGATTCGTAAGCATAACCCACACTTTTCTAGTAATAATATACTGTAATTACCCAGAGGGATATTAAACCTACGCAAAAATAATAATCAAAAGTGCCATTTTGTATTAAAAAATAAACTATGACGTTTTGTGCTAACATACTGAAGGAAATATTTTAAAAATTCTTTAAGTAACATTTTGGATGGGTAAGTCTCAACCAAGTATCAACAATTAATTAAAACACGTATACCGTAGACGGTCTTATGCAAAAAATACCGAATAACCTACTAACTCGTATTTTATCACGTTTGTTGTGTTTGTTTATATTTTACCGCAAGTTGCAACTTTTGAAGGTTATCCCCGAATTACTTCCATTCTCGTAGTAAGTAGAATTTGCCATATTCTGCACGCTTCTCAAAGTTTGACACTGTTCTCTGTCATTGGTTTGTGTGATTTACATCTGGCAATGTACCAGATAGTTAAATCGCTATCATCGGCCATGAAATATTTCTGGGGTTTCCGGTCATCCTCTAAGGCTTGGCGCTGATGATGAAAATCAGACCCCTTGTCCATTATCATCACATCCGCTGAAAATAGGCTTCCCCCAAAGAATGCCACAAGGCATTACATGGTATCAAGTTTGTAATTACTATAATATTATATTAAGTTTTGTACAAAATAATGTATTGTTGCATTAACGAAGACATACAAAAACTAAACAAAAACCATTACAGAAACAATGTATTTCATTGAGGCGTAAAAAATGCTTTTGAACTTGGCTTTCTTTTAATCAAAACATATTTAACTATTTAAATTTCTTTTATAAATGGTTTAAAAATTCTAACTGCGTAAATTTTATAATGACGGTAGTAATAATAGACGTAATTAACGTAAGCAATAAAAATACAACCAAATTTAAAATACAGTATTACGTATTATCGATATTAATTATTACAGCTTAAAAGTTCCCTGCCTTGATTAAAGGAGTATTTCACGCTTGGCACGCGGATTGGCAACCGCAGTGTTTTTATTTTTTTACCGACTTCATAAAGGAGGAGGTACTCAATTCGACTGTATGTTTATATGTGTTACCTCAGAACTTTTTTCTGGGCGAACCGATTTTGATGATTCTTTTTTGTCTGATAGCTGGTGCTTCTCGTATATAATCACCAAGATCTGACCAGTAGTTTTTGAGTTATCTTTAATAATGCGTATTTAATTGACTTCGAATACATTGAGTCGGTTTTACAATATTTTTAATTTTACCACTTGTTTCAGTAGTTATAAGGAAGATACTGTTGCCCATTTCACTTCCTTTCTGTCGCCTTTTACGACACCCATGTGACTATATGGGACTCGACTGCCCAGCGTGGCAGCAATGGCAAATTCCCTTTTTTTTTTTTTTTCTTTTTTTTTTAAACGTTACCCCTACACTAAGATTTTCTCTTGTATCGTAGGGGCAGTTTACAAACATAAATTGCACAAGGACAAACATCCAGACCCGGAACAACTATTTGTAGGCCATACAAATATTTGTTCCGTGCGGGATTCGAACCCGCGACCCCCAGCGCAGCCACTCATTGCTAAGCCACTGCGCCACGGAGTCGTCTTGATGAGTAACTCTATGGAGCAGACCTACGTTCAGGAGTAGACTTTGTTAGGCTGTAATAAGTTTATAGTCTACTTAATTTAAACACATTTAAAGACAAGAAGGGGTCTTTAAAGTCGTGTAAAAATGCCACCAACTTTTTTTTAAATGAAACTGAGCAATAAACGAACTTATAGTCAACCTGATGGTAAGTGGCTACTAAGGTTCATGGTCACCTGCAGCCAACTGCGAAAAGAAGGCTGCAGATGCGTTGCCACCACTGAGCACTAAGAAGCTCCACAGCCAGAGCAGTACAAGCCAGTGCTTGTTCTGCTCTATTCCAGTCTACCTACCAGTCTAACCTACTTCTGCCATCACATAGCAGTCTATATGATGGCAGAAACAGGTGAGAAGGTGATACCTGTCCAGACGGACTCCTAGTCAGAGAATTAATCATACTAGCTAGCCAAATATGCCGCTAGGGACCATGCCAGCGGGCATGGCGAACAAACTATGTTTAGTAACGTATGTGTAGTATTGATTCTGCACAATTTTTCTGGAAAGTGTTCTGGGTTATTGTTCTGGAAAGGACCAATTATGAGCTCGTACCGAATATCAGATATGTTTAAACAGAAAATTAATGATGTCATGTTCATGTGATGAGTAGCGCGAATCTTCACTGCTGACGTGGCATCGCGTCGTCGTTCTCAAATCTACTATCATCAGGAACGACTGCTCGTTTTTTACTAACACATATGATCCATGATGGTCGAAATAAAATATTTTTATTACTTATTTACTTATTTAATAAAAGTTGAAGTTTTTTTTATAGAAGAGGGGGCAAACGAGCACGCGGCTCACCTGATGTTAAGTGATTACCGCCGCCCATGATCAACCGCAACACCAGGGGAATTGCAGGTGCGTTGCCGGCCCTTTAGAAAGGAGTAAGCATATAAGGCATATATAAGTCCCACAGCTGGGTACGGGACTCCTCTGACTTCTGAGAGGGTTTTAGGCCAAGGAAGTGTCCACCGCGCTGGCAAAATGTGGCTACTTCACATGTCCACAATTTTTTTCAGACATATAGATTTCTTTACGATATTTTCCTTCACCACCCAGTACGCGGTAAATCAGCACTTACAATTGCTATTAACAATTTAATTGGTACCGGCGGAGATTGAACCCGGGTTGCTCGCGTACTGTGAAATTTACAGCGAGCGCTAAGCTTTATTTATTTAATACTTTTTTAAATACATTTGAAAAATTTACTTCGTTTAATATTAATATAATGCTGCAGTTACATTAGTAATATAGTTGTAGCACGAATGGGTCGACTCGACCGGGGAAAGACCACGCTCTCACTTTGTTTCGTATAGTGAGTTTAGAGAACCGGAGATCCTTTTTACTGAAAACGCGGTATTCCATCTTAGTCCTCACGAACGCATCTGCATTTTGATTCGTAATCGAGGATAAATGTAGATGTCTACGGGCCACAGCAACCACTTACCAACAAGTAGACTGTGTACTCGGTTGTCACCCTTATTCTATAAAAAAATCCCGCGGCGTTGCCTAGGTGGATTTCGTTTCAACATCATTAGTGTTTCATGCCTAAATTCAGGATCAACTTTTTGCTAATAGTGTGTTTGTTTGGCTTTGACTAACAAAAAGATTTTTCTCAGTAGCTTAATAACAACACGTTTACCCAGTAAATGTTTTACAATATAAATGATCTGATGACGAAAATCTTTTAATGATTTGAATACTGCGTCATCAAACAGTCCCAGAATTTGTAATTTTCTTTTTTGGCACTAAATCAATAATATTGTTGTGAATGTGAGTCATTAAACTCCATAAAATAATTTGTTGTTAACTTGACTTCAGCGTCACCTATCAGATTCTAACATAACTAATCAAACATCGCTTCGACAAAACAAATTTGCTTATTGTGTGAATATGGTGGCGGTGTAAGAATATCCACTGTCCCATATCAGTGGGTGGGTCTGAGTGGGTGTCGTAATAGGCGACAGAGGGAAACAAATCAGGAGTTAGGCGGTAGCGCCTTTCTACGACTAAAAAAAAAACTGCTGTTGCCCAACGTGGCAACTATGGCAGATATACCCCTAAGAGGAAATTAATGGGAGAGGTCTATGTTCAGCAGTGGATGTATATGCTGTAACGGTATCGGTAATGATGAATATGATCTCAATCGGTCAAGTCGTTCACAAGTTACACGATCTCTAACAGACACATGATTAATCCTATACCTTTAAATAAGCAATTCTTGTATATATATATATATATAATTGGAATCTCGGAAACGGCTCCAACGTTTTTCATAAAATTTTGTGTGCAGGGAGTTTCGGGGGCAATAAATCGATCTAGCTAGGATTTATTTTTAGAAAATGTCTTTTTGTCCGTGTTTTTAGGCAATGAAAAATTGCTACAATATCGTTAGAATGAGAAGGTAAATTTTGACGGTTTATTAATGATTACAAATAGCTTAATTGGTATATTAGGCGGTCACAAAATCGTAATACCGTGGTTCGAGCCCAGACCGACCGACCGACTTTTTTTCAATTTTTTTTTCAACTTCCTTTCTTTTTTTGAGAAAATCTTTTTTTTCGAGCCCTTTTTTTAGTATTTTTTAAAAACACGAAAATTTTAATTAAACTAATTGCACTCATGATTTTTTATTCAAATAACCAGTTCAGTTTTTTCTATTATGTCGCTAAGATTAAATAATATTATTTGTATTTCATCAGTATGTAATTTGTATCTAAATATAATTTCCAAAATACACGAATTAAAAAAAACCGAGCGAAAAATACCGAGCAAAGCTCGGTCTACCGGGTACTTATTTATAAAGATATAATTACGTTTTACATATAGATTTTTTTTCAACGTGCATTAACAACGTGCCAGTATCTGCTTTGCGCTCACCTATCTCACCATGGGTACAAGCAAATATTTTAGAAAAGGTAATGTTCAATCGTGACTTCTCAAAGGCTTTTAAAAAGAGACATAAAGTAAGATTTTTCATATAAGCTTGAATTTTATTCTATTGGTTGTTAGACGGATACTCATTTCAGTTTGAAAAACATTATCATCCCTCACTGTTCTGAAGACGTTCTGTTCTTAAATAGAATAATTCAACACGTCTTATTTTGTTGCAGGTGACATGGATGCTTCTGATATGGACGAGGAGTATTTAGATGATCCAATAACGCTATATGATTTCGAACAAATCAGATTTGGATGTCACACGCAACAAGTTAAAGGTATGTTTTATATTAACTGGAAATTATACCAAATCTCCTTGCAATCGAAGGGGGGGGGGGGCATCGCAGCGCATAAACAAAGCTGTCACTGTGATCTATATACTCATAATACTAATTCATGATGTGACATATGTTACAGCAGATACGAAAACGGTTACTCGGACAATAAGTTGTCCGTGGTGAAGTCCCAGATCTACCACCTTCACTTTAGTTATATAAAACCTTAAACGTTAAAAGTAGATGTACTCCCGCAGCGGTACCACATTGATAGTATCATACAAACTAATGACATATAAACGTGTATTTATAATAAGTAATAATAAATGTTTATTTCTTTAAAATTACATACATAAACAATATACTAGATGGGTCCTCCTAGTAAGTTTAAAAGAAAACCTGTGTCAGACGTATTTAAATGAAAACGCAAATGGTATGGGTGATGAATTGTGTTTGTGTGTGTGTGTGTGTGTGTGTGTGTGTGTGTGTGTGTGTGTGTGTGTGTGTGTGTGTGTGTGTGTGTGTGTGTGTATGTGTGTGTCAGTGTGTTAAAATTAGCCCTAAGACAATCTTATTAGTAGATGTTGTATAATGTAACTACTAAAGTAAAATCTCTTTTACAGATTCTGATAATGTTGACAAGATGGCTACTTATGACATACAATGTTCTTTATCAAAAAAATATATTTTTATTCTTCCAGGGACATTTTTTGATATCGAAAGAAACATAGAACTGTTAGAGAAGTGCCGAACTTTAAGTATTCAAATTGTTGACTGTGTCAAATATCCCTTATACTATAAATCAAAAACAACTATAAAATATGATTCCGTTTATGAAAAAAATAACGCTTTTGACAAAGTAATTGAAGTTCATCAAGAGAAGTTTCTTGATGAGTCCCTAAGTGCAGATAATATTGATGACGTACAATTTCAATTTAATTGTCCTAAAAGCACTGTGAACTGTAGTCCTAAGGTGGTTTCTAACGAAGACAAAGGGAATTTTAAGGGAAATAAAAATTTTACATCTGCAAACACAAGTATTTGCCAAAAGTTAACTTTACAGGAAATGTCAAGTGGTAATTCACATATTGATTTTAAAAAGAACAGAGGCTTAATAGGTCTGAAAATAATACGTAAAGATAGATTAGTAGATCAAGGAAAAAATTCTGCATTAGAGGAGTGTTCAACAAATAAAATGGAATTTGGTTGTCATCCGTCTTTGATTGCTAACAAAAACACAATTACACACGAAGAGGGGAATTTTTTGTTGCACGATCAAGAAAAATATTTTAAGGACAACAATATAAAAGAAAAGACGAATAACAAAAAAAATCCTAAATTAAAATTTACAGGTTGCAAAACAACGAATATTAAAGAAACTCCAAAATATGATATATATTTTGATAAAAATAAATGTATTGAAAGTAAAAAAATAATACAAGAGACAAAAGAAACTTTCATTGCAAATAGCGTTAAGCAACATAATAAACCAATCGAAGTCAAGGAAGTAAGGTCTAAGTCACCAATTTTTCCTTGTAAAAGCATAAAAACATGTCAAAATACCACAAATACTAAAGAAGAATTATTAAAAAGTCCTAATAAGTATAACGAAAATTTTTATAATAGCAACATATTAAACAAAAACCAAAAAGATAACTTAAAGTATTTTGATAAATCACCAAAGAAGCAAAATAATCTAGAAAAGTCTCAACAAAGACAAGAAAAATACCATGAAATAGCAATTGAATTCCAATCAAATATTACTCCCAAAAATATCAATAATCATTTATCATTTAATGAACGCCGAATGAGAAATGAGGAATATAATTTATCTAATGTTGCCAAATCAATTGACAAAGAGTGTGTGTTGTTAAATCAACAAGAGCAAGATGTATTTCAGGAACATTCAAGATTAAATAATGTTGTTAGAAAACTCAATAAAATGAATATTATGCACGAAAATAAAAATAATAAAAACAAAATTAATAATATAGAACTAAAAAATCAAGTGAAATGTTATACTAATTCTCTTGAAAAGGGATTGCAAATTAAGAATGAAGTTATTTCCGGTGAAATTCACACGAATGTAAAGAATAATATGCCTTTAACAGGTCATCAGAAAATCTTAGTCAATGCAATACCATCTACTCCACAGAGACATCACATATACAATAATATTTCGAGTAATTGTTCATTAGGTGTAAGCGATGGGACCTTAATGCAGTCAGATAACAGTGCTTATATTCCAACTTCTCAGGTTCAATTTTTACCGACATTAGGGTCAATAAAAGCTGTCAGACACCAAATACCTCATAGACATTTTCGTATTCAACCTGTCTCTGATATTTTGCTCAGTTCTTTGAAGATACAGAATCAAAGTATCCCTTATCCACATTTGATAAGACGAAAAAAATTTGGGAAGAAATATATACTAGGCATGTCTAAAGCACCTGAGTTACAACTCACAGATAAAAGTGACGACAGCGACGCAAATACTTTTAAAAGAATCGTCGAGGGATCGGACGGTATTGCTAAAATAAACTCCAAACTTTTAACAGGTGTGGAAAAAATAAAGGAAATAAAAAGAGATGCATCGAGTGTGCTCAAAATAAATCATAATAAAGGCTCAAGACAAATAAAGCCAACCAAAGGCTACTCTGCACCAATTTTACCAATTCCAACCTTTGATTTATTTTTTACAGAAATAGTTGCATCTAAGGGTCAAGCTGTAAGTGAAAGTAAAGACATTCAAGAAGATAAAAATGTCAGTCTCCTGGAACGACCGCCAAAGAGCTCACAGCTCAGTGCTCCTTTAAGGAAAAGGAAATTAGATATTACGACTATAAGCGAAAACCAGTCGAAGAAGAAAATTTCTTTGAATGAATATAATAGAGTAAAAGTAAAAAATATGACGCGGTAAAAGAAGGTAATTTATGTATATGAGTTTGTGTATTACTTCAGACATCAATAAGTAGATTAAGCAATTTACAGAATTTCATTATAAGAGGCTTCTTTATATTTAGTAATTTTTTTTAATAGGCCTAAGCATTTTGCAATATTATAATTTTGAAGAATGGTATTGTTTTTCTCGATCGATGGTCAGTAAAATTATTAGTTTGTGAGGAAACTTTAGATTTATTTTAAAATGCAATGAATATAAGTTTATTTTCACTAATGTTAATTTAGAATTCCTTTTGGAATTTGATTTTTTTAGAATAAAAGATCATTTAGGTTTTTTTTGTTATTTACTCAGTTAACTACATTTATGTAAGTTTCGTTTTGTTTCGCATAAAAAGGTTTTTTTTCAATATTTTTGGCTTAAGCCTAATGAATTCGTTGAAAGCATCAAAATCTATTGTTTTTGCAATTCAGCGTTCTTTTTTATCATTTGTTATGTATTTTATAATTAAATGTTTTGTTTATATATTTATTATTATTTAATTATTATCATAACAGCCCCTCACAAGTCCAGTACTGAACACTACCCTCCATGCCACAAAGCACGGTCCTGAGCCACCTGCGTCCAACGATATACTGCATGTCTTACCAGGTCGTCCTACGACCCACACTTCGTGTATAGGTACGAGGCTGTCACTCGAGAACATTTCCTCTCCATCGGTTGCCGGTTCTTCGAACTGTATGGCTGGCCCATTTTTACTTCAGCTTACTAATTCATTCGGTTATGTCTGTTACTTAGGTTCTTCTGCGGATATTCTCGTTTTTAAATCTATTACGCAAAGAAGCCTCGAGCATAGTCCTCTCCATAGCTCGTTGAGCAACTTTGAGCTTCCTCACACAGCCAGCAGTGAAGGAAATCACATTTCAGAACCATATCAAGTAATAAGTTTTAAGTAGATTTTTGAAAGAAAAAAAGTGACTGAGCATGTCGAATATATAAAGGCAAGGAGTTCCAATAACTATAGCTGTAACCGAAAATGATTATTGAAGAAGGAGGACAAATGTGCTGGAATACGAAACAAAAGATTGTTACTGGAACGAAGATGACAATAGTGAAGTGAGGAGAGGAATAATAATCACAAGTCAGCACAAGCGACCCCCACTTCTTATACAATCTTGTTTTGAAGTTTTGAGGTATGCCTGACGAGAAGATGTGAGTAAAAGCTGTCCAGCCGAGTTGGATCCGTTGATTGACCTCTCGGTCGAAGTTGGATTTACCCAGGTGGACTATACGTCCCAGGTAAACATACTTGTCAACAATTTCGAGCTTAGTGCTCTCAACAACTACCGGCATAGGCGTGACGTGGACGTTATACATGATCTTTGTTTTATCCATGTTCATCTTAACACCTATCTATCGGATATCATTGAGAATAGTATTTAGATCGACGGCAAAGCGAAGGTAAATATGGTACTCACAATTAATGTTGACACTATATCCTTTCCAATCCAGTAGCTTGAAAACGTCTTCCAATGAAGCGATGAAGTTTCTGGGATATGACGTCAACCTATCTTACAACTCTCTGCAGTTGGAAAGGTTTTGTTCTCTGGTTCTGTACTCGGACAGTTACTGTACAAACACTGCAGCCCTTCGATGTATCAAAGATCAACATGGCAGCGATGAAGGGATCGTAGCACCGCCTAAATTTCAAGTAGTCCCACTATGGAGGGCGAAAATAAAGAACTTCTGAAGGACTTCAAGTACTGGTTTTCGGATCGCTTCTTTACAAACTGTTTGAAGTTGAGTAAATCCCACTGCATGCATTTTGAGATATGTCTGTTCAGTTGCCTGTATGCCGTTATATCTGCTGAAGTCTACAGCTTAATTTATCGTTTAACAACCATGAAATTGAGAGTGTGATCGGAGATTTTTTGGGTTCTTCTGCGACGGTTCTTGCAGTACTTAGCTCCGATCGCATGGACTGCTATTTCCACTGAGCTTATTTTTCGTCAGTGCTAAATGTAGAGGAAAAGTCAAATCGGCACATGTTTATTTTAGTTTTAGTCAATCTATATTGACCGGATTTGAATAATGTTTAATGTATTATTGCAAATTTTTGTTTTGTTTGATGAAAATTTCCACACCAAGCGGGTCGGTATTGTTCCGTTTTCGTTTGAAGTCTTTAAATCTGCACACAAGCAGTTTGATGATACATGTCAGTCTTTATAATAAAACGTGGTTTATTTATAGTCTTGGATAAAACGTAGTGATTATATAATCTTTTGTCGCGGGTGTCTCGGACTTAATTAAGACCTTTTGTCACCATAGACTTATCTAAGTCTATGGTGACAAAAGGAGAACCTTAGAGTATACTGGTTTCCCCCCCCGAACGGGTTCCCGCCTTGTCGTGGCGGGGGGCTTAGTAGCCGTGGCTTGGTCTCCCACGGTGAACAAAGAGGAACCCACGTGGCTGGCCCGAGGTGAAGGGCCGGCCTGAGGTGGCCACTCCGAGTGGGCTTGGGGAGCCCACTTCGGATGTGTGCTGGTGGACTGCAGCGAGTGGGGACTCGCGCACCCTCTACCGCTGCAGCCGAGGTGGAGTCGCGGAGGAAGAGGAGTGTTGGTATGGCGATGCGCCACTCGCCCTATCCTTCGCGACTCAAACGGGGCCGCACCGTTGATGCGGTGGTGGTGGGGCTGCGGGGGGAGAGGATTGTCGGTATTGCGAGGCGCCGCTCTCCCTACCCTCCGCAGCCGAATCTTGGTTGGCGGCGGAGCCATAGACCAGATCCGCCGCTGGGGTCGGGAAGGCTAGTACTTCTAAGTGCTCGTTTTTCCTGGCCCCATGGCCTTTGTACATCGGACGTGGGGGCGTCTGTTGCACAGACGTAGTTGGAGGCCGTGGAGGAAGGCGCGCCATGTGTTCTGGTGCGCCTTACCTGGGAAGGAGAACGGGGAGGAATTTTCCTCTCCCGAAGAGGTGCTGCCATGGGGCGGCAGGCGCTAGTAGGGCCGCGGAAGTGTGCGAAAGCGTTCCCGTAGCCCTGCCAATATGCGACAAAGGTGGAACACCATGGGGTTTTAGTCGGTGCGAGTCCGACATAACCCGTCCTTGCCCCCGCGAGGCGGGTATGCGTAGGCATTTCCCCATGCAAAAAAAAAAAGAGTATACTGGTTTATCACAAAGACGTCCCTTAGCTGCAGAACTTACAGTCTTGAGAAATTCTACTACTGTCAAATTTCATACTTTACCTTTTTATTGAAATGATTTATTTATTGCCTTAAAACAAGTAAGTTTTTATAATATTGCTGGGTAAAGTCTTTTAAGTAAATAGACACCTGTAGTGTTCTGTAGTACAATTATATTACTACCTTAAATCAACGTGGTTAAAACGTTGTAGAGCCATATGGGCAGCTATATTAGTAATAAAGTTTCAGTACGAATGGGTCGGCTTGACCGGGTATTAAGGACCACGCTCTCACAGAATACCAGTGTAAGATAGCAGCTTAATGCTGCTGTGTGTCGTATGGTGAGTGTAGGGAACCGGAGACCATTTTTACTGGAAACGAGGCATTCCATTTTAGCCCTCACGGGTGACAACGCATCTGCATTTTGATTCATAATCAAGGGTAGATGTAGATGTCTATGTTGCCGCTCCTTTGTTACCCTTATCTTATAAAAAAATAATCTTTGGAAGTTCACTGCTATAAATTAATTTACTGGAGGTTATCAGATTAGGATTATACATTGTGTAAACAAGATCACTTACCGTCACCTTTCGGAAGCTATGACATCTTTCTGGTATTTTCCATATACGTATCCCTCAGGATGCTTGATTCCCGTTACGTCGCCACCACGTAGCTATATCTATGTAACATTTGTAAGATTGTTATCTTACGACACATCTTCTAGTCATGAATTCGTCAAGTCCTCTAGAGATCTAATGCGTGTTGCTAATGCAATAGAATTGTGACGTGCTCCTGCACTGCTACTCGTATGTGGAAGGTTCCTCTATTTATGGTGGGCTATTTTTGGAGTTTCTCAACGTGACAGACATCATAATGCGGATATTCGAAATAGATACACAGTAAACGATCTTGTCAAATGGAGCAGTAAGCAGAAGTAGTAATGAGTCGATCATATAGCTCTTAACGACCTATGGGAAAGAAAATTGTTCTTGATGGGCAGCCTAGTACAGGTAAGAAAAGTTTTGGGTGGCCACTAGATTCAGTGACCACCGGGTAAGTAATGAAATAAGTCAGTGGATTCAGGTGGGTTTTTTTTTCGCCCGAAGCAATTAAAGGCAACCCTCCGGTAACGGGGGAGGGAGGTAGTGAATGCACACAGAATACTACGCAGCCAGCTGCATGAAGACTTTTACTCACTAAATACCACCTTTTGAGATTTGCTTAACGATCTGACGAGAGATCTTTAAGCCGTAAACTGACGCCCTCCTTAGCTGAAAGGAGAGTGCACGTGGGTTACGACCTTGCTTTATATACTTACTTAAGGAAAGCCGCCTACGTTTAGTTATGAAGCATTCGATGATGATGCTGGTGATGTTTTTCGGTATGCATATAATTAACACTTTCACTGTATAACCTAAAATAAAAATATAAAAACAGTTATCTATGTTATTCTTCGCTAGGTTGAATAAACTAAATAATTTCTATTAGTGCAAAGTAACAGAAGCGTTTTCGCTAACAATTCTTGCTTCTTAAGTATAATTAGGGGGCCTACAATTAGTGTAAGGTCTCGTCGCAATAAATTTGCGGGATAAGCCGCGTTTACTGGGATTAATTTCCTGTGAGAGTTAGCGGAGCGCTTTATCTTTTGAGTTGGCGTGGATTTCGCAGAAGTAAACACGGCAGTACAAGTAATGTCATATGCCTATGCTTACATAAGTTCAATTAAAGTATTTAAAAAAGTAAGGCAGTTTTTCAGCCTGGTAGTTTTAAACGTAGTAAAGCCATGCTACAGCCATATTATAGTTGTAGTACAAATAGTACGACACGACCGGCGAAGAAACGGAAACAAACTTTTTTATTCAATATGGATTATAAATAATGCTTATTGAAAGTAACTATTTTCTCACTTACTACTGGTTCGCAAAAATAAACCTCTGCTTTGGGAAGAACTAGCAAAAAATCCAGCGGGACTTCTTTTTTTTAAAATAATGGCTTACAATCATGTATATTACAATTAACAATACAAAACAAATTAGAAAGAGCTTGGTAGCGATCACCCACGCTTCCATAGATTACCAGCACAAAATAGCAGCTCAATGCTGCTGTGTTTCGCATAGTCAGTGTAGAGAACTGGAGACTCATTCCAGAGGAGGCACTCCATTTTAGTTCTCACGCATCTGCATTCCGATACTTAATCCAAGATATATATTGCCCATATGGAATAATAAATGTTGGGAAAATCAACCACTTACCATCAGGTGGACTGTGTGCTTGTTTGTCACACTTATCCTATAAAAGAAGTCCCACCAGCCTAAACGGCCTTTTAGGACTAACCTCTTTTTGCGAACCTATGACTGCCTGGTAGATCTTGTGGTCTAAAGTGCGATTGCTGATTATGTGGTCCCGGGTTTAAATCGCTAAATTTGAGATTCGGGCTAAAATCAATAATTTATTGGATTTTTAAGCTATTGCATAGCTTCTATCGCGGGCCTTGAACGCGGGGACCGAATCCAGAAATTCCGTAACGAAAAAAACCTCACGCTCCCCACTCCGACGGGCACGGAGGTGTGGCGTTGAAAGCCGTGCATCGTCTAACGTCGTTTTAGTTCGGCAGACTTCGGCACTCGGCAGAGTTCGGCACGGTGTTTGTGTGCGTGCGACTAGACGTATGCGTGTCACTAGCTGCTAACTGAATGATAAAAATTCCTGAATAACCTACCATGTATTGTAAGATATTAAAAATATTTTAAACAATATTAATTTCTCATTTATTCAATAAGAGAAAAAAAAATTGTTTTCTTATCGGTCACCACTCTCAAAAAGTGTAACTTGATTTAATATCAAAGACTTAACTGCATAAATAAAATAAATAAATAATTATAATTGCATAAGTTGATAAAAAATGCTATGCAATAGCTTTACCGCGGCAGTCACCGAGTGCCACACGTATTTTTTTTTATTAAGAAATTCTCAATAGCAGATCGAAGTTAGGAATTTGGTGGCGATTACGCTCGTGAGTGCCTCGGAGAACATGTAAAGTCTGATCTCTCTCTGTTCGTGTCAGATTTCCGTCCGATCGGATAATGAGAGCGAGGGACAGATCGTGCTCCTGTGTTTGCGCACACACTCGTGCATTATAATCCTTCCCAGTCATAGTATCCGTTGAGATCGGCTGCCATGAGTGAAATTTGGTCTGTAGGATGTTATTATAACTAGCCTTGAACTCAATGGAAAGGCGTTCTAAGGGGCTTATTGATAACTACACTTTTGCTATAGCCGATCTTAAGGCCGAATACGAAGAAAACTGGCGAAAATTGATGTATTTCTGTTAACCTGAAGTAATTCTAAGCGTTAAAACATACTTTGTAGGTTTGTTCGGTTCCTGCACAAGGTGCCCGCCGTTTTAAAATAAGTCAATATACCAATAAAAATGTGTTAGTAATGATATCTAAAAATTATTTTTATTCCAAAACTCTAAATTTGAAAAAAAAATATTTTTACATAAAAATATTTGTATTGTCATTCCGAAAGTGCAACTTATTACGATACAAAAAAATTATTAACATTAATTCGTTTTAATTACAAACGCCTAGTAATAATATTGTATATTGTCAGACAAAAGTTTGCCGTCATAAACTACCAGGCGCTTCGATGTGTGGCGTAAGGTGACAATAGTCAGTTATGTTTGTATTGAAATTCGTTAATTTAGTGGTTTACACGTGACTATAAATATGAATAAGCGTAGGAAAAGAAATAAATATTACCTAAGTGGTAAAACAAAGAGATTTTATCGCAAGAACGCTGCTCGAATGTGTTAGGTACCACTTTGAGGTTATATTTTTTTGTAAGATACTTTTTTGTTTGATTAATAAGCAAACATTTTTAATTTTTTTTAAATGTTCATTTTTTATTTAGATTATGACTAAAATATAATAGCTTAATTTGGTTATTTTAAAAAAAGTTATCAACAATCATACGTGAATGAGTGTATTTTCATGAACATTTAAAACCTTGAAACCAAAATAAGTTTTCATTTTTTTATTTTTGTAATTTTTTTCGTAAATCTGCCGAAAAATTGAAGATTTAAAAAAATTATTGAAATCGCATGATTTTCGGTTTTCTAGAGCCATAAAACGAAGTGACTGGGATAGTACTCGTATAAAATTACCGAATTAACTGTTAATTTGTGAATACATTGAGTTAGGTGTAAGTACAATTAATTTTAGGTATCGTGTAATTTAGCACAGTATGTTGTAAGAATATATTTTTGTTCTAGGCAACAAAAGTAGAATTAGATAAATATACATATAAAAATGAAATAATTCTAAGTGTAGTCCCTATGTCTGTTATAGACTTTGAAACCATCCAACCGATTTTGATGAAGTTTTTATGTGTGTTTGAAACATTTGGATCCGGTAGGTGGCGCTGTTGTCGAGATTCAGAAATCACCCGTGCGAAGCCGGGCGGATTGCTAGGTTTAAATAAGAACATCATGATCATCAAGACACACATGACACAGAACACATTACTCAACGGCGTCTTTACGTCTATATTGAAAAAAAATTCTAATAAATCAAAATATCATCTATTCAAATTGATAGTATTATTGATTGAACAAGTCAATTACAAATACAGCTTACGTAAAAATAAGTACGATTATGAAGTCTAAAGGATGTTATGAGAGTCGGTATACATAGTCATAGACTGTAAGGCATTTCATCTTAGAACTCAGAGGTGACAACGAATCTGTCAGTCTGCCTTCCTTGTTTGTAGTGGTTGCGGTTTGTCCGGGGCTTCAGTAACTACTTACCATCAGGTGGACTGTAACTTCAGTTTTATAAATAAGTACTCATTATAAAAA
The DNA here is from genome assembly GCA_907164705.1 of Parnassius apollo. Classification (NCBI taxonomy): domain Eukaryota; kingdom Metazoa; phylum Arthropoda; class Insecta; order Lepidoptera; family Papilionidae; genus Parnassius; species Parnassius apollo. The sequence continues at coordinate 3,473,780 of CAJQZP010001697.1, forward strand.
CTAGTGCTGGCTATAGCAATTAATAATTTAAACTTGCATAGAAACGTTTTATACAAAGCATTGAGCGCATCTTCATTGAATGAACTGTGTTAGTTAATCTGTACCTCCAACCTTTATCCCAATTTGTATATCTACGCGGTTACGTGCCTTTAACTGTAGGTACTCTATTATCTCATGTTTTCTAAATTCGACGCGCGACGTCTTCACTTTGTTATGCAACGGGAGTCTGCTTTAAGAGCTAAGTAACTCGGCGACACGCGGTACAATCTTAATCTGGATAGACGCTTGTTTTCACCAAGATTTATTGTAACGGGGCCAAAGCAGCAAGGTAGCAAAGGCAAGAATAATTTTTGGGATTTAAATATTTAAATAAGTGATTAATTTTCAAAATTTAATTTTTATTAATTTTAATTTTTTTATTTTGTTTTATTAATTTTAATTTTTAAAGTTTTTTATTTTGCTTTAGAGCGCTTGTCATAAGGCTGTATTTAAAAGCTTTAATTATAACATCAGACGTGTTTAATTAAATTACGTCTTATTTTATTATTTTTATTAACGTGAATACTGCACATGGAATAAAACTAATTTTATAGATTTTATCGCGTTTAATTTTAATTTTTTTCGGGCATTTTACAGCATCTAGTCTTATGTTCACGCGGGGTTTCATGACCCTCGTAATTCTACTTATATATATTCGTCTCTTTTTAAATCCAATTAGGCGTACATTACGCGACGTAATCACGATTACATGCGATTGTGAAAGTCACTATACTACGATTCTAAAGAAGTTTTTAATTCATAAAGTTAAAATTTAACGCTATAAATTCCTTTAAATTAGTTTCACGTTTTATATGCATAATCTATACATTTATGCATGCAAATAAAACTCTATTATGAAAAATCAGAATGTGTCAAGAAAGGCGCGTATGGTAATTCATAATGCTGTGTTAATCCCTACTTTAATATATAGTATAGTGAAAGTTGGGTGTGGCAGAAGAAGCACGAAAGTCGAAGAAATGCTGAAATGAAATGAAATGCGGTCTTTAAGGAGTATGCTATGGTTGAATCTGAATGAAAAGGTGAGAAATTTTTGATAAGAGAAAAATGTAGTACCTATGCAAGATGATGATGTGACCAGGATTAAGAAAGGAATGCTTCGGTGGTTTAGTCATGAAGAAAGAATGAATGAGGAAAGAGCGACAAAGCAAATTTATATGGCAGATGTGAACGGCAGAATCAAGAAGGGACACAGTAACCTTAACCGACGAGCGTGTATGCGGAGATATATGGATGTAAAGGAGGCTAGGCAGGTATATCAGGATCGTGCCAAATGGAAGTCCGTAGTTTCTGCCTACCTCCTTGATTGACAGGCGTGTGTATTTATGTATGAACAAATAAAACTGAAGTGTTTCTCTGTAAGATCTAAATAATTGCCTTTTATCGGAGTTCGTTGCATGCTATTAAGACATGAATTTCTGAGAGCATTTTAGGGCATGAAAGTGTCCGCCGCGCTGCACCAATGCGTGTTGGTGAACTTCGTATATCTTCGAAATATGTTTCTTATTTCTTAGACCGTTTTTGTTCACCGCCGAGCACGTGGTAAATCAGTTCATTTTTACAGCGAGCGCTAACCATCTGAGCTGCAACGGCTCACAAATACAAGAAATAAATAACCAAAGTTTTGTCTGTCTGTCTAGGTGTTTGTACGGACTAATCTTCGGAATGGCGATTGTGATGAAAGTTCACGAACAGATGGATAGCAGCGATCCAAGCAATAGTTATCCGAAAAGCTCGAAGGTTTTTCTGAAATCGAAAAATTCTCTTCAAACTAGGGAAGACACATCATTTTATTTAATTTAGCGGATGGTTGCAAAGTAACTATCATTATTATAATGAATTTCCGTAAAGTAACGCCTGATTCTATCAATAATGGAAAAATTGATCAAATTAATGATCATTGACGATAATTTAAAAAATCTAAATGACGCCACATTAATAAATCCCAACCAAGCGCAGACAGGGCGGGTCGCTTGTATATTATATACTTAAGCCGGATTTAATCGGATAACGTAAGATTCTAGAACCTCACTTCATACTTGTAGAAATTAAGATACGATTAAGGCTGAAACCATGTTCCAACTTTTTAAAAATAAATCAAAATTTTGAATGTGAATTGGATGCCGCCTCAAAGAAATTTTCAATTGGAAATATTCAATTAGTGTTTAGAGAATAAGGATTAGCAGAAGTGATAGAGAGATGTAGGATTAATCGGGCGTGCGGCTCTGGCAAGCCATCTGATAAAATTTTTCATAGCAGGTAAAGATGATAAAAAGAAGAGAACGATAAATAGAAAAAGCTCAGAACATTTGTGTTTTGGCCAGTTCCATCCGTCATCAGACAATCATAAAAAAAAACTTCGAGACTCCGACTCAGAAAACCCCAATTTCTGATTTCGACCCGAAACAAGATTCTAACCAAGGACCTCATAATCAGCAATGACGTGTACCACCTCTAAACCAATGAGGCATTCATCAGACAAATGGGTTTCGGTCGTAACTGATTACAGATTTCTCGAAATTTTCAGCTATGCTTTTTAGGAGTAGCTCCCATCTCAGTCCGTTAAACGACGGACTTATTGCTCCATAACTTCTGTAAATGAACAAATGAGGATATACGTAGTTGAAACAGAGTAAAAAGTGTAAGCTGAAGTGGCAATGGCCCGGCTTTATAGCTCGAATAACCGACAACCGACGGGGAAGAAATTTTCTCGAGTGGCGGTCTCGTATCGGTAGGTGAAGTGTAAGGCGGCCTCCCACTAGACGGAGTGACGACCTGGTAAGACATGCAAGAAGTCGATGGATGCAGGTGGCTTAGGACAGTACTTTGTAGCATTCCTTGTGGGAGGCCTATGTTCAGTAGTGGACTTGCGAGGGGCTGCAATCAATGAAAAAATGAGTAAGAACAAAATTGCTATTAACCAATCATCGAGAAATCAAAAAAAAAAAAATTAAAAAATCTAAATGAAAAATCATGCTTTATCGCTATTCCATATAGTACAAAAGATTAAACAAGATAGATCTTACAGGAAGTAGCTTCTATTCTGCCGAAGGCATTGTGAGCGAAGAGCAATATAAAATACATGGAAATAAAAAGCTTTAGATAACGTCACGTAGTGTTTAGAAAAGGATGTGAAGATAAAGCGTGTTCCTCTCATATGTTTTTCTTTAGAAACTTGCTTTAGTGACTGACTCTTCAATAATCAGATAAAAGTTAATCAAAATATAAAACACAATATGTAGTAATAAGCATATTAAATTTGCCGTGTAGTGGCCATGTAAGAATATCCACTACCCCATACCGTCCCCGCGGGTGTCGTACCCATGCGATATAATATACCGTATATCGAACGATACGTTGCTTCTTTTACTGCAAGATGTGACAGAGGGAAATGTAAACAGGAGATGGGACAGGAGACCTTCCTGATAACAACTCAATAAAAAGAACTGCGGTTGCTAACCGCAGTGTGGCAAGTATGTCAAAATACCTATGGGTATTTTGACATACTTGCCACGCTGCCTATACATAGGGGGCCCTATGTTCCGCCGTGAACTTTTAAAGACTATAATAGATGGATGATAGATAATAAAATTACATTTGTGTGAATGAAATAGTGCAATTGTTTCACCTTTATATTCAGCCACGTTACATTTTCAATAGTCTACTGATGCGTTGCCACCTCTGAGAACTAAGATGGGACGCCTCGCAGCCTGAAGTTATACTGGCACTCTATATCTTTCAGAATAGTAGTTAAAACTTTGTTGGATAATTTTTATCTGATGACTAAAAGCTTTGCCCTTCACCGCATGGATTATTAATAAAAAAAAATACATTATTCGTTTTTCGCGTTTCGAATAATATATTTGGGTATGAAAACTATGGTGGAGTTTATTTTTGTTATAGTTTTAAAGTATAAACGATTTTGTGTGTTATAATAATATATTATTATATTCTGAAGTACTTTTGCGGTTCTGCGAAAGTAGTTCACTCGGCTACGGGTCTGATCAGATCATACAATACCTACGTCGGCTCTAGTACGGGTCGGATTAGATCAGAAGTACCAAGAAGTACTGCCTTATGAAAAAACTATTTTTTCCTTTAAAACAAAACGAAAGACAATATGCAATAGATAATAGTATCAAAGAAAAAGATATGCTCTTTTATTTTAAACCATAACCTGGCAATGTTTCTTAGAAAAAAAAAAAGAAATCACTCTGAACTTTCGGCGTTCCACATGTCGCTTTGATGAAGGTGCTCCGTCTTTTTATAGTATTTTATATTTGTGTCTGGACTAAAAACGAAAGTATTATACTTTTTATATTCCTTGTAATATAGTAAACACGTAGATATATAATTTGTGGTATAAAACGTGAAAAGTAAATTGCCAAAAGTACTTCAAAATCCGGAAGGCCCATTTTAGCGGTTGGGTCATAAATGTGTTATTTTTCAAATTCTGATTTATTTTTAGTGTAAAATGTAAGTAAAAATAGTTTTCTTACATATTTCAAGTAACTTGACGTTGTATTTATTCCAAATTAACACAAAAAATATTTTTGAAATATTGTTCGAAATGTCATACAGATAAAATTATAATTATTTTTTTTTAATTTTTTAATATTTTAATATTTTGGTATGAGTAACGAATAGAAACACATAAAACATAAAAATATACATATTTCCAAACATTTTCATATAAATTTCTCCAAAAACAAAAGTGTAGAATTCAAATTAGTAGTAATTTTGTCACTTAAATTGAAGTATATACTACTACTATGCTATACAGGGTAATTTATGTATTTTATTACAATTTCTAGCAACCAAAAATAATTTTATTCGATAGTTTATACATTCAACAAGAATTCCTGTAAGTTTTATCCATAAATATTGTCTCAAAGTGAAAATATAGCAAAATTTGCAATATAGCAAAAAGTTTGCTAACTTGCAAATTTTTATGGTTATAATGCGGTTTTCATCATCATTTAAAGTATTTATTGAAGAAGGTTTTCGTTTCATTTATGCATATTTCATATGAGTGGTGGAGAAATATAGTTTGTAGTTTATACTTGCGATTGTTATCATTTGGTAAAACTACAGATTAAAATAAATATGAACATTACATATATTTATTTCAAAATAAAAATAGTGAAACAGGAAAATCACAAAAATTAAAGAAGCGAAGAAATTTTGACGTTTTATGATTAAGCCTTGACAGCTAAAACACACCGGTGTTGCAGTTAGTGCGGTGTAGTCATTAACCTTCAGGTAAGACGGAAGATCGTTTGGGTCCTCTTATATCATCATCATCATCATCACCATTATCGTCATTACAGCCGTTACAAGTCCACTGCTGAACATAGCCTCCATCAAGAAATGTCACAAAGCACGGTCCTGAGCCACCTGCATCCACCGACTTCCTGTGTCCCATTCTTACATAAAAAAATCAATTGTAGATGTGCGAAGCCGGGATAAGGCGTTGGTATCACCTAAATATAATGTTATTTTCATTAAGGCAATAAAATAAAATTTTTAATCAATGTATAATTTGATGAAAAATTTTAGAGGAAGGTAATTTTAAGGTAATATTCATAATTGAGCTTCTGACTTAGACATCGTTTTATTAAGATAAAATTACAAGCCCATTACTATAACAGGGAGAACAATGAATTCATTGTATATTATGAGGAAAAATTTCATGATTCAAGTTCGTTATTATAATACTAAGCTCGGTTATTTAAAATTTATTTAATAATTCAGAGTAGAATAGAAACTTTCTTATTCAATAATGATTAAAAATAGGTTATATAATATTGTGTATGTATAGTTTACTTGTTGGTAAAGTGTTTATATTACGTAGTTAATTATTATACAAGATGAAGGGTATGGCAGCGCATAAAATACGAATAAACAAATATAAATTTTTGTATATTACGTTGCTACACCTACGTTAAATACTCATCATCCCATGAGTTGACTGGTGGAGAATGCCTAAGGCATTGAGACCGCTCTTTGTATTATTTTGCTTTAAGGAATGCAATAAAAAACAAAACAAAATTATAAATAAACAGGTAAGTATAACTTACTTATTGAAAGTCATTTTTATGTTTATTAAAAATTCTCTTATAAAAATGTAAATGCCTTATATTTTGCTTAAACTTTTTGCTTTTTGCGAAAAACAAATTATTGTAAAAGATATACTCTGCAGTGTAGCGCGAAGCTGTGTTATTGCGGTGTGGATGTCGCAAGAGACGACAGAGGTCAACGAACCGGGAGATGAGCAGTAGCGTCTACCTGACAACGACTCGCAGGATGTCAAGACTGCAGACGATATCTGCTCGCGAGCGAATGGAGGGGGTACTCGATGACGAAGCTTGAAGTTGAAGCTTCTGAAGGTTGCATTGTTGTGTGTTCAAATTACGTCGGGGTCACCAGTTTGGCGGAGGAAGGAAAAGGAGAGATCTCTTGCCGGGCAAGGTGTTCTGCCCGGGGAGCGGCCAATGCATTGAGCGGTAGTACGCAGCTATTCCATATATACCGTTTTTATTTCGGAACTTTGATACATTGAGTTATAATGTACTACGTACTAGAGAAGCTATTCCAAACAAAAATTGTGCGCTACTCTATGTCTTCGCGCATGCGCGGGAATAGTAGAGTCGCGCATGCGCAGTTGGTATAAACGCGCATTGCGCCTGCGCGGTCAGTTTTTGTTATTATAGATTATACGTAAGTAGAATGGTCAGTATGTAATAATTGTTTATTTAGATTGTATTGTTAATTATATCGAGTACAATTTTTTAAATTGTTTTCTTATTTTGTATATGTGCTAATTAAATATTATGTCAGAATTACATTTTAAGGGTATTTAATATTTTAATAGGTAAATATGTGAAATATAAAAATATACATTTAATATCAAAAATCATCAACATTATCATTTATTAGTATTACTTTTATTTACAAATATATTTATTTATATTAAAATAAAAGCAAATTAAGCATTTGTGCAAACCATTTGCACGGTATACCGTTTCGTAAAAACCGCCATATACGCGAGTCATATAACTAGTATGACCCTCTTTAGTTCCGTAAATATACTGAATATTACAAAAACATCGTTCGTCGTCTAATCACAAAATATCACAAAAATTCCAGCAACGTTATATAATAATATAATTACATTATCACATGGTACTGCAGATTTCTTTAAGTCTTCCTGTTTTTGTGGTATTGTTTTCTTTGTAATGCACGGAACATTTGCGTGAATATTCTGACGGTAACCACGTTTCTTCGCTGCGATTCTTCTGAACAAATTTTATCCATGATTCTCTTGTGTCATGACACGGCCGACGAAACCTTTAAATCCAAATAAAAAAAATATTAATTTTAATGCATTAACATTTCCTACCGCGATATATATGTTTTACTCTTTGACATTCACATTTATATTACAGTTGATAAAATATAATTAAATTAAGCGTATTTTAAAGATAATATATTGAACTTACTGGTGAAAAGTCACTCCTTGACTTTTACTTATGTTTCTCGAGTTGTTTGAACAATATCTCAATGCACACGAAGCCATATTATTTTAAAAACAATTCTTCACTCAAACGTCTGACGTTGCGGCAACCGCCGGCAGACTAAGTGAGTTGGAGTGCGTGCGCTCTAACGCGTGTTACAAACATTCGAGTTGAGGCGTCTTCTCTAGTACGTAGTACATTATAATTCAATGCTTTGATAGCGCGATTTAGGCTTCGATGTGTGATGCGACGACAGCACCGCCACAGCATAAATGACTTTTAATACGTATTCTTGTTATCTTTATTGAGTAAAAATTATACTATAAATCTTATTTGGATGAAAAACTACATTAGCTTTTTGATTCGTGGTGGGGAATAAACGTAGGTGTCAATAGGCGAACTTATCAATTTACCATGAGGTGGAAAGACTCGATTCATACACTTACTGCCTTAAAAAACCTTGTCTGTCTTCTGATACGTACCTTAAATTCCCTCTCCTGGACGAATTCCATAGTAGGTGTAGTGGTAATCGCAGATATTTAGCACTTTTGACGCTGCTTCCCGACGTGGGTCCCACTGAATATAATTTATTTTACATATTTTATTATATTAACATATTTTATAACATATATATTTACAGATTTTATAACATATATATTTACACATTTTATTTTACACCATGAGGTTTTTTGGCCACCATTTTACGATAACCCCGGTAAAATCATTCCGTCTTAAGCGTCGGCGCGAGTCGGTCGTTTAACTAATTACATTGTGCCGTGCGTATGTGTGAGTCTCGTGTAAAGCATCGGAGTTTAACGTTAATGCTATATCGACATCACTCGAACGCATCGTTGGAGACTTCGCACAGATTAATTTCATAATAGAGCAGTCAATTTATAAACATGACAACTGTAAACAGTACATTTACGCAAGAGTGTAAAACTGAACAAGATTTAAGACCCGGAGAAATGAGTGTCAACAAGTCATTTATTGAAAATGAATCACCTCCTTCTTATATAACATTTCGGAAAGGTAGTAGCGTGATTCCTGCAATTTCCGATCTACAACAAGAATTTAAAACTCTTCAAAGCAGTTTACTTAACAGGCTTGATTCCTGGTTCTCAAAACAAGAAACAAAATTTAATACCCTTCTATTTATTAATGACTACGCTGAAATTTATCAGTGATAAATACGATGATTTAGACAAAAGAACTCATGATGTCAGCAAGCGCGTATCTAGAATAGAACAGCAGCTGAAATCCACACCGGTCTTCGAGGCACGAATCTCTGAATTAGAAACTAAACTGGCTGAATTTGAACAAAAAATCTCGAAATTGTTATATGGAGATAAGTAATCTGCCTGAAAAACGAAGCGAGAACTTAATACAAATACTGGAGAATATTGCTAAAGTCATAAAGCAACCAATTTCTACTAAAGACATAGTTACAATTCATCGTGTACCTCATATGAACCCTAAGATTTCACGCCCGAAGAACGTAATTGTAAAATTTTTCAATCAAGCAACGCGTGACAACTTTGTTTCTGCAGCAAGACTATCAAAAGGAATCACAACAGAGCAAATAAATATGCATGGAACCGTTCAAAATATATATATCAATGAGCACTTAACTATTCAAAGTAAGAATTTGTTTCGTCAAACTCGTGAAGCTGCAAAACAGAACGGATATAGATTTGTGTGGATCAAGCGCGGAACTGTACTGGTTCGTGCAAGCGAAACATCTGCTATTTTTGCTATACGAAGGGTACAAGATATATTATCGAAAATTAAACCAAAGGATACCAAATGATGGAATACTTAGGATACTTGTGAACTTACAAAGGATACTTACAAAGGATACTTGTGAAATAGTTATTACTAATAGGTTTGTGCAAGCGAAACATCTGCTATTCATGCTGTACAAAGATAACAACATCAATTATCGAAAAGTAAACATAATGATATCACGTAACAAATTTAAAAATAATATGAATAAAGTACGTCTTCTTATAAGATTTATTTGCAAGCTCTTAGTGTTGCATTACTCTATGTGTTGTTTACGACTGGGACAATTCTTTTACCACATATATTTTTCTGCGGCCACCGTCACAATGACTATTTTGTGTTTACATTTTAATACAATTCACGATTTACGTTTTATAACAAACAACATAATACAATTATTACCAAATAAATTACTTTTAAAAAAATCTTGTACACGAACAAATTTTTGCGATATATAGTTCCATATGTTTTTTATTTCGAATTTTACACTTTTTCATATTTTATTTTTTTAAATGATTACTAGTAATTCTTAAAACGTATACTATTTATAAAGATGGCTTATAAAATACAGGTATACTCGTACTATCAGAATTGTAGAGTTTTGAGGACAAAGTTGAGTACTTTATTCAATAATATATTGTTGGAACATTATGATATAATAATTCTCACGGAAACATGGTTGACCTCGAATATTGCAGATAGTGAATTCATTGATTCGCGTTATGTAGTGTACCGATGCGATCGAAATCGAGAGTTATGTGGTAAAACAGACGGTGGAGGTGTATTGATTGCGGTGCGCATGGGGCTAAATGGCACTCAATGTATTTTAAAGCCCACTTTTCATTGTGAAGACGAAATTATAAACGTCCCATCTAATATTGATTATGTGATACTTAAGTTTTATTCTAAGCAACACAACGAATATCACGCTGTTGGCGGTGTTTACATACCACCAAATCAACCCTTAACTGCTTACCAATTATTTTTAAACTCTCTCCAAAATGAGCTTATGTGCAACGAAAATACAAAAATATATATTTTCGGGGACTTTAATCTACCCGACATTGAGTGGCTGCAGTATGACGGGAGTACATGTACTCCTAATACACATTACTGCAAAAATCCAATGACTGCTCGTTTCAAATTTTTTATCAATTGTAGGTTGCAAACAATTTAATTTAATTAAAAATAATAAGAATCGTATCTTAGATCTTTTCAGTTCAAATAATGATACAAGTACTTGTAAGTCACCACTAAACTCTTTAGTTCCGATAGACGTCTTTCATCCACCACTTAACGCCGAGCTACTTTTCAACGTAGAATACATACAATTGGCGCGTAAAACTTTACCAAAATACCGATTCTCCGAGGGTAAATATGCAGATATTAATGACGATATTAAACGTGTAGACTGGGCAAGTATTTTAGAGGTGCCGTCCTTAGACACTGCCACCAACCACTTTTATGAAGAGATATATAAAATCATTAGGAAACACGTACTTTTACGCCCAACCAAATCTAAAAAGTTTCCAATATGGTTTACACGCCCACTAATACACATATTTAAAAATAAAGAAAAATCGTGGATAAAGTGGAAAAAATCTTCTAACCAAGTAGATTATGAGGAATACTCTGTACTTCGAAAAAGATTTAAACAACTTTCCACGCAGTGCTTTAAATCATATTTAAGTAAAATTGAAACAAGTTTGCAGAAAGACATCAAAGTATTTTGGTCTTTTGTAAAAAAATAAAAAAAAATGTGGTATTCCCAACGTAATGTCTCACGGTGGAAATGAAACCGATAATCCTGAGAAAATATGTGAATTTTTTTCTAACTATTTTACTTCAGTTTATGAGAACAGCTCACTGATGACGTACGACATAGATTCACTTCCTTGCTCATCAAACACTAACTTTATTATCTCAGATATATCATTTTCAAAAAACACAATAGAACAATGTCTAAAAAACTTAGATATAACTAAAAGTTCAGGACCAGACGGTATCTCACCTTTTTTCCTCAAACATACTGCTAGCTCAATAAGCGTACCTCTGTTCTATTTGTATAACCGCAGTTTGCGTGAAGGTTTAGTGCCCACAGTCTGGAAATCTGCGAATATAACCCCAGTGTTTAAAAACCGTTCTAAAACTGACGTGACTAATTATAGACCTTATTTCCTTACTTTTTGCCTTATCAAAAATCCTTGAACGCTTAGTACATAATTCAATTTATCCGAGTTTACACAACTTACTAATTCCAGAACAACATGGTTTCGTAAAACACCGATCGACCATCAGTAATCTTATTTTATATACAAACTTTCTGTTTGATAATATGGACAATCGAATACAAACTGATACCGTTTACACAGACTTTTGTAAAGCTTTTGATAAAGTGGATCATTCCATCCTTCTTCAAAAACTTGCGTTCAATGGTATACGTGGAAACTTATTGCGGTGGTTCTCCTCATACATTATTAATAGGACCCAAAAAGTTGTGGTCAATGGATTCTCCTCTAGCGAAATATTAGTATCCTCAGGTGTACCACAGGGATCTATACTAGGTCCGATGCTCTTCACATTGTATATAAATGATATTCAGTCTTGTTTTATAAATAGTAATTTTTTGTTGTATGCAGATGACCTGAAAGTTTATCGAAGTGTAAAGTACCTTAATGATTGTGAGAAGCTACAGGAAGATCTTGACAGGTTATCTAACTACTGTCTAATCAATAAACTGCAATTAAGCATCCCTAAATGTAAATCTATTTCTTTCACCAAAAACGTAAAAACCTACAATTACATATATTCCTTTCTTAATAGTCCCTTAGAAAAAGTATCATTAATAAAAGATTTAGGCATCCTTTACGATTCAAATCTAACCTTTAATGCTCATATCAGCCATGTAACAAATAAAGCGTATCAAATGTACGGAGTTGTTGCACGAACGTGTAATTTTTTTAAAAGCTCCTCATCTTATTTACTACTTTTCAAATAACTTATCAGACCACAAATTGAATATGCAACGCAAGTATGGAACCCCTATTATAATAAATACGGTGAACTTCTAGAATCATTACAAGCAAAGTTTCTTCTTTTTATAAATTATAAATGTTACCACGCTAAATCATCGTATCGTAACTTATTAAAAAAAGTTTTCAATTCATACTTTAAAAGCAAAAAGAATATACTTTGATCTGATACTATTATTCAAAATAATTAGAAATGATTTAGATTGTAGTGAACTACTTAACAAAATATATATCCGTGTCCCTAGTCGTTCTCAACGCATTAGGGACGTGTATATACATAAATTGTTTGCACCTAAACTATGTAAAACCAATGCAGCTGAACGCGCTCCATTAAGACGTATTATGAAAGTATATAACATGCATTTTTCAAATATTGATCTATTCACTTCATCACAGTTACAATTTCGCAAGAACGTTCTAAGAAAGTTGGTAGATATTCAATAGTATCTTTAAATATTTTACAAGATAAATTTGTACTGCTAGCAATTTTTTTTTAATTATTTTTTTTCCTTTTGTCTCATTTTGATTTTTATGTTACTGAGTACTGTCAATATTATTTTATTTTCCCTTTTTTACTTATAGTCTGTTTATTGTGCATTTATTATTTACTGTTACCAATTTAATATTACTTTGTGGATAACGGTGCTGGTTACATAATGACTAATATTATTTATAAAATGTTATTTGGTTTAAGCATTATTATGTAATTGTTTGTTGTCCTGAATAAATTAAAAAAAAAAGAATGACGAAAGAATGATAAGAGCATAAACGCTAATCAGACCTTATATTCTTACAATAAAACCAAATTTCAGGTTAAATATGAAATATTACCAAATTGATTTGCTTTTATTTTAAGCACCAAGAGCTCCGCATACATCTTGACTTGGTCCAATATTTGCCAAGCTCTCCACGTGCTTCTTAATTCTTTCCAAACAAATACAGACCGTTTACCAAGACGTGTGCTTAGCGTAAATGATTGTTATTTTGTTGAGTCTGTAGCTAAATGTAGACTTTGGCTCTGATGATGTTTTCATTCGACTTGTGTTATAAGCTCAAACCTAAATATGTAGTCGGTTTTTTTTTCAATTTTCACACTTATACTTTTTAAAACAAAAAAGACATTGTAAATAATTAGAGAATAATATGAAAGAACAATGAGCAGCCGATCATGCAGCTTACTTGATGTTGAGTGATTATGGTCGCCCATGAACAATCGATAAAAAAACAAACACTACAACACACACACACACACACACACACACACACACACTCACACACACCAGCTCACGCACACGCGCACACCACACACACACACACACACACACACACACCCACATAACACACACACTCACACACACACACACACACACACACACACACACACACACACACACGCACCCACACACACATATACACACAGCGCGCGTACTCGCATGTATGCAAGCACGCTACCATGTTTTTAGATACCACCCCGGTTCGAGCCGAGAAATCCATTCCTTTCTACTACTAGAAATCCATTCCTTTGTTGATTTTCATCACTCCACTAGACAATATAGGGTGCCCAATATAGGGGCCAAATGGCCGATCCTGTTGTAGGGAGAAAGGATTCGCCTTCATCATCACGACTGGCAGACGGCTTGCCATTCGCAGTATCAGGCGTTTTGCACCTATGTTGTTGCCTTCTGTCGCCAGTATGGGTTTTTCGTCTGACGTAAATGAGATGGTTTAGCGCCATCCATTGGAATCTATAATCTTTCTAGCATAGTCTCTCAAAGTTGCTTCTCACAACACCCACATACCCTGAGTTGGATATAACTTTAAGAAAGTCTACATTATTCCAGTCACATTCTTTAAACATAAATGAGAGTGTATGACATAACGGTTATTATAATTCAGTTTTATTGCGAAAAGGAAGCCCGTGGGGAGATAAGGTCTTTAGAAGGCAATCACATTAAAATAAATTCATTGCTTTTACGTTGCTTATGGCTAAAGTTGAATGTTATAAATATGAAACAATACTTCATATTACAGTTTATTTACTGAATAATTTATCTTTTTGTTGACTTCAAAAAAGGAGAACGTTATGTATGAGGCTGTTATTTTTTTAAGAACTTTTCGCGATAACTTTGTCAATAATTGTAAATACATTTTAGTGGTCCCATTTAAATTTAAAGAAATTATTCCTATACTAAGGCTGAAAAAATAGGAGATGAACTTTTTAATGTACGACTAGAACACTCTATTTAGAAGACAGCGGAAATATTCTTCTTAAAAAATAAAACAAAACAAAGAACCAAAAGGAATAAAATAATTTCCACATATTAGCCTTTGAAGTTGGGACTTTAATACTTCTACACAGTTTGTTTTTGCACCGACTTCTGCTATTGTAAGGTAATTTTTTTCTTTCTTTCTAGATCTTTAAAGTGGGCTTTAACTTTTTTTTATAGAATACGGGTAAAAAACGAGCACACAGTTCACTTGATGATAAGTAGATGCTGTGGCTCATAGACGGTAGGCGTCTATTATCTTCCCCGATTAAGAATCCAAATCCTGAACACTATACTTTTTCACACCTGAGGACTAAGATGGAATGCCCCGCCACAAAAACATTAAATAAAACTAATTTTTCGGATTTTATCGCATTTAATTTCAACGAATATAAAATTAACTAACGAAACGCAATTAAATCGTTTAATTTTTATGCTGATTTTCTGTGAAAGCGTAGTCATTCGCCTGCGCCAAGCGTGGTCGAACTAACCCGGACTGTGTGTTTATTTTTTACCCTTGTTCTATACATAAAAAAAACTTTACAGTTGAAAAATTAAGCGGACTGCTATCGTTTACTTAGCCTAGCAGCGATGAGAAAATGGCAATATACTTTGGAAATTACTTTAATATTACCCTGATATAAATGTTTCATGAAAAATCAACATAAATATTTTTAATTATTTCTTAAATTCACGCGAACAACTAAACATTGAATAAAACTATACATATCTATTATCGATTCTATTGAGTTTACAGCACACATGGTCACAAGGGCGACTGAGATGTTTGACGTCCCAATGTCACAGTTAGCCCGGCTACCTTCAGTTTTTTAATATTAATTTTCGGTTCGATCTACGTAGAACGAGCTGGAAGTCTGCAGTCTGTAAAAATGTTTAATATCGTCCCCAACATTACATCAGATTTGATAAACCACAAATCCTCGCAACAGAACACCGATTCCTACCAAGGATGATACGCGAGGCTATTGATATTAAAAAAAAATCCTAATTTCAATAAAGAAGATGGATGGGTGTTGCCATCTGCTTGGGATCCTGTAACTAACAACATGAAACCCAAACCCCCAAAAAATTAAAAAACGAAGTTAGCAGTTAACTATGACATTGGGACATCAAATATCTTAGTCTCCCCCCCCGTGACCATGGCTGTAAAGCACTCGATATGTCGGGAATTAAAAATAAGTTAAAATAAGTAAATTAAACACGATAGAATCCTTATAATTTTATTCAATAATATTTTTATCTGTAGTCCTACGAGTTATTGACGTGATGGACGAAGAACTAATTGCCAGCATTTCGGTACGAAATTAGATCAATAAGAACAGCACGCTTTCGTTTCCCGAAATTTTCGAAAACCACTAAGTTAGGACTGCTAATACAATTTACGACATAAAAGACAAGTATCAACAATTGGCGGTCCAGGAGACCAACGATAAAAAATTCCTTTTTTTCATACAACCACTAAAAAGCTTATTGAAACTACTCTCTATTAATATAAAGGTATTGTATTTTTGCAAAAAATCTACGAAATATCCTGGTCCTTAACCTGATAAAGACAAATAACGCGTTGTGAATGGTAGTGAATATAATCCGCAAATTTTAAACAATTTTATCTGTCGCATCCGATTAGAGAATAAAAATAAACAGTATTCAACGAGCTAATTGGATCGTTGACTGTCTGCGTCGGATGCACAATTTATGTTTTATGTTAATTCTATCGATGTATACGAAACGAAAGTATTTCGTTTCTTTATTTGTTTTATAGTTATACTATTTAAGTCTTGCCTACTTATGGGGTCACCTGGATGATTCTTAGCTGTAATTGGACTCGGCAGGTGGTGCTGATGTCGAGATGCAGAAATCACCCGTGCGAAGTCGGGGTGGATCACTAGCTGACTGATTTATCATCGGCATGCCGGTACCGCTGAAGCTAAATCAATTAAAGAATTACGTTATTCTTATTTAAGTGAATTAAATAAAAGGATAAAATAATATTTTATCCTTTTTTCGAATTTTTTATATATTTTTTTAAAAAAGAAGAAAAAAAAAAAAAATTTTTAGTTGGAAGTTTCCCTGACTAATCTTCTTCTAATAACCCACAAAACCTAAAAAAAAAAAAAAAAAAAATGTAAAAATTATAAGAAGAAAAAAAAAAAAAAAAAAAAAAAAAAAAAATAAAAAACCTTGGCCCAATATGTAATTTGTATGAAAATCCGTCATTTATGAAAGTATATTAATGGAAATTGTTTTCAATTATTAAATCAAATCCGACAAATGCAAGTCGATCTAGCGCCCTTAGCAAGGTAGAGGTAGGGGTAGGTAGGTAAGGAGGAGGTTAGGTAAGAGGATGGTACTGACACAAGCGGACTCCTTAGCAAATTATGCTGGCTCTCTGTACCCGTTAGATCGGTACACAGCAGTGCAAGCGTTACTATTTGGTGGTGGGAATAGGTAAGAGGATGGTACTTAGCCAGGCGGACTCCTAAGAAAATTAATTATAAAAATATACGACTAAAATTAATTCTGATTTTTAAGTTTAATTTATGTCTTGTTTAGAATTAATTGCGTTTACAAATCAGCAAAATAGCTTACAAAGCCATCTATTTAAAATAATGAGATTTTATACTCGGTAGAGCAATTCTGCAGCTTTATCGTGGTTTACAGTACTAATGGGTCGGTTGGACCGAGGTATATCACACTCTACAGAAGACAAGCGTAAATTAAAACTACTTTTACGGATTTTATCGCGTTTAATTTTACTTTTAATTATTTTTATTTTTAATTCCCGACGATTCGGGCGCTTTCCAGCACCCATGGTCACGGGGGACTGAGGTGACTGCGTCCCGATGTCATTGTTAAACCCGGAGTACCTTCAGCTTTTTTAATTATTGTTTATAGTCCGTTCTATGCAAAATGAACTGACTATGTCCTGAGGTCTCGCAGTGGTATGTTTGGATTTAGTTTTAATTTTATTAATTATAGGGTCCCAAGTAGGTGGTAGTACCCAACCTCCTTCTCTATTGAAATTAGGATGTTTTTTATTTTCAATAGTCTCACGTATCATTCTTTCCAAAAGTAGTTTTAATCAATGTGTAGTGTTAAATATAAGAAATCATTACGTAAATTAGCTGCTTATATCTGCAATCTTTCGTATGGTGGGTGTATAGAAAACTTTTATAGTCTCCATTAAAAAATCTCTCCTTTTCACTGGAAACTACGAGGCATTCTCTCCTAGTCCTCAGGGTGACGTCGCATTTGCATTTCGATTGTTGATCAAGGATAGATGTAGACGCTATGGGCCAAAGCATCGAATAACCATTAGGTGGACTATGTGCATGCTTGTCAAGCTTCTATAAAGTATCAAAGAAGATACTGCAAAATAATGAAAACTTGAAAAGATTTAAGTTAATTCTCTTTCCTAAATTTATATCTTTTCAAGAACTAATGTTTACGAATTAGCAAAGAAAGATTGCAAAAGGAAAAGTTTCGAAAGGCGTCTAATGTACAAGTATGAAACGACGCTCGTGACTTCATTATTAATTATAATTACTATATTGCTTTCTCTGTAGCATTTTTTTAACTTTTGGATTGTATTATATTTAAGTGCTAGTTTTTAGTCATTTTATTCTTCATCATATCACATCTTATTCTTCAGAAGCCACAACGCATCTTTAGTTTTCATTGCTTGAAGTTGTCAACCGCTGCAGGTGTCAATGCACTGCAGTAACCATTGACCATCAGGTGTACCTACTGTTATTTAGTTTGTCATATATATATATA
Source organism: Parnassius apollo (assembly GCA_907164705.1). NCBI lineage: Eukaryota > Metazoa > Arthropoda > Insecta > Lepidoptera > Papilionidae > Parnassius > Parnassius apollo. The sequence continues at coordinate 3,492,236 of CAJQZP010001697.1, forward strand.
TATATATATATATATATATATATATATATATATATATATATATATATATATAATTCCTATCATTTTTAATATAGGAAACTTTTTTATCCCAAAAATAATTAAAACTACGTAAATTACAGTCACACTAAATCTGTACAGTCAAAACAAACTGAAATGGACAGTAACTTAAGGCAATAAGACTTTTAAGAGTGCAGTTTTATTTGTATTATTACTAATTCTGTCATTCAATAAAAATAAAGAAAAATGAACTTTATTTGAAGCACGTTAAAGTCTTTGCGTTCGTGGATTTGTACTGTGACCACATTTCCGGAATTAGTATAACTAATTTGATAAATAATCAGTGCATAACATGCATTTAACTAAAAATTCAGTGTATGTATTATGATTATAACATAATATACTAATTGGGGTGTCCGAGGGTGTGCGTTAATTACGTTACATATTGTTTAAATAACTTTTTAGTTACGTGCATTCTGAAATGTTGTGTTTCACTCTTCTCATCAATTCACTTTGTCTGTCTGCAACCAGGGCGACAAATTTTTCAAAGGTTATATTTAAACAGTTATAATACTGATTTTTTTGGTTACAATTAAGATTTTTATGTTTTTGGTTAGGATATGTTCTGATCTATCTGATTAATGTAAAAATCATTAGGTAAATGACTTACTTTTTTCATTAAAGTCGAAAATGTGGAAAAATAACCGATTTTATTACATTTTTTTTCTTTTCTAAGTCTTTGTAGGATCTAAATACAATTTTACAGTTAAAAGTTTGCTTTTATTTTATTACGCGTATCTTCATCTATCCAATGAGACATCTTTTTAGAATGTAGGACTTCTACATATTGTAATTTTAATGTGCGGGGTTGTGGTGGTGACACTAAAAAATTTAAATGACTGCCATTTAAATACAGCTAGGTCTAAATGAGATTTGAGACATGATTTGTCGATGAAATTGATTATATTTTATAGCATTAAAAGCTCTGACACCGGTAACTGGACACACTGTATATATATCGGTAGAAGTTTTCAGGTTTTATATTGATTTAAATATTATAATATTTCTACATAATACACTGGAATGGTTTGTTAAAAGTATTTAAAATTAAACAAGAGAGTAAAAAACAACGGTACTAATATTCGTTATAACAAAATATTATATTTAGTTCTGATTCCAGATAAAAGTTCATGTCAGTTCTAAATAATTTCGTCACGTTTTGTCAGCGCCACTTGCAGGCACGGTAACAAGTTGAAGCATTAATTCAGGTTGAAGCTAGACAAATACAAATTGATTCAAGTTTGCGAACTTCTGACTGAATAGTTAAATAACGATCCTTCCGGAAAATTAAAATATTTTTTACATTTAAAAGAGGTGTCGTGTGGTGACAGCGTACGAATATACATTACATAACTAATGGTTTGATCAATAACCTTTCGGAATAGGACACTTATTAATGAGTTATAGAAATACTTTCTATTTTTTTTTTCGAATCTTAAATTCTAGCTAGCTAGCGTAGCTAAGGCCAGAAAAAAACCAAATTAAAAATCATACTTTTTTTTTTAATTTCACATTTGTAGAGAATTTCATTCGTTTGCAATAAACTGGTGCGCTGAATTTAAATGCGGCAGAACCTCTTCCAATGACTACACTTGCTTTGGGCAGTCAATAACGGCCGCTAGGTAAGAACATTAAAAAATCGAAGAAATTGTTAAAGTAGACCATTGCCGTATGACCGTCGATTATTTAGCTAAGATTCAAAAGCTTTGGACTAATATTTAAGATAATTCTATTTATTTTAACTCATACCTTAAAACGGTGGCCACTCGGTGGATTCCTCGAATGTTAATAGACGCCCAAAAGAAAGCAAGAGATGACATATTAAAGCTAAATTTAGCTATAACTGAAGAAAATCCAGATTCATTTGGCGCTCGTTTCGTAACCGTAGATGCAACGGTGGTTACATTATGACCCGTATATACAACACCATTATGACCCGGAGACGAAAAATCAAAGAAACATACCGTACCGGACTTTATCAATAGTTTGCCTGGGGATATTCAACGTGAACCAGTAAAAAATATATTGAAAATTATAAAAGTGTACACCTAACACACTTTACACATTATGTGTTAGTTTTTCTTTAGTTCAACTTTATTATTTTTTTTGTATTGTAGATTAGGTATGTGAAAAATCCACTCGGACATATAACATCGGCTAATCATTGTATTCTAGATAAATGGGAAGACTGGTCTCCACGACACAGGGAATCCTAGTTTGGAGCCCAGTGATAATGTTTGAAATTATAAATAAAAATTTGTGAGTACTTATAAAATATGTAACATAACAGTAACTAAGTCAGTATCTGTATACTTTTTGAACTGAATAAATATTTCTTATTTCTAAATTAAAGAAATACTTATTAGCAAGTCTCAGTGCTTAACATTAATATGTAAATGAGACTCAAATATTACAGCAGACAAACTGTGTAAACAGTTTTGCGGGAATATGTAAATTAAAAACCAAACTTTGTATTTTTTATAATAAATTAATTTAAAAAAGACCGTCTTCTCCGCCAGCCAAGAGATTCAAAGTGCTTGTGTCTGCTTGAAAATAATGGCCTCTGTTTTCTGGGATGCAGAAGGTATAATAATGACCGACTATTTAAGTAAAAGGCAGACAATGCTTGACAAGATGTGAGGCATTTTTCAAACATAGGATCAAGCCCTTTTTTCCAATAAAATTAACCAACTTGCAAAACGCTATTCAAGTTGTATCAGCTTAAAAGCTGATAACGTTGTATATTAAATACAATTAACATAAGCTTATCCTAGAGTTGCTTTGCGTTTCCAATAACTTATTGATCAACCTAGTATTGCATCCCGTGAGTGACTTAAAAGGTTATAGAGGGAAATTAAACTTGATATGGGGGTAGCAGCAACTTTGCTCATATGAGAAAATCTATGGAATCTTTTTATTTATTTTTAAAAAACGTTACACACAGGGAGGGAAGAACCCTGCATCGAGAGGGTAGTTGATGAACATACATTGACATGAAGAAGAACTATGTCATCGGCAAATCGAAGGCGAGTGATGTACTCGCCAATGATGATAATACCGTATCCTTTCCAGTCCAGTAGCTTGAAAAAGTTTTCCAATGCAGCGGTGAAGAGTTTCGGGGGATGTAACATTACCCTAACTTACACATATCTGCAGATAAATAGGTTTCGTACTCTGATTCTGTACTTGGAAAGCTATCGTAGTCCTGAACAAGCACTTCAGCACATAGATATACCGACACTCAACTTGGCACCGCTGAAGTGACCGTAGCACCGCCCAAATTTTGACAGAATCAAAGGCTATGAGAAACATAGTCCATATACGCAAGACAAATTGGAAGAATGTACTCTTCAGTCTTCTGTACAATTTTTTGAAGGGTGTGTATGCGGTCTAAGATACTAAATCCTTTTTGGAAATCAGCTTGTTTGGGAGTCTGGAAGTTGCAGAATCTCCTTGCGAGACGATTTGTAATGACTCTAGAAAACAGCATGTAGACGCAGCTCAAAAGGAAATCGGTTTGTAGTTCTTCATGTGAGCATCGTTTTCTTTCTTGAAAAACAAGACCACCGCACTTCTGCTTCACATTTCCAGAGTAGTCCTACCATGGACGATGGAATTAAAAAGCTTCTGAAGAACTTCAAGTACCGGTTTCTACCTGCTTTTAGAAGCGCTGCCGTAATTAAATCCTCGACTGCGGCCTTGACATTTTTAACGTGCTTGAGGTCTGGATCCGACGATGACTTGTACCGCTCCCCGTAGACCTCTCAATCTCACTCGAAATTTCAGATGTCCCGGAAACGATACTGCCACACTTGGTTTTAACTTCAACAATTGGCACTATCTGGCAGATAGATATCTAGCGAAGACTTTGGAGCCCTAGTTCCACTCGATTGCTTCTGCTATACGAGCTGTATTGAAGTTGCGTGAGTCCCGCTGAATGCATTTGGAGATCTTTCTGTCCAGTTGGCGGTACGCTGTCAAATCTGCTGAAGACTGCAGTTTCACTTTACGTCTAACAGCCATGAGATTAAGAGTGTGATCGGAGAGTTTTAGTATTCTTCTGCGACTAATTTTACAGAACTTAGCTCCGACCGCCTGGATAGTTTCCACAAGTTCGTCATTCATATCGTCCACTGTATTGCAGTCTTCTAGGCACTGAAAATTGTGTTGCAACTTCAGCTGAAAGTTTTTGGGACTTTGGATTAGATAACTAGGGGGCAGGAGCGTTGACCTTATAAGACGAGACTACTTCAACTTAACGTTTAGGTTCAGTGCGCCTCTAACCAATCGGTGATCGCTGCCAGTTTTCACCCTCACAATCACAGAGACATCGCCGAAAAGTTGCCGTCCAGTCGTCATAATGAAGTCAATCTCATTTTTTGTCTTTTTTGGCTTGACCGTGTTCACTTCCTGCGGGGCCGTTTCTGTAGAAAAACGTTCATCATAAAGAGTCCTTTTTTCTTTATGAAGCTGGCCAGCTGCTGGCTTCTGGGTTCCATCGCCTAATTGTGTATTTCCCTACTTTCAGCTCACCGTTCTCTCTTGTGCCTATTTTTGCGTTGAAGTCTCCAATTAACACCGTATAGTGGGTTTTGTAGGAATGCATGACTTTAAAAATATCCTCATACATTTCCTCCATCTCCTCATTGGGATGTGCCGAGGTTGTTGGTGCGTAAACCTGTATTACCTTTATTGAATACCCTTTGGTGATTCAATATTTACAACGTTGTTAACGAGAGACTTGTGAACGATAAATCCAACACCTTCTTGGAACAGATGGTCATATCAATCGGATAGGTATTAAGATGAACATGGACAAAACAAAAATCATGTGTAACATCCATGTTACACCTATACCGGTTTGTTTACCTGAGACAAATAGTTCGCCTAGGTAAATCTAACTTCGACCGAGAGGTCAATCGAGAGATTCAACTCGGCTGGGCAGCTTTCGGGAAATTACGACAATATTTTACAAAAAGTTGCCAGTGATCATTTATAGATCTGAGACGTGGTCCTTCACTGTTGGCCGTATGAGGAAGCTCAAAGTTATTCAGCGAGCTATGGAAAGGGCTATGCTCGGAGATTCTCTGCGTGATATACTAAGAAATAAGGATATTCACAGCAGAAACAGAGTAACCGGCATTACCCAATGAATTAGTAAGCTGAAGCGACAATGGGCCGACCATACAGCTCGAAGAGCCGACAACTGGTGGGGGGAAAGGTTCTCGAATACCAGCCTCGTACCTGTAGGCGAAGTGTAGGGCGACCCCCACTAGATGAAGTCGATGGATGCAGTTTAGTGACTTTGGGTTGTCGCATTCCTTTGGGAGAGGCCAATGTTCAGCAAGGCTGTAATGATGATTATGATGATGTTCAGAAGAAGACTTTTATAGGCTGTGATTGATGGTAATGGATTAAGTAAACCACACACCAACACAGTTGAATTTTCTCCTGTATGTTGGAGGCGGCTTACATGCATAAATTGCACAGGGATACATATCCAGACTCAGAACAATTGTTCAATATCCTGAAACAATGTCAAATTCATATGTGAAATGAAAACCTTGTTAAATGAAGTATCTATTCGTGGGTTAAGGATTTCTATCTAAACTTGCTCACGCTAGAATTACTTTACCTTATATGAATATTCATAAGCGAGAATGTAGACAGGACATGATATGCAAAATGTTGACTATATGTTGATTCAGGGTAAAACGTTCAAAACGTTACGGATACCTTAATAATGTTTTATGTTATAAAGACAAAAATTAAAATAATTGTTTTATAGGTGGTAGAGCCCCGCTGCAGCTATTGTATGTGTTTTTTTATTTTTTTTTTGTGTCACGTATTACAATTTAGAAGCTTAAGAGAGTAAATTTATTCGCAACATTATTAATTTTATAACGCAAAGGTAGGGGTAGCACATTGCTGCTCGTTGATACTGCGAAGTGGTTTCCCCTTCCTTTACATTTCACATCAAAACTTAAGTTGTAATTTTAACTTAAGTTTATTTAATATACTGTAGAAAGGGACATCGCGCTTTTTGCTATTGGATACATGAGCGCGATGATTTAACCCAATCTACAGTCCTATGAAATATAAATATTGATGAAATACATTCAGAAGCGAACATCAGCACTGCTATTGGATACTGTGCTGAGATAACTTGACCTCTTCTTCACGTACTTAATTTAGTGAAAATATTTAAACGGTAATTTTACAATTTTTCAATCAAATATCCTAGGTGGCAATTAAACCTAAGATTATTTAATGCTCTATTAGAAAGGGGCATCGTAATTCTTGCTATTTGATACATGAGCACGGTGATTTAACCCATTCCACGGAGCTGCAGTTATAAAAAGTTATTTGACAACGCTACGAAGAAGGCACCACAACACTGAAATTGGATACATGGTTGAGGTAAATTAACTTCTTCCTAGTGTATTCAATTCATGATATTATTACAGATTAGAGGTAAAATTCTTAATAAAAATGCACTCAAAACAAAACTTGTAATATAAATATTTTATAACACTTTTACAATATTAATCAGCAATTAATGATTTAAGGTAATATATAATTCTTAGCACAACCGCTCTCTCCGACCGCTCGAGCCAAAGTGACCCTGCAACCTGCTACGGCGACCGGCTTTCTGGGCGCAAAACCCCACCACCGCGGTGACTTAATCATTAGCCACGCCCTCTGCTAGTCATCGTCGCTTAACAATATATTTACACAGAATTATTAAAAATGTTTTCATATTAGTTTTTCACATGGCAGTAATTGGTTATACATAGTATAAAGAAGTAATAAAAAGTAACACATCGAATCAAATTAAAACGGACGAGTCAAAAAATAAGAAATAATATATAAAAAACATACAGAATAAAATATTGAAATGGTAAGGTTTTATTTAATTTAATGTATAATCTAAACTTATTTAGGAAAAATACAAAATAAGTCATAATAACAAAGAAAATAGTGTTTTTGGGCCTCAGAAATTGACTGCATATTTTTTATGCCCGAGAAAATCTGATAAACAATCAGGCATATAGGAGGTATGCCTAATTTTTTCAAAATTTTCTCACATTACAGTCTATTTGAGATTTTGGTTCTGGGTATTTAATTTACAAAGCTTAAAATCTAGATAATTTTTCTGGAATACAGATTATATTTTATAGCTTATTTGAAGGGGCATCTAATGGTTTATCTAAGATAATTCTTTCTGTATTTTCGTGTCATTAGTTTTTGATTTAGAAATTTAATAATAGGAGTTGGGAGATCCTGAAAACTACATTACTACATTTTAACTATGTTTTCAGTTTACAGGAAAACGGAGACTCCTAGCTCAATTCTGACAATTTTTTCCTGTCCCTCTAAAAGTTGACATATTGACTTAGTCTCTGGGGGATTAATAAATTCTCAATTCTGACAATTTTTTCCTGCCCCTCCACGTTACCCCTCACACTATCTAGGAGCCGTAGGAGGAGTCTTTGACCCGGATCACTTGGACCAAATTTTCAACCCCCCTACCCCAAGTTCGCATATTGACTTAGTCTCTGGGGATGGAAATTTTAAATCTGCTATAACTTAAGAACTAATGCCACGATTTGACGACGTGAGGTTTTTTGGAAAGTTAATCTAAATGTATATTTTAGTCAAATTGAATAAAATAAAATAAGATAAAGGTAAATTAAATTAAACAATATTAAACTTATGTAATACTTATACAAAGCCTTAATTTATTAAGCGAATCCATAGTCTACTCTGTTGGCGATTTTGTCCCTCACGAAGTCTTGGGTAAGAGTCCGAATTAGCTGGGTGCTTTATTATATCTGCTTTGAAGTTGAATTTTGTATTATGTGAGTTGTAGTCATGGCACTTTGCAGTGTTTGGATTATTTTTCATGGGGCAGTCACTGAGTTGGTGTTTATTGCTGGCGCAGTGGAAGCAGAAGCTCTTTTGTCAGGTGCCTCTCGTCTTGATATATCCAAACTGTAGGCATTTCTGACATTGCAAAAAGGTTGAAAATTTTTCCATGTGTATTCGCTGGTGGTCGCATGCATGCGGCCCATCTCCATCATCTTTCTGTAAATTTTTAGACCTACTACGAGTAGGAAAACTGCGTTATATAAGTTCTCATTCCTATTGTTACACTTGAATCTGAGCGATAAATATGGCTCGTTGATGTCGATGCTGTCGTTCTCAAGCTCTGTGTTTTGGTGGCGTATGATTTTCACTAGGTCCTCAGCTGGCACGTCTTTAGATATCTTCTTGAGGATCACCTCAGACACATCTGAGGCTTCGCACAGGCTCGGCCTTGACCTCACTGGATATCTCTAGCCGAGAGAGTGTGTCGTCGCGTTGTTGCTGATTATCAAATTCGATACGTGATTTATTATTGGAGACACGTTGGATGCGGGCTGGTGCGTAAGTTGACTCCCTGTGACTGATGCTGGTTTTAAATTTCTTGATCACTTCTTCCCCCCCCCCAGGTTAGTGTGGAGAGGTCTTGTTAATCGCAGGAGTCCTGCCACCACAAGTGGCAGCAGCTGCTTGCTGCGTAAGATGGTCGCGCTTGTGAAGCAGTCACCATCTTCTTGAAGTCTGCTAGTTCTTTTTTCACGCATAAGATCAATTCCTCCTTTATTTCTTCTAAAGCAGATGGGGTTGGTGACGCAATAACGTTGTTTAGGTTGTGTGTGGGTCGTCTTATCTCCTGTGGAGCTTCTTATTGGTCGCGGAAACGCTCTTTCCCTCGCTGATAGCAATATTTACGCAGGTGGTTAATTTGTTCATTAGGAGTATGAACGTGTCCAAGTCCTTGACCTTCTCGGCCAAAGCCGGGAGGGTCGCTCTGCGAAACAGGCATGTTTACACAATGTCTTATAATCTAAATATTCAATGTTTATACAATATTATATGAGTCATTCTAAAAATAGCTACTCTTAAAACCAACCACAGAATTGAGTCAGTATACAATGTTCACAAAGAAAAAAATCACCGAAAATAAAGTTATGATTCAAAAAAAAATTAGTTTATTAGTTAGTTTACTAGATGCACTAAAATGGGGGGGGGGGATCATCACACGTGTTGAAAAAATGGGAGACCCATTTTATTAGAAATGATACATTTCATTCCAGGGGTGACAACGATAGCAACGGAGAATGTTATATATATATATATATATATATATATATATATATATATATATATATATATATATATATATATTATATTGTATGTATTGTACTAACTGTATTCTAGCATTTAACTGGATCTTATATCTTTATTACCTATTTATTAAATGTATAAAGTGATTGTTTACGAATGCCACAGTTTCTCAAATAGTCCGGGGTTTACTGGTTGAGAATGCCATAAGGCATTAAGTCCGCACTTTATATCCCAAATTATAAAGCGTGTAATAAAGGTTAAATAATGAATAAATAAATATATAAATAATCAATAAAACACACATATTTACAGAGTAAATATGTGAAGAAAATTTATTAACAACAGAGTATTATAATTAAAAAATGATACAAAAGGACAAGAGTTTATGTATAGTGAGAACTGGAATTTTGGTTGCTGTATGAGCCGCGCGATTAATTAATTTGGAGAAAAGTTATTAATTTGAGGTGTCCTATTTAGCTTCTATAACTAAAAGAACCAATTTGTCGTGTAGCCTCTTACGACACCAACAAGATGATATGGTGTGTCGTGAATATTTTTGTGTCGCCACTACGCGGCGAAATGCGAGCGTAGTATTTTCTTAAATATGGCTTCTGTTAGAAAACTAGCTTCGGTAGCGCAATTACTAAGCGTATACATAGTTACGTTTCTTAATTTATTTTTAGATTGTGGCTTAAACTTGATCGTATTACAAACGAAAAAAATATGTGAAGGCTACATAATTGTAGTAACCGTTCTTTTAGTTCTTGTCTTAATTCTCATTACAAATAACACACGAACGTAAATACTTAATCTTCCAGTGGTTGTGTTTTACACAAATATTAATATTACATAAAACTTATACGTATTGTAGTTACACTGTTAACTTTGTCTATAATACGAAAGCTTCCTATCAAGAAATATCAGCGAAAGTAGTTTGAAGTGGAGCAGGACTTGTCCAAAGGCCACCCCAGATCCGGGAGCACTGTTGGTGCCGCTGATGTGTGCGAAAGTGATACACCATGGGGTTTTAGTCGTAACTGTAGGCGTAGTAGTAACCGTAGGCATTGTCCCAAGTGAAAAAAGGTCCAAGGGTAACCCTAAACTTGCGAGCGTTTATATAGCATATAATTTATGTATAGTAATGTATATTTAAAATGGTGTATATAAATTAAAAGAAATTTTTGCCGTAAATATAATTTTGTAAAAAATATGTAACATGAAATATTAATAAAAAATATGTTTATTTGTATTTTTTTGTCAATTTGCTGTACTGTACAGGCCTTTCCCATGGATTGTCTCATAGATGCGATATTTGCCGTAGTTTATACGCGTGGTAGACTTGGGTTGGTTACAATCCATTTTTACAGTGTAGTAAATTTTGACTTATTTTCAAGAAGATGCCGTTGCCTATCTTCTGTTTCATTCAGACAGAGGGCTGTCGTTTTTTACGAAAACCGTGGAATGATATTAAATCCTTACGCCACCATAACATTATAATATGGTCTTGTATTATACGTGGTATAGCCATCCTGAAGCTATATTAGTGGTATAGTTGTAGTACTAATGGGTCGGCTTGACCGGAGAAGGACCGTGATCTCACAGAACGTAAAGCCAGCGTAAAGTAACAGTTTAACGTGGCTGTGTTTCGTATGGTGAGTGTAGAGAACCGGAGACCCCTTTTACTGAATACTAGGCATTCCATCTTAGTCCTTACGGGTAATAACACATTTGCATTTCGATTTGTAGTCGAGGATAGATGCAGATGTCTATTGGTCACGGCAACTACTTACCATCAGGTGGGTTATGTCCTCGTTTATCACCCTAATCTAATAAAAAAATATATTTATGTATATGTGTGGGTTAAAAACAAGCGACATATGAAAAGCTCAACATTATGAAATCTAAGTTCATTGTACCGTGGTGTACTTCTAAGGGGTCGGATTTATTATGAACATATTGGAGTAGGCAGTTCATATGTGCGTATTGTCGAGTGCCAATAAGAGGGCGATAGGTGCTGAGTGGTACTTGTTGCGGCTTTGTTTTGGCGTTGGAAGCTTAATAAAATTGTGCGTGATTTTGCCTTTTACTGGGACCGAGTATTTAGACTATCGAATACTTTTTAACTTACTTTTTAGGTCATGAATATTTCAATCGATTTATATTGAATTTTTAATGAATAGAATGTGCCAGATGATGAAGAAGAATAAGAAGAAGACTTGAACTTTTTTACTTTATAATTTGAAACTTTTCTTGGCAGCCAGTAACAGTATGATGCACGTAGTCTACTAGGTGGTAGGACTACTTCTCTACCTAGAAGACCATCAGGGCAGGTACCGCACTCATATCTATTTCTGCTGCCAAATAATAGTGCTTACACTTCCGTATTTCAGTACGAAGGGTGTAGAGAGCAAGTATTGTAACAAATTGTAAGACATTCCATCTTAGTTCTCAAAGGTGTCAACGTAGTCGCCTTCTTCTTTAATTAAAGTTAAGGCTTGGTGTGTAAGTTTGATTGACAATTCAGTATATAAAAAGTCAGAACGTACTCGCGGCTACTTTACGATTTCCACATATTATTATTGGGATTATAAGCGTCTACATTTTATTAACTTTTTAAACATTCAGCTGAGGAGTTGCACATTTAACTAACAAATAAAAATGTATATTGTTGCGTTAATTTAATTGTTTCTGAAAAATAAATCTAATAAAAAGTTATTGAGTTATAAAAGAGAAAATATTAACTGAGTTCACCGCTACAGATATTTGTTATAACGGAAAACATTTTATTTATGAAGTCAAGAAATTCACCAAATCTCTCGGTAGACTTTCTTTTACGACAAATCATAAAGCCGGCCTATATTCAAACGCATAGTTTTATTGTGCGGCCCTAAAAGCTTCAACAAATGTTTCGAACAACGACTGATGTGAAGACGTATTCTGCCGGAGGCACATTATATTTCATACTACACATACATACACACAAACTGAACTAGCTAGTATCGAAGTTTTTCTGTCCTGTAAAATGAAACCAGTGAACGGTACATATTCTTCGTAAGTTCTTTTTAATTTACTGCAAGATTGAGGGTGCTAGATTTTTAGATAATTATAAAAATATATTAAAAATAATATTTGACAAACGATTTTATTTCTTATGGCGGATAAATAAAGATCATTTCATTTCGCTAGAAGAAGTTGGAGAAGCGAAAGTTGATACATTAATATCTCTTACGCCCGACATCATAATAAAGAAACGTACATTTAATATCTGAGATATTTAAAGTTAATGAAAGTGTCTTTTAAGCTTAAGAATTAAGTTATCTTCTCCTATCTATAGGATAGATTTTTTCGTGTTAGACCACAAAATACTAGACCATTAGCAATGCTTAAGTGGTATCCTGGCTGCAGCACGAATGGTCGACTCGACTGGACAAGGACTGTGCTCTCACAAAATCATTATCATTATAAATTTTACAGCGCTTCACAAGTCTACTGCTGAACATAGGTTTCACCTAAACATGTCACAGAATACCGTGAAATATTCCCATAATGACATGTTTTATATGGTGTGTGTACAGAACTAGAGGTTCTGTTTACTCGGAATAAGATATTTAATCTTAGTCCACAGAGACGATGATAACGTCTTTTATTATTATCTATGTATAAATAAGCTTCTGCATACACTACCATAAGTTAGACTTGGTACTCATTTATTATCACATCTTGTATCGCGGAAACGTTTTACATGTGTAGATTGCATTATGGAATTGAATTTTATGGATTATACAACGTTTAATTTAATACTTTTAATAATTTTTAAACGTAAGGAATAAAAAAGTAAGAGTAAAGCGAGAAAATCTGATTAAATAAGTTTTAATTGAAGACATCACAATAAGTAAAAATTTGTTTGCCTGTTGTTCCTGAGCTTTATTTTTTTGGGGAGTTCTTAACATGGGTGTCCCAAAAATATCACGTCAGAGTGACATGGAAGATAGGTTAGCCTTAGGTCTTGCAGATAAAGAAAAATGACCTTAGTAAAAGTATTTTAGTTTTTGAGATATCGTCAATAAACTGTTTTATTTTCTCAAAAATCTCTACTTTAAGTTAGTGTTTCTACCGTTGTTGTTAGAAATACCTTGAAAATTGTTGGTTTTTATATTTTTGTATTTTTCGAACAGTTGTTCCATGCGTTGAAAGTAAATTTCTCCCAAAATCTAGTGTATTTTTTAATAAAATAAAATGATTTGTGTTACTTTTTTACCTTTGACAAAATTGAACTCCACATTTAATGACCTACCCTGAAAAAAAAATGTACTGACGTAAACTGGCAAATAATTTGAAAAACTGCTCCAATTACTGCAAATTCAGAAAAGGTATAACACTTATATCAAACTATTTAAAAAAATGTCAAAATTACTATTTTTATTATTAAGGGTAGCGCTCTCAGCGGGAAGCTGTAATTTGTTATTGAATAAGAATTCTGTTTTCAAAAGCAATGAAAAGGAATGTTGTTTAGTTATTGTGTTTAGCATCCCATCAACCAGTTCTCCGGTCATAAACTGAGCGAGATAGCTGTGAATAGAGGGAGAACAGTGCTATCTCAGTCTCGCACAGGTAGCTTCGGACTTCGGTGGTTGATTTTGTTTTTAGTACGTTATTTTCAGTTTTTTGTGATAATCGTGCGGTTTTGTGCTCCTTTCGTTATTTTTAATATTTTTGACTACTCGGCGTTTATTAATTGGACTTTGATTTGCTTACTACTCGGACTGTTATTGAACTGATTGATTTTGTTGTGAAAGTTCTAATAATGGAAAATCCACGAAGAGGCGCTGTTAGTCGCTTTACACATCGTGAGTACCTACGCTGACATGTACTTGATTTACGGCGAAACCAGGAAAGTTTCTACTCAAGGCATAGTCTCATTAAACGCAAGGTTGGCTGCAAGATTGTACGCGGAACGGTATCCAGACCGTAGACATCCGACGTATGAGGTGATTGAACGATTGGATTCTGCCTATAGGGAGGGCAGAATACCTGGAACTCGAGGTTCTCAATCTGGGAGACCGCGAACAATCGAGGACGACGTCGTGCTGCAGGAACGCGAAGAGGATCCCTCGACTTCGGTTCGTATGATACAAAGCCGCACTGGAATACCGAAATCATAGGTTCATCGTATTTTAAAAAAAAAGGTATCAATTTCACCCATACCATATTCAAAGAGTGCAAACTCTCCTTGAGGGTGTTTATGTAAAACGAGTTCTGTTTTGCCGACGAATGGTGGAACTAAATAGGCAAGATCCCGACTTTTTTCATAAAGTTTTGTGGACTGATGAGTCTCAGTGCAGAAGGGACGGATATCTTAACCTACACAATATTCATAGTTGGCAGTTGGAGAACCCGCATGAAACCAGAGAAGACCGTTCACAATACATGTTTAAAATCAATTTATGGACAGGAATCTTCAATGGTTCAATATTAGGACCAGTAGAGCTACCTCCTACATCAAATGGAGAAAACTATTTGGCATTTCTTCAACACCGATTGCCAACGCTCCTAGAGGATGTGTCACTACAAACACGGGCAACGATGTGGTACCAAAACGACGGTTGCCCAGCACATTACGCTCGAGACGTTCGAGCCTATCTTGACAACAGGTTCCCAAGAAGGTGGATTGGGCGATTGGGGCCAATCTTATGGCCCCCGAGATCCCTTGACTTAAATCCTCTGGATTTTTTTTATTGGGGTTGTCTCAAGGATAAAGTGTACCTAAAGCCAATTCACAATGAAAGGGAACTCCGTAACCGGATAAACATAGCGGCTCAAGAGATATCGCAAATAGGTTTAAGAAGATTAAAAAATAATTTTATCAGAAGATGTAGATTATGTATTAGAACTAGAGGGAAACAATTCGAGCATCTGCTTTAATATTTACGTTAATTAAAAATTCTATTTTTTTTTTGGCAATATCCCATAGATCCATCCCTTCATGATAAAAATGGTAATTCCAACATTTTTTAAACAATTGATATAAGTGTTGTACCTTTCCTGAATCTGCAGTAATTGGAGCAGTTTTGCAAATTATTTGCCAGTTTACGTCAGTAAACTTTTTTTTTTCACGGTGTGTCATCAAAGTTGGAGTTCAATTTTTTCAAAGGTAAAAAAGTAATACGAATCATTTTTTTTATTAAAAAATACATTAGATTTTGGGACAAATTTATTTTCACCGCATGGAACAACTGTTCGAAAAATAAAAAAAAATATAAAAACCAACAACTTTCAAGGTATTTCTAACAACAACGGTAGGAACACTAACTTAAAGTAGAGATTTTTGAGAAAATAAAACAATTGACGATATCTCGAAAACTAAAATACTTTTACTAAGGTCATTTTTCTTTATCTGCAAGACCTAAGGCTAACCTATCTTCCATGTCACTCTGACGTGATATTTTTGGGACACCCAGGGCATATCGCGCTCGTCGGCGAGCGTGAGGTCACAGACACTCTCTTATTTTTTAGTTTAACAACAGCGATACGGGGTTTTAAATTTCGACTCGTTTCCCCACATTGCGATAGTGGTTCAAGCCGAGGTTTGTACCTCCTTCATTGGGGCACTTGAATCACATTGAGCCCCCCCTCCCCTAACAAGAGGAGCGCCTCTCCAAAAGCAGAGGCTGGGGTGATAAAGGGTTGGGTTGCACTCAAGAGCTCGTGAGTCCTCGCTCACGGTCTAATTCGATGAAGCTGTATAGGTCGCAGAACCTACAGCATACACTTTCAGAAAAAATAAAGGAGGCGTCTTATTTCTTCTGAGCGCTTGGGTCGAACGGATCTGCATTCCTACTGCACGTGTTAACATCTTCGCGAAGAACAATATCATGCTCCATGCTGATAATATAATAGCTTTTTTCAGAGCT
The DNA here is from genome assembly GCA_907164705.1 of Parnassius apollo. NCBI lineage: Eukaryota > Metazoa > Arthropoda > Insecta > Lepidoptera > Papilionidae > Parnassius > Parnassius apollo. The sequence continues at coordinate 3,508,378 of CAJQZP010001697.1, forward strand.
GAATTTTCTGTTTCATGAGACGTCGAGTGTAGCTGTAGCACAGATTAGTAAATAGGCTGTAGTTACAGGAAAACTATTCACCTCGAGCAATGATATTATAAGTATCTTTTTCTTATAATATCATTGACCTCGAGTGTTTAGTGTAAACAGGTAGTCTTGACGTACGTAGATATTTTATGATTTATTTCTTTAAATCATCCGCTTTGGATAGATCTCATCCTAACAAGTAAGGCTATTTTATTTCTCTCGTGTGAAATTTATGAAATTGCGAATAAATAAATGCGACCTTGAGTCTTGTCTCTCAATGGGGTGACGACAATCTGGCCTGTCTGTTCTCCTCAAAACGGAGTCCGTTTGATCTGAGTCCTACTTTCAGAGGTACATTTGTGGAGTTTACTGATTACCTCGAGCTTTTTGGCATATAGTTGAGTACTATCCTCAACTTTGGCGCTAACATTGTGTTGAAAGCACAAACTGTTGCCATGAAGCTGGGTATTTTAAGCAAACTGGACAGTCTGCACAGCTTCTAACTTTATATAAAGCTCAAGTTAGAACATGCACGGAGTATTGCAGTCACCTTTGCGATGGCTCAGCAAAATGTAAACTTGCCGCAATCATCTCAGTGCAACGCAGAGCCAAGAGGCTCATTCGCGACAAAAGCTGGTGGAAACTAAGCTTTACAGCTTAGCTCACCGCCGGCAAGTGATTCGTTTGTCGGTGTTCTACAGATTGTACTTTGGATGATGTGGCCATGGGCTTCATAAGCTCATACCGCCATCTTCATTCTCCTATCGGAGTACCAGACGTACTGCAGATTACCATTCATACTTAGTTGATAATCCGATCTTTCACGATGCGCATAACCATGAAGTGAAATGCCCTACCAGCGTCTGTTTTTCCGAGAGCCTTTATCCTGAACCTGAATCTCTTCAAGGTGCGTGTTAACAGAGTTCTCCTGGGCAAACTTGCTTCATCTTAGACCTCAACTTTGATCTGGGGCTAGATGGAGGTCAAGAGTGAGCACATTCATAATAAAAAAAAAACATCTCATGAAGTAAGCAAACTAAACTCAATACGAAAGATAAAACAATCATTCCTAGCTCTTATCTATTTAACACGAGGAAATATTTAACTGAACATCAGAAAGGCTCTATTCCATTGCAATGTCCCTCTTAAAGACAATAGCGAGTTGAAACTCCTAAAACTAATGCAGAAGGCATAGAATACAAACTCAGTAATGGCTGAATGCGTAATATTTAGTTATCATATTATGTAGTTGTATGTTATTTATTTTTTGATGAAAAATTGCAATTAAGTAATTTTGTAATTGTGTACCAAAACCTGGCTTCGGAGGTTGCCTCGAAGGATTTTTTTAAGAGGTGGTACAACAGTGCGGCAGTGTTGTTCACAAGGGTTTCGGAATTTATAACACAAAGCGTATGTTTGGAATACTCAATGGTATTTATTCAAGGAAAGGGTTCGCTTTAGCTAACTGTACGGCGGGTGCGTTACTTTGAATATTTTATTTTACTACAATGATACATTTTTTATTTTATTATTATATATTAATTTCAAACATACCATATTTTCAGCACCCGACAATAATGAACTTTTCCTTTAACTCGAAATATATAAATATGCTGACTACATCATCATCATCATCATCATTGCTGCCCTTTACAAACCCACTGCTGAACATAGATAAAGCAATTTAACAACACATGATCGTGAGCCACCTAGACCCAACGACTGGCTGCATCTCTTACCAGATCATCGGTTCATCTAGCGGAGAGTCATACGAGCCATCCGAGAGAAAACCGTCTGGGTCAAACGTGGGGATTACGGGCAGTGTAAACTTTAGCACTAGTCTTTTACGAGTCCGTGAGGAGGAGAAGATTATCTCTTTTTCAGGTTTAATAATATCAATGACCGTCGAGTCTATTACATACAATTTAAGTAATGTGTGGGTAATGACGTTTCATAGTGACTATGAAGACCGATCTGTGAGCGACGAGCACTTAACCCTATAGAGAAGTAATACATGCGAATTTAAAAGAAAACAATTTTGTCAACTAGTTGCGGCACGGGGGGGAGCTGTGATCGCTGCGAAGTACTCCGAACCATTCCGAAGAGATTCCGAACACGATCGCTAGGGCGTGCATTGTAATGAATTTATGCTTTCTATCGATATTGATCAATTTTTTCGCTTTTTTAATACATACTTTCAGTATCAGTAACTAGCTTTCGACTGTGACTTAAATTTTTCTGTGCAACTAAGAAATGCAATTTTAAATGAACTAACTTTTCAAGCAGTATACTCAGGTAAAATATAAATGCCAACTTAAAAAAACTTTAAAAATTGAAGATTAAATTAAAGGAGTTTAAAATAAACTTTTAGTGATTTGTTGAACTTTAACATAAAATTACTTTAATATAAAAATTAAAATATTTAATATGTGGTAGAGCCATGCTGCAGTTATATTAGTAGTATAGTTGTACCATGAATGGGTCGGCTCGACCGGGGAAGGACCACGCTCTCACAGAATACCAGCATAAAATAGTAGCTTTATACCGCTGTGTTTCGTATGGTGAGTGTAGAGAACCGGAGACTCTTTTTTACTGAAAATGAGGCATTCCATTCCCCATGCGTGACAGACAACGCATCTGCATTTAGATTCGTAATCGAGGATAGATGTAGATGTCTATGGGCCACAGCAACCACTTACCATCATGTGTACTGTGTGCTCGTTTGTTACCCTATCCTATAAAAAAGGCCCCAGAGATACGCAAGATAGTTCGGCTCAAGGTCGAGGCACTACGAGGCAGTACGGAGAGATTGAAAAGAGAATAAAAAAGATTTTCATGGCTATTTATTATATTTATTTTATTAAGTGCTATTATTGATTTTTAAAATGAATTAATTTTGTATATATTTTCCTAACTGCACATTTTCCTTCCAATTTTTGATTTTTAAGTATAAATATCATTCTTGTGTCAATATATTTCTTCATTATACTTTTCGTTAAATCAACAATATGATTGGTTTCTTCGGCGTAAAATTGATGATGTGTATACTCCGGGAATAATTGTTCTTCTGTAAAGCTGCTAAGAGCTTTATGGATCAACAGTTCAGCGGTGATTTTTCTTTTAGAGTCACTATTAATAAAATCTTTCTTGATTACGGACTCGCAACGCCGACATATTTTAACGACCATTTGTGAGGGATAAATTAACCCTCCATTATCTTTGTAGAATATAAGACTTTTTTTATTTTATTTTAATGACACTAAAGCCTTTATACAGGTATTGCATCTGAGGCAAAAACAGCGTAGGTACTGCACTTCTCTTTAGTCGCCGCTTCTTGTTTTTTATCAAAAAACAATGTTTTGAGCACATGACGCTGTATTTGATGGAAACCAATTTTCTCTTTTTGTAACTGAACTTTTGTAAAAAAAACTCTTTTTTGTTGTTTTTCATATTACCATCTTCTGGAAACCTATAGGGAAAAAATCGTACAGTTTAAATAAAATAATACTGTTATCGTACTTATCCAAAGGTCATACAGGAAAAGAATAATTATAATTAATATTATAAAGTGTTACTAAGAGTAGTAAATAATAATCTACTACTCTTAGTAATACTATATATATACCTATATATATATCCAAAACAACGATATCTAAATACAATAATAATTTTGTAGATAATTATCGACAATACGAAATAAATATACCGCACTGCACTAGTCATTAGCGTCACGAGGCTAATTATGATAAGGAGAGATAGATATACATGTTTGCAGTAAATGCAAAAAGGACGGGGAGTGACGCGTGGCGGACACTCCAGTTTAACTTGACCCTCATTGCGTAATAAAAATGTTGAAAATATTTTGGTAAAATAAAGAAATGTACTTACTGATGAAAAGTAATATTGTTTGTTGTTACACTACTTGTTTTACTGTTGTTTCCGCACCATTTAACGGCAAAACAAGACATGGTGCCGTAAATTGATTTTAATTTATATTTTAAATGTAAGCCGTCTCTTCGGTTCTAGTTTTTGGTCGCTACTGGCGGGAGACAAAAGTGTTCCGAAATATATCAGTGACTAATCACGACGAGTTGACAGGTTCGGGTCGCCTTGTATTACGTCTCTATAGGGTTAAGTGCTCGTAGTCTGTGAGCGACAAGAACGTCTAAATCTTTTGCTGGTATGTGACACGACGGATAGAAAATTGTGGTTCTCATGCCGTTTTGCTCTTTTTTTAACAATATTGTCAAACTGTCATGTAGATTTTGTCTCTATATGACGCGCTTTCTACACGCCATTCTGTCCTGCGCCAGCCTCTCTCATTCACCATGCTTATTTTGAATAAGGACAATTGACACTTAACGCAGTTCTTAAAACAGAGCAGTGGTCGTCAAACACTTTTCTTTGCATCCGACACTTGTCACGGAATGTGAAACGACAGATAAATTTACTTTGTCTTAATACTCATTATTTTTTTAAGAAGTACTAAGTATAATATCTTAATATATATAACATTGTATGTTGGAAGAATTCGCACAGTCGAATGTGCCAAGTTTTTTTTCCCGCTTAAAAGTACATTTAACGTATGGCGCAGAGCCAAATCCCTCTACAATTGACCGTTGCTCAAACAAATTTAAGCAAATATTGTAAAAAAGAACGTATTTACAAATTAAAAATTGTTTTTTGTTACGGTGTGTGAGCGATTCGTTAGTTAAAGCACGTTTAATTTATTTAACTTCACTTCAAGCAGTTACGCTAAATCTTGCGATTAGGCAGTCAAATCTATGCTCATTATTCACGCCTTTCAACAACGTTGCGGCTACATTTAATGCTCCGTTAATCTATTCGAAACGAGAGAAAATATTTACTCTTGAGAGGGGTCTTGAGGGAGAGGTGAGTTGTTCATTGGCTTGTTATTAATATTATATTACCGATTATTTCCTGCATGTCTTACTTCCTTAATTTATCTAGTGGAAAAAACCAAGTCTCGCAACTCAGTTCTTCTACCGTAAAAAGTTGTGAAATCCATGTAATTAGCAAGTCGGTTAATATATTCAGTTCCTACTTAAGGGTCCTTCTGTTTTAAGGACGCGTTTACAAAATGGATAGGTATAGAATCGCACTACTACATTGACAAAAGTCACACACACACTAGTGTACGCACGGTTGGCTGTGGGAATCGTAGTCAAATGAAATTATTTTGATAATTTGAAAGATTGAATTTGTTTTTCATTTCTTATACCTACCTCAGAAATATACTTCGATACGAAATATGAATACCTGCTCCAAAGACTGCTTGGCACTGGAAGCCCTCTACTGGTAGTGAGATGTTAGCTCTGGACTTTGAACTGGTTTTGTCAGTTATAATAAGACCTTACCTACCTGCGGACTTGATGGAGTGACCTGAAGGTGTAATTTGGTGATTACAACAATAGGAACTCCTAGACTAGTGGAACTAGGTGTGCCGAGTTTGGGTTCGTTTTGTTGGTTATGATGAGACCTTACCACCGGACTTGATGGAGTGACCTGAAGGTATAGTTCGGTGATTACAAGTGGAACTTCTAGACTTGTAGGACTAGGTGTGCCGAGTTTGGGTTCGTTTTGTTAGTTATGATGAGACCTTACCACCAGACTTGATGGAGTGACCTGAAGGGGTAATTCAGTAACTACTGCTGGAATTTCTGAACCAGTAGAACTAGGTGTGCCGAATTTCACTCCATCAAGTCCGGTGGTAAGGTCTTATCGTAACTAACAAAACGAAACCAAACTCGTCACACCTAGTTCTACTAGTCTAGGAATTCCATTTGTAACCACCTGATTACACCTTCAGGTCACTCAATCAAGTCCGGTGGTAAGGTCTCATCGTAACTAACAAAACGAACCCAAACTCGGCACACCTAGTTCTACAAGTCTAGGAGTTCCACTTGTAATCACTGAACTACACCTTCAGGTCACTCCATCAAGTCCGGAGGTATGGACTCGTCATAACTAACAAAACGAAGCCCAAATTCGGCACACCTAGTTCTACTCGTTCAGAAATTCCAGCAGTAGTTACTGAATTACCCCTTCAGGTCACTCTATCAAGTCCGGTGGTAAGGTCTCATCGTAACTAACAAAACGAACCCAAACTCGGCACACCTAGTTCTACCAGTCTAGGAGTTCCAGTTGCAATCACCGATTTAGACCTTCAGGTCACTCCATCAAGTCCAGAGGTATAGACTCGTCATAACTAACAAAACGGAGCCCAAATTCGTCACCCCTAGTTTTACTCTGCAAGAAGTTCAAATAGCGGTCACGAAAGTACACCTTCAGGTCATGCCATCAAGTCCAGAGGTAAGGTCTCATCATAACCAACAAAACGAGCCCAAACTCGGCACACCTAGTTCCGCTCGTCCACGAGTTGCAGTAGTAGGTAAGTTTATATATCCTACTTATTTTTAGCTAAATAAAAACTGTGAGTATAAAAATAATAATTTTATCACTTGTCAAGTACCTATGTTTCCAATTTGTTTTTTTCTAATATTTTGTGTATGTACAGCGATCTTTTCAGAATGAGCCGCTGCAAACAGGCGATACAGTGTCCACTCACGACGGCGGCCGAGCGCGGACTGTGGTTTCATCGAAATCTTTGTACAATAAATCAAAGCAGGCACCAACAATAAAATAGCCCTTATTGCAATACATTATGATTCATCCATATTACCAAAATATGCGAAAAAATGTGCATCAGTTTTTATTTTTTTTACGACTATTAGTGACATTTTGTTAAAAAATAAACCCAGGGTTTTTTAATTGAATATGTCTGTCATCTTATAGTATTTTTTAAATTTTTTAAATATGTTGATAATAGACCAAAACATTTACCGAAACACAAGCCGGTATCGTTAATTTTGTAGAAAATGGCAACGAAAGTTCGTTTTTACAATATAAAAAACTACTATTTTCAACAAAAGAGTTACAGACATTTGCAGATGAAGAACCAATCTATACATGGTAGTTTTTACTTATATTTGATTTGGTTTAGTTTTGTCACAAAATCTACCGAAAAACACCCTAATTTTGGTTGATTTGCAAACGCGTCCTTAAGTTATTACGTAATTAGCTAACCTAACAACATCTTATAGTGACCATATCAATGTTAAAAATCTTTTATGTTTTAAATATATAGATTGACTTGGCAATTGCACTAAGTAATCTAATTTAGTATTATATGTATTACTTGCGAGATACATTGTGTTTTCATGCGATGGCCAAGTCAATCTATTTTTTATTATTCTGACTGTACCTGTACTACGAGTATAACTGCCGCTAAACGGAAACGAAGTTTAGTACATTAAAACATCTAAAAATTTACCTACTTTTCTACTATGTGTCAGGAAAGACAAGTAAGTATCATATCTTGTAATCTTTTCCATAGAAAATTCTGTTGCCCAGAAGTTAAATTATTCCGAATTAGGTAAATTGCAAGCGCATAAGCCAGAAATCTGGCTATCTAGGCTTTTCATTAAGTTTGTTGTTGGTAGTTCTTTTATCTTTTTTAACACGACTGCAGAATTACAGTTTGAATAAAAGTTGTCAAACAAGATTATTTACTCTTGTTATAAAAAGTACTATGTACAACTAATCACCGCAGCAAGGTAAGCATAGTGACGTTGTCCAGGGCAACAGAGTAGTGCGAGCTGAATGCATAAACTTTGCTTGCCCAGCATTTACACCTGTAGATATTTGATAGGTCTAATACTTTTTAAAACCACGAAAAAGCAACTGCATAGTATAGGAACTCTAAGGTTTTGTATTTAAACGGGCACCACTATGAGATCTCGTACCACCTAAAATTTTGCTCGATGTTGAGTAGGGTGTTTCAAACAGATCAGAGGTCTTCCAACCCTCGATTTACCGCAATCACGATATGCCCACTTTACAGTCGTATCTTAAAGAATTGTCGACATCATAATCCATTGGAGGTAGAAGCAAGTATGAGATGCTGCTCCCCGTCCAGTAGACGTCCGAAAAACGTACTATTGATGATGATGAAATCATTACCCAAAATAGGTTACTCCCTTTTCCCCACTACAAGAGAATCCAGTCCATTAATATTAACAAAAACACACACACACACACACACACACACACACACACACACACACATCACACACACACACACACACACACACACACACACACACACACACACAAACACACACGCACACGCACGCACGCACTCACGCACGCACACACACACACACACGCACACACACACTCACAAACACACACACACATCATCACAAACACGCACACACAAACACCATCCAAACATAGTACAGAACGCTAGGGCACACCGCGCTCGCAAGCGAACGCGAGTTAGCTATTGCGATGAAGTTGCCAACAACATACACTTTTAGGAAAAAAAAATTCTATTTGCATCCGCCACCGCACCAAGCATGACTTGCATCGGAAGGCGAAACGGGAGACAAAGGATGTTGTTGAAAATGGCTTATGAATCAACACACATGAAACCTTTACAATAATTACTAGTTTTTTTTAATAATTTACATTACAATTATTTTATATTATATTGTAGTAGAACGGACACTTCATAATTTTAAAAATATTTTAAAAAGTAATTCACTTCCGCCTTATTCCCCGGTGTTATTGGGTGCGTTTGGCAGAAAAAAGCGCTAGCAAGCGCTTATAAGCGCTAAAATAGTTTTCGGCCAGGACACGATTGCTACTTCAGTAGCGCTGACACAATCCGCCATTTTGCTTATTTAATTTGTTTGTTTTGAAGTAGAGTTTATAAGTTGTTTTGTGCAATATTAGTTTTAAGTAATATATGACATGAATAAACATATACATGCTATTAAAAACTCATGATCATGGTAATTTTTTAATATGAATACTTTACAAACATATATTTAAATTAGGTTAGATTCCCCGGTTAAAACTAACATCGTGTCCTGGAGGAAAATAGCTATTTACAATTTAACAGCGCTTACCGCTTACGATCGCCATTTTGCTTACAAGCGCTTGCAAGCGCTTTTTTCTGCCAAACGCACCCATTATGTTTTAGTTTAAATTAAGGTTTTTAATAGGCAAAGGTATAGTAGATCATACAGCTAAATCTTTGTGACAGCGCACTTAATAAGTGTTTGGTACAGATAAGGGTTAGAAAGCTCAGTATTCTCAGCATTTGATCTACGAATAAGGTTTAAATTATGGTTTTTAATATGCAAAGGTATAGTAGATCATACAGCTAAATCTTTGTGACAGCGCACTTAATAATTGTTTGGTACAGATATGGGTTAGAAAGCTCAGTATTCTCAGCCATTGATCTACGAATAAGGTTTGTAGTTACAAACAGAATAAAGCGATTGAAAGCGCTGTGTGAAACGAGCAACATCGACACTGACAGTCGATGAATTGACAGATGGCAACATTTAACATTTGACAGTAATGCCACTCACACGCATTCTGTGTAATTCGATTGTATTTTCTTAGTATTCTTTTTGTGTTTAGCTTTGCAACGCTTGTCTATATTAAACTCTTACATAAAGACTTGACTGTATGAGCTACAATACCTTTGCCCAAAAAATGTAAATTATAAAAAAAACGAGTAATTATTGCAAAGGTTTCATGGGTGTTGATTCATAGGCCATTTTTTACAGTGTGTAATTGACCGCTTTTGACCTAATTACAACCTCAAGATCTGAAAGTTTTTTGACTTTTTTTAAATTCTCAGAAGTATCCGTAGTTTGAATTTACTTTCAATCGAATATATACACTGTTTAAAACACAAAAAGTGAATTCAACTCCTTGTTGATTCTTAGGCCAACAATGTATGGTCGCCGAACAATGCCCTTTACTTTGTCTTAATACTTAACATTTTTTAATACGTAGTAAGTGTAATATCCTTATATGTGTACATTGTACGTCGGGAGAATTCACGCAGTCGAATGTGCCAGTTTTTCTTTTGCTTAAAAGTACATTTAACGAATGGCCGGAGCCAAATTACTCTACAATCGGCCGTTGCTCACAAATCTTATGCAAATATTGTAAAATAGTTGTTATTACAAAAGTAAGAAATGTTTTCTATTACAGTGTGTTTCACGTACGCGAGTAACCGGGGTTAGATCACCGCCGGCACCAATGTAATTATTATTTGCAACTTCAAGTGCTGATTTACTACGTGCTCGGTGGTGAAGGAAATCATCGTGAGTAAACCTGCATATCTGAGAAAAAAAATTCGAAGATATGATTTGAAGTTCCCCAACACGGCAGCGAACATTTCATTGCCCTAAAACCCTCTCAGAGAGAGAGAGAGAGAGAGAGAGAGGAAACGTATGTATGCCGAACAGTGAAACGTATATAGGCTGTTACTTTACTTTTACGTTTTACAGTCTGTGTACTATTCGTCCTACCCATTATGTCTCTCTTTTTCTTTATCCGCAGATAAAAGTCCACCGCTGGATATAGGCTGGAACAGAATGGTGATACTTATGCTCCGTTGAAAGGAATCACGTTCTCTGTGGAGGGGATTTCATTTGCCTTTTCAAACCCCGACAAAAACAGAGGTGTGTTATAAATTTATAGTGTATCTGAGGCATCACAGCTACTCAATGGATTAACCGATTTTGATTAAAATTTTTTCGTTTAAAAGATGTCTTAATCAAGAGTTTTCTAAGCTATGTTTCAATTAAATCTGCTCAGCCGTTTGAAGTTAAGCAAACGGTGTGTGTGTGTGTGTGTGTGTGTGTGTGTGTGTGTGTGTGTGTGTGTGTGTGTGTGTGTGTGTGTGTGTGTCGTGTGTTATTCAAATGAGTGCATGAACGAATGATTAAGTACTTATTGCATTTTTAAAATGAAAAAAAGATAAAAGAAAGCGAAATTTTTTTTCGCATACGCCTTTATCCCAGTAATCCTTAAAATTTAAATACAAACGATATCGGTGAAAGTAAATTAAATTAATTTATTTCATTTGAAGCAGTTAAGCCAAACACTTATGGTCATGAGTAGGTGGGGGGGGGGGAGTATATGATCAGGAAATACAAAATATCGTTGGGAGAAAAAAAAAAAAATGAAAATACTTAAACAGTAGCACCTTTAAAATAATTTAGCAGTGGTTCTCACACTAACACCTTATCAGAGCCATATACAATATAAAAAAAACATCACCCTCACACACAAAATACACAACACAACCAACCTACATAAACCATAACGAATATAAAATACAGTACTAAAACTCTATATAATATTCTATGTACGGTACTACCATAACAAGGCCAGAAAACTACCACCACCGAAATATTAACATAATTATGGTACCAATGGTTCTATAACGACACTCAGATAGATTAATAAGCCTAAAGTTTGACAAAAATATTTCTGGTCAGGGTCACAGATTCGATTTTAGTTGTATTTAAAAATTAAGTCCTACTTTCATAGAGTCTACCCATGAATATTTAATCATTATTGTCGTCATAGATTAGAACCTCATAGCGAGTATATTTTACCATATTTGCCACGCTTGGCAGGCGGGTAGGCAATCAACGTTTTTTTATCGTTCTGAATTGTTATCAGGAAGACGCTGCTGTGCGTGTCTTATTTTATTTTCCTCTACCGCCTCTTATACGGCATATTGAAATAAAATTGAAGTATCTCTTGGTAATGTCAAAATAACCTCTTTTTACTAAATGCGTGTGAATGTATATACGATAGTTATAACAAAAAAAAAAAATTTTAAAAAAATTGTCGTTCTGTGTGTCTGGTGTCTCTTTCTATCTGTTTGTTCCGGCTAATCTTCGAAATGGCTAAACCGATTTTGACGGCATTTTTATTGGTAGATAGCTAATGTTATAAGGAGTAAATTAGACTTTTATTTTAGGAAAACAATTCAGCTTCCACGCAATAAATCAAAACCCACGAAATCCACCTGTCATAACTTCCACGCGGGTGAAGTCGCGGGAAACAGCTAGTAGTATATAACTGAATACATGTAACATAATGTTATACATAATATGTACACATAAAAATGCATATGTAAATATATAACTAATGTAATGTCCCACAGATTGAGTCAATTTTTTTGTGCACGCATTTTATGTTGTTTTTATGACAGTTGTGGCGTCAAGAATACTATAATATGTGTGACTTCAATGGGTAAGTTAATCGTTATTTAAATACATTTGATTTACTATTTAACACGAACGAACGTTAATTTGCTCATATTTTACTCTTATTCGAAAATTATTTAGCTCACTTTTTAACTTCCTAATGAAATAAGTTTTAATTAATCACGGTGGTTCAGCATTCGCCCGCGTAGAGAGGACTTTTTGTCGTTATATTTTATACGACGTCAAGCTATAATGTTTCCTGGAATAACAACTATTTTCATTGCAGTGAAATTAAACTGTGCCATATTTTATAAACTAAAATATTTTATCACAAGAGTTGGCCACCATGTGTTCGCTTGCCACCCGCCCTATTGTCTATAGTTTAAAATCAAAGTGAAATTCAAAACTTTTTATTTTAGGCCTGTATGTAGCTCGAAAACGTCCAAATCTACAGAGGTTCAAAATTAAAGACCTCAGAGAAGAGTCGGCAAGAAAGTCTAGAGTTTTTTTTAAATGCCATGTTATAAAATTCTTTTATAACTTATAATATAATTTATACAACGTCAAAAGTTATTTATAAATTTTCTAAATGTCAGGATACAATATATCAGCCGGGTGATTTGAAAGTGCAGCAACACAATAATTGTCCTCAATGTCTATTTTATATTTATATATAATTATACAAGTTATATAAGATGATGCTGTGACCAAGATTAAGAAAGGAATGCGTTGGTGGTTTGGTCATGTAGAAAGAATGAATGAGGAAAGAGTGACAAAGCAAATTTATGTTGCAAAAGTGAATGAAAGAGTCGGAAAGGGACGTCCTAGGCGAAAGTTTATCGACTAAATTGACAATATATTGAAAATGGGCCAAATTAGGAGTACATTTAACCATCGAGCATGTATGCGTAGGTATATGAATGTGGAGGGGGCGAGAGAGGTGTGTCAGGGTCGTGCCAAATGGAAGTCTGTAGTCTCTGCCAACCCCTCTGTGGGTGACACCCGTAAGTGTTTATGTGTGTTATGTTGATGTTTGTAGTAATGTAAGATGTAATCACGTCGGGGTCACCAGTGTAGTAATGTAAGATGTAATGTTCGTATAACTATTAGGTAATTCAAATAATGTTCACAGATTCCGAATAATTTAGTTTATTACGATCAATATACACACACAATTATTAAAATAAGAAGGAGAAAAGAACGATAGTAAATTAATACGGTATTATAATATTAATAGTTCAATAATAAAATTAACTTATGGGATAACAGTCTTTCACTACTTATATTTACGGATCAAATTTGTATGTTAACAATCTAGCGACGGAGCAAGGAGCGACCTGCGCTTTTACAAGTATAAAGGTCTCGTTGCTAACTGGCGCGTCTTCTAAACTATGCACCGCGGCTGGTCGACCGGGGAACCGGTTCTACGCGAGTGCCTTCCACGTACGGGACTTGATAATATAAAATACTAATATAAGTGATAATAAATAAGTATGCAGTGCGTAGTAAATAAAATATATACCTACATGAATACTATAGATTGTATATGATAAACTTAACTGTATAGAGAGTTATTTATATACATATGTAAATGGCTATTTAAAATGTGTGTGTAAATAAATAGATACACCACATGTTTATATAATATTGTGGAAGTAAATTATTACGTCGTTTAAGAGTCGCAACCAAAATCCCTCTGCTAGTCTTATTAGTTGAAGAATTAGTATGACGCATCTTCCTGATAACAACTCAAATAATTAAAAAAAAGTGCGGTTGGCAACCCACTTGCCAAGCGTATCGAATATGGCAAATCCCTCACAAGCTGTAATCCGTGGAGGAGGACTTTGTTCAGCAGTGAACTTTTATAGGTCGTATTGGGAATGGGAGCAAGGGAACAAATGAGGGGGAACTGTAGAGCTTCTTCGTTGAGGATATCCGCAATAGAATCAGAATAACCGACTTAGCCCAACGGATTAGTAAGATAAAGTGCCAACGGGCTGACCATATACATTGAAAAACGGGTAACCGATAAGGAAAAAAGGTTCTCGAGTAGTAGCTTCGTATCTTTATACGAAGTGTAGGGCGTCCCCTCACTAGATGGAGTCACGACCTGGTAAGACATGTAGTCAGTACAGGAAGTCCCTGGACGTAGGTGGCTTGGGTGTTTGGGACCGTGCTTTGTGGCTTCCTTGGGGGAGGCCTTTTTTCAGCAGTGGACTTGTGAAAGGATATAATGATGGTAGTGATGACGTGGAGCTTATTTACCATTTTTAATGACGTTTGATATGAAACTTTATCACGTATAGAGATAAAAAAATTATCCCCACGCTGGAATATTCTCCTTTATCGTAGAGGTGTTCCACATACATAAACTGTTCACAGACAAACATCCAGATCCAGTTCCATGTAGGAATTTCGATTCGAAGATGTAAAATCTATCGGCTTTTTCCTCACCAACCCAGTCAATAAAGCGCAATCGTAATTAAATTGTAATATGTTGAGAAACCTTTCCGATTCATAAGGGGTTTTAGATGGCGTGATATGATGCTGTTCGTATAATATTTTTCTGAGAGTAATTAAGGTAAAGTACTCTACAAAAATAAAACAACAATGTAATTCACTAGGGAAATTAACATTGCAATACATGCGGCTCCAATAATAATAATAGCACCACACATTAACAGATACCGTCGTTGACAACGGTTCCCAGGTTTTAAAAATTTGCTGAATTTTAAGCAAATTATAGTAAGAAAAATATATCTTAAATAACAGTAATATGTTTATTTCCATTGATAATGATATGTTATCATAGATTTGCTAATTTTATCGCGATACCTATGTGATCTTTTTGCATCAGTCATGGTGTATTCTGTATAAAAACAGGCTTAAATCAGATGGAAAATATGCTAGTCCGACTAATGACAGCCCTATGCTGTGAATAATTGTTGTTTATTTATCTTGATCCTAAACCAGCACTACTTTTAATGAAATGAAGTGTGTTATTTTTGACATCCCGCTATGAAAATCAATTATTTTCAAAAAATCGGGATGCGATTGTTTTCGCCCCGGGTTTTAAAAGTAGAGTTTTCATCAGATCAAAATGTTTCGAGGTAATGTAGCTATTTTGGCTATTTGTGTAGATGTAAATCTCGAAAAGTGTTTTTTCAAATTTTTAAATGTTTTTATTAATCTTAAAAAATGCGTCGATTGCCGCAAACCGCATCAAAATAAGAAAAGCTCGAAGGGCTCAAAAACGTCGTAACAGGTGAAATTTGAAGCGCTTTGCATTTGAAATTAGCGGGAAGTTACAGAGATGGCTCGTAGGATCAACCGTATTTTTTCTTATATGTGTATTATAAAATCAAGAAGATAAAGCTATCATAAAATATTTTTATTACTGCAATTTATACTTTAATAGCCGCTTGTAATTTATTACGTTGCAATAAATCCGATGTGTGTTGGTCTCTTCTTATTTTTATTTGCGTTTTCTGTAATATCACATCGATTCCTTGTGTTCCGTGGTTTTTTTACTAAAGTTATGACATAGAGATATGATAAGTGGCTTCAACATCCATCTTTGCTACTTGCAATATGTTATGAACCGTGTAGATGATTTGAGTTAAATGAAAGTATGTGAGTGTTTTTATTTTATTAGTACCATATGAATCTGTGTGTGTATAAAACAGGAAAGTAGCTTACAGTTTGATTATAACAAAACCCTGTTTGTTACTTTAACCGATTTTAAAAGAGTACAAGTATTTGTTTCGGGTCTGGATGTTTGCCCTCGTGCAATTTATGTATGTATACTGCCTCTACGATAAGGGAGAATGTCGTAGTGTGAGTTTAAAAAAAATTAATATTTTATTCGATTGTTCAAGCATAACTTCATTGTTTATGAACCGATTTAATGGTTATTATTTTATTTTTATATCTTTTATTATATATTTTATTATAATGGTTATACTCCAAGGGTACTCTCCTATAAATCTTTAAAAACTCCAAAAATCATCATGAATGGAAACTACCAGTTGCCAAAACTGACATTAAAATATGTAACTTAGGGGAATATCAAAGCATTCTGTCTGAACCATTGTCAAATGCTGCTCAAATGGTATATAATTTCGTTAATATTTTGTGTAAATAATTTAACAAGTTGTAGTGTGTTACTTATTTATAAGGTACAATGGGACCTACATATTAAAAATAACGTAAGTCTCTAAATTAAGAAAGAATAAAAAAAACTTTAAAAACTCACCCCTAAGGATGGAAAACTGAAGTTTATTATGTAACTATTTAGACGATAGTCTAGTTGTTAGCTTGAGCTTGTGACATTCCTTAGTCCTGACAACATACCTTTAGTAAGGGTGAAATTATTTGATACAAATTACTCTTAACACCGACTTCAGATGACGTTATGTGCAAATTATTTTATTATTTTGAAGTTTATATTTAGACTTTCAAATAAATTATAAAAAGAATAAAATAATTTGAATGGTACTACACTATGGTAAGCGGTTACTACACTAAAGAAAAGCCGAATTTATCAACGCATCGATATGTTGTTAGCCCTAATAATCTTATAGTCTTGTAGTCTGTATTACTCTCTATTTTAGACTTGAATCTGCTTATAGTCGAACACAGTACAATTTATCATCTATTTTCTTCATTAGCGTCCACCACTAAATTAATTTGTATTCAAGCACTAGATTATATAAAATAAAAAATTTGGAAAGGCCAGTGCACAGTATTTAAGGTGCGTACCGTAACTTTTAATTGTATGTTGTTAATGGTTAATGTTAAGTTCGATTATGCCATTGTGTTTCAAATGCTGATGGAAACGTTTTCAAATTTAATTTATATCGCGAGATAAAAACAGAGATGAATGCGACAAATTAAACGGTAACTCCATAATGACACTCAACACTTGTATTTCATTTTAACTTTTCTAATTTTAGCACGGGACTCCATTTCCAAACTGTTATTGTGTGAGTTATTATAATTATATTCCAAAAAATGACTCGAGGTGTTATTTTATTTTTATAAACGTCGTCTTCACACCAGGAATTTTGCCAGTACGTACATAAAGTGACATGGATACTCAGATGAAGTAAAAAAAAGGTAGATACAGCGCGGCCTTTGTTATTGGTGAAGCCAAAAAACTCCGCTCCTTTATGTAAGTACACGCGTTCACGCACACACATGCATCAAACTACGCTAATTTTCGCTCAGTAGGGTAGGGAGGGGGAATAGCGCTCACTGGGTAATGGCGCTCACCTCTATATCTCTGTCAAAATGAAACGTAGCAACACGCCACGTCGCGTGAAGCGCGGGGGGAGGGGGGCCTCTAACAGACAGCGATACAAACGGACAATCAGCTCGCGTCATACGACCGTGAAGTGCGTTTCTTCGTTTACGGCCGCGCTGATCTAATTTTTGGTTAGGTATTTTTTGTCGGTAAGTCCAAAACTTTAATGCTTATTTAATTATTAATTTTACTTTTCTGACAATAAAACTATTCTATTTTGTGATAATGCAATCAATTTTCAACAATTGTGTAGGATTTTTTTTAAATTTCAAATTAATTACAAAACGACCGTTTGGGGTTATACCGCTCATCTGAGCGCCATTACCCCTTAGTGACCTATTTTTTTTATTGTTTTAGATATGCCAAGAAATCGTCAAAGGACCACCGCTAAAGCGACTTGGACAGAAGAAAACCTTCAATCTGCTAAAACTGCGATTGAAGGAGGTTTGTCCAAAAGAAAAGCCGCAAAACAATATAACATACCATTTACTACTTTGAGAGATCGACTAAAAAATGAAAACATGAGCAACCCAAGACTAGGACGCAAGCCTGTTTTCACCCAACAGCAAGAATCTGAAATTGCTGAACAAGTTAAGATGCTGGGTTCGCTATACTATGGACTCAATGTCGCAGATTTGCGTAAACTTGTTTATAAATATGCTGAGCTCAACAATATTAAAAACAATTTTGATCAAAGCAGCAAAACAGCTGGATTGGATTGGGTACACGCCTTTATGAGACGCAATCCTTCAGTTTCTATACGCAAAGCTGAAGCGACAAGCTTAAATAGAATTTCTGCCTTCAACAAAGAAGAAGTAACACATTTCTATGATAAGCTTGGGGACTTAATGGAAAAACATAAGTTTATTCCAAACAACATTTACAATGCTGACGAAACTGGTATCACCACGGTAACAGACCCAGGAAAAGTGCTTGCCGAAAAAGGACAAAGAAGAGTCGGATCTGTTACAAGCGGCGAACGAGGAAGCAACATAACAGTTATGTGTGTGATGAGTGCAGCCGGAAACTTTATACCGCCTATGTTTATTTTTGCCAGACAGAGAATGACGCCTTTATTAGAAAAAGATGGACCAGCTGGTGCATTATACACCAACTCTAAAAATGGCTGGATAAACGAAGATTTATTTGTCACTTGGCTCAAACATTTCGCAGCATTTGCTAAGCCTACCCATGAATCACCCGTGTTGTTAATTCTGGACAATCACAGCAGTCACATTTCCCTTCAAGCTTTTAATTTTTGCAAAGAAAACCACATCACAATGCTTTCCATTCCACCACACAGTTCTCACAGAACACAGCCGCTGGATGTGTCTTTTTATGGGTCGCTGAAAGCCACTTATAGGCATGAATGCAACAGGTACATGAAGACACATTTAATGTCTAAAATAACTCCTTACGATGTTGTAGGTCTTTTCAATAAAGCATATGTACAAGTTGCGAATATAAGTAAAGCAGAATCTGGATTTCGAGCCACGGGAATTTACCCATTGGACCCAAATATTTTCACTGATCAAGATTTTCTGGCAGCGTCGCTGATGGCACAAGAATCGGTACAAATCGCTGAAAATCAAGACCCAAATGTCAAGAATTTTGAAAATGCGCAGTCTAATGGTATGGCCATAACTTCAGGACATATATCTCCTTTGGCAGGACCATCAAATAAGGATCAATGCTCTGAATCTGTTTTGGCAGTTGCTTGTAACCAAGAACTTGTTGATGAGCAAAGAACTCTCATATCTTTTGCTGCTATAGCTACGACACCAACTATTGCACCATCTTCTAAGCCAGGTCAAAGAAAGCGAAAACAACATGCTACCATATTAACTGCGACTCCTATGAAAATTATTTTAGAGGATAAAGAAAAGAAAAAAATAGCGAAACTCAATAAGACTGGAAAAGATGATAAATCAAGACTAAAACAAGTTGTTAAAGAAAAGAAGAACAAACATATGAAACAAAAATCTTACAAGAGAAAAATTTTACAAGAAAGTTCTTCAGAGAGTGAAGATGAAGAGCACCTTTGTGACGATGACAGTAATGACGAAATTAATGTGGATGATGAAAATTATAACAAATGTATTTTTTGCGAAGAATTTGGAAAAAATAACGAGTTGTGGTATCGCTGCACTATCTGCGGACTGTGGGCTCATGCTATATGTTCAGGGTGGGATTCGCCAGATGGATACATCTGTGATTTATGTGTCCAAAAATAAAATATTTCTATTTCTAATTTGTCTTACCTCTAATAATAATTATTATTTTATATTACATTATAATAATTGAAGTTGATTTGACATCTAAGACTTTACTATATTTGTTAAATTGAAAAAGGCTAATCTTACGTACAAATGGGGATGATTGATGCTAATTTGTGATTGTAGACTACACTTTTATTGTATAAGGTTGATCTCATTAATATTTCTTTAATTAAAATGTATCTCACATGTTGTATTCCAAAAAATATGTTTGAGCGTCATTACCCCGTACCCTGAGCGGCATTACCCAAAGTCTGGGGCAATGCCGCTCAAACATGTTTTTTTACTAATGTTTTCCTACTACTAGCAGGTGAAAGATACATGCTTTTGTTGTTAAATTGTTGATTACTCAATAATTAAAGACTTTGTTACTTTTCTTCATTTTGATTTGTAATAAATAATTTAAAAAATACACCATGTTTTCCTTAAGTGAACGCCATTCCCCCCTCCCTACCCTACTTCCCGTTCCCGGGGCGTCGTGCAGTACATTTGCCTACAAAATGCCATCCTGTGTAGTTAAATGGTGCAAAAACAATACTAAAGTGAACGAAAAGTCTGAAACAATATCGTTTCACTCGTAAACACTCATTTAACTATATTTTAATTTGTTATTCCAACACAATTTTGAAGGTTATTCGAAGCACGAATGTCAATGTTTCGAGATTACGTAACGGAAGAATGTTGCCAGTATTTTTTATTTCTAATGGTCCAAGATTTGGGTAATTAATTTTAGGCTAAGTTATAAAAATATATGTAGTCAGCATATTTTTTTAATTTGTTGTACGTGGTAGAGCCATGCTGCAGTTATATTAGATGTATAGTTGTAGCACGAATGTGTCGGCTCGACCGGGGAAGGACCACGCTCTCACAGAATACCAGCGTGAAATAGTAGCTTAATGCTGCTGTATTTCGTATGGTGAGTACAGAGAACTGGAGACCCATTTTACTGGAAACGAGGCATTCCATCTTAGTCCTCACGAGTGACAACGCATCTGCATTTTGATTCGTAATCGAGGATAAATGTAGATGTCTATGGGCCACAGCAACCACTTACCATCAGGTGGACTGTGTGCTCGTTTGTAACCCTATCCTATAAAAAAAATTATGTTACATCAAATTGAATTCAAGGCAAATATGTAATTTTTTAAGTCGCTGGCGTTTCTGTTTTAATTGTTGAGTACTTACAACCTATTTTGCTATCAAAAAGTATTTATGATTTTAGGCTACCAACGAATATTTTAATAAGACATGAATTTTTTACGTGGTAGAGCCATGCTGCAGTTATAATATTAGTATGTATAATAGAAGTATGGTTATAGCACGACCAGCGTAAAATAGTAGCTTAATGCTGCTGTTTCGTATGATAAGTGTAGAGAACCGGAGGAATCTTTACCGGAAACGAGGCATTCCATATTAGTTCTCACGGGTGACAACGCATCTGCATTTTGATTCGCAATCGAGGATATATTATGTAGATGTCTATGGGCTACAGCAACTACTTACCATCAGGTAGACTGTATGCTCGTTTGTCACTCTATCCTATAAACAAATGAAGGGTAGCTGCTATAAGACTGAGCTGAAATGAACCAAAATGGCAGCCATCCTCTTGACTTGACAGTGATAGAGCCACGCAGCGTCTATTTATGTCGCATGGATGGGCCAGCTTGAACCGAGGTAGAATACCTGCCTCACCTCATAGCTCATAGAATACCTGCGTGAAGTAGAGGTTTACCTCTGCGTTTCACCTTATCATCGTAGCGGAATCAAATAAAAACTAACCCAAAAGGGTACCCCCACTCCTGGTGACGGAGCATCCCTCGCTGAGCATCCACGACCAAACTACTTTACTCTTCCTGACCGTGGATGCTTAGGCTGCTCCGCGTATTATGAGGGAGGGGAGGGGGGGGGGGAAGGAATTCTGCTTGCGACTAAAACTGTTAGGGGCAAGCGGAGCAATAAGAATAAAGCGACTCCTGTCACGTTGTCAGTGAATTTTTGCAAAATGAGGACACTTAATTCTAATCTTAATGCTATCCACTAAGACCCGGAGACGGCGAAGCCGTCCTTGCTCTTTTTAACCGAGACTCAGGTGTCCTCTCCGGCTGATACTTCATATCTCTCCTACCCGGGGTACAAATTAGAACACTCCTTTGTGCCCCCGGCTGTAGTTTGTTCTATTTTGCATTTACTGAAATATACCTTTTTTATCATTTAGAAAAGTATATTTTTTATTTCCATGGAAATTTATTTTTTATTCCAAATAGTTCTTTTTAGTATTAAGTTATTTTTAATAATAAACATGTTTTACATTACATATGTTGTATATTCTATCGATGCATACATGCTCACTGGACAATCTATTATATATATATATATATATATATATATATATATATATATATATATATATATATATATATATATATATATATTTCCAAACATGACTACTATGCCTGTCAAATGCGGTAATAATTATAAGAATGTGTAAAATAGCAATATTGTTATATAATATAGCATTGAATAAATACGAATTATATTGTTCTCGTCCCTTCGCTAAAAATATATTTATTGAACAGATGTTATATTTTGATATTCATTAAAACTTGGAAAAGGACACACTGACTAAATAAATTTTGACTTTAACTTTGATTTAAATACATTTTTCTTAGTATAGCTACAATTTAAAAGATCTGTAGCTTTTAAATCTACAGTGGATCTATTTTATAATAATTCATAATATTTTGGCGGTAAACTTCAGTTCACTACATATTGATACGGCGATTTCTGTATGGCAACGTAATATTTTAATGGGCTTCTTAGTGAATCTCGCAGTGATGCTATTAGTTACGATAATGGTCGCATTTGTCACTGGATACGATTATATATGTAGTAAGCGATGCCATTATATTAAGTTGTATACTTTACATATTGATATAAAAATAATAGTTATGTCTTTTTATTTCAGAAATAATATGTATATTGGTTAGGAACAAAATAAAATTATGTCATTCCGTAGGGAAATATTATGGTCACTGCCTTTACTTCAAAACAAAGTGTAACCGTGTATGTTTTGGATAATTTAAAGAGATAAAATAGCTCTTGATAAAAAGTCAAAAACTTTTTTAGAAGGTTTTTTTTAAACTTTTGAGTGGAATGTTACAATTTCAACGTCGTCTTAACAGTTACAATAAAATTTGATTTCATCTCCGTATTTAGCACCCATAGATGTGAAATAATAATCCTAAATTTTTATTGACCCATTCCTAAAATGGAACCTATTTATTAAGAATCATCATAATCAGTTCAAAAATAACAAAGATATCGCGCAAGCAAATACATGCAATCGACCTTTAAACCTAAAAGTAGAGCTAAAGAACGAAGTTCAGCAAACTATAGAGCGAAAACCTCCTTTTTGCTAATGATTTTGGTCATTAGGACTAGTCTTTTAGTTGAAAAGTTGGCCGTTTTATAAAAGTGGTTAAGCTCTGTATGTCTCGGATATTATCTGGTTATTTACCGTCCTCGTCTACATTCATTAATTTATTACTGCCTATAAGAGTCTACTGCTGAATATTGACCTCCCCGTAGATCACAATTCACATATATATATTTCCATAATTGACAAGCTTGGTAAGCGGTTGGCAATCAGAGTTTCTGTTATCCTTTTTTGTCAGGAAGACAAGAGAATGATTTGGGATTGTGAATATTTTTACATCGACACTACACAGTAAAGTTATATCTACGAACCGATAACTTTTCACTATATACGGGCCAGTGTATGCCAATATTATCAATAGCCGTGATGCTATTGATAATATTGGCATTATTTGGATTAATCTTAAGTCCATAGACGTGATAATAAACCCGTATCTTCTTTTGTTTTAAGTTGGTGTTACATAAAATTGGATTTTCATCTATAGCCAACGTTTTTTTTTTCACAAAAACAACAGATTCATCTTGAGTACAAAAAAAATATACACTTTTTCGACTATAGAAACGGTCTGCTTTCAAGGTTAAATCAATTTCCAAGCAGTTACATTATCTTACAAAGTTTTTGGCCTAGCGCCAAATGTATTTTATTGTTACAATATTGTCGTTATACGACTTTAGTATAATATAGGTACTACATACATACTCTTCGGCAAATTGTACAGAAAAGCCGAAGAGTACAATCTGCCACTACTGGAACTGATACGTGATCCTACATGACTGGCCATATAAGGAAGCTCAATGTCGCTTATCGTGCTATGGTGAGGGCTATGCTTGGATTTCTATGCGTGATAGATTTAGAAATGAGCATATCTTCGGTGAAACCAGAATAACTGACGTAGCCTATCAGATTAGTTAGCTAAACTGACGATGGGCCAGCCATATAGCTCGAAGAACCGACAAACGATATGGAAGAAATGTTCTGTTATCATTTCCCTGCTCGAGGAGCATCTTCGTATCGGTAAGCGATGTTTAGGGAAGCGCTCCACTAAATGTAGTGACGACCTGGTAAGAGGTAAAAGTGTGAAAAGTCGGTGGATACTGGTGGCTTAGCCTTCTTTAGTTAGACCATGCTTTGTGGCATTTTTATGGGAAACCTATTTTCAGCGTGGACTTGTAAAAGGTTGATATTGTTGCATGAATAAGTCAACTAGCGCCATCTAGTGTCAGGAACGAGAGCGAGGGGAGCATTGAGAAAATGACATCACAAATCACTCAACCGACAGCGCCTAGTCGAAACTCGAACGCTCGGTACCTTGCGCGTGTTTACTTGAACATTCTGGATATTACTTTGCTAATTTAAATATATAGGCGCTGCAAGATGCGATGGGAGTAGAGTTGAACTCGGCGACACAAGCGAAGCTTCGGAGCGGAATTAAATGAATTAGTGTGTTTAATTATTAGTGTTTTTAGTTTTAATTTGTGTAAAGTAAATTAAAGTGTTAATTTAGGTAATTTTATTGGCAATTTTTATTGTTACGAACCTCAAGCTCGTAACAATTGGTGTCAGAAGTGGGATAAAATCATGCCGATTTTACCTAAGGAGGAAACGGAGGGTGTCCGTACCCGAAATCAACGCCAGCAGGAGACGGACCAAAGAAGATTTGGTGGTGCAACGCCGCAGACGTCGGAGGGCCAGCCGCCGGCTGCAGGCCCGTCAGTAGCTCCTACATCTGCAGCACCCGATTTAGGTGCTCTGATGGTGATGCTTCAGGAACAGGCTCGCCGACAGGAGGAACAGGCCCGCCGATAGGAAGAGCAGATGCTCCTCGTGAAGGACATTCACGCTAACTTCGGGAAAGAGATTAGGGAGGTGAAGGATAGAGTTGCTCAACATGAAAACCGCCTGTCGGAAGCTGAAACCCAAATCAAGGAAGCTAAAACCCAAATCGACCAAGTAAACAATCGGGTTGATTACGTGATGGCTGACGTGAAGAAAACGCTGGATGACCACAAACTGGGGGATGGAACTACAGCTCCCGTAGTAGCTACTACACCTTCGCTACGTGGGTTCAAGGTGCCACCATTCGACGCGACTTCTTCCTGGTCAGCCTACAAAATCCAGTTCGAGGCTGTTATGAAGGCGAACGGCTGGAATAAAAGTCAGGCCATGACTGCTCTCACACTAGGCCTGCGCGACCAGGCCTTAACCGTTCTGGAAGCTCTCGGTGAGGAAGTGACTTATGAGCAACTCCTTGAGGCATTGGAGGCGAGATATGGCGACGCTCACCTGGAACATGTCTTTCGTGCGCAGCTTAAAGATCGCGTGCAGCGCATCAACGAAAACCTGCAGCAGTGGTCTCTAGAGGTGGAGAAGCTGGTGCGGAAAGCATACCGGTCTGTACCTGCGCTCATTGAAGGGAACCTGGTGCAGACATTCATCGACGGCATCCGCGACCTGGAAGTCAGAGCTGCTGTGAGGCTCGGGCACCACGAGACGCTTAAGAACGCCTTGGCCCATGCACTGGAAGTGGAAGCCGTGCGGCAGGATCATCGTTCCCATCGCGTCAGGGAGGTTGCGGCAGCTACAGTTCGCGACCGCAACAAAGGATACAGCCCTAGGTGCTATGGCTGTGGGGAAAAAGGCCATCTTCGAATCAGCTGCCCTAAGCGAACCGTGGAAAGGAAGTTGATCGATCTCGAGAGGGTAGTGCAGCTAACGACCCTGCCTGGCGGCGACAGGATCATCGTTCACCTCACGCTAGGGAGGTTACAGCAGTTACGGTTCGCGACCACAATAAAAGATACAGCCCTAGGTGCTATGGCTGTGGGGGAAAGGGGCCATCTTCGGTCCAGCTGCCCTGAGCACACCCCACGAAGGGAAGGTGAACGGTCTCAGAAAGGAAGTGCGGCTAACAGCACCGCCCAGCAGCAGCAGGAATACGACTTTACTATCAGACACTGCAGCGGGAAATCTCACGGCAACGCAGATGCATTGTCAAGAAGACCTTGTCCTGAAGATTGCAACCATTGTAGTAGGCAAGAGAGTAAGGAGGTGGTATCCGTGAGGATGCTCAGGGCAGACCACCTCAGCAACGGGTGGAAGGACAACCTACGACATGCACAGCAGGAAGATCCGGACATCAAGCCGATTCTGGGATGGATGAAGGCCCGTGCTACCAAGCCTAAGTGGAGGGACGTCTCAGCGATGAGTTCAACCACGAAAAGCTATTGGGCCCAATGGGACAGCTTGCTGATTCAGGATGGATTCCTGTGCCGTAAATGGGAAAATGTTCGGGGAGACAGCTGTCATTTGCAAATGGTTGTCCCTAAAGCTAAAGTACCGGATGTTCTACAGCTGTACCATAATGATTGTTCAGGAGGCCATCTGAGAGTTAAACGAACTCTACTGAAGATCCGAGAACGGTTTTACTGGGTCCACTGTCGAAACGATGTCGAGGACTGGTGTCGCAAATGTACAAGTTGTGCGGCTGTAAAGGGACCTCAGACTCGTAGTAGAGGTGCATTGAAGTTGTACAATGTTGGTGCACCATGGGAGAGAATAGCCATTGACGTGGCGGGGCCGTTTCCGGAGAGTGAAAGCGGTAACAAGTATTTCATGGTTGTGATGGATTACTTCACTAAGTGGCCAGAAGTCTTCGCCATTCCAAATCAAGAAGCTTCAACAGTTGCAGATAAACTAGTTCATGAAGTCTTCTGTCGTTTTGGAGTACCTTTAGAGATTCACAGCGATCAAGGAAGGAATTTTGAGTCTCAAATATTCCAGGAAACTTGCCGAGTTATGGGTACTCATAAAACAAGAACGACTTCTTATCACCCGCAATCTGATGGAATGGTGGAACGATTTAATCAGACATTGGAGAGGTACCTAGCAAAAGTTGTAGACAATCGGCAACGAGATTGGGACAAGCACATACAACCGTTTTTGTTGTCATATCGAAGTTCTGTTCACGAAAGTACAACAGTGACACCAGCTTTCGCAAACTTTGGAAGAGAATTACGGCTGCCTGCAGACCTGATCACCGGGATACCACCTGATGCTCCACACAGTATAACCGATTATGCAAATGACTTGCGGAAAAAATTGAATGACGTTTATGAGCACGTCAGACAATCGGGCCAGCAAATGTCTGAAAAGATGAAAACCCGGTATGACCGCAAAATGAACAACAAAGGGTTCGACGAAGGTTCACTTGTGTGGTTGCACAATCCAGTCCGCAGCAAAGGGAAATCTCCTAAGCTTCAAGCTAAATGGGACGGCCCGTACCGGATTGTAACCAGGATCAACGATGTGACCTACCGGATACAGAAAGGTGCAAGAGGGACTCCTAAGATCGTCCATGTGGATCGCTTGGCGCGTTATTATGGGACCGATAATGCTCGGGACGAGCATGTCTTAGGAGGGGGCAGTGTTGCATGAATAAGTTAACTAGCGCCATCTAGTGTCAGGAACGAGAGCGAGGGGAGCATTGAGAAAATGACATCACAAATCACACAACCGACAGCGCCTAGTCGAAACTCGAACGCTCGGTACCTTGCGCGTGTTTACTTGAACATTCTGGATATTTCTTTGCTAATTTAAATATATAGGCGCTGCAAGATGCGATGGGAGTAGAGTTGAACTCGGCGACACAAGCGAAGCTTCGGAGCGGAATTAAGTGAATTAGTGTGTTTAATTATTAGTGTTTTTAGTTTTAATTTGTGTAAAGTAAATTAAAGTGTTAATTTAGGTAATTTTATCGGCAATTTTTATTGTTACGAACCTCAAGCTCGTAACAATATTAAGACGCGGCTTTGGGAAATGTCAGAAAATTTGTATGGTTTCCGGTAGAGGTAAAACAATCTTGTTTACAGCAGTCGTAATTTACCCCAGACTGGCGACCGGAAGCAGCGTCAAATGTGCGATACTGCAACCCTTAACCCACCTGTCGAGCGTGTTGCATTCAAGTTGCGACTAATGAAAAAGAATAATAAGGTAAAAATAGCAGAAGTAAAAAAAATATTTTGAGGACCTACCTTTAAAATTGAACTTTAAATAAAAAGTAAAAGTTGTTAGAACTTAATTTGCTTCTTTTCGCGTTTCTCTGCGGCAGGGCGGACACATTTACGAACTGGAAGCTGAGCTGGAAAATATAAGATGGCATATTGTAGGTTTAATTGAAGTCCAAAGAGAGGGGGGGGGCAATTATCTTGAAATCGGGCCATCGGCTCTACTTTCCTCGTTCATAGGATCTGCACTAACAACATTGTAGAAATCTCCAGTTATCAAAGAGATACTCTCTGAAGATTGTTCACGTTTATGCCCCGACCTCAGCACACACGGATGATGAAGTTGAAACTATTTATGAAGATTTTTCTAGAACCTTACGTAATACCCACTACAATGTTGCTATAGGGGATTTTAATGCCAAAGTGGGTAATTATACTGGTCGAATCGAATGTTTGGACTCCACGGTTTTGGAAGCAGAAATCACAGGGCGCAAGTTCTGGTCAACATGATCGAGAGAGGTAGAGGAGTATTTCTGATGAATTCTTTTTTTCGAAATTTGATATTGACGAGGAACTCATCAGCGTAATCAAGACCTTAAGGGATGAGAGCAATAGGTTTTGTGGCCAGCAACATATGGGTCGAAAGTCGAATTTCTCAGATGAGACACTTCAGCTTATGACAAGAAGGCATGAGTTAGCAACAGCATCACTGTCAAAAAAAGGTGCTACTAACCAAGCTTGTGAGGAAAGCTTTGAGGTGGGACCTGCGTTGCTATAATGCAATTGTTATACAAGCGGCAATATAGCGAAACAAGGCATCAAAAATCTTTGCTTGGGAGCTTGAACCGCAAAACCGCTGTTTTGAATATTCATTGTGGATTTGTAACTTGGCACGACTAACGAGTCAACACGAAAATTTCACTCCAACTAACCACTGGTTAAATTTTTTAATTTAAACGGGAATTGGACGTAAATACTAAAAAAATAAGGACTCGGGTTTCCGGAGAGTGACCTTGAAAGATTTTAGAACTAGTCCAGTCTGTGGAAATAATACTGCTTATTTCACATTATTCTGCGAGAGTGCGGTTCTTCTTCCCAGCAAATTTTTTTGTCAGAAATGTCCAAACTGGATTCGAGTAACTGGATCCAGGGCTTGAACCGGAGACCTCATGATTGTTAGGCGTGTTTACGACCAACAAGGTAGCCAATTTCTACATTATTACCCCTTTCTCATTATATTTTCAGTATCTGATATTATTTAGATAATTTAGTAAACTAAGCTATAAGTCATCAGTTAACCTATGTTTGACCCAATCAGGTATGAAAGAGAGAAGTTATAAATGCTCCTACAGTGGGAAAGGTTCATGTTGTATTATAATTCCGTTACTGGGTATGGTTGTAAGGAGAACTTGACGAGTGGATAGACAAGTGGAGTACAAGAACTCTCATACAATCGACGTGCTTTGGACGCGAAAACTAAAATAATACAAATGAAATTCATTTTGGATTCCAGAGATTTCACCGAGAGTTAAAGATGACATGTTTAATAATTCGATGAGACGATTAAATTTTATTAGTCTGTAGTGGCACTATCGTAGGGCTACAAACGAAACAAACCGAAGCCTAAATCGCACTATCAAAGTTCCGGAGTTGTGCGGTATATATAAAATCACTCCAAACTAACGTACCGAGCATCGTTTGCTCGCCGAGCAGAATACCTTGCCCAGCGGGAGATCTTACCTGTCCATGGCCGAATAGGTTACTATGATGATAATCAGTTCAAAAATAACAAAGATATCGCACAATCACAGACTTTTAAACCTAAAGATAAAGCTAAAGGAGGAAGTTCAGCAAACTATAGAGCGAAAACCTGCTTTTTGCTAATGATTTTGGTCATTATGACTCTAGTCTTTTAGTTGTTCTAGTCTTCTAGTCTTTTAGTTGTTGTGTTGTAAACTTCAGTTCACTACATATTGATACGGCGATTTCTGTATGGCAACGTAATATTTTAATGGGCTTCTTAGTGAATCTCGCAGTGATGCTATTAGTTACGATAATGGTCGCATTTGTCACTGGATACGATTATATATGTAGTAAGCGATGCCATTATATTAAGTTGTATACTTTACATATTGATATAAAAATAATAGTTATGTCTTTTTATTTCAGAAATAATATGTATATTGGTTAGGAACAAAATAAAATTATGTCATTCCGTAGGGAAATATTATGGTCACTGCCTTTACTTCAAAACAAAGTGTAACCGTGTATGTTTTGGATAATTTAAAGAGATAAAATAGCTCTTGATAAAAAGTCAAAAACTTTTTAGAAGGTATTTTTTTAAACTTTTGAGTGGAATGTTACAATTTCAACGTCGTCTTAACAGTTACAATAAAATTTGATTTCATCTCCGTATTTAGCACCCATAGGTGTGGAATAATAATCCTAAATTTCTATTGACCCATTCCTAAAATAGAACCTATTTATTAAGAATCATCATAATCAGTTCAAAAATAACAAAGATATCGCGCAAACAAATACATGCAATCGACCTTTAAACCTAAAAGTAGAGCTAAAGGACGAAGTTCAGCAAACTATAGAGCGAAAACCTGCTTTTTACTAATGATTTTGGTCATTAGGACTAGTCTTTTATTTGAAAAGTTGGCCGTTTTATAAAAGTGGTTAAGCTCTATTTTGTCTCGTATATTATCTGGGTAGTTACCGTCCTCGTCTACATTCATTAATTTATTATAGCCTATCAGAGTCTACTGCTGAATATTGACCTCCCCGTAGATCACAATTCACATATATATTTTTCATAATTGACAAGCTTGGTAAGCTGGTTGACAATCAGAGTTTCTGTGATCTTTTTTTGTGAGGAAGACAAGTGAATGATTTGGGATTGTGAATATTTTTACATCGGAACTACACAGTAAAGTTATATCTACGAACCGATAACTTTTCACTATATACGGGCCAGTGTATGCCAATATTATCAATAGCCGTGATGCAATTAATCTTAAGT
Organism: Parnassius apollo; assembly: GCA_907164705.1. Taxonomy (NCBI): domain Eukaryota; kingdom Metazoa; phylum Arthropoda; class Insecta; order Lepidoptera; family Papilionidae; genus Parnassius; species Parnassius apollo. Next base: position 3,539,563 of record CAJQZP010001697.1, read on the forward strand.
CCGTAGACGTGATAAGAAACCCGTATCTTCTTTTGTTTTAAGTTGGTGTTACATAAAATTGGATTTTCATCTATAGCCAACGTTTTTTTTTCACAAAAACAACAGATTCAGCTTGAGTACAAAAAATATACACTTTTTCGACTATAGAAACGGTCTGCTTTCAAGGTTAAATCAATTTCCAAGCAGTTACATTATCTTACTAAGTTTTTGGCCTAGCTCCAAATGTATTTTATTGTTACAATATTGTCGTTAAACGACTTTAGTATAATATAGGTACTACATACAACTCTTCGGCAAATTGTACAGAAAAGCCAAAGAGGACAATCTGCCACTACTGGAACTGATACGTGATCCTACATCACTGGCCATATGAGGAAGCTCAATGTCGCTTATCGGGCTATGATGAGGGCTATGTTTGGATTTCTATGCGTGATAGATTTATAAATGAGCATATCTTCGGTAGAACCAGAATAACTGACGTAGCCCATCAGATTAGTTAGCTAAACTGACGATGGGCCAGCCATATAGCTCGAAGAACCGAAAAACGATACGGAAGAAATGTTCTGTTATCATTTCCCTGCTTCAGGGGCATCTTCGTATCGGTAAGCGATGTTTAGGGAAAGCTCCACTAAATGTAGTGACGACCTGGTAAGAGGTAAAAGTGTGAAAAGTCGGTGGATACTGGTGGCTTAGCCTTCTTTAGTTAGACCATGCTTTGTGGCATTTTTGTGGGAAACCTATTTTCAGCGTGGACTTGTAAAAGGTTAATATTAAGATGCGGCTTTGGGAAATGTCAGAAAATTTGTATGGTTTCCGGTAGAGGTAAAACAATCTTGTTTACATCAGTCGTAATATACCCCAGACTGGCGACCGGAAGCAGCGTCAAATGTGCGATACTACGACCCTTAACCCACCTGTCGAGCGTGTTGCATTCAAATTGCGACTAATGAAGAAAAATTATAAAGTAAAAACAGCAGAAGTTGAAAAAAAAATTTTGAGGACCTACCTTTAAAATTGAACTTTAAATAAAAAGTAAAAGTTGTTAGAACTTAATTTGCTTCTTTTCGCGTTTCTCTGCGGCAAGGCGGACACATTTACGAACTGGAAGCTGAGCTGGAAAATATAAGATGGCATATTGTAGGTTTAATTGAAGTCCAAAGAGAGGGGGGGGGCAATTATCTTGAAATCGGGCCATCGGCTCTACTTTCCTCGTTCATAGGATCTGCACTAACAACATTGTAGAAATCTCCAGTTATCAAAGAGATACTCTCTGAAGATTGTTCACATTTATGCCCCGACCTCAGCACATACGGATGATGAAGTTGAAACAATTTATGAAGATTTTTCTAGAGGCTTACGTAATACCCACTACAATGTTGTTATAGGGGATTTTAATGCCAAAGTGGGTAATTATACTGGTCGAATCGAATGTTTGGACTCCACGGTTTTGGAAGCAGGAATCACAGGGCGCAAGTTCTGGTCAACTTGATCGAGAGAAGTAGAGGAGTATTTCTGATGAATTCTTTTTTCGAAATTGGATATTGACGAGGAACTTATCAGCGTAATCAAGAGCTTAACGGATGAGAGCAACAGGTTTTGTGGCCAGCAACATATGGGTCGAAAGTCGAATTTCTCAGATGAGACACTTCAGCTTATGACAAGAAGGCGTGAGTTAGCAACAGCATCACTATCGAAAAAGGTGCTACTAAACGAGCTTGTGAGGAAAGCTTTGAGGTGGGACCTGCGTTGGTATAATGCAATGGTTATACAAGCGGCAATATAGCGAAACAAGGCATCAAAAATCTTTGCTTGGGAGCTTGAACCGCAAAACCGCGACTCGACCGCGAAACGACTAACGAGTCAATACGAAAATTTCACTCCAACTAACCACTGGTTAAATTTTTTAATTTAAATGGGAATTGGACGTAAATACTAAAAAAATAAAACCCTCGGAACCAATAACTAGTCCAGTCTGTGGAAATAATACTGCTTATTTCACATTATTCCGCGAGAGTGCGGTTCTTTTCCTTCCCAGCAAATTTTTTGTCAGAAATGTCCAAACTGGATTCGAGTAACTGGACCCAGGGCTAGAACCGGAGACCTCATGATTATTAGGCGTGTTTCCGACTAACAAGATAGCCAATTTCTACATTATTACCCCTTTCTCATTATAGTTTCAGTATCAGATATTATTTAGATAATTTAGTAAACTAAGCTATAAGTCATCAGTTAACCTATGTTTGACCCTTCGCTTAGCTTAATTACTTGTACAGGGCAAAACAAAGGGGTGAGTTATGTTGAATTTAGAAATGAAAAATTAAAACGTGATGGCTTACAAATTGCTTCCAAAACTTACTTATATCAATAACTTATTTATATCAATGTATAAAAGACATTTCTTGCCTCATCGATGGTTTTATTTAATAACCTTTACTTAATATGGGAAAATGTCTATGCATACCCGCCTCGCCAGGGCAAGGACGGGTTATGTCGGACTCGTACCGACTAAAACCCCATGGTGTTCCACCCTCGTCGCATATGGGCAGGGCCACGGGAACGCTTTCGCACTCATCCGAGGCCCCGTCAGTGCGGACCGCCCCATAGCGGTGCCTCCTCGGAAGAGGACTACTCCTCCCCTTTCTCCTTCTTTAGTAAGGCGCACCAGAACACGTGGCTGACCTTTATCCAGGGCCTACAACTACACCTGCGCAACGGGTGCTGACGTATCCTATGCGCAAAGGCCATGGGGCCAGGAAAATCGCACTAGCCTTCATGACCCCAGCGGTGAATCTGGTCTATGGCTCCGCCGCCAACCAAGATTCGGCTGCAGAAGGTAGTGAGAGCGGTGCCTCACAATACCGACACTCCTCTCTCCCCGCAGCCCCACCACCTCCGCATCAACAGTGCGGTCCCGTTTGAGTCGCAGAAGACAGGGCGAGTAGCGCATCACCATACCAACTCTCCTCTTCCTCCGCGATTCCACCTCGGCTGCAGCGGTAGGGGAAGAGGACACCCCTCTCACCGCAGCCCACCAGAACACATCCGAAGTGGGCTCGCCAGACCACCTCCGGCCGGCCCTTCACCTAGGGTCAGTCATATGGGTTTCCATTTGTTCACCGCGGGTGACCAAGCCACGGCTACTAAGTCCACCCGCCACGACAAGGCGGGAACCCGTTCGGGGGAGTTTATTTAAAACCTACAAGTAGCAATATATTAATTAAGATGTGTACTGGCACTGTTACTAATAACCGTTATAAATTAAAAAAAAACTGCGGTTGCCAACCCGCTTGCGTGGCAACTATGGCAAATATCCTCCTTACGAGGCAGTCTTATATTAATAGGCTGTAATGGTAGCGGTTAACGGTAAACTGGCAATGGAGTCGTGTTAGAGTTCAGCGAGAAGACATTTGTTAGAGTTCCACGTTTGACACTTCTTATTTGATACACTTATTGCCAAATACTCAAACGCTACTCAGTTTTAAGATGTCTTCATTCTCGTTGTATCACAGTCACTTTGACTTAAAGTGATAGAGACAGCACGAGACTTAACGGCATCATTAGAATAGTTGAGCATCAGTCTCATTAATATCAGTGACGTAGCACGGGTAGCTGCCTCCTTGGGCCGTTTAAATGCAGAAACAACCTCGCCTATGCACATGTCTATCTATTTTCTAAAGATATTAAGTATTCTAAAATATAAATCGATATATCTTTTTATATTATATGTTTGTAGGTTTTAATAAAATGAATAAATATTTTAACGTTATTTTTATTTTTTCATTCTTAACGTTAGCGAATTTAAGTATGCAAGATATTCTATTTTTCCTAAAGTTTCTATGTATGTAATAGCATTTCATTAAAATAAGTATTCAGTAACAGCAAATTTGTAGATTTTTCGGAATTTTATTGACACCATTAGAAGAGATTAAGTTCTCTTCATCATGCATCCTAAAATCTGACGCTCGCCCGGAGTCGAACCCCCCTCCCCTCTTAAACAATACTGACTTCTCTTTTGTCACTAAATGTTAATACACTTAATAATCACTGAAAATTTTATATTTATATAATTTAATCATAAATTAACTACTACATTAAAATAGTTTATAAATCAGCCGTGTATTCCCAATAACAAAATCTTTGACATTCTGCTACGGAAATAACTGAATTAAACTAATCTAGCTGTCTCGACACTAGTCTCTAATCGTTTTTACAGCTTAAGCTGCAGAGCTTAGTCTGCTTGCTAGTTTATATAAATTGGGGCTTCACTGAAGTTTTGCGTCGAGAGTAATATTTAAAACAAGTAGTGTAATCGAGAAGGTACTCGTATATACTTACACATGACAGTATGTCAGCTTACTTAAAAAATAAAACCGAGTTTAATGAACTAAAAAATAATATAATATAAATTCGTTTACCGTGCTATAGAAGTATTCGCTCATGTGTTGTGCAGTCTTTGTATTTTTTTATAGAATAGCGGGAAAACGCGCATGCTGCTTACCTGTGATAGGTTTTTATATAATAAGAGTGGCAAACCAGCACACAATCCACCTGATGGTAAGTGAATGTTATGACCTCTAGACATCTATCTCTATCTAAGAATCAAAATGAAGATGCGTTGTCACACCTGAAGTCGTAGATATAATGCCTCGTTTCCAGTAAAAAGTATCTCCGGTTTCCTACACTCACCATACAAAACACAGTTTTAATTTAACATTTATATTGCAGCATTAAGTTTTTATATTAAGATGTTTTGTTCAGTTGAGCCGACCTATTCGTGCTACAACCACATGTCAGTGTCAAAAGATATTTAGTTAATATTTTAGTAAATAAATAAATGCCTAAATTATAAATAAACATTAAATAAATAAAAACTATAATCAATATGGCTATAAAATAGTCCATTAATTTATTGGAGTTTTAATAGTATCATTCAGAACCGATTTATCATAAAATGGGTCCTTTAAAAATTTACCCAGCCATGTAGTGGCTGCATTAGATACTGCATGTGAGACGTGGTGGCGTAACCGTGAGCTTGAACTGACGCGATTTTCACAAAAAGAAAAACATGTTTTTAACACTGTTTTCTGTCAATGTATCAAAAAGCGTTTGCATAGTCAAAGAACATGTTGTAGTGAAATATGTTTGACAATTTATTGTACATTACATATTTTAACTATATTATATCTTTATAACTACAGAAACAAAATGTTTGAAAACAAATTTGTAGAAATATTGTCACGTTGAAAGAAAAGTTTGAATATCTGTTGAAAATTTTACACAGATTTTGTGAGTGCCAACGCCACCATCAACAAAACATGTTGTTTAATTTATTTTATGCGATTTTATTTAAAACATTACGTGTTGGATGTTTCTGAGTTCAAATGTGCTGTTAGAGCGACACTGACGGAACGGTGGCTGTGAGAATCTTGTTTATACTAGACGAGAAATCCCAATCAGGTATGACGGAGAGAAATTATGAATCCTCCTACAGTGGGAAAGGTTCATGTTGTATTATAATTCCATTGCTGGATATGGCTGTAGGGAGAACTTGAAAAGTGGATAGACGGGCGGAGGAGAGGAGAGGATAGAGGAGACGTACTTTAGACGCGAAAACTAAAATAACAGAAATGAAACTTATTTTAGATTCCAGAGATTTCACCGTGAGATAAAGATGATATGTTCAATAATTCGATGAGACGATTAAATTTTAATACTCTGTAGCGGCACTGTCAAACAAACGAAACGAACCGTAGCCTGAATCGCACTATCAAAGTTTCGGAGTAGTGCGGTATATATAAAATCACACCAAACTAACGTACGGAGCATGGTCTGCTCGCCGAGCGGAATACCTTGCCCAGCGGGAGATCTTCGTCCATGGCCGAATAGGTTACCAAACGCCATGATTTAAACATGCAACATTACAACCTTCGGAAACCTCAACTTCAAGCTTTCGTCATCGTCCTCAAGCACTTCATTTATTCGCTCCCGAGCAGATATTGTCTATAGTTTTCAGATTGTGCAAACCGTCTAGCTTTATAATATTCATAACAGCACTGTAATAGTACTACTGGAACGCACGGGGAATTGAACACTCCCCGGGCTGTGAATACTGAAAATCTTGCCCGGCGGGGGTCTCCAGTTTTCATTCCGGCCATACTTCATCGAACTCCATCCTCTAACGAAGACATGTGAAACCCGGATTGGAGCAGCACTGCGTCTTGCATAACCGTCTCGGAAACAAGCTGAGAGCTAAAGGAGAAAAGGGCTGAGCCCGGCAGCAAAACGTATAAGCTTAAATTTTTTTACATTCTTCCTACAATGTATGAGATTAATGACTAGCAGTGCACTTTTATAGGCTGAAGATGTTTTTATGTTGTTTGTTTTAATGTTTCTGTCAATAGCTCTTTGAAAAGTAGGCCGGTAACGATTTTGCGATTCCTGTAATGGTGCAGATGTTTATAAACATCTGCGGTCACTTATTGTCAGATCATCATACAAAATTGAATTATAATCATAATTAAATATTATCATAAAAATTTATTACTGTGTGTTCAAATTTTAATCTTTGAACGGCCATTATGCTGTATTCAAGAAATAATTAGGATTTTATAACAGTTTTAAAATTATGGCCGTTTTTAGATTGACTTGAATATCCAAGAAAGCAATATTTATGCATATATGCAGCTTCCTTCAATATTGAGCAAAATTCTTAATAATGATATTGTCGTTTATTTAAGCTGGCCATTTTGAATTGTACTAGCTATGGCTTGACCTAGAATTATAAATAAAAATAAGTTTTTAACCGTAGCATGTTATTCTTTTTCAAAATAAAAAAACACACCCTATCAGTTAAAGTAACTATTTTGTATTAATTAACGATTCCTTGTGAAAACAAATCCTATTTTCCATGTGAAACGGTAATTTCATAGCTTAACAGCTAACAGCACTGACATCACAATATAAGTTTAAGTTATATACATATATACCAAACTTATTTGTATTTGTCAAACTTGTTTCATATGATTAATGTAAAAATTTGGCTTCGCGCCACACGTTCAATGTATTTTTTACCAAACGTACGTTACTTGGCACATTCGCCAGTATGTGTTATCTAATATCCATGCGCCAATAAAAGTTCAGTCAGCCAAATTCATTGTTATCACTAACATTTCTGTAATAAGCTAGCAACCCACTCGGTTTCGACTGGGTTGAATCCATTAATGTCGCGTAATTTACATTTAAAATAATCATCGTAGACCATTAGACCATCTCTAAGTTCTTTAGATGAAATATATCCTAGACCACTTCTGGTATTGCACTCTAACAGTTTATGAAGTTTCATCCAAAGGACTGATATAGAATGATTCGTTTACAGTAAAAATGTACTCCGGTTGTCTACACTCGCTTTACGAAACACAGCAGTATTAAGCTGATATTTAACGCTGGTATCTTGTGAGGGCGTGGTCCTTTCCCAGTTGAACCCAAGCAGTCCTGTCACAAATATTATATAGCTGCGGCATGGCTCTGTCATGCGTAGAAAAAATCCAATACAATTATGCCGTTGTTTTGCCAGCGTTTATTTCGTCCCGTGGGTGCCATGTTTAACGACAAATCTTATGGCTACCGGTAGATGGCGGTACAAACACCTCGTTTACGCCAGACGTCAAATACTTAGACCGGCGACGGACAGCAGTATCACAAGTGCAAGTCACGTGGTACTGCGGTCATCAATACACCAGTCAAGTGTGAAGAATAACAATGGGAGTGGCCTGATGGTGTTGATAATCGATTATTTTAACAATCGATTATTATCTATTTATTCTTTGACTGCCTCGTTGGCCCCGTTGCTGTAAACGCAATTGCTGATCATGATGTACCGGGGTCGGATCCCAAGTTGGAAAAATATTAAGTTTTTCTGAAGAGGAATTCTCCGTAATAGTATGGAGTCAACAAGTAGGCGTTGTAGAGTAGTAGGTAAGTGTTTCAACTCGTACCTCGGAAAACCACGTTAAGCCGTTCGTCCTGCGCCTGAACTCTCTCTGGTCGTGTCGAGATTCCATCCCATCAGACTATGATCGGGAGGGAGTTCGAGCAGTATAATCCTGCCATGAACATATGGCTAGCCTTCGTTAAAACGAGCTGCAGTTACCTGAATTCGGTCTGGATTACATCATTATTATTCATTTAAGCCTGTAAATTATATTTGAGGATGGCCCAATTAACTGTAAATTGATTTACCAAGGAGCAATGTGTTTTCAATTAACAGTCTTTTGTTTTGTTCTTGAGGTTCATAGGACTCAAGTGATCAATAATTGATTAGATGTCTGAACTCCATAGGACGCTTATGTTGAAAAAAAAAGCCAAATTCATTTCTGAAAAATTACTTTGATTTACAATATTAAATCATATGAGATAATATTCATACAAGAAGATTTATAATACGTTACTTATTTCCTATTCTAATTTATAACTGAGAAACTAGAACAAGGAAACACCGAATAAATTTATCATATCTGTAGACAATCGAAGATTTATATTATTAGATAAGGGTAAAACGATCACCAATGGCTTGGTGACAACCTTTAGAATACAAACTTATAAAACTGTTTCGTATGATAAATAACGAGAACTGTTTTACATGATCACACCACCACACTGCACCCATATTATGGTTGTAGCGCAAATGTGTCGGTTCGACTGGGGAAGGACCACGCTCTCACAAAATAGCAGCTTAATGCTGCTGTGTTTTGTAAGGTGAAAGTAGAGAACCAGAGAACCTTTTTACTGTAAACGAGGATTTCCATTTTAGTTATCAGGGATAACAACGCATTTGTATTATGATTTCTAATTATATAATAAAGGATCTAGGTTTAATTTTCTTGTTAGTATATACTTAGGTAATTTAATATTTTACTAAAGCTGTAATATTAACATTTCGTTCAAAATTTCTTTTGAAACAATTTTTCAGCTAAAACGAGTGACTGGAACTCATATATGGTTCCATTATGTTAGAATTTATCTGATACTTTAAGGGTAAAGGAGTAATAGATTAATTTTAATTAATTCAAAATGTCTATTGAATGTATGAAAAACTTAAAAAATAGTATTAATTTTTTTACTTTATATTTTTTCCGTATTCATGAGCTTCGTTTTTGTTTTAACACACATATACGCGGCCTATAGGTCTTCTCAAGATTGTACCAAATAGTATAAATAATACATTATATAGGATTTATTTGCATACCATTTACAAAAAAGTGAACTTAATGTTACTAGGTGTTCTCTACCTACCCTACCTCTAAATTAAACAGTGAAGGATCCACCACATGACCTGGTAGATCCACGCTACAGCTATGATAAGGTTGTAACATGAACGAGCCGACTCCGCCGGTAGGACCACGCTCTCACAGAATAGCTATATATATATATAGCCGTGTAGTGGCGGTTGAGAATATCCACTACCCCGTATCTTCCCGTGGGTGTCGTAAGAGGCAACAGAGGGAGACAGGCAGGAGATGGGCAGCAGCATCTTCCTAATAACAACAATAACATAATAAAAAACTGCTGTTGCCAACCCGCTCGCCAAGCGTGGCAACTATGGCAAATATCCCCCCATGAGCAACGACACAAATAAACGGCCCCCAGTCCCCGGCGGCCCCGCTATTCCTGGCTACGGTGGCGACCATGGTAACGGCGGGGCAGGGGGTGCTAAGAATCTCCGGTGGAGGTTCGGTTGCCACCTACGACGACTCGACCTAGCAACGTATAACGCACGCACCCTGAGGACTGACGAGAAGATACTGGAGCTGGAAGAAGAGGTAGACAAGTTGCGCTGGCATATTATTGGATTATCTGAAGTCCGAAGAGAGGGGGAGGACACGGTAATCCTCGAGTCCGGGAACTTGTTCTATCACCGGGAGGGCGACCATCTGTCCCAAGGAGGTGTCGGATTTATCGTCCACAAGTCTCTCGCCAACAACGTTTTAAAGATTGGGAGTGTGTCGACGAGGGTCGCGTACCTGCTACTCAGAATCACCGAACGGTATTCGCTGAAGGTCATACAGGTCTACGCACCAACCTCGGCACATCCCGATGAGGAGGTGGAGGAAATGTATGAGGATATTTCTAGAGCCATGCATTCCTCCAAAACCCACTACACGGTGTTGATGGGAGACTTCAACGCAAAACTAGACACAAGAGAAGGCGGTGAGCTGAAGTTAGGGAAATTTGGAGTAGGGCAACGGAACCGTAGGGGCCAGCAGCTGGCTGACTTTATCGAGAAAGAGGGACTCTTTATGATGAACTCTTTCTTCCAGAAGCGGCCCCACAGGAAGTGGACCTGGTCGAGCCCCGACGGTTCGACAAAAAATGAGATTGACTTCATTATGACGACCAGACGCCAACTGTTCAGTGATGTCTCAGTGATCGCAAGGGTGAAAACCGGGAGCGATCACCGAATGGTTAGAGGCACACTGAACCTAAACGTTAAGTTGGAGAGGTCTCGTCTGATGAAGTCAACGCTCCGTCCCCCTCGTGCTCTAATCCAGAATCTCGAGACTTTTCAGCTCGAGTTACGTAACCGCTTTCAGTGCCTAGAAGATTGCAATGCAGTGGACGACATGAATGACAAGCTCGTGGAAACTGTCCATGCGGTCGGAGCTAAGTTCTGCAAGACCCGCCGCAGAAGAACACAAAAACTCTCCGATCACACTCTTAATCTCATGGCTGTTAGACGGGAGATGAGGCTGCAATCGTCAACAGATTTGACAGCATACAGGCAACTGAACAGACAGATCTCCAAATGCATGCGGCAAGATTTACGCAATTTTAATACTGCTCGTATTAAAGAAGCGATCGAATGGAACCAGGGCTCCAAAGTCTTTGCCAGATATCTGTCTGCCAGACAGAGCCAACTGTCAAAGCTGAAGACTGAGTGTGGCAGCATCGTTTCCGGGACACCTGAGATTTTGAGTGAGAATGAGAGGTTCTATGGGCAGCTGTACACATCATCGTTGGAGCCACACGCAAGTGTGAGTAACGATACAAGAGCAAGTCTTACCCGACACTATTCCGATGATATCCCGGACGTCAGTCTGAGCGAGATTAGAATGGCTCTCCAGCACCTTAAAAATGGCAGGGCCCCAGGCGAGGATGGAATTACAGCGGAGCTTCTGAAAGCGGGTGGAACACCGGCACTTGAAGTCCTTCAGAAGCTCTTCAATTCCGTCCTCCATGGTGGCACTACTCCGGAGGCGTGGAGCAGAAGTGCGGTGGTCTTGTTCTTTAAGAAAGGCGACAACGCTCTCTTGAAGAACTACAGACCGATTTCCCTTCTGAGCCGCGTCTACGTGCTGTTTTCGAGAGTCATTACGAATCGTCTCGGCACGCAGACTCGACGACTTCCAGCCTCCCGAACAAGCCGGTTTCCGAAACGGCTTCAGTACCATAGACCACATACATACCATACCCCTCTACTCTTCGGTCTTCTGTACAATCTGCCACTTTGCCTTGCGTATGTGGACTATGAGAAAGCCTTTGATTCCGTCGAAATTTGGGCGGTGCTACAGTCCCTTCAGCGGTGCCAAGTTGACTGTCGGTATATCGAGGTGCTGAAGTGTTTGTACAGTAGGGCTACGATGGCTATCCAAGTACAGAACCAGAGCTCGAAACCTATCCAACTGCAGAGAGGTGTAAGACAGGGTGACGTTATATCCCCGAAACTCTTCACCGCTGCGTTGGAAGACGTTTTCAAGCTACTGGACTGGAAAGGATACGGTGTTAACATCAATGGCGAGTAAATCACTCACCTTCGATTTGCTGACGATATAGTCCTTATGGCAGAATCGCTGGAGGACCTTAGCACTATGCTCAATGACCTCAATGGTGTCTCCCAACGGATAGGTCTTAAGATGAACATGGACAAAACAAAGATTATGTTCAATGTCCATGTCACACCTATGCCGGTAGTTGTGGGGAGCACTATGCTCGAAGTTGTTGACGAGTACGTTTACCTGGGACAAATAGTCCGACTAGGTAAGTCCAACTTCGACCGAGAGGTCAATCGACGGATTCAACTCGGCTGGGCAGCGTTCGGGAAATTACGACACATCTTCTCGTCAGGTATACCTAAATCTCTGAAAACTAAAGTGTACAACCAATGCGTGTTGCCAGTGATGACTTACCGATCAGAGATGTGGTCCTTCACTGCTGGCCGTATGAGGACGCTTAAGGTCGCTCAGCGAGCTATGGAGAGGGCTATGCTCGGAGTTTCTCTGCGTGATAGACTCAGAAATTAGGATATCCGCAGTAAACCGTGACCGACATAGCCCAACGGATTAGTAAGCTGAAGTGGCAATGGGCCGGCCATATAGCTCGAAGAACCGATAACCGATGGGGAAGAAAGGTTCTCGAGTGGCAGCCTCGTACCGGTAGGCGTAGTGTAGGGCGACCCCCCACTAGATGGAGTGACGACCTGGTAAGACATGCAGGAAGTCGATGAATGCAGGTGGCTCAGGACCGTGCTTTGTGGCATTACTTGGGGGAGGCCCATGTTCAGCAGTGGACTTATGAAGGGCTGTAATGATGATGATGACGATGATATATATATATATATATATATATATATATATATATATATATATATATATATATATATATATATATATATAGCTGGTGTACAAGCGATTTGTGTCGAAAAATACGGTTTTAAAAAGATAAAGGCTTTATTTATTGCATTACAGAAAGAGAGAGAGAGAAAGAGAGAGAGAGAGGGAGAGAGAGGGAATAATATTTTAAATGACGGTTTTTTTTAAATGAAAGATAATCCCACCATAGGGTTTTACGAAAATATGCGTCAGTTACTTTTCAGGTTGAATACAATCATCATAATGAGCTGAAATACTTTATTATTTGCCTAATTATAACGGAAAATATAATATCGTTATGCAACACGGAGTATAAATTACTAACTTATTGCGAATTAACATAAAAAAATACAATTAAAGCACTAAAATGTCCATTTCAATGATATTATTTTCGTGTATTTGAATATAAACATAAACCATAATAATTTTATGAAAATACTAGTAATGCTAAATATCCTATTTTAGCTTGTTTTATTTACTCGACTATTTATACGAGTATATGAAAAATTCTATAAATAAGTGCGTGCAAACGCTGCCAGATCATTCCAGGTCCTCCCAACGGTAGGATGTATAATTCTTTCCCGGCGCACATAGCACACCGATAGCGTAAGCGAAAGAACAACCCAGCATCATAAATGATACACGAAGCGAGCTATGCGGGGGGCCTATGTTCAGCAGTGGACAGCTACAGGCTGTAATGTATGGATGGAAATAATTAGAGCAATAGCCTATATAATATATATACCCTATCATATTGTGACGGCCCAATATTATTATTAATAATTAAATTCAATATAAAGGGGCGTCAAAAATAGTCTTAAAAGATATATATTAAGCAATTAAGTTAAATTAATAAACATAAAGTTAATATATTTCAGACATTATCCCAATAACATAGTAAATTAAAGACAAAATTATTGTTTTTCGTAATAAATAAATTTATTTAAAAACTTGAAAAAATATATTTAAAATAAGATAAATAATAGAAATACAAGTCAAAAAATATTATAAAATTAAGTTAAATAACGTTTATAAGATAATTAGAAAATTTGTTAAAAATTGTTATAGTCATGGGAGGTGTTCGTGTATAAAAGAAAATTTTCCTAAGTTGTGGAAGGAGTTCACGTATAAAAGAAATTTACTAAGTTGTGGAAGGAGTTCGCGTATAAAGGAAAATTTTCCTAAGTTATTGAAGGTGTTCATGTATAGATGTCTTGTATGGAGGAGCTGCCGGAGATACATTCCTGCAGTTGTACATATATATGGGGTGGTCGGGAGCCTGACTGCCTGAAGTACTGTAGCACAATGACTAGTCCTATATTAGGGACTTATGATATTAAACTCAATAATACAAAAGCAATACTAAAGAAGGTCTCCATGATGAATTTGCATTACAATAGTTGGGTCGTGGGTTCGAACCCTATATATTAATGACTTATGAAAGTAATGTCTATTATCCAAAAGCAATACTACAGAAGGTCTCGATGATTAATGTGCATTACAATAGTAGGGTCGTGGGTTCGAATCCTATATATGAATGACTTATGAAAGTAAGGTCTATGATACAAAAGCAATACTATAGAAGGTCTCTATGATTAATATGCATTACAATATTAGGGTCGTGGGTTCGAATCCTATATACACATGACTTATGAAAGTAAGGTCTATGATACAAAAGCAATATTATAAGAGGTCTCCATGATGCATAAGCATTGTATGGGGTGGTCGGGTGACTGACTGCTCCTAGTACTGTAGCAAAATGACTGGTCCTTATTAAGGACTTGAAAAGGAATATTATGGTGGCGTGTGTGCTGCTTCGCGAGCGATTGGTCCGAGGTAAGCTTGGACTCGCTAACCGATGTGTCCTAGACATATCATCTTAGTGCCGGTGGTAAGCGGGTTTGTTGTAGCAATACGGCTTTCCCGTGGACATCGCACACCCATACCGTTTGTGGGCGGCGTAGTAGCGCATAGCGATGCGTCGTCCATATTTCGGATTGGGTTGATGAGTGTGTTTGGTAGCACTTTTAAGTGTAGCAGGCATACTCAACTTCATGTCTTAGTGCATTAGCGCTATGATACGTGGAGTTTTGTTCATTGGCGTCTTAGTAGCGTGCTACTATGATACGTTGGTGATATTTTTTATATAACAACAATGCCAACTTTGTTACCAAAGTCGATAGGGATCATGTGGGTGTGTTGTGAGGGGGGCGCCTTCCGTATGATAGTTGCATTTATGCTTACTGCTACTTGCGGTATTGCGTCTTGTGATGGATCTGCGGGTGTGCTGCGCCTGATTCGACGCTCTCTTGTGGTTTTGGTCGATGGAGGTATGCGGGTGGTGATGTCTGCTGGGATGTATGGGGGGGCCTTGGGATGGTGTAAGCCCGACGATAGTCGTATTGATGCTTGCTGCGTTCTGCAGCATTGCGTCTCTGCGATGGTTGTTTGGTGGGACGCTATTCTCAATGGAGCTCTCTGCGTCTTGGTTTGACTCACACCTAAGTAGCTTTGCCCAAGTCGGGTCCCTTCATTGCGGGGCTGCAGACTGTCTGCCCTCCACGATGTTTTATATAACAACATAATATTATATCTCTGTAACTTTCCCACCTTTGAATGATTGAAGGCAACTTGTTGGTGGGTGAGACAAACATGATCGAAAATGAATTTATAATGATTTCTTATATTTACGCGAACATTGCACATGATTAAAACTACTTTTACGGATTTTATCGCGTTTATTTTTTACTTTTTATTTTTAATTCCCGACGTTTCGGGCGCTTTCCAGCACCCATGGTCACGGGGGACTGAGATGACTGACGTCCCGATGTCATTGTTAAACCCGGAGTACCTTCAGCTTTTTTAATTATTGTTTATCATCTGATCTGATGTGAAGCATCAACGTTCCGGGAAGTCTGCAGTTTGTCATCATATCCTAGACGGCCCCAACCATTACATCAGATTTGATAGACCACAAATCCTCGCGAAAGAACACCGATTCCTACCAAGGATGATACGTGAGGCTATTGAAATTAAAAAACATCCTAATTTCAATAGAGAAGGAGGCTGGGTACTACCACCTGCTTGGGATCCTATAATCAATAAAATTAAAACTAAACCCAAGCATACCACTGCAAGACCTCAGGACATAGTCAGTTCATTTTGCATAGATCGGACCATAAACAACAATTAAAAAAGCTGAAGGTACTCCGGGTTTAACAATGACATCGGGACGTCAGTCATCTCAGTCCCCCGTGACCATGGGTGCTGGAAAGCGCCCGAAACGTCGGGAATTAAAAATAAAAAGTAAAAAATAAACGCGATAAAATCCGTAAAAGTAGTTGAAAATGAATTTACTCAACGTCAGTGACACAAACCCTTTCTGATGGCGAATTATTACTCTTATCTTATAACTGCCTTTTGGCTTTATCTGCCGTTGTATTGGTTGTTGGAGCATATGTGTCGACCTCATGCGGGTGGTAGCTGGCGGGAGGATTTGAGGAGACTCTCAAGGCTGCGGCCGAAAGCCGCACAACGTGGGAACCCATTCCCTTGAGGTGAGCGGTAGACACGCTCTGCGGCTAGTAGCCGTGCTGATCATGCAACTGGTGGTGATGCCATACACTTACATCACGTCTGCAGGAGCGGCAGTCTGGCAGGTGGTGGCGCTCACGGAGGGTTTACGGCCAGTGTGCCTATTTGCCTAAACTGTGTGACGTACATTCACTGTGGCTGGATTCGTTCGTACTCTGTTTGGCGTTTACACGCATTGACATGCGCAACTTCGGTCGATGTTTGTGCTTACGCACTAGCAAGGGGCCAAGCCTCTTTTACTGGTTAGCCAGTTATTTTGCTGTGGACTACGGTCCAGTTCCCGAATTAGCTTTCCCTTCGGGGGGGAGTGCATCAAAATGGTTGGCGCTCACCGTGCACGGCGTGTGTGGAGCCGTGTGCCTCCCCCTACATTTTTTAATAAAGATAGGAGAGCGAAGCCCTTGTATCGGGTATTTTGTATAAATATATTTTGAGCCTTTTCCGAGCGGGAAGGGATAAATAATATTAAATTAATAATGTAAACCTGATACAAGTGGAATTTTTTTTTTTATAGAAGAAGGGGCAAACGAGCATGCGGCTCACCTGATGTTAAGTGACTACCGCCGCCCATGATCAACCGCAACACCAGGAGAATTGCGGGTGCGTTGCCGGCCCTTTAGAAAGGAGTAAGCTCTTTTCTTGAAGGTCCCCAGGTCGTATCGGTCCGGAAAAATCGCCGGTGGTAAACTATTCCACAGAGAGGTTGTACGTGGAAGAAAACTCCTTGTGAAACGTACAGTGGTGGACCGCCAAGCATCCAGATGGTGTGGATGGTATCGGGACGTTTGACGTGTAGTGCGTTCACGAAATTTGGCGGCTGGGATTAATCCGAACAATTCCTCAGAGCACTCCCCGTGAGAGATGCGATAAAATACGCAAAGAGATGCAACATCACTTCGCAGCGCCAGTGAATCGAGCCGATCGGAAAGCACTCGGTCGTCGACGATTCGAGCCGCTCTGCGCTGGATGCGGTCAAGTGGAACAAGCTGGTACTGGGGAGCCCCAGCCCAGAGATGGGAACAGTATTCCATGTGCGGCCGAACCTGCGCCTTATAAAGTTGCAGGCGGTGTGCCGGCATGAAATACTGTCCCGCTCTGCTGAGCACGCCAAGCTTTTTAGAGGCCAATTTGGCCTTCCCTTCCAAGTGACCACGAAACTGCACGTCACTCGATATGTCGACGCCGAGGATTCCGATACTGGCTGAGGCAACAAGGGGAGTGCCTTGAAACTGAGGGGATACGACAAAGGGGTTCTTTTTAGCGGTTAACGCGCAAACTTGTGTCTTCTGGGGGTTAAACTGGACTAGATTTAGTCGCCCCCAATCCGAGACTCTGTCCAGCAGAGACTCGACTTCAGACACAAGTTTGTCCCGGCACTCGAAAACGTTTTCCCGAGAAATATTGGCTCGGCCGGTGTAAAGAGCATCACCAGTGCTGTCATCTGCATAGCAATGAATGTTACGGGTATGCAACATGTCATTGATATGCAGAAGAAACAGCGTTGGCGATAGCACGCAGCCCTGTGGAACACCAGCATTAATAGGCTTGCAATCGGAGCTTGCACCGTCTACAACGACCTTGATGCTCCGATCTGCAAGAAAGCTGGTGATCCAATCGCACAATTTCTCGGGAAGCCCATAGGAAGGGAGCTTTGAAAGAAGCGCTTTGTGCCAAACCCGATCGAAGGCCTTCGCAATGTCCAAACTAACGGCCAATGCCTCCCCCTTGAACTCTACTGCCTCCTCCCATCTGTGAGTTAGGTAGACCAGAAGATCACCAGCTGACCTACCACGGCGAAAACCGTATTGGCGGTCACTAATCAGCTGGTGATCTTCAAGGGAATTGGGACGTTTTATGTCTTAACCTTTCTCGAGCCCTGTCTTCGTGAACGGGGTTCACTTAGCTTATAAGGCACTACCAACAGCTTTCAATTGCTCTAGCGAATATTCATTCTTCCAAAAGACACCTAAAAGAACTAAGTTACTAAACAAACACAACGTAAATAAGGGTCCTAACTAAGACGATCACGCCAAAATAATATTACAAACGGCCTATTATTAAACCTTTAGAAAGATCATTTAGAAAGACCAAAACATATTTTATTTATCCTAGTCACATATATATATATATATATATATATATATATATATATATATATATATATATATATATATATATATATATATATATATATATATATATATATATATAATTTTTATAATAAAGGAGAATTAGTTATATGTATTTAATCTAATATATTTATTATTTTGAGTGAGGGGGGGAAGCGTTACAATATGAGGAAACAGAAGAATTGTTAAAAACTGACTTTTGCTAATTGCTGGTATTTGTGAAATTTTTAGGTAAATATTGTTGTTGTTTTAATTTATTTTTATTTTTAAATACAAATACATATTATATAGTTAATACATTCCAGTTATATAAAACTTGGCTTGGTTGTTGAAGGTTTCTTTCATTTTTTTTATGTTTTTAGATTTTGAACATTAAGCAGTTCTTTTATTGCTGTTTTGTGTAGACATACTATGACAGATTGTCTGATAAGATGTATAAAATAATGCCTAGTGAACTTTGGTCTCAGGTTTCCTCGATCCATGCTTGCCTAGTGAGGAAACCAACAGATATTACCTATAATATATTTTTTCTGTTAATAAAACATTTTTCATTTTTTTTCATTAGAGCAATAGCGAGTAGTGGCGTCTACAGTGCGAGATGTATCGAGTGATTGTGTATTTTGATCAAAAACCCGCCAAATGTTCACTACAAATGAACTCAAAGTTCTTATAAAGTAAGTATATATTTTATTATGTATATACCTTTTTCTTTTTTAAATAGCTGGTGTGTAGATATGATACATAGAAAAATGTTTAGAACTAATATTGGATTTTATGTTATATAAATTTTTCGCATATATTTCATTTGCCATACATAGTTGTATGGTAACCCCTGAAAATGAGGTGATCGCTTCCCAGCTGTTGCTTGTTAAGTATTATTTAATTTCTTTTTTAAAATTCCAATATTAATACTAAGAAATAGTGAACACAGACAAAATTATTTGTTCACTGTATATTTTTAATTTCGTGTAATGATTGTTTAATCACTAAGTTTTAGTGTGAGTAGTAACGCGACATAATGGTGAATTTACTTTTAAAATCAGGTCAGCGGCCATAATATTTATAGCAGTAAAACAAATAATCGAGCCAAAATTAAATGAGGGAAATACGCCTTGTATACTCGTAGGCCGCAGACAATGTGGCGTCGAGATTAAACCCTGAGAACACGTATCTTAATGGATTTAGTGTTATTGATTAAACATTTGAGTATCTTTATCGAAACATTACAAGCATAGAACATAAATATAAAACAGGCTTAAAATTGTATATCACTTTTGATTCTTAGGTTTTGATCTAATAGAAGTTTTTACATTGCTATACACTGTAATGTTTAACCGATTTAAAAAAAAACTAGAAGCTTCTATATAAGACGCATATATATTTTTATATATGTTCACCGATTTTTCAGATACGGCTTAACTTCAAGAATTCTTTTTTAATAAATATATTATACTTCATGAATAGGTCCATATAAATTTAAAGACAATTTAAGAGGAAAAAAATAGTGTATGAAGGTTTAAATATAACTATTAAGACGGCATTCTTGTTACTATCTCTAAAACCGAGGTGTACTTTTTACTAAAAAGTTAATTTACTTAACAAATATTAATCAGAATTGATGAATCTGAATCTGAATAATATTTATAAGGCTACAGATGCGTTGCTATTTCTAAGTATAAATAGGTACTAAGATGAAATGCCTCACTAGCTGTAATGTACTGGCTTTGTTTACCCCTCAGAGCGGAACACGGCAGTACAAGCACTGGCGTTTGGTGGCAAATATAGAGAAGACGGTGGAACCTGACCAGACGAAGCCCTAGGCAGAGTAGGAGTTCTAACAACTAGTACCCACCTGCCGAGTGAGATATTCACCACGCTGGACTGATGAGTTACTGAGCGCAAACTTAATACCTTAATACCTTCATCTCCTCGTAGGTAATTCTGTTCGACTCTATTAAAAGACAGATAAACAGTCTGTGGTTTCTGGGTTCAGCATATACCACGGATGACTAGGTGGTAGAACTTATTTATTTATTTATTTATTTTATTCTTTATTGCATCCTTAGCAAAAGAATACAAAGGGCGGACTTAATGCCTTGAGGCATTCTCTACCAGTCAACCCATGGAGTGGTGAGAATTTGACGTAGGTGTGGCAATATAGAATAAGATAACACAATACAAATGATAATTAACTACGTAATATATACAAACTACTAATAAATAAACTATACACATATGATCTATCCTAAAAAAATAATATATATATATACAAATATATAAATAAATGGATATACATACAACTAAACATATTTAAATACATACATAATTAGTATATACAAATGACTATGAATATATACGTCTGTTTTGCAATACATATTAAATAGATGAGTCATGTAGAATGCGTTGCCTTTAATAAATGATCACGGACCAACTTTTAAAAGCGTACTTATTGGGAGCTTTTCTGATGTCATCGGACTAGGAGTTCCAAAGGCGTGTAGCCTGAACTGTGAAGGAGTTACCATAGAACTCGGTGAAGTGAACTGAAGAAGAGCGTAGGACCCTATCATGAGATGAGGAAAGATAATGAAATTTACTCTTAAGATAAGAAGGCGAAGATGGATCATTTAATATGGAAAAAAGTACAAGTAATATTCTGGAGTTGCGCCCCTGCCGGATTGTAAGCCAATTTAGCTTAGATCTGTATTGCGAAATATGATCATACTTACGAAGCCCAAAGATAAATCTTATACAGTTATTGAGAAGGCGTTCCAGCTTGTTCAGAAGATCTTGGGACAGGTCTATCTAACTTAGTAGAACTATAAAGTTTATTACATGATAGAAACCTTTCTCTTAATAATTTTAATGCATAATAAAGGCTGAAATACTCACGAAATTAAACATACTAAGTGGGTGAAAAAATATATCCGTCGTAGCCAGAAATTAAAAATATCGGTTGAGTGCAAACCACAATTGCAATAAGTTTTCTGTTTCAACACTCCTTTATATAATTATGTATTTAACCCTTATATATATATACGTATAATAACCCCTATATATTTAAACCTTTATATCGCTTAATTATTATGCAAAAATTGATTTTTTTCGTATTCATTGGTTTTTTCTATGATTGTCTTAAATCTGAAAAACGCCTCATTAATATATCCTGTCCAGGCGATGCCAGGCAGTTGACTAGTTGGAAATATAATAATACATTTTAAGCCAAAGTAGTTGAGAGGTTAGGTAATGTAGCATGCTATATAAATCATACTATTTGACACGGCACGTCTTATCTCATTACTGAAAACCTAAAACTTTTTAGACTGCCAAATTTCAGAGGTCAGATCAAAATGCCGGGCATTTAATCGGTTCGCTCGTTTTCTACAAACTTACTACAAAAAAACCAAGTACTTTTCCCTAACTGCCGTGATCATAGCACTTGCCCTAAATTTTGACTTATGCTGTGGAAACCTTAACCTCAGACAGTTTGACTGTCGGGATGATCGGCCGTCGATCGAATGAAAAAAATAAAAATTATTCTTAAGATAAGAGAGAGAGAGAGAGAGAGAGAGAGAGAGAGAGAGAGAGAGAGAGTACAAGTAAAATTCTAGAGCATCGACTTTGACGTAGGTAGCCGTTTAAGCTTTGAACGATAGGATGATATGTGGTCATACTTACGTAAACCAAAAATAAACCTTATGGAATTATTAAGAAGGCGCTCTAACATGTTTAGAAGATTTTCGGACAGATCTGGGTAACATACATCTGCATAGTCGATAATAGGTAGAATGAGGGAATGAACCCGCGTAGGCTTGGTTTTAAAGGTAGAAAATTTTTAAAACGATAAAGGGAACGCAGGGTAGCAACAACTTTACGACTAACTTCAGATATCTGCAATTTCCAGGTCATAGTTTTATCCAAGTACTGGCCAAGGCTTTTATGGAATCACAATATGGAATCAAAGTTCCAGTATAAATTACAGGAGATAGAGAGAGAGATTTCCAATATCAACCTTAGCCAATAATTGCAAACTTCCGAATATTATAACTTTGCATTTTGCTGGATTAACAGAAACGTCATATTTACATGACCATTCTCTTATGGCTTCCAGGTTAGTCCGACAGTCAAACTGTCTGAGGTTAAGGTTTCCACAGCATAAGTCAAAATTTAGGGCAAGTGCTATGATCACGGCAGTTAGGGAAAAGTACTTGGTTTTTTTGTAGTAAGTTTGTAGAAAACGAGCGAACCGATTAAATGCCCGGCATTTTGATCTGACCTCTGAAATTTGGCAGTCTAAAAAGTTTTAGGTTTTCAGTAATGAGATAAGACGTGCCGTGTCAAATAGTATGATTTATATAGCATGCTACATTACCTAACCTCTCAACTACTTTGGCTTAAAATGTATTATTATATTTCCAACTAGTCAACTGCCTGGCATCGCCTGGACAGGATATATTAATGAGGCGTTTTTCAGATTTAAGACAATCATAGAAAAAACCAATGAATACGAAAAAAATCAATTTTTGCATAATAATTAAGCGATATAAAGGTTTAAATATATAAGGGGTTATTATACATATATATATATATATATATATATATATATATATATATATATATATATATATAAGGGTTAAATACATAATTATATAAAGGAGTGTTGAAACAGAAAACTTATTGCAATTGTGGTTTGCACTCAACCGATATTTTTAATTTCTGGCTACGACGGATATATTTTTTCACCCACTTAGTATGTTTAATTTCGTGAGTATTTCAGCCTTTATTATGCATTAAAATTATTAAGAGAAAGGTTTCTATCATGTAATAAACTTTATAGTTCTACTAAGTTAGATAGACCTGTCCCAAGATCTTCTGAACAAGCTGGAACGCCTCCTCAATAACTGTATAAGATTTATCTTTGGGCTTCGTAAGTATGATCATATTTCGCAATACAGATCTAAGCTAAATTGGCTTACAATCCGGCAGGGGCGCAACTCCAGAATATTACTTGTACTTTTTTCTATATTAAATGATCCATCTTCGCCTTCTTATCTTAAGAGTAAATTTCATTATCTTTCCTCATCTCATGATAGGGTCCTACGCTCTTCTTCAGTTCACTTCACCGAGTTCTATGGTAACTCCTTCACAGTTCAGGCTACACGCCTTTGGAACTCCTAGTCCGATGACATCAGAAAAGCTCCCAATAAGTACGCTTTTAAAAGTTGGTCCGTGATCATTTATTAAAGGCAACGCATTCTACATGACTCATCTATTTAATATGTATTGCAAAACAGACGTATATATTCATAGTCATTTGTATATACTAATTATGTATGTATTTAAATATGTTTAGTTGTATGTATATCCATTTATTTATATATATATATATATATATATATATATATATATATATATATATATATATATAAGGATAGATCATATGTGTATAGTTTATTTTTTAGTAGTTTGTATATATTACGATAGTTAATTATTATTTGTATTGTGTTATCTTATTCTATATTGCCACACCTACGTCAAATTCTCACCACTCCATGGGTTGACTGGTAGAAAATGCCTCAAGGCATTAAGTCCGCCCTTTGTATTCTTTTGCTAAGGATGCAATAAAGAATAAAATAAATAAATAAATAAATAAGTTCTACCACCTAGTCATCCGTGGTATATGCTGAACCCAGATACCACAGACTGTTTATCTGTCTTTTAATAGAGTCGAACAGCATTACCTACGAGTAGATGAAGGTATTGACTTTGCGCTCAGTAACTCATCAGTCCAGCGTGGTGAATATCTCACTCGGCAGGTAGGTACTAGTTGTTAGAACTCCTACTCTGCCTAGGGTTTCGTCTGGTCAGGTTCCACCGTCTTCTCTATATTTGCCACCAAACGCCAGTGCTTGTACTGCCGTGTTCCGCTCTGAGGGGTAAACAAAGCCAGTACATTACAGCTAGTGAGGCATTTCATCTTAGTACCTATTTATACTTAGAAATAGCAACGCATCTGTAGCCTTATAAATATTATTCAGATTCAGATTCATCAATTCTGATTAATATTTGATAAATTAACTTTTTAGTAAAAAAAGTACACCTCGGTTTTAGTTAGATACGTAGTACAAGAAGCCGTCAATAGGTAATTTAGACCTTCATACACTATTTTTTTCCTCTTAATGTCTTTAAATTTATATGGACCTATTCATGAAGTATAATATATTTATACCATAATTAAATTTAGAATTCTTAAGTTAACCGTATCCTGAAAAATCTGAACATATATAAAAATATATATGCGTCTTATACACAAACTACAACAAATTAAACGTTTGATTTTATTTTCGTTGGGAAAGATTAGTTGTGAACTTCTAACTATTTGCATGATGTTGATGTTTTGTTATATTCTTTTTTCTGTATTTACTTTCGAATAATGTATTTTAATGTTCTATTAATTTAAGGGTATTCTTTCTTTATAAACAACGATTGTTATCTTTATCAGTCAATTGATGGGATAGAGCAGTGATAGTGGGGTAGTTGATTTTCTGGTTTACACGAATAGCGTTGTAGATATTTTATACTTTGTTTTATCTCTTAATATATTTAATATTTTATTATTTATATATTTATCTTATATACATATTATATATAAATTTATACAGAAGTTAAAGTGTCTGATGATAAATCTTTTTATTCTATATATATATATATTGTTTCTGGTTTATACAAAAAGTATTTCGAAGTATATTTGTAACCTGTTATGATTTTTATGTTATTTGTTATATTTATTATTGTATTTTATGTTATTGTTAGGATATGATTTTACCTAGCCGCAATTTTTTTAT
Organism: Parnassius apollo; assembly: GCA_907164705.1. Lineage (NCBI taxonomy): Eukaryota > Metazoa > Arthropoda > Insecta > Lepidoptera > Papilionidae > Parnassius > Parnassius apollo. Next base: position 3,564,772 of record CAJQZP010001697.1, read on the forward strand.
AGTAAGGAATTTGAAAAGAATGGCAATGAAGTAAATATTTATTTTCGACAAAAGAAAAATATTTCATTACTACAAATCATAAAATCCCGCTTCCCACAAGGCTTATCCATATTTATACAATGTTTAATGTCATTTACCTTAAATTACACTACCTATTCCAATCATTGCTAATTACCCGTAAAAAGAATCTCCAGTTCTCTATACATTAAGCTACTATTTTACGCTGGTATTCTGTGAGAGCGCGGTCCTTTCCCGGTCGAGCCGACCTATTCGTGCTACTACTATACTACTAATATAACTGCAGCATGGCTCTGCCACGTAAAAAACGTTTTTTAGTGATATTTTATTGCGACCTGAAATCTTGGACCGAATAAACTGTGCAAACTTTAAAAAGTTGTTGAAATTTAGATTTTGTTTTTAAAATTGATGCGCCGCTCTTGTGACTGGACGACAGCCAACTTGAAAGTCAGTCTAAGCGACCTAGAAAAGCAAATATTGGACTGAATTTTTTATTTGTTTTTTTATTACAAACTATTTCAAGACAATTGTCAAAAACCGTACAGAGCCCTAGCTCAGGGGCTAAGCACTCACTTTAAATTTCACAGTACAAGGTTTCGAAATGAATGTATATTGGGTTAAAATTCGAATTCAGTGGTAAATTATAGGTTCTCGCTGACCGGCGTTCAATATCCGGACTGTGTTTCTGATGCTGGCTTGATGAAATATAACTTGAACACAGGAAAGAGTGATCTGAATAATTATTCCATTATAATTTACATTTTAAATTCCGCGCTATCGTTAGAATTACTGCCTGTTCACAAATTTTCGACACGGATGTTTTCGTTTCATCATCGACTATAATAATGTGTTCCGTATGGTGAGTGTAGAGAACCGGTGACTATTTTACTGAAAACGAGGCATTCCATCTTAACCCTCACGGGTGAACACGCGTCTGCATTTCGATTCTTAATCGAGGATAGATGTATTTGCCTATGGGCCACAGCATCCACTTACCATCAGCTGAACAGTGTGCTTATTTGTTTCCCTTATTATATAAAACCTAAGAAGTGCTCGTCTCTAATTTTATTTGACGCCAGTAACCCAAGTGCCAATTTAATAGTTGTTTGGCAAAAGAATTCAAAAATTAACATGTAACGTTTACCAACACGCAGTAGCAACGCTGCACTATTTACTGCTTCAACTCCCGTTTCAGATATTAGAGAAGATCTGTGCCCAATGGGACGTATTTCTGCTGTTATTCATCATCTGATAATTCTTATACATCAACGAATAATTTATTTATTTACTTATTTATTTCTATATGTATTTACTTTTAAACTATCATGATATATTTCTATTGAGATATTTCTTTGTATGGACGAAGGAAAGGATCTCTATATATATTTATTTCTTTTATTTACATATTTATAATTTTATAATAAACATAAGTTATAATTACAGCTTCATTTATTATCACTGGAAGTTTTATATGAAAAAACCGGGCTATTACGTAGCTGTAAAATGACGTTATTTTAAAAGAAAAACACAATAATTATGAGTATAGTCTGTCGTTCGTCAAAATTAGTGTCACGGCTGAGAAAGAGCAAACGCTTATAAAACAAATTATCTCGAAGTTATTAAAGTTTATTCAAGTGAATAAAAAATAATTTCATCATAATACAATTCAAAAAGTTAATAAGGCCTCGGATGAAATAATTCTTCGACGGAGTCAATTATTTCTATTTGTTTTAGATAGAATAAGGTCCAGCGTATCTTGATCAGACGTATCGTATCGAATATCTTAAGTATGAACGCCAATTTCGTCCATATTGTTTCACTAGCCATATTGTTCGCATCATATATCGGCAAAACGTTCTTTATATGTAGACGCTACAGATATTTTTCCGATATTCGTATCTTTTCTACGCCCTCACTTTTCTAGACCGTGTAGCGGTGTGTGATCTTTGATGACAGGCGGAAAACCGTCTACAGTTGGCACGTGGCGTATCAGGTGTCATATCCCATTGAAGTATCGCTATCCTTCACGACACGTGTATCTGATTCAAAGTGAATAAGGTTTTATTTTTATAAAATTGAACTGATGCAAGAACGTACAATCCATCTGATGGAGACTACTTCAGTCTATGGACACCTGCAATCATCTTTAAACGAAGGCTACTGATGCGTTGTCAGCGCTTAGGACTAAGGTGGAATGCCTCACAGCCTGTAATTATAATAGCTCTCTATACTCTTCAGACCAGAACGAAGAAGTGCAGACATTGCTGCCTACGGGCACAAATAGATAAGAGTGTGGTGTCTGCACAGACAGACTCCTCGGTGGAAAACGAGTCCTATCAACAACAATAACCCCTGGGGATGAAGTGATTGCTACCACGCTGTTTCTAAATATTTTCATACATAATTGTATAAAGTATTATAATGTAATTTTAAAAAGAAGTCCCACTGGGTTTCTTGCTGGTTCTTTCCACTAGACTTTTATCTGGGGGCACGGCAGTGCCCCTGCCAAGTCGAGCAAAAAAGCGGCACGGCCGTACCATTCTTTTCTCGAAGCAATTCAAGCCACTTTCGACCCCCTATAACTTCGTAGTGGATAAAACTAGAAACCTGAATTTTCAGTAACTTAGCAGGCATATGTATAAACAAGGTATATTTCATTCAATTTGAACCAGTAGTTTAAGAATTATAACTAGTCAAAGTTTCTTAATTTTGTCACTCACTGACTGACCGATCATCAAAACTCTAAGACACTTCTAGCAGACATAGAAGCTTTAAATTTAGAATAAAATTAGTGTTTAGTGTATAAATCAAGAAAATCTAAAATATTTCTTAATTTCGGTTGAGTTTTCTAGATAAACCAACTGCATAAATAACTTTGTAATTCCATATAAATATATAGAATTACAAAGTTACATTTGCAGTGAATGAATCAGTGTACTTGTATATGTGTAATAGGTGTAGATAGGTACGTTGTTGGTATTCAAGAAGTAGAAGGTACTGGAAAGCAAAAAAGTAGGACTAACTTATCTACCAAGAGAAATGAATTGCTATCAAAAACATAACTTGTAAAAAAAGTACGTACGTTACGTAAGGACTTAAAACAGAAGGACCCTTAAATAGGGACTGAATAAATTAACCGACTTGGTATACATGGATCTCACAACTTTTTACGGTAGAAGGACTGAGTTGCGAGACTTGGTTGTTTTACAAGTTATGTTTTTGATAGCATTAAATATTCTTGTAATCTATATTGAAGGAAAATTATTCTATTCTATTCTATTTTATTCCTTACTGCTAAGTACGTGATAAATCTGTGCTTAAAGTTGCAATTAGCAATTTGTGCCGCCGGGAATCAAACTTGAGCTGGCAGAGATTGGGTTGCGACAACGGCTCATTTATCATTATGGTTATGTATTAATATATTACACCTGTATACTATAGCTGTAGTGGCGGTGTAAGAATATCCACTACTGGGATTTATTTTGGATAGTGGATATTCTTAACACCGTGTCGTAAGAGGTGACAAAGGTAAACAAATCAGAGGAAGCAAGACACCTTAAAGTTAAAAAAAATAAACTGCGGTTTGCAACTATGGCAAATATCCCTCCTATGAGGCAATCTATGTGGAGGCCTATGTTCAGCTGTGGACTTTAATAGGCTGTAACGTTATCTGTTATACAGATACAGGAGCAAATATCCCGGCTCTTAATCCGTTTGTTAATAATATATGACATCAAACATGTATTTAAACTATTTTTATATCTGGCTAGGAAGGTTTTTTAGCATAGAATAAAAAATTATTTGACAGAGAACCTATTCAGTAGACCTTTTTGAGCAATCGAAATGAAGAAATAAAAAAGGAGCATCTCAAGAATATCATCTAATGACAAATTATTCTACACATAAAAAATTGAGTAGTGGCCTAGTTGCCTGAGGAAAAGGAGACCAGCGCGGAGTGCATGAGAAATTAGAAAACTTCGAGCTCATTATTCAAATAAGCGCAACTTACGATCCCATAAACTTTTATTTTCAAAAGAAATCCGTTTTTCTCGTACAATCTGTGCTTTTTTCTGATTTTTGTCGAACTGATTACAGCTTGTAAAAAACTTAAGTATAACAAAGGGTATTCAATTTGTCATACGATTACGATTATTTAACTTGATGAAACTTAATATTAATTTGTGATTTCAATTTGTTTTTTGATAATATAGTAAAATGTAAGTAAAACAAATACACATAAATATGTCATTCTTAATCATAAAATAGTTCGTAATCTATACGACCAATAAATCTGCAGAAAATTCGCGTCTGTAATTCTAATTTATTCTTGAAAAACCAAGTCCAGTGATCTAAATAAAGGGCACTGAAGCCAAATTAGTGGTTTTTAGAATTTTTGTCTGTACAACTCACTCGTCCGATTTCCATGAAATTTTGTTATTTTTTATGTCTAATGATAGTTGTTAGCCTAACGCAACTTATGGGGTACTTTTCATCTGATTACGAAACTTCACAAAAGAAGGTTAAGTATTTTCCTTAATTTAAATTTTAAATTTCTAATATAGAGGGTATTTTTGAAACGCTCCCAAAAACGAAGACAGACGATAGTATTAAGGATACATTTGATGATGAGACACAAATAAATTCGATCCCGATGGAAAAACAATAATTTTTTTACAACGTTTAATTAGCTTTATTAACGCTTTATCATGTTAATACAGCTAAATGAAACGATACTTTCGTAAAAAAATCATGAAGATACCTAAACAAAAAACCAGAAATGAAACTTCAATACCTGAAATCAGCTAATAAAGGGTCAATAAATGCACGACGCCAAATACCGACACGCAGCCCATATCGTACTAGAACCTAATAATTTACAACAATTTTCTAAATACCTAACTTATCTACTTAATCTACTGTTTTGCCACTGTGCTAGTCTCCACCTAGTTACTTTAATTCGAATTCACAGGTTAAATAAATCAAATACCTGGTTCGATTCCCCACTAATGAAAAATTTACTTAAACGAGATTTTGACAAGGACAGTCATGCTTTTTTATTCATCGTGTTACCTACACTACACACCACTGTTTATTATTCTGATAAATTCAGTTACGTACCTATTCACATCAGTTCAGAATTCACGATTTAAAACCCTTTCTTTCACATACCCCCATAGAAAGTAGTTTAACGGGGTGAGCTCTGGTGAGCGAGGTGGCCAATCATGTGGTCCTAGTCTGCTGAACCAGCGATCATGAAATAGCTCGGTGAGGCACTCACGGACAAACTTCACGACGTGTGGAGGTTCACCATCATGCTGGAACCATGTGAGGCGATATTCAGCCAATGATAGGTCGTTCCAAATGGCAACCAACACGTGTTGCTGGTCTAATAGCCAACAGCAGAAAACTCGTCGGCGGTCGTGATCGCCTGGAACTAAAGCTTGCACTTTGTATGGTCGCATTCGGTTACGCTTTACCACTTTGTGAACGCCTTAACAATTTAGCGATACTTCGTGTACCTAAGTTTAGATTCCGGCAAACGACATCTAAAATGTGCTCCTCAGAGTGAACAGTCACTTGACTTTCACCTTCTGCCGCTACCTGAGCAATGGGCTGATTTTCTAACATTCGCTGAAATGCTGCTGTTATCAGACGAGAGTCAGTTTGGTATCAAGCGGTCGGAGATCTTTCTCGATAAATTCGTGATGCATGCGAAGCATTTCTGCGAGCTTCTCCAAGGCAAATTAACATGTTGCCGTATTTAGAGCATAAACGTTAGGCATTTTTAAAACAAAACAAGAAACACGAAATGTAACAATAAAAGTAGTAACAAAAAGAATTTAATACACAAAACAACTGAACTGCGCACGCGCGTGTCGACACGGAACTGTCTCAAAAACTAAAATTAATAATCAATTCCCGCCGAAACAAATGCGTACTGCGTAGTTCATGTGTCCTTGCGGTAACCACAGATCGCAGTTACGACTTTCCCAACTTTTATTTTATAACGTTAGTCTTCAAATATATTTTGAAATTATAGTTGTCATTTTTAATACAATTAGACAATCAATTGTATTCTGACATAACAAGCAGTTCATTACTACAATAATAAACATACCTAATTGGTTAACTCACACAATTATAAACGCAATTTCACTGTTATCTTTGATTTTGTACAAGAAAATAGAAATGAAATGGTACTGAATTATTTATTAGTTAAAATCTCTATTATCTATGTTAACTCTATCTATCACAATTAATCTAAAAGATAATTCGTTTACTTTATTTTAATTGACTTTCTTTTCTTTCCGTACAATACTTTGAATTTACAAAGAGGTAAGACAAAACTATTAAAATCACTTCCATTTTTTATTGTGATTGCCGCCACTAATTCATTACGAAGAGTGTAGGCAAAATGCAATTAACTTACAGTGGATGGATCGCGTTTATTTGACGGTTATTTATAATTCAACTTCAATTATTGTATTACTTTTCCTAATGGAACAATATTTTCCACAATTATTTTTTCTATGGCAACAACGCCATGTCTATTAGCTAGTATTTAATATTTTCTGAAATAAAAGAATAACAGTAATAATAACAATCAATTCGAAGTGCAGTTGTCTCTCTCGGTCGTTCGAGCTCAGCGCGACAGCAATAGCTCTGTTAAAAACTAATTCATCAAAATGACTTGCTGCCATCATTTCCTTTTACAATGAAAATTAAAAAAAAATAATCTATGTAAATTTAAAAGGTCTTGTGTATTTTTCGGTATTCTGGTACATTCTGTTATTTTGTACACATGGTTACAGAATAAAATGGAATGAAAAAGTAAGACGTTAGTTTATGGGTTAAGCCTTAATTTTTACAATATGCAGGCAACTAGAGTTCGATCTGTGCTAACACCATTTTATTTAATAACTGCTATTTTAAGTGTAGTTTGCTATTTTAAGTAAATGGAGAAGGAAAACAGGATAAAGAAACCTGTGCCCAGCAGTAGCACCGATAAACGGTGTTATTTTAAAATTAAAATAAATCACTTCTTGTATATAAAGAAAAAAATAAGTGATTGATTACCTATTTAGACATTAGTGACGTATGTTGTTAAAATAATTTTTACTCCGTTACACAACCAGGAATAATGAATTTTAGGGACAGACCTGGGCGAATAGACTTTGTTTGGCATTAGGAATAAAGATATAATTTTCACAGACATAACACCTGGTGTTACGTCTGTGAAACATTGATTCAAACTACTTTTACGGATTTTATCGCGTTTATTTATGTTATTTTTAATACCCGGCGTTTCGGGTGCTTTCCAGCACCCAAAGTCACGGGGGACAGAGGTGACTGACGTCCCGATGTCAAAGTTAACCCGGAGTACCTTCAGCTTTTTAATTAAGCTTGTCTTTAGTCCGATCTACGCAGAATGAACTAACTGTGTTTTGAAGTCTGATAGTGGTATGCTTGGGTTTAGTTTTGATTTTATTAATTATAGGGTACCAAGCAGGTGGTAGTACCCAGCCTTCTTCTCTATTGAAATTAGGATGTTTAATTTCAATAGCCTCACGTATGATCCTTTGTAGGAATCGATGTTCTTTCGCGAGGATATGTGGTAGAGCTATGCTGCAGTTATATTAGTAGTATAGTTGTAACAATGGGTCGGCTCGACCGGGGAAGGGCCACGCTCCCACAGAATACCAGCGTAAAATACTACTTTAATGCTGTATTTCATGTAGTGAGTGAAGAGAACCGGATACCCTTTTTACTGGAAAGGAGGCATTCCATCTTAGTTCTCACGGGTGACAACGCAACTGTATTTTGATTTATATTGGAGGATAGATGTAGATGTCTATGGGCCGCAGCAACCACTTACCACCAGGTGGGCTGTGTGCTCGTTTGTCACCCTATCCTATAAAAAAATATTATCACTGCACTCCCTTCTAAGTCCTCTTCACCTGAGTATAATGAAGCCTCTCTAAGAAATGTTACGAAATATGGTCCTGATCCAGTGATGTATATAAAAGTTCGCATATTCATTAAGCAGGTTACTAAAAAATATTTTTAACCCAAAAATCTTATTCACGAGAAGTTATTTTTTATTAACTCATAGTTTCTGTGGTCAATTAATCAGAAACTTGCTTCTCGCTATATTTGCACATCCTCACGTTGTTAGATTGAGTGGGCCTTAATAAGTTTGTTCTCGACACGTATAGGGTATTCACTTGTGTATCGACAAATGATTTGCAATTTATCTGCTAAAGAAGATCGAATAGGCCTTATTTCTAAACATAGTTATAAATCTCTCTAAGTTACAGAAATAATTATAGTGATAGCTGATGGGTCGGTGTCTAAGTTTCATAGTTATCTGTCTGTATATTAATTGGATCTTTACTACAATAGTAGTTTTTTCATCATTTCATTCATATCACATCCCTTTATTAATATACAGCTAAACAAACATTGTAAATTCTCGGCTAAACATAGCCTTTATTAATAATTTGCCTCACAGGGGTGATATTTGCCATCGCCACTGTCTCCTTGGTCTAGTAGTCGATAGGTTCGATTACCGGGCCAAGCCAAAAACAGATATTGGGTTTTCTGTCAAAAAATTATCAGTAACAGCCCGAAGTTAGAGAGCTGGCGGTGTTTCACCCTCGTGCCTCGGAAAGCACGTAAAGCTGTTGGTCTTGCGCCTTCTCTCTATTTGGTTGTGGTGGTTTTCCGTCCCATTGGACCATAAGAGTGAGGGAATAAAGAGATAAAGAGTGCACTTGTGTATGTGCATACACTCGGGCACTGTAATCCTGTCCTGCATAGATAGCTAGTCTCCGTTAAGACTGGCAACGGTTACCGAAATTCGGTTCGAAGAACATTATTCGCTATAGTTGTTACGTGTGACGGTCGGGTTGGGAGCTGCAGTTTATTATTTATTAAGTTTGTTTTCAGGGAGATTTTGCTCAAAATAAGCTTTTTCTTGTCTATTTTTCGCATCTTACGACACCCACGGGATGATATGGCGGAGTGCATTCCTTTACGACTCCACAACAGGGAGACTTAACGTAGTTACAGTTTTATATGCTGATAAGGTACATGCTGAAGAAATGAACACTAATACTTTAAATTGAAGTAGAGTGACGTTCTTGGCGGTAGAGAGATACGAGCTTGCAGCTGTATTTTTTTATAGAATAAGGGTAACACGAGCACACAGTTCACCTGATGGTAAGTGGATGCTGTGGCCCATAGACATCTACATCTATGCTTTTAATTTATTTATTTAATCTTCATTATACACCTTATATACTAAGGGATATAAAGGGCGGACTTAATGCCTTATGGCATTCTCTGCCAGTCAACCCTGGATGATTTGAGAGACTGTGGCAGGTGTAATAAATCACTTCATAAATAAATAATAATGATATAAAACAAAATAAAATGCAAATAAATAGAATAAATATATAGTTAGTAAAATATACATACTTACTTAATATATAATATAGGATAAAAATAAATGTATAAACGGGTACTTCTATACACATTCTATAAGTAAATAAAATATTATGAGATAACAATAAAATAACACTATACATATTAAAATACATTATACAAAATATTACTCATTAAGTGAAAGAGAAAAAAACAACAAAAACAATAGTCGGATAGTCAGGTGGTATTATTCTTACGACAGAATTCTCGAACTAGTCTTTTAAAATAATTCTTGTTATTAATTTTCTTGATATCAACAGGCAAGGCATTCCAGAGCAGTATAGACTGCACAGTAAAAGAGGAATTATAGAAACCACTCCTATGTGGTGGAATACGAATTTTAAGATAATTTTGGGAACGTGGAACTCTATCGTTAGTGGAATACCAATATTGAAAGTTATCCTTAAGATAAGAGGGAGAATTGGGGTCATTTAAAATTGAATGTAGTACTTGCAAGGTTCGGGAGCTACGCCTTTGACGAATAGATAGCCATTTAAGCTTAGATCGGTACTGGGAAATATGGTCATACTTACGTAAGCCAAAAATGAATCTAATGCAATTGTTGAGAAGGCGCTCCAACTTATCGAGAAGATATTGAGATAGATCTGGGTAACACACATCTGCATAATCAATAATGGGTAATATCAAAGTCTGGATAGCAGAAGTTTAGTTTTAAAAGGCAGAAAGTTTTTGAGACGACAAAGAGAACGTAAGGTGGCAGTTACTTTGCTTATGCTTTTAATTTATTAATTTTTTGAAAATTAAAATATTGAGGAGTTCTCACTTCCCATAACTATGATGGACTTCCGCATTTTCAGCAATAAGCGTATCTGGTTCTCTACTCTCACCATATGAAACACAGCATTTAGCTGCAATTTCACGGTGATATTCTGTATATGTATGTTGCATACTCGGTGGAGCTGGCCCTTTCTTTCTACAACAATAATTTATCTGTAGTATTGTGCTACCGCTTAAAATGCAATTCAATGGCAACTACATAGTAATATACTGAGATCTAATTTGAAAGAAATTTATTGAACCAGTAACGCATAGTTCATTTTTAGTAGTACTCTCTTAGAAGCGAATTATACGAAGCATCCCTGTTCAAAAGGCACGAGATATAAAACGGTTCAAATAAGGAAACAATTAAGGTAAGTTTGTTTAACTATTTAATTATACGTCAGTGATATTGCATGTCGTTAAAGACGCACTGTATTCACGTGGGAACTCATGAATTGTCTTACAATCATTGGTTATAAATATAGCGATATTACAGAAAAACGAAACACAAAGAAATGAATAAATAACTGATTTTGAAAATTGTGCCTTAAATATGAAATTTATATAGATTTAGCACAACACAAAATATAGGTATAAGAAAAGAAAAGAAAAAAAGAATAATTGATTTCAAAAAAAGGAATAACATGCCTTAAGTATAAAATTTATTTGAATTTAGGTTTGTAAAACGAAACAGCTCATAGTTTAAAGTGGCCAGTTCAATAAAGCGGCAATTTCGTAAGTAAAGACTTAATATTTTTCAAGATTCCGTAAAATATAAATAGCTTAAGAACTATTAAATTTATTAAAAGTGAGTTTGTAGCAGCTCGAGTCTCTCAGTTTTATTTATATATATCTCTCAGTATTATAAGTTTTCTACGTATAAAATGTACAACTTTATTTTAATTTTTACATGTTATGAATTTTAAACAAAGCAAGCTAAATAGAATTTTATTTTATTTTCTTGTAAAAATTGTGCTATAATGTTTATTTTTAGAATTCTTTTGTGACTTTTTTCTTCATCGCGTTAATTATTCTATTCAAATTGTTCCGCCAGGGTAGTCAATCTCTGGAAATTAAAAAATATAAAAGTGGAATATGAAAATAAACTTTCATTTTGATATAAAAAGGAAGTATAAAATCATTAAAAATTGTTATTACTTACGTCAAGCTGTGGACGCTATATGGGGCAGTAAAGAAGAAGACGAATTTAAATTTTACATCTAAGGAAAGTAGTCCGTTTTAACCGTGTTAATGGAACGTACCACTATTTTCAGAATCCTTAGATCTTAAAAGCTTTTCTTGAAGATCATCTTTGCTTTAAAATACGAAATTCGTCTGTAAGATTTAAATTTAAATAAATCTATAAGGAATGTAGAAATATTATTATATTAATTTTAAATTATAACAAATTATTAAAATTATTAATTTAATATAATTAAAGAACAAAAGAGCAAAAAACGAAAACATTACTAATTATCGTATATAAATATGCTGCAGTCGTAGTAGAGCAGTGGTAGCTCAAGAGAACTGTGGTAATTTAGGAGAGCCCATGTAGCTCAGAGGCTAAACGCTGCCTGTAAACTTTACGGTACACAAACAACCCGGATTCGATCCCTGCCAGCACCAATGAAATTGTTAGTTGCAATTTTATTAAGTGCTGGTTTATCACGTGCTCTGTGAAGAAGGAAAATACCGTGAGGAAACCGGCATGTCTCAGAAATAAGAAAAAAATATTTCGAAGACATGTGAAGTTCGCTAACACGCATAGGGACAGCGTGATGGACACTTCCTTGCTCTAAAAACCTTTTCAGAAATGAGTGAAGGTAACATTAATTTTTATTTTATATACTGTAACTTTAATTTTTTAATGCTTGTAGCAATACACAAGAATATAAACAAACAACTTGTTATAAGAATACATCTCTAAAAAAAGCGTTGTACTGGAAATGAATACCACTTAGGATAATACGCAAATATATATCCTGATTAAACGTACTTTTCACTTCATATAGCGTAGAATAGAAGATTACAATTTGATAAAGATTATTCCATGAAGTGACTTTGTAAGAACATGCACTACTCTATATCTCCCCGTCGGTTTCGTCAGAGGCGACACAGGGAAATTAAGGCAGGAGATGGGCCGAAGTATCTCTCTGAAAGCAGTAAAAACCAATAAAAACTGTGGTTGCTCCCAAAGCGTGGCAACTATGGCAATATAAACCCCATGGCAAGAGTTACTAAGAGAGGGCCCCTAGTCCCCGGCGGGATTTCCGGCTATAGTGGCAACCATGTTAACAGTGGGGCATTTGGTGCTAAGAATCTCTGGTGGAGGTTCAGTTGCCACCTAAGACGACTCAAAATGCCAACATAAAACTCACGTACACTTAGAACTGATGAGAAGATCCTGAAGCTAGAAAAAGAAATAGACAGATTGCGCTGGGATACTATAGAATTATTTGAGGTTTGAAGAGCGGGGGAGGAAACGGTAATCCTTGAATTCGGTAACTTGTTCTATCACCAGGAAAGAAACCATCTGTCACGAGGATGTGTTGTATTTATCGTCCACAAGTCTTTCGATAACACCGTGGTAAAGATTGGAATTGTCGACGAGGGTTGCGTACTTTATACTCAGAATCACCAAAGGGTATTCGTTGAAGGCCATACAGGTTTACGTACCAAACTCAGTACATATCGATGAGAAGGTGGGGGAAATGTATAAGGATATATCTAGAATAGGGAATGCAATCCCGCGAGATTTTAGACCTAGCCGAGATCTCGCGAGACTGGCTTTACGGTTTACGAGATTTCCGAGATCTCGCCCAATTGGGTATTTTTACTAAAAACATTCGCTAATACAATTAATTCCGTTTATTGATTTTCAATATATAAGATAAAAATAAAACATACATGTAGTTGGCATATTATAATCATTTATTTTAAAATAAAACACAATATTACGTTATAACATAATATTCGTCAGTCTTATTCTTAATATATAAACTGAAAATGAGCCTTCTGCATCTGCAGTATTAAGAACAAAAAACTTAAAATAAAACAAAAAGAACACTTCGAAATACAACAAAGATCAGCCTTCTGCAGTGTTAAGAACAAAAAACTCAAAATAAAACAACAAGAACAGTTGAAATATAACAAAGATCAGCCTTCTGCAGTGTTAAGAACAAAAAAAAACCTTAAAATAATACAAAAAGAACACTTCGAAATATAACAAAGAACACCATTCTGCAGTGTTAAGAACAAAAAAACTTAAAATAAAACAAAAAGAAATTTGATTGAAGTTGAAATATAACAAAAATCAGCTTTCTGCAGTATTAAGAAAAAATAAATTAAAAATAAAAATAAAAAAACTTCAAAATATAACACTAAATCACCCGTCTGCAGTATTATCAACAAAAAACTTAAAGTAAAACAAAAAAATACTTCGAAATAATTCGAAATGTAACACTTATTTAGCCTTCTGCAGCATTTGTAATTTTTAAGGATATGTAAGTATTATTAGACAATAATATTAAAAGGATAAGTTATTTTTGAAAGTGGCTTCTCAAAAAACACAGCATATTAAAGGGTTCATCTGATAGACGACTCCTGATTTTATAAGGCAAGTAACCCCCCCCCTTCCCAATCTCGCGAGATATCGTAAAAATTGAACGAGACTCAGTCTCGCAAAATATGGACGAGATCTCGCGAGATCCCGATCTCGAAGAGATTGCATTCCCTAGTCTAGAACTATGCATTTATCCAAAACCCACTATACTGTGTTAAATGGAGACTTCAACGCAAAACTAGGCACGCACATTAGGAATAGAGCAACGGAACCCAAGGGGCCAGCAGCTGGCTGGCTTCATGAAGAAAAGAGAACTTTTTATGATGAACTATTTCTTCTAGAAACAGCTCCATAGAAAGGGGACGTGGTCTAGCCCCGACGGTTCGACAAAAATGAGATTGACTTCACAATGAGGACTAGACGGCAACTGTTCAGTGATATCTCAGTGTTGGCGGGGGTAAAAACTGGCAGCGATCAAGGAACAAAAACACCGTACTTATATATTTGTGAAATGCGAGCCTTACGCTACAGCCATTCATTGCTGAGAAGATGATCTCTGTGGCGATATTACCAAATGTATTATAATCAGTCAAACTTTTTGCTTCATGCGTTAATATACGGACAAAATTAATTTTCACAGAAATGAGAACATCGATTTTTTGCCCTCGTTTTCTTCTATATTGTTAATTTCATCGAATACGTTAGAGTCGTTTTTGAGGACACGATTACAAAATATATATTGCTTGTATAATTGTATATTATTTTACTCAGAGATAGTATTTTGACTGCAGATTTTGAAAAGGAGATTATCCCTACATTTTGTAATGCTGAGTCAAAAAAAGTGAAATTCCTACTTGTTTCCGTTTCCTGTTTATCTGTTTTATAGGCGTTTGAATCAAAAACTGCTCTATTGAATTATGTATGTAAGTGTATCTATATATATATATATATATATATATAAATATATATATATATATATATATATATATATATATATATATAATCGGATCTCAAAGACGGCTCCAACGATTTTCATAAAATTTAGTGTCCAGGGAGTTTCAGGGGCAATAAATCGATCTAGCTAGAATTTATTTTTAGAAAATGTATTTTTGTCCGTGTTTTCTGGCATTGAAAAATTGCTTCAATATAAGAAGGTAAATTTTGACACAGTGATAATGATCGTAAAAGCTTAAGTGGATATCGAGCAGTCGCGAAATCGTAATGCCTAGGTTTTTTTTTTTCAAGTTCACTTCTTTTGTGAGAAATTCTATTATTTGGAGCCCTTTTTTAGTATTTTTTAAAAATACGAAAATTTTAATTAAACTTATTAAAATAAACTTATTCAAATAACCAGTTCAGTTTTTTCTATTATGTAAATTTAAACTTAAAATAAAACGGTCATGCAGTTAACAATTAAAGAAATATACTGGTTTCACGGTTATTTATGTAAAAATAAATACTTTTATTTTACTATCATTTGATCGCGCTATTGCTATACGTGCAGAAGTAAAGTTACAGTCTATATACGTCACATCTTCACCGCCGGCTGCACCACAACTTACCATCAGGGATAGTAGTCAAGCGCTGGTTTATAATGTTTTTATTAATATTATGTTCGATGCTTTGCTTTGCAGCCACGCATGTGGCAAGTCAACACTTAAATTGCAATTAACTATTTCAACGGTGAATACTGTGATAGAACTTATATTTCTTTAATACTGTGCAGCGATCGCTGAGCTGTCGCCCCTGAGCTGTCACTTTATAATTAAGCTAGGACATCATGGACGATCATGCCAAAAAAGTGCAAGCCGCTTCTCGATACATACAGCAATTAACGATATCATACATCGGTCTCTTGCCACCGTCAACGTGCCAAGTCTACTTGAGCCGTCTGGTATTGCAAGAGACGATGGCAAGAGACCGGACGGTATGAGTTTAATTCCATGGAAGATGGGTCGGGTGCTGGTATGGGATGCAACCTGTTCAGACACGTTGGCCTCTTATCTACATGGAACCAACAACAGATCTGGTGCGGCTTGTGAAGCGTCTGAAAAAGCTAAAGCATTCGGTATCGAGACCCTTGGTCCTTGGGGTCCTAGCACTATAAGGATTTTTAAGCAAATAGCAAAAAGGTTAGTAGACGTCACAGGAGACCGAAGAGCTGGCAGCTACCTCGGACAAAGAATCAGTCTAGCTATTCAAAGGGGATACGCTGCCAGTATCTTCGGAACCTTGCCTACAGGGCCCCCTTTTTAGTAATATATTTTAGTTATTATAATAAATATTTTAAAGGTTTTTAGTATTAGAATAAGAATTTAGAATGTTGTTTGTTTTGTGTATATTGAATTTTATTCAACTAATAAAGAGTACCTGGTTGACCGAGCTTGCTCGGTATTTTTTTTAATTCATGTGTTTTGGAAATTATATTTAGATACAAATTACGTACTGATGAAATATGTATAATATTTTTTGATCTTAGCGACATAATAGAAAAAACTGAACTGGTTATTCGAATAAAAAATCATGAGTGCAATTAGTTTAATTTAAATTTTAGTTTTTTTTTAAACATTACTAAAAAAGTGCTCGAAATAATAGGTTTTCTCAAAAAAGAAGGAAACTTGAAAAAAAAAAATGAAAAAAGTCGGTCTGAAGATAGGACTCGAACCATGGTACTAAAATCTTGTTACCGACCTTTATCCCAATTGCGCTATTTATAATCGTTTATACCTTGTCAAAATTTACCTTCTTATACTAACGATATTGTAGCAGTTTTTCATTGCCTAAAAACACGGATAAAACGACATTTTCTAATGCTGCGGCTACACTAACGAGCAACGGCAGTGCCCATAAACACAACAATTATTAATAAATATATTATAAATATAATAAATATATTATAAATAAATTAGTGGCTACACTTGAACGGTCAACGTCGTTTCAATTTCAACGCCGTTGAACGGCATTAAATTTGCCATTGAACGGCGTTAAATTTGCCGTTGAACGGCGTTAAATGTTTCGACCGGGGAAGGACCACGCTCTCACAGAATACCAGCGTAAAATAGTAGCTTAATGCTGCTGTGTTTCGTATGATGAGTATAGAGAACCGGAGACTCATTTTACTGGAAACGAGGCATTCCATCCTAGTCCTCACGGGTGACAACGCATCTGCATTTTGATTCGTAATCGAGGATAGATGTAGATGTTTATGGGCTACAGCATCCACATACCATCAGGTGAACTGTGTGCTTGTTTGTCACCCTATCCTATAAAATAAAAAAAATAAACAAAGAAAAAAAGAATACAAAGAAAAAGAAGATGGTGGATGCAACAAATGCACAGGAAACGTACACTGTAAATCTATTTATGTTTTATTTTGTTTTCCCGCACCCAAATTGCACTGGAAAGACGTCCAATGGTTTAAGCTAAATAATAAGACAAACGTAAATAAATTTTAATGAAATAATAACTAATAAGTTAATAAGCCAAACCATAAATACTGGTCAAGTGCGAATTAGAAACACGTACCCAGGGTTTCATACCACTATACACTGACATTACACTGACACATTTTGATCTGCAAAAATGTTTTTTTTTTCTCCTGCTTTTTTTCTTAGTTTCATACCGTAAATTAAAGTACTTTTGAAGTAATTTTTTAATTCAATCTCGAAAAGCTTTTTCGTTACTCCACTCCATCGCAGCCATACGTGCAACCCCGTGGCACTCACGGTGCACAATGAGACAAACGTAGTGTGGCCGCTTCAACGCGATAATTCGCGCGTTAATCCTTTAATGTACCGCCACTCGAGTTATCGGCAAACGGGAAACGGCATTGTTAATGCCGTTGTCAAATTATCGCGTTAATTCGTGGCCACACCTACGAGTACATTCAACGTCCATCAACGCGATA
This sequence comes from Parnassius apollo, assembly GCA_907164705.1. Taxonomy (NCBI): domain Eukaryota; kingdom Metazoa; phylum Arthropoda; class Insecta; order Lepidoptera; family Papilionidae; genus Parnassius; species Parnassius apollo. Next base: position 3,582,525 of record CAJQZP010001697.1, read on the forward strand.
ATTAACGGCATTTCTCCTTAGTGTGGCCGGGCCATAAAAATGAGTCCTAGCTAGATCGATTTATTGTCCCCGAAACCCCACGGACACTAAATTTTATGAAAATCGTTGGAGCCGTTTCCGAGATTCCGATTATATATATATATACAAGATTTGCTCGTTTAAAGGTATAGGATATTGTCCCCGAAACCCCCTGCTGGGCTAGCATAGGCAGGGGATAAAAATTTTATCCCCCGATTGTATCCACTGACAAGGGATAAAATTGTCTTATTCCTATGCAAAAGCTATATCCACCCTGCGAGCATGGGCCTGTGGTGGATATAGTATCGACAATAGATAAACTTATCCCCGCGCATAGATAATATACCATAGTTTAATATAAAGCTATAAACTATAAAGACGCGTTCAAGGAAACAAAACGGAACGCCACGAACACGAACACAGAGTACTTTACGTTTTATAAATTGGAAGCCACGAAACTGTGACGCTCTCGCAATTAAAAATTCGAAAAGTGGTAAATAACTGACGGTTGTCCTTAGTGTCAAAATTTGCGTATTAACGAGACGCATCTAGTGGTGTAATTTTTTTAGCCGCAAAACAATTTTTACTAATATTATAATTGAAAAACCGTTTTTTCTCATATAAGCAAAACAGTAAATCGCTTGCGGCGCTCGATTAGTCGCCACAACCTGCTATTTTTTTAGTGATTTTGTGGGCCACCTAGGGACACATCATCCTCCAAAAATTTGGAATTTTTGGATAAAGGACACCTGAGTTATTAGAGGAAAAACGAAAACCATGTGGTTGGTGGTTTCACGAACCAGGAGTCTGCGGCTGGAATTGAAGATGTCACTTGCAGCGTCTCGGAAAGCTCTTTCCGAAAATATATGCATCATCAGCCGGAAGTGTATATCCTCGGAATAACCACACTTTTTGCAACTGGTGTCCCACGTCTTGTAAGTTTGTACTCTAATAACTTTTATTTTTGAGTAACGACCCATCTTAATTTTTTGTATATAGAGGACAAACTCATGCCCTTACTGTGGGTAAAATTTCAAATTTTTTAGGTAAGCAGTTTTTTAATAGTGATTTTTTTTTGTAAAACGTATCCCTTTTCGCCATTCCGTGATAAGTTTGTTTTACGTGTATTGGGTAGCTAAACTAAGCACTAGCTCAAAAAAAAAATAATGAAATTGTCGTTCACTTTAATAGTTAAGAATATATTGATTTATATCCATTTTACTTTTTTTTCTATTATCTTTATTTCATGCCCAAACTGTTTTATTTTATATCTGTTATAACATCTCTGCACGTTGTTAATTTTACATATTAGATTTAGTATAGCTATAAGGTCCACTTTCTTATTATCCTATTTTAATTTTGCAGTCTTCTTTCCATGTTACAAATTTTACTTTTCAACGCTAATTTAGTTGTAATATCCCATAGATATAAGAAAGAAGTGAAGTGTCTACTGTGAAGTGTAATGTCTGTCTGTGAATATCGACTTTATATTTTTTTATTAATTTAGTAGACTTTATATAGCTGATAAGTTCTTTTTTGTATATACTTACCTTTTTTTTCTCTTTTAACATTATTAACATAAATGTTTAAATTATTATTTCATGCCTTTCCTTTAACAATGTAAAATACATTAAATGTTACTAATACATTACTGTGGCGACTAGAGACTACTGTAAATAATTAACGTAATAGTGTCATTATAAAATAGTCAAATTGTAAATTAAAATTTATATAGTCTGTGTGCTAACTATAGAAATATTATATTAGTTACTCATGTTTTTATTTATATTTTAATTTGTTTTGTTTTTTAGTTTTAAGATTAAGTAGATTACATTAACTTATATTTTCTTTTACCTTTTGTTTATTATATTGCTAAACTGTAAATAATTTTTGTTAAACAATATGTCATTTATAATAATTGTTATATTTAGCTTAAGCATATTTCTGCCTTGTTTTTATTTTTTCTATTATTCTAATTCTTTCTTTATTTTCTTTTGTATAATATTTAAGTTAAGTATACATTGTTTGTATCAAATCGCAGGCAATCTGTATTACTTCGCTTGCGATTGCATTTATTAAAAAATATGTGTCTAGAATTAAGCCAATTGTGAAACTGGACAATACAGACCCTTTGGAGGTGGTGTAACCTCTGGAGGAAATTAAAAAAATCTTATCCCCGTAATTACTGCCATTATAAGAAAATTACAAAATACATCAAAATTGATGTCTATTCTAGTCACAAAGATCTAATTTTAATTGAAAATGATGAAGCATGAAGAACGAAAATATAATGATTTCAAACAAAACAAGGAATAAATAATTTTATGATCATGAGTATTGTGTTATTTGTATTCCTAATATTATGTATATTAGTCTTTAAAATATTTAACAAGCTTTGCTAAAGAATTAACATATTTCGTAATTCAAACCTTTGAATTATAACTTTACTAAGTTTGATAACTTTATTTTAAAACATTATACTTACCTAAAATATAGTATAGACCGATTCTATTATCATTAAATATGACTTGACCATGAGACTCAATAACTCAATGTTTAAGGGGTGACTACAATCTGAAAGGTTGTGGAATCTTTAACCGGGACGACTATAGTCTCATGGGACCACCTGTAAGATTATTGTGGCACACATGCATTACAGTTATTTATATTTATATATTTTTTGGGGGAAAGGAGAATATTAGATTAATATAATACTACTATTCTTTATTTAGAAAAAAAAACTTGATTATTAGGGTTTAGGTTTTTTAAAAACTATAACTTGTTTGCTATTACCAGTTGAACAATTTAAATTAGAATTGTAGACCGCCCTTTCCTTGTACTAAACCCCAGTCTAGAATGGTGAAATATATCAACATGGGTGCAGTCAATAACCCCAACAATATCTGGCAAACCATGCTCTGCTAGGTATCCTCTAGCTACATTTTGCCTTGCTTGTTATATGCCCGGAAATGACATTCACATCAGTATTAGTCAAAAATAAAATGAAAGAAGTAGGTGCACTGAAACTTGTATTTACCTACACAAGAGGCTAATTAAAGTATATTACTCCCCACATTCTAATGATGGTCCCAATAACTTAGGTCAAGTATTTGCTGATTATTTGTTGTTTGAACAACAGCCATGCCATGGTCTTGACTCGTACCTCTCTAGTAGGTAACTATCATCTGCCAAGAGACTGAAAGATGTTAACTACCTACCTAGAAAAAAATTAAGATAAGTCAGGCACATGTATGGATTGCAAATATACGATGTTTTTGGACAAGGTGGTTGTTATAGATGCTTACTTCAATATGCACTGGTAGTCCATCCACAGAATTAATAGGCTTTAAAGCCTCATAGAGTTCTTTACACAAATACAAAACAATCTTTGAGCATCCGAAACCGGCGTAGATATTCGTTGTCGGGGAATTCCAATAGATTAAGTATTCTGATCACATATCGATCGCCGATGTAATTTTCTTTCTTGTTTTTCAATTTCTGACACGAAAATGTAGTTGCTCGAGAGAAATGTACTGGCTCGAGACATCTTTTTTGTATTAAAATAGTTTGAAGATAAACTAAAACCCACGTCCACGAAAGAGGATAAAATTGTCCCTTTCAAAAGTCAAAAAGGGATATTTTTTTCTCTTTCCCTTGGCCCCATGCTACGGACGGGGAGATATATGTCCACTCGTTATGTCAAACGGGGATATACTATAGAGATAAGATAATTTTATCTCTTGTCAGTGGATATAATCGGGGGATATAATTTTTGTCTTCTGCCCATGCTCGCAGGGTGGATAAAACTAAGCAAGGGATAAAAATTTTATCCCTTCCCCGGGGATATATTCTCTCCTGCCCATGCTAGCCCGGCTGGACACTAAATTTTATGAAAATCGTTGGAGCCGTTTTAGGATTATGTGTATATTATTTTATTTAAAATTTGTTGTTAACTACAATTGAATTTATTTTATAATATTTTTACGTCGATAACCAAGATGAGATGAGAATTTTCAGTGTGAAGAAAGTTAACCAATAAGTCATCAAGTTTTACAATGTTCCTTCTTATCAAGGGTAACCCTTAATTACTTCTACAAAGCAAAACAAAACAGTGAGTTATGTTGCTCGTGGAAGAGATAAAGGAAAATAATGGGAAAATATGACAGTTTATAACTGCTTTAGCCGGAATCCTTAAGGGAATGTCGGAGCTGCAAGAAATTTAAAGTATAGGTTTTTAACGATCTGTTTTTGTCGCGTTATGCCCGAAGGATCTAGACAACCGAAAGAAACAACGGCTCGATTGATGTAATAATTATTATATATATATATATATATATATAAACTATATATATATATATATATATATATATATATATATATATATATATATACATATATATATAGCTGTTATATATGTAGCATTATATATATAGCTGTGATATTATTTTACTTTTTATGTTCGTAAAAATTGTTTGCTTAATGTTTAATAAAGGCGGCATAATAGGACAATTTTAATAATTTTAAAAGGTTTATGGTAAATGGTAAATGAAAAATATGTTTATATGAAAAAATCTTGAAAGGAAAATGGCTGTGATAAATATCAATTGCATCGTAACAAAATATTTGCTCTAGTGTCATTGTCCAGAAATAAAACCAAGGAATGGGTTGTACCCTTATCCTACAAGAAAAGACGTTTCACATTTTCCCGTAACATGTTGTCATCGTTCTGCGCTCACAGGACAAAATATGCCAATAGATGATGTAGCTAACATAAGGTTATAATTTTAAGTAATATTATGTATATAAAATATATTGATTCTATTTTTGTGTGGAGCATTACACCACCAATTAAGTAAAACTTCAAATGTACTCGCGTGTCACCACTTTTATAGAAAAAAACTTTTTTATTTACTACTATTTTACATTTTTTTGTAATTTTAGCGAGTTCACTAAAGAAAAAAAGGTAGGCGTAACAATAAACTGTAAGTCAAAAAATACGTAACGAAATCTTTCGCTCAATCGCATTTGGGGTAGCGTTATTGAACTTTTTCTGCTAACTGATTTCAGATTTCGAGAAAGCACAGATAGTTACAGGAATGGGTTTTTTCTTCTAATTCCATAATTTTAAATAAATCTCTATATAGTCCCTTTTTTCAAAATCCCACAGAATAAACAAAATGTGTTATTATAATATTAAGAAATTAAGAAACCCCTGGGAAAGGTGATCGCTACTAAGGTATTTCTAATTTGTTTTGTGTTGTTAATTGTGTTACATAACTATGTTACACAATTAACAACCTATTACCCAGTTCATGGTATTCATGTGATTGTAAGCTGTAATTTTTTTTAAGTCAAAACATTAAGTGTTAATCATTAGGTACTTGGTGCCGCCGTGTAAACTAAAACGCTTTGAGTTTATAATGAATTCTCGCATGGGAACACTGATTCGTATTGAGGTTAAGTTTAGAGGCGATTGAAATAAAAAATATACAAATTTCAATAGTGAATATTGTTGGGTGCTACCATCTGCTTTCCATAATGAACGAAATTAAATCCATAACCAGGCGTACCACTGCAAGACTTTAAGGTAATAAGTAAAAGAGAAGTTAGCTTGGGTTAACTCTGATAATGAGTGCTGTAAGTAACCGAAAGGTTGATAATCAAGAATAAGTTAAAATTAAACGAGATAAAATTCGTACATTTTTAAAGTAAGAAAATAAAAAAAAGATTCTAATTTGTAAAAGTTTTACTATCCAAATTCTATAAATAGAACGTATCGTGTAGATTTAGGACCATCAAATGTAGTTTCTCGAAGAATTACTTTGTTAAAAATAACCGTAACTTTTGAGAAACATGAAAGCGTTTGTTTTAGTTGTTTTACTTCGTTAAGTAAAGTTGTTGTGTTTGAAAATAGATCAAGTGTTTGTGGTCGGGAGATTATTTTAATACTAAAGTATTTCGGCACACAATTACGTTTTACATGATACAGAAACATTACGTTTACGGTTGCTGTATGTTGGCAGTGTAAGGCAACATCATTCCTTTCTCTCCCATGGATCTCGTAAAAGGTGAATATGGGATATGACAATAAGGGCCTTTCTTCTTGAAGGAGGGATTTTTTATAAGGCGAATGACGGTAGTGAATTCTCTTAAGTATGTTACGCTACCACTACACATAACTACTAGAAAAAAAAAAATGGTAATTTAAAGGTAGCCTGTTTTAGAAGCAGTTTAAAGTACAACTCGCACTACTGATATCAAGTGGCGGACTCTATATGACATTATTATTTTAATTTTACGATGTGTAGTTTTTCTTACTGCGTATTTCTTAACTTTCTTCCAATGACATTACACTGGTCTAAATATTAATTTAAATTATAATTTACTATCACTAGTTAGTCTGACTCCCCGACTACAAGCAATAGCACTCCGAAAACCTCAAGTTTGGTATGAAAGAAGTGTTTTTCTTACCGTAACTTACCTGTAAGTGTCCTTCGATCAAAATTGTATGAAGTTGACGCCTTCTATGTGTTTGTATACTATGTTATATAAATTGACGGACCGAATCACACGAGTTTTTACCTTCCGCGTGGAAAATAAGATTTTTGATGGTATCCCAACCTATATGAGCTCCCACTGGAAACACTATATATCTCATGTCATTGTAAATTTACATTCACTAGAATTATAACAAAATTATTAATATGCAAGCAAGCACTAAGTACGGGTAATAATATTCAGCAGGGTAGGGTTGGTAAACAACGCAAGTAAACAAGCGATACACTATTATCCGAGAGCAATTTATTCGGAAGGCCTGAAGTACTTGTTCTAGATACATTGGTGATTTCCTATTAGTGTTATCAAACGGTCAAAATTGACTATTTACGTGGTAGAGCCATGCTGCTGCTATATTATGGTTGTAGCATAAACGAGCCGGCTCGTCCGTGTTAGAACCACGCTCTCACGGAATTCCGGCTTTTAATAGCAGCTTAATGCTGGTGGGTTTTGTATGGTGAGTGAAGAGAACCGAGAGATGCAAACTTTTTTCTGGAAACTAGGCATTCCATCATATCCTTGGGCGTGGCAGCGCCACTGCTTACGCCCGGAAGAGAATTATTTTCAGCGTCCGTCGTGGTTATTTCATACAAAAAATACATTATTTAAAGGCGACTCTCTTTTTATGCTAAAAACTTACATTTTTGCAAAATTTCGAATGTTTGAAATACTATGAACGTAATACTGTGGTTCCTGGTAAAACTCTTGTCGCATAGCGTAACAATTCGATGAAGAAAATTTTCAATTTCGGTTTCAGATTTTTCTTGTGCGACGGATTGAAAGCGGGTTAGTTCGAGGCAGTTTTAGCGGATCCATGAAACTCCAGGTGCTTTGTTTATAAGGTGAAGTAACTTTTACGCTGCTCATCTTTCTGAATATTTTACCTCTGTCGTCTACAATGATGAAGAATAATCTGTCATGGAGTAATAAGACCCTCTTGTTATTTTACATCCATTCATCCACTACAGCCTGTAAAAGTCATTTGGATATTGCACATAAAGTAAAAAGTAAAGTTACAGCCTATATACGTCGCACTGCTGGGCTCAGGCCTCCCTTCATTTCTGAGAGGGTTTAGGGCATGGAAGTGTCCGCCGCGCTGCCCAAATGCGTGTTGACGAACTTCACATGTCTTCGAAATATTTTTTTTCTTATTCCTCAGACATGCAGGTTTCCTCACGATGTTTTCCTTCACCACCGAGCACGTGGTAAATCAGCACTTAAAATTGCAATTAACAATTTCATTGGTGCCGGCGGGGATCGAACCCGGGTTACTCGCTTCTGTTATATTTACAGCGAGCGTTAACCACTGAGCTACCACGGCACGGATATTGCACATAATTGAATGTAATTATACGCGATGATATTTTTTTTTGTTTGTTGCCAATATTCGGTGAGACCTAATCTACAAGTATAGGCTATTAAAAATTCATCAGCATTTCGAACTATCTTAACAAATTTAAGTGGGACGTCTTTCAACATCGAAACGTTAATTATCCCTTCGTTTCTCAACTAAGCTTAAATCAATGCTATATTCAGTGCCATTGTTCTATTAATTTGGTTTCGTGTATGTTACTCTATTGAGATAGACGGAATCCCTTTAATTTAACTGAAGTGGAACTGGACTTACGTCGAGAAAGCGTTAATTTGGTAAGAGAATCCAAGGCTTTCGTACAGGATTGTATAATAGAATACACCATACTTCATATTTACTCTATATATCTTATTAAAATGTATCTTAATCTCTTTCATAATAAAATGAACTCTGAACAAGTTAAAATAACAGCTCAACAAAACTCAACTAGACTTCCTATTGAACTCTTGTGTAAACTGTTTTCCCATTTTAATTTAAATAACAGTAATTCTAAGGAAATTAATCTTAGTTCATTGACAGCTTGCTTAGTCTGATTTCTAATGTAAACTCAAGAAGGAAAGTTTTAACTCAGTACCTTACTTAATTACAATTAAAGTAATGTTACTATAATTTACACTTAAAGTAATGCCAATATTTTCAAACGTGGTAAAGCCATGCTACAGCTATATTATGGATGGTAGCACTACCAGGTTGGCTCAGTTGGAGAAGGACCACGTTCTCTCAAAATACCAGCTTTATGTTGTTGTGTTTCATATCGTGAGTGTATACTGCCTCATTGATCCAGTGGTTGTAATAGTGTGATGCTGATCATGATGTCCAGGGTTCGAATCCTGGGTCGAGCAAAAAAATAAGTTTGTTGAGTTTTTCCGTCAATAAATTCTCAGTAGCTTCCTGGAGTCAGGAAGTTGGCAGTGTGATAACCTTGCGTCCTGGAAAGCACGTCGTGTCGGATTTCCGTCCCATCGGACTATACGAATGAGGGTACAGAGAGTGCGCCTGTGTTTGCGCATACACTTACGCACTATAATCCTGTCCTGCGCTGATGGCTAGTCCAGTTCAGTTAAGGACGGCTGCCGTGACCGTAATTCGGTCTGGAGGACATTATTATGTTGATCCTTTTTACTGGAACGAGGGCATTCGATTTTAATCCCTAAGCACCTACTCTGAAAGATGTCATGAGATTCGGACAGGACACAGAAGAAACAGCTTTGGTGATAGCACGCAGCCTTGTGGAACACCAGCGTTTATAGGCTTGTAATCAGAGCATGCACCGTCTGTTATAACTAGTGATCCAATCACACAATTTCTCGAGAAACCCATAGGAAGGGAGCTTCGAAAGAAGCTCTTTGTGCCAAACCCTATCGAAGATCTTCGCTATGTCCAAACTAACGGCCAATACCTCCCCCTTGGATTCTACTGCCTCCTGCCGTCTATGAGTAAGGTTGACCAGAAGATAACCAGCAGATTGACCACAACGGAAACCATAGTGGCGGTCACTGATTAGCTGGTGATCCTCAAGGTACCTCATGAGCTATCAATTTACAATGGACTCCATTATTTTTGAGAACAAGGAGGTGATGGCAATAGGCCTGTAATTGGACGGGTCTGAGCGGTCGCCTTTTTAAGGATCGGGTGGACCAAAGCCTTATTCCAAGAATTTGGGACTACTCTTTGGAAGTAATAGTACCGGAAAAGACGCGTTAAAATCGGTGCCAATTCCGGAGCATACGTCTTCAGCATAATGGTAGGGACTCCATCAGGCCAACTCGCCTTGCTGACGTGCAAGGAGAGGAGTGCTTTGCGAACCGAGCACTGTATAAACCGCACAACCGGCATGGAGCACTCACACCGCGTGTTTGTTGGCAGTGTGTTCTCCCCGTAATCGAGAGTCGAGTAGGATGCAAAGAGAGAGCCTAACAGATCGGCTTTCTTCTTTGCAGCATGGGCCAGTGAGTCATCTTCTCTGTGCAGAGATGGAAGAGATGACTGACAAAAGTTCCCTTGGACAGCCTTGGCTAGAGACCAGAATGCAGGGTTTCCCTACGGAAGGCGAACTAGCTTCTCGCCGATTCTGCCGATGTACTCAGACCTTCCCTTGGCAATGATTTTTTTCATACGAGTATATGGAAAAATTATTTCACCTTTAAGGGTGGAAAAATAAGCCGGCGTTCAAAACTCAAGCTTTTGATTTTCCTTTGTCCATTCAAGAGTCAAAAAACTTGACTGGTAATAAAAAGTAAATGCCAACATAAAATAACTTAAAAGATTAATATAATAAATAGGTTTTTATATATGAAAATTCCATTCTGCAGTACAGGCCATTTCAAATTAAAATATTTTTTGTTTGGCTAAGAACTACTAAGGACTGTCGCTCGGGTTTCAATACCCGAGCGACAGTACAAAGTACCTTTGAAGAATGTATTGTCTCTCATCTAGCTGATTTCCTCAAAAATTATTTAATAAAACTGCCATTGAATTGGCAAAGATGCATCGATTCCATGGGTGATTACTTTGATTAATGGAAATATAAAAATGAAAAAAAAATACGCTAATTTATTTTATAAAAAAACGGCAATATCATAGCTAATATATATAATAATAACTTTTGAAGTTAAGGTTTTAATATTTCTATACACGATGTTTTATTACTGACTACTCGAGCGGTTATCTGGAAATTATTATATTCTTTTAAGTTCTTTGAATTCGGCTTTTATCTTTTATCAAACGGTCAATTTTATCCTAAAACCTTTGTTGTATAATATATTGGCTAATATTACTACCAATAATTAAAAAATATTAAAGCTTTAACTCATAACGTGGTGACAACAAATGTCATCAGTACTACAGATGTTTTTTCTTTAATATTGGGGGTCTTTGAGAAATGTGAGGCTCTCTTTCTTTAATTAAATTTTGGAGTGTAAGTTAATCTACAGTAATGATATGGCTATAAAGGGACGCATTTAGGGTTGCCAGACACACTTTATTTTAAAGTATGTCCTATATTTTTGACACTAGATCTTGTCCCCTAATTTGAAATAACGACCGACGTCCTTCATGCAACATAGTTCTACCCCATTAAAAGTTCAATCTATTTGGCCATTTATAATGAGAGTTGTTATTCAGGTCTGTGTAATAAGTTTCGAAGAAAATATTTGTAAGTGAGGAAAAATGAATATACATGTAATGAAGGCGTGAACACACCGAGGACAGAAGCTTAGTACCTATTATTTTTTACCAAAACGCAAAATATTTTGTAACATAAACGAAACTAAAGTATTTATCATCGGCTATGTAGCTTACATTACGAGTAGTTTTCTGCTAAGTAACGAACAAGAGTCGAAGGGATCACAGATGGCCGCCTGTTCTTTCTAATCGAATTTAGATTCCCCGGTGATTAACATCATTCTTAGAAGTTATTTATCGGTTCTGCGCTAACATATGGTGCGGGTGGATATGGACAATAGAGGTAAATAACATGAAAGAACCACGATCTGACAGAATACCAGCGTAAAAGAGTAGCTTAATGCTGCTGTGTTTCATATGGTGATTGTAGAGAACTGGAGACCCTTTTTACTGGAAACGAGGCATTCCATTCAAGTCCACAGGGGTGCAAAAGATTCATACATTTTGATTTCTAATCAAATGCACACCATTCGCCTTAACATTCACTTATCGTCAGATCGACTGTGTGCTCGTTTATCACCTTTATTCCATAAAAAAAAAACATATTAAGGAATGTTTGTCTTTGCAGTCGAGCTCATGGCACGCTCACCACAAACGTTGTTTGCGGTAACCTGAGTTATATTATCGCTGGCAACTTTAATGTTTGATGATGAGCAGTTTTAAGTACTGAGTGCTATTTTTATTGGGTAAGTAAGTATTTCACAAGTACTGGTAAGAAAAATGAAAGGTGGCTTAACACTGCTCCCCTACTTCCCCATACGGTTTACTAGAACCGTTGACACGGTGGTGGTAGGGTTGTGGATGTAAGCCAGTACTACTATACGCAGCCAAATGATAGTTAGTGGTGAAGCCATTGACCAGATCCGCCGCTGTGATCAGGAATGGCTAGTGCTTCCGAGTGCCCGTTTTTCCTGACCTCGGGACCTCCACGCATTGTACATACATGTCTCCGTTGCGAATGTAAATCTATAGGCCGCGGATGAACGCACGACTTACCTGAGAAGGGGGAGTCTTCTCCCGAGTAAGGTAAGGTCGCGGATGTGTACGATTACCGAGGCCCTGCCAATATGCGGCTAAGGAAGATCACCATAGGCTTTTATTCGGGGCGAGTCCGATATAGCTCGTCCATGCACCCGTAAGACGCGTATGTGTAATCATTTCCGCATGAAAAAATAAAGTCATGACGTTAAAGAAACCACTACCCTAATATAATAATATTTAGTGGGTATTTAAATGAAGCTGTACCAGGAAATGAACAACAAAATATTTTTGATAGCAGCTCAAAATAATAAAAACTGCGGCCAAACCGCTTGCCAAGTATGACAACTATGGAAAACATTCCCGCTTTTAGGCAATCTATGTTTCAGTTCGATGGAGGAATTGTTTACCATAGTTTCTAAGCATGATGTAATTCGAAGGATGCTGGCTCAGAACTGAGTTCTTTCTTGGGGAAGCGTGAATTACACTATTAAAGTGGATTTATGAAGGGCTGCAATGATGATAATTGGGCAATATATGTGGACAGGCCTATGTTCATCAGTGAACTGTTGATTGGCTGTAATGATATCGAGGTTCGATCCCGCAGACACCAATGAAATTGTTAGTGCTAATTTATCACGTGCACGGCGTTGAAAGAAAACATCGTATGAAAACCTGCATGTCTAAGAAATTTATTAAATTATTTATTTATTTAAACTTTATTGTTTTACACCTTAATCTAAGGTTTACAATGGGCGGACTTAATATCTTATGGCATTCTCTACCAGTCAACTCTGGGCGAATTTGACATGTAATAGTTGGTAGGTGCTAAAATATTAAAATGAATAGACATGTATTGTAAATAAATATACATGCATACATACTAATATACATATAGGAAATAAAACAAAAGTAAATTATCAATATAGGTATATAAACACCAATACACACACAAATACACATACATATACACATATATACATATATCCATACATATTCATATACTTATATTATAAATAAATATAGGGATAGAAATGGAATGGTCAAATGGAGTTTTCCTCAAGATAGTGTTGCCGGACTAGTTTTTTAAACGTGTACTTATTCGATGCTTTTCTTATATTAACGGGCAAGGCGTTCCAGAGAAGTATTGCCTGAACTGTAAAAGAAAACTTAAAGAAAACAGTACTATGCTGAGGTAAATCAATCTTAAGGACGTTAGAGGAACGAGGTTCACGGTCGAGAGTTGAACAACGAAAGTGGAAGTTATCTTTAAGATAAGAAGGAGACGTCGGATCATTTAATATAGAGAAAACAGTTAGTAAGATTCTGGAACAACGCCTCTGATGAATAGAAAGCCATTTAAGCTTGGAACGAAAATGAGTGATGTGGTCGTATTTTCGTAAGTGGAAGATAAATCTTATACAGTTGTTGAGAAGGCGCTCCAACTTGTTAAGAAGATTTTGCGAGAGGTCTGGATAGCACACATCTGCATAGTCTATGATAGGAATAATAAGGGAATTAACAAGCAAAAGTTTGGTTTTGAAGGGTAAGAAATTTTTCATACGATAGAGGGAACGTAGGGTGGCAACAACTTTACGATTAATTTCCGAAATCTGTGCTGCCCAGTTCATACAGTGATCAATGTGTAAGCCTAAATTGACTATGGATTGAGAAAATTGAATTGTAATTCCATTATATAGAAATGGTTCGAGGTTTCCATAGTCAATCATTCTCAACATTCTGGAGCTACCCACAACCATTGATTTACATTTTAACGGGTTTACTGAAACACCAAATCTATGTGACCATATACGGATGGCATCTATGTTTATGTTTAGTTCCCTAAATGCATTATTTATTTCATCGATGCTGGATTGTGTATATAGTTGAAGGTCATCGGCGTACAGATGGTACGAGCAACTGAAACTCAATTTATTAGATATTGAGTTTATAAACAGCGAAAACAATATTGGAGATTGAATAAAACTAAATTTAAGGATTCTATCGCGTTTATTTAACTGATTTTACTTATTTTTAATTCCCGACGTTTCGGGTGCTTTACAGCAACCATGGTCACGGGGGGGGGGACTGAGATGTTTAACGTCCCAATGTCATTGTTAGCCCGGCTACCTTCAGTTTTTGAATATTAATTTTTGGTCCGATTTACGCAAAACGAACTTACAGTATCTTGAAGTCTTGCAGTGGTATGCTTGGGTTTGGGTTTAATTTTGTTAATTATAGGATCCCAAGCAGAAGGCATCACCCAACCATCGTCTCTATTGAAATTAGGATGTTTTTTAATTTCAATAGCCTCGCGTATCATCCTTGGTAGGAATCGGTGTTCTTTTGCGAGCATTTGTGGTTTATCAAATCTGATGTAATGGTGGGGACGATCTTGAACATGTTCACAGACTGCAGAATTCCCGGAGCGTCGGTGCTTCACGTGAGCTATATGTTCTTTCATGCGGGTTTTTATGGGTCTTTTTGTTTGACCTATGTAAGAGAGACCACATTCACAATCTAACTTGCACACTCCTGCATCTTGTAGAGGGATATTACACTTGACGGATGTTAAAAATTGACTAATCTTCTTCGGCGGCTTGTAGTATGTTTTAATGGAGGCTCGCTTCAAGATGTAGCCAACCTTGTCTGTGACTCCTCTGTCATATGGTAGTACAGTAGGCACACGCTCGACTGTGGCCGGCGTCACTCGGTCACTGTGACGTAGGCGCGGGATCCGAAGCTTGTTGTCTTGCAACACTTGCTTGACATGCTGCAGCTTGGCGGCCAGATGTTTTCTGTCACAGATTCCTCGCGCTCTCTGAAACAAAGATTTAGTAGTGTTCGCGTAAATATAAGAAATCATTAACAAAGATTTACCCACGGTAGCTAACTGTGAAGGGTGATGGTAAGATTCAACATTTAAATATCGGTTGGTATGGGTCTTTTTTCTATACACAGTTTGACCAATAGTGTTATCAGGATTTAGAATGACTAAAACATCGAGGAAAGCTAACGAATTATTTGCCTCTAACTCCATTGTGAATTGTATTTTAGAGTTTATAGAGTTAAGGTGGTTTAAAAATGCAGTTACTTTGTCAGATGGTAAAATTGTGAAGGTGTCGTTCACGTACCGCTTGTAGAATCTTGGATTTACAGGAGCAGTAAGAAGGGCTTTCTCCTCGAAGTCCTCCATAAATATGTCGGCGACTATGGGAGATACAGGTGAGCCCATCGCCACACCATCTACTTGCTTGTAGAACTCTTCCTTCCACAATAGATAGCCAGATGTGAGGCAATGTTTGAGTAATACTGCATATTCAGCAGGCATGTTGTTATCTTTTAGCTTCCTAGTTACAATTGAGATGCAGTCTTCAATAGGTAGGCATGTGAATAGTGACTGAACATCAAAACTGACCATAGTTTTATTGTCAGCGAGATGTAGGTCTTTTATCTCAAAATGGTATGAATCCTTTGTGTGTGCTCTGGTATGTCCTCTCAGTGGTGACAGTATTTTTGCCAAGTGTTGTGCCAGCTTATAAGTAGGTGAATCGATCTGGCTCACTATAGGACGTAGTTGAGCGTTTGGTTTGTGTATCTTCGGTAACCCATACAACCTTGGTGGTTTGGTACATGATGGTATTAGCGAATTCACGTCGAGATTTAATTTTTCGGAATTATCGATTAGCGATTTAATTAGCGATTTAATAAAGAAATACTCCGAAAACTTAAATCTCGACGTGAATTCGCTAATACCATGGTGAGATTCACCATTTAAATATCGGTTGGTATGCCAACCGATATTTAAATGGTGAATCTCACCATCATCCTTCACAGTTAGCTACCGTGGGTAAATCTTTGTTTCAGAGAGCACGAGGGATCTGTGACAGAAAACATCTGGCCGCCGAGCTGCAGCATGTCAAGCAAGTGTTGCAAGACAACAAGCTTCGGATCCCGCGTCTACGTCACAGTGACCGAGTGAAGCCGGCCACAGTCGAGCGTGTGCCTGCTGTACTACCATATGTCAGAGGAGTCACAGACAAGATTGGCTACATCTTGAAGCGAGCCTCCATTAAAACATACTACAAGCCGCCGAAGAAGATTAGTCAATTTTTACCATCCGTCAAGTGTAATATCCCTCTACAAGATGCAGGAGTGTACAAGTTAGATTGTGAATGTGGTCTCTCTTACATAGGTCAAACAAAAAGATCCATAAAAACCCGCATGAAAGAACATATAGCTGACGTGAAACACCGACGCTCCGGGAATTCTGCAGTCTGTGAACATGTTCAAGATCGTCCCCACCATTACATCAGATTTGATAAACCACAAATGCTCGCAAAAGAACACCGATTCCTACCAAGGATGATACGCGAGGCTATTGAAATTAAAAAACATCCTAATTTCAATAGAGACGATGGTTGGGTGCTGCCTTCTGCTTGGGATCCTATAATTAACAAAATTAAACCCAAACCCAAGCATACCACTGCAAGACTTCAAGATACTGTAAGTTCGTTTTGCGTAAATCGGACCAAAAATTAATATTCAAAAACTGAAGGTAGCCGGGCTAACAATGACATTGGGACGTTAAACATCTCAGTCCCCCCCCCCCCCCGTGACCATGGTTGCTGTAAAGCACCCGAAACGTCGGGAATTAAAAATAAGTAAAATCAGTTAAATAAACGCGATAGAATCCGTAAATTTAGTTTTATTCAATGTGTAGTGTTCGCGTAAATTTAAGAAATCAATATTGGAGATAATATACCGCCTTGCGGTACGGCAGCTTCAACGTCAGCCCAAGCAGAAAACTGCTCCCCTGACCTAAACAATTGCTGACGACCGCGAAGATAGGATGAGAACCACTCCAAGGCTGGGGATGAGAATCTGAGGTAAGAAAAATGGATAGGAGGATATCGTGGTTAACTGTGTTAAAAGCATTTGAAAAGTCAACAAGCACCACCACTGTAACTTTCCGTTCCTCCATCCCTTTCCTAATGTCATCAGTGATCTTAATAAGTACAGTGGTGGTGTTGTGACCAGAGCGAAACCCTGACTGTAAGTTATTCAGTAGGTTATATTTTTTAATGAAAATAGATAATTGCTTATGCACACAGGCTTCCAGAACTTTAGAGAGATACGGGAGAATAGAAATTGGACGATAGTGATTTGGTAGTTCAAGATTGGGTATTTTTGGGAGAGGACGTATATAAGCTCTTTTCCACAATGTTGGATTCTGACCTGAGTCCAGCGAGTAATTAATAACATGAGTGATAGCTGGCAGAAGGAAGTCAAGCAATGTTATAATCATAAATTTACTAATCTCATCACAACCTACAGCCTTGGAATTAATAGACAATACAGCTTTAGCTATTTCATCTTGAGGAGAAAATTCGAAAAAAGGAATAGTTAGAGGCTGCATAGAAGCAATAGAAGCAATGGTTCGTGATCTTATAGAAGAGTTCAGTGTAAGAGTTGAGACAAAGTGACAATTTATATAATCCAGATTAAGAGAACTTTATTCAGATGATATTGGCTTAGTAATATCAAGAGATTTTAAGTATTTCCACATATCAGCGGTCAAAGTATTGGTTAAGTTATGATGAATGTAACGGCGTTTAGCATTTTGTACCATCTGATTGCACCTGTTTCTTAGCAATTTAAAGTTACACCAGTTTCGTAAATGCCCGATTTCGTTTGCGCATTGTCACTCGTACACCCTTAGTCATCCAAGGGGCAGGAGGGCGCTTTATTCTTACTTGAGGAACTGGCACATGGACGTTATAGAGATTCAGAATAGTGTTGTTCAAAAAGTAAATTTTGTCATCTATAGAAGAAGCAGCCCCCAATGGAGCAAAATCAATACGAGCAGCATCTCGGAGAAGAGCTCCGCCCTTCACTTCGATTATAAACGACGCCGTCTCAAAAACACTCCACCAATACGTATGCTAGGGACCCCTGTCCCCTTGCATACGTCTGCCAAATATTTAGGTGTCACTCTAGACACAAGGCTCACTTTCAGGCCCCATGTCAAAAGTTTCAAACCCGTCACGCACGTTTTTACCATTACATTAAAATGTCCTTCAGAAACAAGCGTACCCTTTATAAAGTCTGTATACGACCAGTCATGTCTTACGCGGGCCCAATTTTTGCCCACGCTGACCCTAAAATTATCAATGAACTCCAAATAGTTCAAAACCTTTTCTGTCGTCGAGCTGCGAACGCACCTTGGTACGTCCGTAATGCCGACCTTCATCGGGACCTATAGCTCCCTACAATTCAACAATTTCTTAAAAAACTCTCTGAGACTTTCTTCAAAGCCTCAGAGTCGCACTTCAATCATTTTATTCGTGAGGCAGCTACTTATGTAGCCCCACCCCCTCTCGCTATCGAGTCCGCAGGCCGAGAAACTCTCACTCGGACCTGCCTAATAAACTGTTAAACGACCTGAACTACCTCCTGGCGGCTCAGGCCAACTCTAATTAAATTATTCATAATTAATTTGCCTTCGTAGGCACTCCCTCAGCGGCTCCTAGCCGCCTGCGCCCTCTTTTCCCAAAAGAGGGTCGCCTCCGATACGGCATAAGAAGCTTAAACAGCAGGTTGCCAGTCCCCAAAGGCGGTTTTTAGAGGGTATCACTTAGGTTCCCCCGGTAGGCAGTGAGTCCCTCATAACCACGATAGACCGGCTGTCGTGGTATGCGTAATGCATTTTCCGCCTCCCTATATAAAGGGTAGCCCTTTTCCAATTGCTTCGGGAGCAAAAAAAAGCCCAAAAGTGGGACGTAATATAGATTGTAACTTATTATGTGTTGCTGTTAATATACAAATTTTTATTCGACATTATTTTGTTGCTTTTAACAAGTTTGTATCAATTTCTGAAGCAAAATAATTTCAGAAGTTACAGGAAAATTACGTTTAAAATAAAGTAATATATACTCTTTGTGAAGTCAAAAATTGTGCGTATTTGAATAACGACCTAAAAGTTTCTAAATTTTTCAACCACGGCTAAATGATTTTTTTATGGCGAACAACTAGTATCCTCTCCAACTTTTTACTCTTGCGGAATTTATTATTGATATATTTTTATAAATTATCTTTTTAGTTTTTAAAAAAAGGAATGAGTATGAAAAACGCGTACACAGTTCACCTGATGGTAAATTGATGTTGTGGTTCGTAGACTTCGACATATATCCTCTATTAAGAATCAAACATTGTCAGCCTTTTGTTGTATACGAGTACTAATTTGTTACTTAGCACTGGACCACGACTGTATATATCACGCCCTCCAGTTAATTGGATCCGGAACGTTTCACAATTCTGCATATTCTTTATTATAAATTCGTAAAAAAGCACCGTAGAACTTTCAAACTGTAAAATTATTTCATTACTTTTTTGTTAACACTATCATTTTGAAGAATGAAAAAGCAAAATAAATAGTTGTGACTTGTAAAGAAAAGCAAAATTATGTGTCGATATCTTTATGCCTTTCTAGAAGTATTCTTTTAACGAGTTTTCTAATTATTATATAGTTATATAACACCATAAAATATTTAGTATTAGTATATAAAGTATCTGTATTGATGAAAGTATAAAAAAGAAACTGGCGCAAAAGGACCATTAATCAAAAATACAAAGTTAATTGACACGTACCACGTCCAAATGTAGGTCGCGGTAATAATGTATGAGCTCCACGTATCACCGAGTAATGTCTTATTTTAGGTGGTGCTGCTCTTGTGGAGAATCAATAATAATGTATGCATAGGAAATACGCAATAAGTAATCTGTACATAATGTTATAGTACCAACGCGCCAAGGCTTCACCTTGATATGATCTGTTAATGCGGCGTTTAGATTTAGAAAGTGCTTATTCATACGATAATAGTTTTTATACCATTATCGTACGATTCATTTGTATATTTTTAATATTTTAAATTTAAAATAAATTAAAAAACTTTAGGCAATTGAATAAAATAATGTAAATTTTTATACATGTATTGTATATCTGATACTTACTTGTATAATTAGGCTATATGTGTCTGATAAAACCTAAGTCGTTAACCATAAAGGAATTGAACATTTTAATTAAAAAAATTATCGCATGAATAAATATTTTTTATTTATACGATTATCGTATGATTAGCAACATTCTTAGATATAAGACAATCAAGGACCATATTTATTTCATTTTTATTTTTCTTTAAAAACAAGATACGTATATCGTTTGCGGACATCGGATAAAATATAGTCTAGATTCCTCCCGGCTCTGCTTTCTATCTGTTCGTAAAGTTTCAATACAATCGGTTCAACCATTCTGAAAATCAGTCCGGAGACAGACAGATAGACAGACAAAAGTTTTAAAAATGGTTAATTATGATTAATAGCTTGCAAATACCCCCTGAGCTTATTAGAAGCCAGTTATTACAATATTAAAGACAAACCACTGCAATTTTATTTAAATGTATAGATTTGTAGAAGAACATTGTTATTTTTAATTTATATTAATGATTTGCCGAAAATAATCAAAGCCCCCTGTTCCTTGTTTGCCGATGGTCTTTCTGTAGTCATCCCCTGTACAGCTTCACCGACTTCACCAATACCACAGCGGTGACACTCCCTGTACGTGAGAGCTTAAGCGCCGGTGACCTTGAGTCGAAGCGTGTAATGCTAGGGTTGATATCGAACCGAAATGGAATATTATAGACTTATACCAAAGAAGATACATAGAAAGTATATGTTATATATTATGCAAACTTATGTATTTGGGTAGTGAAAGATACGTTCAATTTGAAATCAACTTTTATTAAATGAGGAATATTAAAACTTCCGACAAAACCAAATATGCACGACAGTTAATGGTAATCTTAAATAATTAACCAACACTTAGTATTTCAGTACGCAATAATCAGTATTACTTACTATTCTTTAAAAAATAATTTACTCTTATATATTTTTGAATTTTTCGATTAATTTTTTAATTTTCATTATTATTTCTAACAATTGCAAAAATTCGTAGCTTGTATATTTTTTTTAGAAAATCCAAACGTATGCAGGTTTCCTGGGACATGGCGGCCAACAAATTGTTCCCTGTGTGTTGAGAAGATAAGTCATTTTTATTTCTAATGAAATAATCCATAAATACAACAATGAAGAAATACAAAAACTCTTTATAGATATCTAGAATTTCTTGACTCTCTAGTGGTATTTTTAATAGGGTATATTTCAGTTAATGTTATATAATAAAATTATTGGCGATATATTAGTTTTATTCTCATGGCATTTCCTTCTAATTCTCGTTAAGATCATATCGACTTTCATTAAAATGAGTTCACATATTTTTAGGTATCATAAAAAATTATTAAAAATTAAAATAACAAAACAAGGGACCTTGTTTTGTGCAGTGGAATTTATTTTAATTTTTATCACTTCAAATCACTTTCAGTTATACTTATACATATACTATAATATTATTTATTTAATAACAACATTAATATTTATCAAAGCATATAAACCGGCTATAAAAACTAATAACGTTACTTGGTAACATAAACTTAATACCTACATGAATAGAATAGTAATATGTACATTAAGATATCAGTAATATTCATATATTAATTGAAATATTATAATATCACTTGACGAATATATTCATATTAACTAATACTGACAAATATCGGTATTACTACTAGCCCTCGGCCAGGCCAGTCGGCGACTGCCCGTTCCACGCCCCGCGCGCCTCTCAAGGCCCCCGCACACATCCAGACACCCACACATAGCCGCAAGCGATTTTACGTGCACACATGCTTAAGTGTCGTTTCTTTTCGCGTAGTGTATATATTCTTTGCCAATACTATATGTGTTCATTAGAAATGAAACTCAAATGTACGGTGGATGTAGTGCAGGATTTGCTGAAGAGTAGAAAAATCGTAAACCTACTTAATGGTCCAGCAGGACCCTCTACATCGTGAATTAATTTTTACCTTATAAATTTATCGGCGACACCTAGTGTTCAATCATTTACAATACAATAGAAAACAAAACAGACAACTAAACTAGAATAAAATTATTGAAATTCATATCATCTGTAAATGAATATTATCTGTATTTTACATCCCTTTTGACAATAATGCTAATAACAATCTTAATAGCTGTCTAGATAGTATACTAACAGATATCTCTAAATGGTTAAAAATCACAATCTAGTCATAAATTACACAAAAACTAAGATAATACATATTAGGCCGTATCAAAAATACCCCTTATCTATAAATTATTCGTTGTAAGAATAATTTATAGATAAGGGGTATTTTTACAGATATCTCTAAATGGTTAAAAAATCACAATCTAGTCATAAATTACACAAAAACTAAGATAATACATATTAAGCCGTATCAAAAATACCCCTTATCTATAAATTATTCTTACGACGAAACTAAACTAGAATGTGTTGATTCATATACATTATTAGGTATAAACATAGATTCAGGTATAAATTGGAAAGAACACATAAAGAAAGTATCATCTAAACTTTCCCGTTTCTCGTATGCAAACGAACTTAAAAAAGTTACAGTTTCAAGAACAGCCACGTTTGCATACTATGCTTATGCTCATACATGGCGCAAGTACGGCATTATCCAAAAAAAAAAAAATGTATCATCATAATTACAAACATAGATAGCACTGACAGCTGTAATCCTACTTTATTTCTTAAAAATATTAACGCTTACAATATATATATATATATATATATATATATATATATATATATATATATATATATATATATATATATATATATATATATATATAATATACATATACAGTCAAACCAGGACGCCATGGTATGTGTGTAAAAATTCTACGTATAATATATAAGTCTACAAAAAGAAGAATCGTTGTATAAATTTCAAAGAGAGCTTAAAAATATTTAATTGAAAAAAGTTTTTATTCGTTATCAGAATTTTTGGGTGAAAAATAATAATTGATTAATTGGATTATGTATACCTCTTTAATATCGTTATAAATATTGCAAATGTTTCTAAAACCTAAAAGTAATGTTTAGTATAAGTAAATAAAATTTAATTCATCTTTCTAAATTAATTAAATTGAATTGATATATAACATTATATAATATAATATTGCTACGCCCTATCAGGGCTCATGTTTGGCTCTAATATATCCAACATAAGAACTATTTATGTAACCACATGAATGCAATAACATGTTTGAGGATGAGTTTGACATCTCCTAAATGACTGATTCATCACCGCCAAGTGAAAACTGCTAAAGCTAAATGTTTGAAATTTGAACTGTAACTTACATTTATAATGTAAGGACTAAAAATTGCGACGTTCTTCTCCTAAAGCGGCTACATACGCAATATAAATGTTTTTTTTTATGGGAGGGGGGGGGGGCAAACGAGCATGCAGCTCACCTGATAGTAAGTGATTACCGCCTCCCATGAACAACCGCAACACCAGGGGAATTGCAAGTGCGTTGCCGGCCTTTTAGAAAGGAGTAAGCTCTTTGTGTGTGTGTGTCTGTGTGTGTGTGTGTATGTGTGAAAAGTGTGCTTGAAACCCTGTCATTTGTGAAGGTATTTACCATAAAAATAGGCATTTGACTTTTCAACCAAAAGTTAGGTTTATTAGGGAAAACTTTTTTAATATAGAATAAGGTGAGCAACAGCTCACGTGATGGTAAGTGTATGCTGTGATCCATAGACGTATTATACGTGGTAGAGCCATGCTACAACAATATTGTGGTTGTAACACAAATGGATCGGCTCGACCGAGGAAGGACCACGATCTCACATAATACCAGCTAAAAACCTAAAGCTAATGTATGGTATGTTTAGAGAACCGGAGACTCTTTTTAATGGAAATGAGGCATTCCATCTTAGTCATCAGGGGTGACAACTAACATTGAAAATGCAAATACATTGTCACTTCAAGGGCTAAGATGAAATGCCTCTTTGCCAGTAATAAGGATCACAAAATATTTCCCCCACAGATTTTGTCTTAAAGGAGATATTTGCCATTGTTGCCAAGCTTGGCAGGCGGGTTGGCAACCACAGTTTTTTTTTTATTTTTAGTTGTTACTAGCAAGACGCTGCTGCCCTACTTCTGGTTTCTTTTTCTCTATCGTCTCTTACGTCACCCTCGGGAGTAAAAGAGTTGTGGATATTCTTACATCGCCTGTTGTTTTAAAGTTATTAAAAATAATTACTTATACTGGTTAATGGACGTTCCGTTATCTCCTTAAACGGAACCTTATAACATAATTGAGTAAAATAGGGAATGAAAGTTCATAAGAAGTTCGGTAAATATCATGAAAATAAGTGTTAATAAGTGCCTTTTGGATGAAAGATTAAATAGGATAAAAATTTAATAAGCGTTCTGTATTCATTTAATTAGATTCAATGTTTACCGTTGAGCAATAGTTACAAATATGTTTCATACGCTTGGAATATAGTAACTTTTTCTTTTTGGAATTCAGTAAAAAGTGGTGTGATGTTTATGTGAGAAATACAAAATATGATATAACATGATATGTTATGGATACCCAGCTTGATAGTTAGGTAGATACGGTTATATTGGTTACAAGTGACCTAAAACATGAAGACATTAAACTTGGAGACGGATCACGTTCTTAATAACAACTTGATCGAGAATAGTAATTACTCTTTTTCAGTGATAAATTGACGTCTAGTCTAGTCTACTATCTAGTATGTAGTTTTTTGGAGTTGATTAAAGAAAATTGAAATTATATTACATAATAAAAACACAAAATGTAGTAACTACACCACATATTATAAAACAATGGTTTTAAGACGCTGTCGGCAATTTCCTTTACTTACTTTACTAGGCCTTTTGTTAGTCATAGAAAATTGTTCCGGGCTTTCGTGTCAAAGTGTGATAAAGGCAATTAAACTATTCAAAGTGAGACAATATCAGTTTGAAATCGTTTCTAAATTTACTATCGGCTCAATTATAAATGTAATTTAATAAAAATGTTTATTCTTCTTTTTATTTTTTGGATTTACTTGAAATAATTCTGATAATATGATTTCAAACACCTAATTTATTGTAGATATAGGACATTAACGTTTTATTTACTTGTTAATTATAGGCATCTGTAAATTTAGATATTTGTAAATTTATGCCACTGTAAATCAGTGCCAACCAGCCATGCCAGACACTTGATGCCCACAAACGTGCCAAAATAACTTCATAATTTCTTAATTTCGTTATTTATTTTTAGTGTTTCTACACTAAAATTATTTTTTAAGGAATAAGAGTAAAAAAACGAGCACACAGTTCACCTGGATGGTAATTGAATGCTGTGGACCATAGAAATCTACATTTATGCCCCATTAAGAATCAAAATGCTGAGGACTGAGACGGAATTCCTCGTTTCCAGTAAAAAGGGTCTCCGGTTCTCTACACTCACCATATGAAACACAGTAGCATTATGTTGCTGTTTTACGCTGGTATTCTGTGAGATCTTACCCCGGACGAGCCGACCCATTGGTGCTACAACCATAATATAGCAGCGTTGCTCTGCAACGTATAATGAATTCATTATATTGCAATTAAAACAAACTAGCCTCGTATAGGACGGGCACGTAGCAACAATCTTAAGTCCAGTAAGATGTGGAAAATATATAAAAACTCTTGATAACGGATTGCTGGCTTTAAAGATAATAACTAACACCAAAACAACAATATGAGTACAAAAGTTTTCGAAGTTTGGAAGTAATGTACTTACACTTACACATTTTACACGAGCTTCTAAATTTAAAAAAATATACAATTCTTAGTCACTAAACTTAATTTACTTCCATAAGAGAAAAAGATGTATATTAGAATGGTAAACTTAATAATTATAATATAATGATAAAGCATACAAAAAATTGTTTGATGAAAAGTTGAAGATGAAGTTGAAGATTGATGCGAAATGAAACATGTGGACTGTTTCATTTTGCCAGCGAACGCGGTTTCCTCTAGTGTTCTGTGAATCGAATTCTCTCTTCTGTGGAGAGGGGGGGGGGAGTAGGGATCAACCCGTTAAGAAGGCGCAAAAACAGAAGAAGCGGGAGGCCTATGTTTGGCAGTAAACTTTTATAGGCTGTAAATAATGGATGGATAATTTATTTTTACCACCATCATATTAGGGACTAGCTATAACAAACGCTAGAATGGTTTTATGATGTCGATATACCCATGGAGGGAGCAGCGTTAAGGTACTGAAAGTTCCGCGACGTCTAAAACTGCAACCGCCAATCCTTCTGCAAATCGTAGCGATTACTGCAGTCCATGAATACTTGCAGCCAACTAGAAATAAAACGGAATACCTCTGAGAACTGAGATGAAATGCCTTTTTTTCTTTTGACATAGGGAAATGCCTACGGATACTCGCCTCGCGGGGGCTAGAACGGGTTATGTCTGACTTGCACCGACTAAAACTACAACGTGTTCCACCTTCGTCGCATATTGGCAGGGCCACTGGAAGCTTTTGCACACATCCGCGGCCCCGCCAGCGCTTGCCGCCAAATGGCGGCTCCTCCTCGGGAGAGGGTAATTCCTCCCCCATCTCCTTATCAGGTAAGGCACACAAACTTCTTCCACGGCCTCCAACTATGCGTGACCGAAGCATGAAGGCCATGGGGCCAGGAAAAACGAGCACTCAGAAGCATTAGCCTCATTGACCCTAGCGGCGTATCTGATCTGTCCCTCCGCCGCCAACCAAGATTCGCTTGCCGAGGGTAGGGAGAACGGCGCATCGCAATACCGACACTTCTTTCCCCCCGCAATCCCACCACCACCGCATTAACGGTACGGCTCCGTTTGAGTCGCGGAGGATAAGGCGAGTGTCGCATCGCGATACCAACACTCCTCATCCTTCGCGACTCCGCCTCGGCTGCAGTTGTAGAGGGGAAGACAACCCCTCTCGCCGCAGCCCACCATCACAAATCCGAAGTGGGATCGCCAACCTCACTCAGAACGGCCACCTCGGACCAGCCCTTTACACCTTGGGCCGACCCTTTTGAGTTCCTCTTTGTTCACCGCGGGTGACCAAGCCATGGCTACTAAGCCCCCCGCCATGACGAGAAAATGCCCAAGAGCTTGTAATTATACTGGCTACCTTTACTCTTCTGACCTGAATACAGCAGTGCTATTTGGCGGAGGAAATAGATAATAGGAGGAACTACCTGCTCATTGATTCCCATCGTCTAGTATTACAATAGTAGATGCCAATTTCTAGTAAGTCTAGAAGGGTTACCCTTCTAGACTTACTAGAAATCAAAGTTTGATTGAAGAGAAGATCGCAACCATAATGGAACAAAAACGAGACGTCTTTAGTATACATTTTAATTTCTCTTTTTTTATTACATGATTTTTTATTAAATAACGTTTGATTTACAGTCGCTAAGAAATATGTTCTGGTTCTGGTGATGAGAGAACAAGAGTTACTCTTTTAGCCGAACGCGTCAATACCTATTGTAAAATAGTATAAATATGCAACTTACCTCGTAAATATACGTATATGCGATAAAAATAAAGCTATTACATGCTATCATTATCACACCAACTATCACTACACCCCATCATGAGTCCACTACTTAAAATAATTCAACCATATAGGTTACCAGAAAAAGAACATGAGTTACTGACTTAGCTAGAAATTTATGCAGAAATAATTCAGACGGTAGTAGTGATCCAGATGGATTTCTAGCAGAAAAGGAGTCTAGCACTAACTTTAAGGCCAATCGAAGATGGCTGTAGCCAAAAATGAAGCCGCTTCGTCAGATACTATCAACGATGGATTGTTGCTCCTGTCGTTTAAGGTGGATTTTGATACGTAAAGTGACGAATGGTCCTACTATTTACATATAATATCAAGTTCAGTGATAAGTAACATTAACCGATATTAATTTTTTTAGAATCTTTATGCCTTCTCATTCTTCATATTTATTTTCTTCTGTTTGTAGAGGCATTTTACATCATCATCATTACAGCTGAGCATAAATACACTAAACATAGTAAGTAGCGACACAAAGCACGGGCTGAGCCACACCTGCATCCATCGACTTCCTACTTTAAACTTATGATAAACTTTACATATAAATTGGGATATTCCTTAGTCCAATGAAAAGAACAAAGAAATAAACTTAAAAAGTAAAAATTGAGTTCAATAACTTCCGAAATCGGAACTTTATTTCTTTAATACACTTTGTGTTAGCGTCAGAAGGTAGAATGAGGGAATAATTTTATTATTTTTAGTTGTATTTAAGAAAGTACTGAGAGATTGTGATACATGGAGAGGGATTAAGTAATTCTCCACTCCAAAGGGTAAGATAAGATAAGATAAGATAAGATGCTTTATTTGTCAGAATATGGTACATTACTGTTGTTACAAAAGAATTTCGATCCTAAATATTCTGCCGTTTCCGGAGTACAAATATTTTAAGATAGATAATTTTGCAATAAAGTAGAAAACTAAGACATTAATTATTATATAGTATATACTTGCAGCAATACTTATGGAAACTAAATATATATAAAACAAGAATATCAATCAATTCATAATATTTTTAGGTAAACATTTCAAAAAATTAAATTCAACAATTCAATAATTGCAATTGAGTCAAATTTATCATTTTAGAAGTCATTTATTGAGTAATAACATTTATTTAAAAGAAATTGAAATAATTTACTTTTAAAGATTCCTATATTCCTATATTTAAAAATGATCATTCAATAAAAACGAAAAGCCAACTTCTAATAACTAAAAATTATAAAATAATTTCACATTCTGAGCTCGGGGCTTTAACTTTACTGTATTAGTCTTAGCACCGAGTTCAGAATGCGAAATATTTTATTCTTTGTGATTATTTGAACTTTTTTCAAAACTTGATGATGAGATTGTTCAATCAGTGCGTGTTGTCAGTGATGACTTATGTGGTCTGAGACGTCTTCCTTCATCACTGGCCGTATAATAAAGCTCAAAGTCGCTTAGCAAGCTATGGAGAAGGATATGCTCGGGATTTCCTTGCGTGATAAACTTAGAAATTAGGATATACGTAATAAAACCAGAGTGATCGCCATAGTCCAAGGTAAGGTGGCAATGAGCCGGTCATATAGCTTGAAGAATCGACAAGGGGAAGAAAGGTTCTTGAGTGGCAGCCTGGTATTGCTTGGTAGGGCGGTCCCCTACTAGTTGTAGTGACGGCCTGGTGGCCTGGACTTCATGCGTATGTCGATGGATGTAGAGGGCTCAGGACCGTGCATTTCTCGGGGGAGGCCTATGTTCAGCAGTGGAGTTGTGAAGGGCTGCAATGATGCCAATGATGATGATGAATTCTTTGAAGTCGCTTTTTACTTTTTATAAAAGTTATTTTTAGTTCGGTTAGGTTTCACTTTTTGTAATATTTTTTGTTATTTACGAAATACTGTATTATAATATGCTTAAGAGCTATTTGTATCCTTATTTGATATAAGCAAAACACTTTCAGCAAATTTCTTTTAACATTGCTCGTATAGCGTGAAATTACGCCGACTGTCGGAGGCACTGCGTTAAATAATGGGATTATTGATAGAGAACAAACAAGCTTTAAGGATTTTATAACTATGTTGTCTACATAAAAGTTATTGAATGCAATATTTGGAGTATGTAAAAAAAAATCAAAGCATCTCGGTGTTATATATATATATATATATATATATATATATATATATATATATATAAATTAAATAAATCTCTTTGATTTATTTATTCTTTATAGTAATCGTATTGGATCTTATTATGGGTGGACTATACGCCTTGTGGAATTTTTTTTATAACATAGGGGCAAACGAGCATGCGGCTCACTTGGTGGTAAGTTTCTTTAGCCACCCATTAACAACGGCAACACCAGGGGAATTGCAGGTGCGTTGCCGGCCTTTTAGAAATGGTCCCTAAGTCGTATTGATCCGCAAAAATCGCTGGTGGTAAACAATTCCACATAAAAGTTGTAAGAGGAAGAAAACTCATAGCAAAACGCTTAGTGGTGTCTCGCCAGGCATCCAGATGGTGAGTGAGATGATGGTATTGTGAATTTTGACACGATGTGCGTTCGTTAAATTTGGCGGTTGAAATCAATCCGAACAATTCCTCATAGCACTCTCCGTGGTAGATGGGATATAAAATGCAAAGGGGTGAAACATCCTTACGCAGTGGCAGTGAATCGAGCCGATCAGAAATAATTCGGCCACCGACAATTTGAACCGCTCTGCGCTGGATGTGGTCACATGGAAGGAGCTGTCACTGTAGTGCCCCGGACCAGAGATAAGAAAAGTATTCCATGTGAGGCTGAACTTGCACTTTGTTAAATTTAAGGCATGAAATACTGTCTCGCTCTGCTGAGCACACCAAGCTTTTAAGAGGCCAATTTGGCCTACCATTCCAAGTGACCACGAAACTGCATACTATTCGATGTGTCAACGCCGAGGATTCTGATCGTAGTTGAGGCAGCAAGGGGAGTGCCTATAAACTATTTACCACGGGGAGTGATCTGAGGAAATGTTCGGACTAATTCCAGCCTCACAATTTCACCATCGCACATCGCGATACTATCCATACCATCTGGATAACTGGCTGTCCACCAATGTGCGATTTAAAAGAATTTTTCTTCCTTGTGGAATCAACTACCACCAGAGATTTTTCCGGACCGATACGACTTAGGGATCTTCAAGAAAAGAGCCTATTCCTTTTTAAAAGGCCGGCAACGCATCCGTAATTCCCCTGGTGTTGCAGTTGTCCATAGGCGGCGGTAATCACTTACCATCAGGTGAGCTGTATGCTCGTTTGCCCTTTTTCCTATAAAAAGAAACTGAGGAAATACGACAAAGGAGATCGAGCTTCCAAAAAAGCGCTTT
The DNA here is from genome assembly GCA_907164705.1 of Parnassius apollo. NCBI lineage: Eukaryota > Metazoa > Arthropoda > Insecta > Lepidoptera > Papilionidae > Parnassius > Parnassius apollo. The sequence continues at coordinate 3,613,548 of CAJQZP010001697.1, forward strand.
GTGGCAGACCCAATCAAAGCATTCGCTATGTCCAAACTAACTGCCAGTATCTACTTGGACTATATTGTCTCCGCCCATCTATGAGTTAAGTATACTAGAAGATTATCAGCTAATTGATTTGACGAATACCATATTGGCGGTCACAAATTAGCTGGTGGTCCGCAAGGTACCCCATGAGCTGGTAGTTTATAATGGTCCCCATTATTTTGGAGAAAAAGGAGGTAATGTCGATAGGACTGTAGCTAGACGGGTCTGAGTGGAATGCCTTGGGAGTATGAGTACCGGAAAAGAAGCGTTAAAACCGGTGCCAACCGCGGAGCACACGTCTTCAGCATATTGGTAGGAACCACATCAGACGCACTCGATTTGCTGCCGTCCAGGGAGAGGAGTGCTTTGCGAACCGAGCGCTGTATAAACTGCTCATCCAGCAGCGCCACTCATACCGCGGGGTGGTCGGTATTCTACGGTATTAAACGGTTCCCCCTGCCATCGAGAGTCGAGTTGGACGCAACACTAACAGAACGGCTTTCGCCTTTGCAGCATGGGCCAGTGAGTTTTCTTCTCTGTGCAGAGATAGACGAGATGGCTGACAGAAGTTCCCGTGGATAGCCTTGGTGAGAGACCAGGATAAATGGGTTTCCGGAGGAGGGTAAACTAGCTTCTCGCCAATTTTGCCGATGTGCTCAGACCTTGCCTTAACAATGACTCTTTTGAAGGACGTGAAGACGGAAATATACTTATTTTTAAGAGCGCTGGTATTTATATTCTGAAACGTCGATGCTTCAGCCCAGGCCCAGTGGCACTCTCGGTTATAGCGTGATGCTATTTTACAGGAGTAATCATACCAGGGCTGGTATCTGCCTCCGATGGGTACCACAGAGGATAGAATAAAAAGTTTCACATCCACACACAATAAGCACCACATCAGCGACAGAATCAGCAACAAAGCTGGGATCGTCCGACGAGAAGCAAACCCGAGGGTATGTAAATAAATACCGCATCCTATCCCAATCGACCGACCTATAGTGCCAAAGACGGCGGCAGCCTACAAAATGCAAATGTGAGTGGCACTACACCACGAACAAGACAATGGTCCGACGGACCTAGAGGGGCGTTGACGGAAACCTGATATCCGTCCGGAGGAGAGGTCAGCAAAAGGTCCAACAGGGAAGGTGCATAATCCTTCACATCTGAAATCCGAGTAAGCGTAGTAAGTAACCAAGTAAGCTAGGAAGACCACTCCGACGAATAGGCGTCATTTAATTAAGTCTTACTCAAGTCAAGATTTTAGAAATATAAAAAAGATATTTTCATCACCGGAAATGAAGGAGGTGGCCATTTGTGGAAGAAAAATGCAAAAAATCACAACAAAGCCCTGATAAGATAAATCAGCGTAACGAGAATTCTAGTTTAAGTGAAAATAAAATTGCTCAAAATGTACTCAATGATAATAATAATGAGGCATCCACACCATGGCTACACCCTCTCACACGTGGTAAGGCCCGACGACTTAACATAAAAATTAATTAATTTTAAAGGTATAAATATAATAAATTTTAAGTTAGAGTTATAAGAAATTTCGTTTTTTTCAGTTATTTTTTTATATAAGGGGGATGGATGTATGGCGGCGCTGTCGTCGCGCCACAAGCGAAATACACCGAAGCCTAAATCACGCTATCAACATTCCGAATCATAAACAGTATATATAGAACATCTCCGAACTATCACACGGAGTGTTGGCCGCTCCCTGGGCAGAACACCTTGCCCGGCGGGAGATCTCCCCTTTTCCTTCCACGTCTACAGTGGCGACCATCCGACGTGATCTGAACACGCAACCAAACAACCTTCGAAAACTTCAAGCTTCATCATCGTCATAGAATACCCCACCCATTCGCTCCCGAGCAGATATCGTCTGCAGTCTTCATATCCTGCAAGCCATCTAGCTTCACAAGGTTAATCGCAGCACTGGAATAATAATGCTTCCTGTTCCTTCAAGTTACTCTCTGCGCCATGCAGTGTTCGGCACGGCTCTGAGCCTTACTGCTCGCCTCTGCTTCACGGTACTCTCGCAGATTACTTGCCTTCTTCTCGACTCACCGCAGACTACAAGGCAATCTCGCACACTTGCACTGCACTTGCACATTCGTCGACAACGAGACTGCACTATCGACCTCCGGTCTGAGCAGGGGGGTGATGTGGCGGCGCTGTCGTCGCGCCACAAGGGAAATACACCGAAGCCTAAATCACGCTATCAACATTCCGAATCATAAACAGTATATAAAGAACATCTCCGAACTATCACACGGAGTGTTGGCCGCTCCCTGGGCAGAACACCTTGCCCGACGGGTGATCTCCCCTTTTCCTTCCACGGCCACAGATGATATTTTATCTTTATTCATAAGGGGAGATGCTGTGGGTATTTGTATTATTGTATACGTACGTTGTCTCGCTGACGAACGTGTATTATTGCAAACACAACAAAGACATACGTGCAAATATGTGTTAGTTAGATCTATTTATTATCGTTATCGTTACAGCTTTTTTTCACCACATATAAGTCTTACTTAAAGTTCTTTTTAGATTGTATACTATTTTAAAAGGTAATTTTTAGGTTTAAATAGAAATTATTTTCATCACAGACGGGTTTCCTGATGATTCCTATAAAGTTGCAAAAGTGAACTGCAGAATCGGAAAGGGACGTCCTAGGCGAAAGTTTATCGACCAAATTGGCGATATATTGAATATGGGCCAAATTAGGAATACCCTTAACCGATGAGGATGCATGCGTAGGTATATGGATGTCGAGGAGGCGAGAGAGGTCAGGAGAGATCGTATGAAATGGGATGCGGGATGCACCAAATGGAAGTCTGTAGTCTTTGCCTACCCCTCTGGGTGACAGACGTGAGTGTTTATATATATCTTCTAAGGAAAGAGGAATCTTAATTAGTTAATTTTCATTATAAAATGTATTCAAACTTTTCTTATTTTTTCGTATAAAACTTCCTTCTTCTAAAGTTTTACTATTTTAAACAGAACTGCTGATTCAATGGAAAATGAAAATCGGAGCTGATTAAGATCAAGTACCTTAACATACACTGCTCTTAGAGATTAAAAGTGAAAAAGCTGCAAGAATTCTTACTCCGAACAAAGTTTTTGTGCTCTAGTGTCAAAGGAATAAACTCTTGACATACTTTTACGAGGCGCGCGTTTTTGTTTTCATTGCAAAAACAGGTTTGAGTAACAAGAAAACTGTGTAAGTAGTCATTACTTTTACAAATGAAAATAAATAAACTTTACTAGTTTATTTTTAACCATCTAGTGGCGGTTTAAGAATATACTTGCTCAGAATACCTCATATCATCTCGTGGGTATCGCAAAAGCCGCGAGAGGGAAACAAACCAGGAGATGGGCAGCACTGTCTTCCTTTTAACAACAAAAAATATAATAACTGCCCAACTACCTGTCAAGCGAGCAACCGGCAGTCTTGAAGGTTCGGACCTGTCCATGCTTTGGCTACGCGTAGACAGCGACGACCTTCCGCGCGTCTACGAGTGCCTCTATAGTTCCCATAGCGGTAATGCCGAATTAGACCGACTCTTCGACCACGTACAAATGGCTACAGATTCGTTGCTACAGCAGATCCCCTCCGCAGAGAGTGTGATCCTCGGCGACTTTAACGCCCATCACGCCGAATGGCTTGGTTCACGTTTAACTGATCATGCGGGGAGATCTGTTCATGATTTTGCCTTGGCATATAGTCTGACACAACTGGTTACTTCGCCTTCGCGGATTCCAGATGTGGAGGATCATGCACCTTCCCTGTTGGACCTTCTGCTGACCTCTCACCCGGACGGATATCAGATTTCCGTCGATGCCCCTTTAGGCTCCTCGGACCATTGTCTTGTCCGGAGTGTGGTACCACTCACGCTAAAATCGCAGTTGCATTCTGCAAGCTGCCGCCGTGTTTGGCACTATAGGTCAGCCAATTGGGATAGGATGCGGTCTTTATTTGCATCCTACCCTTGGGGGCGGGTTTGCTTCTCTCCGGACGATCTCAACGTTGTTGCGGATTCTGTCGCTGATGTGGTACTTCAGTACTTCAGGGTATGAAATTTTTATTCCTTCCTCTGTGGTGCCCATCGGAGGCAAATCTCAGCTATGGTTTGATCGCTCCTGTAAAATAACATCATGTTATAAGCAGGAGTGCTACCAAGCCTGGCCTTTGTTCAGCAGTGGACTTTTATAGACTGTTATAGATATAATGGTATTAAAACTATTATAAGCATCCATACTCTTACTTAAAAGCTTGATTTTAACGGTTTTAATTTCTTCCAGGATAAAGTTTAAAAAAATGTAATTAAATTTTGTAACCTCATGACCGACAGTAATACCATGAATTGGTCGGCTCATATGATGATCGGGGAAGGATCACGCTTACACAAAATACCAGCGTGAATTATTTTTATAGAAAAGAGGTCAAAGAGCTCGCGGCTCACCTGATGGTTAGTGTCGACCGCCGGCCATGAACAAATGCAGCACCAGTGGTGTACGTTGCACGCCTTTCAAAAAGAAGTAAGCTCGTTTCCTGTAGGTCCTTAAGTCGTAGCGGTCCGGAATAATCTCCGATGGTAAGCGATTCCACGAAGACTTAAATAGCTGCTTAATGTTGCTGTGTTTTTTTTATGGCGAATGTAGTAAACCCGAGATCCTTTTCACCGGGAACTAGGCCTTTGATCTTAGTACAATCTTAGGTGACAATGCAATCCGCTATGTGATTCTAAATTGAGGATATATGCAGATGTTTGTGGGCCATAGCGTCCACTAACAATAAGTTGGTCGTCCCACAGCTCTATTAATGGAGAGTTTTCTTTAGTATACCTTTTAAAAAAAATTGAATGAATGAATGAGATTGAAGTAAAATATTGTCTTGATAATGATCTAGATTGATATTATCTGGATCCTAAATTATACTTACTTACTATGATCGTATAGTAGCGGTGTAAGAATATTCAGAACCCCATTTCATCCTGTACCTGCGTTTACCACCTCCAAATAGCTAATTAGTCTTTTTTCTTATATAAAATAAAGGTGACAAACGAACACACAGTTCACCCGATGGTAAGTGCATACTGTGGCCTATAGGCATGTACGTCATCTACCTCTACCCTCAATAAAAAATAAAAAAACAGATGCGTTTTCACGCCTGAGGAATAAGATGAAATGCTTCACATCCAGGATTAAGGGTCTTCAGTCCTCTACACTTGCCACACGTGTATTGTAGCAGCAGCATTGTGCTGCTATTTTACGCTGGTGTTTTTTGTGTCCTTTCTCGATTGAGCCGACGCATTAATAAAGCTACAGCAAGTGTCTGTTACGTATGGTCGACTCAGTCGACTTCTTCTTCTTAAAATGCTTGTTGTATATCTTCACATAAAATAAATAACAAGCTACATAGAGTTTTATGTTTTGCATATATGTTTAGATCATTAAGTGTTTGAATATGTTTAATTCTGTCACAATTACCTAAAGTTTTTATGAGTTATATTTATTTGGTCCAGTAGAAAATTGCAAAGAGTATGGTACTTAAAAAGTAAGTCGACAGTCCTCACGACGAAAAGAGCAAAGGGCTTGAAAACTTTGGCAATTTATTTCATTGGATTTTAAACACAGACACGACGTAAATAAAATATGTTATGTTTTTTTAAAATGCCACTTTGGAGAGACAAATGTATTGTTTTTTTTTTCATTGAAACCATGATGTTAATATTAAATTCGAGCGAGTGAGAGACTTGGTAACATATAATAGAATTAATTAAATAAGTGGAAATTCATATAGATAACATGTTTATATAAATTTACTAATGAATTCATTAAAAAATTGCGCTTATTTTCTCTGTATAAGAGATTTATATTCTGAGACGCAGAAATCGTAACTAACTACACAAGCATTGACTTTTTCGTTGCGCTTTCTTATCACGAGTACTTTTTGTATAGAACATTCGCAGGAAAGTACTACCGCGATTGCTTAGAATTGCTTAGGGAAATAAGACACACTTTTATTACATACTAGCGACTCGCCACGGCTGCACCTAGAATCTATGTGTGGCGTTATTTAGATTCAATATAATTCAAAAACATTTTTTTGTCAATCTTTGAGATAAATTATAACCCAGACCCCTCCCTCTCAATCAGTTCCCAAAGTTTCATCACAGTCCGCTTTGTCATTTCGAAGATTAGCTCGTACAGACAGACGAAAGTTGAAAGTGTGTTTTATGAGCTGAAAGTCAGTTTAATTTTACAGACAGACTTTAATTTTGTTTATATGTACATACATATACATTTTGTTTTTCTTTATTAAGCATAAGGACCCATTTAGGCTTCTTCTTATACACAAGCTTATTAAAAAAATTATATGAGCAACATATAGACAACAATTTTTGTATAATATTCATTCATTTCTGCCTACGAAAAGTACGCTACTGATCATGATCTCTGTTGTTCATAGCCTGCCTCTTCGAAGAGAAAAAAGAAGAGTGAAATATTTTTTAATATTTATTTTTACAATGCAAATAGCATTTATATAACGCTATATTCAGCTACGCTACAATTGAAACAATAAACAATAAGAAAACCAACGGTCCTCACTTATTTAAAAAAGTGACTTTTCACCGGATGTAGGATATTAATGTAATAATTTTGTTATCAAAATAGAAATGCCAGTGAAGTGACTACAAAAGCCGCGACAACATTGTTCCGATTTAATTAAATCATTGTTAAGTTAAAATTAATTGGAATTATGAGAAGTGAGATTTGATCTTACCAATTTTGCTATTGGTTATATTCTATGTCATTTTAATATTATTAGAAGCTGTCTTAATTTAATTGTTTGAGTGTCTTTACATGATTGTGAAATACAAAAGCCATTAATATTTATAACGTTTAAGATAAAATTAGGAAAATAAACACTATTCTTTACTTTGTTTCCTCATCTTCTACTCCTCTCTTCCAAGCGTCTTCCGTTGTAAAGAGGTTTTGCTATGCCATGCTTGAAGGGTTATTTGATGGATCTCTGTACCTGATGCCTAGCAACTTTGACCTTGCTCCCCTTCGCCGGTCAGGGAATTTAACATCTTTTTATTATAAAATTAAAATGACAAATGAACTTTGACTCCACCAGTGGCTACTGCAGTCAGTGGACGCCTACAGAAATTCTTAAATAAAAAAGGATAAACACCATTAGTCAGCCTGTTATTTTACTGTTCGTTAAGCAGCACCAATATCATTTAAAACAAGACAAAGACGTAACGTAACGTACCCTTAAACACTAGAAACCCTGATAGACTTGTATTAAACGAAGTGAACTCTTATAACTCTTTTATCGAGACGTAAAATAATTCTTACTATACGAAACACAGCAACATTAAGCTTCTATTTCTATTCTATTCGCTGTTAGGTGAGAGCGTAGTTCTTCCCTAGTTGAGCTGACCCTTTCTTGCTACAACCACAATATAGCTACAGAAGGGCTCTACCATGTACAAGTAAGAGTTTTATTTAATGAATACAATAATTTGGCTCAGGAATTAGATTTAACATAACTGCAACCAAATTAGTGTTCATAATCTGAAGTAAAATCCAAATTTTGTTTACAGCTTTATTAAATCCACCACATGTCACTGACGTTAAGTTAATATTAATGATTTACACGATATTGAAAGTCCTCACTTCGTACTGTTGAGTGAACTGCTTAAAATAGTTTAATAAAAAGCACAAAACACTATTACTCCCTAGTCTCGAGTCTTCAGACAACAGACAATATATCTCTACTGTCTGTATATTCAATTGGCAATTTATAATGTGGAACTTGTAACAGCCAATTTGTACAGTGCACAATTTTTTATTCGATTTTTTCACTTCATTATTCACATGTAAAACAATCACATAACTTCGCCGCTTCATTATAAAAGAATCTTATATACAAATCGAAAAAATACTAAAAAGTTTCTTGTTTACTCATTATTACAGAATGTTAAAAATGATTTATATTGGTGGCATAATGTAGGTTTTACAGTTGTTGTGAGTATGCTATACTATAAAATTATTTCGGCATACAAAATTAATTATATCATCGTTATTACTGCACCAAAAACAATGCAAAAGCCAATCTTATTACCATAACATTAAAGGTTAGCTTAGCATTAACTCCACGAAAACCAACGCCTTTTCTACCACATTTTCTTCTCAACAGTACTTAACCTGCATTGTGAAATGGTTAGTATAAATCTTACGAGTTTCGAACACACGCGCAAAGGAGCCAGCCTGTCGGTGTTTCACGTTATAATTAATTTCGGAGATTGTAGACAGAAGTTGCATGACTAAACTCCTCTCTCTTCGTTCCATCATCGAACTTTTTTAAGCTTAGGCAGTGCGTTTGGCAATTTTTGGCTACATCACCGCTTACCATTAGATGATGGGTTAGTATTCAAGCACTAGTTTATATTAGTTAAAAAATGAAGGATTTTTTGTCAGAAAAAATTAAATGTAAAAACGTGTGAATACATGGTATATAGGTCCTCCTCCCATTTCTTCATAATATTGTTGCTTAAGAACTTTTAATTCGCCATTTTCCTCAAAATGCCTAAAGCAAATGTTCTGAGCAATCGAACTAGAAAGAAGTTAGAATATTTCGTTACGTTGAATGTAAAATTGCAAAAACCCTCTTTTTATGATTTTTCGTAGTAACAGCGCTCACTTCTCTTGGGTGCATTTATGTTTTACGCGTACTGTACAAACTTATCAAAATAATAGCGTTGGAAACTCCCCTGATGCTTAACATGGTTTCATGTTCCCAGTACAAGTAGCAATTAATGATATTAATAAGCTTTTCGAAGCTTGGAGCTCATACTTTTACGGTGTAAAGGGTAGTGCTACAACTTTCGCTCAAAATTTTAACACAAAGTGGATGTGGTTGACTGATATAATATACAGATAAAGTTTTGACTGACAGATGACAAAAAAAAAAACTCTTCAAACATTTAAAACACAAGTTTCCCAATTTTATATTGAAGTATAATATTGTTACTTACTTACTTGAGCTCCTGGAATGCGATGTTACAACTTTCATCCCAGCAGAAATGTCGCTTCTCCTCGGTAAGCTTATGCAGAGGTTTGGCTATATCTGCAAAGTTCTTCACAAAACGTCGGTAATAGGAGCACAAACCCAAAAATGCTCTAACCTGCGTCTTGTCACAAAGGTCGCAAAGGTTCAGCACACGTACTCCTGAGATGTCAGTGGTCCTGTGGTCCTGACCAAGGTTCGAGCTACTTTACATGGAAGGTCATTGTTTACCCTTTCCACAAGTACACAACGGTGAGCTTGCCCAGCGTTTCGAGGAAGACTAACCGGAACAATCGTTTCCGATCTCGGCGGAAGAACAATCTTCTTGATGCTGTACACGTTCCCTGGTAACGCACCTTCCATAAAAAGTTCCTCCTGACCACATTTCAAAACACCTTCCTTAACGTCGATCTCGCAACAATTATTCCTCATAAAGTCTAAGCCTAGGATGCAGTCGTCCATTATATCAGCCACGATGACATTATGCAGGTAGATCACGTTGCCTAGCTTCAACTCCATCTCCTTCTCTCCACGGACGGGTATACGCTGACCGGTGGCTGTTACCAAATCAATGCGTTCTCGGTTGTATGCGGAGTACCCAAGGAACTGACTTATAAGTTGGGAACTAACAACCGTACGAGAGGCTCCAGTGTCTATGGTCAGCTTACACGGCATTCCGTTGATCTCGCCCTTTATGATTAGGCTATTCCCATCATGGGTTTGTGAGATCGAGATCCTTGGGGCTCTTTTAACATCAGCCAACACCCGCCCCGCAGTTCTGGCTTTTTCTCGTTTCCCTGCTGCTGCTGGGCGGTGCTGTTGGGCGCACTACCTTCCTGAGATCGTTTAGCTTCTCCACTTCTAGAGCCCACTGCTGCAGGTTTTCGTTGATGCGCTGCACACGATCTTTAAGCTGTGCACGAAAGACGTGTTCCAGGTGAGCGTCACCATATCTCGCCTCCAATGCCTCAAGGAGTTGCTCATAAGTCACTTCCTCACCGAGAGCTTCCAGAACTGTTAAGGCCTGGTCGCGCAGGCCTAGTGTGAGAGCAGTCATGGCCTGACTTTTATTCCAGCCGTTCGCCTTCATAACAGCCTCGAACTGGATTTTGTAGGCTGACCAGGAAGAAGTCCCGTCAAACGGTGGCACCTTGAACCCACGTAGCGAAGGTGCTGAAGCTACTACGAGAGCTGTGGTTCCATCCCCAAGTTTGAGTTCACCCAGCGTTTTCTTAACTTGGTTGATAAAGGTCTCAGCTTCCGATAGGCGGTTATCATGTTGAGCAACCTTATCCTTCACCTCCCTTATCTCTTTCCCGAAGGTAGCGTGAAGGTCCTTCATGAGAAGCATCTGTTCTTCCTGGCCGCCCCGCAGCTGCTCTTCCAACCGACGGACCTGTTCCTCCTGTCGGCGAGCCTGTTCCTCCTGCTGCTCTTTCAACAGACGGGCCTGTTCCTCTCGTCCGCGCTGCAGCTGCTCCTGTAGCATCGCCATCAGAGCACCTAAGTCAGGTGCTGCAGGTGTAGGAGCTACTGACGGGCCCGCAGCCTCCGTGGCTGGCAGTTGGCCCTCCGACATCTGCGGCGTTGCACCACCAAATCTCCTCTGGTCCGTCTCATGCTGGCGTTGACTGCGGGTACAGACACCCTCCGTTTCCTCCTTAGGTAAAATCGGCATAATTTTATCCCACTTCTGACACCAATTGTTACGAGCTTGAGGTTCGTGACAATAAAAATTGCCGATAAAATTACCTAAATTAACACTTTAATTTACTTTACACAAATTAAAACTTAAAACACTAATAATTAAACACACTAATTCACTTTATTCCGCTCCGAAGCTTCGCTTGTCTCGCCAAATACAATACTGCTCCGATCGCATCTTGCAGCGCCTATTTATATAAATTAGCAAAGAAGCATCCGGAATATTCAAGTAAATGCGCGCAAAGGGACGAGTGTGCGAGTGTAGATTTTCTAGAAACTTAGTTCTTCGGATGGCGCTGTCGGTTGAGAAATTTGTGATGTCATTTTCTGCAAAGCTCCCCTCGCTCTCGTTCCTGACACTAGATGGCGCTAGTTGACTTATTCACACAACAATATTACCAATATAAGGGTATCGTCTTTGCCTAAACGAACGAGCTCGACTTCTTGGAGCTTTGTAAAATCCTAATTTCAGCAGTAGACCCAAAAAAGGTAGCCTAAGTAATGTTGGCGATATATTTAATGACATTTTAGATTGGAAAATTTCATACTTAACAAGCTAAAATTATGTGACTTCATTATGTTAAAGTATGTTATAGAAGAGCAGCAAAAAGAAGAATTGCTGATCAACTATTAGTAGGATTATAATTTTTTTAAGTTAGTTATTCCAAAAATAAGCAAAAATCTCACTCTGTGTTCAGTCTAATTTAAATATGTTCCCACTATACTCCCGAGTTCTGACACCCTTTTCTTGGCAAAAAAATCTTAAATAACTAAACTTAATAAAGAGGCAACTCCAAAAAATTTAAAGTGGCGTTGCGATTTATCGTGTTGACGACAAGATTTATGCTATGATCCACGCGTCAGAGGAAATCAATAGTATAGTATGTCGCAGCCAACTAGCTTAATTTACTGTTCAATTAACAATCTAGCCTTTTTACGTTTAACTAGCAGCCTGAGTGATATTCAGCCGAAACGTTTCATCCGATACGTCTAATTCGACATTTCATTCCTAAATATGCACTATGATCTATAATAAATATATAAGCGTCTTTAGGGTGGACCAAGGGCCACTCCATCCGCATCCTAACCTACTGTCACCGATATTATGACATAATTACAATGTTGTATTTGACACATCGACTGAATATCATTCAGGCCGCTATTTAAATGGCGCCGTTTAGTAAAAAGGCTAGGCTGTTAATTGAACGGCTAATTAAACTAGTTGGCTACGATATATACATAACAAAAGACACATCTTTTGACAGTAGTAAAATACATTTATTTAGTAGCCAATATTTAATAAATAATCTGCCAGTAACAACGCAAAGTAACAGGCAACCATTGTGAAATTGATTGTAATTATATGCATCATTACATCGACAGTAAAACTAGAGAAGCATATTAATTGATACCGCACTTTTTGAAAGCGAAATTGCGTATTATAAATTATTTTCGCTGCGATATTTCAATATCAGGTTGTATCATCTACCTTCTGGAATGAATATGTAGATTCAAGCATTTAATGTGCTTAAATTTATAAAAAGTTTCTTACTGGATCGGTAAACGGTATGAATTTTAGTTTGTATCCAATTTATCGATTGTAAATTCAGATTATAAGTAAAACTGCCTATTGAGTAATTATTATATTCGTTATTTGTAATCGACAAATAAACCTTAAAATATATTAATCAGCAGTGGACCTTTAAGGGGTTGTTATGTTGATAAAATATTTCACTAGCCATCTACTACAAGCCTATAATAGTTCACTGCTGAACTTAAAATTTTACCATGGTTGCTGCGCATTGCAGGCAGGTCAGCATCCGCAGTTTTTACAAATATTTTGAGTTATTATCAGGATACTTCTGCCCATCTCCTAGTTAATTTTCCTCTGTCACCTCTTACGTTACCCACGGGACGATATAGGGTAGTGGATATCCTTACACCGCTACACAGTCATGAGACCTTAAAATAGCAATATTTCTTTTTTACCTTTAATTTACATATTACATTGCTATCACAATATTACATTTTAATGTACAACTCGTCATTATAGATTGTTATGGGCCCCACCATCTACTTACCATCAGGTGTACTGTGTGCTCGTTTCTTACCCTTATTCTATAAAAAACGTGCTGGATTACATAAATCTTTTTAAAATGAGATCTTACAAGTCTGTGCCTGACCATATGACGTATAAACTTGCTTAACAATATTTGAGCGATACACTATTCAAGTATTGCAGTCATCAATGTCCCTGTCATTTGACAATTAAAGCAAATCCTCCAGGAGAGACCCAGTCGTGGACTTTTGAAGAAAAAGAAGAAGATGTAAATAAAATTGAAATTTCGGTCTTTAATATCAAAATAACTGCCTTTATCGAGCGCAGAGTGTTATCTGCATACCATTAATATATAAATAACCACTTGTAAATTTATTTTTTGTCTGTAAAAGGAGTTATTATAATATTAAGCAATTTCTGGATCATATTAACCCCTGAGAATGCGGTGATCGCTACCAAGCTATTTCTCATTTGTTTTGTGTTAATTAATTGCGTAACATACATGATTGTAAGCTGTTATTTAAAAAAAAACTGCTGCTTTCCTTACTGGTTCTTCCCAAGGGAGGCTTGGGCAGAGGAATTTCGTCCCAGGGCTTCTGGCAGAGAGAGAGGGCCTCTTCGGCTACTATCTCAGCTGCTATCAGCCTTCGGTACACTTTCCTCGCTGCCCCACTAAGCTTATAAGGACTAGAAAACTTTTTCTTTTCCTTTCCCTGATTCGTATCCGATTCTGGTTCGGCTGCAGACTTGCCCTCCACTTCACGGCTTGTCCCAGGTTGGGGCGTAGTGTTGCAGGGTGTTAGTGAGGCTAAAAGAGTCTTCCACCCCTACAGCTAGTTCCATTAAAGGAGATTTCTCCATATCGTGTCCAAAATGTTGGTTTTCGTCCATTTTGTTCCCACGTTTAGCTAGGGAAATACTCGTTCACCCCAGGCAGAGCCCCGCATGCCGAGGGAAGAGCTAAAATACTACCCGAATTGCCCTGGTCTCGGATAGGCACCGGTTGCGACTGGACTCTTTCCAGCCACGCATCCGTCGGCACGGTACGCTTGACACCTTGGATTGGGTTAGGATAGGAAAAGGGGGTGGGATAAAAGAAAAAAAAAAGAGGATCGTACGAGTGTTTCTGTTCTGTCTATTTCCTATTGAACCAGACCAAATAACAGGCGGCAACCACGTGAAGGAGAACTCCTCAGACTTGCCCTGGGGATAAACATGACCTGCGCTCTCCCCCAGAGGAGAGCAGAGTAGGTGCATCTAATTCTATTTATAATATCAAAAAGTTAGGAGTAGACTAACCTCCGTCCTCCATAACCCTTTCAGAAGTTAGAAAAAATCTTCTGTTCAGAAGTGGAGCTTTTAAAGACACCAGGAATTCACTATTTATGTGGAGTAGCTTTGACAACTACTCATGATATCTCTGAAGAAAATCTTAGTTTTATAAGTCGTGTATGGGTAGATAGGTACGATTGATGAAAAATCATAACACGATTTGAACTTCAATGAGGAGTAATGTAGTGTTATATGGACCAGTGTAACAAACGGAAATTCTAGTTACTAAACAAGACGATGGTTTAAGGTGGAAGTTAGATAAACGCCTCCAGATTAAAGTCGGAAACTTTCGCTTAGTTTAGAGTTTCAACACTAAGTAATTTAAATTCATAATCGTAATAGTCGAGATTGTAGACAGTAACTACTTGAGTATATTCACAGAATAACAGAGCATATTTGAGGTTGATTATAAAATATGTACAGTCTAACAACTTTACATTTTTACTTACGCGCGTCCTATTTAAGTGTCGTGCGTTAAAAACATTCCTGGCGTAAGGAATAAAAAAATATTAATGCAGTTTTCCATTAAAGTCAATCAAAGTTCACCTTAGTATCCCCATGACCATGGATGCTGTAAACTAGTCGAAACTTAGGGAGTGAAACTTGAGTTTAATTCAATAAAATCAGTAAGTAGGTAATTTTTTAAAGTTGTACTTAAAATATAGTTTCCTACATTGTCATCTAAGTCTGAGATATGATCGAAGTTTCAAGGGTCAAGATCATCAGGAAGTGCTAAAAATTTGAGTTGTAAGATTCCACCTGGAACAGCAGATAGACAGACAAACAAAAAAGTGACTTAATAGTAACGTGATTAAATAGTATTTAAACCAATGATGAACATAAGCCTCCTCTATAGAAAACCTCACAGTGGGGTAACGACTATAGTTGTGTTACGCTCGCTAGGCCGGTATCCAACCGTACATATTATTATTTTGGGTTGTTATAAGGAAGATACTGCTGCTCGGACGGGACAATATGGGCTAGGGAAATCTCTTAAGGAAAAATAGGCTCGGGAGGCAAAGCAATGGGTAATTTTAAAATATTATTAAATATGTCTATTTCTTCATTATCATCAGACTATTTAATCCAGTACTTGACAAGTTGCCTCTCCAGTTGTCGGGAGGATTTGTCTTTACCTTCCCACTTACAAGGTGAGTTGAAGACCACAGAACTAGACGTCACCAGTTTTCGTACTTTATGTCTAGCGTAATCTAAACGGGTATTCGAAATCTACTGAAAACCGCGAAATCTGTCTGTGGCTTTCAATAGAATTTTAAATATATTTATATTTTCAATTAACTTTTCATACGTGGTAGAGCCATGCTGCAGTTATATTAGTAGTATAGTTGTAGCACGAATGGGTCGGCTCGACCGGGGAAGGACCACGCTCTCACAGCGTGAAATAGTAGCTTAATGCTGCTGTATTTCGTATGGTGAGTGTACAGAACCGGAGACCCTTTTTACTGAAAACGAGGCATTCCATCTTAGTCCTCACGGGTGACAACGCATCTGCATTTTGATTTGCAATCGACGATAGATGTAGATATCTATGGGCCGCAGCGACCACTTACCATCAGGTGGACTGTATGCTCGTTTGTCACCCTATCCTATAAAAAAAAACTTGTCTAGCATCGTTGAGGCGTTTAGAAAAATAAACCTCACATGAAAGAACTCAATTTCGTTCCAATTTAAAAAAAAATATGTCCCTTAAATATGATAATAATGATGATCATGTCCTCCATGGCTAAAAATAGATTTGAGTCCAGGATGATGATCGAATCCAGGAACATGTAAACACGTTTCAATTATTTATAATTATGGATTTGCGGAGGAGTTGGACGGTATTATAAAATAAACATACTTATGTTTATTTTCGAACTACCGATAAGAAATAACCTACTAACTTCTAATAAGAAGACTTTTATTCGTCTCATTCGTCAAAGTGATACTAAAAGTCTGAAAGAAAGCAACGCTAAATGAAATCATTCAGTACAAATTTTACAGCTCTCGAGTGTTGTCAAACGTACTCAAATCTCAAATGTTATTGCATTTCTGTCTTCTTTATGTTAATACTAAGTTTATACCCTACATTAAGTTATGAAATTACTAAAAACCCAATTTACTTTATTGTTATTATTCGATTCTTCTGAATTATGAATGAAGAATAAAATAGTTAAACACTAATTAAAACTACTTTTACGGATTTTATCGCGATAAATTTGAATTATTTTAATTTCCGGGAAGCCTGCAGTTCTGATCTCATCCCTGACGGCCCCAACCATTACATCAGATTTGATAGACTACAAATCCTCGCGAAAGAACATCGGTTCCTACCAAGGATGATACGTGAGGATATTGAAAAAAAAACATCCTAATTTCAATACAGAAGTAGGTTGGGTACTACCACCTGCTTGGGACCCTATAATCAATAAAATTAAAACTAAACCCAAGCATACCACTGCAAGACTCCAAGACATAGTCGGTTCATTTTGCATTAATCGGACCATAGATAATAATTAAAAAGCTGAAGGTACTAAGGGTTTTACAATGACGTCGGGACGTCAGTCATCTTAGTCCCCCGTGACCATAGGTGCTGGAAAGCACCCGAAACGTCGGAAATTAAAAATAATTCAAATTAAACGATCGATAAAATCCGTAAAAGTAGTTTTAATCAACGTTAGCGAAAATATAAAAATCATTAGTTAAACACAAGACATTATTTTTAACACAACCTTATTTTATAATTATTCCTTATTTTTACGCGAATACTAGGCATAGATTCAAACGGTTTTTACGGATTTTAAAACCTTTTAATTTCGGGCAATTTAAATCAATCATGATCACATGGGAACTGATGTTCTTGACGTTCCAATGCCATAACTAATTAAAATTTGAAGGTTAAATTAAATTTTCAGAGAAGCCGGGGTTAATATTATATTTATTTATTTAAAATTTCCTGTAAAATACGCTTTTTTTAAGTTAAATAAACAAATCTAGCTGACTTCAACCTAGTGCTTTTGTATTAATAATATTGCATAGACGAGATAGTAAATTACCATCTATAACCATCGGGATATTAATATCCCAGATAGACAGGAAAGGCATGAGACAATATTAAGGTCTTTCGGGACCTTTTTAGTCCATCCCCGCCCTTTACTTTTTTTACTTACGTTTGCGATAAGATTGCAAGGGAAACTACGAGTATATTATAAAGGCTAGGTGCACTCTTGATCTTCCTCAAAGCTAATCAGAATATTGTAGCTTTCGTCATGCAGAATTAGGTTAAAAAAACAGGACTTCCGCCCAGATGTTGATAAATTTTTATACATCACTAATGAATCGTACTAGTAGCCATGATTCAAAAGTTTTATCTGCAGCTACTCTAAATTTACATATACCAGCCTACGTTAATTGTCGTGTTGCTAGAAAACTACAATTGTCAATTCGCCTGCCAAGCAAGGTGATCTCTGTGAAGGTCTGTGTTCAGCAATGTATTATTTTAGACTGTAATGGATGAAAACACATGGAAGGTTAGATATTTTGGTTCTACATATTTTTTATAAATTCAGTATAGGTTAGCCGGCCTACTCATTTGCCATGTGCTTGACTGCAAAGAAAAAGTTAGTTAAGACACCAGCATATATGAGAACTTAAGAATTATTCGAAGATTGTTGGGCCTAAGAGTGTATTTGTTGACTTGAATTCAGCTTTTACTGTTTATTAAAATTATAATGAACTCTAGTTAAAATGAATTATAATGTTGTTGTGATTAGTGGCAGCCTAAAATAATTCATCAAGATTTGGTCCCGTGGGAGTTGGCTGTGAAAAATCCTTAGAGATTTTATGATTTCTGATAGATGGAGCCTTTTTACCAATTAAAGGTGTAGAGAACTCCACACTCACCATACGAGAAACAGCAGCATTATTTCGCAGTTTCACGCTGGTATTCTGTAAGAACGTGCTCTTCCCTGGTCGATAATATTAGTGCTGCAAGTGGGTCGGCTATTTGGCTATAATAACTATGACTGCAGATTGGTTCTGCCGTCTTCAAAACCACGTTTAATCTTCCTCAAGGAATGTCAAAAAACGCAGTCATGAAACACCTGCGTGAACTAAATTCTTACAAACCATTATAGGTCGTCACTCTATCTAGTAAGTGATCGCCCTACACTTAACTTTCCATTACGAGTTTGCCGTTAGTGAATCTTTTTTCAAAATCAGTTGTCGTTTGCAGATTATGTGGCTGTCCTAATTCCACTTTATTTGACATACTCCAAATAATGGAAACCATGCATTGGAGTGTAGAGTGTGTTACGTGGTAGAGCCATGCTGCAGTTATATTAGATGTATAGTTGTAGCACGAATGGGTCGGCTCGACCGGGGGAAGGACCACCCTCTCACAGAATACCAGCGTGAAATAGTAGCTTAATGCTGCTGTATTTCGTATGGTGAGTGTAGAGAACCGGCGACCCATTTTACTGGAAACGAGGCATTCCATCTTAGTCCTCACGGGTGACAACACATCTGCATTTTGATTCGTAATCGAGGATAGATGTAGATGTCTATGGGCCACAGCAACCACTTACCATCAGGTGGACTGTGTGCTCGATTCTCACCCTATCCTATTTAAAAAAAAAAAGTGTATCGGTTACTCTGAAACTCTGAGTCTAATCCTCTACATAGCAAAGCTTAAACTATAAAATATGCCCATGTGTAACATTACCTCACTAGAATGCTTTTTTAAACAGTGTGGTTTTAATTTGTTTTTTAAGTAAAATAAAAAACAACAAGATTACAAGATGAAGGCTCTCAGGAAAATAGTACAAAAAGTATACAATTGAAATGAGAGTGGTGCTTTACAAACAGTAATCAAGCACATGAACTGAACCCTTTTTGTTTTTTTTTTTGTGAATTTTGCTTACCCCACTACAAAATACAATATATGGATAAATTTATTTTGTCGAAATTCAGTAACAATTTCTCATGTGCGCAAATCATTTTATTAAACTGTACTTAAAAAAAAACTGGATGTTATCAACTGCGTACATACCCACATAATATTTTAGGGTATTTTAATTAAAATAAATTTAAAACCCAAAAAAAAAATTTTTAAAACAGTGCCAATTTTTTTGGATATTATATCATCATCCATCGAATTCAAGTTTTACTAAAGTTCTTACAGAGTGTAATTGGCATGGATGAAGCTTTCCATTAATCGAAGCTCGTTATTTTGATGCCACGTTTGGCATTTCATTCGAAACACAAAAGGATTTAAATCGAATAACATATAATTGTATATTGTTAATTGGAACAATCGGTTTAATCTTATATTTTGCCTAAATTATATATACAAATAATATATAATATATACAAAACTAACACTCGACGAAATTGCATGCGTGTAATCAAATTTAAATCCGAAAGCAGCCAGTTCCATTATTAAATTTGAGAGACCGAGTTGGTTGATATTAAGTATTGATCTTTGTTCTATAATCTAGATTTGTGTAATCTTTTAATTTCATGCAACGAATAAATGATGTTCTCCTGGTTAAATTTTGACCATGGCCACAATTTTAAAAATATACGGAAAAAGGACGTTATGAACGGCATTGCTCACATTATATACACTGCCTTGACATAGTTCTACAAACGTGTACACATTAAAGATGCTTTTCTTCTTTTTCATTTTTACATGGAAGTTTACGTGGCCGTTCATCTATCAACCTATTTTTCCCCGCAGGGATCGTAAGTAGACGACTATAGACAATACCCGACAAAACTTTTGGCTTCTTAGCCAATATAGCGGTATATTTATGCAGTTATCGTCAGGCGTAACATACCCAGACCAACAACGGGTAGCAGAGTCATAGGTGCGAGATGTCTGGCACTGCGATCATCAATCCCCTGCCGAGCTTGACCGTTTCTGTATATTAAGTAGGTTGGGTCAGCAAGAATACGTAGTGACTAGGATTAAGACAGGAATACTTCGGAGGTTTGATCATGTAGAAAGAATGAATAGAAAAAGTGTGACCAATACATTTTTTGCTGAAGAAGTGAGTGACGAAATCGGAAAGGGATACCCTAAACCGAAGTTTATCAAAAAAATTGGCGATATATTAAATGATAGCAAACAAACCAAAAAAGGAAGTATTCTCTACGGGTGTCGTGAGGTTGTTACGTTATATTATATTAACTTTAAAAGTGAGTTACGTCATTAAAGTAACATTTAAGTAATTGATTATATATATATATATATATATATATATATATATATATATATATATATATATATATAATAAATATATCACCATTACAGCCAGCACGGTCCTGAGAGACCAGCAAAAATCGACTTCCTGCATATCTTACAAGGTAGTCACTCCATCTAGTGGGGGGGTCCCCCTACACTTCACCTACCGGTACGAGGCTCCCACTCGAGAACTTTCTTCCCCATCGGTTGTCAGGTCTTCGAGCTACATGGCCGGCCCATTGCCACTTCAGCTTAATAACCCGTTGGGTTGTGTCGATCACTCTGGTTCTACTGTGGATTTCATCACTTCTAAGTTTAGTACGCAGAGAAACTCCGAACATAACCTTCTCCATAGCTCGCTGAGCAAACTTGAACGTCCTTATACGGTCAGCAGTAAAGGACCACGTCTCAGTTCTACAAGTAACCGCTAGCAACACGCACTATTTGTACAGTATCATTTTCAGGTTTTGAGGTATAGCTGATGAGAAGATGTGATGGAATTTTCCGAACGCTGGCCAGCTAAGTTGAATCCGTAGATTGAGCTCTCAGCCGAAGTTGGACTTACCTAGTCGGACTATTTTGTCCCATGTAAACGCACTCGTCAACAACTTCGAGCTTGTTGCTACCAACAACTATCAGGGCACTGAAAATTTCGGGAATCAAGGAAGTGACACAACATTACTATTTAAAAATGTATTTATTGCCTTTCGAAGTATTCTCCGCGAAATTTGACACATTTTTCCATACAATGGAACCAATCATTGAAGCAACCATTCCATTCGGAAGTTGGGGTCCCCAAAATGACCGTTTTGTAGGCGTCCACAGCTTCATCAGCTGATGAAAATCTCTGTACACGCAAATTATTCTTTATTTTAGGGAAAGTACGGAAATCACTAGGGCTTAGGTCGGGGCTGTACGGCGGATGGTCTAATAATTCTATGTTTTCTTGCTCTAAAAACACTTTTGTTCTGTGTGCGGTGTGAAAACTCGCATTGTCGTGATGGAGGATTATACGGCGGTTGCAGTTCTCTTTACGGAGTTCAGAAACGACCTGCGGCAAACAAATGCTAGCATACCATTCTGCATTAACCGTTCTTTGTCCCTCAAGAGGAATAGTCGTAACATGGCCAGTTTTGGAGACAAACGTGGCCACGATTTTTTTTTACAACACTCCGTGAACGAAGAATTTTTATTGGCTTTAACTCATTTTCTAACACCCAAACTCGTGACTGGTTTTTTTTTCGGGTTCGTACGCATATATCCAAGATTCGTCATCTGATACGATGTCGTATACAGCATTTGAGGATCCTGCGTGGAATCTTTCGAGAGTTCTGACGCACCAAGTAACGCGGTCCGCTTTTTGCTCTTCACAGAGCGAATGCGGTATCCATCGGGAAAACAACTTTTTTACACCTAATTGTTCATGCAAGATTATTTGTATTTGACTCATGCTAATGTCTAATAAGTTGCCTGAATTTCGCGGTATGTCACATGTCGATCTTCCTCAATCAGCTTACGCACAGCATCAACGTTTTCTTGGGTGACTGCAGTTTTTGGACGACCTTGAAGGGGATCATCACTGAGCTTGACACGTCCACGTTGAAATTCAGCAAACCAGCGACAAATTGTGGTTTTGGATACCCAAATCGGGATCATCCAACATACTCCTTCAAATATCGCTCTTGAATTTTATCGAGTCAATTCCATTTTCTCAACGACTAAACAAGTTTGACAAAACCTTGTGACAAGACCGAGAATCTTTTTTTTAAATAAATAAATGGTATTCGATTTTTAAAACCAAGGAGTTTTCAATTAAAACGATTTTAATATGACAGGAACAGTGGAAATATTCCATTCCCGATACTTTTAGTGCAGCCTAGTACCAGAATAGGTGTGATATGGACGTTACACTTGATCTTTGTTTTGTCTATGTTCACCTAAAGACCTATCCGTTGGGAAACACTATTGAAGTCATTGAGCATAGTGCTTAGATCCTCTAGCGATACTGCCATAAGGACTATGTCATCGGCAAAACGAAGGTGAGTGTTGTAATCGCCATTGATGTTGATGCCGTATCCTTTCCAGTCCAGTAGCTTGAAAACATCTTACAATACAGTGGTGAAGAGTTTCAGGGATATAACGTCACCCTGTCTTACACCACTCTGCAGTTGGATAGGTTTACTCTGTACTTCTAGCCCTACTGTACAAACACTTCAGCACGTCGTTATATCGACAGTCAACTTAGCATAGCCGAAGTTTATATATATATATATATATATATATATATAATATATATATATATATATATATGTTTGTGCGTGTGTGTGTGTGATATAGGTGTGTGCGAGAAGTATGATGGTAAGTGGTTGCTGTGGCCCAAAAAATATCTCGATTACGAACAAAATGCAGATGCGTTGACGTGTGTGCCTCACTGTGAAAAGGGTCCTACGAAATAAGCAGCGCTACACACGCGGTACTGTGAGAGCGTGGTTCTTCCCCGGTCGAGCCGACCCATTCGTGCCATCCGCTAATTTCTTATATAACTGCAGCTGCACGTAAAAGTGTGTGTGTGTGTGTGTGTGTGTGTGTGTGTGTGTGTGTGTGTGTTTGTGTGTGTGCGTGAGTCTGTGTGTGTGTGTGTGTGTGTATGAGTGAGTGAGTGAGTTAGTGAGTTTATTATTTAGTCGCGTAAAATAATTGTAATTGTAAGATACAAAATATTCATAAAATATAGGCCACTTTGTTGACATATTTTCAAACGATAACGACACTATTTATATATATTACATTTTCAGTATTCCATTTTTTTTATTTTACTTTAATTCAAAATAGATTTATACTACACATTCATATGTCAAATATTCACTTTCTTAACTCGCGTCTGGTCAGGTAACTAAAGATAAAAGAAACTGCATAATTTCTATTATAAAAATTTTAAAGATTCCTCACGCTGTTTGCTATGAGTTTGGTCCTTAAAATATTAAACATAAACCTGACTTAAAAGCCTGTATTATTCTTAGTCCCCTGCGTGAAACACATTCATCTGATACATACAGATGTTTATGTGCCACTGTATCCAATTAACATAGGCTTA
Source organism: Parnassius apollo (assembly GCA_907164705.1). Taxonomy (NCBI): domain Eukaryota; kingdom Metazoa; phylum Arthropoda; class Insecta; order Lepidoptera; family Papilionidae; genus Parnassius; species Parnassius apollo. The sequence goes on from CAJQZP010001697.1 coordinate 3,637,099, forward strand.
CTACCCTTACTTGCGTGGCTTTCCGTCTTAATTATCAAAGATAAGAACACTCTTTAGTGCTCCTTAGCAGCAGTAGCTACGTACCGTAAGGTTAAATATTAGGGGTAAGAGTATATTTTACGTTATAATATGTAAAATCTAAAATATTATAATGAAATTACAAATACTACAATCTAAGCAAAATTTTTATAGTATGAATATACCAAGTGATTAATAGAATATTCATCTCCGCAATGTTTACCAAGTCCTTAACGCGTTGTTTAATTCTTTCCAACGAATACTGTGCTTCTCCTGAGATATTTACCTACCGTACATGAGTGATAGTTTGTGTACCGTATATAGCTTATGTACACATATTGGCCTGTGAGCTAAGGAAATTTTATTTATTCTCTAGTACGTTTGTTAAGAATACATTAAAGTACGAATAACATAAATTCTTAGAAAAACATTCAGGCTTTAAACTGATCTATTGAATAATTGAATACAGAATATTAAAAGTGAACTGATGAAAATAATGCTCTGCTACATATTGCTGGATAGGGTGGATATTTGCCAGAGTTGCCACGCTTGGCAAGTGTGTTGAAAACTATCTGAATATTCGTCGTTCAAAATCATTTGATACAGGCGGCTCAAGACTGAGCTTTTGCTCCATTCATCATTGACATTCCTTAAGGGATGCCTATAATCAGGTTTGGACTTGTGGAGGTCTGTAATGATGATGATGCAATTCATTCGATTGCCTTTTATTGAATAAATAGTATATAATAATAAATTATTTCTAAATTTAAATGTACATTTTTTTAAATGATTATCTTCCAATTTCCTTAAACCAATTGTTGTATTTTTTTACGTACCTATTTGTGTATCGATAACGATATATAGTTGAAACTTGTAAATGATTTACAAGTTCACATTCGATCAATAATTCACGTAAACATTAATTAATCAAAATACATTAACGAGCTCTTAGTTTGTCTATTTGTAACTAAACTAGTTCAAGTGGAACGATAACACTGTATTTGTGGAGATACATTTCTTGGTTAATTATCGCAACTGTGTGCATTTATAATAGAAACGTTCTATTTATTTTAAGTAAGATGAACGGGTTTGTTGGATTGACGAAAATTTCGCATTCAATCAAATACATTATATATAAGGAGCATACATACCTTTTTAAGTACTGTTGTATAGCGTCAAATACCACAACTGAACTAGTACTATATAGACATTAAATTTCTTCTCAATTAGTAGATGTTATGAGATCTAGATCATTATCATTATAGCCTATCAAAAGTTTATGAAGAAAGACCTCCCCATAAATTTACTTCCTGCGAGGGGAGGGGAGATGTTTTCTAATGAGGTCTAGCTTGGCAGGTTAGCAAACTCAGCTATTTATTTTAAATTTGTATTAGGAAGACGCTGCTTGACCTATATCCTTGTTTGTTTCCCACTGTCGTTTTAACAACACTCAAGAGACGATATGGGATAGGATCAGCGACCACGTTTACGACTATAAGCCCAACATGGCAATCCCAGTATATTTAATACATTTAGTATAAATTTTGTTTTGTTTTAAAACTTTTTCGAGAAAGAAACTAAAATTAACAACCTTATCAAATTCGATCAAGTAGTTCCAAGTAGGTAGTTATCCAAATGAAAAAAACCTATTTTTTTAATAAATAAATAATTATTACCACATTCACCGCTGAAAATAGCAACTATTTAAATTCAGTTACAGTAAACGTCGTTAAGTAAGACGTCTTAAACCGATCATCAATCAACGTCGCATCCTTATTTTCTGCTACGTAAGGGCGAATCTAACCTACGTAGCCTTTGATTATCTACCGAGTGAACGAGCGCTTTTTCTCTGTAATACTGTGGAAACGTTCAATTGACTTAGAAGTTCTATATATTATGTAATTAAACTGTCCACTACCCCACATCGTCTCCAGGGTGTTATAAGCGGCAGTAGCATGTTCCTGATGACAACTTAAAATTATAAAAAACTGCTAAAGTCAACAATCCTGCCAAGCGAGCCAACTATTCTAATCTATTATAGGTGAAAAGACTCACTTACTATTTCTGCCAAAATGCTGGAGCGTGCACCGCTATGTGTCTGATGAGTAAAAAGATTCAGGCTGTACAAACCACTTACAATCAGATGGACTATAAGTTGATCTGTCCCGTTCAATGTTAAAAAATTTAACATTGAAGGGATAGACGAACGGAACTCACACGTATTCACTGCCGAGTAGGATAAGCTTAAGACTTTTATCTTTTTCGTGAGGATTTTGGAAGCGCTATCTTTTTGATGTGAAATATCTATTGACGCGCCATGGCGGTAAAACCGATTCGTATGCCATAACCGCAAACGGCATGACGTACTTTTACGCCGTCATGCCCCTTCTACACCACCGCTCTTTTGATTTCTTATATTTACGCGAACACTACACATTGATTAAAACTACTTTTACGGATTTTATCGCCTTTAATTTTACTTTTAATTACTTTTATTTTTAATTCCCGGCGTTTCACTTTTTTATTTTTACTTACCGAAACGTCGGAAATTAAAAATAAAAATAATTAAAAGTAAAATTAAACGCGATAAAATCCGTAAAAGTAGTTTTAACCACCGCTCTTTTTTATAAATTCTATACCAACTATGATGTTTTACATTTGCCGGACGTCCTGGTGTGACATTCAACTTTTTGTTTGGTTAAGTAATTGGTCAACTGTTTTGTTTCGATGCCATTACGCGCTCTTTGAAATATTTTTTCAACTATAGTAATGTAATAGAATGTTATACCATACTCGCATACTACCACTACGTATAATGAAAACAGACTTTTAAATTAAATTGAATTTTTTAAAACCTTCCAATGCTCAGAACAATAAAAATATTTCCAAAAAAAAATTACATTAGGTGCAGACAGTCACCGCACCTATCACTGTCGTTTTAGTTTGGAATATTTGCAAAATAACAAATAAATAATGGCATGGATATATAATATTATATAAATATCTTTCATGAATATATATCTTTATATCTATTTATACATGTTCCTCAGTTATGGATGTTCTTAATTTGACCTATCTTTAATATATCTCTAATACGAAATTTGAATTGGTATCGATAAACCTTCGTCTAGGGTGTCCCTGGCCGATTCTATTTAAATCCTATTTAACTATGTAAAATATAACTATAAATATAAATATACTTATATAAATGTGTATGCTATTACCCAGTCATTTTAGGTTTAATGTTATTTACGATGTATAAGTACGTACTAATCAACCAAAACATATTAAAACAAAGTCTTAACATGGTGCATATCTGTCTGTCTGTTCTACTATTAATATTCTACATAAGAAAGGATTTACAAAACACAAAGTATAATGCCACTGTATGTATAATGCAGTGGCATTATACTGTGTTTTTATCCTTAGCACAACCAGTTTAAAACATATTTCTTAGTATAGGTATAGCGTGTGTAGGTTATATTATAAATTATCTCTTATCGTCTTGGCTTTATTCATGTTAGTTTAATAGTATTTGGGATGAATACTCGCTATCGTTCAATACATATAAAGGATAGTACCTATTCATACAACATTTGTACACAGATAGGCACTATATTTTGTTGAAACTACTGATAGAATTTTCCATCGACCCTAAAGTACCTACAATTGCTGAATGTACCTGCGACTTTGTTTTACACTATTAATGATTAAACAGTCCACTATTTTAACTTATAATACCAGTGAAAAATACTAGATAATCGCCAAATACCCAATACTGTTTGATGATCGGTATTTACGATAACATCAAAAATTTAGAAAAGCCAAATTCTCTGAACTGTGGGCAGGTTCGTGAGTGGATAACCTCACATTGGTAATGCTGCACATGTGTATGTGTCTACAATGTTTTCGTATTTTAATTTATTTTTCCTTGAATGTAACAGTTAATACTTTATAGAGTGTTGATCGATACTTTATATTCTCAGCTATACCATTTATCGTCACAACCTTGTCCAGACTAGGTTAGCATTTTGAGGAGGAGACATTCTTTTGACCACCTAAAGCAGCTTGCTTTGTTATATGGCGCATAAATACCGTTCACGCCTGCGCACCCATCGCACCGCAAATTAAATATCCATTTATCTATTTCAGTCCATAAAAGTTCACTGCTAAATATAAGGCTCCCCCAAAGATTGTATAATAAAGACCCCCTCCCCCCTATTTTATCAAAGTTACCACGTTTGGCATGCAGGTGTTTATAGTTTTGAGTTGTTTTGTTATCAGGAAGATGCTCGTCTATTTTATATTTTAAGAAATTATGTTCTTTGTATTCACTCTATGGTCGAAGTTTGTTAAAAAATTATAAACAATATAATACAATTAACCCGTGCACTAGTGTACGTAAAATATCAAATACATTTCAGCCATTTTCTAAAAATTACTCATTATAAATTAAAAATCGTTGTTTGTCACATTTAATTTCTGCCAAACTCTGTAAGCAATAAAAAATAATAAAAAACAACAAAAAGTAATAAATAGTTGATAGTATAAAGAAGGACAGAATTATCGTTCAATTCTTACCGAGAAATAGGAGTCCAAAAAGTACTTTCGTTTCTACTTTTGCAGCTGTTTCGAACTATATTATATTAATGACTACATTATTGAACTGTTTAGGTATTATTTATACGAAAACTGTGTTTACATGAAAAGAGCCCTTACTGCATCCAAACGTTCCAACTAATTTTTACACCCTTTTTATTAGGTGGAGTTGTATACGTCAATATACTAGCTAGTATGTTTAACGTTATGAATGTTATAATTAAATTAATTATATAAAAAATATTAGCTAAGACCCGCGTTATAAAATAAAATCATGCGTTTTACCTACTTAGAAGAGCACCTCCCGACCTCCCTCGACTGCATGCACTACCCCCGTCACCACTACTGCCAACACCACTAACACTCGGATAGACACACCACCGTTGATAATACGACACATGTTTCGCCTCTAAACGAGGCATCCTCAGGTGAAATATAGGATGATTATACTAACCGCTAAGTGGCTACTTAGTGGTCAGCTATCGCGGATCTACACTTCAATTTAATTTATAACATGTCTAGATAACTTGTTATTTACGGGCAGTCGTGGAAAAAATCTAAGTTAAGGAAACTAATCATTTCTTGACTAATTTTCAAAATTATTAAGCGTCTCTCGTATAAAATTTCATTCCAATAAATGAATGTAGACATTGAGAGATTGACATATTTAATTATAAATTGCAATATGAAATACAAATGAATGTTTAAACACGAGTATAGAGTTGCAGCACACCACACTATCTTCCTGTTGATTGATTTTCTTATTTTGATAATTTTAATGTAATCTCATCTAGTAATCAACAAACAATCTAACGCAATATCTGCTACTTCATCACCCCGTGGCTGTCCTAACAGAGATAACCTGAAACAGCAGATGGGCAGCAGTATATTCTTGATAACAACTGAAAGTACGTGTACGACGTTTGTCAACCTGCATAGTAAACAATCTATGGGAGAATCTCTATAGAGGAGCTTTGTAGGCTGTAATGGATGAATTATGAATGAATAGATAATATGATAAGATATGATATGATAAGATGAAATGATAGAGAATAGACTAATGCATAGTTGTTCTTCTTTTCTCCTTCCTTCTTCTTTCCTTCTTTTTTCTTTAACAACTCATTAATTTATTGCTGAACATTGATTCTTACTTTACAAAGAACAACGTCACCCAACTTTAATGCTGCTCATATTCCAAGTATAGAAGAATTATGTATAGCCTAAAAATTCCTAGATGGCTATTTTGCCATGTAAAGGAATTTTTTTCAGCACATGATATAATTACCACACCCACGGAATGCCATGAGAAATTGGATTCTCTTACGCCACTTTCACACTTTAATCATAGTACCCGGATGGCCGAATAAAAAATCATGAGTGCAATTAGTTTAATTAAAATTTTCGTATTTTTAAAAAATACTAAAAAAGGGGCTCGAAATAATAGATTTTCTCACAAAAAAATCGGACCGAAGACAGGAAGCGAACCAATGCATTATAGTATTTCGCGACCGCTCGATATCCACTTGAGCTATTACGATCATTAGCACAGTGTCAAAATTTACCTTCTTATATTGTAGCAGTTTTTCATTGCCTGAAAGTAAAGTAAAAAGTAAAGTTACAGCCTATATACGTCCCACTGCTGGGCTCAGGCCTCCCCTCATTTCTGAGAGGGTTTAGGGCAAGGAAGTGTCCGCCGCGCTGCCCAAATGCGTGTTGACGAACTTCACATGTCTTCGAAATATTTTTTTATCTTATTCCTCAGACACGCAGGTTTCCTCACGATGTTTTCCTTCACCGCCGAGCACGTGGTAAATCAACACTTAAAATTGCAATTAACAATTTCATTGGTGCCGGCGGGGATCGAACCCGGGTTACTCGCGTTCTGTTATATTTACAGCGAGCGTTAACCACTGAGCTACCACGGCTCTTTTTTTTTGATTGCCTGAAAACACGGACTAAAAGACATATTCTATAATAGCTAGATCGGTTAATTGCCCCTGAAACTCCCCGGACACTAAATTTTATGAAAATCGTTGTAGCCGTTTCCGAGATTCCAATAATAAAAAAAAAATATATATATATATATATATACAAGAATTGCTCATTTAAAGGTATAGGAACAAATACTTACCCATATTTGGTCTTAAATCAACTCGCGTTATTCAAAAGGGGTAAGACTTATTTTTTGCTTAAGAGTTCTTCTGGTTAGGTACCACCTGCTACAATTCTATCGTCAATTAGCAGTACATGCGCTACTGTGTACTAATGTGAAGGGTATAGAGAGTCAGTTTAATTTCAAGCTGTGAGGCATTCCATCATAATACTTAGAAGTGACAATGAAGCCTTCCAACATTTTCTAGTTTACGAATTTGCTTGCAAATGTGTATGGGCTGCAAAAGTAGTAGTTACCTTCAGACAGAAATCTAAGTTCGGATGTCACTCTAGTTTAAAAAAAGCTATATTGAAAAAAATACTACGACACTATTCCGGAAGCGGAAGCTTCTGATTCCGTCGAAATTTGCGCTGTAGTTCTTTCTGCGGTGCCAAGTTAACTGTAGGTATATCGAAGTGCTGACGTGATTGTACGTTAGTTAGATGGTACAGGTATACCTCAAAACTTGAAAACAAGATTGTACAAATAGTGCATTTTACCACTGATGACTTATGGATCTGAGACATGGTTCCTCGCTGGTGGATGTATGAGGAAGCTCAAGATCACTCGGGGTTTCTCTGCGTGATAAACTAAGAAATAATATATCGACGGTAGAAACGGAGTGACCAATATAGCCGATTAGATTAACAGACAACTAAAGGGGAAAAATTCTCGAATGCTACCTCGTTCTGTAGGCGATGAATGCAAGAAGTCGATGGATGCAGGCTCGGGGCCGTGTTTTATGGCATTCCTTGGGGAAGGCCAATGTGCTGAATATTGGCCTTTTGAACGGATGTAATGATGATGATAATGATAATATTGAACAAAGCTTCAATTATCCGTCAATTATACTGGCGTCAAATATGCGTCTAATTTAAATGAGAATTCATGGATAATTGCTGTGAGTGTGATGTAGTTAAGTAAAATACATGACCCTATCTTGTACAGTGGTTATCGCAAGGTGCATATAAGAAATGCCAAGAATATCCAAATCCTTTTACACATGGCAGTATAACAGTCTTGCATTTACAAGATAAAAGATGAATAATATACTACAAATGATAACGATAGACAGGGCGATAGGCAAAACTTATGGTCAATAAAATGTGGTAAATTAAAAAAGTGACTTTCAATAAGTATTTTTATAATCTAATTGAATAAAAGTTTCTATTTCTATTTCAATACCAGATCTGCCTACCATGGTTTGTGATAACAGCAAATTCTCCCTATAATAGCAATATAATGGCTGGTGTAGAAAAAAGGAGAAAGTTAATGTTATGAAACCTTTTCGCCAATTGTGAAATAATTCAATTATTATTTTTATGAGGTAGGCTATACTTCAAGCGTAAACCCATTAACTTTGAAACTTCTGAATTCAGTGGTAAGACATAGTTATTATAGTTTTATATTAGCATAGTTTTTGAAGAATCAAACCCTTAACTGTGGAAGTTATTAAATTATATGACCATTATTTATTATTTTAGTTTTTTTTAAGTCGTTTCCTAACCTTCTCTTAATGTTTTTGATACTTCGAAAAATGAACTTGATTCATAGGTAAATCATTTTTAAACAATATTTTAATTTCTTTATACAAAAGTTATTAGGAAAAACCTCTTCAGCTTCATAAATTATTCTAGGAATTTCTACAGCAAGCACTTATCTCTCGCTTTTCATCCTTTTTGAGCCTTAAATTGATCTACGCTAATGTAAAGGCTGCTTTGAAGTAGATATTAAATATTACAATTTACGACATAATATGAGCATTTTGTGTCATCGTGTTCAATATTATTTATAGTTTACATATTAAATAATTTATCAAAGTATCTAATAAGTACAATATGTATTTATTTATGACATATTTAAAGATTTTACTTTATACATTCAATCCATTACATCCTATGAAAGTTCTTTGTTGAACATTGATTTAACCTTGAACCTTGTTTATAGATGACTGATGATTATATTTTATAATTTTATTGTTTCGAATATTTATCAGGAAAGTGCTGCTGCACATTACCCGTTTCAGTTTTCCTCCGAATTTATTGCGTTTAAATTAACTTACTTTCCGACATTTCGAGTGCTTTGTGAAACTCTTGGTCACGGAAGGACTGAGAAGTGAAGTGATTCAGTTCGTGTTGACGGACTTCACATATCTTTGATATTATATTTATTCCTCAGACATGCAGCTTTCCTCGCGATGTTTTCCTTCAATATCGAGCTAGTGTTACATCAGCATTCTTTGGAACGTACTGTAAAGTGTACAACGAGCGCTTAGCCCCTGAGCTACCACGGTTCTAATTAATTAATATTTATACAATAAGATGTACTAAATATCCCAATAGTCCAGTAAATGACGAACTCGGTTACGTTTATGTACCTACATCGGAAAATTCTTATTCGGCCATCTTGAAAGTTTATATCAAAAATTCAGTGACCGTAAGGGATTATTCATTTGACCCTACTCAAAGGAATTCGAAAAGTATGTCTCCCAAAAAAATAGAGGATACAAATATAGGGCTTGGTTGTAATTTCATCAATTCTCATTCTTATGATCGTAACGCCCGACCTTTGCGATGTTAAAGTTATGGAAATTGTTTGTAATTAAAGCTATAAATTAGTATTTAAGTATTTAAATTTTTGGCGCTACTCAAATCTCTTGGAGCAGCAGCAAATTGGGTTTCTCTGCGTGATAAACTTAGAAATGAGGATATTCGCAGTAGAACCAGAGTGACCGACATAGCCCAACGGATTATTAAGCTGAAGTGGCAATGGGCCGGCCATATAGCTCGAAGAACCAACAACCGTTGGGCATGAAAGGTTTTCGAGTGGCAGCCTCGTACCGGTAGACGAAGTGTAGGGCAACCCTCCACTAGATGGAGTGACCACTTGGTCAGACATGCAGGAAGTCGATGGATGCAGGTAGCTCAGAACCGTGCTTTGTGGCATTACTTGAGGGAGGCCTATGTTCAGCGGTGGGCTTGTAAAGGGCTGTAATGATGATGATGATGTAACTATTTTAGAAATCCTCTATTATTGAATTTCGCTATGTTCTCTAGTCAAAGGGACGCCCCACTTTGAGACAATAGTAGACTACAAAACGACGTATAATATGCTACAACAGAGTTTTGATTTCATTGAAGTAAGGAATATTTAATTTTAATACATTTCATCATAAGAGCTGTTGTTGCTCGGGGGTTGGTGGTGGCTGCAAATTTCACAGTACGCGAGCGACACGAGTTCGATCAGGACAATAATTTTTACTATGTAGGCCAATTATCTGAAGTTATAGCTGGCTAGCTGTTTATAACGTCTTCTACAATATTTCATCTTAACCAATACTTTTTGGTTAAACTCGTTTCGAGTAGCTGATTGCTTTGTGGACTCTGCCTACAGTATCGAGGACTACAGGCGTGACGCTTTATATATTGACCATGAGCAGCCGTGATAAAATAAAGCTTGAACGATCGCCTTAAATCATAAATCATATAAACGCAATTAAATTTAATATAAACGCAATTTAATTCAAACGAGGTAGAGCCACGCTACATCTACATTATTATAATCGATATAGCACGAATGGGTCGGTTCAATCGAAGGATGACACCACCCTTATAGAATACCAGCTTAATGCTGCTGTGTTTATATAGTAAGTATGTAGAGATCGCAGACTCGTTTTAGTGGAAACAAGGCATTCCATCTCAGTTCTCAAGGGTGACAACGCCTCTGTATTTTGATTCTTAATAGGGGAAAAATGTAGACGTCTACGGGCCACAGTATCCACTTACCATCAGTTGGATTATGTGCTCGCTTGTCACCCCTTTTATTAAAAAATGCCGATTTACCACTTGACACTATTTCTCGCTCCATAGCTCTCTCAAAAACACCGAAAACGGAGGTGACTGTGTAGGCAGTTCGATGACTATTAGGTATTTGCTTTAACCGGAACATAAAAGAGCTTCGTGTTATAAAATTAGAAGTCGAATCAGGCGAACTGAGGACTTGTGTAAGATTCTTTTAAACGTGCCTTCACAACGAAGCGCGAATTTCGTACTTAATTTTGATAAGCGCAAACGCTTAAGATATTAGAATACTCTTTAAAATATGTACCCAATTACTTAATTAAAATGAAAATCCTTTACGTTGGTGCGGTAAAGGCAGCTATTGTTATTTGAATACAATATGTTATATTCAAATAACAACGATGTAAAGCTGCTATTTAAAGTGTTAACCCTTCGCAAGAAGAAATTTAAAAATATTTTTTTAAATTATATCAAATACAGCCTCGAATTTTATGTTGTTTGTTATTATCTATTATCTGTATTTAAAAATTTGTTAAGATAGACCACTACTTGAAGTTCTTGAAAGGGACGAAACTAACCACACTGAAAAACAGAGCTTGTGGTTGGCCACGCTGAATGCAGAGTGGGACCCGTTTTCGTCACATTCGGTAACGTCTAGTATTTATTATTTATTAAACTTTACTGGAAATATTGTGCGCAATATATTATTGTCATTACGTAGAGAAATAAATATTCTTTTACTTTCTTTCCTTTCTTTAATATTACATATCGCAAACAATCGTCTTGTTATTAATTTTACATTTTATAAGGGACGCCTCAGTGACGCAACAGTGATTGTTTGGCTGTGACACTGCGAAGTCGCAAGTTCATATCCAGATAAACACAATATCGCACGGAGCAGATATTTTGTTTATTCGACTTATTGTTACGGATCCAGTTTTTGAAGTTAAAACATCATTCGAATCTTTGTGGTTTGAAACTAGATGAAACGAGGAAGTAATACTAAAAAGATATATATATATATATATATATATATATATATATATATATATATATATATATATATATATTGGTTGCGCGGAAAACCATTCGTATTTATTTTATTTGACGGTAGGCTGCCAAATCGGTTATCCCTTTCCAAAACGATATCATTCGTACCCTCCTATCGACACATCGGGGTGGTGGGGTGGGAGGGGAAAGAAGATGATTCTAGAACATCACGTAATCATCGGAACCGAGGATATATAAGACACGCGCGACCGACGCGTGGTCTCTTCCCGCCGCGCTCGTCGTTGAAACCACACCAATAGTAGAAACCGCTTTAGCCTGGAAGCAATCGAGCTCCAGGGAACCCGCCTCACCTCGTGTGAGATATAGTCGCGCACCGCCTCTCTCAGAAGAAGTTCCAGAAGTCGCAGTTATAGTGCTCGACCGCACAGAAGAAACATCCCGGTGAGTCAACATTTTCCTAATAGTATTTTCCTGCTTGATATAGTTGTTTTAACCCGCTCCAATTTCGTGTTTTCCCAATCAAGCAGGATTCCTTTCATCGATTTGACAAATAATAGTTCGTTTTTTTTGGGAAGAGCGAGTGCATTGTACCGCATATATAAGTGTAGAAGCATTAGTAGATACAGTCCACTTAGATTAATATCTCGCGTAATAGGTTTAAGGTTCGACCGGGGAACTAGACTTCGGCAGCCTTAAACACGTGGCTCCACCATTTTATGGTCACTTCGGGCAGGATTTGGATTGGTGTTTAGTGGTTATCCAACCATTTTCTGGTCGAATAATTAGTGTTCGTAAATAGTGTAAATAGTGTTCGTTTAAATTTTGATTAGGTACTCGCAAACAGAATTGTTTATTTCATAGCGCTCGTATTTGTTTAAATTTAAGGTTTAAAATTGAAACAGTGTGGTAGCAACCGTAAAAAAAAAGATGTATAGCTATCTATAGTATTTCCGGAAATGGCGGAATTTAGATCTTGTAGAGTAATACAATCGGTAAAGCCCTTCACGCACACCGGGTCGGATTTCGCTGGTCCGTTTAAGGTCACGCTCACTCGCGGGCGTGGTATAAGATCCACAAAGGCTTACGTCTGCATTTTCGTATGTCTAACTACTCGAGCGGTGCATATAGAACTCGTTGGTGATCTAAGCACAGCAGGCTTTATGGGTGCATTTAAAAGATTTCTATCCCGTAGAGGCCCTGTAAGTAAATTATATTCGGATAACGGTACGAACTACGTCGGTGCAAAACGTATTCTATCGGAACTACATAAGCTCTTAGCTAGCAAGTATTATAATTCGGAGTTCGCTCACATTCTAGCCGAGAACCGCATTGAGTGGTCTCTGAACGTCCCAGCCGCGAGTCATTTTGGGGGCAATTGGAGACTAATATTAAGAGTTTAAAGAGTCACTTATACCGAGTAATAGGAGATCAAATTTTGTCCTTCGAAGAACTAAGTACGGTGCTCGCTCAAATTGAATGCGTAATGAATAGCCGCCCACTTTGTCGGACGTTGTCTAGTGACCCCTCGGAACCGCTGGCTCTAACTCCAGCACATTGTTTGAATTTAACGCCTTTAAAGTATTTGCCCGCCGCTGATATGGATGAGAACAGACTTAGCATTTCCGCACGCCACAAATTATTAGACCGGTTAGTGCAATCGTTTTGGAAACGATGGAGGATGGAATACTTGCATACTTTGCAGTCTCGGCAAAAATGGAACACAGCGACTGAGCCTTTAGCTGTAGAGAGGAACTTCATTTACTAAGAGAAATTAGAATACCGCGTCATATAAACGTCGATAGAAATAGCGTCATAACGATCGTTGGGTTAGCAGACGCCAGCGAGAAGGCTTACGGGGGGCGTTGTATATTTCCACTTTCAGAATAATGGTAGAAATTCGATTAGCCTCATTAGTTCTAAGTCGAGAGTCTCCCCCCGTAAGGTTGTCTCTCTGGCGCGCTTAGAGCTTTGCGCAATATTAGTACTCACCAAGCTTATTACCGCAGTTATCAGCGCATGTAAGGATAGAGTTCACATAGAAAGGATATTTGCCTTTTCCGACTCCACCGTCGCCTTATGCTGGGTTCATTCTTCACCTCACCGTTGGGATACGTTTGTCGCGAATCGAGTGGCCAAGATCCAAGACGAGTTAGAAACGCGGAACTTTTATCACGTGTCCAGTACGGAAAACCCTGCCGATTGTCTATCCCGGGGACTCACCCCGATGCAAATAATGGACCACCCACTTTGGTTCCATGGACCTTCTTGGGTTCACTTGGATCCCTCACAATGGCCGATAACCGATTTCGAACCTTCGTCAGTGTCACAACCGCCGGAAGAGAAGAGACACGCTCTAGTGGCGAACGTTTCGAGCGAGGTTTCTCCAATCATTGCTTTGGCGAACCGCTTGTCCTCTTGGTCGAAATTATTGCGCAGCGTAATTTACGTTTGTCGATTCGCGAAGCTTTTACCGCGACGTTCGTATGTCTTAGCGTCCGATTACAACTATGCCGAGTCGCTAGTATTACGTGAACTTCAACGTGTGCACTTCTCCGAAGAAATTACAAGATTACAATCGAATAGAGCTTGTAGTCGCGCCTTTCAACGCCTTAAGCCATTTTTACAGGATGGGATTGTAAGGGTAGGTGGACGCTTATCCCACTCGCAATTGAGTTTCGACCAACGGCACCCTATAGTTTTACCGCGTAAAGACCATATCATGAACTTATTAGTAGATTACCATCATAAATTGAACTCGCACGCTGGCCCCGACTTGTTGATGTCGATTTTGCGTCAGAATTATTGGGTTCTTTCTGCACGTAGTTTAATACGCAATCGGGTGCACAGATGTATAGTTTGATTTCGGGCACGCCCCAAGCCGTCATTTCCGGAAATGGCGGAACTTAGATCTTGTAGAGTAATACAATCGGTAAAGCCCTTCACGCACACCGGGTCGGATTTCGCTGGTCCGTTTAAGGTCACGCTCACTCGCGGGCGTGGTATAAGATCCACAAAGGCTTACGTCTGCATTTTCGTATGTCTAACTACTCGAGCGGTGCATATAGAACTCGTTGGTGATCTAAGCACAGCAGGCTTTATGGGTGCATTTAAAAGATTTCTATCCCGTAGAGGCCCTGTAAGTAAATTATATTCGGATAACGGTACGAACTACGTCGGTGCAAAACGTATTCTATCGGAACTACATGAGCTCTTAGCTAGCAAGTATTATAATTCGGAGTTCGCTCACATTCTAGCCGAGAACCGCATTGAGTGGTCTCTGAACGTCCCAGCCGCGAGTCATTTTGGGGGCAATTGGGAGACTAATATTAAGTGTTTAAAGAGTCACTTATACCGAGTAATAGGAGATCAAATTTTGTCCTTCGAAGAGCTAAGTACGGTGCTCGCTCAAATTGAATGCGTAATGAATAGCCGCTCACTTTGTCGGACGTTATCTAGTGACCCCTCGGAACCGCTGGCTCTAACTCCAGCACATTTTTTGAATTTAACGCCTTTAAAGTATTTGCCCGCCGCAGATATGGATGAGAACAGACTTAGCATTTCCGCACGCCACAAATTATTAGACCGGTTAGTGCAATCGTTTTGGAAACGATGGAGGATGGAATACTTGCATACTTTGCGGTCTCGGCAAAAATGGAACACAGCGACTGAGCCTTTAGCTGTAGGGACTGTAGTTGTGCTCACTAAGGAGAATACGCCGCCTCTCCACTGGCCGTTAGGAATCGTCGAGGAGATCTTTCCCGGTTCCGACGGAGTAATTAGGATAGCTCGCGTTAAGACCACGGTTGGGTCTTACCTGCGTCCTGTTGTCCGTTTGTGCCCCTTGCCTCTTCCATAATTTAAATTAGCTTTCTAGATTAAAATTGTAGTTGAATTTAGGTAATTTTAGCGTTAGTTAGTTATTTGTTAGTTGATCTTAGCTCTAGTTGTTTTAGTTATTTTTGAAGGAGATCCTTCAAGGGCGGGGGAGATGGTTGCGCGGAAAACCATTCGTATTTATTTTATTTGACGGTAGGCTGCCAAATCGGTTATCCCTTTCCAAAACGATATCATTCGTACCCTCCTATCGACACATCGGGGTGGTGGGGTGGGAGGGGAAAGAAGATGATTCTAGAACATCACGTAATCATCGGAACCGAGGATATATAAGACACGCGCGACCGACGCGTGGTCTCTTCCCGCCGCGCTCGTCGTTGAAACCACACCGATAGTAGAAACCGCTTTAGCCTGGAAGCAATCGAGCTCCAGGGAACCCGCCTCACCTCGTGTGAGATATAGTCGCGCACCGCCTCTCTCAGAAGAAGTTCCAGAAGTCGCAGTTATAGTGCTCGACCGAACAGAAGAAACATCCCGGTGAGTCAACATTTTCCTAATAGTAATTTCCTGCTTGGTATAGTTGTTTTAACCCGCTCCAATTTTGTGTTTTCCCAATCAAGCAGGATTCCTTTCATCGATTTGGCAAATAATAGTTCGTTTTTTTTGGGAAGAGCGAGTGCATTGTACCGCATATATAAGTGTAGAAGCATTAGTAGATACAGTCCACTTAGATTAATATCTCGCGTAATAGGTTTAAGGTTCGACCGGGGAACTAGACTTCGGCAGCCTTAAACACGTGGCTCCACCATATATATATATGTATATATATACATATATATATATATATATACATATATATATATATATATATATATATATATATATATATATATATATATATATATATTTGACTTAGCCTACGAGAGAAAGAGAGAATACATTATACAGTGTTTCCTATTGTCTCAGCATCCTCTTTGTGCGATGTTTTAAAGAAATATAAATTTTAACTATTAAAATAAGCAGTTAAAAAGTTAACAAATTTATTATATAAATAAATTTAACTAGGTAAAATTATCATATCCAATCCATTCATAACATTCCACCTATACCTTACCGATTCATATAATACATATTCAATGAGCCGCGTCTATTTTACGAACCACCTTGAAAGTCAGTCAATTTTTGTTCTAAAAAAACTTTTTATTCTATAATAAGTAAAAATTACTTTACCTAGTAGATAGCGCTATTACACTAAAATTGTAAACTTGGAGTCTATATAATATGTAATATAACATATGTAGAATAAAATGTAAAATTATTTTTCATGTAGACAACAATATTAAAATAAATAAACCCTAAAATTATCCTAATTCTGATGAAGTTATAACTTCTACCGCGTGTGAACTGCACACCATTTTTGTTTTCTTTATTTAATTAATGACAAATGCCTTCTCTATATTAGAGAATTTCCTGTTGTGACAAAGACAACACAGAGCTCGCGTTGGTGGTTCCTAAAAATTTTTGCACCAAGGAGTCGGTGTCATTTTGTTTGTTCAATTGCCCCACCATACACAGTAGCATAATAAGTCTGTACCGGCAAAGCACCTGCATGCATTCCCTTGGTGTTGCATTTGTTCATGGGCGGCTGTAGTCAATTACCATCAGGTAAGTCGCATGCTCGTTTGCCCTTGTTATGTGAAAAACCCACACCAAATTTCTTATTCCAAGGCGGCAAAAAAATTAAATATGGAATAACACTTGCTACAGACATATCTCACTGTAACCATGCATATTTCCGGAATAAAAAACAGCCTATATCTTTTTCCGATCCGTTGCCTCGTTGGTGCGTAAAAAAAGGAAAAATTAACAAACTTACGTATTTCGACAGTAGGAATATAAAATATAATTAATAACTAAACATATATTCTATATTTTCAGGCTTCATGCCTGAATTATCCTTTCACGTTAAGTTGAAAAGCATAAACGAATCGTTTTCTACTTAGCCGGCATTGCAGTCGACGATAAGCCGACCGTTCGACTTAAACGCCTCCACTCATACGGGTGTTAGAACTACCAGAATCTCTCGGAGAATTTTTTATACCCCGGAAATTCTTTGGTTCATATTTGTTTATTACTTATGTATATTATCATTTATTTAAGAAGTTTTCAGATACTACTATTCAATATCTTTTTTCTTCACAAGCGAAATTATAGACCGCCTAAGTTGAATGGCTACTGAAGCCCATGGCCACCTGAAACCAACTTTAAACAAAGAAAAGTACAGAAACCTCGTCGTTGCTGAGCATTAAGATAAATTGCGTCACAGCCTGTTATTAAACTGGCCTGCTAACTTCATTTGAGTACAGAACCAGAGTACGAAACCTATCCAACTGCTGTGAGGTGTAAGATAGGGATATCTTATATCCCTGCATTGGAAGACGTTTTCAAGCTTTTAGATCGGAAAGGATACGGTATTAACATATCAATTGGGAGTATATCACTCAACTTTGATTTGCCGACGATATAGGCCTTCTCTGGAGGACTAAAATATCTTTAGGACCTAAGCCTATTGTACCTTGTAAGACATGTAGAAAGTCAATGGCTCAAACTGTACTTTGTGGCATTCTTTGGGGGAGGCCTATGTTCAGCAGTGGATTTGTGAAGGGCTGTAATGTGATGATGATGAATAGCTTTAAGGTTATATACCCTTCAAGCTCGTTTCATGCGGAGATCTAACCCGCGACTTTCAGCGCTGTAAGTCATTACTTATAAAGCCACTGCTAGAGCGGCCAAGTTAATCATGCCATTTTTACATAGTAATTATTTTTAAATTTTACATCGTATATTGATCAAAACTTAAGAAAGTTGCAAACATTTGTATAAAAAAGCCCCGCTGTGTTTCTTGCTGATTCTTCACAGGAAAGAGGTATTTACCGAATCAGTGGAAAATGATTAAGTAAAAAGTTAAAAAAGCTAAAAAAAGTTAATAAAATAAATTTATTTACGTAATCCAAACTTATAAGCCGTTGTTGCTTAAGGGTTAAGCACTCTCAGTAAAATTCACAGCACGCGAGCAATCCAGATTCGATCCCCGCTTGCACCAATGAAATAGTTAATTGTAGTTTTAAACGCTTACTTCCCACATGTTCGGCCGTGAAGAAAAACATCGGAAGTAAACCTATACTACTACTACACTACAGTTCTACTAAATTCCATAACGTTCAGTGGTTGTCGTAATTAGTAAAGTAATTTAGTTTTTAAATATCATGACATCTATTGTGTCAACTTTTTCACATTAAGCTGCTATTTCACGCTAATATTATTGGCAATGGGCCGGCCATATAGCTCGAAGAACCGACAACCGTTGGGGAAAAAAGGTTCTCGAATGGCAGCCTCGTACCGGTAGGCGAGGTGTAGGGCGACCCCCCACAAGATGGAGTGACGACCTGGTAAGACATGCAGGAAGTCGATGAATGCAGGTGGCTCAGGACCGTGCTTTGTGGCATACCTTGGGGGAGGCCTATGTTCAGCAGTGGACTTGTGAAGGGCTGTAATGATGATGATGATGATGATGATTATGTATTATATATTGTGCAGGCACGCTTCGCCCGTCGAGACGACTCACTCGTAATGCAACCAAATTATGAAAAAATTCTTTGTGATATTACAAAGAATTTTTTACCTCTGATGCCACCCCGGCTCCTCAGGTGAGATGCTTTCAAAGAGTCTACGCACATAGCATATACAATCCAGTCGTACATTTGATGTTGTATAGTTGCAGTTTTGAGTTGGATGTAGTATTTTGAGCACAGCAGAAAATGTAGATAAAATTGTATATCTATATAATGTAAGTTTTACACTAAGTATAGTTATGGCAAGTCTCTTCTTCAGTGAGTGTGTACCGTAAGAAAGTTGTTGGCGTACTGCCGATTGTAAGAATGCAATAAAATAAGTAAAATTAAATACACGCGATGCGCGGCTAAAAGCAGGTTGCAGCATTTGCTAAATAAAATGTGTGGTGGAACCATACATAGCATCTCACTAGGGACTTTAAATCACTTCCTGTGTGCCCATTTAGGACACATTTGTAATAAACAACATGTACTTAAAACAATCTCTGTATTAAAATTTCGTTGGAGCTTTTACGGCGAAACAATAAAGCAAACGTACCTTTGAATGTAGGCCTGCTTTATGTTACGTCATAAAAAATAACCACGCGTCGCAAAATTTATTTAATAAAAATTTATCTCAAAAATACCTTGATGTTTTCTTATATTTACGCGAACACTACACATTTAAACAATACTAGTTTTATCGCGTATATTAATATACGCGAGAAAATACGTAAAAACTAATATTATTTAAATACTTCGTTGTGTTATTGCTTTATAATGGATTAAATTTAGTGATTTTTTGTATACCTTTATTGCCACGTATTCGGCGGTATAGAAAAACGTGAGTAAAAGTGCATGCTTAAGGAAGATAGGCTGTTACGATGATAATGATGATGATTTTCAAAACCTCCCACATTGTAGAAAATACTTATTTAACTGCCCTAATCGTGGTACCAGAGGTCTCTTTACTTTGACGCTACTTTCGTTCGGTCAGCGGACTTTCAATTTGACATTCAATATGATATATCCATCAACTGCCAGGAGGCAAGGTTTTTTGGTCTTTACTATAGTCGTCTGTAACGATATTGACATGATGAAGGGACGGAGCCAACACACGCTCACACTATTGAACTAAATATAATATATCAACGGTAGTTCGTTTAGGTTAACGAGAGAAAGAAGTAAAATCTTGTATAAAAAAAGCTAACGATATCTTTCATATTTTGGTTGAATATAATAATAGTTAAACAGACATAAGTTTTAAGAGTAAGACAACACCTTATCCTATAGGATTTAGTATAATAAACTAGTCGGTATGTACATTTTAATGATATGTATATTTCATACATTGTTATTTAAGTTATAATTGCCCAAAAAGAAATTCAAGGTGCGCATGCTTTTCTCACAATTTCCTTATTTTTATTAAATAAGGGTGACAAACTAGCACACTGTCCACCTGATAGTAAGTGGATGCTGTGGTCCGTAAAAATCTACATTTATCCTCAATTAAGAATCCCCTGAGGACTGAGATAGAATGCCTTGTTCTCTACACTCACTGTAGAAAACACAGCAACATTGATCTGCCATTTTACGCTGGTATTTTGTGAAAGCATTACCCTTCCCTGGTCAAACCGATGCATTTGTGCCACAACCATAATTTAGCTGCAGTATGAATCTACCACGTATATTTGAAGAAAAAAATCACCTAGTGATAAAAATTGCAAGTATTATTACTAGGTGGGACTCCTTTTATGTCCAAGAGTTTTTGTGGATAGGTATTCTACTAAATAGTGGTGCTACACTGATGTTTTTCGGTCATAGATAGTCAGTATTATTACAGACCGTCAAACATTCCATCTTAATCCACAGAAGTGACAACGCATCTTTAGCCATCATCGTTTGAAGTGGTTGCAGGTGTCCGGACACTTCAGAAGCCACTTACCATCACTTGGTCAATGTTCGTTTGTCAATAGTTTTTGAAAATGAAAGTTTTTGTAGTTATCGTTAGAAGTCGTTAATTCTGTATATATTCGCTTAGATCAAAATTATAGGATACATAAATACAGCACTCAATATATGCCAATCGGAATTACATACATTACATGGCTGACAACAAAATCATAACTCAAGAGGCTTAGATGTTATATCATGTCATAAAAAAGACATCAAAACGAAAAAAGTCCCCTCGTGTATCAATACGCCACGGAATGAACCTTTGCCTATCACATTTTTATGACGCAAAATAATTTATTTTACCAATTTAACGAGATAGGAAATCATGCTTTAACATAAATAGCGAATTACATATACATAAACTTTAGAGGACATAAAATTTAGAGGGGAATTACTGTCTTTGTTGCGTTGTTCATCATAAATACAATAAATTATTTTTCGAATATGTTTCGAATATGAATGTGTAGAGAATGCAATAAAAACAGGTAAAAACTAAAATTCAAAAATGACGTTTTAATCTACAGTCACAATCAGAAAAAATTATTGAGTCAAAATCTGATCCGTAACCTTTTTGTAATTTTTATAATAGCGCGACTGACTTCATTTTAAATTTGATTAAAGAATATAATATTCTGATAATAATTTATTGTAAGTATTTATGATGAACAACGCAATAAAGACAGTAATTCCCTTCTAAATTTTATGTCCCACAATCCACTATTTACGTTAAAGCATGATTTCCTATCTCGTTGAATGGGTGAAATAAATTATTTTTTGTCATAAAAGTGTGATTATTTTTAATTAATTATATGATTCCAAGCAGATATTCTATTAATATTATACTATTCGAATTGGGATGTTTTTTTTTAAATTTCAATAGTCTCCCGAATCATTCTTGAAAGAAATCGATGTTCTTTTGCGAGGATTTGATTTGACTATTAAATCCGATGTAATGGCGGGGATGATCTTGAACATGTGCATAGACTGCGGGCTTCTTTTACGGGGGTTTTTGTGGTCTTTATAAGGCATGCACCCAGTTTCAGAAGTGAAATTTTTTAGGCACGTTGGGCGCTATGTATAGTTTTTGTATATACATCATGTTTATGAAGCTAAAAAGTTTTTACGTGCATTCCCACAACTTTTCTCTGTATCGTTAGATGTTTTACATACATGAATAACACAAGAACTGATTAATTTTTGTAAATCATTACCCACGGGCAGATGTGTAGTATTCGTGTGTGGCCAGCCACACTCACCTCTTTTTATAGGATAGGGTGACAAACTAGCACAGAGTCCACCTGATGGTAAGTGGTTGCGGCCCATAGATATCTACATCTATCCTCGATTACGAATCTAAATGCAGATGCATTGTCACCCGTGAAGACTTAGAAAACAAGGCATTCCATTCCTTGTTTCCAGTAAGTGTTATAAGTCATAAGTAAAAAAAGTAAAAAGTAAAAAAGTAAAAAGGGTCTCCGCTTTTCTACACTCACCATACGAAACACAGCAGCATTAAGCTACTATTTTACGCTGGTATTCTGCGAGAGCGTGGTCCTTCCCCGGTTGAGCCGACCCATTCGTGCTACAACTACTACCACGTACCTATAATATATAATACCACGTATAATAGCCTACAATGTATAATAACCTAATGCAACAAACACAATTAGTACATCGGATGGGACGCAGCGAGACCGCAGATGGGCGCCACACACCCCTCCACACCGCGTACACACCGTACACCCGCATGCGTGGGTGGTTCTGACTGCCCGCGACATCGAACGGACCCGACATATAAGCGGCCTCACCTATACCAGTCTCGTCAGTAACCAAGAAATTCTAGCCTTGGTCGCTTATTTTTGCGTCAGTCTCAAGCACTTACTTGCTTAGTTAAATGGTGTAAAAACTATAGCGGCGGAAGCAGCACTATTTCTTTTTACTTAAAAGTACATTATTTTATTACATTTATTGTTATTTATCAAAAAATTTTATCAAATGTAAAATAAAATTATGCATTATCCAACTATGTTAAATATAGTCGATATTTCTATGTGTTGTTGACATCTGACAACCATCACAAAATGGCTGGATTATAACATTCAGAAGGAATGACTAAAACTGTGAAGTGAGTCAATTTGACATCGACAACGAATCGAAAAATATACTACATAATGATGATGTTATTTGTACAATACAATAACATTTCAAAATACTTACATAACAGTATCCTACAAGCTGATGTCATTAAATTTATAATAATAATTTTTATAATTAAATTAAAATATTATAAATACAGAAATTATAATTAGTATCTGTACTTAAAATATTTAAACACATAAATTACACGAATTTTCAGATTTCCCACTGACCCTTCTCGGAAGAGAAAGTGGGTAGAAGCAGTTCGTAGAGGTGAAACCTGGATTCCGACGAAACACAGCGCCATATGCAGTGTACATTTCGATACTGCCTGTTTTAATACTAATGCAAAGAAACAGAAAATGACACCAATGAAGGCAGTCTCATTGCCCATAAAGACAAGGGAAAACTGATACTTCCCTCAAGTGATACCATAGCTATTTGTTAGCACTGCGAACTCGAACTTAGGAAGAGTGTTCAGAATAAAAGACTAAAAAAGATTACACAACAGACTTTCTTCTGCCGAAAGTAACAGAAACATTGCTACAACTTCCGTTGTACGAAGACATTCCATAAATTTAATCCATAAATTTCTATAAATTTGAAAATGACGACGTGAATCACGTCGAAGAATTAACGAAAGCCGTTGCTGAAAAGTATTTAAATATTAGAATTACTTATAGATATAAGAAAACAAGCGAACAAAACAAATTCTAAGAAACACATTTTAATGAAGATGATACATAATAAAAGTCAGTAAACTTATTTAAATAATTTAGCTAACTTAACAAAAAATTTAACGTTTATCATAACTATAATTGAATAAAAAGTCCATAACAATGTCCTGCTTCTTTTATTTTAATTAAAATTTAAATACCGGAAGCTTACCTCACCTTCATTATCCCTTTATTTCCTTTGTCTTACAGCTTATTTACGATACGCCTTTTCTTTCTTATTCGTTCATCAATATATTTAATCGACTACGATCAAGCACTAGAAATAGAGTGGACTTCTACAAATTTTGTATCTGTGTTTATATTAACATAATAAAATCTTCATGCGCGTTATTCTCCACTTGGTTGAACGAGTTTTCATACATTTGTGTTTTATGTCGGGTTCAGTGGTTAATTTGTTCAAGCATCAAACGATACGAGTTAGCTGCCAGAACCGGTAGCCCGCCACCCTCCTGTTCGGACGGCCGTTGGATAACTCATTTACGTACACTTTTATTGCGGCCTTTCAGGATGCAAGCCCTGAGACCGGTAATGCTGTAAAAGCCAAAAGGCAAACAGCACAAACATCAGAGAAAATAGATAAAAACCTTTCTCGCTTCTCAGCGCTCGCACTGCACGGAAATCTGCGAGAACCCCTGTCGGTCGTTGTAAGGTCATGTGAGCCATCTCTATTTTTGGCTCTTATCTATTGATAGGAAAATGATTAATTTTTCAAAGTGTGCAATCATATAAAAATTGTTTAGTTTCTTAGTCTGAGGCAAATAATGAATTGTTAAAGTAATTAAATGTGTCCCTTATTTGAATTCATTTATTTAAGCAAATTCCACTTTTGAATCTAAAAAATACACTTATAATTTTCCCTTTAACCTCTTTGAGTTAGCTGAATTCCGTATAATGAGTTGTGAAATACCTTGTTTCCAGTAAAAAGAGTCTCCAGTTCCCTACACTCACCATAAGAAACACAGCAGCGTTGATTTACTATTTTACGCTGGTATTCTATGATAGTGTGTTCCTTTCCCAGTCATGGATAATATAGCTTCAGCATGCCTCTACAACATGAAATTTACAAAAATGACTCATCATGCGAAACAATGAAGAATTAAATACTGTAGCTTCAAACCGGTATTCTGTGAGGCCGTGGTTCTTCCCCGGTTCGGCTGACCTACGACTATTCGTGCACCAGCGAAAGCTAGTGCATGGCTCTACCACTTAAAACCCCTACTGTAAAAACCGTTGTTACCTAATTTAGTCTTGTTGCCAATAACAAACCATAAATTAGTGAAATTGGTACGTATACGTTCCTTATAGCAGAAAAAGTGTCAATAATTTGTCTATAGTAAATATCAAAAACGTGTCGGGAATAATTCTGACATTTGATGTCACGCAATGTAACAATACATGACTTTGTGTACTGCCAATATTGTTAACGTGATTAGAGTTACGGGCGTCTTGATTTTATGTATCTATAAGAAATGGTAAAGAATAATATAAGTCATTCTTTTGTGCTTGAGGATCTGGAAGTGTATCACCTTCTGTAATTCTTTTACTGAAAACCCATTATAAAATCATGGAGTCTGGAGTCAAAAATGCCTCCCCTCCTTATTTTTGAAATATCCCAAACTTCTAAAATTGAAAAAAGCCTTTGAATAAAACTAAATTTACGGATTTTATCGCGTTTATTTCACTACTTTTACTTATTTTTAATTCCCAACGTTTCGGGTGCTTTACAGCAACCATGGTCACGGGGGGGACTGAGATGTTTGACGTCCCAATGTCATAGTTAGTCCGGCTACCTTCAGTTTTTGAATATTAATTTTTGGTCCGATTTACGCAAAACGAGCTTATAGTATCATGAAGTCTTGCAGTGGTATGCTTAGGTTTGGGTTTAATTTTGTTAATTATAGGATCCCAACAAAGATTTACCCACGGTAGCTAATTGTGAAGGATGATGGTGAGATTCACCATTTAAATATCGGTTGGTATGGGTCTTTTTTCTAGACAGTTAGCTACCGTGGGTAAATCTTTGTTTCAGAGAGCACGAGGGATCTGTGACAGAAAACATCTGGCCGCCGAACTTCAGCAAGTCAAGCAAGTATTGCAAGACAACAAGCTTCGGGTCCTGCGCCTACGTCACAGTGACCGAGTGAAGCCGGCCACAGTCGAGCGTGTACCTGCTGTACTACCATATGTCAGAGGAGTCACAGACAAGGTTGGCTACATCTTGAAGCGAGCTTCTATTAAAACATACTACAAGCCGCCGAAGAAGATTAGTCAATTTTTACCATCCGTCAAGTGTAATATCCCTCTACAAGATGCAGGAGTGTACAAGTTAGATTGTGAATGTGGTCTCTCTTACATAGGTCAAACAAAAAGATCCGTAAAAACCCGCGTGAAAGAACATATAGCTGACGTGAAGCACCGACGCTCCGGGAAGTCTGCAGTCTGCGAACATGTTCAAGACCGTCCCCACCATTACATTCGTTTTGATAAACCAAAAATTCTCGCAAAAGAACACCGATTCCTACCAAGGATGATACGCGAGGCTATTGAAATTAAAAAACATCAAAATTTCAATAGAGAAGATGGATGGGTGCTACCACCTGCTTGGGATCCTATAATTAACAAAATTAAACCCAAACCTAAGCATACCACTGCAAGACTTCATGATACTATAAGCTCGTTTTGCGTAAATCGGACCAAAAATTAATATTCAAAAACTGAAGGTAGCCGGACTAACTATGACATTGGGACGTCAAACATCTCAGTCTCCCCCGTGACCATGGTTGCTGTAAAGCACCCGAAACGTCGGGAATTAAAAATAAGTAAAAGTAGTGAAATAAACGCGATAAAATCCGTAAATTTAGTTTTATTCAATGTGTAGTGTTCGCGTAAATTTAAGAAATCATTATGAAAAAAGCCTTATTAAAAAATATTAAATTGAAGTGTTTTTTTTAAAGTACCTCAACACTAGGTATTTCTCCTGTATCGCGATGTTTACATACAAAAATTTAACAAAGTCAAACATCCAGATTATTTGTAGGCCATACACAAACACTTGTTCCGTGCGGGATTCGAACCTTCGGCCTTACCCTTAGCGCTCTAACTCATTGCTAAGCTACTGCGCCACGAAGCCATCAATATCGCCGTGTCTGTCTGTCATATTGAAATAACTGGTTTCTATTTTAACTCAGGGGATTACTTGTATGGCATTTAGATATAAATACCCGTAATTAAAGTTTTTGTCTCTCTCTCCCTGTTCGGGCTAATATGCGAAATATCTGAAACGATTTTTATCAAACTTTACAATCGCATATAAAGCAATGCGGAGAGGGATGCTACATTTAATCAAAAAAAAATATGATTAAAACTACTTTTACGGGTTTTATCGCGTTTATTTTTTTCTTACTTTTTATTTTTATTTTTAATTCCCGACGTTTCGGGCGCTTTCCAGCACCCATGGTCACGGGGGACTGAGATGACTGACGTCCCGATGTCATTGTTAAACCCGGAGTACCTTCAGCTTTTTTAATTATTGTTTATGGTCCGATCTATGCAAAATGAACTGACTATGTCCTGAGGTCTTGCAGTGGTATGCTTGGGTTTAGTTTTAATTTTATTGATTATAGGATCCCAAGCGGGTGGTAGTACCCAGCCTCCTTCTCTATTGAAATTAGGATGTTTTTTAATTTCAATAGCCTCACGTATCATCCTTGGTAGGAATCGGTGTTCTTTCGCGAGGATTTGTGGTCTATCAAATCTGATGTAATGGTTGGGGCCGTCTAGGATATGATCACAAACTGCAGACTTCCTGTGATCATATCCTAGACGGCCCCAACCATTACATCAGATTTGATAGACCACAAATCCTCGCGAAAGAACACCGATTCCTACCAAGGATGATACGTGAGGCTATTGAAATTAAAAAACATCCTAATTTCAATAGAGAAGGAGGCTGGGTACTACCACCTGCTTGGGATCCTATAATCAGTAAAATTAAAACTAAACCCAAGCATACCACTGCAAGACCTCAGGACATAGTCAGTTCATTTTGCATAGATCGGACCATAAACAATAATTAAAAAAGCTGAAGGTACTCCGGGTTTAACAATGACATCGGGACGTCAGTCATCTCAGTCCCCCGTGACCATGGGTGCTGGAAAGCGCCCGAAACGTCGGGAATTAAAAAATAAAAATAAAAAGTAAGAAAAAAAATAAACGCGATAAAATCCGTAAAAGTAGTTTTAATCATGTGCAATGTTCGCGTAAATATAAGAAATCATTATAAAAAAAAAATATTTTGAAAAACAAAAAATGTATAAAAAGTGGTCGTTGATTAACTTGAATCTTAATAACTAAGCAAAGCCGGTTTTTGTTACACATTTATTTGTTACATATCCTATAAAAAAACTAATTTTCTACGCCGATTAAAAAATAACATTTTTATTTAAAACAAAAAATTACGAAATGTTTTTATATTATTTATTAAAGACCTTAAAGTAACCTATCATTCATCTATTTACTGTATCAGAAAATTCTTTATAGGTATTTGATGAAATATAAAATATGCCTAGATTCTGTTGATGTGTTTATATATTTGCCATAGTGTAAACTATTTTATGCATCTGTTTCATCCACTTTAATAAATTTCGACACTGTTCGAAATTGCAATGAATAATGGATTCGGTATTAGAATATTATGCATTTTATATTGCAATACCGCATCTGCGACAGCAAAAATATCACGTACTTCCCGCTTTCCCGTGTATTCATTCTTTTATTTACAGTAAATCCAATTTTATTGTCATGCTACGTGCTCCATTCTATTTGTCAGCGTATTCCAGATTATAAAAAAAGTGTTATTTTTATTCTGTTACTATTGCGGTATCTGCGGTATCTCAATAAATAAAATGAAATAACAAAAATTGAAATAAAATAAAAATGAAATACATTAAAAATAATTTATTTTACGCCACAAAATCCTCAAATTTCGTACGTCAAAATTCAACATGTTTTGATCATATATCCTTTCTTAACAAGGTAACCTCTGCCTGGATAAAAAACTGTGAAAGAAACTCCACAGGTTTCCTCTTTCTGTAATTTTTTTGAAGGTCAATAATGCACAACGTTATGATCAAAAATGAAAAGTAATAGTACCATATTATGTAATGAAAAGGAATAGTGCCTCTCCCACGGGTATTCTTCAATGTGGGAGTGTGGGAGTAAGGTGTGTAACAGTTCTAAGGCTATGCAAAAAAAACACTCCAAAATTGCGGACAAGGGGGAACCCCCCTCCCTCCACCCTGAAGACCGCTAGATAGGCAACTTGCAGTCCTTAACATACCTCTCATGGAGCGGAACCTCTTTGCTCCTGAGAAGTCACGCATTATGCCACCGGTCAGCCTGATCCCAAGTCGGATAGGAAGTCCACCGGCCACTGCCCCGCGCTCGCTGGTAGCGGTACTGAGCTTTTTGGCAAAGCTTCAAACAGGTGCCGCTACCACACCAAGGCCAAGGGGGAGGAGGAGAACACAACCTGAAATTGAGGATATCCAAGAAGAGAGAAGGCCAAGACATGGCTCCGCCTTTATGACCAGGCTGACAAGAACAACACCTACGCTATAACTACGTCCAAGAGCAGGACGTAGGCTGAAAGACCACTATCACATAGCTAGGATGCCAGATAGATCGGTCGCTGCGCATAAACCCGTAGGTCGATCACACCGTGAAACAGGCCAGATCCGCGCGAGTGAAACTATATCCAGTACTGGCATCAAAGCTCCTAACAAGAACTAAACTAGGAATCTACAAATCCTCAGTTCGCTAGCGGATGACATACGCAGCACCACCCTGGTACGCTTTGAGTTCAGGCACTCAGCGCACGAAGATGCAGACTCAGCTGAATCTTGCACTACGGATGATAGTGGGAGCTGGTCGTTACGTCACATTGACATGAATTGACATGAATATCAAATACGTACTAAAATCTTTATTATGACACTTTTAAAGAAGCGGGATTAGTCCTATTTGATTTAATAATTAAAAACAACTTTCATTAATTTACTTTCATAAGTGACGGATTTTCATATAAACTACATATTATATCCTCTTATTTAATTCCCTTGAATAAGGATAACGTAATATCTTTTCTAGTTGGCTTTCAAATTTCTAGTTATTAGCTTCAGCTCTTTCGGCACGCCGATGATAAATCAGCTAGCGATCCACTCCTACTTCGTGATTTCTGAATCTGAACATCAGCACCACCCGCTGAGTCCAATCACAGCTAAGAACCATCCAGGTGACTCCATAAGTAGGCAAGAATGAAGAATGTAGAATGCTGAAATAGTATAAGTATAAAACAGAAAACAAAATTATATCGTTAACATCGTTAGAATTAACATAAAACATAAATTGTGCATCCGACGCAGACAGTCAACGATCCTATTAGCTCGTTGAACACTGTTTGTTTGACTGAAATTCTCTAATCGGATGGGACAGATAAAATTGTTTAAAATCGCGGATTAT
This sequence comes from Parnassius apollo, assembly GCA_907164705.1. Taxonomy (NCBI): domain Eukaryota; kingdom Metazoa; phylum Arthropoda; class Insecta; order Lepidoptera; family Papilionidae; genus Parnassius; species Parnassius apollo. The sequence continues at coordinate 3,667,472 of CAJQZP010001697.1, forward strand.
ATTCACTACCATTGACAATACGCATATGTTATTTGTCTTTATCAGGTTAAGGACCAGGCTTTTAAATACATTACCTATATATTTCTAAGAGGATAGTTTCAATAAGAGTTTTCAGTGGCTGTGTAAAAAAGGGACTTTTTGTCGATGGTCTCTTGGACCGCTAAATGTTTGTCTTTTATGTCGTATATAAAATTAGCGGTACTAACTTCGTGGTTCTCGAAAATGTTTGGAAACGTAAGCGTGCAGTTCTTATTGATCTAATTTCATATTGAACTGCTGGCAATTCGTTCTTCCTCCGTTGCGGCTCCATCGCGTCAATAGCTTGTGGAACTGGAGATAAAAATATTATGTCGAGTTTTCATGAGACATTTATATCAGGGCAATATTAAAGTAATTTTCAAAGTCTCTGGCCATTTTCTTATAACTGCTAGGCTAGGTGAACAATAGCAGTCCGCTTAATTTTTCAACTGTAAAGATATTTTTAAATATAGAATAAGAGTGACAAAAAGCACACAGTCAGACTCGACCGGGGAAGAACTATGCTTTCACAAAATACCAGTGTATACGTAAAAATTAAACGATTTCATCGCGTTTCGTAAATTTAAATTTTGAATTCATTAAAATTATAATGCCATAAAATCTGAAAAATTAGTTTTATTTAAAGTTTTTGTGTTTCGTATGGTGAGTTCAGAGAACTTTTACTAGAAACGGAGTATTCCATCTTAGTCCTAAGTTGTGACAAGCAACTCAAGCATAATGTTCAGGATTTGGATTTTTAATCGGGGAAGATAATAGACGCGTATCGTCTATGACACAGCATCAACTTATCATCGTGTGAACTGTGTGCTCGTTTGTAAAACCGTGTTCTATAAAGAAGTAAAAGCCCACTTCAAAGACCTAGAAAGAAAAAAAATTACAACACAATAGCAGAAGTCAGTGCAAAAACAAAGTGTCTAGAATTATTTAAGTTCCAACTTCAAGGGCTAATAAGTGCAATTTAAGATTTTCTTTTTGGTTCTTTCTTTTGTTTTATTTTTTAACAAGAATATAACATAGTTTCCGTTGTCTTCTGAATAGAGTCCTCTAGGCGGACATTAAAAAGTTCATCTCCTATTTTTTCACCCTCAGTGGTAGAATAATTTTTTTTAATTTAAATGAGACCACCCCTGAAGTATTACTATAACAAAAAAATAACAATTTAAACCTATTTGCAATTATTGACAAATTTATCGCACAACATTTAAAAAAAATTGAATGAAACTATTATTTACAGATTTTATCGCGTTTAATTACTTTAATTTATTTTTATTATTATCCCGACGTTTCGGGTGCTTTACAGCGCCCATGGTCACGGGGGGGGGACTGAGATGTTTGACGTCCCAATGTCATAGTTAGTCCGGCTACCTTCAGTTTTTTAATATTAATTTTTGGTCCGATTTACGCAAAACGAGCTTATAGTATCATGAAGTCTTGCAGTGGTATGCTTGGGTTTGGGTTTAATTTTGTTAATTATAGGATCCCAAGCAGATGGTAGCACCCAACCATCTTCTCTATTGAAATTTGGATGTTTTTTAATTTCAATAGCTTCGCGTATCATCCTTGGTAGGAATCGGTGTTCTTTTGCGAGAATTTGTGGTTTATCAAATCTAATGTAATGGTGGGGACGATCTTGAACATGTTCGCAGACTGCAGACTTCCCGGAGCGTCGGTGCTTCACATCAGCTATATGTTCCTTGACGCGGGTTTTTATAGATCTCTTTGTTTGACCTATGTAAGAGAGACCACATTCACAATCTAGCTTATACACACCTGCATCTTGTGGAGGAATATTACATTTGATGGATGGTAAAAATTGACTAATCTTCTTCAGCGGCTTGTAGTATGTCTTAATGGACACTCGCTTCAAGATGTAGCCAATCTTGTCCGTGACTCCTCTAACATATGGTAGTAGAGCAGGCGCGCGCTCGACTGTGGCCGGCTTCACTCGTTCACTGTGACGTAGGCGCGGGACCCGAAGCTTGTTGTCTTGCAATACTTGCTTGACGTGCTGAAGCTCCGCGGCCAGATGTTTTCTGTCACAGATCCCTCGTGCTCTCTGAAACAAAGATTTACCCACGGTAGCTAACTGTGAAGGATGATGGTGAGATTCACCATTTAAATATCGGTTGGTATGGGTCTTTTTCCTATACACAGTGTGACCAATAGTGTTATCAGGATTTCGGATGACTAAAACATCTAGGAAAGCTAACGAATTATTTGCCTCTAACTCCATTGTGAATTGTATTTTAGAGTTTATGGAGTTAAGGTGGTCTAAAAATGCAGTTACTTTGTCAGATGGTAAAATTGTGAAAGTGTCGTCTACGTACCGCTTGTAGAACCTTGGATTTACAGGAGCAGTAAGAAGGGCTTTCTCCTCAAAGTCCTCCATGAATATGTCGGCGACTATGGGAGACACAGGTGAGCCCATCGCCACACCATCTACTTGCTTGTAGAACTCCTCCTTCCACAATAGATAGCCAGATGTGAGGCAATGTTCAAGTAGTATTGCATATTCTTGAGGCATGTTATTTTCTTCTAGCTTCCTAGTTACCATTGAGATGCAGTCCACAATAGATAGGCATGTAAATAGTGACTGAACATCAAAACTGACCATAGTTTCATTGTTAGCGAGATGTAGGTCTTTTATCTCACTCACAAAATGGTATGAATCCTTTGTGTGTGCTCTGGTATGTCCTCTTAGTGGTGATAGTACTATAATACTTAGCAAAAATACTACTACAGTACTACATATACTACTATAGTATTTTTGCTAAGTATTATAGTACTATCACCACTAAGAGGACATACCAGAGCACACACAAAGGATTCATACCATTTTGTGAGTGAGATAAAAGACCTACATCTCGCTAACAATGAAACTATGGTCAGTTTTGATGTTCAGTCACTATTTACATGCCTACCTATTGTGGACTGCATCTCAATTGTAACTAGGAAGCTAGAAGAAAATAACATGCCTCAAGAATATGCAATACTACTTGAACATTGCCTCACATCTGGCTATCTATTGTAGAAGGAGGAGTTCTACAAGCAAGTAGATGGTGTGGCGATGGGCTCACCTGTGTCTCCCATAGTCGCCGACATATTCATGGAGGACTTTGAGGAAAAAGCCCTTCTTACTGCTCCTGTAAATCCAAGGTTCTACAAGCGGTACGTAGACGACACTTTCACAATTTTACCATCTGACAAAGTAACTGCATTTTTAGACCACCTTAACTCCATAAACTCTAAAATACAATTCACAATGGAGTTAGAGGCAAATAATTCGTTAGCTTTCCTAGATGTTTTAGTCATCCGAAATCCTGATAACACTATTGGTCACACTGTGTATAGGAAAAAGACCCATACCAACCGATATTTAAATGGTGAATCTCACCATCATCCTTCACAGTTAGCTACCGTGGGTAAATCTTTGTTTCAGAGAGCACGAGGAATCTGTGACAGAAAACATCTGGCCGCGGAGCTTCAGCACGTCAAGCAAGTATTGCAAGACAACAAGCTTCGGGTCCCGCGCCTACGTCACAGTGAACGAGTGAAGCCGGCCACAGTCGAGCGCGCGCCTGCTCTACTACCATATGTTAGAGGAGTCACGGACAAGATTGGCTACATCTTGAAGCGAGCGTCCATTAAGACATACTACAAGCCGCTGAAGAAGATTAGTCAATTTTTACCATCCATCAAATGTAATATTCCTCTACAAGATGCAGGTGTGTATAAGCTAGATTGTGAATGTGGTCTCTCTTACATAGGTCAAACAAAGAGATCTATAAAAACCCGCGTCAAGGAACATATAGCTGATGTGAAGCACCGACCCTCCGGGAAGTCTGCAGTCTGCGAACATGTTCAAGATCGTCCCCACCATTACATTAGATTTGATAAACCACAAATTCTCGCAAAAGAACACCGATTCCTACCAAGGATGATACGCGAAGCTATTGAAATTAAAAAAACATCCAAATTTCAATAGAGAAGATGGTTGGGTGCTACCATCTGCTTGGGATCCTATAATTAACAAAATTAAACCCAAACCCAAGCATACCACTGCAAGACTTCATGATACTATAAGCTCGTTTTGCGTAAATCGGACCAAAAATTAATATTAAAAAACTGAAGGTAGCCGGACTAACTATGACATTGGGACGTCAAACATCTCAGTCCCCCCCGTGACCATGGGCGCTGTAAAGCACCCGAAACGTCGGGATAATAATAAAAATAAATTAAAGTAATTAAACGCGATAAAATCCGTAAATAATAGTTTCATTCATGTGTAGTGTTCGCGTAAATTTAAGAAATCATTATAAAAAAATTAAAGTCAACTAAAACGTAAATTATTCAGTAAATGAACCGTAATATGAAGTACTGTTTAATATAACATTAAAGTTTAGCCATAAGCAACGTAAAAGCAACAAATTTCTAAAGATCTTATCTTTCCACGAGCTTCCCTTATGCAATAAAACTGATTTATAATAACCGCTATGTCATACACTCTCATTTATGGTTAAACAATGTGAGTTAAATACCCGTGGGTGTCGTGATGGAAAAATTATAGATTCCAATAGATGGCGCTAAACCTAGTCCTCAGAATTCTTTATCTATTTTATCTGTAGAATTCCTTAGTTAGAGCTGACTGCAGGTGCTCATGAGCTGCAATAGCCACCTACCATTACGTGGACTGTATTTTGTTTGTTACTCCACTTTTATTAACAAATAACATGAGAAAAAACATGAGAAGCACCAGCCTCAAAATAAAACAGAATCATCAATATCAGTTCATGTAGAAAAAAGTTATGAGGTATCACACAAAAAAATACAATCGAATTGACGATCTTTTCCTTTTTTTAAAGTCGGCTGAAAAACTTTCTACTCTATTAACGTAACGGTCTCAATAATAATTAATTATTGCCTATTTAAGTATCCCTGTCTCTTTCTACTATCCATACTTCCATACCAATATTATAAATGCGAAAGTATGTTTGTTTGTTTGTTTGTCCCTATTTCACGTCGCAACAGAGCGTCGGCATGGCATGAATTTTGGTATGGGGATAGTTCGGTGGCTGTAGAGTGACATAGGCTACTTTTTCCGCGGAAAAAAAAATCCCATTCCCGTTCCCGTGGGAAATTTTCTATTTTCCCACAGGAATGAGATGTTTTTCCGCAAAAAAAAAGTAGCCTATGTCACTCTACAGCCTCATTTCCGTGGGAAAATAGAATATGTTGCAAAAGTTTGTCCTTCTTTCACGTCGCAGCAGAGCGTCGGCATGGCATGAATTTTGGTATGGGGATAGTTCGGTGGCTATAGAGTGACATAGATTACTTTTCCAGCGGAAAAACATATCATTCCCATGGGAAAATCGAATATTTTGCAAAATTAAATTCAGCGCCACCGTGATTCTACAAGACGGACGACGGTACGATGGACGAACACAGAAGGTCAGAATATCTGGATTATTATGTCTTTTTACCAAATTTAAGATAAAAAATATAATATGAATCTGTATTTTTCCACGCAGGACTGGGAAGAGAGCGATAAAAAACATAAAATTCACTAGCTGATTTTCTTCAAACGTTTTGGTTCATTGTAATTCACAGAATAGGCGATAACCTCGCAGACGATATTAAGTAATCCGTTGATGCTCTGCCTACCCCGCAAGGGTTACAGGCGTGATTATAAGTATGGATCAGAAATACTATCACCACCTGTCACGCTTTCACCCTTAACTATTACTTAACTGTGGTAGAAACAGTTCTTAGTAAGCCTTATTTATAAGCCTTAGTAGTATTTATTGAACGGAAATGAATACAGTTCTTATATGTGGTTATGAATGAATCGGTATTACAATAAGAAAAATTGTGCAAAATCATAAGAAAAATATTTTTTGAGAGTTCTTATTAACTAACGTATACATAGTTTAAATTGATTCCGCTAGATGTCGTTACTAGGTTTTTAAAACGCGGTAACTAAATGTTTCCTGACATGTACTTAACTCCCGCCGTTGAGCCGCGCGTCAACTTATAGTGCATACGGTACCTATACGCTTAAATTGTTTCTATTTCGTAGCTTATTCCACTACCTGCTTTCGATTTCGGTTTTTTGTTATTTGCTTTGTGATTTGATTAAGGTTGAATGGATTTATACGGGCTTTCATTTTCGGATTTGTGTATTTTCTTGGAGCGGTTTTGTTGATTTGGTTGGTATTACTTTATACATATTTAGACTCTGGCTTTGATTTTGGATTTTGTTTATTTAGAATCGTGAATTGGTTTTCGTTGTTTTAGGTTGCTTAATAATATTTCAAAGGAATATTAATAGTATAGATAGTGTATACATACCTATACACTTAATTCTTTTTTTCGTTGGTTATATTTATATTGACTACTGCTTTCGATTTCGGTTTTTTGCGATTTCGATGTTTTTTGGCTATCGTTTTCGGATTCGTGTTATGTCTTGAATTGGTTTTGTTGTTTTGATTTTCAAAAAATATTTAAAAGGAATATTTATTCCTTTTAGATATTTTAGATTTGCTTTTAAAAAAATATTTAAAAGGAAATTTAATTCCTTTTAGGTATTTTAACGTTTTTTTATAAATAGGTTTTTTGTTACTTCATAATGCCTCGCAAACGTAAGTCCAGCCTTTCAAGAGTATCTTCTCAAAGACAAGCGAAAAGATTAGCTCGATCGCTAGAATCTTTAGAAGATGCCGAACTGGGAAGGCAAGAACAAGCAGAGCGTCAGGCTGCTTTTAGAGCATCGGAGACACTTTCTCAACGTCAGCAAAGGCGTCTTGAACAGACAGAGCGTCAGGCTGCTTTAAGAGCTTCCGAAACACCTTCTCAAAGTCAGGAAAGGCATCTTGAATAGGCAGAGCGTCAAGCTACTTTAAGAGCTTCTGAAACACCTTCTCAAAGTCAGCGAAGGCGTCTTGAACAGGCAGAGCGTCAAGCTACTTTAAGAGCTACTGAAACACCTGATCAAAGTCAGCAAAGGCGTCTTGAAGAGGCAGAGCGTCAAACTACTTTAAGAACTACTGAAACACCTGATCAAAGTCAGCAAAGGCGTCTTGAACAGGCAGAGTCAATCTACTTTAAGAGCTACTGAAACACCTGCTCAAAGTCAGCAAAGGCTATTCGAACAAGCGGAACGTCAGGCCGCCTTAAGAGCCGCGGAAACACCTGATGAAACTCAACACAGACTCATTGAGCAAGCTGAACGTCAATCTAATATAAGAGCATCTGAAACACCGGAGCAGACACAGGCGCGAAGAGATGCAAATGCACAGCTCCATGCTGAACGTCGACTTTTTCAAAGAAACAATTGGTCAATTTTTAATGACGCAGCATTCAATTATGATCCGTTGATTGATTATAAAAATCACAGGTTAGTTGTTATCGGAATGATGGACAAGGCATGTCGATTTTGCAGCGCTTTAAAATGAAGAGATGAGACCGCAGGCATGTGCTGTTCCAATGGCAGTGTCTCTTCTGTTACTTGGGGAACGAGAAGAAACTTTGAAAACTCTCTTTTTATATGATGCTAATGAGTCATGGCGCTTTTTAAACAGGATCCGGAAATATAACTCATGCTTTCAAATGACGTCCTTCGGAGTTGACCTTGAAATAATAATGCCGGGATTTTCTGCCTACATTTACGATGCAAGGGCAAATTTATCATAGAATAGGTTCACTTTTTCCAACTGAAAACGAATAGCATAAATTTTTACAAGTATATTTTATGGGTGACGAAGAAATTGAGGTAGACCGTGACAGCCAATTTATCCAGGGAGTTGAGAGAGACACAATGTTCAAAATTCAAAGATTCTTGCATGAACGTAACATTTTAGTCAAAACATTTAAAACTGCTTTAGAAAACCTACCTGAAGAGGATTATAAAGTCGTCATTCATGCAGATTGGACCCCTCGAGGAGAGCATGAAAGGCGAAATAGCAGCCGTAATTAGTAGTGATCAATTTTCTTCACGAGACATTGTCTTGCGACCACGTGATGATACGTTGCAACGGGTAGCCGATACACACACGTTTTATGACGCTCTGCAATACCCATTGATTTATTGCAAAGGACAAGTGGGTTATCATTTTCAAATTCCACTCATTAACCCGGTCACAAAGGAGCCTACTCCGAACAAAAAAGTATCATGTATGGATTTTTATGCGTATCATATGATGATGCGAGAAAATGATTTTAACCTCTTAGCCCGGTGTAGACAATTATTTCATCAATTTTTGGTAGACATGTATGTGAAGGTACAAAGTGAACGTCTCCATTATATATCTTTAAATCAAAAAAGCTGCGCTTTGAGAATTATATACATTTAAAATATGCAGTTTCTAGCGACCCCAGAGATTTAGGTAAAATGGTAATTCTGCCCTCATCATTCGGTAACAATCTCCACTACCTACATAAGTACACACAAGACGCATTCGCCTATGTACGAACTTCCGGAAGACTTTGATATTTTTGTAACTTTTACTTGCAATCCCGTATAGAAAGAAATAACCGAGCAGCTAATGCCGGGAGAAAAAAGTACCAACAGACACGATTTAGTTGCTAGAGTATTTAGATTAAAAGTACAAAAATTAATGTATGTAATTAACAGAGGGAAAATTTTCGGAGAGGTTCAGTGCTTCATGTATTCAATTGAATGGAAAAAAAGAGGATTACCGCATGCCCACATTCTAACATGGCTTAAAGAGAAGTTGCGGCCCAGCCAAATAGACGACATAATAAGCGCCGAGATTCCGGATCCTGAGCAAGATAAAGAATTGTATGATACCATTGTCCAAAATATGATTCACGGTCCATGTGGAGCACGAAAATCAATACTGTTATGTATGAAAGAAACAAAATGTACAAAGAAATTCCATAAACATCTATTAAAAGAAACAGTGCACAATGACAATGGCTACCCTTTATACAGACGCAGAGTTCCCGAAGATGGTGGCAGGAAAGTTACAATCAAATCTCGCTCTGGAGCGTTCGAAACCTTGGCTGAAAACAGCTGGATTGCCCCGTATTCGCCCATTCTATGTAAAATATTTAATGCCCACATTAATGTAGAAGCATGTAGCTCTGTCCGCGCAATCAAATATATCTATATTTGATTGCGCGGACAGAGATACATGCTTCTACATTAATAAAGGAAGCGACCAAGCAATATTTAATCTCAGGAGTGAAGGTGAGGCAAATCCCGTTAATGAAGTACAGACCTTTCAAGCAGGGCGTTATGTCAGCAGTAACGAGGCAGCGTGGCGTCTCCTTGGCTTCCTTTTACACGAAAGGCACCCAACAGTTACTCACCTTGCTGTGCACTTAGAAAATGGAGAGCGTGTATATTTCACCGAAAGAAATTTCCAAGAAAAAATTGCATCATCACCAAAAACTACACTAACAGCCTTCTTTCAACTTTGTCAAACCGACCCCTTTGCAAAAACATTGTTATATTCTGAAGTCCCCCGCTATTATACTTGGAACATATCTAGGAAGGAGTGGAAACGCCGTATTCAAGGCGCGCCTGTTGCAAATTGGCCCGGTGTAAAGTCATCAGATGCCCTTGGTTGTGTGTATACCGTCCATTTAACTAATTTTGAATGTTTCTGTTTACGATTGCTGCTGCACCATGTTCGGGGTCCTACAGGATATAAAGACCTTAAAACTGTCAACGGTCAGAAATGCGCAACTTATAGAGAAGCATGTGGAGCTCTGTATCTTTTAGAAAACGATAATCACTGGGATGAAACCATGGAGGAAGCTGTGCAGTGCCAGTCACCAGCCAAAATTAGGGATCTTTATGCAACTCTCATATCATCTTGCGGGCTATCTAATGCACATGAATTGTGGGACAAATATAAAGAGTACATGGCGGAAGATATTTTACGAAGGTTACAGCAGACACACGCGAACATGACATGCAATGAACACATTTATAATGAAGCACTTGGAAAAATTGAAGATAAAGTAATGGCAATGGTAGGCAAAAAATTAAGCGACTTTGGAATGATAAGCCCTCAGCGAACAACCGAAAATGAACTAAGTGATGAAATTATACGTGAAACAAACTACGATATACCAGCTTTGCAGCAGCAAGTAGCCGAATTTGTACCCCGCTTGCTTCCCGAACAAAAACGAGTTTTTGACAAAGTATTAGGAAAGTGCCGAAAAGTGTTAGAAGAAAAGTTAAAGAAAAGTGCACCATTTCCAGATTCAATTTGTGAATCTGGAAATGGTGCACTTTTCTTTTTAGATGCCCCTGGAGGAATTGGGAAGGCATTTTTTGTAAAATTTTTATTAGCGTAAGTACGGAAAGATAAAAACATTGCTGTGGCCGTAGCTTCCTCCGGTATAGCTGCCACGCTGCTAAGCGGGGGCCGCACTGCACATTCTGTTTTAAAACTCCCTCTAAATCTAGCCCAGGAAGCATCGCCGATCTGCAAATTTATCAAAAATAGTGCACGAGGTATAATGCTATGCCAATACAAACTTTTAGTGTGGTACGAAAGTTCAATGTCGCATAAAAAAGCTGTAGAAGCACTAAATCGAACGCTTCAGGATTTGCGCAGCAATACCGATGTAATGGGAGGAATGGTGGTTTTACTGGCTGGTGACTTTCGCCAAACTTTACCTGTCATTCAAAAGGGAAATTAAAGAATGCCTCAAGTCGTCTATTTTATGGAACAAGGTGACAACATTCAGTTTAACTGCGAATATGAGAGTGCATTTGTATAATGATATCAATGCTGGAAACTATGCTGACACACTATTAAAAATTGGCGATGGGCGGTTGGAAACGGATGCTGAGGGCCGCGTTAAATTGACGAGAGATTTTTGTAATTTAGTACAGAGTCATTCCGAATTGCGAGCGTTTATTCAGATTTAACGAACAACATGCATGAAGACAAATGCTTATGTGAAATGGCGATTCTTGCACCAAAAAAATGAGAGCGTTAACAAAATAAATTCAGATATATTAAGCGAAGTAGCAGGAGAAATAACAGAGTAATTGTCAGTAGACACAGTTATAGACACAGAACAGAGCACTTCATATCCCGTAGAGTTTATAAATTCCGTAGAGTTGTCAGGTGTGCCCTCACATAAGCTTCAATTAAAATTAGGCGTCCCAGTCACGCTAATGCGAAATTTAGATGCTCCTCGGTTATGTAACGGGACAAGGCTGCATGTGACACATCTTGGACGGAACATAATCGGTGCTACAATTTTGACAGGTGTAGAAAAAAGGTGAAAATGTTATTATACCGCGGATCCCTATAATTCCCACAGATCTTCCTTTTCAATTCAAAAGGTTGCAGTTACCTATTAAGCTCAGTTTTGCAATGACAATTAATAAAGCGCAAGGGCAAACGTTACAGGTAGCGGGGGTCAACTTAGAAAAACCGTGCTTCTCTCATGGTTAGCTGTATGTAGCATGTTCGCGTGTGTCAAATGCCCAGAATCTCCACATTCTTTCCCCCATGGAAAAACATATAACATTGTGTAGAGTAGCGTCTTAAAATAGTGTTCAGTTAGTTTTTTTTTTCCAAAGTTATCACAATCATTTAATCAGAATTCCCATAGATCTTCCCTTTCAATTCAAAATTTCCTATTTAGCTCAGTTTCTTTTCAATTCCAAATGCTGCACCTCTGATTGACCTATTAAGCTCAGTTTCCTTTCAACTCAAAAGGCTGCATCTCTGACGGATCTTTTATTTGGCTCAGTTTCCTTTCAATTCAGAAAACTGCATCTCTGACGAATCAATTTAGCTCAGTTTCTTTTCAAAAGTCTGCATCCCTGACGGATAATTATGCTCAGTTTCCTTTAATTAAAAAAATATCCCATTTCCATTTCGAATAAACAGGCTATTTTCATGCTTTCCTATACGCTGCGTTTCAAAACATTTAAATAGGCTGACGAATCAATTTTGCTCAGTTTCCTTTTAATGGCTGCATCTCTAACAAATCTATAAAACTCAGTTTTCTTTCAATTCAAAAAAGCAATGGATAGTTCATTTTCCAGTGACCATGCAGGCGAAGCCGCTGGTAACAGCTAGTCATTTAATAAAGAGAAACAGAGCAACTTTAAGAATTTCTAAAGTTGACTTTGATTAAAGTAAGGCCTTTAATATTATTTTGAATTTTATATAAATCATATCTGTATTAAATTTATAGTTATAAACTTATTGTTTTAAGATATTTAGTTTACATTAGACGACTCAAAAGGTAATAAAGAAACACCTTTTGCTCCCTCTCCAACTACTTACGAACAGTTTCGTCACCGACCGGAAGTAAACTTCGTCAATTACGTAAATAAAACTAAGTATCAAAGAGTTTTGAAATAATAGTAATAAACATATTTTTATTAATATCTTGTATTACTTATTTATTATGAAATTATGTTTACGGTAGTAATTTCTTTTAAAACATATACACGATAATATTTTTAAAAACAGAAACAGAAACAGAAACTTTTTTATTCAATGTAGATAGTAAACAATACTTATTGAAAATCACTTTTTTCATTTACCACTGGTTCGTAAAAAAAAACTTCTGTCCTGGGAAACACCCAGCGAGACTATTTTTTTTTAAATAATACGAGTAACTTAGAATCATGTTTACAATTAACAACACAAGACAAATTAGAAATAGCTTGATAGCCATCACCCTTCCCAGGGGTTATTATCATCCATAAATTCCTTAATATTATAATAAACCTTTCTATACAAACTTAGTTTAATAAAATTTTTGAACTTTGTGTATGACAAATTTTGTATATTTTCTGGGATTTTGTTGTAAAAGCGTATAACATCGCCCCAAAAATAAATTAATGACTCGGTGGAGTCGATTGATGATTGATGGAGTTAATTAATTTTTCTCATAAACTTCAAAAGTAGGTACAGTGTTTCTAACTGTAATAACTAATTTTCTAAGCTTAAATACCCAAAATCATAACAATCGCTACGACACGACACATATTTATTTTTACACTAGACATCGGCAGGTCTGATAAGTGGTGGGGCTCGCGGGGGGTTTTATCCAACAGTATATCTATAAATCTGCTGGCCATCTCCGAATTTGTTTTCCCGCTTTCCTGCCTGATGTTTTACTCCACTGTCAAACACGTGGTTAATCAGCAATACAACCATTGTAGTATGGAGTGTAGAAGTAAGGAGTACCAACTCTCATAGGAGAATAGTTGAAAAGTGGCCATATGTAAGCAGTAAATAACAGTTAAAAAACTCTCCACTACAGCGCTCAAGTAGCTACGGGGTATGTTAAATCACCGTAAAATACGTTGAGAGTGATTTTAAAAATAAAAGTTTTGAAAGCAATAAAATAATTATTGTAAAAAGAATTATGGTGAAAGTCTGTGCAATAAAAAAAATTATAACTTTTTATAATTTTTTTTAAAAAATCAAATTTAACAATACAAAAGAATTTGATTTAGAAAAGGATGTGAGCATAAAAATTGGATTTCGAGTGTTGCTTAATTTAAAAAAAATCTGCTATTTTTTTGCCATCATTAATAAAAAAATTATTTACTTTATAAGTCGCTTCGTTTGGGTTTTTGTCTAATGACTAGTTCAAGTGTGGGTCCAAGGGTTTATACGAGGTAGAGTCATGCTGCAGTTATATTAGTAGTATAGTTGTAGCACGAATGGATCGGCTCGACCGGGAAGGACCACGCTCTCACAGAATACCAGCGTCAAATAGCAGCTTAATGCTGTTATGTTTCGTATGGTGAGTATAGAGAACCGGAGACCCTTTTTACTGGAAACGAGGCATTCCATCTTAGTCCTCACGGGTGACAACGCATCTGCATTTTGATTTGTAATCGGGGATAGATGTAGATGTCTATGGGCCGCAGCAACCACTTACCATTAGGTGGACTGTGTGCTAGTTTGTTACCCTGAAAAGCTGTTTCGGAACTGAAGGTATTATGGACTATGGAAGGTAATGAACTTCCACACAAGTTTACTGTTTTTACCGGCCTTCTGTAAAACTTTTTATCATATTGTATTTTGAGTTTTCGTAATAGGTTATTGCTGAAATTTATATATCTTTAAAAAGTAACAGAAAGTATTAAATTATACGGAGAAAGTTTTGATATGTAGTTTATCTCTATTTCTTATACAGGTGTTATCCGAGGTTTGATATTATAATACTTACGTGACAGTTTATTGTTGATTATTCTTTATTGCGTATGTAAAGAATTAAACTTGAACCTACCTTTTAGATGACCTACCTTTTAGATGACTGATGATTGTATTTTTTTAAATTTTATTGCTTCAAATATTTATCGAGAATATGCCGCTGCCCCCACCTGTTTCAGTTTTCTTCCAATTTTATTGCGTTTAAATTAACTTTTTTTAACTCCAGATCTTTCGACTGCTTTGTAGCACCTTGGTCACAGAAGGAATCCAAAGAAGAGTGCTTCAGTTCGTGTCGGCGGACTTCACATATCTTTGATCATCATCATCATCATTACAGCCCTTCACAAGTCCACTGCTGAACATACCTTGGGGGAGGCCCAAGGCACGGTCCTGAGCCACCTGCATCCATCGACTTCCTGCATGTCTTACCAGGTTGTCACTTCATCTAGTGGGGGGTCGCCCTACACTACGCCTACCGGTACGAGGCTGCCACTTGAGAACCTTTTTTCCCTAACGGTTGTCGGTTATTCGAGCTATATGGCCAGTCCATATCCACTTCAGCTTACTAATCCGTTGGGCTATGTCAGTCACTCTGGTTTTACTGCGGATATCCGCCCCCTCATAGCCCTCTCCATAGCTCGCTGAGCGACTTTGAGCGTCCTCATACGGCCAGCAATGAAGGACCTTTGATATTATCTTTGATATTATAGGAGTATCTTTGATATTATATTTATTTCTTAGACATGCAGCTTTCCTTGCAATTTTTCCTTCACAGTCAAGCTAGTGGTACATTAGCGTTCATAATAGCAAGGTACTGTGAAATTTACAATGAACGCTTAGCCCCTGAGCTACCACGGTTCTAAACTAATTGATATTTATACAATAAAATGTTCTAAATAAACCCAGTAGTCTAGTAAATGACGAACTCGGTTACATTTATGTACCTTACATCGAAAAATTCTTATTCGGCCATCTTGAGAGTTTCTATCAAAAATGACTGTAAGGAATTATTAATTTGACCCTACTCAAAGGAATTCGAAAAGTATGTCTCTCAAAAAAAAAAAAAGGAAAATATAAGGCTTCGTTGCGATGTCATATATTCTCGTTCTTGTGACCGTAAGGCCGGTCCCTAGTGATGCTTATGTTATGAAAATTGTTTGTTAAAGTTATAAATTAGTATTCTAAGTATTTATATTTATGGTGCTACTCAAATCTCTTGGAAACCTCAGGAAATCATACCACAAGGTGGTAGCGTAATTTTATATAGAATAAGGGTAATAAAAAAAGAAAACAAAGATGGAATGCCTCATTTTCAATACTATGGGTCTCCGGTTCTCTATACTCATCACACGAAACACAACAGTATTAAGCTGTTATTTTACACTGTTATTCTATGAGATCGTGTTTCTTCTACGGTTGAGCCGACCAATTCGTGCTACAACTATAATGTAGCTGCAGTGTGAATCTATACAAAACTATATAAATTGTTATATAAAAATATGGCATTATGATAGAGATATTTAAAGGGCTAGAATTCGCTGTAAAGTTCTGGAATTAGGCAACAGCGCTACCAAACGGGTCGAAATGTGTCATCAAAATCTGTTGTAGGGTTTCAAAGTCTATAACGCACATAAGTAGATTTTTTTTGTATTTAATATAGATATAGACATAATAAAATTTAAGTTTTATTTCTATCATTGAAAAATTAGAATGATTCATTATAATTAACTATGGATATGTAACTATTTTAGAAAACCTAATTTGAATTTCGCTATCTTCTCTGGTCAAAGGGACCACCACCTCACTTTGAAACCATAGCAGACTATAAAACTACGTATAATATTATACACGAGAACAGAGTTTTAATTTCATCGAAGTAAAGAAAATTTAATTTTATCACATTTCATTATTAGAGCTGTAGCTGTTCGAAGGTTGACGGTCGCCGCAAATTAAACGCGAGCGACACAAGTTCAAGCAGGACAATAATTAAACTTTTAATTGCATATTAAAGTGTTGTTTTATCACGCGTTCGATGGTAAAGAAAAACTGCTTAACTAAGGAATAAAATCATTTCAAAATCTGCTTAAAACTACAGCTTTGCTGAGACCTAATATAATATTTAGAGACTCGGAAAGTTCAGGGAATAAATACTTGCTTATTTTATACGAATTAAATTTTCAATTGCTTCATTTTATTTATATTATAGTTATTTGTAATTTTATTTTTATTATACGTATGTCGGAGCTTTTAATGCTATAAAATATAATCAATTTGATCGACAAACCATGTCTCAAATCTCATTTAGACCTAGCTGTATTTAAATGGCAGCCATTTAAATTTTTCAGTGTCACCACCTCGGCCCCGCGCATTAAAATTACAATATTCACAGATGTAGAAGTCCTATATTCTTAAAAGATGTCTCATTGGATAGATAAAGATACGCGTAATAAAATAAAAGCAAATTTTTAACTGCAAAATTGTATTTAGATCCTAAAAAAGACTTAGAAAAGAAAAAAATGTAAAAAAAATCGGTTATTTTTTCAAATTTTCGACTAATGAAAAAAGTAAGTCATTTACTTAATAATTTTTTACATTAATCAGATAGATCAGAACATATCCTAACCAAAAACATAAAAATCTTAATTGTAACCAAAAAAAATCAGTATTATAACTGTTTGAATATGACCTTTGAAAAATTTGTCGCCCTGGTTGCAGACAGACAAAGTGAATTGATGAGAAGAGTGAAACACAACATTTCAGAATGCACGTAACTAAAAAGTTATTTATAAAAACTGTTCGAAATGACCTCCGCGATGTTGGAGACATGTTGTAGCCCTTATTGCCACATGTTGAGTTGCACGTCTGATCATCTCCCGATCTTGTCGCAATTCATTTCCAACTTCGATTATTTTATTAATCAACTCTTCTCGTGAGTTTGCTACGTTCGCATAAACTCTTTGCTTCATAGTACCCCATAGAAAAAAGTCTAAGGGAGTTAAATCCGGTGAACGCGGAGGCCAAGCGATCCTTCCACCGCGACCAATCCACGGCGAATAGCGCTCATTTAAATAATTTCGCACATTTACTGCAAAATGTGCAGGTGCACCATCAAGTTGGAGAATCATCCTTGCTCTGTAAGTTAATGGAAGCTCCATTAATTCTTCCAAAAACTGTGTTTGCAAAAACTTTAAAAATCTTGGGCCATTCATAGTTTCTGGTAAAATTATCGGCCCAATTAAAATATCGTCTTTTATTCCAGCCCAAACGTTCACTCGAATTTTATGTTGGAAAGTACTTTCTCTAACAGCATGAGGGTTGTTTTGAAGCCATAGATGCTGGCTTCGTCAGTCCACAAAATTCTTTAAAAAAAATCTGCATCTTGTCTTGTTCTTCTATTGATCCACGAACAAAAAACTGCCCTTATAGCATAATCAGGTTCTCGAATGTCTTGTACCCGCCGAAAATGGTAAGGATGCAAACCTTCCCTCTTTAAAACTCTCCACACTGACCATTTTGTTAGATTAAGCATACCTAGGCTGCACTAAAAGTATCGGAAATGGAATATTTCCACTGTTCCTGTCATATTAAAATCTTTTTAATTGAAAACTCCTTGGTTTTAAAAATCGACTACGGTTTATTTATTTAAAAAAAATCTCGGTCTTGTCACAAGGTTTTGTCAAACTTGTTTAGTCGTTGAGAAAATGGAATTGACTCGAGAAAAAATTCAAGAGCGATGATTTATTATGACTTTCGAAGTGGTTTAACACAAAAACAGTGTGTTGACCGGATGATTTCTGCATTTGGTGATGAAGCCCCATCCAAAAACACAATTTATCGCTGGTTTGCTGAATTTCAACGTGGATGTGTCAAGCTCAGTGATGATCCCCGTCAAGGTCGTCCAAAAACTGCAGTCACCCAAGAAAACGTTGATGCTGTGCGTAAGCTGATTGAGGAAGATCGACATGTGACATACCGCGAAATTCAGGCAACTTTAGACATTGGCATGAGTTAAATACAAATAATCTTGCATGAACAATTAGGTGTAAAAAAGTTGTTTCCCCGATGGATACCGCATTCGCTCTGTGAAGAGCAAAAAGCGGCTCGCGTTTCTTGGTGCGTCAGAACTCTTGAAAAATTCCACGCAGGATCCTCAAATGCTGTATACAACATCGTATCAGGTGACGAATCCTGGATATATGCGTACGAACCCGAAACAAAAAACCAGTCACGAGTTTGGGTGTTCGAAAATGAGTTAAAGCCAACAAAAATTGTTCGTTCACGGAATGTTGCAAAAAAAATGGTGGCCACGTTTGTCTCCAAAACCGGGCATGTTACGACTATTCCTCTTGAGGGACAAAGAACGGTTAATGCAGAATGGTGTCCAGCTGGCATTTGTTTGCCACAGGTCGTTTCTGAACTCCGTAAAGAGAACTGCAACCGCCGCATCATTCTCCATCACGACAATGCGAGTTCTCACACCGCACACAGAACAAAAGAGTTTTTAGAGCAAGAAAACATAGAATTATTAGACCATCCGCCACACAGCCTCGACCTAAGCCCTAAAGATTTCTATACTTTCCCTAAAATAAAGAATAAATTGCATGGACAGAGATTTTCATCACCTGAAGAAGCTGGGGATGCCTACAAAACGGCCATTTTGGAGACCCCAACTTCCTAATGGAATGGTTGCTTCAATGATTTGTTCCATCGTACGGAAAAATGTGTCAAGTTTCGCGAAGAATACTTCGAAAAGCAATAAATACATTTTTAAATAGTAATGTTGTGTCACTTCCTTGATTCCCGAAATTTTCAGTGCCGCCCTCGTATTGCTTACTCGTCTTACACCGAGTCTGGGATCTTGTGTAATTAAACGTAATATCTCTTCTTCCTATTCAGCTGTCACAAGCCGAAATCTTTCATTAGCGTGTCTTCTGATCCCAAGTTCAGCTATCCGCAAATGTATCCTTAAAGTGCGAGCATTTGGTGTAGGCCTGTTGGGAAACATTCTGGCGTACTCGTGACAGCTCTGTTTGCGTTGCCGTTGCACAATCCATACACAAAGTGGATATCAGCGACATGCTGATTTGAGTATTCACCATCTGCCATTTTTGAAAATATCAAAATAACTAGAAACTTCACCACAAACTTAAAAAGTTCCACAAAACGGATTTTTTTTAACAATAACAACAACAAGCGATCTTAGAGGGGCAAAAGTAGTGTAACACAACCACAATCACAACGCGTGGCGAAGGACGAATGTTTTTGTTGTCCCAACAACACTTGTTTAGAACATCAAACAATGGGCTTTGGGTTTTTCTACCTGCTCTTGAACTATCATAAATGATCCTGCACGTGCAGCTTGCGATTTTAAGAGGTCGTGTTTGATAAAGTACAATTCTTAAACTGTTTAATTTACAATTAAGATATTTATGTTTTTGGTTAGGATATGTTCTGATCTATCTGATTAATGTAAAAAATCATTAGGTAAATGACTTACTTTTTTCATTAAAGTCGAAAATGTGAAAATTTAAATTTTTTTTCTTTTGTAAGTCTTTTTAGGATCTAAATACAATTTTGCAGTTAAAAATTTGCTTTTATTTTATTACGCGTATCTTTATCTATCCAATGAGACATCTTTTAAGAATATAGGACTTCTACATCGGTGAATATTGTAATTTTAATGCGCGGGGCCGAGGTGGTGACACTGAAAAATTTAAATGGCTGCCATTTAAATACAGCTAGGTCTAAATGAGATTTAAGATATGATTTGTCGATGAAATTGATTATATTTTATAGCATTAAAAACATAATCTTTTAATGTATGGTTGCGCGGAAAACGAACACCCTCGCATTTTTGTTCAGTTAGTTAGAAATTAGCCATTGCAGTCCCATCACATCCGTTTTCCTTTTCCACAGGCCTCAAAATGGGTTTAGATTGGTGGCGTCATTTATGTGTCCACTGGGAGGCGCCCTCGCTTAGTTGGAAGTGAATTCGGCCGAAGAGGTAAAAGGACGTGCGACGCCGCCGCTCGTCCTTCGTTCATCCTAAACTGTAGCTTAGCCATATTTTGGTCATTCGTGCCGAATTTGAACCCAAGAACCCCATCAGTACACAACATTTGAACATGTGTCCCATGTTTGCCTGGGTCTTTTAGGTCCCAAAATTAAACAAAAAAAATTGCTTGTCTGTCTTAAGGCGACTAATGGCATATATTGAATTTTTATTATGTAGGTGTTCTGAAGTAATAACTGGCTAGTTGTCTATCACTTCTTTTAAAAATTTCACCTAAACCAATATTTTTTGGTTAAACTCGGTTCAAGTAGCTGCCTGCTTTTGGACTCTGCCTACCCTATCGAGGATTATGGGCGTGACGGTTTATATTTTGACGATGAATAGCTTTTGTAAATTGAGCAATTAAATTAAATATAAACGCAATTTAATTCACACAAGGTAGAGCCTCGCTACGTCTGTATTATAACGGCTGTAGCACGAATGGGCCGGTTCGATAGAAGAAGAACAGTACCCTCATAGAACACCATCTCAAAGAGTAGTACAGATCGCAGACTGGTTTTACTGGAAACGAGGCATTCCATCTTAGTCTTCAAGGGTGAAAATGCATCTGCATTTTGATTCAAAATTGAGGAAAAATGTTGACGTCTACGGGTCACAGTATCCACTTACCATCAGGTGGATTATATGCTCGTTTGTCATCCTTATTATTATAAAAATGCCGATTTATTACTTGCCACTATTTCTCGTTCCATAGCTCTCTCAAAAACACCGAAAACGGAGGTGACCGTGCCCAACAGTTCGACTAATAATAACTATTGCTTTAAAACGGAACGTAAAAGAGCTTTGTATTATAATTGGTAGTTGAATCGGGCGAACTGAGGACTTGTATTTTTAAAATTATATTAAACCTGGCTTCGCAACGAAGCCTGAGTTTTGTACTTAACTATGATAACCACAAGCGCTTAAGATATGAGAATGCTCTTCAAATACCCATCTATTAAATTAAAACGAAAATCTTTTACGTTGGTACGGTAAAGGCAATATCAATATGTTATTTTCTAATAAATACGATGAAAAAATTTATATTGTCATTCACAATTTAGCTGCTATATAGAATGTTGGCCGTTCGCAAAAAGAAAATTAAAACTAATTTTAAATTATATCAATAACAGCCTCGAGTTTATTATGTTTGTTTTCTGTTATCTGTAATTTAAAATTTGTTAAGATAGACCACTACTTGTACTTCTCGAAATGGACGAAACTAACCACACAGAAAACAGTGCTTGTTGTTGGTCACGCCGAATGCAGAGTAATAAACATTACGGAAAATATTATATGCAATATAGCGTTGTCATTGTGTAGCGAAATATTTTTTTTCATTCTTTCCTTTAATATGACGTATCACAACCAATCGTTTTAATTTTAATTTAAATATACAACGAATGGACGCCTCAGTGACGGAACGACTTATTGTTTTACTGTGACGCTGCGAAGCTGCACGTACGCATCCTAGTTCTATTAGTCTATTCTTTAATTCGAATTCTATTAGTCGTCGCATAAACAAAATATCGCATGGAGCCGATATTTTGTTTATTCGACTTATTATTGTTCCGGATCTAGTTTTTGAAGTGAAAACATCATTTATATCTTTGTGATTCGAAACTAGATGAAACAAAGAAACAACGAAGTGACACTAGAAAGAGATAAACTTATATATATATATATAAATATATATATATATATATATATATATCTTTATGATTTTATCTACGAGAGAATGAGATAGAATACAGTGTTCCTAATCCTCTTTGTGCGATGGTTTAAAGACGGTTAATATAACCTTTGTAGTAACTCGAGCAGCTACAGCTCTTATAATGAAATGTGTTAAAATTAAATATTCCTTACTTCGATGAAATTAAAACTCTGTTCTCGTGTATATTATACGTCCTTTCGTTTCGTAGGTGGTGGTCCTTTTGACCAGAGAAGATAGCGAAATTCAAATTAGGTTTTCTAATATAGTTACATATCCATAGTTAATTATAATGAATTATTCTAATTTTGCAATGATATAAATAAGACGTAAATGTTATTATATATATATATATATATATATATATATATATATATATATATATATATATATATATAATATATATATAATACAAAAAAAACTACTTATGTGCGATATAGACTTTGAAACCATACAACAGACTTTGATGAAACATTTGGGCCCTTTATGCGCCTTTTGAATTCTTAGAAATTCACCTTGCAGAAATTCACGGATAGCGTGACAGGGGTCACCTTGGTCTTGTTGCCCAGCTTGCCTCGAAAAGTTGTTGTTTTGAGTGGAATTTTGTCTACCTCTTATTCCAGCTCCAGTATCTTCTCGTCAGTCCTCAGGGTGCGTGCGTTATACGTTGCCAGGTCGAGTCGTCGTAGGTGGCAACCGAACCTCCACCGGTGATTCTTAGCACCCCCTGCCCCGCCGTTACCATGGTCGCCACCGTAGCCAGGAATAGCGGGGCCGCCGGGGACTGGGGGCCGTTTATTTGCTCATTGCTCATGGGGGGATATTTGCCATAGTTGCCACGCTTGGCGAGCGGGTTGGCAACCGCAGTTTTTTATTATGTTATTGTTGTTATTATGAAGATGCTGCTGCCCATCTCCTGCCTGTCTCCCTCTGTCGCCTCTTACGACACCCACGGGAAGATATGAGGTAGTGGATATTCTCAACCGCCACTATACGGCAAAATATTTTCCATACCGTATGTATGGAAAAGAATATTTTTGTGACGAACAATTTCTTTCGCCACAAGAGGATTCACATGTATACTTGGGAAAGAGGTGATGATAGAAGCATGATAGATTTCATAATTGTGGATCAAAAAACGAGGAGCGCAGTGGTAGATACATGGGTTTACCGGGGGTCCATTATTTGGTTTTATGCCGAATTAATGGTCTATTCAGACGTTGGCGCCATCGGACATTTGTGTCTACCACCGCGTTACATCGTATTAGAACAGAAAGATTACAAGTTAAAGATGAGAAAAACAAGTACCTACAAATGTAAACTGAAAGAAAATATAAGTGGTTTGGATGAATTATGTATGAATGAGTTAGACTTGGAGAATGTACGGCAAAATTTTGAGAAAGGTTTTGTGAATGCTGCTACCGAAATATTTGGTGTTAGTAAGAGAAAGAATGAATGGAAAAATAATACGTTATGGTGAGATGATAAGGTACGTATGGAATCTGAAGCAAAGAAGAGAGCATGGCTAGATTTACTAGCAACAAAGGC
Organism: Parnassius apollo; assembly: GCA_907164705.1. Lineage (NCBI taxonomy): Eukaryota > Metazoa > Arthropoda > Insecta > Lepidoptera > Papilionidae > Parnassius > Parnassius apollo. The sequence continues at coordinate 3,690,996 of CAJQZP010001697.1, forward strand.
TGGTAATTCTGGCGGTACGAATGCTGATATTCAAAGAAAAAGGCAGTCTTTAGACATCTAAATAATAGAGTAAAAGAAGTAGTTGAACGAAAAAAGCAAGAAAGATTGGATAATAATAATAGAAGAATCTATACTCAATCCGTGTAGTTATACAATTCTTTTGAATGACACCTTAATTTACAAATTAGAAAGGTAGAAAATTTGTCCAAACTACTTCTTCCTTGATTTATTGGATGAACACCATCACTAGTTATTAACAATTCAGCTCACATAAGGGAACTAGGCTCCAATGGTTCTCTTCGATATTACCTCATGTTTCTCACAATAGTATTTTAGCGCGACCAACCTAGAGCTGTTTAGTATTCACGCGAGATACCGTCCAGCCCCGCACCCTGTCACCATACCATGTGTCATATTATAGTATTGTATTCCGTAGAAAATACAAATCATATGCGAATACTGTACTGTACTGCTCGCCCGTTTTATTTTTAATCGACGAGTGTCGATGACACCTGTACATAGTTATAATTAAGCAAGACAAAATTCGTAAAATTAGTTTTATTTTATTTGTACTTAGTATTGGCGTAATTTAAAATATTAATGTCCCGCAAAAACAAGACACTAAATCAAGTTATATATAAATAAATTTGTCACAAAATCTAGTTATATACTTTTAAAAACAAAGCATGTTCCGTTTCATACTTTCTTTATAACGCTCTCGTTGGAATTCTAGCACTACTTTTGAAATAAACCACTATATTAGATTTTCGTGGACTTTTATGGCATATTTCGCTTCCTCAATATCAGTAATATCATTCTTTTGAGATAAGTAGCAATATAAACTAGATAAAATTTTTATTTTCAATATATTGTATACATAATTATATTTTTAACATAATATTTATATTACTTGCTTTGTAGTGGCAGCATAAAAGAACCTACTAACCCAAATCATCCCGTGGGTGTCTTAAGAAACGACAACGACAAATAACCTAGATGGGTAACAGCATTTATTTGAAACAGCTAAAGATAATAAAAAAAACTGCGGTGGCCAAACCGCCTGCCAAGCGTTACAACTATCGCAATTTATGGCGGAAACCTATGGTTCAGCAGTAAATTAATTATAAAAATGTAAAATTTTGCGATAAATCTTTTAAGGGCAATGAGTAAAAAGTTTAAGTGGTTAGAAAACCACCAGGATAAAACTGCCTCACTAAAAGTCTTATTATTATTTTAAAATATTTCGAAGACACTGATGGACTCCGTTAACAAGTGTGATCTTAAAAAGTTCTCTTCGTTAAGCAGATGCATGCTAACTTACATCTTAAACAATCATGACATTGACATCTTCAGCGACACCGAACGTGTATTCAAAAGAAAATGTAAGAACCTACCTTGCCTGATTAATGATTCTAAACTGATATTTATTATAATTAGTATTAGATGTGGTGCTTTTACTTCAACAACATTGATTTCAGTTTTATTTAGAGTTTATATCTAGGTTGTTTATCTTTTGTCTAAAAAAACTGTGTTTTGTTTGTAACACTGTATATTGATATTGTCGATGGTGTATGGACAATGCAACAATCATTTCCTGCCCTAAAGTCCTCTCAGCAAAACGAAGAGGACTGAGCCCCTTGTAATTTCTCAATTCGACTCTATATGTTGTATATGTGCTACGCTAAATTATCGTCAACTATGAATCTGTCTCAATGACCATGGTGGTAAACACTGGCAGCGATCACCTAATAGTTAGAGGTACACTGAACCTAAACCTATCTTTTAACAATTAGATTTTTTCTCTTATTTTCGGTGTATAATAGAGTATGTTTCATTCATTCATTCACACAGTCCACATGAGCTGGCTTGACCGGGGAAGGACCATGCTCTTACAGAATACCCGTAATAGCAACTTAATGCTGCTGTATTTTATATGTTAAAGAAGTGAGTAATGAAAGATAAAATGATAGAGAACCAGCGTCAATTTTTATTGGAAACGAGGCATTCTTACTCTTCACGGGTTACAACGCATGTGCATTTGAAAGAAAGAAAGGAACATTAATTTGGATTAATCATCGAGGATAGATGTAAATGTCTGTGAGTCTCAGCATCCACTTATCGTCAGGTAGACTGTATGTTTGCTTGTCACCCTTATTCTACATTTATAAAACGTACCTACCTACTTGTCACCACTTTTAATAAAATAGTCATGTGAAAAATACCATCCTATTTCACCTTTATTTTTGATTATTGTATCAGTATTTGATAAGAGAAATAATGGTTCCCCTGCGTTCCTCAGCTTGCTCCGTAATATAAGTGACTAAGTCAAGCCTTGGACAAATCGTTAAAACGAGCTCATACTGGCATCTCTCTAGCAGACTCTATAGGCCAATGAACTTAGTTTTCGTTTGGAACACTTGTACAAAAATATACGAATAACGCGTCAATATGGAACAGCAATATTATGTGCTGATCCCATTTTTATCAGTTCTACATTTTACAACCCATAAAAGTTCTCTACTAAATATTGCAGGGAATTTGGCCACGTTTGATAAGTGGGGAGGCAAGCGTAGTTTTTTTAGAATTTTAAGTATTTAACAGTAGAACTTTTTATATTTTTAACGGATATTCGTACATTGCCCGGCACATTTAATTTTTCTACACGGTCATTATTTTTTTATTATTAACTTTTTACCGTCATTTATAAAAGACATCTTTTATGGTTTGCTTCATAAATGGTTTGCTTACTAATGAAATGAAAACTCCTTATTTAAGTAGACGACTTAATAGCGACGTATGGAATTAAAATCTCTCTTGTCAAACTTTAAACTCCTACCGTTTTTTAAGAGGTACCTCTGTCTGGAGCAGAAGCTATGAAATACAGGTACAGTAATCCTCCTTTTTGTCAATATTTAACAGATGGCAAATGATTAAATGTAACAACCTATATTTTATGTGCTACTCCTGGGCATCGTGAAAAAGGAAGAAGAGGCATGTGCCTCTTCTTCCTTTTTCGCGATGTATTCCTTCATTGCCGATCACGTGATAAATCATCACTAAAAACTGCAATTAATAATTTCATTGGTGCCGGAGGGGATCGAACCCGGGTTGCTCATGTACTGTGATATTTGCAGTGTGCTTTAATCCCTGGAGCTACCACGGCTCTGAAAAATATCAGACTGATAAGGCATCATCATCATACAACCCAGCACTAAGCACTGTCCAGATCTACCAGCATCCATCGATTTCTTCCCATAACATCGTCTAGTTGGGAATCGACTTACACTTCACTTACTAGTTCGAGGCTGTTACTCTTATGCCTTTTTCCCCATCGATTATAGTTATTTCTAGCCATAGGGCCGTCTCATTGCCACTTCAGCCAACATTACAATATTTATGCGTCGAGCTACGTTGGTTACGCTGGTCCTAATACGGATATCTTCATTACGGATAATATACCATAAGATAATTAATATACCATAAGATACTTATATACCATAAGATAATTAATCCATATTACAACATTTTTGTATATTACATATTTTATCGAACATTATTAAGGAAATTCGTGCCTCAAGTCCGTCGTCTTTACAAGAGTGATCTATTGCTGTTTCTCTTAGAGTTATGCTCGTTTCATGTCGTCGTGAGATGACATTTACAATGTGTCAAGAATTTGGCCCCAATAATTAAGCCTTTGACCTCGAAACAATTTACAGTATTTCTTATGATAAAAATCTTATGAATATTTTCAGAGGATCTCCACATGTTTAATACCTTAGAGTAACAGTAGTACTACTGTTACTCTAAGTTTAATACGTTGTCTATACTGACGTCTGTACCTATTATATAAGTTAGGTTAACAAACGAGCACATAGCCTACCGCCTACACGGATAAGTGTATGCTATGCTGTTTGACTGAGATACCTAGAATAAAATAGAAAAGAATAATTTTGACGTCCCGACGTCATAGTTATTATTTTCTTCGTTAAAATAATTTTCAAAAGCGGATTAACTTCAGCTTTTGAAAATTAATTTTTGGTTCCATATTTGCAAAACGAGCTTACAGCTCTTTTCTTGCAGTAGTTTGGATTTAATTTTATTGATTATAGGATTAGAAGCAGAAGGTATCACCCAGTCATCTTTTCTATTTGAATTGGGATGTTTTTTTTAATTTTAATAGCCTCCCCAATCAAGCTTGATAGGAATCGATGTCCTTTTGTGAGAATCTGTTTGTCTATCAAATCTGATGTAATGGTGGGGACAATATCGATCATGTTTATAGACTGCGGGCTTCCCTACATGTTTCTTTACGAGGGTTTTTGTGGTCTTTTTAAGGCATGCACTCAGTATCTGAAGTAATTTTTAGGCATGTTGGGCACTGTGTAAAGTTTTTGTATATGACATGCAGTCCGATGACTTATCTCAGTAAGATGTTTTACATGCATAAATAACACTAGAACAGAATATTTGTTGTAAATCATACTAATAATAATTCCGGGCGGGAATTATACCCCATAGGACTTATCGACGCAATCTGTTCTTCCCAGTGCGCCTAAACACCTTTTCAAAAATCCATAATGGCAGCACAACCGTTAGGTAGAACTAAACCCCGCTCTCTGACTGTCGCGTGTTATAACGCAAACGAGCTCAGAGACCAAAAGACGAGATCGCGTTCTTCCTGCGCAACCACGATGTGGACGTTATGCTAGTGCAAAAAACCTTCTTGAAGCCTAGACATCGCGATCTCACGATCGTTAATTACACCTTAATTAGAAATTATAGGTTGACCAGGTCCATAGGCGGCACCTTGGTCTACTACAAAATGTCCTTTCACTGCGTACCGATCGATGCTTCCCCGTTAACTTTTTTTTTCATTTATAGAAGAGGGGGCAAACGAGCATGTGGCTCACCTGATGTTAAGTGACTACCGCCGCCCATGATCAACCGCAACACCAGGGGAATTGCAGGTGCGTTGCCGGCCCTTTAGAAAGGAGTAAGTTTTTTTCTTGAAGGTCCCCAGGTCGTATCGATCCGGAAAAATCGCTGGTGGTAAATTATTCCACAGAGAGGTTGTACGCGGAAGAAAACTCCTTTTGAAACGTACAGTGGTGGACCGCCAAGCATCCAGATGGTGTGGACGGTATCGGGACGTTTGCCGCGTAGTGCGTTCACGAAATTTGGCGGCTGGGATTAATCCGAACAATTCCTCAGAGCACTCTCCATGGTATATGCGAAAGAAAATGCAAAGCGATGCAACATCTCTTCGCAGTGCCAGTGAATCGAGCCGATCGGAAAGCACTCGGTCGTCGACGATTCGAGCCGCTCTGCGCTGTATGCGGTAAAGTGGAAGGAACTGGTACTGGGAAGCCCCAGCTCAAAGATGGGAACAGTACTCCATGTGCGGCCGAACCTGCGCCTTGTAAAGTTGCAGGCGGTGTGCCGGCATGAAATACTGTCCCGCTCTGCTGAGCACGCCAAGCTTTTTAGAGGCCAATTTGGCCTTCCCTTCCAAGTGACCACGAAACTGCACGTCACTCGATATGTCGACGCCGAGGATTCCGATACTGGCTGAGGCAACAAGGGGAGTGCCTTGAAACTGAGGGGATACAACAAAGGGGTTCTTTTTAGCGGTTAACGCGCGCTTGTGTCTTCTGGGGGTTAAACTGGACTAAATTTAGTCGCCCCCAATCCGAGACTCTGTCCAGCAGAGACTCGACTTCAGACACAAGTTTTTCCCGGCACTCAGAGACGTTTCCCCTAGAAATATTGGCTTGGCCGGTGTAAAGAGCATCACCAGTGCTGTCATTTGCATAGCAATGAACGTTACGGGTTTGCAACATATCATTGATATTGTGACGGCCCAATATTATTATTAATAAATAAATTCAATATAAAGGGGCGTCAAAAATAGTCTTAAAAGATATATATTAAGCAATAAAATTACATTAATAGGCATAAAGTTAATATAAATACATTTCAGACATTAGACCAATAACATAGTAAATTAAAGGCAAAATATTGTCTTCCATAATAAATAAATTTATTAAAAACTTGGAAAAATATTTAAAATAAGATAAATAATAGAAATACAAGTCGAAAATATTATAAAAATAAAGATAGATAACATTTATAAGATAATTAGAAAATTTGTTAAAAATTGTCTAATATTGGAAGGAGTTCATGTATAAAAGAATATTTTCCTAAGTTGTTGAAGGAGTTCGTGTATAAAAGAAATTTCCTAAGTTGTGGAAGGAGTTCACGTATAAAAGAAAATTTTCCTAAGTTATGGAAGGTGTTCATGTATAGATGTCTTGTATAGAGGAGCTGCCGGAGATACATACCTGCAGTTGTAAATATATATATGGGGTGTTCGGGAGCCCGACTGCCTGAAGTACTGTAGCACAATGACTAGTCCTATATTAGGGACTTATGATAATAAACTCAATGATACAAAAGCAATACTATAGAAGTTCTCTATGATGAATATGCATTACAATAGTAGGGTCGTGGATTCGAACCCTATATATTAATGACTTATGAAAGTAAGGTCTATGATACAAAAGCAATACTATAGAAGGTCTCCATGATGAATATGCATTACAATAGTAGGGTCGTGGGTTCGAATCCTATATATGAATGACTTATGAAAGTAAGGTCTATGATACAAAAGCAATACTATAGAAGGTCTCCATGATGAATTTGCATTACAATAGTAGGGTCGTGGGTTCGAATCCTATAAATGCATGACTTATGAAAGTAAGGTCTATGATACAAAAGCATATTATAGGAGGTCTCCTTGATGCATAAGCATTGTATGGAGTGGTCGGGTGACCGACTGCTCCTAGTACTGTAGCAAAATGACTAGTCCTTATTAGGGACTTGAAAAGGAATATTATGGTGGCGTGTATGCTGCTTCACGAGCAATTGGTCCGAGGTAAACTTGGACTCACTACCCGATGTGTCCTAGACATATCATCTTAGTGCGGGTGGTAAGCGGGTTTGTTGTAGCAATACGGCTTTCCCGTGGACATCGGCGGCTCTGCGGCTAGTAGCCGTGCTGATCATGCAATCGGTGGTGATGCCATACACTTACATCACGTCTGCAGGAGCGGCGGTCTGGCAGGTGGTGGCGCTCACGGAGGGTTTACGGCCAGTGTGCCTATTTGCCTAAACCGTGTGACGTACATTTTAACAGTGGTAGAGCCACGCGGCAGCTTTGCTGTCGCACGTATGGGCCGGCTCAAACCGGGGTGGTACCACGACCTCACAGAATACCGGCGTGAAGTGGAAGCTCTGCTTCCGCGTTTCGTCTGGTGAGTGCAGGTGGCCGGAGGCCCAAATCCCCCCCCCCCCCCATCAACATGGTAGCGGAATTCAATGATAGACTACCCCAGGAGGGTACCAGCACCCCTGGAGAATCCCTCGCTGAGCATCCACGACCATGTTTTTCCACTTCTGATCGTGGGTGCTCAGGCTGCCCCGCGTATGCTGGGGGGGGGGGGCAAAATTCCGCTCAAGACTAAAACTGCTCGGGGCAAACGGAGCAACAAGACCAAGGCGACCCCTGCCACGCTGTCCGTGAATTTCTGCAATATCAGGGGACTTCACTCCCACCTAAACGCCGTCCACTACCATCTCGAGACGGCGAGGCCGGCTCTGCTCTTTCTGACCGAGACGCAGGTGTCCTCTCCGGCTGATGTCTCGTATCTCTCCTACCCGGGGTACAAACTGGAACACTCCTTTGTGCCTCGGGCTGGAGTTTGCGTTTACGTCAGAGAGGACATCTGTTCTCGACGCCTCGGCAGACTTGAAGGTTCGGACCTGTCCATCCTTTGGCTACGCGTAGACAGCGACGACCATCCGCGCGTCTACGGGTGCCTCTATAGGTCCCACAGCGGTAATGCCGAAACAGACCGACTCTTCGACCACGTCCAAATGGCTGCAGATTCGTTGCTACAGCAGATCCCCTCCGCAGAGATCGTGATCCTCGGCGACTTTAACGCCCATCACGCCGAATGGCTCGGTTCACGTTTAACCGATCATGCGGGGAGATCTGTTCATGATTTTGCCTTGGCATATGGTCTGACACAACTGGTTACTTCGCCTACGCGGATTCCAGATGTGGAGGATCATGCACCTTCCCTGTTGGACCTTCTGCTGACCTCTCACCCGGACGGATATCAGATTTCCGTCGACGCCCCTTTAGGCTCCTCGGACCATTGTCTTGTCCGGAGTGTGGTGCCACTCACGCTGAAATCGCGGTTGCATTCTGCAGGCTGCCGCCGTGTTTGGTACTATAGGTCAGCCGATTGGGATGGGATGCGGTCTTTCTTTGCATCCTACCCTTGGGGGCGGGTTTGCTTCTCGCCGGACGATCCCAACGTTGTTGCGGATTCTGTCGCTGATGTGGAGCTTCAGGGTATGGAACTTTTTATTCCTTCCTCTGTGGTGCCCATTGGAGGCAAATCTCAGCCATGGTTTGGTCGCTCCTGTAAAATAGCATCATGCTATAAGCAGGAGTGCTACCAGGCCTGGGCTGACGCATCAGCGTCCAGGGATGTAAACACCAGCGCTCTAAAAAAGAAGTATAATTCCGCCTCTAGGTCCTTCAAAAGAGTCATTGCCAAGGCAAAGTCAGAGCACATAGGCAGAATTGGCGAGAAACTAGTTCGTCTTCCTTCTGGAACCCGTACATTCTGGTCTCTCGCCAAGGCTGTCCAGGGGAATTTCTGTCAGCCATCTCTTCCATCTCTGCACAGGGAGGACGACTCACTGGCCCACACCGCAAAGGAGAAAGCCGATCTTCTAGGCTCTTTCTTTGCGTCTAACTCGACTCTCGATGACGGGGGGAGTACGCCGCCGACCATCCCGCGGTGTGAGTGCTCCATGCCGGAAGTGCAGTTCACTCAGCGCTCGGTTCGCAAAGCACTCCTCTCCCTGGACATCCAAAAGTCGAGTGGGCCTGACGGAATCCCCCCAATTGTGCTAAGGACGTGTGATCCAGAGTTGGCACCGGTTTTAACGCGTTTTTTCCGGTACTCCTACTCCCTAGGCGTAGTTCCAAAATCATGGAAAATGGCTTTCGTCCACCCGATGCCTAAAAAAGGCGACCGCTCAGACCCGTCCAACTACCGGCCTATCGCCATCACCTCCTTGTTCTCCAAAACAATGGAGTCCATTATAAACTGCCAGCTCATGAGGTACCTTGAGGATCACCAGCTGATTAGTGACCGCCAATACGGTTTTCGCCGTGGTAGGTCAGCTGGTGATCTTCTGGTCTACCTAACTCACAGATGGGCGGAGGCAGTAGAGTCCAAGGGGGAGGCATTGGCCGTTAGTTTGGACATTGCGAAGGCCTTCGATCGGGTTTGGCACAAAGCGCATCTTTCGAAGCTCCCTTCCTATGGGCTTCCCGAGAAATTGTGCGATTGGATCACCAGTTTTCTTGCAGATCGGAGCATCAAGGTCGTTGTAAACGGTGCAAGCTCCGATTGCAAGCCTATTAATGCTGGTGTTCCACAGGGCTGCGTGCTATCGCCAACGCTGTTTCTTCTGCATATCAATGATATGTTGCAGACCCGTAACATTCATTGCTATGCAGATGACAGCACTGGTGATGCTCTTTACACCGGCCGAGCCAATATTTCTCGGGAAAACGTCTCCGAGTGCCGGGACAAACTTGTGTCTGAAGTCGAGTCTCTGCTGGACAGAGTCTCGGATTGGGGGCGACTAAATCTAGTCCAGTTTAACCCCCAGAAGACACAAGTTTGCGCGTTAACCGCTAAAAAGAACCCCTTTGTCGTATCCCCTCAGTTTCAAGGCACTCCCCCTTGTTGCCTCAGCCAGTATCGGAATCCTCGGCGTCGACATATCGAGTGACGTGCAGTTTCGTGGTCACTTGGAAGGGAAGGCCAAATTGGCCTCTAAAAAGCTTGGCGTGCTCAGCAGAGCGGGACAGTATTTCATGCCGGCACACCGCCTGCAACTTTACAAGGCGCAGGTTCGGCCGCACATGGAATACTGTTCCCATCTCTGGGCTGGGGCTCCCCAGTACCAGCTCCTTCCACTTGACCACATCCAGCGCAGAGCGGCTCGAAACGTCGACGACCGAGTGCTTTCCGATCGGCTCGATTCTCTGGCACTGCGAAGAGATGTTGCATCCCTTTGCATTTTCTTTCGCATATACCATGGAGAGTGCTCTGAGGAATTGTTCGGATTAATCCCAGCCGCCAAATTTCGTGAACGCACTACGCGGCAAACGTCCCGATACCATCCACACCATCTGGATGCTTGGCGGTCCATCACTGTACGTTTCAAAAGGAGTTTTCTTCCGCGTACAACCTCTCTGTGGAATAATTTACCACCAGCGATTTTTCCGGACCGATACGACCTGGGGACCTTCAAGAAAAGAGCTTACTCCTTTCTAAAGGGCCGGCAACGCATCTGCAATTCCCCCTGGTGTTACAGTTGATCATGGGCGGCGGTAGTCACTTAACATCAGGTGAGCCACATGCTCGTTTGCCCCCCTCTCCTATAAAAAAAAAAAAAAAAAACATTCACTGTGGCTGGATTCGTTCGTATTCTGTATGGCGTTTACACGCATTGACATGCGCGACTTCCGTCGATATTTGTGCTTACGCACTTACAAGGAGCCAAGCCTCTTATACTGGTTCGCCAGTTATTTTGCTGTGGACTACGGTCCAGTTCTCGAATTGACGTTCCCTACGGGGGGAGTACATCAAAATGGTCCGCGCTCACCGTGCACGGCGTGTGTGTGGCCGTGTGCCTCCCCCTACATTTTTTAAATAAATGTAGGAGAGCGAAGCCCTTGTATCGGGTATTTTGTATAAATATATTTTGAGCCTTTTCCGAGCGGGAAGGGATAAATAATAATAAATTAATAATGTAAACCTGATACAAGTGGAATAGGGACGTTTTATGTTCTTAACCTTTCTCGAGCCCTGTCTTCGTGAACGGGGTTCACTTAGCTTATAAGGCACTACCAACAGCTTTCAATTGCTCTAGTGAATATTCATTCTTCCAAAAGATACCTAAAATAACTAAGTTACTAAACAAACAACGTAAATAAGGGTAGGACCCTTATTTACGTTGTGTTTGTTTAACTAAGACGATCATGCCAAAATATTACAAACGGCCTATTATTAAACCTTTAGAAAGATCATTTAGAATGATCAAAACATATTTTATTTATCCTAGTCCTATATATATAATTTTATTATGTAAAGGGGAGTATAATACATTTAGTATTTAATATATTTAATATTATGAGAGAGGGGGGAAGCGTTACAATATGCAGAAGAAACTGCGTTGGCGATAGCACGCAGCCCTGTGGAACACCAGCATTAATAGGCTTGCAATCGGAGCTTGCACCGTCTACAACGACCTTGATGCTCCGATCTGCAAGAAAACTGGTGATCCAATCGCACAATTTCTCGGAAAGCCCATAGGACTAACTAACATAGAAGTTTCTATATGTAAGTTTGCTCTGCCTGGCCATCCACCATTTACGTTTAGTTTCAGTGTATCAACCATAGAATACTATTATATAGTAATAATAATAATAATAATAAGACCTGGCTCACGAGGTGACGGACATGTGGGGTGGTCTGCCGGCCGAAATTATTCCTGTAGTCGTCTCTGCGAATGGGCTAATCCCAGTTAGCCTCTCTGGTCATCTGAGGCGACTGGGACTCCGTGACGGACCGCTCCGGGCTCAAATGCAGAAGGCGGTGCTCCTCGATACCGCCCGCATCGTCCGCCGGTTTCTTTCCCTTTCTCCCTAACCCTTGGCCGTTTGGTCTCCCCTGCCGAGGGCTTCCATCTGGTTGGGCTTTTATTTATTTATGTATAATAATAATAATAATTATTATTATTATTATATTATTTATAGGCTAGGGAAGTGACGACCCCATCGCCCGCTGACGAAACAGTTAAGTGACAAAACTGCTACGTCGGTGCAGTCAGTCAGCGCCTTGCCAAGAGGTGTGAGCGCCGTGCCTCGGCAGTACTCAGGGTGCAAAGGCCCGTTTGTGCTTACGGCCGTACAATGATACAATAAAACGGTGCCGGGCCTGGGCGTCTCCCGCTAATTGGCGCCCAAAAATGGATGATGGATAAGATTGGAAAACGTATAGGGCCGCTGCCTGGGGGTCGCCGGGGCGCGTCTGGAGCTGGCGCTGGACGCGGCAGCATGCGGGCCGCCAGCCGAGCGCGAGGAGCTGCAAGATCACCTAACAGCCCCCCGCATCCATCATCCCCACCAGACGGCTTGATGTCGGCAGGGTCCTCTCGGACTCGGCAAGCGGCATCCGCCGCTGGTGGAGTGCGCCGCATGCGTTGGACAAGGGATATGAACGCAAACGCAATGCGGGCGTACTATAGGGCGAAAGGGGAAGAAACTGCGGGGATAGCGTATCGGGCTCGGATGCATTGCTTTTTTGCTGAGCTGGAGCCGTCTATTCCCGTCACGGAACAAAACCTGGCAGACCGAGTTCGGTACATCATGCGCTCGAAAATATTCGATGATGCCGAGCTCGAACGACTACGACGTGAGGCCATTCCCTCATCGAATGAATTGGCTACGGCTGGGGATGAGGCTCCTCAGGCGACAGACCAGCTGCCACGAGTAGAAGCCGCCATGGATCTTCCAGTTGTGGGTGATTCAGACGATGATGAAATGGTCTCCCACGAACTAGAGCAAATGAGGAGTATATTGGAAGAGGCGATTTTAGAAACGCGCAGCATGCCTCTCGAAAATCGACCGCGACTTCCCCGCATACCCCTAAGCAAGCGAAATCGGGCTGTCGTGAGGGCTCTTAACCCAATGCTGGTAACCTATTTGGAAGCCAGCCGGGACCTTTGCGAGACGGACTCAGTTCTTTTTGGCGCCGCAGTGGCAGCTTGCCGTATTATTGGCGCCAAACTTCCCATGGCTGGACGCGCTACTAAACAAAGTAGCGCCATCCCAGCCTGGAGAAAAAGAATTGAGGACCGTATCGCAAAGGCAAGGGCCCTTATCGGCAGACTGATAAGCTTCAGGTCGGGTAATAATAGACCGAGGGTTGTGCGCACCGTTAGAATGGCGTTTGCTGGGACAAATATCAGTTTGTCCCAGCCGGATATCACGCAGAAACTAACGGAGCGCATAGACGACCTGAAGCAAAAGATTGCCGCTTGGGGGAAGCGGATTCGCCGATTTACCGAGAGGTCAAGGCGGTTCAACCAGAATCGTCTCTTCCAGAGTGATCAGAAGAGGCTCTACAAATCATTGGAGCGACCAGAGGTATGTGGAGCGGGCCCAGGACCGGATCAGGCTAACACTGTCGCATTTTGGCGTGGCCTGTGGTCAGAGCCCGTAAACCACAGCGAGGGCCCTTGGACGGAAGTTGTGGCGAGTCAGTGTGCGAGTATTACGCCCATGGACCCCGTCATCATAACGCCGGATGACGTAGCTGAGGCGGTCCGTAGAGCCCCGAACTGGAAAAGTCCGGGACTCGACGGACTGCATCACTACTGGCTGAAGGGGTTCATGGTGTGTCACGCTGTGCTCGCCCGTCAGTTTCAAGAGGCTCTCAACCAGAAGTCGCTCCCTAGCCTCTTCACTACTGGGATCACTCATTTGGTTCCTAAAGACCAGGTTACCACAGACCCGAGCAAATACCGCCCCATTACGTGTCTACCCACCATATATAAGACACTGACATCCATTTTGAGCGCGAGAATCACTCGTCACCTGGAGCTAAATCAGGTGATGTCACGCGCTCAAAATGGATGTCGGGGCGGTGGTCGTGGAACTAAGGAACCACTCCTCATTGACGCGGTCATTGGCAAAGTGGTGAAACGCAACCGTCGGAACTTCTCCGCCGCCTGGATAGACTACAGAAAGGCATTCGACTCGGTGCCCCATACATGGCTAAAGAGAGTCCTCGAGCTGTACAAGATAGACTGTACAGTGAGAGACTTCCTCGAGCAGTGTATGGGGCAGTGGAGTACGATCCTTTGTCATCTGGGTGAGCGGATGATGGCTGCGGAGAACCACATAAGGATAAGAAGGGGTATCTTCCAGGGCGATTGTCTGAGTCCAATCTGGTTCTGCCTCTCCCTGAACCCTCTCAGTACCTTACTGGAGGGATCCGGGAGAGGATTTCAGCTACGGAAAGGAGGGACAAAAGTGACCCACCTTTTCTATATGGACGACCTTAAGTTATTCGCCTCCAGTCGCTCCCATCTTGTGGAATTGCTAAAAATCACTTGTGAGTTTAGCAGTTCCATTGGAATGGAGCTGGGGACGGATAAGTGTGCGGTCCTCCATGTTGAGAGGGGAAGGGTTGCTAACTCTGAGGGCATAGACTTATCTATGCCCGTCAACTGAAGGACCCTTTCCGAGGCTGAAACATACCGATACCTGGGTATGTCACAGAACATCGGTATCGATGAGGCTGGTGTGAAACAGTCAGTTTGCGACGTGTTTTATGCACGCTTGACCAAAGTGCTTAATAGCCTTTTGTCCGGTGTGAATAAGACACACGCATATAACGGTTGGGTCATGCCTGTCCTTATGTATACCTTTGGCATACTCAGGTGGACTCAGACTGAACTTAACGCCCTGGATAGAAAAGTCCGCACTACCATGACGTCCCATAGGATGCATCATCCGAGATCGTCGGTAATGAGGCTGTACTTGCCGCGAAAGCATGGTGGGCGTGGCTTTCTAAGCGCGCTCACTATGCATAATCGTGAAGTGTGCAGCCTCCGTCATTACTTCCTGGCGAGATCGGATGATCCATTCTATAATGACGTCATTTCTAGTGATAAAGGGCTTACCCCTCTATCCTTGGCCAACGAGCAATGGCAGGACCCAGCAGTGCTTAGCATTTCCGACCGGGAGACCGTATGGAAGGAGAAGGAGCTCCACGGGAGGTACTACAGGGCTCTACATGAGCCCTTCGTAGATACAGTCGCCTCACTCAACTGGCTACGTTTCGGTGACCTCTTAGGGGGAAACCGAGGGTTTTGTCTGTGCAATACAGGATCAGGTTATTAAGACCAACAACTATCGGAGATACATCCTAAAGGATGGCACCGTCGACGTCTGTCGAGCTTGTCGCCATCCCGGGGAGTCACTTAGACATGTCATCTCCGGTTGTTCGGCGCTTTCTAACTCTGAGTACTTGCACAGGCACAACCTAGTAGCCAAAATTCTACACCAGGCGCTCGCTCTGAAATACGGTCTCGTGGACCGGAAATTGCCGTATTACAAGTACTTGCCGGAAGCCGTGCTCGAAAATGACCGCGCCAGGCTCTACTGGGACCGGGCCATCATCACAGACAGGACTATTCTTGCAAATAAGCCTGATATTGTGCTGATGGACCGGGCACAGTCAAGGATATTTTTGGTCGACATTACCATTCCGTATGACGAGAACCTCGTGAAAGCCGAAACAGATAAGCAAACAAAATATCTGGACCTGGCTCACGAGGTGACCGACATGTGGGGTGGTCTGCCGACCGAAATTATTCCTGTAGTCGTCTCTGCAAACGGGCTAATCCCAGTCAGCCTCTCGGGTCATCTGAGGCGACTGGGACTCCGTGACGGACCGCTCCGGGCTCAAATGCAGAAGGCAGTGGTCCTCGATACCGCCCGCATCGTCCGTCGGTTTCTTTCCCTTTCCCCCTAACCCTCGGCCGTTTGGTCTCCCCTGCCGAGGGCTTCCATCTGGTTGGATCTTTATTTATTTGTGTATTTTTTTGTATTTATTTTATTTTATTGATATTTATGTATATTTATCTTTTCATTTTAATTTATAATTATATATTTATAGAAACCAACCAGATGAGAAAACTATACAGATACCCCAAAAATAATAATATAATAATAATAATTTATTTTTCTCTCTACATTAAATTAACAATATCGAATTTTAACAAAAAAGGCACAAATTAATGTGAGAGACTGATGCCTAAACTAGGCGACGAACCTGTATATCAGGTCATCAGGTCTCCCTCCCAGTTAACAAATACAAAAGTATGTTATCTTAGAATACATATTTTAACAATAATGATACGTTATAATCCATTTGCGCGTATATACATAATTTAACAATAATGCTACGTGTGTGTGTGTGTGTGTGTGTCTGAGTGTGTGTGTGTGTGTGTGTGTGTGTGCGTGTGCGTGTGCGTGTGCGTGTGCTGAGTGAATGCAAAAATTACAACATTTACACATGTGATGTAAGAAGATTTTCCGTATATTTATAGTCCATCTTCAGTAACCATTCATGGATACATTTTTTAGCTTTTATTTTAGGTAGGAAGTGAATATTAAGTTCCCTGTTAACTTTATTATACAGGTATCCGCCAAGATAGCAAAAAAATCTTCTGGAAAAGTAGGTACAATGGTCATAATGAGAAGTACACACTCGGTCTTTGCGTCTCGTGTGCTGTGTATTTTTTTGGTCATATTTTAATTGTGCATGTTTTTTTAGTACTGTGTATATAATAAACAGTTGCCGGACTGTAAGAACTTTGGAAATTTTATAAAGTTGACTGGTTGGAAATTTAAATGGAAGAGAGTTACTTACTTTTAAGATTAACCTTTGTGATTTTTCGAGGGGTAGAAGAGATGATTTGGTAGCCCCACCCCAGCACGTAATACAATATATTATTAAAGATCGGCATAGAGCAAAATAGACAGATTTAATAGTGTTAGAATCTGCTACGCAACGGAGTTTTTTAAAAATATATGTTAATTTCCGTATCCTATTTGAAAGTGAATAAATATGCTCATGAAAAGTTAGCTTATCATCCAACAAAATGCCAAGGTATTTAATTGAATTCACTTTTTGCAAAGGTGTGCATGAACATGTCAAACAATAAGGAAAATTGCAAGAATGAGCAGTAATAACATGGTCCGTGCATATACTACTATACACAATAGAATGGCTGTCAACCTTATTTTCTACGAAGATAAGTGTCGCCAGGAGCACACATACAAGCAATAACGTCGCGTCGTATTATCACTACTACAAATCCGATTCGCTGTGTTGACAGACAGATTTTAATACATATTTGTTTGTAAATGGCGTGAAATTTGGCATTTTCTAAATAATTTGCATGGGAAATGTGGAAATGATTGTAACGTCAAAACACATATCGTGTTGACATGTATACGTGTGAATTAACGTGTTAGTGACATTTTATTGGCTACACGGGCTCCGCTCACTCCCCCGTTCTATTATGTACAACTGCCAATTAAGCGTAGTATTGATACAGCCATTTTAAAATGACTAAACCTAGGCCCCAGTGTCATAATAGCTGGATACCTCAACAGTAAGCATTCCCCCTGGATCTCGCTTACAAACAATCTTAATGGCAATATACTCGTATTTTTCGATCTCACGGAGCGACTAAACTATATAGTAGTCCCAGGCACGACAACATCGTTATCTACCTATAAAGACAATATGTTTTTTTTTAAATTAACTATGGTAAAAATATAAATTGGAAATAAATATAAAAACAGATTTCATACTCACATTTGTTTTAATTAAATTAAACGATTTTTTAATGTTTATATAGCAAATTTATTTACACTTTAATACATTATTATTAAAAATATAACAACCACTCATAAAGTGAGACCCGATTGCGGATTGTTCAATACCCCGTGGGAATTTCTAAAATAAATATTTTATCTCAATTATCAGAGCATTTGTGCCTCAGGCCGACAAATTACATGATGATTACCCGTACATTTCCAATACGCTATCCGAGCAATTACTCGGTTTCAAAAGCTTCTGTATCATATGGCGTCTATGTTCTTTTATTAGATGAACGAACAATATTTTTCATTATATTCGGAAACATGAGGCGTATTATTGTAATGATATATAAGTTAATAACTATAGTAACCTTAAGGGATCCGATACATAGCATTCGTAAGCAGCTGGACTTTTTGTATAATTTACAAGGTATGTTGTTCAATTTAATATAAAACATTTATTTCCTTCAATTTTTCATTTAAAATCTTGAATTCCTTCTTTATGACTTCCTATCTTTTCAAAAAAGTGAGGGTATAACTTGTTTCGTCTTTTAGTATATTGCACTTTTGAAATACTTTTACCGCGCTACAATTACTGCCTGGTACATGGCGAAACTAGTTACTATTATACCAGTGCCTTCTAGTATCGAGTAGCAGAACTAGAAGTCAATATCCTTCTAGAAATTTCCATGGAAGAACTTTCTAGAACTATCGACACCTAGTCAGTCAGGACCGGTATGTACTCAAAAACTCTAGATGTTTCTACAAGAAAAGGTTCTGGAACTATCTGAGACCCTATATAAGGCCAGTATAGACCAAGACCCGGGTCAGTATTGATTTGGCAATTCAAGCGAATACTTAGAAGCGTACAGTTACAGTATTACAATTGTATTTTGTTATTAGTGTGCTTTTAAGTTGTAGTTAGATTTTTGTAAATAAAGTGTCAATTTTGGTAATTCACTCGGCGGTTTTTGATTGGTTCGAAACCAAAACTCGTAAAAATACAACTACTGCAACAAATACTGCTGCCCATGAATACCTGCATCTAGCTTTAACTAACTAAAAAAGCTACAGATTCGTCATCCATGACGACTAAGACGCAATGCTATGCTATTCTATACCATTCACCCGATAAGGTTAACGCTTTGGTGATAGGATGTGCGACCGTTAAGTTAATGACAAAAAAAAAACCTTTAAAAATTCCACAATGAAATAAATTCACTATCATGTTTGGAAAACGGTATTGGGCCACTATTTACCTGCATTTTTTACAGAATAAGGGTGTCAAACGAGCACACAATCCACCTGATGGTTAATGGATGATATGATCCACAGAAATCTCTTTTTTAAATACCGCTTCGCGGGGGCAAGAACGGGTTATGTCGGACTCGCACCGACTAAAACCCCATGGTGTTCCACCTTCGTCGCATACTGGCAGGGTCACAGGAACGCTTTCGCACACATCCGAGGCCCCACCAGCGCTGGCCGCCACATGGCGGCACCTCCTCGGGAGAGGACTACTCCTCCCCGTTCGCCTCCCCAGGTAAAACGCACCAGAACACATGGCGCACCTTCCTCCATGGCCTCCAACTAAACCTGCGTGTCCGATTCCACAGACATCTACAACGTCGGAAAGTCGGGAATTTAAAATAAGTTAAAAAAAAGTAGAATTAAACGCGATAAAATCCGTAAAAGTAGTTTTATTCAATTTGTAGTCTACCCATAAATATAAGAAATAATTAACTACATCTATCGTCGATTAGGATTCAAAATGCTGATGCGTTGTCGCCCTTAAGGACTAAAATGGAATACCTTGTTTCTAATAAAAAGGGTCTCCAGTTCCCTACACTCACCATACGAAACACAGCATCATACATCAAATTTTTTGTACAATTATGAAGTAAAGTTTAAAGTGGTCATTATTAGTGAATTGTGCAACAGTGGTTATATTATTTTATTATTATTATTTTATTAGTATTAAACAATTGTTATTGTTTCTCGTTCAACAGTACAAATGTTTATTCTTGTTTATAAAAAATATACAAAACTATATAGCGCTCAAATTTTTTCACAATTTCACGTTGTTCGTCGGAAACCGCGACAATATGCTCGACCTTAACTCTAGTCTCATATAAAATACTATATTTTAAGCACAATTTGGGTTAAAATATCAGACTTTACTTTATTTCTTATCCTATCGTCTACACAAAACATGCACAAAATTACGCTAGGCTACTCGGATCGATTGTAAATCAAATTATAATGAGCGAGGCCACACTGAGTGTATAATGTCAAATTTCGTGAACAAATTTCGTTAAATCATAAGCAAGCGAGCGGGTAGTCTCTGTAAAACTGCCGTGGTGACAAGCGTAAAAGCTTATGTTATGCTATGTCCTTGAGAACTATAACATGATGGTAAGTTGTGACAAAGAGGTGGTGGTTAGGGGTTAGTGAGCAAAGTCAAGATCTAATCAAATATGTTGCTGTTCCTTACTAATAGGAACCTCATATTATCGAATTTGATTTGAATTCGAGATGTGCGCTTCTCAATAGGGGATAGTGGATTTTTTACGCCACCACTACACAACGATAGAAACTACAGAGACGCGTCAGAGAAACTCTGAAACAATAAATGAACAACAGCATATTTTGTACAACAAATCTGTAATTTACCGTATTGTGGCGGTGTAAGAATATCTACTACTCCATATTATCCCGTAGAATCATAAGAGGCGACAGAGGGAAACAAATTAGGAGATGAGCAGCAGCTACTTCCCAATAACTACTAAAAGTAAAAAATAAACGGTTGCTAACCCTCTTGCCAAGTGTTGCAACTATGGCAAATATCCCACCCATAAGACAATCTATGGAACGGCCTGTTTACCACTTTTCATGGTTCAAACTAAATTAAAGACATAAAGACATTTATTCCGACACTTCAGATTACAATCACAAATTAATAAACAAAATTAAGACGAATAAGAATAAAATAAAAGAAATAAAAACACAAGAAAATTTATAAACAAAAAAAAAGTAGAGGATAAAATTAATAATCGAAACAGATGAAGTGGCGGAAGGGACCGCCTCAGCATAAGCCGCGGGATAGCGACGCTGATTTTCAGTCGGCCCCATACGGTCCTACGGAGACCGTGCCGAAAGTGTTGATATTAAGCGAGTAGTAGATACATATGATAATAACAACTGATGAATATTAATAACCAAATGGAAAATACGTATTGTATAGTTGTGCTGAACGTAAGTTGCTGAACGCTACGTGAGACGTGACGGGAACATTAGTAAGTGTAATAATTTAATTTAACAGTTTTAAACAGTTTCTTTCTGACCACTTTACTACTTTATCCAAATCCTCGTTGAGTTCATTAAAATCTTCTGTAGTATGACTAGGCTTAAAAGACTTATAAATCTGTGTGTCATCAGCAAATAAGTGATATTTACAATATTTGAAACAATTACTAATGCCTGATGTATATAACGCGAAAAGCACGGGACTCAAAATCGATCCTTGAGGAACACCACGCGTGATCCGCTGCGGAGAAAATACATAGTTTTGACCATTTAATTGAATAGTAATTTGCTGTGAACGTCCACTAAGGTAACTGTGAAACCATTTTATAGTCCTGGGGTCAAATCCGTAAAACGACATTTTGGACAAAAGTAAAGATGTATTTATGGTATCAAAAGCCCTAGAATAATCTAATAGGACGAGTATAGTCCCCTGACCTGTATCTTGGGCCTCCAATATATTGCCTACTACATCAGGTAGGGCAGTAGCAGAACTTCGTCCCTTTCTGAAACCCGATTGAAGATCAGGCAGTATAGCATTATTTCCCGGTAGCAAACTTATGGGCCGTAAGTCTGTCACGGTAGCAGGATTGGCATTTTTTGGAAGAGGACGTATTAAGGCTAGTTTCCAGATGTCAGGGAATGTACTTGTAGTTATCGATAAGTTAATCAAAGCGGTAATAGTTTCAAGACTTTGTGGGAGGGTCATTAATAACATATCTAGGTTAATACCATCAACTCCCAGTGCATTATATTTTAGTTTTTTAATTATATTGAAAGTAATATCTTGAGATACCGGTTTCAGCAAAAAAAGTTTTAGATGTAAATCTATTAAATTCAAAATATGTAAGATCCGATAGAGTTACGTTATAGGAACCTGGTATATTTGAAAAATGTGAATTAATAATATCAGGATCCAATAAATGTAGCGGTAGGTCGTATTCGTTTTTCGGTGTTAACGAGTACGCCTTCAAATTTGACCATAGCTTCTTTGGATTGCTGATATTATTATTAATGAACACTATGTAATGTGCTTTTTTCTCGTGGTATAGTGCGACATTTACTTGATGTTTTAATTGTTTATAATAATTTTTATGACTGGGCGACTGTGAATATCGATATTTGTTGCGTGCTTCATCGCGTAAGCTCATCATTAATTTTATGGTTTTGGTTATCCAGGGGCAAGGGCGATCCTTAAGTATAACTGTTTTAATAGGTGAATGCAAGTCAAATAAATTTAGGATATAGCGATTAAATAAGTGTACCATTTCATTGACATTATCAGTACAACTGATCACATGCCATGGGATTATCTGGAGGTCTCGTTCAAAATAATCAAGTAGGATATCATTTAGAGGGCGATATACGAGCGTCCGAGGTAGTATTTTGTCTATTTTAAAATGTAACTCGCATGTAAGAAAGGCATGATTACCTAAGTCAGCTATATGATCAATTGTAACATTTCGTTTTGGCGCATCAGTACAGATAACATCAATTAGAGTTTGACTAGTTTCGATAAAATGTGTTGGCTTATCTATTAATTGTTTAATATTAAAATAATTTATAAATTCCATAAAACGCTTGGTCTTCACATCTTCTGTGTCAATTAAATTAATATTAAAATCTCCCAAAATCAGAACATAATCGTGCGAAAATGTGCTAAAGCTGTCAGTAATAGCATTTTTTTTTTTTTTTTTTTTTTTTTATAGGATAGGGTGACAAACGAGCACACAGTCCACCTGATGGTAAGTGGTTGCTGCGGCCCATAGACATCTACATCTATCTTCCATTACAAATCAAAATGCAGATGCGCTGTCACCCGTGAGGACTGAGATGGAATGCCTCATTTCCAGTAAAAAGGGTCTCCGGTTCTCTACACTCACCATACGAAATACAGCAGCATTAAGCTACTATTTCACGCTGGTATTCTGTGAGAGCGTGGTCCTTCCCCGGTCGAGCCGACCCATTCGTGCTACAACTATACTACTAATAGCATGGCTCTACCACGTAAAAATAATTCAACGCTAAGCCATGGTGGGCGGTAAGCCGTGCCTATCACAATTTTTTTTGAGTTTGTATGCAGGACTAGCCACATCTCTTCTACAAAGTTGTGGTGAGGAGTAGATATTGTTCGGGCGTTGATTCCCTTTTTGAAATAGAAGCCTACACCCCCTCCACGGCCACCGCACACAGAGTGTGGTCTCGGCACGTGACGCAGGCGGTAACCAGGTACGAGCGGAGCGCGCCCATCTTCGCCTTCCCGCAGCCAGGTCTCATTTATCGCCATGAGATCAACATCATGTCGACTCATGGCTACGAGGAATTCCTCGTGTTTCGTACCCAATGAACCCGCATTAAAGAAACCAACTTTTAATTCTTTAAACTTAATCATTGCTAACTGAATTACCACTAACGTTGTCCGAATAAAAAGATTTATCCATAGTTAACAGATAGTAATGAGGTAATAATGAGTATAAAATACCAAATACGGTTTTTCTAATTGTAACAAATATTATATATTGTAAATTTAATCTTATAAATAAATAGTACATCTCAGGATTTACGTATAATAAATGAATATTATTAAGACATGATGTATGTTTACTTTGTACACTAAACTGACAACACGTTACATATAAATTATATATTGACAAGACATTATGTATAAATTTTGATAGATTACATTTATTATTATTGAATATTAAGGTTATTTTTTTCCGAATGTTAAAATTATTTACGTTAAAAATATAAAAATAAAAATATGTGTGTTTATAAATAAATACAAAATTAAAATTGTGTTCATGTAACTGGAGTAAAAAACGTAAGGAACTGTTTACCACTAATGACCCGGAAAAATATAGTAAAGTAAAATTGAGATTACTCACGGTATGAACACTTTTGTCAGGCACACAAATACTAACGAGACAATGAACATTACACTTAAAGATTTCATGCGTGATGAACATGTATACTGATTTACATAAACCAAAATAGGCTGAATTTAAAACTTAACAATAAACCCTTTGAAAAGCAATATATTATATTAAGTTGATGTATAGTAATATTTATACACTTACTGTATGTAATTGTTATTATGGAGACTAACTTATAAAAGAATATAAATATTGTTTTAGCAAACCTAATTAAGCTATCTCTAACATAAGAGGTAGGATAATAAAAAAGTAATATTTAAAAAAGTAAATTAATAGCTAACGCATGATTAACAAAAAACACGCTTAAGGTCTGCTTCGGACCGAATTCGCGTTACAGGCTTTCCATCTTCCTTTCTCACAAAAATATGTACACCCTTCGTCCAAGTATAACGCCATTTTGCTTTTTTCGCTGCCTCGCGAGTCTTACCAAACAACTTCCTATTCAAAGGTGTTAACCACTCATTTACGTAAAACCGACCGGCTCACCGGGTAACCCCAGTGACTCAGTGGATTACTGTCCGCCGAACACGCGCTGAACGTAGAAATTCATCTCGCAGCGCTCGGCAGCTCATTCGCACCATAATTATACGTGGTCCCAAACGAACTTGTTCTTGAGAGCTATTAATGTCGTCAATAGATTTGCCTAATATTCCGACACGCTCGGCATGGACAATTTCACGGTGGTCAATATCAAGGCCTAACTTTCTAGCTCATAGTATCACAGTGTTAATGGCTACTTCCCCTTTTTGTTCCGGTAGACCTGAGATTTCCATGTCATTGGCTAACAGATCCTGATCCCTCTCGCTTAGTTGGATCCTTAATTCTGCTATTGTGTTCTCAAGCTCCATGGACTTACATTTGTGCTGACGTTCTTCCATTCGGTTCTCCAACTTGGTGACCCTAGTGTCAAATTAGTGCCTGAAATGAATATCTAGATAGATTGTTCGGTTTGTCTGACGTCATAAATTTGTTCATTACGTAATATTATCATTTGGAGGAATAAGTGCGATAGAATAGAATATATTTGCCGTAGAATAAAATATTTTATGCTTCTATTTCTTGCACCTAAATAAATTTCGACACTGTTCGATTTTGCAATGAATAATAGATTCAATATATACGCAAAATATTGTGCATTTTGTATTGCGATACCGCATTTGCGATAGCAAAAATATCATGTACTTCCTGCTTTCCCGTCTATTCGTTCTTAAAATTTATTTACCAAAAATCCAATTTTATTGTAATACTATTGAGAAATATTTTGTTGATATAATCAAAATAACAATTTCAGATAATTTCCTTTATGTGTAAAGTCAACTGAAAGTACCGGAAGTAAGTATATTTTAATGTGTGAGTTTGCGAGTAGCAATATATTTCGATTGACTTGAATTAGATTAATTACTAGAGAGATTCAATACTAATTTCATTTAGTACCCTAAACAGTTCTTGAGGCAAACAGTTTTGATAGATGAACAGACGGACTAAATGGATTCGGTTGTTTTCTTTTGAAGTATTAAATCGCTATACACTGAGGAGCTCCATATTTTTAAGGTTTTTTTGAATACATCATAGAACACGCTTTAGTTACCGATGGGAATGTTATTGTTTTCCGTTCCGTATACAATAGTGCTTTGCTATTGTAATATTATCCATAATATTATACTCGTATCCTCCCGCCGGTATCGTACGAGGCGATAGAGGAAACAAATCAGGAGATAGGCAATAGCTTCAACGACTAAAAATAGGAAACTGGGGTTGCCAGTCCACTTACCAAGCGTGGCAACTATGGCCTATATCTACCCTATGAGGCAGTCTAAGGGGGAGGCGTATGTTTAACTATAGACTTAAATAAGGTGTAACGTTATTGTATTATTTACTTTTTAAAAAATGACAAGAAAGAAAATATCTGCGAATTTTTTTTCACAGCTTCATCTCTGGTTAGAAGAACGTCTTTTCAAAAAGGTAGTTGATTTGAAAAAAAAATACGTTTGAAAAAGGTAATATTATTTTCTATATATATAAAACATTATGTTCTAAATACAGTAATGTTTCTCAGAGGCAGAGAAATAATATTTAACAATACGCGTGGAACCCTAATCCTATTCTCGACGGCCCTACTAAAATTGTCGGTCGAAATTCTAAACCCTGCTTTACCTCATTAGACGGTGAAAGAAAATACCTTGAGTAAAAACATTTCGAGGACATTTGTAATCGGTCAATGCGCATTAGTGTAACGCCAGGTAACTTTCCTGCTCTATAAACGTTCAGAAATGAGGTAGACACGTGTCCAGCATTAGAACGTATAACATAAAGGCTTTGACTGCTTTGTATATAGACTTTAGCTGCTTTTGTAAAGTTCAAATCGAAAATATGACTATGTTTCTGAATTTCGCGAAAAACTCAAGTGTCTTCCGATCCGTTTTCGCCGGTATACTCACATTACATCTCTTGTATACTGTGTTCCATTCAATTCCACTTTACTTGCTTACCTCAAAGGTCGGTTTCAGTTTCTTGGTGAACTCACTCTTGCTCTCTTCGCCCTGATAAAAGCCTCACCCTGAAAATTTCGTCCCACAACACTTCCTTCTACTCTAAATCCTATTCTATTGAAACTTTTATGTCCCAAGTTCTAAAAACCTAAGAATTTAAAAGTGGTTTGTCTATCCTACTAACTACTAATTAAAACCAAAAACATCCCAAAACACGAAATTTTATTAGCGGTACGAAACTCCCATACAAGCCTGCCATTCCTCTTTTCAGTTTTCAAAATCGGATCCATTACAATAACTTCCCACTGGGAAGTTAAAAAATTGAAGAATGAAACATGGTCTTTATGAAATTAAATAATATAATACATATTTAAAATTAAAATAATTAAAAAAATCAAGTGATAATTCTTAAAAATATTGCACTTATTTCACCGATACTAATTTGAATAAGTGCTAAATTTCTCGAGGAGAAGAAAAGTTAAATAAGTATAAATTATAGGATGTTTAAATGTACAGATTGAGGATAGTGCGTTGATTTTAGATTGTGTTAAACTGTGTTGTAAGTTTGGTGTAATTTTGTTTGTAATTTTTTTTGATACAATGTTCTGCAGAATCCGGATGGCATTGACCCTTTTTCGTTTGGCGTGTCTTTAAATCGACACCGATGTCTTTGTCCACCATCATGTCGGTCCTGTTATTACAAAATGTTATATTAGAAAATTTTAATTAGTGTACTAGTTATTTTGATTAAAGTAACAGAAGCGTTTTCTCTAACAATTCTTGCTTGAGTGTAATTAGAAAGCCTACAATTAGTGTAAGGTCTCGTTGCAATACATTTTCGGGATAATCCGCGTTTACTGGAATTAATCTCCTGTAAGAGTTAGTGGAGCGCTTTATCTTATGGTTGGTTTAGATTTTACAGAAGTAAAGATGGCAGTATAGGTAATTTCATATGTCATTGTTGAAAAAAATAAGAATGATAAAAACAAAACCTTGTTTTACTCTGCCTTGAACTCCTTTTCTACTTAGAAGGTAGAAGTTTCTCTAATTAGTAGCTTTACGTGCAGTAAAGCCATATTGCAGCTATATTTAGTTAGAGCACGAATAGTTTGAGTCAAATGAAGAAGAATCACCCTCTCACACAATTCCAGCGTAAAATAGCTCAATGCTGCTGTGTTTCGCATGAAGTGTAGAGAGCCGGAGATTTTTTCACTGAAATCGTGGCATTCTCTTAGCTCTTAAAAACGTCATGCAATGACACTCATAGAATATTTTTATACATATATAATAGAACGGGGTAGTGGGCGGAACCCCTGTACCCACTAATATGACACTAACATATCAATTCACACGTATAAATGTCAACACATATTTTTGACGTTACCAATTAAGAAATATTCATGTGTCAAAAACAACAGATATTTAAAGCCTAATGCTTGCTGTGACAAAGTTTTACCGATACCTATAAGCCGGAAAATATTGTAGGTTTTAAATTTCTACTTGGCTTAATGAAAAGCTAAATAGTCGCTGGCTAAATAGAAATACGTTAATAAATATTATTTAATGACCTACGAATAAACTCAATTTTAACATTTTTTAACAAATTTTAAATTTGTTACCTCTATAGGATAACATTAAAAATTTGCAATGAAGTTTTTAGATTCGATCTTCTGGTTACGTATCATTAGTATATAGTATAAACAATACATTCACCTCACGCCTCATTACCCACAAAGAGTTGGGTAGACCCATTTTTTGTTAATGTAAAAAAATATATATGTTCATACTTTTTCATCCAATTTCGCGCTTGCCTTGTGTTGGCTTACATATACTGTACTATTTACTACTATTGGTACTTTTTTGACATTTTTCTTTTCCATAAACCAGTGCAGTTTGCAGTTTTCCTGGAGATTCGGACTTAAATAATACGTAGTTGTCACGGCCTAATTAGCTTTTATAAATGTTTCTATTTCATAACTTTGAATAAATTTTATTATTCCGTAAATACGGTATTACTTATTAAAGGAAGTAGTAGGTACTTACCTTCTTAATAGACCAACATTTAGTTTTAGTTAGTTTTGTATTCATATGAACCTATTGCAATTTTTGTATGTTAACTAACGTAGATAAACAGACCAACACGTTTCAAAGATAACAAATAATAAAGAAATACTAATTTAAAAATGTATACGAATACGAGTACGTAATTGCTTGCATGTGTGCTCCCGGTGACGCCGATCTTCGTACAAAATAAGGTTGACAGCCATTCTTTTGTGTATTGTAGTATTCTATGATGACACCCATGACACATAACAAACTCTCTAATTTACGTCTATTTTGATAAAGAAAGAATATGTCAAACAAATCAAAATATCATCTATTCAAATTAATAATATTATTAAATGTACAATTCACATTCTATATTCAAGTCTATGACGATTTAAAAATAAATACAGTTATTCTTAAGTTAATGTCATGTAAAAACAAGTACAAGTCTAAAGCGTATTAAGAAAGCTTGTATAATTACAAACTAAGGCATTTTATTTCATAACTCAGACACGAATCTACGCCGTCTTTGTTTGTAGTAGTTGAATTTCGTCCGGGGCTTCAGTAGCCACTTACCATCAGCTGAACTGTAAGTTCATTGGTTACTTCAGTATTAGAAATAAAAACTAGTAACAAAATAATGCTTGTAGTACTAAATATAGCATTTAATAATTTACACTTGCAAAGAAACATTTAAACAAAACATTGGGCGCGTCTTCTTGATTGAACTATGTTAGTTAATCTATACCTCCGACTTTTACCCAATTTGCATATTATCTAGGAGGCTACGTGTCTTTAGCTATAAGTACTCTATTCTCTCATGTTTTCGAAATTCGACGCGCGACGTCTTTGTTATGCAACGGGAGTCTGTTTCAAGAGCTAAGTAACTCGGTAACACGCGGTACAATCTTAATCTGGATAGACGCTTGTTTTCACCAAGATTTATTGTAACAGGACTAAAGCAGCAAGGTAGAATAATTTTTGGGATTTAAGTGTATTTCAATAAGTTTTAAGTGTTTATTATACGTGGTAGAGCCATGCTGCAATTATATTTGTAGTATAGTTGTAGCACGAATGGGTTGGCTCAACCGGAGAAGGACCACGCTCTCACAGAATACCACCATGAAATAGTAGCTTAACGCTGCTGTGTTTCGTATGGTGAATGTAGAGACCGGAGACCCTTTTTACTGGAATGTAAAAAGGGTCTCCGGTATCTTCGGGATGTACGAAAGTGTAGCACTCCACCAGCGCAGTTGTTAGCTCAACATTAACGTTTGAACTAAAAGCATACGTCATATCCACAAAGGAAGAATTTTAATCTTAATTTGCATTTCATGTTAACATTTGAAGGAAGTGACTTAACCGTTTTAGTAGGTCCTACCGGTAAAGTACCACACATCAAGTTTCAAATAGGAGACAAAAGTCACATAATGCGGAATTTTATTGTTTGTGTTCAGAATACTCGATACTTAACTTTGTTAGTAACATAAAATAAAACTCATTGTTCTTATAGAATGTCTGGATAATTCTTCAGATCATGCTTTAAATTCAATAAATACGTTAGATAATGATTAGTTAATTGTAAAAAATACGTAAAAATATTTACACAAACATACACACAGCTAAAATCCATTAGTTTAAATTGAATTCTTATTGAATGAGATTCAATGAAATTAATTAAGAATTATATCAATTGGAAAATAAATTCAATCAAATTGTACAAAAACAAATCTCAACCTCGTGCTTGCTCGTTTCTATTCTATCTTGATCTAGCTAGGATTTATTTTTAGAAAATGTCTTTTTGTCCGTGTTTTCGGACAATGAAAAACTGCTACAATATAAGAAGGTAAATTTTGACATTGTGTTAATGATCGAAAAAATACTAAAAAAAAGGGTTCTAAATATTAGATTTTCTCACAAAAAAAGGAAACTTGAAAAAAAAGGAAAAAAACTCGGACCGAAGACGGGACGCGAACCAAGGCATTTCGCGACCGCTCGCTATGTGGATAGCACACACAATTAAAATTATTGCATAATTTTTTATAATTAAAAGCGAGCAAAGCTTGGTCATCCAGGTACTATATATATATAGTCTTCTTAATGCAACAGGCGACAAAGGTAAATGGAACAGGAGACCTTCCTGATAACAACTCTATAAAAAACTGCGGTTGCTAACCCGAGTGTGGTGAGTATGTCAAATTACCCCTGAAACCTATGGGAGAGGCTTATGTTCAGCAGTGAACTTTTAAAGTTTGTAATGGATGGACAATAGATTTACAATCCATTATCCGTCTATGCAATTGCAGTTGTATGAATAGAATAGTTTAATTGTTTCACTTCATATTTTGCCAGGTTACATTTCGAATCGTCCACCTGCAGCCAACCGCAAACGAAGGCTAAGGATGCGTTGCCACCTGTGAGGACTAAGATGGGACGCCTCACAGGCTTTAATTATACTGACTCTCTATACCCTTCAGAGCGTAACACAGTAGCAAAGCAAGCACTGCTATTTGGTGGCATATATAGTCAATAGGATGCCCTCTACCTTGAAGGTTTCTAAGTGGAAAACTAGTCCTAACACCCAGTAAATAGAGTTAAAACTTTGTTGGATGACTTTTATCTGATGATTGAAAACTTAGCCCTACACGGCATGGATTCTTAAAAAAAAACAAAAGTAGATTATTCGTTTATTTTGTTGAGCAATGGTGAACAGAAGAGTCGGAAAGGGACGTCCTAACCAAAAGTTTATTGACGATCTATTGAAAATAGGCCAAATTAGGAGTACCCTTAACCGAAGAGCAAATCAATAGTATCGAATTTACTCGTATGTCCCTCTTTTCACTTTAATTGCAATTATCAATATTTGATAATTACATGGCTAAACCCGACCCATTCGTGCTGCAACTATCAAACAGCTAAAGCATGGCACTACCACGTAGATGTTTACTTATCCGTGTCTATCTGTGTATTCACTTAAAATTTTAAATCAAATAGATGGGTTGTGATGCGCTTTTCAGCTCCATTTAAAGTATTTATTGAAGAGGGTTTTTGTTTCATTTATGCATATTTCATATAAGGATGTTGGAGAAATATATTTTTTAAATTATTCTTGCGCGGATTATAATTTAGTGAAACTCCTGCTTAAAATAAATATTAATATTTATTATAACATTTTAAAATAAACACCGTGAAACAAGAATAGCACAAACATTAAAGTAGTGGAGATTTCTCCATTTGTTGGCATTTTTTGATTAAGTCTTACAACATTATTCACAATGGTGTTACAGTAGTTTATGGGCGGCGGTAGTCACTAACCATCAGGTAAGACGGAAGATCGTTTGGGCCCTCTTATATTATCATCACAATTATCATCATTACAGCCCTTGCTGCATCCATCGACTTCCTGTGTCCCATCCTTATATAAAAAAAATCAATCGCAGCTGTGCGAAGCCAGGGTGAGGCGTTAGTATCATCTAAATATAATGTTATTTTCATTAAGGCAATAAAATAAAAATTTTAACCAATATATTATATATTGGTTAAAATTTATAAAGTGGTTAATGAAAATTTTTAGGGGAAGGTAATTTTAAGGTTATTTCTTAATTGAGCTTGTGATTTGAACATCGTTTTATTAAGATAAAATTACAAGCCAACTACTGTAATAGGGATAAAATTAATTGATTGCAAATTGTTAGAAAAATTATCATGATTTATAATTCAGGTTTCTTATTATATATCTAAGGTCGGTATATTAAAATTTATGTAATAATTCAGAATAGAACAGTCTCTCGTAGAATAGTCGTCTCGAGGGTGTTGTAAAAAGCTACAGAGGGAAACCAGTCAGTTAATGGGAAGTAGCATCTTCCCACTACAAACATGATGTAAAAACTGTTGATAACCAACCCGTCTGTTAAGCGTGACATTGATGGAAATTATAACTCTTATGAGAATATCTACGAGGTCTACGTTCAATTGTGACATTTAATGGGCTGTAATGAATGAATAAAAGGATATATATGTATATATATATATATATATATATATATATATATATATATATATATATATATGTATATATATATATGTAGTTTATTTCCTAGTAAAATGTTTATACTACTTAGTTTAATTATCATGTTATTTGGTTTTTTATGTTATGTTAACGATCTGCCCGGCTTTGCACTTTGGGAGCCTATTAGAAGAAGCTTCTGAAGTTTGGAAGATTTCGGGGACATCATTCATCATTCCCGGAAAAAGAGTAGAAAATCTTCTAACAAGGACATCCTTAACATGCTTATCTTAACTTTCGATTTTTTTTATAGGATAGGGCGATAAACGAGCACACAGTTTACCCGATAGTAAGTGGTTGCTGCGGCTCATAGACATCTACATCTATCCTCGATTACAAATCAAAATGCAGATACGTTGTCACCCGTGAGGACTAAGATGAATTGCCTCGTTTCCAGTAAAAAGGGTCTCTGGTTCTCTACACTCATTGTACGAAACACAGCAGCATTAAGCTACTATTTTACGCTGGTATTCTGCGAGAGCGTGGTCTTTCCCCGGTCGAGCCGACCCATTCGTGCTACAACTATACTATTAATATAACTGCAACATGGCTCTGCCATATATAAAACTTACTTTTATTAGCGCAAGAAGACCTTATGTGGGTGCCAAAAATTTTTCGAAAGTCACTATTAAGTGAATATTAAGACTTAATGTAGGTTCAGAAAACCCAAATTGAATCTTTGGATATGGCCTAGGTACATAGAGTCAGATTAGGCTACTTTCGACGTTTTATTTTAAATAGTTCCTATTTCTCATAATGAAGTATATCATCAGTCTAAAAGTTATTATTAATTATTAAGTTCTAAAAAGATCTGATTACGACGCATTAGTAGTACGAGCAAACACTAATCATTTTATTATTGGTTTTTGTTTAGTTCTTAGAAGACCTCGGTAGAATCAAAGATATTTTTACCATCATCGGATGGAGGGTAGTCTGATGTTGTAATAAACTTTTCTTCTACAATATTTTTAAGCAAAAAATAAACTGTATCAGTTATATTTCTGCATTAAAACAAGTTTGAAAAATAAGAAAAAACTTTTTTATGATTTAAATAAACGCTGTATTTTATGTAATATGAAGTATATCAAAAATTATAAACAATTAGTACTATTACCCCATGTAAGGATATAATGCCCAATTCTGCGATTCCAGGGGTTGTACTGATTTTTCCTATTTGCTCCATACATTAATTTATTACATGTTTTTCGTAAAAAATATCGTAAGCCCTTATCTTTTAAGCCAAATTACCTCGTGTAGCATTTTTGATCATAGTAATAATAAACATAAGCCTTTTCAAGTTTAAAAAACGACACTTGGTGAACGCGATTTTCGATCCAGTGTGCGCCGGTCCGACTTAATATTTTATAAAATATGTATTTACGTATTTAATTTAACACCATCAAGTGTTTTTGCCATTAATTTACGATAACCCCGGTAGGGAATAACGGAAGACCGATAAGAGCATAAATTTTAGACAGACCCTTCTTCTTACAATAAAACCAGAGTTCATATTAAATATGAAAATATTACCAAACGAGTTTTCTTAAGTACAAGCAAAAAGGGCTCCGCATACGTCTTGACTTGGTCCAATATTTGCCAAGCTCTCCACGCGCTTCTTAATTCTTTCCAAACAAATACAGACCGTTTACCAAGACGTGTGCTTAGCGCAAATGATTGTTATTTTGTTGAGTCTGTAGCTAAATGTAGACTTTGGATCTAATGATGTTTTCATTCGACCTGTGTTCTAAGCTCAAACCTAATGTGTAGAAGAGGTTTTTTCATATTTTACACTTATACTTTATAAAACAATGACATTATAATTTTTTAGAGATATATTTTAAAGAACAATGAGCAACCGATCATTCACCTCATGTGATGTTGAGTTATTATTATGTTCGCCCATGAACAATCAATAAAAAACAACAACACTACATACTCACATACATACACACCCCCCACGCCAAAAAAACACTCACACACACACACACACACACACACACACACACACACACACACACACACACACACACACACACACACACGCAGCAGCCACGCACGCACGCACTCGCACGCGCACGCACGCATATTTAAAGATGCTACAAAATGCCATATTAATGTAAGGAAATGCAAAATCACAACCTCTTAAAATTTTATCCTTAAAACGCTGAAACGTTTGCGCTTCATTGCACATTCCAAAGCCCATATTAACACCTGACCCTCTGCGCATCACAAAAGAAGAGTTTGAAGAGATAGTAAGAGTAGGTATTGCTAGACCCTCTGACAATTCATGGTCGTCACCTCTGCATCTCATTCCGAAGATGACAGTACATGGCGTCCATGCGGTCACCAGTCGTTAAGTGCACGCACGATAAACGACTCTGCACATTCTGACTCTCTGCACTTTGCACCTTGGGACTTCTCACAGAATTTCTTCGGCTGCACCATCAACAGCGAAATAAATCTGGTATGTCCTTTCAATAAAATACCAGTAGCACCTGAGGATGTACCTAAAACTGCTATCGCAACTCCGATTTGACTGTTTCGAGTTTCCTTTTAATCGGCGTGGACGTCAGGTGACAGGTGGTCCAGACGTGGTGTTGATGTAGTGCATGGTGTTTTATTTTAGATAATACCTAGGCTGCACTAAAAGTATCGGGAATGGAATATTTCCACTGTTCCTGTCCAAAACTCCTTGGTTTTAAAAATCGAATACCATTTATTTATTTAAAAAAAGAATCTCGGTCTCATCACAAGGTTTTGTCAAACTTGTTTAGTCGTTGAGAAAATGGAATTGACTCGAGAAAATTCAAGAGCGATAATTTATTATGACTTTCGAGAAGTGGTTTAACACAAAAACAGTGTGTTGACCGGATGAGATCTGCATTTGGTGATGAAGCCCCAACCAAAACCACAATTTATCGCTGGTTTGCTGAATTTCAACGTGGACGTGTCAAGCTCAGTGATGATCCCCGTCAAGGTCGTCCAAAAACTGCAGTCACCCAAGAAAACGTTGATGCTGTGCGTAAGCTGATTGAGAAAGATCGACATGTGACATACCGCAAAATTCAGGCAACTTTATACATTGGCATGAGTCAAATAATCTTCCATAAAAATTAGGTGTAAAAAAGTTGTTTTCCCGATGGCTATCGCATTCACTCTGTTAAGAGCAAAAAGCAGCTCGTGTTACTTGGTGCGTCAGAACTCTCGAAAAATTCCACGCAGGTTCCTCAAATGCTGTATACAACATCGTATCAGGTGACGAATCCTGGATATACGCGTACGAACCCGAAACAAAAAACCAGTCAAGAGTTTGGGTGTTCGAAAATGAGTTAAAGCCAACAAAAATTGTTCGTTCACGGAGTGTTGCAAAAAAAATGTTGGCCACGTTTGTCTCTAAAACCGGCAATGTTACGACTATTCCTCTTGAGGGACAAAGAACGGTTAATGCAGAATGGTATGCTAGCATTTGTTTGGCACAGGTCGTTTCTGAACTCCGTAAAGAGAACTCCAACCGCCGCATCATCCTCCATCACGACAATGCGAGTTCTCACACCGCACATAGAACAAAAGAGTTTTTAGAGCAAGAAAACATAGAATTATTAGACTATCCGCCGTACAGCCCCGACCTAAGCCCTAATGATTTTTATAATTTCCCTAAAATAAATAATAAATTGCGTGGACAGAGATATTTTGATCACATGAAAAGCTGTGGACGCCTACAAAACAGCCATTTTGGAGACCCCCCAACTTCCGAATGGAATGAAAATGTGTCAAATTTCGCAGAGAATAATTCGAAAAGCAATAAATACATTTTTTAAATAGTAATGTTGTGTGACTTTCTTGATTCCCGAAATGTTCAGTAGCGTGAAATGTCAGTAAAATGTTTAATTTTGCACAATGCAGGTAATGCAACTGGAGATGTTTTAACTTCAGAGAGAGGTTGTTAATACAACATCGATCGTTGCCAAAGCCATTAACTTTTGATGCCCAGTATCAAAAAGTAAAATATAAAATGATAAAAAGTCTATGCCGCTATATATAATATAGATATATAAATAGTTTTGTAACATTAACTACAACATATCACCAGTTTGAAGCACAGCATGGTCCAAAGTATAGCACTAAAGCAATCTCTATTTACATGGGTAAATGTCTACGCAAAACCGCGTGTCGGGGGCAAGGATGGGTTATATCGAACTCACTCTGACTAAAACCTTATGGTTTTCCACCTTCGTCGCATTCCCTAACTCCTTCTCAGGTATGGCGCACCAGAACATATGGCACACCCCCTTTCACGGTCTACAACGAGCACTCAGAAGCACGAGCCTTCCCAACCCCAGTGGCGGATCTGGTCTTTGACTCCGCTGTCAACCAAGATTCGACTGCGGAGGGTAGAGAAAGCTGCGCCTCGCATGACCGACACTGCTCTCCCCCCGCAGCCCCACTACCATCGTATTAGTTAACGGTGCGGCCCCGTCAGAGTCGCTGAGTATAGGGCGAGTGGCGCATCGACATACCAACACTCCTCTTCCTCTCCTTCCACTCCACCTCGACTACAGCAGTAAGGGAAGAGAGGAGTGATCAGGCCATGGCTATTAAGCCACCTCGCCACGACAAGGCGGGCACACGTTCGGAGGAGGGTGCACTAAATCCTCCTAGCCGTAAATAGCAACAGTAAAAGGCGCTTATTACGTAGCATGCCAATCGGATATATACACGGATCTGACCCGGTTTCCACTAAATAACACACTTTAGTCTTATTGTCCGTAACCACGGCCGCCATCATGGACTGCCTTTGGTGTTTCCCGGATGGGAACTAGTGAACTTACACAGCGATCTGCACTTGTTAGCGGAGCTTCCGAACTTCGATTGAAAGCAGCACTGGCCAGGGGCGGAAGCAGAACGGCTACGTGAGCATCTATGGAAAATAGTAGTACGTCCTCTTGATTTTGTTTGCGTACGATGCATAGTCAATGAAGCTACTTGACGAGATAGGGCATTCAAGCGACGTCTCAAACTCAGATGGCGCTGCCGTCGTTGCTGTTGAAGCCACGTGTTGCAACTGCGGCTGGAATATGACCTCGTTGATCTTGTCAGCCAATTGTGCCACGGTGTCTAAACTGGTACTTGTCTGCGTTGCGATAATAGCCTGGATGTAGTTGGGCAATCGGTTTGTTCAAAGTGATCTTAGAAATTTGTCCGGAACATCGTTGCTCGCTAAATTTCTGAGATGCCGTAAGAACTGGGACAGTTTCCAGTCTCCAAGTTCTTAGTGAGCCAATAGTTGTTGAACTCGTTATTCCTGGGACGCTAATAATCTGGCAATGAGCTCGGTCTTAATTTTTTCGTATTTGATTTCCGACGGTGGGTAAAGTAATTATCACATCTTTCATTTCCATTACATATTTATAGTCTAAATAGGAGATCACATGATTGAACTTCATATTGTCCGCATTAATATTTGCCAGTGCCAGTGCCATGGTTCGCGTAATTAGAGGGACAATTTCAGTCCCTCTAATTACGCGAACCATAACATCGGTTCGTCGGGCCAAAATGGCGGAGCTCTTACACCGACACTACGTACGCTCAATTCCGGTGGCGTCGGTGCCTAGTTCATGGGGATAATAACGAATAGAGTTCCACTTTTTTAACACAGTCCTAAGTCCTAACACTAGCTTGTGCAGGGTCACCAAATATACTCGTATGTGGCGGATGGGGAATTAAACCACATGTACACAGTTAATAGTATAATACAATATACACAAGAGCAGAAGGAAATAAGAAATAAGGAAGATAGTCAAGATACAGTTAATTAGCAAGAAATACCAAATTATAAACGTTAGCACAGTAAGATATTATAAGACGCATATATAAAACAAGCGTCTTTTCTCCACAAATGTTTAATAGTTTTAAGGATAGGAGACACAGGCAGCTCTGACACAGTTAAAACTAGCATGACTGCTCACGATAACCTCTCGGTGAAACTAATATTTATAATTAATTTAAAATTACAATTTTTGTATGCGTTAACTTTCATGTTACTATCGTAAACGAGTGAATAAAAAATATTGTTGGTTATTTATATAGTTCTAGCTGTTTCCTGCGACTTCGTTCGCGTAAAATTTGTTATGATTGAATTTCATGGGTTTAAACAATTTCTTTTTTTAAATTATTCTGTTAGTGAAAGTTCCATCATAATTGGTCTAGACTGTTCGGAGATTTCTCAATTCCCTAGCGGTCTCATGAGGCCGCACCCACCCACAGCACTTGACAGCAGCACCCATGAAAAAACTCATATATGGAGACTACTTTTTTATGAAGAAGTGTGGCAATATATAATCAATATGAAATACTCTATCCTCTAGTGCAATAAAAAAATGTTATCCTATGAATATTTATTTATAATCTCCGTTCATTTCGTACGCCATTTTCGCGTGAATGTTATTGTGCTGTTTTTTGGATGCCTAGTGTTTTATTAGTGTTTTAGTATAGTGTTTTATTATAAAATTGTAATGAAAGTTTTTGTGTGAATATCATTTATCTTTTTACATAAATAACTTCCAGTAATATACATTGAAATAATTGTGGTTTTCACAGTGCCGAAATTAGCTTGATATGTTTTTTTTTTTGTTATCAAAATACAATTAAATATTTTTGTAATGAAGTAAAACCTGACTTTTGTTTAGACCACAGGATAGAAAATTTTGTATAGATAAACTTCTTTCTCGTTTTCGTTCGTTTATTCGTCTTTAAATATAAGTTTTAATGGTTCTAAGTGCTGCAGGTGGGTGCGGTCGCATGAGACCGCTCTGGATTTGCCGGGCTCATGCGACTGCATGGGATTTTTATTAGGATTGAAGGGTTAACAGACATAGAGACAGATAAGAATCTAAGAAAAAACTGCTTTATTGTTATAAGTATCGTATATAAATTTATATATATTTAGTAAAAAGCTATTATTTTGACATACAAACAGGCACTTCAATTTTATTTATTTGTATAAATTTTAATATGTATTATTTTATATAAAACTAGCTGGGCCCCGCGACTTGGTTCGCGTGAAATTAACTACGATTGAATTTCGTGGGTTTTAATTTTTTTGCGCGAAATCGCAATTTGTTTCCCAAAATAAAAGTATAAATTATTTCTTATAACGTCAGCTTTCTGCCAGTGAAAGTCCAGTCACAATCTAACAGTCAGTTCGGAGATTAGCCGGAACGAACTGAGAGACTGACACTTTAATTTTATTTATTTGTATAGATGTGCATAGCCAATAAAGTTTACTGATAAACGTAATTTTTAGTTTGTTGCATCTGTTTTTATTCATCAAATGGTCTAAGACATATTTATCAAACGTTTCATGGAGTTTATATCACACAATGTTTGATGGCAGCTGTGCACGCTCGTCTCATCCCAGATCACGCCGATCTAAGGTCCGTTTATATCTACAGACATTGAGCGTGCCAGACACGTGCCGTGGCAGACCAAATGATATTCTTCTATACAGTGTTTATTAACGTATTTATATCTATCGTGACACGGCCGCGCAGACGCCGACAGACACAGGCCGTGCCCGGCCAGTATTCGCGGAAAGAATATTTTGTCTGCGCGGTTCATGTCTGTACGTGTCTGTGGCTACCTGCCGGGCAGTGTGAATAGAGTATCGGGACCGTGCTAACGTGTTTTTTTGCCATGGATAACGAACAGCTTATAGAAGTTGTAAAAGAATATAAATACTGTTACGAGCTTGAGGTTCGTGACAATAAAAACTGCCGATTGAATTACCAAAATTAACTCTTTTAATTCACTTTACACTAATTAAAACTTAGAACACTAATAATTAACCACACTGATTCACTTTATTTCGCTACAATTCAATTATTACTAAAACTTCCACAGCGAAGTGTCTGAACATTTTCTCCAAAAATAAACGTGCTTTTCCTACTAAAGCTATTCATTATTCAATAACTGCTAGTGAGAGCGGTTGCGTCTGACGTCCACGACGGTGTCTGTCGATGTCTGACACGACACACTTATGGCACGCTAGATGTAAATAAACGGCGTCTGTGGGTGTCTGCCACGACACTTGTCTGTAACGCACTGTGTCTGCAGATATAAACGGACCTCTATTCGTGCTACAACGTCTACCGTCTGCGAAAGTTATTTGAAGTATATTTTTAAATGCATTGATCGAGTGTATTTGCGTGCGTACATTCGTACATGAGATACAATCTCATGCTCATTTGAATGTAAGCAATTCCTCTGGTGTTGCAGTTGTTCACGGTGGTCAACACTAATTTGTGAGCTGCATGCTCGTTTACCCCCTCTTTTATTAAAAAAAATATGTGGGTGCGTGTGTATTAATCAAATGGCAGCTAACCCATATGTAAAAAATAAAACGTATAGGTATTCTTACGATTTTCAACGGTAAGCAGATATTACGAAATTGCATTTGAGATCATGATACACCTTTCTCGCTTCTTTCACATTCATATTTCTACGCATACATACTCGTCGGTTAATTGTAGGCTTACTTTGGCTCATCTTTAATAATTAACCAATATGGTCGATAAAACATTAAACAAGCGTGTCTCTTGTCGACTCTGTCACTCACTTCTGCATTATAAATTTACTTTGTATTTTTTATTTAATATTTATTAACCATTCATTAAAGTTACAGCTTGTAGACTTCACAGGCCT
Source organism: Parnassius apollo (assembly GCA_907164705.1). Lineage (NCBI taxonomy): Eukaryota > Metazoa > Arthropoda > Insecta > Lepidoptera > Papilionidae > Parnassius > Parnassius apollo. The sequence goes on from CAJQZP010001697.1 coordinate 3,732,090, forward strand.
CTCTTTTCTGAAAGGGTTTTAAGGCAAGCTGCCCCACTGCGTGTGGTGAACTTCAAATCATGACCTCGAAATATTTTTTTCTTTTTCTTCAGACATGCAGGTTTACTCACAATATTTTCCTTTACCGCCGAGCACGTGTTAAATCAGCACTTGAAATTGAAATTAACAATTTCATTGGTGCCGGCGGGAACCGAACCCGGGTCGCTCGCGTAATGTAATATTTACAGCGGGCGCTTAGCTGCTGAGGTACCACGACTCAACCATACGTTATTTACATATTTATTTTTGTTGCGTTGATGATCAATGGTAGCAATAATATAACCTATAAAATAAACAGCATAGGTACTTACTTATATAGCTTACCGGTACGATGCTGCCAGTAGAGAATCTTTCTTCCCCATAGGTTGTGGGTCGAGGTTCGGGCAGGAAGGCGATGGATGCAGGTGGCTCAGGATCATGATTTGTGGTATTCCTTGGGGAGGCTTAATTTTATCAGTATTACATCTGTGATGATGACGATATCCTACAAATTCACGTAACATATCAGTTATGGCATCCTAAAGTAGACATCTTTGTTAATTGAAATGTAGGAAATTCATTACTTACAAATAATACAAGGTCTAATATTTTTAAACGAGCAATTCTTGTAATACGATGTCGTAACCGCCCGTATCCCATTTGAGCTATTATAATCATTAACCTATTACTAAAATGTACCTTCTTATTCTAATGATAATGTTGCAATTTTTCATTGTATGAAAACACGGATAAAAAGACATTTTTTAAAAATGAATCCTAACTAGATCGATTTATTTCCCCCGAAACCCTCTGGACACTAAATTTTATGAAAATCGTTGGAGCCGTTTCCGAGATTCCGATTATATATATATACGTATGTAGTAAATGGTTTTTTCGTCATGTAGAGTTGATATGTACTAGTATCGCGTTACCCACATCATTTAGCCCCATGCGTGCCATCCCTTGTCACACTAATATAGTTAATATACAACGCTGGGAGACCGAAAAGGGACAACAATTATTATTACCCCAAAGTTATTAAAACTTATCATAGGCAACAATTAATATTTGGTCCGATTTAATATTCAAAAACTGAAGGTAGCCGGACTAACTATGACATTGGAACGTCAAACATCTCAGTCCCCCTCGTGACGATGGGTGCTGTAAAGCACCCGAAACGTCGGGATAGTAAAAATAAATTAACCGCTAAAAAGAACCTCTTTGTCGTATCTCCTCAGTTTCAAAGCACTCCCCTTGTTGTCTCAGCCAGTATCGGAATCAAAACATCATAATATGGCTTCCAATAGATACTAGTATAGCATCTAAAATCAGGCGTTATAACTAGAGGTTAACGCCAGATGTATTTAACGCCAAGCGTAAACGATAAATGGGGTTGCAGATATTCTTACACCGTCACTGCATCTTAAATCCCGTGCGTGTCGTAAGAGGCAAAACAGAGAAATAAATCAGGAAAATAGCACCAGCATCTTCTTATAATGTCTGAAAATAAAAAAAAATTGCTGTTTCTTGTTGCCAAACGTGGTAACTATGTAAAATATCCCTTCTATGAGGCAATCTATGGGGAAGGTCAATATGTGACATTGGACTTTAATACGTTGTAACGGTAACGGTAAACGAGATATATAGTTACAACCGGACCCAAAGCAGCGATGAAAAGCAGCATCCAAGGCGGCGTTTCACAATGTAAGAAGCCCATGTCGAGCAATAGACTTCTGGGGTCTAATAATGAAGTATATAAGTTCTAATTTTGTACAAATATTTGCTTCAAGTATTCAAGTATAAGCGTTAGGTGCCGTGAACCGTGGTAGCTCGCAGCGCAAACAACTCGGGATGGAGGAGGCCTGTACCATGTACTGCGTAAATAGACTGCAATATTACTTCGACTTTACAGCGTTTTAGTTATTAGGTAACTTGAATAGTCAAGCATTATATAAGCTAAAGTGAGTCCACAAGGCGCGTTGCGTATATTTAATATTTCGACGTATTGCCGGCCACACTGGCGCTGCGTCATCGCAAGTAATCCATATCAATTTCTTTAATGGCACTAATTTTACTTTGCAAATTAAATTTAAAGAAAAAACAAAATTTTAAAAAACGTTTCTTCAACTCGTGCGTACACTTTGGTTATTAATGTGTAAAACGACGCAGTGACAGCGCTACGTCAACGCAACACAAACAACGCGCCGTGTGGACTTACCCTTATCCTTAACCTTCAAAAGAAATAGTTAAGAGTTTAGATGGTACTTACCCGAAAGATTTCTCAGGTACAACAGGAGCTTTCGTTACGTTTTCGTTAATAATACCCATTACATATTAACACATATTATGTAACTTTACTTTAGCCACTCCGCAGCTGTATTACAGTTTGTAATGTTTAAAACATCTTTTAATACCTATAAATAAATTGACATATAAGTATTTTTGTAATTCTCAAAATTCACATCTTTTGTATTTATTTAGAGCGCGTAATCGACGTTACTGTAACGTAGCACGAATGAGTCAGCTCAACAGGGGAAACCACTATTTCACAGAATATTAGCGTAAAACAGCAGATTGATGTTACTGTGTTTCGCATAGTGAGTGTAAAGGACCCAAAAGTAAAAAGGGTCTATATATCCCTCTATAGTTGTTTTTATAGGAAACGAGGTATTCCATCTTAGTCCTCATGGGTGACAACAAATCTGCATCTTGTTGTAATGTATACATGGGACACAGCATCCATTTACCATCAGGTGGAATTTGTGCTTGTTTGTCAACCTTCTTCTATAAAAATTTGAATGCGTGAACATCGATAATTAAAGTGCCTTTTTATTAACTTTTTAAAGTAATAAGAATGAAACTTATATCACTCCAATATATCTGTGCAATGGATTTTCCCAAAAAAGGTAAGGTAAAGGTAAAATGGGGTAAACACACACTTATGAATTTCCCATAAAAATATATAATAGGTATTTTGACTGTATTCGTGCTGAATGATCTAAGATCCTGTTGCCTAATTATATTAATATTTGAATTAATATTACAAGAAAAAGTTACGTAAACAAATTATTCACATTATTTCCATTTTATGTAAATCGCGTTATTTCTATATTAATTCTTATTCATTGTATCTTCATTTATTTCATATTTAAAATTTTATACACTAAAAATTTTAAACATTAGAAAATACTCCTTTTAATTAAACTGATTACAATCAAAATTATAATTAAATTTATCATAAAAAAACTAAAACACAATTACAAATTAATAGCAAATATTTCGAACGAAATAATCGTTCGAAATATTTAAAATCTTCAGTATAATTTATTTACGAAGTAAGTTGTAAGCCGCGACGTTTTAATTTATTTTGCCCTCGGGTAGCGTTACTTATTCCCTTGTCAAGGCCAAGCGCACTAATTAAGCTTAGGGTCAAATATTGCGAAAGTTATGACTTATTGGTTAGTTGCCCAATGTCGGTATTTTTTAGAATATACTTTGAAGTGGATGCAGTTACAGAGTAATTAAATGATTTAGTTCTCTCATCTTCATGATTGATAAATTTAAGCAAGAATACCTATTTTCTTTAAATCTACTACTATCAGCGTAACCAACGCCTTCGTTTAAAAATAGTTTTCTTCAATAATATAGCCTCCAATTATTGAAGAAATATATATATATATATATAGATATATAAGAATAAAAAGGCGACTCAGCGCCTTATTTGTAGACTACTTAAGTCTACAAATAAGGCGCTGAGTCGCCTGCATCTTTTGAGTTTTTGCATGTCTAACCTAACGTACGCGAGCCTTTCTTTCTCATTGGTTGTATATTTATCGAGTTACGTGTTGAGCTTCAAACTTTAGTCATTTATTCATTCATTAAAAGCTATTCAAGTCTTCTGCTGAACACAGGCCTCCTCATAGATTGTCTTATAAAGGGAATATATTCCATAGTTGCCACGCTATGCAGGCGGGTTGGTAGAAAAAGTTTTTTGTTATCTAGTTGTGAAAAAAAAACCTGCTGCTCATATTCATTCTTCTTGCAATGGGACGATATGGAGTAGTGGATAATCTTACACCGCCACTAATTTAATAGTCAGAAAACAATAATTGTATAAAGTGAAACATTGTTATAAAACGTGCTTAAAATAAGGGACGATGTGCTTATAAGCGTTGAGTTTGCCCGTCGCCGGTCCCTGGCGTAAACGATATGATGCACAATAAGGTGATAAATTGCATGCTATGCACGATTAGCATTCCGTGCCACCTGAACTCACTTTGTTTAGTTCCTAATTTATTATTTCCGTTACCGTTACAGTCTATTAGAACTCACTGCTAAACATAGGCCTCCCAATAGATAGCCTCATAGGGGGAAATTTGATATAAGACTAAATATAACCATATTTAGTCGTTATTAGGAAACTTCTGTTATGTTTTACTCTGTCGCACCTACGACACCCACGGGATGATATATTATGTTAGTGGACAATCTTACACCGTCACTACACGGTAATTTATTTTATCTTATTAATTATTAATTTTTATAGTTATTTAATTTATTTTTTTTTCTCGTCGAATATTACACAGTAAATAAAACTATAACAAGACGTCAAACAGTTCTATCATACCTAGACGGTGGGTGGCGCAAAGCAATTAAGCTTTGGTCATTTAAAGCAAATTTAAATAGGTACATGGCATAAACTCATGTGTAAATATCAGTTTTATTGCACGGCTTAAGCGCAAAACGCGTAAGTAAGTTCTACTAGCGCCTAAATATCAATAATCCAACGTTTTATTCCATGAAATCGTATCTTACAATAATATTGAACATATATATGATATAAAAAGCACATTGTCAGAAAGATAAATGATTGTTGAACTTATTTTTTTTAAATCGATTTATACTATCTTTACATTAAAAAGTGGTTTTAGTGGCTTATGGCGTATATTTATCAAGTCCGCATGGAGGGGTAACTACGATAACTTTTGAAAATATTAATTGTTCAACTTTGTCTCTTTTTTAATCTCTTCATATATCTTGTGGAAAGCCATGAAATGTAAATTGCTGTTTAATTTTGTTTTGTTTAGTTATAATTTTTTTTTCAGCTGAGAAATTACGATATTTTCGTTGTCTTGAGGAGCCTTGTAATAAAATATTTTACTTAAATACACATACACTTTGAACTTAGATTACTGTATAAATCTATGGTATATTTATGGTATACCTTGACTCACTCCAGGCTCGGCCGCCGTCGTGAGTAGGCTACTGTATCGTTTGTTTACAGCGTAGCGGCTCGTGAAAAATATTGATCGCTGTAGAAAAACAAAATATTCCAAAAACCAGATTTGATACATATTTGACCAAGATAAGATATTATTATTATTTTTATAATCACAGATTTTCATTACAATATATTGTTTCGGTAAAGTACATGGGATTTTTAACGAGTCAGTTTAAAAAACTACTTTTTACGATAATGCCTCAGTACAAATACCTAAAAATTAAAGTAATATTAAAGTTGATTTCTGATCGTGTTGAGATAATTTTATTAAAAAAATTTTTCAACTAACAATAATAAAAGAGTTTTTGAATCTCAATAACAATAACATAGTAAAATTAAAAAAAATATTTTCTATTGTAGTTTGAGAATTTTTTTCTATATTTTTTCAAGATCGTATGAGCGCTATGAGTCGTGCACTTTTGGATTTTCCAAACTTTTTTTAATTGACGTTTGACATAAAATTATTGGAAAATTAGAAGTGGAGAAAGAAGTAGAAAACTTGTATTGTGTATTTAAAATTCCTTAAAAAAAATTACGTATAACATGAGCACATTTGGATTTACTATTTTTTTTATTTTGTTATTTCTACAAAATAAATCGTGTAGTGTCGGTGTAAGAATATCCACTACTGTCGCAAAAGGTGACAGTCGAAGCTTAGGATTAAATACACCACACACCGCCACAGTAGGATTTTCTACTGTATCGTGGAGGTGGCTTACATGCATAAATTGCACAGAGATAGTCATCCAGACTAATTAATCAATATCATGAAACAATGTTAAATTCATATATAAAACTTATTAAACAATATATGTACTACGCTAGAATTACTCTACCGATATGAATATTCATAAGCGAGAGTGTAGACAGGACATGATATGCAAAATGTTGACGATATGTTGATTCGAGGTAAATCGTTCAAAACGATACGGGTATCTTACTAATGTTTTATTTTATGAAGTCAAAAATTTTAAATAAATAATTTATACGTGATAAACTCCAGCTGCAGTTATATTTTGTGAAATAAATGAGTAGGCCTGACCAGGGACCATACTCTCACAGAATGCCAACCTAAAATAACAGCTCAATGCTGCTGTGTTTCGTATGAGTGTAGAGAACCGGAGACACTTTTTACTAGAGACGATGCATTAGATCTTAGTACAGTCTCAGTAGCCAGTAGTCAGTTGCATTTTGATTCTTAATCAAGAATAAATGTTGATGTATATGGGCCACAGCATCCACTTATCATCAGGTGGACTATGTGCTCATTTGTCACTCTTATTCTACTTATATAAAATATATGATATTTTTTTACACTTTCATTATACTTCTATATTTTTTCTATACCTTATTTACTACGTATTACTTCAATGTTTTTTACTTTCTTTTGAAGGTGCTGCCCATGCCTATGCCATGGGACGATATGGGGTAAAGGATATTCTTACACCGCCTATACTATACTACATGGTGATCCTTTTTTACACTATATGTCTATGATTTTATGCTCGTTAGTTAAGACTGTACTTATTTCGGCCTGTCTTCAATATATTGCCAATTTTCTTATTACACTTCCTCCAAACCCTTGAGCATCCCTTGCTCAAGGGTTTGGAGGTCTCACACACGATACGTCATATGAAAATAAGAAATACCTACATAACTCTTGTTATGGATGCGTGTCGATGAGCAATTTATTTAAGTAAAATTGTATTTCACTATATACGAGTGGTTTCTTTAATTCCTCTTTTACTGTGTACTATTTTGAAATGCCTGTTGATATCTAGAAAACTAGTAACAAGTATTATTTCATGAGACTAGTTCGAAAATTCTTTCAGAAGAATAATACCAATTGATTTATCGGATTATTGTTTTTTTCTTTCACTTTTTGAGTGATATTTTGCATGTGTATTTAAACATGTATCCTATTATTTTATTTATTTATATATTTTGTATACAAGTACCGGTTTATGTATTTATTGCTTAGCCTATATTGTATATTAGATATAAAGTATGTATATTTTTACTAGCTGTATTCTATTTATTTGCATTTAATTGTACCTTATAATATGATTTTTACACCTGGCACAATTTCTCAAATCATCCAAGGTTGACTGGTAGAGAAACCCCTCAACAGTCAAAACATCCATGCAGACTATGTGTCAAATATCTATTGTCAGTGACTGTCATCTATTGCTGCGGATCAAATCCCGGCATTTTCCGCCATTTTGGTTTTTAAATTACTGGAAATTACGATTTTACTTCGTTTTTAGCACTAATGTTATAATAGTGTATAAATTAAGATAAAAAACATGTGTATTATAATCTATTGCATAAACCATAACACTATATACCCACATATTAAAAAAAATACATGAAATTAATAAATTATTTCTTCCGGGCAGTAAATACAAACCACAATGTATGGAGTGTAAAGGTAAGGCGTACAGACTCTGTATAAAAAAGTGTCCGTAGGAAAGCGTTAAATAAGGATGGCGCCACTGTAGCTACAGTCTAAATAAGTATAATAAGTGGCCTAAAAGATGATTGTGCAGTATGATGGTATAATATACCTAATATTGTACTCAAAAGATTTAAATATTAACTGGCTGCCCGATAACACATATCTTTCAATTAGGCCTTTCTAAACGTATTTTCCCGAAAGTGCTTAAAAAATCTGTGGTATGTCCTATATACAAAGCTGGCGATAAAAACTTAGTAACTATAGGCCGATTTCAGTTTTATCTGGTTTATCTAAAATATTTAAAAAAAAAACTCATAAATATCAGGTTAAGAAAATACCTGGTAACTAGCGATTTGCTGTCAGATAGACCTTCATTATTTATATGAATGACTTATGCAATCTTCAACTTCAAAATGGTATCATAATGTCGTATGTGGATGACACAGCCCTGTTGTTCTCTGATAAATCACGTAATGAGGTTTTTAATACGCTCAACAAGGCTTTAACGTAGTATCTAATTGGCTCCTTAACAATCTCCTAAATTTAAACGCGGATAAAACACAACATAATATTTTATTTTTAATGAGAAACAATAACATACTATATATATATATATATATATATATATATATATATATATATATATATATATATAGTATGTTATATACATGAAAGGACGGAAAGTAGCTTCCTTTAGAACTGCTCTCTGAGCCCGTTCTAGTGAGAGCAATATTATTTTAGAAGCACCACCCCAGGAAGTAACGCCATAAGCGAGTATCGATTGACACAAAGCTAAATAGACCTATCGTTTATCGTTTAAAATAAATAAATCGATGTGCTTCCAGAAATTTAAATTTATGTCAAGGGCGAAACCTAGATATTTTATATTGTCTGCTATACATACTTATATATATATATATATATATATATATATATATATATATATATATATATATATATATAGTACAATTATGGAGAATCAGAATGTGTCAATAAAGGCAGGCATGGTAATTCATAATTTTGTGTTAATCCCTACTTTCATGTATGGTAGCGAAAGTTTGATATGGCGGAAGAAGTACGTAAGTAGAATAAATGCTGTAAAAAAGCGGCCTTTAAGGTGTACGCTGGGGCTGAATCTGAATGACAGGGTGAGAAATTGCGTGAGAAGATAAAAATGTGGTGTGCAAGATGATATTGTGACAAGCTTTAAGATAGGAATGCTTCGGTAGAATGGTCCTGTAGAAAGAATGAGCGAGGAAAGAATGACAAAGCTATTATATTGCAGATGTGAACGGCAGAGTCGTAAAAGGACGCCCTAGGTGAAAGTTTATCGACTGAATTGGCGATATATTAAAAATGTGCCAAATTAGGAGTACCCTTAACCGACGAGCATGTATGCGTAGGTATATAGACGTGGAGGAGGCGAGAGAAGTGTGTCAGGGAAGTCTGAAGTCTCTGCCTACCCCTCTGGGTGACAGGCGTGAGTGTTTTTGTTTATGTATCTGAAATTTAGCAGAAATAAAATGTTATAAACAACAATTTTTAATTTTTATTGTGTTATTTCTACAAAATAGCTGAAATGAATTAGATCTTTTATGTATTAGTATGTCGGGTCATTGTATTATAAGCTATTTGTACTATATTGTATATAATTTCTTAAAAAAACTTCGACCAGATATTTAATAAACAGAACATAGTATATTGAAATATAAAATAGACTAGCATCTTCCTGTTAACAAACAACTCAAAACTATGAGCATCCGCATGCCAAGTGTGGTAACTTTGGCAAAATATGGGGGAGGTTATTCATATGAAGCTATCAATGGGGCAAGCTTATGTTCAGCAGTGGAGTTTCATAGGCTGAAATAGACAAATGGATATTTAAATTGCGGCTCAATGCGTGCGCAGTCGTGAACAGCAGTTATGCGCCATGCAACTAAGCAAGCTGCTTAAGGTACTGCAAGAGAGAATGACTCTTCCTCAAAATGTTAACCCCGCCTGCATAAGGTTGTGACGGTAGATTGTATAGCTGAAAGTATAAAGTATCGATCAACACGCTATAATGTATTCATTGCTATATTCAAGGAAAAATAAATAAAAATACGAAAACATTTGTGATCATGTGCAGCTTTTTCCGATGTGAGATCTGGCCAAAGTTCAGAGCATTTGGAGTTTCTAAATTTTTGATGTTATCGTGAATACCGATCATCAAACGAAGTTGATTATGATTAAATAGACAAGGTAAGGAATACCCTAGACGAAAATTTATCGAAACCAATTCCAAATTCGTATTAGCGATATATTAAAAACAGACCAAATTAAGAACATCCATAACCGACAAGCATGTTTAAAAATATATAAGGATGAAGAAAAATCTAAGGATGTTTGGAAATTATGCCAAACGAAAGAAGATGGTCTCTCGTTTGGCATAATACACGAACACACACACCTATACACACACGTATACAACCACGCGAACTCTCACGTGAACACACGAACAAACACACACACGAACACGTACACGCGCCACGCACACGCACGCGCGCACACACACACACACACACACACACACACACACACACACACAGCAGTTTGCAAGCACAGAGATTTTGTGGCAGAAATAGACAAATGGGTGGCACCGATCCAGTACAACTCCTAAGCATACAAAGCCCTACCACTTAGTAAAATTTACGAAAGTAAGTTTTACTTATTGGTAGAGCACCTTTTCTATCTAGGAACTTGAACTTGAAAAATTTCAAGTTAACTTTTATTGGTGCCATGATGACTGAACCCAGATTGTGAAATTTGCAAGAAGCACTTAGATCCAATGCTACCACGGTTCATAGGCCGTATTTGTGTTTGTAGTTAGAGTTTTATTGAGCAAATAAAAGGGCTATTTGATTTTCTCTGAGTTTTTTTTTTCACAATTTTATCTCTGAAATTTAGGTAGACTATTCTGGTATAAAGCTTTTTTATGAGGTGGGTATGTAATATGGTAAAAGCATTTTCAGCGCATTAAAAGTGAAAAAGAGATTGAATATTTTTACTATTATCCCTCCATTGTTGAGATTCTGTGGCATCATACGTAGCAGTTTTATGATGCGCAACGCATTTGCATTTCAGAAAAGTTTTTCTTATATAGGAATTTTGAATATGTTTTCTAATAACGGAAACTTAATCAGTCTGAAGTTCAAGAACATTTTTATTTTACGTAATGTGTATTTTGTACAGAGGTAAGTATCCTTAAATGCGGTGTACTGGCGGCAAAAAAGAATCCACTGTCCTATATTACTTCTTTTATGTCATAAGAACTGAGGGATAAAGAAATAGGAGGTGGGCAGCAGCATCTTCCTGACCAAATTGCGGTTGTCATTCGAAAACCCGTTTGTGTAATATTTTGCTAATAAATGTGTCTGGAAATGAATTAGCTATGATTTATAACATACATACATAAACATAAACACTCACGCCTGTCACCCAGAGGGGTAGGCAGAGACTACAGACTTCCATTTAGCACGATCCTGACATACCTTTCTCGCCTCTTCCACATCCATATACCTACGCATACATGCTCGTCGGTTAAGGGTACTCCCTATGATTATAATATATATATATATATATATATATACAACATGTAACATAATTAACGCACTTTGAGAAAGTAGTTTGTTCAGAATCGTTTACTGAATCGATTCCTATCAGTTTTAATATAGGTAATTTTTTTATCCCAAAAATAATTATAGCTACGTAAATTACAGTCACACTAAATCTGTACAGTCAAAACAAACTGAAATGGACCGTAAATTAAGGCAATAAGACTTATAAAGAGTGCACTTTTATTTATATTATTACTAATTCTGTCATTCAATAAAAATAAAGAAAAATGAACCTTATTTCAAGCACGTTAAAGTCTTTTCGTTCATGGATTTGTACTGTGACCACAACATTCTTCCGGAATTAGTATAACTAATTTGATAAATAATCAGTGCATAAAAATGTTTAACTAAAAATTCAGTGTATGTATTATGATTATAACATAATATACTAATTGGGGTGTCTGAGGGTGTGCGTTAATTACGTTACATATATATATATATATATATATATATATATATATATATATATATATATATATATATATACTTATATGCTTGCTACTACATACTAGAACTTTAATCTTATACTGTGCAGATGGCTAGTCTCCATTGAGATTGGTCACCGTGGACGTGAAAATTAAAATTTTCTCTATTATCCAAAATATAGCTTTACACAATCACATATTCCTATTTAGAACATAGACCTCTCTTACAAATCACAACAATGCACGACTGTGAAGCACCTGCATTCCTCGATACTCTAAGTTGATTTTAGTTCTATTATAAATTTCCAAACACATTAATAATAACATCAAAGTTATTTATTTTACACCTACGGGTACAATAAACTACACCGTATGGGTACATAACTATGTATATGATCACATTAATAATTTAACGAAAACATTAAATTATACTCGTATTAAAGAAGAGATAGACTCTCGATATAATTTCTTTGACGTTTTAAGTTTACGCGAACTAAATAATTTAGTTACCACTCCGTGCATCGTTTAACATTTGTGTTGTGAAAGAAACGACTGCGAATAAATTTATTTTTAATATCTCTCACCACACCAAACGTGTAAAGGCGGAGTAGAAATATCCAGTATCCCATATCGTCCCTTGGGTGTAATTTGAACGACAGTGGGAAACAAACAAGGATGTGGGTCAAGCAGCGTCTTCCTAATACAAATTTAAAATAAAGAGCTGAATTTTCTAACCCGCCTGCCAAGCTAGACCTCATTAAGAAACATCCCCCCTCCGAGAAATGTAATCTGTGGGGAGGTCATCCTTCATAGACTTTTGTTAGGCTGTAATGACGATAATCAAGATCTCATAACATCTACTGACTGAGATGAAATTTATTGTCTATATATTACTAGTTCAGTTTTGGTATTTGACACTTTAAAATAGTTGATACTTAAAAAGTTTGATATGCTCCCTATATATAATGTATTTGATTGAATTCGAAATTTCCATCAATCAACCACACCCATTCATGAGTCTTATTTTAAATAAATAGAACGCTACTATCATAAATGCACGCAGTAGCGATAATTAACCTAGAAATTTATCTCCGCAAATACAGTGTTTACATACTTACTTCACTCAAACTAGTTTATTTACAAATAAACTAGTTTGAGTTCTAAGATCTAAGAGCTCGTAAATGTAATTTAATTAACGTTTACGTGAACTATTGATCGTATGACTTAAAGTTGTCAACTATAAATCGTGGCCGATACATAATTAGGTACGTTAAAGGAAATGTAAATGGATAAAGACGATATGTTTGAGAAAATTGGATGTCAATCGTATAACAAATGTAATTATTTAGATTTAGAACTAACTTATTATTATATACCATTATTTCATTATAGGGCAACCGGATAAATTGCATCATGATCATTACAGCCCTTCACAAGTCCACAGCTGAACGTAGACATCCCTAAAGGAATGTACTGTCTGTACTGACTGTATCAAACAAATTCCCTCATATCTTACCAGGTCGGTAAGATATGCAGGAATATTCAAACAGTTTTCAAAACGCTTTCCAAGCGAGGCAGCTATGGTAAACACCCATCCTATCAAGCAAATATTAGTAAACTTTTAATAGGCTGTAATTAATTAATTATTGGATCAGTTCGAAACCTGAATGTTTTTTGAAGAATTTATGTTTATAAAAGAAATGAGTAAATAAGCGTATATTGTCATATCTTCTTAATATTAGGGATTTTTTAATAACACAAACTCAACTCTTTTTTTTTAAATAATATAAAAACGAAGATCCGAATCTTGGTTATAATATCTTCATCCCATTAATTTCTAAGCTTCATTGTAGTCTAAGCAAAATGGGTACTAGACAATTAATAAAATTTTATTAGTTCTCAGGCCCATGTTTGTACATAAGCAATATACAAAACTATCACACATGTACGGTAAGTAAATATCTCGGGAAAAGCAAAGTATTTGTTAGAGAGAATTAAGCAACGCGATAAGGACTTGGTAAACATTGCGGAGATCAATATTAAACTAATCACTTGGTATATCCATACTGTAAGAAACTTTGCTTAGATCGTAGTGTTTGTAATTTCATCATAATATTTTTGATTTAACATATTAAAACGTAAAATATGCTCTTACAACTAACATTTATCTATATGATACGTAACTACTGTGGCTAATGAACACTAAAATGTGTTGCCATCTGTGATATTTAGGAAAGAAAACCACACGTGTAAGGGTAACAAGCCTATAGTAATTGGATTCATTGACACATAAACATCTGCATTTATTATCGATCAAGAATGAAAATGTAGATGCACAGTCATCGCTGGGGACTAAGAAGGACACAGGCTTTTAAGTGGGGGTTATGTTGAATATCTCAAGGACCAAACTAATGGCAAACAGCATGAGATCTACGTCACATTTTTTCGTCACGCTTGATGTAGCGACTAGACATAAAAAGCCTTAAAATGGTAAAAATTAAAATAAATTAGGGACTCCTTTGTACGCCCTGCAATATGACAGAGCAGGCTAAACTGTTGATGTAAAAATATGAACAATTAATCTCACAAGATAAACTATGCAAAGCATTCACTTCAATTAAATGTATGCTTAAGCATAACAGACTGTTTATCAGATTAAATATTAAAATGGCTACCATTTTTACCAAAATGGCATTTGTTGTCGAATTCTTCGCTCTATACTCATGTTCGTCTTTTACAGGTAATTAACTCAATCACATCTAGCTAACGTATTTAAAATACTGATAAAGCTGAAGATGCATTTAACCGTTATAAAAAATGAAACCTTGAAATATTTCTTATATAAACAATGCAGTTCTTTTTCGTCTCAAGTCACCTGATCAGACACGATTTGGAAAGTGAATATTTGACCAATGGATATGTAATAAAAATTCATTTTCAATTACAGTTCAAAACCAAAAAAATGAAATACTGAAAACTTAATGATGTGTCATTATTCATTGTAAACATAATTTCAACAAAGTGGCGTATGTTTTATTAATATTTTATATCACCCTTAAATCCTAAGGACAGCGGCATATATAAGTAACATGGTGGTTATGTATGAGAATAGAACTGTACCTAGGCACGATTAGGAGTTCTATAGAAACTATTTTTATAGATTTTGTCGTGTTTAATTAACTTTTTAATTCCCTACCTTTCAGGTGCTTTAGTGTACCCACGGCCACGGGTGGTACTGAGATATTTGACGACCCGATGTCATAGTTAGCCCGGCTACTTTCAATTTTAGAATATTAATTTTTGGCCCGATCGTACAAAAATCTATCGAATTAAAATAAGTTAATTTTACACGCGAAAAAATCCGTAAAATTAGTTTTGTTCAATATATTGTGTTCACGTAAATATAAAAAAAATCCTTAAGTGCATAGGAGTGTATATAGACGCTGTATATACTTTAAACTAAGAACATTAACATATCCTAACGGCATAGGCGTATTTCGTCAAGATATTCTTTGCTTTCACACAACTCTTATTATATACTTTGTACATAAATTATGAAAATGTTACTACGCAAATATAGCGTATTCTTATCGACCATTCCTAAATCACAAACAATTACGAAAAAAAAATATTTTGTTTTTCATAAGAATATATTTTATGAAAATTACAGCCTACGTCCAACGGCTGGGCATAGACTTCCTCTCATTTCTGAGACGGTTATCCAGCAATTAATACGGCTCACTGTATTGGCGGGCTGAACCTGTCTCCGGAGTATTTATTTTAGTTCATCACTTTCAATTGCAATTAACAATTTCATTGGTGCTGGCGGAGATCAAACCCATTGCTCTAATTACCAATATACAATTATACCTTATTCCATTTTAATCCTTTTGAGTTTCAAATCGAATGCTAAACGTGGCATAGTGATGATGAAGGTGATGATACAATATCCAAAAATCTCTGCGTTGTTTTAGAAAATTTTAATTTGTAGTATTAAATTTATTTGAATTAAAAACGACATTAATAATATTACGAGCTTGAGGTTCGTGACAATAAAAATTGCCGATAAAATTACCTAAATTAACACTTTAATTTACTTTACACAATTAAAGTTAAAACACTAATAATTTGAACACACTAATTCACTTAATTTCACTCCGAAGCTTCGCTTGTTTCGCCCAAATCAACACTACTACGATCGCATCTTGCAGCGCCTATATATTTGAATTAGCAAAGAAATATCCAGAATGTTCAAGTAAACACGCGGAAGGTACCGAGCGTTCGAGTTTCGACTAGGCGCTGTCAGTTGAGCGATTTGTGATGTCATTTTCTCAATGCTCCCCTCGCTCTCGTTCCTGACACTAGATGGCGCTAGTTGACTTATTCATGCAACACTGCCCCCTCCTAAGACATGCTCGTCCCGAGCATTATCGGTCCCATAATAACGCGCCAAGCGATCCACATGGACGATCTTAGGAGTCCCTCTTGCGCCTTTCTGTATCCGGTAGGTCACATCGTTGATCCTGGTTACAATCCGGTACGGGCCGTCCCATTTAGCTTGAAGCTTAGGAGATTTCCCTTTGCTGCGGACTGGATTGTGCAACCACACAAGTGAACCTTCGTCGAACCCTTTGTTGTTCATTTTGCGGTCATACCGGGTTTTCATCTTTTCAGACATTTGCTGGCCCGATTGTCTGACGTGCTCATAAACGTCATTCATTTTTTTCCGCAAGTCATTTGCATAATCGGTTATACTGCGTGGAGCATCGGGTGGTATCCCGGTGATCAGGTCTGCAGGCAGCCGTAATTCTCTTCCAAAGTTTGCGAAAGCTGGTGTCACTGCTGTACTTTCGTGAACAGAACTTCGATATGACAACAAAAACGGTTGTATGTGCTTGTCCCAATCTCGTTGCCGATTGTCTACAACTTTTGCTAGGTACCTCTCCAATGTCTGATTAAATCGTTCCACCATTCCATCAGATTGCGGGTGATAAGAAGTCGTTCTTGTTTTATGAGTACCCATAACTCGGCAAGTTTCCTGGAATATTTGAGACTCAAAATTCCTTCCTTGATCGCTGTGAATCTCTAAAGGTACTCCAAAACGACAGAAGACTTCATGAACTAGTTTATCTGCAACTGTTGAAGCTTCTTGATTTGGAATGGCGAAGATTTCTGGCCACTTAGTGAAGTAATCCATCACAACCATGAAATACTTGTTACCGCTTTCACTCTCCGGAAACGGCCCCGCCACGTCAATGGCTATTCTCTCCCATGGTGCACCAACATTGTACAACTTCAATGCACCTCTACTACGAGTCTGAGGTCCCTTTACAGCCGCACAACTTGTACATTTGCGACACCAGTCCTCGACATCGTTTCGACAGTGGACCCAGTAAAACCGTTCTCGGATCTTCAGTAGAGTTCGTTTAACTCCCAGATGGCCTCCTGAACAATCATTATGGTACAGCTGTAGAACATCCGGTACTTTAACTTTAGGGACAACCATTTGCAAATGACAGCTGTCTCCCCGAACGTTTTCCCATTTACGACACAGAACTCCATCCTGAAGCAGCAAGCTGTCCCACCGGGCCCAATAGCTTTTAGTGGTCGAACTCATCGCTGAGACGTCACTCCACTTGGGCTTGGGAGCACTGGCCTTTATCCATTCCAGAATCGGCTTGATGTCCGGATCTTCCTGCTGTGCATGTAGTAAGCTGTCCTTCCACTCGTTGCTGAGGTGGTCTGCCCTGAGCATCCTCACGGATACCACTTCCTTACTCTCTTGCCTAGTACAATGTTTGCAATCTTCAGGACAAGGTCTTCTTGACAATGCATCTGCGTTGCCATGAGATTTCCCGCTGCGATGTTCGATCTCAAAGTCGTATTCCTGCAGTAGTTCAATCCACCTCGCAACTTGTCCTTCTGGGTTTTTAAACTGCAATAGCCATTTTAGTGCAGCATGGTCAGTTCGTAAGTGAAATTTTCGTCCCAGAAGATATTTGCTAAAATGTTGCAACGACTTTACCACAGCTAGCAATTCTCGTCTTGTGACACAGTAGTTCCTTTCCGGTTTTGACAACGACTTGCTGAAGTACGCTATCACGACCTCTTGGTCACCATTCCGTTGAGACAACACACCGCCGAGTCCTATATCACTTGCGTCTGTGTCAACTATAAATTCTTTGCTTGCATCAGGGTATCCCAAAATAGGTGTTTTGCACAGACGGTCCTTGAGCTCCTGGAATGCGATATTGCAACTTTCATCCCAGCAGAAATGTTGCTTCTCCTCGGTTAGCTTGTGCAGAGGTTTGGCTATATCTGCAAAGTTCTTCACGAATCACCGGTAATAGGAGCACAAACCCAAAAATGCTCTAACCTGCGTCTTGTCTTTTGGAACCGGCCAATCCTTGACAGCGGCGATTTTCTCTGGATCTGTGCGGATACCTTCTTCCGATACTACAAACCCCAAAAAGTTAACTTGCCGTTGAAATAGTGAACATTTCTTCGGGCTCAACTTGAGGTTGGCACTCTGAATCTTCATGAGCACGCGTTCCAGGTTTTGAAGGTGTTCCTCAAACGTACGGCCCACGATGATGATGTCATCCAAGTAGACCAGACAGGCATCGCCAATTAGCCCGGTAAGTACAAGTTCCATCAGCCTTTCAAACGTTGCTGGAGCATTGCACAACCCAAACGGCATTACTTTGAATTGCCACAGACCCTTTCCCGTCGAGAACGCAGTTTTCTCCTTGTCCTTAGGGTCAATTTCAACTTGCCAGTAGCCACTTTTTAGATCCAGCGTGCTAAACCATTTTACTCCTGTAAGCATGTCCAGCGTGTCATCAATTCTTGGCAAGGGATAGCTGTCCTTCTTTGTAACGTCGTTCAGACGGCGGTAATCAACACAGAACCGCATGCTGCCATCCTTCTTTTTTACCAGCACCACTGGTGAACACCATGGACTAGAGGAAGGTTCAATAACACCATCCTTCACCATTCCTTCAATCATGGTTTCCACTTCCTTTTCACGTGCTACCGGCAATCTTCTTGGCCGCTGACGGATAGGCAATTCCTCTCCTGTGTTTATTTTGTGTTGAACTAGGCCAGTCTTTCCTATGTCAGCATCATTTGATGAGAATACATCGGCGTACTTGAGTAACAACTTCTTCGCCTTGACCAATTCGTTCGGGGACAGAACACTGCGACAGTCTTCCAAAAGTGTGGTCACTCTCGTTTCTGAATCCTTGCTGGGGGTCCCACTCGATATATATTGGCACTGACGTAACCAATCCACTTCCTCACAAGTACCAACCAGTGTGCCCTTTTCTATAATCTGTTCCCGGTCGCAAAGGTTCAGCACACGTACTCCTGAGATGTCAGTGGTCCTGACCAAGGTTCGAGCTACTTTCCATGGAAGGTCATTGTTTACCCTTTCCACAAGTACACAACGGTGAGCTTGCCCAGCGTTTCGAGGTAGACTAACCGGAACAATCGTTTCCGATCTCGGCGGAAGAACAATCTTCTTGATGCTGTACACGTTCCCTGGTAACGCACCTTCCATAAAAAGTTCCTCCTGTCCACATTTCAAAACACCTTGCTTAACGTCGATCTCACAACAATTATTCCTCATAAAGTCTAGGCCTAAGATGCAGTCGTCCATTATATCAGCCACGATGACATTATGCAGGTAGATCACGTTGCCTAGCTTCAACTCCATCTCCTTCTCTCCACGGACGGGTATACGCTGACCGGTGGCTGTTACCAAATTAAGGCGTTCTCGGTTGTATGCGGAGTCCCCAAGGAACTGACTTATAAGTTGGGAACTAACAACCGTACGAGAGGCTCCAGTGTCTATGGTCAGCTTACACGGCATTCCGTTGATCTCGCCCTTTATGATTAGGCTGTTCCCATCATGGGTTTGTGAGATCGAGATCCTTGGGGCTCTTTTAACATCAGCCAGCACCCGCCCCGCAGTTCTGGCTTTTACTCGTTTCCCTGCCGCTGCTGGGCGGTGCTGTTGGCCGCACTACCCTCCTGAGATCGTTCAATTTCCCTTTCTAGGGTTCGCTTAGGGCAGCTGGATCGAAGATGGCCCTTTTCCCCACAGCCATAGCACCTTGGACTGTATCCTTTGTTGCGGTCGCGAACTGTAGCTGCTGCAACCTCCCTGACGCGATGGGAACGATGATCCTGCCGCACGGCTTCCACTTCCAGTGCATGCGCCAAGGCGTCCTTAAGCGTCTCGTGGTGCCCGAGCCTCACAGCAGCTCTGACTTCCAGGTCGCGGATGCCGTCGATGAATGTCTGCACCAGGTTCCCTTCAATGAGCGCAGGTACAGACCGGTATGCTTTTCGAACCATCTTCTCCACCTCAAGGGCCCACTGCTGCAGGTTCTCGTTGCTGCGCTGCACGCGATCTTTAAGCTGCGCGCGAAAGACGTGTTCCAGATGAGCGTCGCCATATCTCGCTTCCAAGGCCTCAAGAAGCTGCTCATAGGTCACTTTCTTACCGAGAGCTTCCAACACAGTTAAGGCTTGGTCACGCAGGCCTAGGGTGAGTGCAGTCATGGCTTGGCTTTTATTCCAGCCGTTCGCCTCCATGACGGCCTCGAACTGGATTTTGTAGGCCGACCAGGAAGAGGTCCCGTCGAACGGCGGCACTTTGAATCCACGTAGCGAAGGTGCTGCAGCTACTACGGGAGCTGTAGTTCCATCCCCAAGTTTGAGGTCGTTTAGTGATTTCTTCATGTCAGCCACTACGTTGTCAACCCGATTGTTTACTTGGTCGATTCGGGTTTCAGCTTTCTCGATTCGGTTTTCAGCTTTCACGATTTGGGTTTCGGCTTCCGACAGGCGGTTGTCATGCTGAGCAACCCTATCCTTCACCTCCTTTATCTCCTTCCCGAAGGTAGCGTGAAGGTCCTTCATGAGGAGCATCTGCTCTTCCAACCGACGGGCCTGTTCCTCCTGTCCATCCCGCAGCTGCTCTTCCAATCGGCGTGCCTGTTCCGCCTGTTGGCGAGCCTGTTCCTCCTGCTGCTCTTTCAACAGACGGGCCTGTTCCTCTCGTCCGCGCTGCAGCTGCTCCTGTAGCATGGCCATCAGAGCACCTAAGTCAGGTGCTGCAGATGTAGGAGCTACTGACGGGCCCGCAGTCTCCGTAGCTAGCTGTTGGCCCTCCGACGTCTGCGGCGTTGCACCACCAAACCTCCTCTGGTCCGTCTCCTGCTGGTGTTGACTTCGGGTACGGACACCCTCCGTTTCCTCCTTAGGTAAAATCGGCATGATTTAATCCCACTTCTGACACCAATTGTTACGAGCTTGAGGTTCGTGACAATAAAAATTGCCGATAAAATTACCTAAATTAACACTTTAATTTACTTTACACAATTAAAGTTAAAACACTAATAATTTAAACACACTAATTCACTTAATTCCACTCCGAAGCTTCGCTTGTTTCGCCCAAATCAACACTGCCCCCATCGCATCTTGCAGCGCCTATATATTTGAATTAGCAAAGAAATATCCAGAATGTTCAAGTAAACACGCGGAAGGTACCGAGCGTTCGAGTTTCGACTAGGCGCTGTCAGTTGAGCGATTTGTGATGTCATTTTCTCAATGCTCCCCTCGCTCTCGTTCCTGACACTAGATGGCGCTAGTTGACTTATTCATGCAACAATAATATTATGTGGTTATGCACGCAGTCGATAGCATCGGTCGTTTTTTTTTAAAGTGCAATTTCTTCTCGGCCAGCATATTTAAACAACGATAATTCAATAAAACAATTTGCATACACGCGAAAAATCATTACTGAATTTTGATAAAAACAACTTTATCCCTATATTGTATTTGTAGTAGGCTAAGCAAAATTGACAGAAAAAAGAAAAAGAAAAAAGGCTTAAATTCATGTGCTGATTCAATCGGCGTCAGAGGCGTACAAACTGGTTTTTATATGTAAAGCAACACTCTCATTTGAATTGTGTACTTTTATTTTAGTAGAGCCTTAATCCCGTAAAAGGTTTTTAATTTTACTTTGAAAAATAAACAAAAAAATTTTTACCCATTATGAAATGTTACGACATTTTATTTATTAAGCTTGTCTATGTAGAGAACTAAAAATGGAAATATAAGTACTTACAAGTATGTACAACATATGGCTAGCCATCTATTAAAGTATGTCAAATGTGGTGGCATTGGGACAGCCATATACACGGCAAATGACAACCGATAACGGGGAAAAGGTTCTCAAGTGGCTACCTCGTAGCCAAGTTATAGAAATAAGGTTTGAGTGTACTAAATGTCATATGAAAATTTATTGTATCCGTTCTAAGCGTAAAGAATGCGTTGCATAAAAATCACAGAACAATATACTTTTTCACACGCACATACATCACACGTACACGCGCATCTACAACCGAAGTCCCCAAAAATTTAGAACGGCTATGAATTTTTCATAGTACAATAATATAACCGAAATTGAGTCGCCAAGAAAAATAACACGTACGTATATACTTTGTATAGATACTATTGTTTTTGTATAGGTATTGTCGTTTGCGTCACCCACATAATATCTATTTGGCATTTTTTCTTGCCACAATATATATCTCTCCGTTTTATTAATGTTTCGTGTTGTAAAAAACAAAATTGACAGATTTTAATGCGTTTAATTTCAACATTTAGTATCCAACGTTCCAAGTGCTTTGGTAAATCCGTGGTTACGAAATCATACATTAATTCAAGTAACTAAAAAACTTAAAAATTAAAAAGGTGAAAATAAATGCTATACGGCCCAAAAATAATAATAATAATTTCATTTTATTCATGTATCATATTCGTGTCAGCCTAAAAATGTGTGATATAATTTATGATATTTTATTCATGTTGTGTGTTTTTGCTCATCGTAAATATTACAGTTATAGCATAAATATAACTGAAACTAAATAAAAATCTTAATTTTCCATAGATTCTGTAGGAAGCTAATGAACAAGAAGAAAAAGAAAACTTGGACACAGAACATTAAATTAATTGAGGCATTTATAGTGAGTAAATAATACTAATAATTCTAACAGAGAACTAACGCAAGTTTAATCAATTTTCGGTTTCTTGCATTAAGTAGGCCATAACTTTAGTTTCCTTTGGGTTGTTAAAATACGAAAAAAAGTTCTTAAAAACTGTGTTAATTACCTTATTTTATTTTAGAATTAGCTTACTATCTCGTTTAAGCCATATTTTACATACCAATGCACTAGGTTGGGGTCAATTAGATTTGTTTATTTCACTTAGAAACACGTCTTTCGCAGAAAATTTGTAAATAATTTAATTTAATTTTAACCTTGGCCTTTACGAAAATTTAATGTGACCTTCTACTTTTAATTAATTATGACATTAGGACGTCAAGCACCAAGCGACCATGATTGCTGTAAATTTCATGAAACGTTGGAAATTAAACTTAAAATAAAACGCTATTTAATCCGTAAAAAAAACGTTTGATTCCATGTGTAGTGTTCGCGGAAAAAGAAATAAATATTAATAAGTATAATTGTATTAATTATATTACATATAATTATATAATATAAGACTGCATTAAAGAATAATAATATATAATGTTTAACTATTTTATTCTTCATTCGTAATTTAGAAGAATCGAATAATATCAGTGAAGTAAATTGGGTCTTTATTAATTTCATAACTTGGTGTAGAATATAATCTTAGTATTAACATAAAGAAGACAGAATGGACTAACATTTTGAGATTTCAGTATGTTTGACACCACTCGAGAGCTGTAAAATTTGTACGAATTTGTACGGAATGATTTCATTTCGCTGCGTTTCTTTCTTTCAGAATTTTAGTATCACTTCGACAAATGAGACGAATAAAAGGCTTCTTATTAGAAGGCAGTAGGATATTTCTAAGTGGGAGTTCATAAATAAACATAAGTATGATAACATAAATAAACATTTTATAATTCCGTGCAACTCCTACGCAAATGCATAATTATTAGTAACTGCACCGTATTATTCAATGGTCTGGATTCGATCATTGTCCACTCGAATATAATCCAACAACATTTATGGAGGACATGATCATCATTGTCATCATACTTAAGGGACATAAATAATTTGAATGAAATTGAGTACTTTCATGTGAGATTTATGTTTCTAAACTCCTCCACAATGCAAGAGCAAAATCTTACTAACTATAAAAAATAGTATTATATACTATATACTATTAACAAATTGTATACTATTAAATAAAATTATCACACCCGAAAAATTTCAAGTTACCGTGAAATGGCAGTGTGAGAGAATCCACTACCACTTAGTATGCCGTGGGTTTTGTAAAAGACGACTGAAGGAAGCTGAAACAACTTGTGGGTAGTTACAACATATTCTTGATCACAACTCAATAATAATACCGATTGCTAATCCGTCTGTCAACCGTGGTAAATATAGCAAATGTACCCCTACATAACTAATATACTAACCACGTTCTCACATAACACCAGTGTGAAATAGAAGTTTAATGCTGTGTTTCGTAAAGTGAGTGTAGGGAACCGGAAATCCTCTCTACTAGAAACGACGCATTCTATCTTAGTCGTCGAAGACATCAATGCATCTGCATTTCGATTCTTATGGACTCAGGTGGACTGTCTGTTTTTTTGTTACCCTTATTCTATATAATATATAACGCTATTATTATAACAAATATACGTGGTACCTGAAGTATTTTTATGTTGTTTGGCTGTCTCATGAATTTGTTAAACATTTTGTTATGTATTTTCATATTTATAAGAAATATTTTTACATCTCGATATAACAAGCACTTCGTTTAATACAGGTCTATTAGGGTATTTTCTAGTATTTTAGGGAATACGTCTGTGTCTTGTTTCAAATGATATTGGTGCTGCATGACAGGCTGTGAGACATTCCTTTCTAGTCCTTAGACGTGACGACTCATGTTTATCCTTTTTTATTTAAGGTTGGCTGTAGGCGTACGTGAACTGCAGTACCCACTGGTAGACTTAAAGTACATTTGTCATTACAAT
Source organism: Parnassius apollo (assembly GCA_907164705.1). Classification (NCBI taxonomy): domain Eukaryota; kingdom Metazoa; phylum Arthropoda; class Insecta; order Lepidoptera; family Papilionidae; genus Parnassius; species Parnassius apollo. The sequence continues at coordinate 3,756,973 of CAJQZP010001697.1, forward strand.
TTGATAATAAAAAGATGTGAAATTCCCTGTCCGGCGACGGGGAGCAGGGTCAAAGTTGCCAGGCATCAGGTACAGCGATCCATCAAATCAACCTCCAAGCATGGCGATAATAGCAAATACTCTTTACAAAGGAATATGCTTAGAACAGAGGAGTCGAAGATGAAGAAACAAAGTAAAGAATAGTGTTTATTTCTCTACTTTATAATTTTTTCTTAACGGTTATAAATATTAATTGCTTTTGTATTTCACAATCATGTAAATACACTCAAACAATTAAATTAAGACAGCTTCTAATAATATGAAAATGACATAGAATATAATCGATAGCAAAATTTGTAAGATCAAACCTCGCTATTTATAATTCCAATTAATTTTAACAAAATAATAATTAAATTAAATCAGAACAATCTTGTCGCGACTTTTGTAGTCACTTCACTGGCATTTCTATTACAAAATTATTACATTAATATCGTACATCCGGTGAAAAGTCACTTTTTTAAATAAATGAGGACCTTTGGGTTTTTTGTTGTTTATTGTTTCAATTGTAGCGTAGCTAAATGTAGTGTTATATAAATGCTAATTGCATTGTATTAAATAGAAAATATGACACTTTTCTTTATTCTCTTCAAAGAGACAGGCTGTCAACGACAGAGATCATGATCAGCAGCGTACTTTTCGTAGGCAGAAATGAATGAATATTATACAAAAATTGTCGTTTATATGTTGCTCTTATATATTGTTTTTAATAAGCTTGTGTATAAGAAGAAGCCTAATTGCGTCGTTATGCTTGTAATAAAGGAAAACTAAATTTATATGTACACCTACATATAAACAAAATAAATTCTCTCTGTAAAATTGAACTGGCTTTCAGCTCATAGACTGGTGGAGCCACGTGTTTAAGGCTGCCGAAAATCTAGTTCCCCGGTCAAACCTCAAACCTATTACGCGAGATATTAACTAAAGTGGACTGTATATGCGATTGCTTCTACGCTTACGTAAAAGCGACTACTATAGCATGCGGTACAATGCACTCGCTCTTCCCTAAACTAAACTATTACTTGTCGAATCGATGAAAGGAATCCTGCTTGACTAGGAAAAAAAACACAGATTGGAGCGGGTTAAACTATTAGCAAGCAGGTATAATTAAGGAATATTGACTCACCGGGGTTTCTTCTTCCTGTCGATCACTATAGCGGCGACTTCCGGAACCTCCTCTGGACAGACACTTCTGGGGCCCCAGTGGTGCGTCAGGAGAGAAGCGTTGGTTCAACGACGACTGCGGCGGGAGAAGAGGCTCGCGCATCGGTCGCGCGTGTCTTATATATCCTCGGCTCGGGTGATTACGCGATGTTCTAGAATCGTCTTCTTTCCCCTCCCACCCCACCACCCCGATGTGTCGATAGGAGGGTACGAATGATATTGTTTGGAAAGGAATAATGATTCTACAAGTTCCTACCGTCAAATAAAAAACGCGAATGGTTTTCCGCGCAACCATCTCCCCCCGCCCTTGAAGGATTTCCTTCAAAAAAAAATAACTAAACAACTAGAGCTAAGATCGACTAACAAATAACTAACTAACGCTAAGATTACCTAAATTAAACTACAATTTCAGTCTAGAAAGCTAATTTAAATTATGGAAGAGGCAAGGGGCACAAACGGATAACAGGACGTAGGTAAGACCCAACCGTGGTCTTAACGCGAGCTATCCTAATTACTCCGTCGGAACCGGGAAAGACCTCCTCGACGATTCCTAACGGCCAGTGGAGAGGCGGCGTATTCTCCTTAGTGAGCACAACTACGGTTCCTACAGCTAAAGGCTCTGTCGCTGTGTTCCATTTTTGCCGAGACTGCAAAGTATGCAAGTATTCCATCCTCCATCGTTTCCAAAACGATTGCACTAACCGATCTAATAATTTGTGGCGTGTGGAAATGCTAAGTCTGTTCTCATCCATATCCGCGGCGGGCAGATACCTTAGAGGCGTTAAAGTCAAAAAATGTGCTGGAGTTAGAGCCAGCGGTTCCGAGGGGTCACTAGATAACGTCCGACAAAGTGGGCGGCTATTCATTACGCATTCAATTTGAGCGAGCACCGTACTTAGCTCTTCGAAGGACAAAATTTGATCTCCTATTACTCGGTATAAGTGGCTCTTTAGACTTTTAATATTAGTCTCCCAATTGCCCCCAAAATGACTCGCGGCTGGGACGTTCAGAGACCACTCAATGCGGTTCTCGGCTAGAATGTGAGCGAACTCCGAATTATAATACTTGCTAGCTAAGAGCTCATGTAGTTCCGATAGAATACGTTTTGCACCGACGTAGTTCGTACCGTTATCCGAATATAATTTACTTACAGGGCCTCTGCGCGATAGAAATCTTTTGAATGCACCCATAAAGCCTGCTGTGCTTAGATCACCAACGAGTTCTATATGCACTGCTCGAGTAGTTAGACATACGAAAATGCAGACGTAAGCCTTTGTGGATCTTATACCACGCCCGCGAGTGAGCGTGACCTTAAACGGACCAGCAAAATCAGACCCGGTGTGCGTGAAGGGCTTTACCGATTGTATCACTCTACAAGATCTAAGTTCCGCCATTTCCGGAAATGACGGCTTGGGGCGTGCCCGAAAGCAAGCTATACATCTGTGCACCCGATTGCGTATTAAACTACGTGCAGAAAGAATCCAATAATTCTGACGCAAGATCGACATCAATAAATCGGGGCCAGCGTGCGAGTTCAATTTATGATGATAATCGACTAATAAGTTCATGATATGGTCTTTACGCGGTAAAACTATAGGGTGCCGTTGGTCGAAACTCAATTGCGAGTTGGACAAGCGTCCACCTACCCTTACAATCCCATCCTGTAAAAATGGCTTAAGGCGTTGAAAGGCGCGACTACAAGCTCTATTCGATTGTAATCTTGTAATTTCTTCAGAGAAGTGCGCACGTTGAAGTTCACGTAATACTAGCGACTCGGCATAGTTGTAATCGGATGCTAAGACATACGGACGTCGCGGTAAAAGCTTCGCGAATCGACAAACGTAAATTACGCTACGCAATAATTTCGACCAAGAGGACAAGCGGTTCGCCAGAGCAATGATTGGAGAAACCTCGCTCGAAACGTTCGCCACTAGAGCGTGTCTCTTCTCTTCCGGCGGTTGTGACACTGACGAAGGTTCGAAATCGGTTATTGGCCATTGTGAGGGATCCAAGTGAACCCAAGAAGGTCCATGGAACCAAAGCGGGTGGTCCATTATTTGCATCGGGGTGAGTCCCCGGGATAGACAATCGGCAGGGTTTTCCTTACCGGACACGTGATAAAAGTTCCGCGTTTCTAACTCGTCTTGGATCTTGGCCACTCGGTTCGCGACAAACGTATCCCAACGGTGGGGTGAAGAATGAACCCAACATAAGGCGACGGTGGAGTCGGAAAAGGCAAATATTCTTTCTATGTGAACTCTATCCCTACATGCGCCGATAACTGTGGTAATAAGCTTGGTGAGTACTAATATTGCGCAAAGCTCTAAGCGCGCCAGAGAGACAACCTTACGGGGGGAGACTCTCGACTTAGAACTAATGAGGCTAATCGAATTTCTACCATTATTCTGGACATGGAAATATACAACGCCCCCCGTAAGCCTTCTCGCTGGCGTCTGCAAATCCAACAACCGTTATGCTGCTATTTCTATCGACATTTATATGACGCGGTATTTTAATTTCTCTTAGTAAAGGAAGTTCCTCTCTAAAGCGCTGCCACAATCGAACAATGCTGTCAGGCGGCGAGTCATCCCAATCGCATTCAAATAACCAAAGTTGTTTAATCAAAAGCTTAGCGTATAATACCACCGGAGCTACGAAACCCATGACGTCCCATAATCTAGCAACGCATGACAGTATTGTGCGCTTTGTGCATTTCTCTACGGGCGGATTTACCTTAAGGCTAAACACGTCGGACTCTGGTGACCAACACAGACCGAGCACCTTGTGTGTATCGGAATCGTCGAATTCCTTTATCGCCGAAAGACGGTGTGATAGTGGGATTGTATCTAAAACCGGACGCGAATTACTAGTCCACTTCACAAGATCGAATTGACCCGATTTCATGAGCCTTATAACCTCGGCGGTGGTTAGGGTGGCCTCCTCCACGCTATCGACCGAATACACAAAATCATCCATATATAATCCGCTCTCAATTGCCCTCTTAGCTTTAGGATAAGAGGGACCTTCATCGTGAGCGAGCTGTCTCACCGTGCGTAACGCATGAAATGGGCTCGACTTTAAACCAAAACAAACGCGGTTAAATTCTAACACCATTAGAGGTTCCTTTGGGTGGAAACGATATAAAATGCGCTGGAATCTACGGTCGCATTCACGGACCCCTATGCAAAGAAACATTTGGCGAATATCGGCGGATAGTGCTATACTAAACAAACGAAAATTGACTATTATATCAAATAAACTGCCCTGTAAATTTTGCCCACTATAGAGGATATCGTTAAGCGACAGGTGAGTGCTAGTTTTAGCACTAGCGTCGAGCACTACACGTAATTTAGATGTAAGTTTGTCCTCTCTAATGACTCCGTGGTGTGGTATAAAATACGACGGTGTGTCTTCGTAGTTATCTAATTTCGAAGCCACAAGTGATATGTAACCTTCTCTTATATATTCGTTAATGACGCCGTCGTAAGCTTCCCTTAACTGGGGCGAAGCGAGCATCCTACGCTCCAAGCTGTAGAAACGTTTTTCCGCCATTTGACGCGAATCGCCGAGAGATAAAACATCTCCCTTAAAGGGTAGCGCTACACTATATCTACCGTCGCGATCACGAACGGTCGTGCGGACGTAAATTTCCTCGCATATCCTGTCATCTGAACTAGCTATGGGTGGGACGTTCACCTCCTCCATCTCCCAAAATTTGCGGACTAACGACTCGAGCGGTTCGACAGCCATACCACAATAAGAGGCTGCCGAAATACTATCTAGGATGGGGGCGGAGCCAAGGATCACATAGCCCAATACGGTTTCCAGTGCGTAAGGCGCGGTATGCGAGGAGTTGCCCCTGACCTTATTGTTTAACAAAAGATGAGGAAAAGCGATGCCCCAATGAGCATGTCTATGTTTCCAGGAACGGCGTAAGTGTCGTCTGCTAGAGTCAAATTTTTAAATTCAATCATTGCCGAGGTGTCAACCGAAACGGTTGGCAACCGTTCAGTGACCCTATCTACTACTAGTGCATTTATATCAAAGTTAACGTTACGATCTATCCGAGAATAAAATTTTAAATTTATATATCCCTGTGTCGCTTTACTAGTACCTCCGATGCCTTTAACTACAGGACATGAAAGTGACCTATTTATTACTAAGCCTAAGCGCTGACAACATTGTCGTGTTATAAAGCTATTTTGGGCTCCGCTGTCCAGCAGTGCACGGACGCTTTGTTTGTTTCCACGCGAATCCCTAACCAAAATACGCGCCGTACCCAGTAACACGGTTGAAGGAGGTTGTGCTCCCATATTTGCCAATGAGCACAGAGCGACATCACCAGGTCGACCGCTAGAATCGTTGACCTTAGTAGGGGTGAATTCCTTATTCGCCTTACTTGACGCCGCTATGTTGCTATTTTCAAAATGTAATAGCGTGTGATGTTTCCTGGCGCACTTGCTACATACGGAACTCGAATTGCATTTTGCAACTAAATGCTTATCGCTTAAGCAGTTCAAACATAGGTTGTTTGTTTTTACTAACTTATAACGTTCGCTTGGTGAATATTTACGAAAAGTCGCACAGTTATATAAATTACCGTGTTTATCTTTACATACTATACAAGTATGCTGGAGTGATGTCGGCGTAGCGGTTACGTAAGTTAACGACCCTGCTATTTTAGATGGTTGAGTCTGTCTACGGTCGACGCACCTTTTAATCTCCTGTTTAACGTTCGGTGAGCGCTGCATCACCTTTATTTGATCTCGCACGAACGATGCTAATGAATGAAAGGAAGGCATCTCCGAGCTACGATGCTCCATTTCAAACGCACGCACGGTGTCGGAGTCTAATTTCTTTAATGCTATATGGAGAAACACCACGTCCATGAGGTCATTAAACTTCAAATTCTTAAGTGCAGCCACCGATGCCACAAATTTATCGAGAAACTGTTCTAAGCCGTTGATGTTCGCGGATGATATAGGTTTAAGATCGAATATCTGGTTCAAATATTCGGAAGCTAACATTCTCCTATCTTCATATTTAGTTTTAAGCGTTTCAAATATTAATACGTAATTGTTTGCTGTAGGTGTAAAACCCGAGCAGATCGACTGTGCTCTGCCACTAAGTTTGCTAATTAAGTAATATAATTTTTCAGCGTCCGATAACGATGGGTTGTTGTGTATATTGTTTTGAAAACTACTGAAGAAGAAGGGCCACGTCTTAATATCACCATTGAATACCGGAATATCTATTGGCGGTAACCTAATTGAGTCACGAGGGCGTACCTGCATTTCAGGCTTCGCTTCACCTTGAGATTGTAGCAATTTTGCGGTTCTCTTCACGCGACACAACATATCTTCGAATGCCAGCAGCGGTTGGTAGTTCACTATGTATTTCGGGTCGGTTTGTAGTTCCGAATGATTAATTTGATCTAATATTCTTTCGTAATCTGTCCGCAAATTATCTATCGTTTCGATTTCATTTAAAAAGGCCTCCCGTACTGCCTCTATATGAATGTTCTTTATATAATCACTTATATTCTGCACACGCGAAAAGAGTATGTCCCTCTTGGCATAAAGCGTTTTAATTTTGATTTCACTTCCACTAACTGCCATTTTAAATTATTATAATAAAGTTATATTAATCACAATTAATCTTACACGCATAAACGACGTACGATGAATACTCGGCGTGCCGTATTACGTAATCAGATCGAGCGCCCGATGCAGTCAAGGCTACGCGTCGTTTGCTAAACCTAATAATTTTATAAAAATTGTGGGGTAAGCGTATCAAACGGTTGCTATCACGCCGTTTCAATTATTTAATAAGCTTTAAATTTAACCAAATACGAGCGCTATTAAATGAATAATTCTGTTTGCGAGTAACAAATCAAAATTTTAATTTAAACGAACACTATTTAAGTCTATTCTATAAATTAGAGTGCGTTATCTAAACAATTAATTTAATAATTCGACCAGAAAATGGTTGGATAACCACTAAACACCAATCCAGATCCTGCCGAAGTGACCATAAAATGGTGGAGCCACGTGTTTAAGGCTGCCGAAAATCTAGTTCCCCGGTCAAACCTCAAACCTATTACGCGAGATATTAACTAAAGTGGACTGTATATGCGATTGCTTCTACGCTTACGTAAAAGCGACTACTATAGCATGCGGTACAATGCACTCGCTCTTCCCTAAACTAAACTATTACTTGTCGAATCGATGAAAGGAATCCTGCTTGACTAGGAAAAAAAACACAGATTGGAGCGGGTTAAACTATTAGCAAGCAGGTATAATTAAGGAATATTGACTCACCGGGGTTTCTTCTTCCTGTCGATCACTATAGCGGCGACTTCCGGAACCTCCTCTGGACAGACACTTCTGGGGCCCCAGTGGTGCGTCAGGAGAGAAGCGTTGGTTCAACGACGACTGCGGCGGGAGAAGAGGCTCGCGCATCGGTCGCGCGTGTCTTATATATCCTCGGCTCGGGTGATTACGCGATGTTCTAGAATCGTCTTCTTTCCCCTCCCACCCCACCACCCCGATGTGTCGATAGGAGGGTACGAATGATATTCTTTGGAAAGGAATAATGATTCTACAAGTTCCTACCGTCAAATAAAAAACGCGAATGGTTTTCCGCGCAACCATAGACCATAATTAATGTTTTGTCTGTCTATCTGCCTGGGCTAATCTTCGAAATGACCAAACGAGATGGACAAAGGAACAAAATGAGACAGTATTACCAGATAACTCAACTAAATACAAATAGAACTTCTTATAGAAAACAATTACATAAAGCTTTCGTTAATGCATTCCCAACACTTGCTCATTTAATTGAACAGAGAATAGCTAACCAAAGAAGAGCAATAGTAAATAATAAATACATCAGTGGCGATAAATTAAATGAAATAAAACAACAAGTAAATAAAGAACTATCAATAAATCTGAATAATTCAAATGATGCAAATACAATTCCTCATACAATTCAAGAAAATACACAAGACACTAATAATACTGACATTCCTTTCATAAGTATCATTGAAGTCTCATCACAACCTGAAAGAGATGCCTTAATAGACGAAACTTTTCAGCAAGCATTATTACATTTTAAGGACATTGACCAACCAAGCAGAGTCTACATACCTATACAAAAGCCATCTAAAAACTTTGAATAATAGTTCATTATCATAATGAAAAAACTAGCCTATTGTGATGAAACTTTGCGAACTGATTGAAGGTCATGTCAGAAGATGTCTAAGCTATAACTTATCTCAAAGTTTCATAAAATAAATAAATGTTCTTTAGAAGTATTATCTTACGAATGTTCCATACAAAAAGTTCTCGTGATATGAAAGCGCAACGATAAAATTAGTGCTTGAGTAATCCAGTGGTTACGATTCCTGCATCTCAGAATATAAAGCTCTTATAAAGTATACGGAGGAAAATCGCTATTTAAAAAATTTCATTATTCAATTTATATAAACATATTTTTATATGCATTTCCGTTTATTTAATTAATTGTATTATATGTGACCAAGTCTTGCACCCGATCAAATTTATTATTAACATCATGGTGTCAATGAAAACAAAAACAGAATACCCTTGTCTCTTCAACGTTAGTGACATTTAAAAAAAACTTAAGATATTTTACTTACTCGTGAGTGTGTTTAAAATCCAATGAAATCAATTACCAAAGTTTTCAAGCCTTGCTCTGTTCCGTTGTGAGGACTGTCGACCTACTTTTTAAGTACTATACTGTCTGCAATTTTCTTCTGGACCAAATAAATCGAACTCATAAAAACGTTAGGTAATTATGACAGACACAAATTATGTAAAAACATTTCAAAAAAGAAGTCGATTTCAGTCTACCATACGTAATAGAGCCTGTTGCAGCTCTATTACGGTTGTAGCAGCAATGGGTCGACTCGACCGAAGAAGCACCACGATTTCACAAAATACCAGCGTAAAATAGCAGTTCATGCTATGCTGCTGTGTTTCGTTTGTCGAGTGTAGAGAACTGGAGACCCTTAATCCTGGATTTAAAGCAATACATCTTAGTCCTTGAGGGTGACAACGCATCTGCTTTTTGATTCTTTATTGAGGGTAGGTGTATATGACGTACATGCCTTTGGGTCACAGTATGCACTTATCATCAGGGAGACTATGTGCATGTTTGTTATTTAATATAAAAAGACCAAGTATCTATTTGGAGGTGGTAAACGCACTCACAGAATGATACAGGATTGTGAATATTCTTACAACGCCACTATAGGGTCATAGTAAGTTTAGTATAATTTGGAACCCAAATAATATCATTCCAATTAATCCATATTGTTATCAAAACAATATTTTACTTCAATCTGTACCCATTTTCAATGTTTTTTTTTTTTTGTTAAGTTAAACAAAAAAGTCTTTCAATTAATGGAGCTGTGGGACGATTATTTTTTTATACAATAGATGTGACATATTAGCACACATTCTAACTAATAAAAACTGGATACTGTAACCCCTAGACATCTGCATATATTCTCGATTAATAATCAAATAGCAGATTGCACTGTCGCCTTAGATTGTACCAAGATCAAAGGCCTTTTTCTCTTTCAAAAGGATCTCGGGTTCAATACACTCGCCATAAAAAAAAACATAATAGCACCAATAACCAGCTATTTTAGTCTTTGTGGAATCGGTTACCACCGGTGATTGTTCCGGACCGAGACGACCTAAGGACATTCAAGGAAAGAGCTTACTTATTTACAAACACAAATAGACACATATAAGTTCAAAGAAAGGAAAGTTTATTTTATATTTTCTATTTCTCGTGTTGTTTTTGAATCTGTTGTTAGTTCATTTCGTAATGGTTGTTTTATGCATATTTTTAAATGTTTTTATTTTGTCTTTAATGTTTTAATATTATTTATTAATATTATTAATATTTATATAATATTTTTTAATTAAAAAAAATATTTTATATTGATATAATATTTAATTACTCTGTACGTAGTTTAAAAGTATAAGTCAGGTAAATGGGGAGCCTGCTACTTTGGACTCCCGCACAACACCTCAGGGAGGAGGGAGCGGCTGAAAAACAGCTCTGTATGAGATCTGTATCTCGTTACAGACAAAGCTGAGCCGTCTCCTTTTGTTTCAAATAATTATAATGTTCTTTTGTTTTAACGTGAATGTAACTGTGTGTTTTAGAGGCTATAAATTTATTATTATTATTTTTTATTTTTTAAAAGGTGGGCAAAGCACCTGTCATTCCCCTAGTTTTGCATTTTTTCATGGGCGGCGATTGACACTTACCATCAGGTAAACCGCGAGCTCTTTGTTCTCTCTTCTATAACAATAATTCACGCTTGTATTTTGTGTAAGCTTGGTCCTTCCCCGATCGAGCCAATCCACTCGTGCTACTACTGTCGATCAAGAAGTAACAATATTTCATTACAATTTTTTAAAACGTTTAGCATGGAAGAAATTTAAACCATTTAAATCAAAATCAAGCTTTTTAGTAGGAGTGCGGATGTTTATAATAGTTTTAATGTCATTATTTCCATTACCAATCTACAAAAATCCACTGCAGTACAAAGGACTCCCCTTAATTGCCTCATATGGAGAAATGTTTGCCAAAGTTGCCTCCCTTGACAGGGGTAGGGCGTATTTTTAATTTTTTTGTTGTTGTGTGGAAGACAGTGCTGCTAATCTCATGGTTTGTTTCCCTCTCGCGGATTTTGCGAAACCAGGTACGAGGATATGTTGTACTTCGGAGCAAATATATTCCTAAACCGCCACTACACGGTTAAAAGTAAAATTTTCTTATTTTAATTTGTAAAAAAAAATGACTACTTACACATTTTTCTCCATACTCAACAACTTGTTCTTGCAAAGAAAACAAAAACGCCCGCCTGTTAAAAGTATGTCGAGAGTTGACACTAGAGCACAAAAACTTTGTCGGGAGCAAGATTTCTTGCAGTTTTTCACTATTAATCTCTAGGAGCAGTCTGTGTTAAGAAACTTGATCTTAATTAGCTCTGATTTTCATTTTCCATTAAATTTGCAGTTCTGTTTAAATTAGTAAAATTTTTCGAATAAGGAAGTTTTATAGGAAAAAATAAGAAAAGTTTGAATAGGTACATTTTATAACTAATTAAGATTCCTCTTTCCTTAGAAGAAACTTATTGCTTACACTTGCTCGTAGCAAGATTCCTAATTAAACAATGCAACCATTTCAAATTTAAAACGATTTTTCTACGGTTATTTCTTCTGCAGCAGCAACGCGCAGGGTTCCTTCTAATTAACAACACAATTTAAATGTGTGAACGACGTGAATAAATACTAATTAAGCTATCACTACTAATACTCATGTTAACTACTTTAAAGTTAAAATTCTTGTGATATATGTTGTTCACCACAGTCGTCACATGTTGGATAGTCGTATGTAGTAGTCGTATGGTGGAAACGACCCCACGTCTTGCCAAGTTTGCTGTCCCTAACCCCTATGGGTTAAACTATTGTCGCTTTAAAAACTTAACAAAGTATTCTTGTTTTATTAAATAAGGGTGACAAAAGAGCACATAGAGAGTAGACCTACATCTATCCTATTAATATTCAAAATTTAGATGCACTGTCACCCCTGAGGACTAAGATTTAATAGCTAGTTTCCTGTAGAAAGCGACTATGCAATATACGAGTACAAGGAATATCTGTACTGATTAAAGATTTTCACAATTCAAACACTAACTTCAGTATCATTATCATCATTAAAGCTTATAATATAAGGCTCTCCATAGATTACTTAATATTTGCCATAGTTGCCATGCTGGTCAGGCGGGTTGACCACCTCAGTTTTTATTTCCTGGTTTAGTTTCCTTTTGCCCATGATCATAATATTGTGAAGTGGATTTGTTTATGCCGTCACTACGTATTGGGTTACATTACGTTATTGCGATACATGAGTATTTAGTTATTTAACCCTGAAGGGATTGAAATCCCCATAAAATCCCATGCAGTCGCATGTGTCCGTCAAATCCCGAGCGGTTGCATGCAACCGCATTCACCCACAGCACTTTAAACCATTAAATTTTATATTTAGAGACGACTTTTCTATGAAGAAGTTTGGCATTATAAAATTTATAAAAAAATCGCAATCCTGTGGTCTAAACAAAACTTAGGTTTTACTTCATTACAAAAAGACTTTATTGTATTTTGATAACAAAAAACGGGTACATACCAAGCGGATATCGGCAGCGTGAAAATCACCATTATTTCTATAACATCACTCTTATTATTATGGACTAAGTGTACCGAGACGTCGTCCTTTACTGCTGGCCGTATTAGGAAGCTCAAAGTCGCTCAGCGAGCTATAGAGAAAGCTATGCTTGAAGTTTCTCTGCGTGATAATCTTAAAAATTAGGATATCCACAGTAGAATTAGAGTGACAGATGTAGCCCAGCGGATTAGTACGCTGAAGTGGCAATAGGCCAGCGATGTAGCTTGAAGAACCGAAAATCGGTGGGGAAAACGGGTTCTCAAATGGCAGTCTCGTAAGCGAAGTGTGGAGCAACATTCTACTAGGTGGAGCGACGACCTGTTAATACATGCTGGAAGTATATTAGTATACTATATAGTAGAATGGATGCAGGTGGCTCAGGATTGTGCTTGTGGCATTCCTTGGGGGAGGTCTATGTTCAGCAGTGGATGTGTGAAGGGTTGTAATGATGATAATTACTAGATATAGAGAGACTAGAATAAATAGATGGAAAAATTAGTGAGTGGAACCGTGTAGTGAGCTAACTTAGTTCACACTTATGTCTCCTGATGCTGCCTCCTTTAGAGGCAAAAATATGTAGTTTTATCGAAGCGATTGTGATTTGCTGTATGTATTCGTGATTCCTTATGAAGAGATTAGACTGTAGGGACCAACCCTATTACAAATCATTCAGAGGCGACACTGAGATAGTTATATTATTTGGTCCACTCTAAAGAGAAAAGAATAACTTAAAAAAGTAAATGCTGGCTAAAAATAATAAAATAATTTCACATTCCGAAGTCACCTTAATTCTTGTGTACACTGTGGCTTAGCATTGATTTAAAAATGTGAAATTATTTTATTCTTTTTAAATCTTTGCAGTCGGATTTTATTTTTTGTCAAAAGTAGTTTTTTAGTTATCTAGATCATACTCTCTATATTTTCTACGCGGATTTTATATTTTTCGACCTAAAAACAGTTATTTCGCAGATACTCAGGTCAGGTTATTCCGCATTCAAACCCTAAAAAATCCACTCCAGGGTAGATACTCGGAACCAGTGTTCATCTACCAACCCAAAAGGAATAAATAAATGGAATTCATATAATTGATAGAATCAGGTGTTCACTTTGCGGAAATCCATTATAATAAGGATATTAACTAATTCGCAACCTTCCGCAAATTAAATACAATGATGTGTCTTACCTAGATTAAAGAGCACCTCCCGCCCTCCATCAATTGTGTGCACCAATCCCGTCACCACTAATCCCAGTACCACCACTCCCAACACCACTACTCCCGGCACCACTACTCTCAACACCAATATTCCAGGAAAGACACACCATCGACGATAATACGACACGTGTTTCGCCTCTACACGAGGCATCCCAGGTGATGTAGACGGCTGACCGCTGAGAGTCTGAGAGATGGCATAATAGTAAAATATACACATAATTCTTATTTAAAAGGACAACTCTAATGTAAAAAAACCTGCATCACGGGAATACAGATTCATTAAAATCTTGGCATAAAACAATTTAAAACGAAGTTAAAGACTAACATTCAAAAATAACTTTAAAAAAACATAAGTTTTCCGCTAACACATCTATTGTATCAAAAAATTTTGAAAACGATTGCAAATGAACATTAAAGGGACAAATTTATCGTGTATATCAAATTACGTCTACTCGATTAAAAAAATTGTAATATAAGAGTGACAAACGAGTCCACAGTCAACCTAATGCTAAGTTGTTGCTGGGGCCCATAGACATCCCATGGCCACACTATTCTCGATTACGAATCAAAATACAGATGCGTTGTTACCCTTGAGGACTAAGATGGAATGCCTCATTTGCAGTAAAAAGGGTCTCCGCTTCTCTCACACTACCATACACTCACCATACGAAACAAAATAGTGCTAAGTTGCTATTTTACGCTGCGTAAGTCACAGAAGTAAGAGTGTGGTCCTTCCACGGTCGAGCCGACGCAATCGTGCTACAATTATACTACTAATATAGCTGCAAAATGGCTCTACCATGTACCAAATAATGAAATTAGTGTCAGTAATTCCCTGGACATATTGCAGAAGTTAGAAAGACTCTAATAATATTATTAAAAATAGGAAGTTAAGTTTGATTTAAATGCAATACGCAATGCATGGGCTTTAACAGTCTGGAATGGTAACGGTCACGGCAATACGTAATATATTTTTAGATCAAGTTTTATGGTTGTTAAAAATTAATTAATAATTAAAGTGTATGAGTTGGACTGTAAATAAGATAAAAGTCGGAAGAACAAATAAAAGTGGATTCCGACTATCCACCCCGTCTGGGTTGGTTGGATAAACATGTGTTTCCGAGTATCCACCCTGGCGGATTTTTAAGGGTGAATTAACGAAATAACCCCTCTGGTTTCTACAACATATTTTCTTACCCGACGAACACGAAGCAAGCAAATAATTACTTCAGTGTAACCCCACCGGGGATCCAACTTCATTTGATCGCGTACCTTCTATAAAATTTAAGTTGAGCCTGACTTTTAAGCTATCGCGGCTTGTGCGTGATCTGACAAAATAAGTGGCGTAATTATTCTTGAAAGGCATTATCTTTGTGTAGTAGTAGTAACAATTTAAATCTAGAAAATTATTAGGTACTCGTAATATAGCTATTCCTCTGAAAAACGTAAATAGTACGTTCACTAGGAAAGTAATGCCACGTTTAGAATTTAAATGTTTTAGAACAATCAATTGTACGATTATCGTTCTGGAACATATTCAATAATACTGTTACCATTCTGGAACATATCTACTAATGCTCTCACAGAATACTAGCGTAAAATAGCAGCTCACCGCTGCTGTCTTTCATATGGTGAGTGTAGACAACTGGAGACTCTTTTTACTGGAGAGGAGGCATTCCATCTTAGTCCTCACGGGTGACAAGGCATTTGCATTTTGATTCGTACTCTAGGATAGGCCTATATGTCTATGGGCCACGATTAATTACCATCCGGGGAAACGTGTTCTCGTATGTCACCCTTCTCCTATAAAAAACACGCACCATAAACTCGTAGGGTCGGAATCCTCGAGTCGGGCCAAGAATCTGTTATTTCGTTTTTCTGTCAAGAAATTCTCATCTCTCTCATTCATCACCGGTGCTTAAGAAAACACGTAAAACCGTCAGTTCTGTGTCATATTACCGTCCCATCGGGCTATGAGGATAAGGGAATAGAGAGTGCACCTGTGGTTGCGTATGCTTGGGCACTATAATCCTGTCCTGCGGCTAGTTCCTGTTGAGACTTGACGCCGTGTTCGAAATTCGGTCTGGAGCGAATTATTATTATTTTCAAGCTTGCGATAAAGCACTGGTAAAATATTAAAATATTGTACGAGTTCAAATAAAACCAAATTGTACGTCTAGCAGCCGAAAACATGAATGTGATTTGTTGGAACAAATGTTTGAAAATAGCGACCGAACTAGCCGACCTAGAGTGGTCGGTAAACTACACGAGAATTTCCTGAGTTAAGGCACATAAATGAAAAATTATTAGCTGCAAGCGCTTGATTTTTTTGCTCGCTTCTAAATTCGTCTATTTTAGAAGCCTGTTATAATGACCAGTAAAAAATAGGCGGTAAAAATCCTTTAACGCCTACGGGTCCGCGTGGGTAGGCACCTCCCTCATACATATGTAGGTATATCTGCCTTCAAAAATCAGCGCTTGGCCTGAGTATAGGCAGCCAGTATAATTTTTTGGCTTTGAGGCATTCCATTTTGTATTCAGAAGCATTAAAACGCATATGTAACCTTCTTTGTTTAAAGTTTTTTGCAGATATCAATGGGCTGCAGAGTTCATTTGTCACTCAATTTTTAAATAAAAAATGTATTGCTAGGTCTCTGCCATTTACTTAAAATGTTTTTTTTAAACTATTCTAGGAAGGATAATCTATAATCTTCAGGCCAACTTCACACGACTTAATAAAGTCAGGGGATCATAACATGTCATCATCATCATTCCCTGGTACAATATGCCTCCGCAAAGAACGCCAATAGCCCAGTCTTTAACCTCCTGCATCCTTCGACTTCCTACATCTTTTACCAAATTGGTAAAAGATGCAGTTAAGTTACTTATCGCTTAGTCTAGTGGAGGGCCGCCCTACACTTCGCTTAGGGACACTTGTATGACACTCGAGAACCTTCCTTTCTGAACAGTTGTACGAGTAAGTTATTCGAGCACTTCAGCGTACTAATCCATTGAGTTATGTCAGTACTCTGATTTCACTACGGATATCTTCATTAAGAATTCTCATATGCAAAGAAACTTCGAATGTAGCCCTCTCCATAGCACGCATATGATCATCGCTGGTAACATACATTGATTTTGCTGGTTATTCCTGTTTTCAAGTTAAGAGGTATACGCTACAAAAAGATGTGTCATAATCTCCCGAACTCTGCCCAACCGCGGATCTCTAAAATAACTTTTTCTAAACGATAAAGTTGGACTTACCTATTCAAACAAATTTTTCCAGGTAAACATACTCGTCAACAACTTTGAACCTAGTGCTCCCAACAATTACCGGCATAGATAACTTGCCCATGTTCATTTTAATTTTCATCACCGACACGTTGCTTATTTAAAACATTTTTTTTTTTGGACGAATGTTTAAATTAAATAGAATACTATATTGTGGATACAGGTAGCTTGGGACAGTGTTTTGAATAAGTTTTTAGGGGAGGCTTTTATTAAGCAGTAGACTTGTGATGGACTGTAGTGATGATCACCATAAATATATTATCAAGTGTAAAATAAATAGCTTTTTATTGATACTGCACAATGATCAGAAAAAAAATATTTCCCATTATAAGACTAACCTTAGGTCCAAAACAGGAATTTTACTCCTGACGTAAGTTTTTGGTGTTACTACGTCTTAGAACTCTAATTTCAATCATCATACTGAATTATTTTGAGAAATGAAAACGCTTGTAACATACATAAATTATATAATACACAAATATTATAAAACTCTACTTCGACACCATTATCTGAAGGCAAACACCATAGCATATAATTCACTTTTCATTTTGTTTATAATGTTTGTATCTTATGTATTTATTTATGTATGTATATGTACGTTCATATAAATATATATAAGTATGTATGTGCATATTTATGTTATGTTTATTTTTTTTGCGTTTACCTTATTTTTTGTCAAAGTGTGCACATGTTAATAGTGGTAAAGCAGTGCGGCTGCTTATGTTATCTCACGGATGGGCCGTCTCGAACCAGGGTGGTACTACGACCTCACAGAATACTAGTGCGAAGTAGAAATTCACCTCTGCGTTTCAATCAATAAGTGCAGGTGGCCGGAAGTTCAATTCCTCCCTTACACCCTTAACATGTTAGCGGAATCAAACTACCCCAGAGGGTACCAGCATCTCTGGTGATGGAGAAATTCCACGCTGAGCATCCAAGCCATCCTACTCTTCCTAAGCCTGGGGGCTCAGGCTGCCTCACGTATTCTGGGGGGAGGGGCAAATCTCGCTCGCGAAAAATAATGAGGTCCATTATAAAGTGCCAGCTCATGAGGTACCTTGAGGATCACCAGCTAATTAGTGACTGCAAATATGGTTTTCGTCGAGGTTAATTAGTTGATAATCTACTGTTATACTTAACTCATAGATGGGCGGAGACAGTAAATTCCAAGTAGAAATTGGCCGTTAGTTTGGACATCGCGAATGCTTTGATCGGGTCTGGCACAAAGCGCTTTTTTCGAAGCTCGATCCCCTTCGTCTATTTCATCGAGTTTCTTTTTATAGGAAAAGGGGCAAACGAGCAAACGGCTCTCCTGATGGTAAGTGATTACCGCCGCCTATGGACAACTGCAACACCAGGGGAATTACAGATGCGTCGCCGGCCTTTTAAAAAGGAATAGGCTCTTTTCTTGAAGGTCCCTAAGTAGTATCGATCCGGAAAAATCTCCTGTGGTAGTTGATTCCACAAGGAAGTTTTGCGAGGCAGAAAACTTCTTTTAAATCGCACGGTAGTGGACAGCCAGATGGTATGAATAGTATTGCGAGTATTATCGCGATGTGCGGCTGTAATTAAACTGTAACATGTCCGTGGTAGATAGTTTCAAGGCACTCCCCTTGCTGCCTCAGCTAGGATCAGGATCCTCTGCATTGACATATAGAATAGTTTGCAGCTTCGTGGTCACTTGGAATGGAAGGCCAAATTGGCCTATTAAAAGCTTGGTGTGCTCAGTAGAGCGAGATAATATTTCATGACGGCACATCGCTTGCAACTTAACAAGGCGCAAGTTCAGCCTCACATGGAATACTGTTGTTATCTCCGGCCTGGGGCACCCCAGTGACAGCTCCTTCCATTTGACCACATCCAGCTCAAAGCGGTTTAAATTGTCGATGACCGAATTGTTTCTGATCGGTTCGATTCACTGGCACTGCGTAAAGATGTTGCACCCCTTTGCATTTTCCCAACCACGAGAGTGCGAAAGTCGATAAACACAACGCAATGCAAAAACACCCCCACCCCTGCCTGGCGGTCCACCTATGCGTTTTGCTATGAGTTTTCTTCCTCGTACAACTTCTCTGTGGAATTTTTTATCACCGGCGATTTTTCGGACCGATACGACTTAGGGACCTTCAAGAAAAGATCTTACTCATTTCTAAAAGGCCGGCAACGCACTGCACTTCCCCTGGTGTTGCCGTTGTTATTGGGTGGCTGAAGTTACTTACTACCAGCTGAGCCGCATGCTCATTTGCCCTCTCTGTATAAAAAAATGCCACAAGGCATATAGTCCGCCCATGGTAAGATAAAAATATAAAGAATAAATAATTCATAAAGTAAAGAAATGAAACACAAACACCGAGATTCTTTGTTTTTTATTGTACATACTCCAAATATTTCATCTAATTGATTTGATGTAGACAACATATTTAAAAAATCCTTAAGCTTATTTGTTGTCTAATATAACAACCCCATTATTTAACGCAGTGCCATCGACAAGCGGCGTAATTTCACGCTACGAGCAATGTTAAAAGACATTTGCTGAAAGTGTTTTGCTTATATCAAATAAAACCACCAAGACCTCTTAAGTACAATATACAACAGGATTTCGTATATAAACAAACATGCGTGCAGCTCCCACGCGACAGAAGTGAAACCTTCAAATGAAATGAAATATAAAATACGAATACTACTTTAAATGATTTATTTATAATTCAAACTACAAGTTCGGTATAAAATAAAAGAAAAAATAATTTTATAGTAAATAAATGTAACACTTACTCACTAATTACAAAAGGATTTACATCAATTTTACTTATTACGAAGTTGAGGTTTGGCCGTTCTTCACTGCTTGTTTAATCCATAGGCACACGACACCTTCGTACCTTGTTGAATAAAACGCGTAAGCGACGCTGTTTCGGCGGTGTTTACGACCTTTTCTCGCGAGCATTGAGTTGTAATCTATAATGTTTCCTATCTCATTTTCTCCCACATTAAATCTTATGAATTAATGTGTCTGTCTCTTTTTACTGTCTGACTTTCAAATAGCAACGATGCTAAAGAAGTTTTCACTTTAAAACTTCATAAAAAGTAATATTCAATTTACATCATGTAACAAAAAATATTTTTATTAAAAGTAAAAACCGACCTTATCATTAAAAAGAATTTATCATCATTATCATTATCATTACATCCCTTCATAAATGTAATAAATCATTATTTAAGCCCTTCACAAGTCCACTGCTGAACATAGGCCTCCCCCAAGGAATGCCGCAAAGCAAGGTCCTGAGCCACCTGCATCCATCGGTCGTCACTACAAATAGCGGTGGGCCGCCCTTCACTTAACCTACCAATACGAGGCTGCCACTCAATTACCTTTCTTTCCCATCGGTTGTCGGTTCTTCGAGCTACTATATTGTCAAGCCACTATAGCTTACTATTTCCTTGGGCTATGTCGATCACACAGGTTCCATTCTGGCCCATCCTTCTGCTGCTTCTGCAGTTCTATTTGACACGGCTGTGTTAGCATAAGAATGGGCTGAAAGTTTTACACGTTGCAGAACTTTCAGTACCTTAACGCCACTCACTTAATGGGTACTTCGACATCATAAAGCCATTTTAGCGCTTGTTATAGCTATTCCCTTATTAAGCTCATATGATGATGGTAAATAATTACCCACCCATTAATTGCAGTCTATAAAATTTTACTGCTGAACATAGGCCTCCTGATCCTTCCATTTTTGCGTCATCTTAACAGGTTGATCCCTCCCACCTTCCCTCTATAGAAGACAGAATTCTATTTACGAATACTATAACACAAACACCCACACACACTCACACATAAAACTAGTACAGAAAACTAGAAAACACCGCGTTCGCCAGCGAACAAGAGGTCACTGACACGTCGTCCATGAGTTGTAAAACCCGTGATACAGGGTGTTTTTAATTTTCTCATCCGTTTCCCTCATTCAGATTGAGATTCAAGCCGGGGTTCGTACCTCATTCTGATTCTTCCTTTTCGGCCTTCTTCGGCCCTTGAAACACATCCTAGCTCGAGGGGCCTCACTCAAAAAGCAGGGATGGTGATGCCTCAGGACTGCAGTTGGTGTCGCGGCGCTTCGCGTCGATTCACCGCCCGCAGAAACGTTGTATTCAATAATTTCTTAATTTATTTATACAGGGCTAACAGCATATACTTTTAGAAAAAAAAGGCTTCCCGTATAGAATGCTTGATAGGGGGTTGGGGGGGGGAGTTATTTTACCGACTCTGCCACGCTTAGCAGGTGGCTAAGCAATCACAGATTTTATATTATTTGAGTTGTTATCGGGAAGATACTGACTAATATCGCACATGATGATAAATGGTGATATAACTGAAGTTCGTAAAGTGCACCGACTTGCTTACCGTTACCGTTACCGTAACAGCCTATTAAAGTCCACTTTTGAACATAGGCCTTCCATATAGGTTGCCTCATGGGTGGGAGTTTGCCATAGTTGCCACGCTTGGTAAGCACGTTGGCAACTATGCTTTATTATTTTAGTCGCTATTAGGGAGACACTACTGCCCATCTCCTGATTCTCCTGATTTGTTCCTTGTGTTACCTTTTTAGACACCCATGAGACGATATGGAGTAGTAGATATTCTTACACCCCCACTATACGGTAAACTACCCACGGAACTGAAAGGAGAGATGCTGGCAAATTATTACATTCCATTACTGTACGTATTACGAATTACGCAACGCCATTGGTTTCGAATGCGTGGAATGAGATAAGGAGGTGGGGTCCAGCAGAGCATCTGGTTGCCCGATTATGGAAAGGCGGAAGCGGAATAATTTATTTTAGAGTAAGTAGCTTTCCCATGTGATGTACCGCTACAGCCTTGTAATGACACCTAACTTACTTGCAACTGTTATGGTCTTGGGATTAAGGAACTACCTGCATTATGTATTCGAATAAAAAAATAAAAAGCGGTCTAGGTGTGACCCGAAAGGTCGACAGGACTAACTTCCCAGTGGAAAGAACAAAAAATATCATATTTAATATTATATACGATTTTTTATTCGGCACAAAAATGACTTGAGGGATTTTGCAAAAAATTAAATGAGGTCTAAGTTACATAATTATGCGTTAAATGAAACTGGTACCACGCCAATAAAACTCTTTGTTCTCGAGATACACCAGGCGAAAATTAAATCCGAAAATACAAACATACATACGTACATATGCACACACGGTCATCTTTGATTGTGTGCTCGTTTGCCACCCTTATTCTATATAAATCATAGGAAATTGTAAAGTTATTTTGGCAGGATTGAAGGTATAAAGTGTCTGGCATAGCTAATTGGCATGATTTGCAATAGCAAAGAATTACAAACATTTTAAATCCTATTAATAGTTTAATAAAAATCACTTAAATTATTGATATTTATAGTGAATAAGTAAATAAAACATTAATTCATTACATCTACAATTAATAAGGTGTTTGACATGATACTATCAGAGTTACTTTAAGTAAAGCCAAAAAAGAAAAGAAAGAATAAACATTTTAGTCAAATTACATTTATAATTGCGCTGATAGTAAATTTTGAGACGAGTTCCAACTGATATTCTCTCACTTTGAGTAGTTTAATTGCCTTTATCCTACTTTAACACGAAAGCCTGGAAAAATTTTCATTGACTAACAAACGGCCGTGTTTAGGTAAAGCAAATTGCCGATCGCGTCTTTAAACCACTGCTATTATGTAATATAATTTCTATTTTCTTTAATCAACTCCAAAAAACCGGAAACTAGATACGTTAATTTATTACTGAAACGAAGTAGTTCTTTGACAACTTTGTTCTCAGTAATTATTATTCTCTATCAAGTTGTTATTAAGGACACGGTTCGTCTCCACGTTCAACGTCGATCAACAGACTTATTTTCGGTCAGTTTTAAATTGAAATTTACCCGTATCTACCAAACTATCAATCTAGGTATCCATAATATATGTTATATAATATTTTGTGTTTCTTACATAAACATCACACTACTTTTTACTGAGTTCCAAAATCGAAAAGTTACTATATTTCACGCGTATGCGTATGAAATGTTGCTCAACGGCAACCATTGCATAGAACACAAAGATAAATTTTTATCCTATTTATTATTTTCATGGTCTCTACCGAACTTCTTATGAACTTTCATTTCCTATTTTACCCAGGTTTGATATCTTTTCTCAAAGGGAGATAACGGAAGTTCCTTTAGCCAGTATAAGTAGTTATTTTAACTACTCTAAAAGAAATGGTAATGTTTCTTACGTTACCCACTAATCTTTTTAGTCCGGAAGGTGTCGTAAGAGGCGATAGAGAAAAAGAAACCAAGAGATAAATAAATAAATAACTGTGGTTGCCAACCCGCCAGCTAAGCTTTGCAACTATGGCAAATATCCCCAAAGATAAAATCGATGGGGGAAATATTTTGTGATCCTTATTGCTGGCAAAGAGACATTTCATCTTAGCCCTCAGAAGTGACAATGCATTTTCATTATAAATGTTACCGGGTTATATATTAAATTGTTGCGCGCCATAGTTGATGCCTGGTACCTGGCGGGTCATTATTAGCGGCATCTAGTATCAAGTAGCAGAAATATGAGCGTCAAGATCTTTCTTCAAAATTTACAACCGCCATCTAGCATAGAGTACCAGAACTAAAAAAGCCTTCTAGAAAATTCAATGCCAGAACTTCCGCCATTCTACTCGAAAATTCTAGATGTTTTCAGTAGAAAAGGCCCTATATAAAGGCGTTAAGGACCGCAACCGGGTCATTATTGAATTGGCAATTCAAGCGAAGACTTAGAAGCGAAATAAAGTGAACTAAAGTGTTAAGTGTGGTTAATTATTATTAGTGTGTTTTAAGTTTTAATTGGTGTTCGGTAATTAAAGTGCCAATTTTGGTAATTCGATCGACAGTTTTTACTATCACGAACCCTAAGCTCGTAACAATTGGTGTCAGTAGTGGGATAAAATCATGCTGATTTTACCTAAGGACGACACGGAGGGTGTCCGGTACCAAAAGTCAACGCCAGCAGGAGACGCACCAGAGACGATTTGGTGATGCAACGCCGCAGCCATCGGGGGGCCAGCCGCCACCCACGGAGGCCGACCCGAAAGTAGCTCCTATATCTGCAGCACCTAACTAAAGTGCTCTGATGGTGATGATGCAGGAGCAGGCTCACTGACAGGAGCAACAGGCCCGTTGATATAAAGAGCAGCAGGAAGAACAGGCCCGCCTACAGGAGAAACAGGCCCGCCGGCAGGAGAAACAGGCCCGTCGTTTGGAAGAGCAGATCAAACGTGATAAGAAAGAGCAGGTGCTCCTCATGAAGGACCTTCACCCTACCTTCGGAAAAGTGAAAAGGGAGGTGGAGGATAGGGTTGCTCAACATGACAACCGTCTGTCGGAAGCTGAAACCTGAATCGACCAAGTGAACAATTGGGTTGACAACGTGATGGCTGACATGAGGAAATTACTGGACGAACTCAAACTTGGGGATGGAACTCACTTCTTTCCGTGGATTCAAAGTGCCGCCGTTCGATGAAACTTCTTCGTGGTCGGTCCACAAAATCCAGTCCGAGGCTGTCATGAAGGCGAACGGCTTGAATAAAAGTCAGGCCATGACTGTTCTCACACTAAGACTACGCGACCAGGCCTTAACTGTTCAGGAAGCTCTCGGCAAGGAAGTAACTAACGAGCAGCTCCTTGAGACATTGGAAGTGAGATGTGGCGACGCTCACATGGAACACGTCTTTCGTGCGTAGCTTAAAGATCGCGTGCAACGCGTCAACGTAAATCTGCAGCAGTGGGCCCTTGACGTGGAGAAGTTGGTTCGAAAAGGGAGGTTGTGGCAACTACAGTTTGCGACCGCAATAAAGAATACAGCCCTAGGTGCTATGGCTGTGGGGAAAGGGGCCATCCTCGATCCAACTGCCCTAATTTAACTGTAAAAACGGAAGATGATCGATCTCAAAGGGGTAGTGCAGCTAACGGCACCGCTCAGCAGTGGTAGGATCATAGTTCCCCTCACGTTAGGGAAGTTACAGCAGCTACAGTTCACGAGCAGAATACAAGATACCGCCCAAGGTACTACGGCTGTGGGGAAAGGGGCCATCTTAGATCCAGCTTCAGTAAGTGAACTCTAAAAATGGAAAGTGATCGATCTCGAGATAGTAGTGCGGCTAACAGCACTGTCCAGCAGCAGCACGAATACGACTTTACTATCGAACACTGCAGCGGGAAATCGCGTGGTAACACAGATGCATTATCAAGAAGACCTTATCCCGATGATTGCAAGAATAGTACTAGGCAAGAGG
Source organism: Parnassius apollo (assembly GCA_907164705.1). Classification (NCBI taxonomy): domain Eukaryota; kingdom Metazoa; phylum Arthropoda; class Insecta; order Lepidoptera; family Papilionidae; genus Parnassius; species Parnassius apollo. Next base: position 3,782,291 of record CAJQZP010001697.1, read on the forward strand.
GTGCGGAAGTGGTATCCGTGAGGATTCTCAGGACAGACCACCTGAACGACGAATGGAACGACGGCATACGACATGCACAGCAGTAAGATTCGGACATCAAGCCGATTCTGGAATGGATGAAGGCCCGTGCTCTCAAGCCCAAGTGGAGCGATGTCTCAGAGATGAGTTCGACCACGAAAAGCTATTGGGCCTAATGGGACAGCTTGCTGCTTCAGGATGGAGTTCTGTGCCGTAAATGTGAAAATTGTCGGGGAGACAGCTGTCATTTGCAAATGGTTGCTCCTAAAGCTAAAGTACCGAATGTTCTGCAGCTGTACCATAATTATTGTTCAGGAGGCCATCTGGGAGTTAAACGAACTCTATTGAGATCCGAGAACGGTTTTACTGGGTCGACTGTCGAGAAGATATCGAGGATTGGTGTTGCCAATGTACAAGTTGTGTGACCGTGAAGGGACCTCAGACTCGTAGTAGAGGTGCGTTGGTGCACCATGGCAGAGGACAGCCCTTCAAGTTGCGGAGCCGCTTTAGAAAAGTGCAAGAGCTACTCCTAAGATCATCCATGTGGATCGACTGGCGCGTTATTATGGGGCTGATAATGCTCGGGACGAGCATGTCTTAGGAGGGGCCTGTGTTGCGCGCCACAGTTGATGCCTAGTAATGCCCCTAGCGTCATCTAATGTAGGGTAACAGAGCGAGGAGAGCTCTAGAAAATGTCATGCTAGACTTTCCACCTCCAGCGCCATCTAATATCGAATAGAAGAACTAAGCTTTCTAGAAAACTCCATACTCAAAATGTCTACACCTAGTCGATCGGGACCCGTATTTTTTGGAATATTCTAGATGTTCCGGTGCAAAAGGCCTATATAAAGCCGTTTGGGGCCGCGACCGGGGCTGTATTGAATTGGCGATACAAGTGAAGACTTAGGAGCGAAATGAAGTGAACTAAAATGTTAAGTGTGATTAATTATTAGTGTGTATTAGTTTTAATTGGTGTTCGGTAATTAAAGTGTCAATTTTGGTAATTCAATCAGCAATTTTTATTGTCACGAACCATAAGCTCATAACAGTATGAATAGACACTTCCTAAATCAAAACCGTCACATTAACAGATCCTATCAAGGTGAAACCTTAGCGGATCGCTGGCATCATATTATGTAGAAGTTATTTATTGCGTATTTCTTGTTCATATATTATTGTTGAGTCTCCATAAAAGCAGCCCCACCGAAAATAAGACATTACTCGGTGATACGTGGAGCGCATACGTATTAATATTATTACCGCGACCTACATTTTGACGTGGTACGTGTCAATTAACTTTGTATTTTTGATTAATGGTCCTTTTGCGCCAGTATCTCTATTATATTTTCACTAATACAGAATCTTTCTATACTAATTCTAAATCTTTATAAATAAAAATCTTTATGTGTGTTATATAACTATGTAAGAATTAGAGAACTCCTTAAAAGAATGCTTCTAAAAAGGCATAAAGATACTGACACATAATTTTGCATTTCTTTATAAGTCATAACTATTTATTTTTCTTCTCCTCGCTTCATAATGATGGTCTCAACAAAAAGGTAATGAAATAATTTTACGGTTTAAAAGTTTAACGGTGCCTTTTTACGACTTTTAAAGAATATCAAGAATTGTGAAACGTTTTGGATCCAATCATGTGGTATTAACAGTCGTGGTTTAGGGCTAGGTAACAATGAAAGAACTACAAGTTGGTATAAAACGCAAGGCTGACAACGTTTGATTCTAAATAGAGGATAGATGTCGATGTCTAACGGCCACAAAATCAATTTACTATCAGGTAAACTGTGTGCTCGTTTTTCATACACATTCCATATAAAAAATAAAAAAGGTAATTTATAAAAATATATCAATAATAAATTCTTCAAAAGTGAAATGCTGGAGAGGATCCTAGTTGTTCGCAATAAAAATATCATTGTGTAGTGGTTGAAAAATTAGAAAACTTTGAAGTCGTTATTATTTTAATAACGACTTCAAAGTTTTCTGATTTTTCTTCTCTTTTTCTTCTCTTGCTCTTCGTCTTTACGTGGTAGAGCCATGCTGCAGTTATATTAATAGTATAGTTATATTATGGTTGTACCAGGAATGGGTCAGCTCAACCGGGGAAGGATCATGCTCTCACAGAATACCAGAGTGAAATAGTAGCTAAATACTGCTGTGTTTCGTATGGTGAGTGTGGAGAACCGGAAACCCTTTTTACTGGAAACGAGGCATTAAATCTTAGTCCTCATGGGTTAGAACGCATTTGAATTTTGATTTGTAATCGAGAATAAAGGTAGATGTCTACGGGCCGCTGTAACCACATACCATCAGGTGGACTGTGTGTTCGTTTGTCACCCTATCCTATAAAAAAATACGCAAAATTTGTGACTCCGGAATGGGGACATAACTCATTGTTATTTAAAACTTAATTTTCCTGTAACTTCTCAGATTGTTTTGCTTCAGAAATTCCTTCAGCAATGAAATAATGTCAAATAAAAATGTGTATATTAATAGTAATACACAGTAAGTTACAGCCTATATTACGTCACATTTCTGGCCACAGGCCTTCTCTTATTTCTGAGAGGGTTTTAGGTAAAGGAAGTGTCCACCGAGCTGCCCTTGTGCGTACGTCACATCTCAAAATCAAAGTTAGCGGAATTCACATTTCTTCGACATAATTTAATAAATTTCTTAGACATGCAGGTTTACTATACGATATTTTCCTTTAACGCCGAGCACATGGTAAATCAGCAGTATCAATTTCATAAGTGCCTGCGGGGATAGAACCTCGACATCATTACAACCAATCAACAGTTCACTGATGAACGTAGGCCTGTCCGCATAGATTGTCTCATTATCATAATTGCAGCCCTTCACAGATCCACTATTGATCATAGGCTTTCTGAAGAATAGAACTTAGTCCTGCGCCAGCATCCTCATGAGTAAGTCGATAGATCATGCGTAGCAACTCTGGCAAACAACTCCTCCATCGAACTGAAACATCTATTGCTTAAAAGCGGGAATAATTGCCATAGTTTTCATGCTTGTTAAGCGGTTTCGCTGGTTTGGTCGTAGTTTTTACGATTTTGAGCTGTTATCAAAAATATTTTTTGCTCATTTCCTGGTACCTACAGTTTCCTTTCACAACTTACTAAATGTAGTAGTTTTTTTTACATCAATACTTTATTTTTTGTTTTACGGGGGCAAGGACGAGCTATATCGGACTCGCCCCAACTAAAATCCAATGAAGATCTACCTTTGTCATATATTGGCAAGGCCACGTATATGATTTCGTACACATCCGAGATTTTACCTTTCTTGGGAGAAACCTCCCCCTTCTCAGGTATGCCCTACCTTTATTCGTGGCCTATATATTTACATGCGCAACGAAGACCCGTAAGTACGATGTTTTAAGGTCCCGAGGTCAGGAAAAACGGGCACTCGGAAGCACTAGCCATTTCTGACAATAGCGGCGGATCTGGTCTCTGGCTCCACCGCTAACCAACATTTGGCCGCGGATAGTAGGGAGCAGTGCATCGCAATACCAATACTCCTCTACATCCGCAACCCTACCACCACCGTAACAACAGTGCAGGTAACGCGTATGGGGAGCGAGGGGAACAGTGTTGGACAACCCTACATTTTTTACCAGTACGAAACAAATCTTTAAGTCTGGTTCTACTAAGATAAACCAACTTACCTATTAAAAATTGCACTCAACACTTAGAACTGCTCATCATCAACCATTTAAGATTTGCAGGCGAGAGAATAACTCAGCTTATCACAAACAACATTAACGGCGAGCGTGCCATGAGCTACAATAGATAGACTGTAAAGACAAACGTTCCTTAATGTTTTTTTATGGAATAAAGGTGACAAACGAGCACACAGTCGATCTGACGATAAGTGAATGTTATGGCAAATGGTGTGGATTTGATTAAAAATCAAAATGTATGAATCGTTGGCACCCCCGAGGACTTAGATGGAATGACTCATTTTCAATAAAAAGGGTCTTCAGTTCTCTACAATCTGTCATATTATGTATTCTGAGAGATCGTGGTTCTTCCCTGGTCGCGTCGACCCATTAGTGCTCCAACAATAATATAAAATGTGTATATGCAGTATGTCTTTATCATGCATGTAATCAGTAAACAAAAAGTGATGGAAAAAATTTAATACATTAATTTAATTTAAATAACATGAGTTTTTGTTTTCGACATACTACTTATTAAAACCAAACGGTCTTTCCATCCGATTACAATGCAGGTGTCTTTAACACTCCATTACGCGTCCCCCTATTTGGGACGCGAGTGCTCGCGGGCTCTACATATGTAGAACAATTTTGTGTAAAGATTTTACAGGAACAATAAACAAATATAAAAATACTTCAATATCATATCAAAACAAACTTTAATAAGAAACTAAAATAAACGAAACATAAGTGTTACTATTTATTAGGCTCTTAATATCAGACTTCTTGTGAATTTTGAGAAAAATCAATGATTTTTTGGCATCAAACTTTCTCAGTCTCCTTTTTTTACTCGCTCATATCTTCCACACGGTCTTTATCATTTTTACAACATTCAAGGCAATGAAGAACTTGATGTTGAGGACGAATCCACTTTTTACAGGTGTCACATTGTTTTCTAGTGGACTAATTGCGCGCTCTGCCACAAAAGGAACATTTCCCGACTCGACCAGTATTGGGGAGTTGTGATGGGCATGGTTGTAACTCCGATGGATCTTTCATGCTCAAAAGCATTTTCCCTTTCATTTTCAATGATTTTGGAATACTTTCAATATTTATTCTGCGTTGTATGCATGGCGCGACTAGGTGAAAACCAAATTCATATAAAAAATCCTCCCTGGCCTTATTTCTGTAGTCTTTGTTTATTGTATATACAATATAACCGTTACAATATAATGTGTACAATATAACTTATATTCATTAAATTGAAAAAAAAATGGTAAGTGGCCATCGCCTAGAATTTTTGGAGACGTCATAAATACTATAAATAATGTCCACGCCATATTTGGTATTGTTGTAAAAAGTTATTATTTCCGGCTTACGTTTCTCTCTTTAAATCATATGATCATCATAGTGCATAGTACAGTAAATAAGCACCAATTTCTTTGATTTTGGCATGTAAGATACTAAAGTAGCTTGTTTTTGAAAGCCAAAAATTGAACTCGTTTCGCTTCTGTTTCTTGTGATTTTGAATTCTTTGGGAATTTGTGGCTTATTTTTCTTCACAGTGCCTACGACAGTAATTTTGCTACCTAAGAGTTCTAAGCATTGAGGTATATTCATGAACCAATTGTGCATTGTGACGTTACAACCTAAACCATCCAATGGGGTAAGCATTAGTTGCACAATGTCCACAACTTTATTTGATTGTGCATAAGGACCATCTGGCTGAGCACCTGCGTACATTTCCATATGGTAGGCATAAGGTACCTTTGTATCCGTTATTAAAAATATGTGTATCCCATACTTTGCTGGTTGCTTCATCAGTAATAACTTCTTCCAACCATCTCAAAATATGTGCCATCATTGTGCGAAATATAGTTACTTTGGTTAAAAATAATATTATCAAACAAAAAAATTCATAATAACAATATTTATACATAATATAAACACTTACATAAAATAAAAACCATAGGTAAATTTCCGACAAAAATGACACGCGAGTGCTCGCGCGCTCTACTATTGTAGAATTTTGGTTTTGGTGCGAAATTTCTAAGAAGTGCGATCGCGCAGTTTGCCGAAAGGGTACTAATTGTGATCACCAACTAGTACTAATAGAGGAATACTATGAGCGTGTGCGTTAGACACCCACAATTAATGTTAAAATCTCACGAAATGCATGCCTGTTCTACAATAGTAGAACGCGCGACTAATGGAGTGTTAAAGTAAGAATAAATAGCATTTACTTAAATCTAAAAAGTCAAGCTTTACATCTTCGGCTGCAACGTCACTTAACTTCAGGTGCGATGGCAGTCAATCACTGGAGTAATTAAATATAAGTATACTTAAATATAAGGTAATTAGATTATACTTATTGAAAATCAATCTTATGAGCCTAAAATGCAGCAGTGGAGAATATTTCTTCATCAACTGGCTCACGTAATTTTGTTTACTACTAATTTAGTTAACTACTCACCAGAGGCATAACTAGGGTGGGGCTAGTGCAAAATCATCAATTATTAAATTTAAAATCAAAATAAACCACAAAACATAAATTTATATCAAAAAATGCCGACAACAATTTCCGAACATCGCAAATGAGAATTACATGCAAGCAGTGCACTCGCACCTTGCGCATTCTATTCGAGATCTTTTTTTTTGCGACTAAAAGTAAAGTAAAAGGCTACCTTCCCGAAAGCGGGGGGAAGGAGTTTATGAATGCTCTAAGCGTACCACGCAGCCGACTGCGTGGTTATGTGGAACTCAATGTGATATAGGACCTAGAGCCTACCCACTAAACACCACCTGAGACTGACTTTGACCTGGTAAAGTCTTTTTGCTATATCTGGAGCGAAACCCTTGGGGAAATTTAAATTCAATTTAGAATATATGTGTACAATAAAGTATGATCTTAAATTATGTCTAATGGCCCATTTACATTCTACCACTTTGTATGGTGTGCAACTATTTTATAGGTATAGTATATAATATTTTATAGGTATATTATGTGTGCAAATATTTTTAGGTATATTATATAATACATGCAAAAAAAATATTTAAACAACAAGTGGGAAATCAATTTCATAAATTTATGATTATTAAAAGCTAGATTAATTGATATCAATATTATAATGTCATTTAAGTAATAGCATTTAAAATGTCACATTACGTAATGATTGTTCTTAATTGTTAATCTCCATACTTTCAGGTTGTTCGAAAGAATGGTTGTACGAAAGGGGGGCGCAGCCGGTAAGTAGCCGCTGAGAAGTGTGCCTAAATAAGGCAGATTTCGAAGTGAATTCGCTATCAAATATGGCAGATTGTCACACAATATTACACAATTATTATGTTTTAGCGGAGAAAAGATATCGAAACCATGGATGACACCAGGACTTTTGAGATGCTTGAGATGAGTAGTAGGAATAATCTTCATAAAAAGGTTAGAAAATATCCTTAGAATGAAGTCGTAAAATTAAATTATAAAAGATACATAAAACTTGTAATAAACTATTAGCTAATTTTTTCAAAGTACTGTGAAAAACGAGATATTTGAAATAAATAAAAACACTTAATTATTATGGAAAACCATAAGGAAGATAACATACTCAAAGGAAAGTAAAGACAAGCCGAATGTAGACAATCTGCAGTAAGTAAAATAGACTTTATAGAATAAAACATAGCTATATAAATCAAAAAAAAATTAGCACAGATAAGCCCTATTTCAAAAAGTATTGTTTTATTGCCAACTGATGAAGAGAAATTTGGTCTGCTTATATCGAAACTAAAATAGTATCGAAGGAGGTATTAGATAATATCTCAAGTGATCTGCTTAAACATAATAAAAAATTACTTTGCAAGCGCATAACTCACATTTTATTGTTTATTACCTGTGGTAAGTCTTCAAAATGTTTTAAAAGTCGCTTATTACACCTTTAAAGAGTGGAACTAAACAAATACTATACATATAGCCCGATTTCCTTATTTCTAAAATTTTACAACGCTAAATTAAAACGAAATTTAATAATTATCTAGAAAATAATATATTATGATTATCCTAATACAAATTTGTGTTCGATCCTTATAAATCAACGGCAGACGCTGTACATGAATTAACAGAATATTTTGTAAAAATCTTAAATATCAAAATTACACACGGTTTAGTTTTACTGATGATATAGCCCTATTTTTCATGCAAATAAATCTTATGAAATATATTTTAATCCCCTTTACATTGTATTTATATTTAGGTGTATTCAAATTACTATTATAATTAGGTATATAATTTAGGATACCCCTTACTATTATATTTAGGTATGGAACATAATGTTACGAGCTTGAGGTTCGTGACAATAAAAATTGCCGATAGAATTACCTAAATTAACACTTTAATTCACTTTACACTAATTAAAGTTAAAAACACTAATAATTAATCACACTGATTCACTTTATTCCGCTCCGAAGCTTCGCTTGTCTCGCCAACTTCAATACTTACCCCATCGCATCTTGCAGCGCCTATAAATATAAATTAGCACCGAAATATCCGGAATATTCAAGTAAACACGTGCAAGGTACCGAGAGTTCGAGTTTCAACTTCTAGAAGTTTAGTTCTTCGATTGGAGACTAGATGGCGCTGTCGGTTGAAAGATTAGTGATGTCATTTTCTGGAAAGATCCCCTCGCTCTCGTCTCTGACACTAGATGGCGCTAGTGCCGTCGACTTAGGCGCATAACAATAATTTGGCAGGAACTGCGGGGCTCTCTTAAAAAGCGATATATGGGAATCAGGGGATTTAATTTTAATTTTCGCATTTCCGTTACGACAGATCATGCTCAGATGGTGGACGTGGAGGACGAAAGGTCTCGGTAACAATGAATAAACCTTGAGCGCTAGTGGCACGTGAGCAGGCGACGTGTATCATAGATCTTAAAATATTGGGTTTTAAATGTACTACAACTTTTTCTAAGGTAGAACCCTGACTTTTATGTATAGTAATAGCTTCAGCGGGAACTAGTGGGAATTGACTGCGACGCACTTGTAAGTTTGAAGATTTGTACCTTTTCACAGTGTACGTAACTGGCTCTATTGGATTCCAATTACTTTTTAACCGTGTTTAATAACGAGTGAGGGATGTTGAGCTCTGAATTCTTTTTAATTTGCCTATATTTACGTCATCGAAATATATCCAAATGCTTAATATGAACAATATCCGCAAAAGAAGTTAATTTTACCCACAATCTAATTTAATCAAACCTCGACGACTATTAGATTGTGCACTCATAAGATTACGAATATGTTTAAGTGCAACTTCCTTTACCACGGTAGGTCATGAAAGCACGGAAAATATTAACATCGACTTTTAAAAAATGACGTCATTATGCAACGCCATCTATCGAACCATTTATGAACTGGTTTTTACCTTAACATTTTGATGGTGTTAAAAAAATGAATTTTAGTTTTGTTCTAAATTGCCTTAGCATGGTCCTGATAGAAGTTTTATGTTGTTATAAGATACCGCCAATGCCAAGAAGAGACCAACCGAACAATTCAATAATACCCGACCCAATGTAATAAGTACCTACAGTGCCATCTCTCGGGGAATTGGGTCACTAATTAATACATAGAGGTGCCAGAAGTTTTCGGTGGTAATTTTGGATTGCGAGAACCAATTTTAATAATTCTTTTTTTGTTTGAAAAAAGATACGTTCAGGATAAAAAATATGTAAACGAAGTTAAAAAAAATGCTTACATGTACGTGTAATGTCGGGAGGTTCGGTATGGTGGTCTTAAATGTAGGTTTATTACTAACTCTAAATGTCTATTAGGCTATCATATATATAGCTACACGAGCATACACTAAACACACACTACACGCCCATCGGCAAAAAAAGAAAAAAAAATGAATTACAAAAATTTTTTTCTATAAAACAAAACTTGGTGTAAGATTCAAAAAAAATTATTAATTATTTAAAATATTAAAATTCCTATCCTATATCAAACTTATAACATAATAAAATAAAAATAAAATATCGTAAACACTGTAATTTGAAAAAAAAAATAACTTTCTATCTCTTTATTTAAATTTATTAAACTATCATCAAATTTAAGTCTAATCTAAGTTTTTGTTTTAAATTGCTTTTAGGTTGCCTATCATAACTGCATAACATTTAAAATTTTCATATATAACTATTAATTCACTAGACACGAAAATACAGTTAAAACTATATTTTTAAATTTAAACCTTAATAAACTTTAAAGGTAAATAACCAATTCCATTAAAATAGTAAGTATCCTTATTTTTAAGTAGATAAACTTCAACATACTTATTTAAATCACACAGTGTGAGTATTACAAACATTACTTGCACTATGCTTACATAAGGGCCCTACTAAATCTAAATAAACTATATCAAAGCGGAGTATCCTTTATCGGCTACAACTTATAACCATTGGTTTCTTTATATATTTATTTAAGTGTTTATATCGCAAACACTTGTCTCATCGATTTACATAATTAGTAGGATGTTACTAATTATGTATATTATATAGTCAACTCTAACTCTGGTCAAAAGAACCTTTTCTTTGTATTGTTTATCATTCGCCTATACGCGAGTGACCGTTAGTTGGCAAAAAATGATAGTCGTTTAATATTACATGTTTTGTCACACGGCGGTCCTAGTGGAACATAATCAGAATTATTAACATAACAACAGGGATCAAATACAACTTACAAACTCAGCCGCGTAAGCGTTTTGTGACACCTTTGTTTTAATTTCTAAGTATGTTCATGGGAACGTTTTTTCGATTACGTTGTATAATGGTAGGTACCATATCAGTTTTAACCATGCATTAAAATGATATCGTAAATAAAATGAAATTAACTTTCCCAATAGTTTGTACCTCTATATATAGATTGCTACATTCAATTTTAAATTCATTTTGTAAAAGTATTATACTTTTACTTAGGTACATTAACAAAAAATCATTAATTAAGTTATTTATAATTTCGAAAACTCATTTTTTCATGACATGAAATTTATATAAAAAAAACACTACTACAAGCAACACTACACAGCTCAAGTTTGTTTTACGAAATATTTATTAACATTGAAAAAGGCAATTTTATTTCAAACAGATAACATAATTTTAGGTTCCGTGTATCTTATAAAGAAAAAAAACGTAAAAGAATACTATTACATTAATAAATTTATAATAATAGTGTATCGATATACTCTGGACATTATTTTATAAGCAAAATATAAACCAAATATAGTTTAAAATGTACAAATTTTACATAAAAAACATATGACAGAAAGAAATACAAGTAGAGTTATTGTAAATATGAATTAATGTGTCTAAATATGAAAAAAATCTCGTAAATTCATAAACAAATGCGGTTAAACAATTACGCGCACAATACATACACATACACAACACATTTTCGCGTAGTTGTGTAAATCGATCCATCGATCCCTATAGTTATTACATGTGTAACTTGTTAGTGGCATTTTCGGTAGCATTAATAGTCTTAATACAAAAATTGCAAAATCAATTCCTATCTCACTTTTAGATTATCATACATTTATCACACCTTTTTATTTGCTCGGAAATCCCCTTATAATCCTGTATTTTTGTCGATTAATAGGCCCTTTTTCCATAATTCTTGTACGTACTTTATTTATTCCTAATATTTTGACCTTTCTCTCTAGCTATATCTCTCTTTCTTTCTCTATTCACTTATATGATTTATTCGATACCGGGAATCGGAGTATTAATTCATTTCATTTATATTTTATTTCGTGATTTTTATCACGCGGGTACTTTATAAATATGGGCACCCCATTTATTTGGGTATTATATTACATTTTCATTCATTTCATTTTATTGGTACATAAACTTTTTTTTTATATCAAGGTAAAATTTACCTTGGGTTGTGCGCACAACTTTGAGGTCTATGTTTTTTAAGTCACTATAAATGGACTCCAACAATTGTCACAGAGGAAAACTAAGTTCGCACCATGATCCAACGAAGGATGTGACCTCAATGTACCATTAATAAGGGTAACAAATTTAAGACTTTTCTGGTCCCTAACAGTACTAATATGAGTAAACTCAGTTACATCACTTGTACTGAAGGCGTTGTTCCCTAGTACCCGTTACTCCGATTTCATCGTCCAATCACGGAAACATACCCTACTCGAGGACTATGTGCTATACCAGTGATGAATGTTCCCGTATCTCTCCATCATTTATTTCTGATGGTCATCTTTTTTATTATCTTCGTAAATCTTTGTCTGTATCGGATACTTTTATATTCATTCAATCTCATTCCATCTCCTTTCAACTAAGCATATCGGTTTATTAACATAACCAGAGTTTGGGCCCTAAACATTGGCTAAGATAATATCCGATAGCCTAATTCCTTCATTCCAATAACTAGCAAAATTTTGACATTAAAATTGCATAGTTTGTAATAATGTATCTAAACATCACATAAATCATTCTACATATACGACATGCAACATTTAAAATCCATACTTATTATATTCCTTTCTTTGCCGTAGTCTGTCTTCAACTTTCACACATCCATACCAAAACCTCAACATTCTTCAAGAGAAAAAAAAATTAACACAACCATAGTTGTTCATCGGTTGATCTAGCCGATTACAAATACTCGTAGTTAAGTTAATATTTTACTGTTCTTTTCAAATATATACACCATCCCAATATATTTGAACACAACCTTAGTGTCATCACATCTATCAATAATACCATTCTCATACAGTTTCCTTTCTATACTTTGACTTAAGACTTTTTTTATTCTATTCTTTTCATACATAATTCTCGCTCCTAACAGATTCAATACTACCAGTTTAAGCATCATCAAATATTAGGGTGATCAGTCCAATATTGACGAAACTCTTATTATTATTATCATTATTAAGTAGTTATTTACCGATTAATTGTTGTGGTATAATACATAATTTTGAATTTTTCTATTAATAGTACTAATATTTTTCCTACTTTTTAATGAATGATTTAAAATTTTTCTTTCCGCAGTTCTGTGTATAACATTATGTAAGTAATAATATAATTTGACAATAGACATCGACACCATTATAATATAATTAAACTTACATTCGGTGCTTTCGAGACGTCTTGTACCTGCTACAGAACTTGGCTAGTCGCTCGTTGTACCTCGAAGATATTGTTAGCTCCCCGATGTGGTTGGGCCTGGATTTCCTCGTACGCTTCTATTTTCTTAAGTTCTTTATTCTTCTCTTGAAGGAATTTTGATTAAGAAATTTTCTGTTCTTGGAATCTTCTTTCTTGGAACTTGTCAATATTGATTATGCTGTTAAAACAATGTTACTGGGGCTTCTTGTATAATTTATTTTTCATGTCTTTTCTTCATTTCTTCTATAACATTTTTTTCTTTAAGTATATTATCGACTTCGATTTGTCAAAAAAATTATAGCTCTTATATTTGTATTTAAAAAGTTATTTGTCACGTCCGGTATTATGTTGATTTTATTGTTGTATTATTTTCATATATTTATTTTGATTGATTTTTTTTTGTTCAATAAATTACTTTATTTTTCTATGCAAGGCCCGGCGGTGCGCTTGCATTGTAGCAGCGCACCGCCTGGCAGGATCGCCATGTAATGTCGGGAGGTTCGGGGGGATAAATAATGCGTCTACTAGTCTTAAATGTAGGTTTATTACTAACTCTAAATGTCTATTAGGCTATCATATATATAGCTACATGAGCATACACTAAACACACACTACATACGACTATACTACAAACTTAGTCTAGAAATTATTTTGTACAACTTTTTGTCTTTTTTGTACAAAAACTGTTTCCATCCAAGTTCAAAATAATTTTCCTAGATAGTCCTTATAAAGTTCTACTTTAAATTTTTTTTCATATTTTCTAAACTTATGGTTCAAAAGTTAGAGGGGGGACACATTGTTTTTTACTTTTAGAGCGATTATTTCCGAAATTATTGACATTATCAAAAAATGATTTAAGTAAATCCCTATTCATTTTTAAATACCTTTCCAACAATATATCACACGTTAGGGTTGAAATTAAAAAAAAAACTACTTCTCACTTTACATATAGGGGAGCTACCCTAATAAAACATTTTTTTCCAATTTTTATTTTACCACTTTGTCGGCGTGATTGATACACATATTGGTACCAAATTTCAGCTTTCTAGTGCTAACGGTCACAGAGATTAAGCGAGGACGGACAGACGGAGAGACAAACATGGCGAAACTATAAGGGTTCCTAGTTGACTACGGAACCCTAAAAAGAGAAATACGTAAGTTACTATGAAAATTTAAATTGTTTTAACTTAAATGTAAATGTAAAATTGTTTGTAATATTGGAAAAATGTTTGTAATTAATTTAAACATTTTTTTTAATAAAATCGGGGGTGTACACTATACATTTCGGGGGGAGCTGTAATGTGATAAAAATAATGTAAGCAAGAAAATAGTCCCACGGCTGTGTAAACGTGGACTCGCTCCCATGGACGCGTAGAATTCAGCTTACGCGACAATAACCCCTTCGCGTGTGAACTGTATGTTAGAACATAAAATCCAACCCGTTTTCCTGTGAATATATTTTGAACCATCTTACAAGTAACATGCCTTTTATTTAAATTCCCGAGAGCGCACAATATTACTAAAATATAAATAAATAATACTATAAGAAGTAAAACAAACATTTTGTCTTAAAAGGTACGGTTATTTTTAATAAAATTATTCTTCGAAAAACTTCGCGGTCCTAACACTTTACACGATAAGTTTTAATTCTAAAACTTGGACAGATTTTTTACAAATATGTTTTTTTCTTATTTTCTTACTTTTCAAAAAGGTACGGATTTTATCGCGTTTTATCTTAACTTATTTTTGAATATCAACGTTTCGGATGCTTAGAGCATCCATGTTTCCGGAACCTTAGCCCTTCAAAAACTTGATAAAGTTAAAAGCAAAGTTAAAAGATAAAGTTATAAAGTTTTTGATTTCTCAAAAAATGTAAAAGTTTTGCATAAAATATAGCCTAGATCACTCAGGATCTATATCTGTACATGATGTTTTATAATTGCTGTGTTGTTTTGTATGGTGAGTGTAAATAACCGGGGATCCTTCTCGCTGAGAACGATTCTTTTGCACATTTATTTTAAATCAAGCATAAATAGATAGATAGATAGAACATTCTTTATTGCACTCAAACAAAACAATTTGGTACAAAGGCGAACTTAATGCCGAAAAGGCATTCTCTGCCAGCTAACCTTTTGTAGTGTGGTGAGAGCTATGGGTAGAGCCGCGAGAGAAAGGAAAACTACCTTATTTATTCATACTATTCAAAACATATATTATGTATAAGTTAGTTTATACATATATACACTTATACACATACATACACATACACACATATATAATTTTCAAAAAAAAACTTTCAAATTTTTATATATATACATATATATATATATATATATATAAAAATTTGAAAGTTTTTTTTTGAAAATTTGTCAAACGCCTTTTGTACGCTGATGATCAAGTTATTCTTGCATCGTCGGCGGCCGAGTTGCAAATGATGGTTACATTAATAAACAGATCATTAAAAGAAAGGGGTATGAAAGTGAACGCAAGTAAGACGAAGGTTATGGTTTTTGAAAGAGAAGAAAGTAAAACGATTTGTGAAATAAGAATAGAAGGGGAGTTGATCAAGCAAGTAGATGAGTTTGTATATTTGGGCTGCGTATTTAGCAGGGATGGGAGATATGATAAGGATATAGAACGACGAGTGAATGCGGGAAATAGAGTAAATGGGGCTCTGCACTCTATTGTGAAGAGTCAAAATGTGTCAAAAAAGGCACGTATGGCAATTCACAATGCTGTGTTGGTCCCTACTTTAACGTATGGTAGTGAAAGTTGGGTGTGGCAGAAGAAGCACGAGAGTAGAATCAACGCAGTAGAAACGCGGTCGTTAAGGAGTATGTTAGGGCTGAATCTGAACGACAGGGTAAGAAATTGTGTAATAAGAGAAGAGTGTGGTTTGCAAGATGATGTTGTGACCAGGATTAAGAAAGGAATGCTTCGGTGGTTTGGTCATGTGGAAAGAATGAATCAGGAAAGAGTGACAAAGAAAATTTATGTTGCAAAAGTGAATGGCAGAGTCGGAAAGGGACGTCCTAGGCGAAAATTTATCGACCAAGTTGGCGATTTATTGAAAATGGGCCAAATTAGAGTTAGAGTACCCTTAACCGACGAGCATGTATGCGTAGGTGTATGGATGTGAAGGAGGCGAGAGAGGTGTGTCAGGATAGTGCCAAATGGAAGTCTGTAGTCTCTGCCTACCCCTCTGGGTGACAGGCGTGAGTGTTTATGTATGTATGTATGTATATATATATATATATATTTATATATATACTAAACCAATAAAGCATACAATATAGTATACGAAATTATAATAAACATAATCAATAAAATTAATCAAGTAATTTGAAATAATATGCCTCAAGCTTACGTTTAAATGTATTTATTGAAGGAGCATATTTTAAATCTCGTGGAAGGTTATTCCAAAATAAATGATGATGTCTATGGGCCACAGCGCACGTGAACAGTTAACATCAGGTGGACTGTGTGCTCGTTTGTCACCCTTATTCTACGGAATAAAAAAAAATCGGTTTAACCATTCGAAAATTAACACGGACAGACAAATACGAGTATATAGACAAAATATCGAAAATGTTTGTTCGGGTCTCGTTGCGCCAAAACACATATTTTGTGGACTATATTAGCTGTTAGTATTTCTTCCCCATCACTTCCGCCTTCTCCCTGCACGGGCATGTCCAATAGTAGGCCAGTTATAGTGGCGTCTTTTTGGGTGACCAATAAGACGCGCTGGCCGAAAACTGAAAGGTCGAATAACACACCACCGACCTTTCAAGATTCTCAGACGTACCACTGCCGCGCCGAGTAGTAGACCAACGGTAGATGTGATTGAATCTCTGTGGAAATCGCGCCACAAAACAACCTAATAGTGACCGCTTTGCATAGTGCATTTTATCATCGCGCACCACAGCAGCTGCAACGTAACGCCATTAACCTCAGGCCTGAGTAAAAGGCCGCCAGAAGATCAACGCCCAAGTATGTGCATCTCCTTTCTTTTTTAGCATGAGCTGTTCTCATTCGTTGCCTTTTTTCCTGCAACAGCTCACGCTCCTACCCTTGCTGGCTAGATATAGTAAATTAGGTCCTAGCAAGTGCATTACACATAACCCGACCACGTGCCACTTCCGCCACCTTGTATTGGTTATAGAAAACCACGCATACAGTCCACATATAGTAAAATCTCGCATTATTGATTTGGCCCGACCCGGGAATCGAACCCAGGAACCCATTAGATTTAAAATTAGCACCCTAACGCCCGCCATTTTCAGGTTCTTTGACTCGGATTAGAATCACTACAATGGCGACACCAATGTCTTAATTACATGTAAATAACGCCCACAATTCGATAAAACCTATTTAATTAGCATAGATTTTCCCACAAATTCCGAATATCCTGTGACAAATTTATAACGAAATAAGAACCCGACTTTAATTAAAACGAGGGTGTGAAGGGAAATAAGAGAACTTAATATGTCCGAATACCGCACTTATCTCAAAATTAGTGTCTTAGTTTTCGGGAGATGTTCCAGATTCTTTGTTATATTATCAAGTTACCGTAACGTTAATTCAAGGCTTTTAAAAGGAAAATTAAATGACGTCATTACAATGTAATAAAAAAGGTCATTATAATGATTTTGGTTGCGCGGAAAACCATTCGCGTTTTTTATTTTGACGGTAGGAATTTGTCGAATCATTATTCCCTTCCGAAACAATATCATTCGTACCCTCCTATCGACACATCGGGGTGGTGGGGTGGGAGGGGAAAGAAGACGATTCTAGAACATCGCGTAATCATCGGACCCGAGGATATATAAGACACGCGCGACCGACGCGCGCTCTCTTCTCCCGCCGCAGTCGTCGTTGAACCACAACCTCCTCTTCCCGCGCGCTCGTTTGGAAACACCTCACTAGTGGAAACCGCTTTGGCCTGGAAGCAGTCGAGCTCCAGGAACCCGCCTCACCTCGTGTGAGATATCGTCGCGCACCGCCTCTCTCCGGAGTGTTCCGGAAGTCGCCGCTATAGTGATCGACAGGAAGAAGAAACCCCGGTGAGTCAATACTCCTTAATTATACCTGCTTGCTAATAATTTAACCCGCTCCAATTTGTGTTTTTTTCCTAGTCAAGCAGGATTCCTTTCATCGATTCGACAAGTAATAGTTTAGTTTAGGGAAGAGCGAGTGCATTGTACCGCAGGCTATAGTAGTCGCTTCACATAAGCATAGAAGCAATCGCATATACAGTCCACTTTAGTTAATATCTCGCGTAATAGGTTTGAGGTTTGACCGGGGAACTAGATTTTCGGCAGCCTTAAACACGTGGCTCCACCATTTTATGGTCACTTCGGCAGGATCTGGATTGGTGTTTAGTGGTTATCCAACCATTTTCTGGTCGAATTATTAAATTAATTGTTTAGATAACGCACTCTAACTTATGGAATAGACTTAAATAGTGTTCGTTTAAATTAAAATTTTGATTTGTTACTCGCAAACAGAATTATTCATTTAATAGCGCTCGTATTTGGTTAAATTTAAAGCTTATTAAATAATTGAAACGGCGTGATAGCAACCGTTTGATACGCTTACCCCACAATTTTATAAAATTATTAGGTTTAGCAAACGACGCGTAGCCTTGACTGCATCGGGCGCTCGATCTGATTACGTAATACAGCACGCCGAGTATTCATCCTACGTCGTTTATGCGTGTGAGATTAATTGTGATTAATATAACTTTATTATAATAATTTAAAATGGCAGTTAGTGGAAGTGAAATCAAAATTAAAACGCTTTATGCCAAGAGGGACATACTCTTTTCGCGTGTGCAAAATATAAGTGATTATATAAAGAACATTCATATAGAGGCAGTACGGGAGGCCTTTTTAAATGAAATCGAAACGATTGATAATTTGCGGACAGATTACGAAAGAATATTAGACCAAATTAATCATTCGGAACTACAAACCGACCCGAAATACATAGTGAACTACCAACCGCTGCTGGCATTCGAAGATATGTTGTGTCGCGTAAAAAAGAACTGCAAAACTCCTACAATCTCAAAGCGAAGCAAAGCCGGAAATACAGGTACGCCCTCGTGACTCAATTAGGTTACCGCCAATAGATATTCCGGTATTCAATGGTGATATTAAGACGTGGCCCTTCTTCTTCAGTAGTTTTCAAAACAATATACACAACAACCCATCGTTATCGGACGCTGAAAAATTATATTACTTAATTAGCAAACTTAGTGGCAGAGCACAGTCGATCTGCTCGGGTTTTACACCTACAGCAAACAATTACGTATTAATATTTGAAACGCTTAAAACTAAATATGAAGATAGGAGAATGTTAGCTTCCGAATATTTGAACCAGATATTCGATCTTAAACCTATATCATCCGCGAACATCAACGGCTTAGAGCAGTTTCTCGATAAATTTGTGGCATCGGTGGCTGCACTTAAGAATTTGAAGTTTGATGACCTTATGGACGTGGTGTTTCTCCATATAGCATTAAAGAAATTAGACTCCGACACCGTGCGTGCGTTTGAAATGGAGCATCGTAGCTCGGAGATGCCTTCCTTTCATTCATTAGCATCGTTCGTGCGAGATCAAATAAAGGTGATGCAGCGCTCACCGAACGTTAAACAGGAGATTAAAAGGTGCGTCGACCGTAGACAGACTCAACCATCTAAAATAGCAGGGTCGTTAACTTACGTAACCGCTACGCCGACATCGCTCCAGCATACTTGTATAGTATGTAAAGATAAACACGGTAATTTATATAACTGTGCGACTTTTCGTAAATATTCACCAAGCGAACGTTATAAGTTAGTAAAAACAAACAACCTATGTTTGAACTGCTTAAGCGATAAGCATTTAGTTGCAAAATGCAATTCGAGTTCCGTATGTAGCAAGTGCGCCAGGAAACATCACACGCTATTACATTTTGAAAATAGCAACATAGCGGCGTCAAGTAAGGCGAATAAGGAATTCACCCCTACTAAGGTCAACGATTCTAGCGGTCGACCTGATGATGTCGCTCTGTGCTCATTGGCAAATATGGGAGCACAACCTCCTTCAACCGTGTTACTGGGTACGGCGCGTATTTTGGTTAGGGATTCGCGTGGAAACAAACAAAGCGTCCGTGCACTGCTGGACAGCGGAGCCCAAAATAGCTTTATAACACGACAATGTTGTCAGCGCTTAGGCTTAGTAATAAATAGGTCACTTTCATGTCCTGTAGTTAAAGGCATCGGAGGTACTAGTAAAGCGACACAGGGATATATAAATTTAAAATTTTATTCTCGGATAGATCGTAACGTTAACTTTGATATAAATGCACTAGTAGTAGATAGGGTCACTGAACGGTTGCCAACCGTTTCGGTTGACACCTCGGCAATGATTGAATTTAAAAATTTGACTCTAGCAGACGACACTTACGCCGTTCCTGGAAACATAGACATGCTCATTGGGGCATCGCTTTTCCCTCATCTTTTGTTAAACAATAAGGTCAGGGGCAACTCCTCGCATACCGCGCCTTACGCACTGGAAACCGTATTGGGCTATGTGATCCTTGGCTCCGCCCCCATCCTAGATAGTATTTCGGCAGCATCTTATTGTGGTATGGCTGTCGAACCGCTCGAGTCGTTAGTCCGCAAATTTTGGGAGATGGAGGAGGTGAACGTCCCACCCATAGCTAGTTCAGCTGACAGGATATGCGAGGAAATTTACGTCCGCACGACCGTTCGTGATCGCGACGGTAGATATAGTGTAGCGCTACCCTTTAAGGGAGATGTTTTATCTCTCGGCGATTCGCGTCAAATGGCGGAAAAACGTTTCTACAGCTTGGAGCGTAGGATGCTCGCTTCGCCCCAGTTAAAGGAAGCTTACGACGGCGTCATTAACGAATATATAAGAGAAGGTTACATATCACTTGTGGCTTCGAAATTAGATAACTACGAAGACACACCGTCGTATTTTATACCACACCACGGAGTCATTAGAGAGGACAAACTTACATCTAAATTACGTGTAGTGCTCGACGCTAGTGCTAAAACTAGCACTCACCTGTCGCTTAACGATATCCTCTATAGTGGGCAAAATTTACAGGGCAGTTTATTTGATATAATAGTCAATTTTCGTTTGTTTAGTATAGCACTATCCGCCGATATTCGCCAAATGTTTCTTTGCATAGGGGTCCGTGAATGCGACCGTAGATTCCAGCGCATTTTATATCGTTTCAACCCAAAGGAACCTCTAATGGTGTTAGAATTTAACCGCGTTTGTTTTGGTTTAAAGTCGAGCCCATTTCATGCGTTACGCACGGTGAGACAGCTCGCTCACGATGAAGGTCCCTCTTATCCTAAAGCTAAGAGGGCAATTGAGAGCGGATTATATATGGATGATTTTGTGTATTCGGTCGATAGCGTGGAGGAGGCCACCCTAACCACCGCCGAGGTTATAAGGCTCATGAAATCGGGTCAATTCGATCTTGTGAAGTGGACTAGTAATTCGCGTCCGGTTTTAGATACAATCCCACTATCACACCGTCTTTCGGCGATAAAGGAATTCGACGATTCCGATACACACAAGGTGCTCGGTCTGTGTTGGTCACCAGAGTCCGACGTGTTTAGCCTTAAGGTAAATCCGCCCGTAGAGAAATGCACAAAGCGCACAATACTGTCATGCGTTGCTAGATTATGGGACGTCATGGGTTTCGTAGCTCCGGTGGTATTATACGCTAAGCTTTTGATTAAACAACTTTGGTTATTTGAATGCGATTGGGATGACTCGCCGCCTGACAGCATTGTTCGATTGTGGCAGCGCTTTAGAGAGGAACTTCCTTTACTAAGAGAAATTAAAATACCGCGTCATATAAATGTCGATAGAAATAGCAGCATAACGGTTGTTGGATTTGCAGACGCCAGCGAGAAGGCTTACGGGGGGCGTTGTATATTTCCATGTCCAGAATAATGGTAGAAATTCGATTAGCCTCATTAGTTCTAAGTCGAGAGTCTCCCCCCGTAAGGTTGTCTCTCTGGCGCGCTTAGAGCTTTGCGCAATATTAGTACTCACCAAGCTTATTACCACAGTTATCGGCGCATGTAGGGATAGAGTTCACATAGAAAGAATATTTGCCTTTTCCGACTCCACCGTCGCCTTATGTTGGGTTCATTCTTCACCCCACCGTTGGGATACGTTTGTCGCGAACCGAGTGGCCAAGATCCAAGACGAGTTAGAAACGCGGAACTTTTATCACGTGTCCGGTAAGGAAAACCCTGCCGATTGTCTATCCCGGGGACTCACCCCGATGCAAATAATGGACCACCCGCTTTGGTTCCATGGACCTTCTTGGGTTCACTTGGATCCCTCACAATGGCCAATAACCGATTTCGAACCTTCGTCAGTGTCACAACCGCCGGAAGAGAAGAGACACGCTCTAGTGGCGAACGTTTCGAGCGAGGTTTCTCCAATCATTGCTCTGGCGAACCGCTTGTCCTCTTGGTCGAAATTATTGCGTAGCGTAATTTACGTTTGTCGATTCGCGAAGCTTTTACAGCGACGTTCGTATGTCTTAGCATCCGATTACAACTATGCCGAGTCGCTAGTATTACGTGAACTTCAACGTGCACACTTCTCTGAAGAAATTACAAGATTACAATCGAATAGAGCTTGTAGTCGCGCCTTTCAACGCCTTAAGCCATTTTTACAGGATGGGATTGTAAGGGTAGGTGGACGCTTGTCCAACTCGCAGTTGAGTTTCGACCAACGGCACCCTATAGTTTTACCGCGTAAAGACCATATCATGAACTTATTAGTCGATTATCATCATAAATTGAACTCGCACGCTGGCCCCGATTTATTGATGTCGATCTTGCGCCAGAATTATTGGATTCTTTCTGCACGTAGTTTAATACGCAATCGGGTGCACAGATGTATAGCTTGCTTTCGGGCACGCCCCAAGCCGTCATTTCCGGAAATGGCGGAACTTAGATCTTGTAGAGTGATACAATCGGTAAAGCCCTTCACGCACACCGGGTCTGATTTTGCTGGTCCGTTTAAGGTCACGCTCACTCGCGGGCGTGGTATAAGATCCACAAAGGCTTACGTCTGCATTTTCGTATGTCTAACTACTCGAGCAGTGCATATAGAACTCGTTGGTGATCTAAGCACAGCAGGCTTTATGGGTGCATTTAAAAGATTTCTATCGCGCAGAGGCCCTGTAAGTAAATTATATTCGGATAACGGTACGAACTACGTCGGTGCAAAACGTATTCTATCGGAACTACACGAGCTCTTAGCTAGCAAGTATTATAATTCGGAGTTCGCTCACATTCTAGCCGAGAACCGCATTGAGTGGTCTCTGAACGTCCCAGCCGCGAGTCATTTTGGGGGCAATTGGGAGACTAATATTAAAAGTCTAAAGAGCCACTTATACCGAGTAATAGGAGATCAAATTTTGTCCTTCGAAGAGCTAAGTACGGTGCTCGCTCAAATTGAATGCGTAATGAATAGCCGCCCACTTTGTCGGACGTTATCTAGTGACTCCTCGGAACCGCTGGCTCTAACTCCAGCACATTTTTTGACTTTAACGCCTCTAAGGTATCTGCCCGCCGCGGATATGGATGAGAACAGACTTAACATTTCCACACGCCACAAATTATTAGATCGGTTAGTGCAATCGTTTTGGAAACGATGGAGGATGGAATACTTGCATACTTTGCAGTCTCGGCAAAAATGGAACACAGCGACAGAGCCTTTAGCTGTAGGAACCGTAGTTGTGCTCACTAAGGAGAATACGCCGCCTCTCCACTGGCCGTTAGGAATCGTCGAGGAGGTCTTTCCCGGTTCCGACGGAGTAATTAGGATAGCTCGCGTTAAGACCACGGTTGGGTCTTACCTACGTCCGGTTATCCGTTTGTGCCCCTTGCCTCTTCCATAATTTAAATTAGCTTTTTTGACTGAAATTGTAGTTTAATTTAGGTAATCTTAGCGTTAGTTAGTTATTTGTTAGTCGATCTTAGCTCTAGTTGTTTAGTTATTTTTTTTTGAAGGAAATCCTTCAAGGGCGGGGGGAGATGGTTGCGCGGAAAACCATTCGCGTTTTTTATTTTGACGGTAGGAATTTGTCGAATCATTATTCCCTTCCGAAACAATATCATTCGTACCCTCCTATCGACACATCGGGGTGGTGGGGTGGAGGGGAAAGAAGACGATTCTAGAACATCGCGTAATCATCGGACCCGAGGATATATAAGACACGCGCGACCGCCGCGCGCTCTCTTTTCCCGCCGCAGTCGTCGTTGAACTACAACCTCCTCTTCCCGCGCGCTCGTTTGGAAACACCTCACTAGTGGAAACCGCTTTGGCCTGGAAGCAGTCGAGCTCCAGGAACCCGCCTCACCTCGTGTGAGATATCGTCGCGCACCGCCTCTCTCCGGAGTGTTCCGGAAGTCGCCGCTATAGTGATCGACAGGAAGAAGAAACCCCGGTGAGTCAATACTCCTTAATTATACCTGCTTGCTAATAATTTAACCCGCTCCAATTTGTGTTTTTTTCCTAGTCAAGCAGGATTCCTTTCATCGATTCGACAAGTAATAGTTTAGTTTAGGGAAGAGCGAGTGCATTGTACCGCAGGCTATAGTAGTCGCTTCACATAAGCATAGAAGCAATCGCATATACAGTCCACTTTAGTTAATATCTCGCGTAATAGGTTTGAGGTTTGACCGGGGAACTAGATTTTCGGCAGCCTTAAACACGTGGCTCCACCAGATTTCTTTTATTACACTATGACCGTGTAGTAGCGGTGTAAGAATATCCATTACCTGGGGATCCATTAAATGGGAAGATGGGCAGTAGGGTCTTACAAATAATTACTAAAAATAAAAAATGTGGTTGTTAACCCGCTTGTCAAGCGTTGCAACTGTGGCAAAAATCCCCTCTATGAGGCAATCTATTGGCGAAGTGTATTTTAGCAGTGGACTTTAACAATCTGTAACTGTAATGTGAACACTACACATTCTCCCCGTAAAGTACTCGAAACGTCGTGATCCATTCACACAAAAGTCGTGTCTGTAATTATAAAACGCTCTTGCAAAAACAAGTCCAGGGGACTAAATAGAGTGTACTGAAGTCAAATTAGTGGTTTAAAAAAAATTCTATCTTCCTGTTTGTGTATTCACGATTCACGCAAAAACTACTGACCGGACCGATTTCTATGAAATATTTTATGTAGGTAGTTAATAACTCTGGAAAAGGCTACTTTTTATCCGATTAAAAAAATATTTATTTAAAATTTTTAAATTTAAATTTAAAATTATTAAATTGTTTCAATTTCTTTCTTGAAGAAGAAATAGATTCTACTTCATTCTGTGGGAGCCGTAAGAGGAGATAAACTTACCCAGTTTAGCAACATCTTTCCGACAAAAAATCTAAATAATAAAAACGGCGGTAGCTAACCATCCTGGCATGGCAACTATGGCAAATAAACTTCCATGTTATTATCTCGAGGAGGCGCAGGTTCAGCAGAGGTCTTTTGACAGATTATCAGAATAATATATTAATGAATGAAACGGAACAGAACAGAAACATTTTTATTCAACACAGATTATAAATAATTTTTATTGAAAATCACTGTTTTTAATTTACCACTGGTTCGAAAATATACCTCTGTTCTGGGAAATAGAAAAAAACACAGCGGGACTTTTTAAAAAAAATGACAGCTTACAATCACGTAGTTATGTTACACAATTAACAACACAAAACAAATTAGAAATAGCTTGGTAGCAATCACCTTTTCCAGGGTTTATTATCATCTATAAATTCCTTAATCTTATCATAACCAATTTTGTATATTTTGTGAGATTTTGAAAAAACGGACTTCTAGATAGAGATTTAGTTAAAAGTATGGAATTAGAAGAAAAAACAAACTTTTTGAACTTTCTATGCTTTCTCGATGTCTAAAATCAGTCAGCAGAAAAAGTGCGGTTAATTGAATTGTGTTTTGTCCAATAACCCTGACCCAAATGAGAGTAAGCGAAAGATTGCATTACGTACTTTTTGACTTACGGCTTATTGTTACGCCTACTTTTGTATCCTTTATGAACTCGCTAAAATTATAAAAAATGTAAATTAGTAATTAATACATTTTTTTAATAATACTGGTGACATGCGAAACAGTCCAAGTCTATCTGATGCAAAGTGGATGATGTAGCCCAAAGACTTCTACAACTATCATCGATTGGGGATCAAAATGTAGATGTGTTGTTAACCTGAGTTAGAATGCCTCGTTACCAGTAAAGTAGGTCTCCAATTCGCTGATTATACTATACGAAACGCATTAAATTGCTATTTCATGCTCTTATATAAACACTCACGCCTGTCACCAAGAGGGGTAGGCAGAGACTACGGACTTCCATTTGGCACGATCCTGACATACCTCTTTCGCCTCCTTTACATTCATATATCTACGCATACATGCTCGTCGGTTAAGGGTACTTATAATGTGGCCCATTTTCAAAATATCGCTAATTTGATCGATAAACTTTCCTCTAGGGCATCCCTTCCCGACTCTGCCGTTCACATCTGCCATATAAATTTCCTTTGTCACTCTTTCTTCATTCATTCTTTCTACATGACCAAACCACCGAAGCATTCCTTTCTTAATTCTGGTCACAACATCATCCTGCTTACCACATTTATCTCTTATCACGCAATTTCTCACCCTGTCATTCAGATTGAACCCTAGCATACTCCTTAAAGACCGCATTTCTACATCATTTATTCTACTTTAGTGCTTCTTCTGCCAAACTCAACTTTCACTACCTTACATTAAACTAGGGATTAACACAGCACGATCTTATTCTGTGAGAGCGTAATCCTTCTCCAATTGAGCCGAGCCATGCGTACTACAACCATAACTTAGCTGCAGCGTGAAACTATAAAGCTTATTTTAATAACGTAGAAGAATTTATTTTAATACTATATTATACTAATATTAACATATTATATTTTATGAACGTGGGAGAGACAAGTGAACAGAAGGTCCATCTAAGGGTGACAAGATGCTGCGAAACACACACAGTTGTTAACCCCAAAGGGTAATTAGGCACACCTTACCATAATCATTATCACCATTATAGCTTTATAAAAGTCTCCCCCAAAGAACATCACAAATTCCGGTCCCGAGCCATCTGTATAAAACGACCATCTGCATCTCTTCCTCGGTCGTCACTTCATGTAGTGTCATATCCTGTCCATTTAAGCGGGTTACATACGACATGATATCGGTGGCGAACCAGGGTGAAGTGGTGGGGATGCTTCCTAGGTTGCCTCTAAATTGTGTCGTTTGTAGGGCCATCCTAAGTCGTGGCCAATATCGCTTCCTTGATTGGCTGGCAGGAGCAAAAATGCACCCGATGCTTCCTAGATAATGCCCCGCGGGAAACCTTTCCCTTGCGGAAAAATGTTAACAAAACAGTCGTTATATACCCTTTGCAAAATAGTTTCCAAAGAAGAACGGCAAGTATGGATTTAAATTATAGATATGTATTTATAGACTATACATATGCAGGATAAATAAAATAAAAATTAAGAAGGAGTAACTAAATAGCATAGGTAGGAAAAACTTAAAAGATCAGTATCTCTCCTCTCACGCATCTCTGCTTTGGTGGAACCCGGCCCTTTACTTACCTTAATATAATGTTAAAGGCATTCGTAGATAGCCCGACAAGTCTCGGGAATCATTGTCGAGATTAAGTAAGGCGATATGACTGTCTGGGTAAGTCCGAACGCGCACTGCTCGGCAGGCCCGTGTGTAGAGTCTGCCCCGATTTCTTTCCACCCTAGATCGCCACCGATATCATCTCGTATGTAGCCTGCTTTCCAGATACTTTGGGACATGTCTTTTAATCTAATCCTACTGCCTACCGATATCCTTTTCCCGCTTATATATAATGCTGCCCTTATACGCTTGTATACTGTAACAAATCTACCCACAACAGTAGGTACTACAAATGAGTACTATATTTTCTTTTCAGAACCATGTTTATTGCTCGTCATAAATTTCAGTGTGCGAACATCCCACAAAATCTGGATGTTTATTGCATTGCAATTTAATATGAGTATTCTTCTTCGCACGCCTACCTTGTGAAATCTTTTACCACCGGCAACTTCTTTCGGACCGATACGACTTAGGGACCTTATTTCTTTTTTTTTTTTTTTTATAGAAGAGGGGGGCAAACGAGCATGTGGCTCACCTGATGTTAAGTGACTACCGCCGCCCATGATCAACCGCAACACCAGGGGAATTGCAGGTGCGTTGCCGGCCCTTTAGAAAGGAGTAAGATCTTTTCTTGAAGGTCCCTAGGTCGTATCGGTCCGGAAAACTCACCGGTGGTAAATTGTTCCACACAGAGGTTGTACGCGGAAGAAAACTCCTTTTGAAACGTACAGTGGTGGACCGCCAAGCATCCAGATGGTGTGGATGGTATCGGGACGTTTGCCGTGTAGTGCGTTCACGAAATTTGGCGGCTGGGATTAATCCGAACAATTCCTCAGAGCACTCCCCGTGATAGATGCGATAAAATACGCAAAGAGATGCAACATCTCTTCGCAGTGCCAGTGAATCGAGCCGATCGGAAAGCACTCGGTCGTCGACGATTCGAGCCGCTCTGCGCTGGATGCGGTCAAGTGGAAGGAGCTGGTACTGGGGAGCCCCAGCCCAGAGATGGGAACAGTATTCCATGAGCGGCCGAACCTGCGCCTTGTAAAGTTGCAGGCGGTGTGCCGGCATGAAATACTGTCCCGCTCTGCTGAGCACGCCAAGCTTTTTAGAAGCCAATTTGGCCTTCCCTTCCAAGTGACCACGAAACTGCACGTCACTCGATATGTCGACGCCGAGGATTCCGATACTGGCTGAGGCAACAAGGGGAGTGCCTTGAAACTGAGGGGATACGACAAAGGGGTTCTTTTTAGCGGTTAACGCGCAAACTTGTGTCTTCTGGGGGTTAAACTGGACTAGATTTAGTCGCCCCCAATCCGAGACTTTGTCCAGCAGAGACTCGACTTCAGACACAAGTTTGTCCCGGCACTCAGAGACGTTTTCCCGAGAAATATTGGCTCGGCCGGTGTAAAGAGCATCACCAGTGCTGTCATCTGCATAGCAATGAATGCTACGGGTTTGCAACATATCATTGATATGCACAAGAAACAGCGTTGGCGATAGCACGCAGCCCTGTGGAACACCAGCATTAATAAGCTTGCAATCGGAGCTTGCACCGTCTACAACGACCTTGATGCTCCGATCTGCAAGAAAACTGGTGATCCAATCGCACAATTTCTCGGGAAGCCCATAGGAAGGGAGCTTCGAAAGAAGCGCTTTGTGCCAAACCCGATCGAAGGCCGTCGCAATGTCCAAACTAACGGCCAATGCCTCCCCCTTGGACTCTACTGCCTCCGCCCATCTGTGAGTTAGGTAGACCAGAAGATCACCAGCTGACCTACCACGGCGAAAAACGTATTGACGGTCACTAATCAGCTGGTGATCCTCAATGTACCTCATGAGCTGGCAGTTTACAATGGACTCCATTGTTTTGGAGAACAAGGAGGTGATGGCGATAGGCCGGTAGTTGGACGGGTCTGAGCGGTCGCCTTTTTTAGGGATCGGGTGGACGAAAGCCGTCTTCCATGATTTTGGGACTACGCCTAGGGAGTAGGAGTACCGGAAAAGACGCGTTAAAACAGGTGCCAACTCTGGAGCACACGTCCTCAGCACAATTGGGGGGATTCCATCAGGCCCACTCGACTTATGGATGTCCAGGGAGAGGAGTGCTTTGCGAACCGAGCGCTGAGTGAACTGCACTTCCGGCATGGAGCACTCACACCGCAGGATGGTCGGCGGCGTACTCCCCCCGTCATCGAGAGTCGAGTTAGACGCAAAGAAAGAGCCTAGAAGATCGGCTTTCTCCTTTGCGGTTTGGGCCAGTGAGTCGTCCTCCCTGTGCAGAGATGGAAGAGATGGCTGACAGAAATTCCCCTGGACAGCCTTGGCGAGAGACCAGAATGCACGGGTTCCAGAAGGAAGACGAACTAGTCTCTCGCAAATTCTGCCTATGTGCTCTGACTTTGCCTTGGCAATGACTCTTTTGAAGGACCTAGAGGCGGAATTATACTTCTTTTTTAGAGCGCTGGTGTTTACATCCCTGGACGCTGATGCGTCAGCCCAGGCTCGGTAGCACTCCTGCTTATAGCATGATGCTATTTTACAGGAGCGACCAAACCATGGCTGAGATTTGCCTCCAATGGGCACCACAGAGGAAGGAATAAAAAGTTCCATACCCTGAAGTACCACATCAGCGACAGAATCCGCAACAACGTTGGGATCATCCGGCGAGAAGCAAACTCGCCCCCAAGGGTAGGATGCAAAGAAAGACCGCATCCCATCCCAATCGGCTGACCTATAGTGCCAAACACGGCGGCAGCCTGCAGAATGCAACCGCGATTTCAGCGTGAGTGGCACCACACTCCGGACAAGACAATGGTCCGAGGAGCCTAAAGGGGCGTCGACGGAAATCTGATATCCGTCCGGGTGAGAGGTCAGCAGAAGGTCCAACAGGGAAGGTGCATGATCCTCCACATCTGGAATCCGCGTAGGCGAAGTAACCAGTTGTGTCAGACCATATGCCAAGGCAAAACCATGAACAGATCTCCCCGCATGATCGGTTAAACGTGAACCGAGCCATTCGGCGTGATGGGCGTTAAAGTCGCCGAGGATCACGATCTCTGCGGAGGGGATCTGCTGTAGCAACGAATCTGCAGCCATTTGGACGTGGTCGAAGAGTCGGTCTGTTTCGGCATTACCGCTATGGGACCTATAGAGGCACCCGTAGACGCGCGGATGGTCGTCGCTGTCTACGCGTAGCCAAAGGATGGACAGGTCCGAACCTTCAAGTCTGCCGAGGCGTCGAGAACAGATGTCCTCTCTGACGTAAACGCAAACTCCAGCCCGAGGCACAAAGGAGTGTTCCAGTTTGTACCCCGGGCAGGAGAGATACGAGACATCAGCCGGAGAGGACACCTGCGTCTAGTTCAGAAAGAGCAGAGCCGGCCTCGCCGTCTCGAGATGGTAGTGGACGGCGTTTAGGTTAGAGTGAAGTCCCCTGATATTGCAGAAATTCACGGACAGCGAGGCAGGGGTCGCCTTGGTCTTGTTGCTCCGTTTGCCCCGAGCAGTTTTAGTCTTGAGCGGAATATTGCCCCCCCCCCCCCCCAGAATACGCGGGGCAGCCTGAGCACCCACGCTCAGAAGTGGAGAAACATAGTCGTGGATGCTCAGCGAGGGATTCTCCAGGGGTGCTGGTACCCTCCTGGGGATAGTCTATCATTAAATTCCGCTACCATGTTGATGGGGGGGGGGGGGAATTGGGCCTCCGGCCACCTGCACTCACCAGACGAAACGCGGAAGCAGAGCTTCCACTTCACGCCAGTATTCTGTGAGGTCGTGGTACCACCCCGGTTTGAGTCGGCCCATACGTGCGACATTAAAGCTGCCGCGTGGCTCTACCACATTTCTTTTTAAAAAGTCAAAAGTCGAACTTATTTCTTTTTAAAAGGCCGGTAATGCCCCTGCAATTCACTTGGTGTTGCAGTTGTTAGTGGGCTGCGGTCGACACTTACCATTACTCTATGAAAAAAAACATGTTTTGCGGCCAAGAAAAATATTTAAAATATTTCAATGACATATGAAGACCGCGTGACGATTATAGGCGATATATATATATATATATATATATATATATATATATATATATATACCTGAGTACCCTTAACCGACGAGCACGTATGCGTAGGTATATGGATGTGGAAGAGGCGAGAGAGGTATGTCAGCGTCATGCTAAATGGAAGTCTGTAGTCTCTGCCTACCCCTCTGGGTGACAGGCGTGAGTGTTTATGTATGTATGAAGACCGCAAATATTTTTGCAGATTAGTTGATCCAATAACCTCTCAGAAATTAAAGAAACCATGTGCTCAGCTTTGGGATGCATTATATAGCCTGTAACATTTACGTAACTTCACATTTTTTCTTTGGTAAATTGAACGTCAAACATCATTAGTACCCTAACAAAAAATTTTGTAGGTTTATTTTAGTAAGGAACCAATGATGTTTAATAGATGTGCAAAATGTAACCGCGTTACTGTAGACAGATGTCACTATATACAATTTATCTTAAATCAAAATATCTTCCAAGTCTTCAGTAATGTAAGCTGTTGCCTAATACAGCAGTTGTTTGTAAAGGTAGGAGACAGTTCACCCCTCTTCATAGCCAAAGCCTATATGAGTAAACTTGCTTGATACAATACTAATGTTTTGTTAAAGATAGAATGTATACATTTTTATGTATTTGAAAATAGTTTATTTTATTTATGTAACACTAGATGGAGTAATGACCTGGTAAGGCATGTAGGAAGTGAGTAGATAGATGAGGACCGTGTTTTGTGATAAGCTTTGGTCTTTGTTCTCTGTTTAACAGTGGACGAGTGATGAGCTGTAATGATGATGATTGTAGGGGATGAGAGCAAGTGGACTTTATATTTATTTATGTTTGTCGCTAGGGACTATTATTTAAATGAACTACTGAATTATTTAATTACTGAGTCTAAGCCTGTGACATCTGTCTGACTAATAAATAAAGGGTTGAGTTGAAATTAAAGATACACAATTAAATTACTATATTGATCACTATATACAATAATTTTGCGGCAGTTAACACTAAACCTAATAGGGATTCTTGAGAGCTTCCTTCTTGCTTGCTTGTTCCGTTGTAGCCGCTTGATTCCACACGAATGTCGAAGCCGCGCCAGAGGCGCTTATTATATTCCGGCGGTCGGTGTGTCGTAGGCACCGAGTTGGTGAGAGCGTTTGTCCTTGCGGGGCTCTTGTTCTGATGCGGGGCGCGAGGGACGTGTCGACGTGGGTGCGGTGCGGGGTGACGGACGAACATCTAGCCGTCTGCAACAATGATGTTAAAATATTTGAAGTTTTACTTAATTGTTACTGTAATGCATTACATAAAAATAGAATAAATATCTTACTTAAAATTATAACCTTATGTTAGCTACATCATCAATAAGCATATTTTGTCCTGTGAGCGCAAAACGATGACAAGATGTTACAGGAAAATGGGAAACGTCTTTTCTTTGTATAATAAGTTTACAACGTATATCTCGGTTTTATTCCTGGACAATGACACTAGAGCAAATATTTTATTACGATACAATTGTTATCTAAAGTAAAGTAAAGTTACAGCCTATATACATCCCACTGCTGGGCACAGGTCTCCCCTCATTTCTGAGAGGGTTTTAGGGAAAGGTAGTGTTCGCCACGTTGCCCCAATGAGTGTTGGCGAACTTCATGTCTTGATTTTTTTTCTTATTTCTCAGACATGCAGGTTTCCTCACGATATTTTCCTTCACCGCCAAGCAAGTGGTAAATCAGCACTTAAAATTGCAATTAACAATTTCATTGGTGCCGGCGGGGATCGAACACGGTTTGCTCGCGTACTGTGAAATTTACAGCGAGCGCTAACCATCTGAGCTACCACAGCTCACTATCTATAGCCATATTTAAGTCAAAATGTATACACACCCCCCCCCCCCCCCCCAAAACACACACACACACACACCAAACACAACAACAACACACACAAAAAAAAAAGGGGGTGTGTGTATATGTATGTTTATGCATATGACTGCCTGATTGGTCTATTGTTTTAGTAGTTGACGTGATCATGAGGTCGGGTCAAAAATCAGTTATTGAGTTTTTCTGTCAAGAAATTCTCAATAGAAAGTTCTCAGGAAGTTGGCGATGTCTCACCCCCGTGCCTCGAAAAGCACGTAAAGCCATTGGTCCTGCCCCTGATCTCTCTCCGGTCCTGTCGGTTTACCGTCCCATCGGATTATGAGAGTGAGCTATGCCTAACCTAGGCTAGCTAGGCTATGGCTAGCCTCCGTTGAAGCAGGCCGCCGTTGCCCAAATTCGGTCTGGAGGACATTATATCCATATATATCCATTTTATAAACTAGAAACCCTTTAAATTATTAAAACTGTTAACTTTCTTATAAATGTGATAGCTCGTGGGCTAAACGATCGCTGTAAATTGCACAGTATTAAAGCAACATAAGTTCTATCCCCGTCTTCACCGTTAAAATAGTTATTACAATTTAAGTGTTGAATTACGACATGCGCGGCAGCAAAGGAAAACATTGAACATACAATATTAATATAAACATTCTAAGCCAGCGCTTGACTACTATCCCACCTGATGGTAATTGGTGGTGTAACCAAAAGTGGTGAAGATGTGACGTATATAGACTGTAACTTTACTTTTTCACGTATTGCAATAGCGCGATCAAATGATAGTAAAATAAAACTATTTATTTTTACATAAATAACCACGAGACCAGTATATTTTTGTATTGTTAATGTTTTTACTACATCATTATGAGCGGGTTGCATCAAATGAGCGTTTCAGAGCGGATGTTCAGCTACGTACTAATACATGTTATAAACATAATAACACAGAGATGTTATATATAGGTACATACAATATATACATATAAATAGATACATGTACATACATAATTCAATAAACGCCTATAAAACAGATAAATAAAAATAGGAAAAAGACCAAGTAGGAATTTAACTTCTTGACTCCGCGTTACAAAATATAGGGACAATCTCCTTTTCTAAATCTGCAGTAGAAATATAATTTTTGGGTAAAGTAATATACAATATAATATATAATAAGAGTAGTTTATATTTTGTAATCGTGTCCTCAAAAACGACTCTAACGTTTTCGATGAAATTAACAATATAGAAAAAAACGAGGGCGAAAAATCGATGTTCTCATTTCTGTGAAAATTAATTTTCTCCGTATATTACGCACGAAGCAAAAAGTTTGACTTTCCCGTGAAATACATTCGGTAATTTCGCCAAAGAGATCATTTTCTCAACAGTAAATGGCGGTAGCATAAGGATCGCATTCCATGGTGTTTTTGTTCTTTGATCACTGCCAGTTTTCAAGCTGGCGAACACTGAGACATCACTGAACAGTTGCCGTCTAGTCGTCATTATGAATTCAATCTCATTTTTTGTCGAACCGTCTGGGCTCGACCACGTCCAATTTCTATGGAGCTGCTTCTAGAAGAAACAGTTCATCATAAAGAGTTCTATTTTCTCCATGAACTCAGCCAGCTGCTGGCCCCTTGGGTTCCGTTGCTCTATTCCAAATTTGCGTGCTTAGTTATATATTGAAGTCTACATTTAACATCGATGGTGGGTTTTGGAGAAATGCATGGCTGTAGAGATGTCCTCATACATTTCCCCCACCTCTTTGTCGGTATGTGCCGAAGTTGGTGCGTAAACCTGTATGACCTCCAACGAATACCCTTTGGTAATTCTGAGTATAAGGTACGCAACCCTTGTCGATTTTAAATCTTTACAACGTTGTTATCGAGAGAATTGATGACGATAAATCCGACACCTCCTCGTGACAGATGGTCGCCCTCCTGTTGATAGAACAAGTTGCAAGATTCGAGGATTACGGTTTCCTCCCCCGCTCTTCAGACCTCAAATAATCCTACAATATCCCAGCGCAACTTGTCTATTTCTTTTTTCAACTTTAGGATCTTCTCATCAGTCCTAAGTGTGCTAGTTTGTCAGTTGCCAGTTTGAGTCATCTTAGGTGGCAACTGAACTTCCACCGGAGATTCTTAGCACCAAATGCCTCACTTTTAACATGGTCGCCACCGTAGCCGGGAATCGCAGGGCCGCCGGGGACTGGGGGCCGTCTCTTCATAACTCTTGGCATGGGGTTTATATTGCCATGATCGCCATTCTTTGTGAGCGAGTTAGCAAACACAATTCTTTTTTTTAATGTTATCAGAGAGATGCCGATGCACATCTCCTGCCTAAATTTCCCTCAGTCACCTCTTACGACAACCACGGAGAGATATGGATGGGTAGTGAATATTCTTACATCGTTACTTCACGGGATAATCATTATTAGATTAAAATTATTATGTTCTATACTATACAAAATAAAAAGCATGTATAATCAGAATACATATTTGCGTATTATACTAAGTGGTATTAATTTCCAGTGCAACGCTTTTATATGGATATATTCCTATAACAAGTTATTTGTTTATTTTGTTGCGTATTGCCACAAGCATTCAATAAAATATAGTTACTGCATACATGCATACCACTGCTGGTCACAGTCCTTCTCTCATTTCTGAGAGGGTTATTATGGCAAGGAAATGTCTGCCGCGCTGCCCCAACGCGTGTTGGCGAACTTCACATGTCTTCGAAATATTTTTTTCTTATTTCTGAGTCATGCAGGTTTCCTCACAATGTTTTCCTTGTTCACCGAGCACGGGATAAACCAGCACTTAAAATTGCAACTAACAATTTCATTTGTGCCGGCAGGGATCGAACCCGGGTTGTTCGCGTACCGTAAAGTTTACAGGCAGCGTTTAGCCTCTGAGCTACATGGGCTCTCCTAAACTACCACAGTTCTCCTGAGCTACCACTGCTCTACCACGGCTGCAGCACATTAATATACAATAATTAGTAATGTTTTCTTTCTTTTACTATTTTGTTCTTTCTTTCTATTAAATTAATAATTTTAATAATATAATATAATTTAAAATGAATATAATAATATTCTTGCATTCCTTAAATATTACTTTAAATTTAAATTTAAATCTTACAGATGAATTTCATATTTTAAAGCAACGAAGATCTTTAAGAAAATCTTTTAAGATCTAAAGATTCTAAAAATAGTGGAATGTTTCACTAACATGGTAATTACAGGCTGCTTTCCTTACATGTAAAATTTAAATTCGTTTTCCATATAACCTTCACAGCTTGACGTAAGTAATAAAAAAAAATTAATATTTTATACTTCCTTATTATATCAAAATGAAACATTATTTTCATATTCCACCTTTATATTTTCTAATTTCCAGAGATCGGCTACCCTAGTGGAACAATTTGAATAGAATAATTAACGTTGTAAAGAAATAAGTCACAAAAGATTCCTAAAAATAAACATTATAGCATAATATTTACAAGAAAATAAAATAATATCCTATTTAGCTTGCGTTGTTTAAAATTCCTAACATGTAACAACGAACATAAAGTGGTACATTTTATACGTAGAATACTTAAAATAAAACTGGGAGACTGGAGCTGCTACGCGTTTAAAATCTTCTAACAAATTTAATAGTTGTTAAGCTATTTATATTTTACGGAATCTTGAAAAATATTACGTCTTTTTAAATCAAATCAAATAAATTTTGTACTTAAATCATATTATTGCTTTTTTGAAATTAATTATTCTTTTTTTTTCTAGAGTTTTCTTATAGCTATCTCTGGAGTATGTCTGTTTGTTACTTTTTTCCTAGAGTTTTCTTATAGCTATCTCTGGAGTATGTCTGTTTGTTACTTTTTTCCTAGAGTTTTCTTATAGCTATCTCTGGAGTATGTCTGTTTGTTACTTTTTTATATACAAACTAAAAATATTCTCCAAATACAATATAATTCTTGTAGATTCGGGTCCGATTTTGATTGATATTAAAATTACAGATTTACAGATTACAGATTTTTTACAGATTTATTAAATGTATAGATCAAGAATTATTTGTGATTAAGAATAACACATGCATTTGTTTTACTTACATTTTACTATATTCACTAATAAAACCAATTGAAATCACAAATAAATTTATATTAAATTACATTAAGTGAAATAATCGTAAGTATAACAAATTGAATAACCTTCAGTATACTAGAGTTTTCACAAGCTGGAATCAGTACGACAAAAATCAGAAAGAAGCACAGATTGTACGAGGATAACTGATTCCTTTTGAAAAAAAAAAGTCTATGGGATTATAAGTTGCGCTTATTTGAATAATGAGCTTGAAGTTTCCGCGCTGGTTTCCTTTCCCTCAGGCAACTAGGCCGCTACCTAAATTTCTTCTGTGTAAAATAATTTGTCATTAGATAATATTCTTGAGATGATTTTTCTATTTTTTTCATCTCGATTGCTGAAAAAGGTCTACTGAAAAGGTCCTTCGCCGATTTTTTTTTATTCTGTACTAATATCTTCCTAGCGAGATATAACAATAGCTTAAATGCATGTTTGATGTCACATATTATTAACAAACCGATTAAGAGCTGGGATATTTGCTTCTATATCTGTATAACATATTTCGTTACAGCATATTAAAGTCCACTGCTGAACATAGATTGCGTCATAGGAGGGATATTTGTCATAGTTGCAAACCGCAGTTTTTTATTTTTAGTCTGATTTGTTTTCCTCTGTCGACTCTTACGACACCCACGGGTTGATATGGTGTAGTGGATATTCTTACACCAACACTACAGATTACGGTATAATATATTAATAAATAACAATAACGACAAATGAGACGTTGTCGTGACCCAATCTCTGCCAGCTCAAGTTGGATTCCCGGCGGCACCAATTGTTAATTGCAACTTTAAGCACAGATTTACCACGTACTTATCAGTAAAGAATAAAATAGAATAAAATATAATCATTTTTCTCCAATATAGATTACAAGAATATATAATAAAAGTCCTGTGGAAAGAGCCAGCAAGAAACCTAGTTCGACTTTTCTAAATTTACAATATATTACTTTATACAATTATTATATATTATAGTTTTCATTAAAAAAGATCACCGGTTCACTACACACACCATACGAACACACAGTCATTTAGTCGATGACGTTACGTTACGTCAAAAATTTGTGCATAGGCACAGCGGTGACACTCCCTGTACTTGAGAGCTTAAGCGCCGGTGACCTTGAGTCGAAGCGTGTAACGCTAGGGTTGATATCGAACCGAAATGAAATATTATATACTTGTACCAAAGAAGATACATAGTAGGTATGTGTTATATATTATGTAAACTTATGTATTTAGGTAGTGAAAGATACGTTCAATTTTAAATCAACTTTTATTAAATGAAGAATATTAAAACTTCCGACAAAACCAAATATGCACGACAGTTAATGGCAATCTTAAAGAATTAACCAACATTTAGTATTTCAGTACGCAATGATCAGTATTACCTACTATCCTTTAAAAATAATTTTCTCTTATATATTTTTGAATTTTTCGATGAATTTTTTAATTTTCATTATTATTTCTAACAATTGCAAAAATTCGTAGCATGTATATTTTTTATAAAATCCAAAGGTATGCAGGTTTTCTGGGACATAGCGGCCAACAAATTGTTTCCTATGTGTTGAGGAGATAAGTGATTTCTATTTCTAATGAAATAATCCATAAATACAACAATGAACAAATACAAAAACTCTTTATAGATATCTAAAATTTCTTGACTCTCTAGTGATATTTTTAATAGTGTATATTTCAGTCAATGTAATATAATAAAATTATTGGCGATATATTAGTTTTATTGCCATGGTATTTCCCCCATAATTCTTGTTAAAATCATATCGACTTTCATTAAAATGAGTTCACATATTTTTAGGTATAATAAAACATTATTAAAAATTAAACTAACAAAACAAGGGCCCTTGTTTTGTGCAGTGGAATTTATTTTAATTGT
The DNA here is from genome assembly GCA_907164705.1 of Parnassius apollo. Lineage (NCBI taxonomy): Eukaryota > Metazoa > Arthropoda > Insecta > Lepidoptera > Papilionidae > Parnassius > Parnassius apollo. The sequence goes on from CAJQZP010001697.1 coordinate 3,821,839, forward strand.
AATCACTTAAAATCACTTTCAGTAATACTTATACATATACTATAATATCATTTATTTAATAAAAACAAAAATATTTATCAAAGCATATAAACGTAGCATACACGGCTATAAAACTATAATATATATAAACTTAATACCTACATGAATAGAATAGTAATATGTACATTAAGATATCGGTAATATTCATGTATTAATTGAAATATTATATCACTTGACGAATATATTCATATTAACTAATACTGAAAAATATCGGTATTACTACTAGCCCTCGGCCAGGGCAGTCGGCGACTGCCCGTTCCACGCCCCGCGCGCCTCTCAAGGCCCCCGCACACATCCATACACCCACACATAGCCGCAAGCGATTTTACGTGCACACATGCTTAAGTGTCGTTTCTTTTCGCGTAGTGTATATATTCTTTGGCATAGGCAATATATCTAACGTTTACAGACAGCGTGGAATTTAATAAGTAAATTTTAATGGAACAATTATTAAGATCACTCTTTCCTGTGTTCAAGTTATATTTCATCCAGTCAGCATCAGAAACACAGTCCGGATAATGAACGCCGGTGCGCGGGAATCTATAATTTACCACTGGATTCGAATTTTAACCCAATATACATTCTATTCGAAACCTTGCTTGCGTACTGTGAAATTTACAGTGCGTGTTCCCCTCAGCTAGGGTTCGGCACGGTTTTAGCTAATCGTCTTGAAATATTTTGTAATGAAGTACAAATAAAAGATTCAGACCAATCTTTGCTTTGCTGTTTTTGTAGGTCACTTAGACTGAGTTTCAAGTTGGCTGTCGTCCAGCCACAAGAGCGGCGCACCAATTTGAAAACTAAATCTAAATTTCCACAACTTTTTAAATTTGGAACAGTTTGTTTCGGTTCAAGATTTCAGGTCGCAATAAAATATCCTTAAAAGAAACTACAATGTAAGCTTGAAGCCTACAACAATATTTCTATAGAACTTTCTTGACATGGTAGAGGCACGCTGCAGCTATTTTAGATGCAGCATGAATAGGTCGACTCCACCGAGGTATAACCCCTTTCTCACTTTGTTGTTGTTTAACACTTCAGTTACATGTGGTGAAAGTAGAGAACTAGACACCCTTTTACGGGTACTTAGCAGTGATCGGAATAGGTAGTGCAATTTAGGGTGAAAGACCTTAAATGTTGTGCTAATATGGATAAGCCTTGTGGGAAGTGGGATTTTATGATTTGTTGTTATCAAATAATTTTCTTCTGCAGAAAATAAATATATACTTCATTGCTATACTTTGAAATTATTTATAATAAAAACAATTTTGCGGCTGTATACAGGTAAAACTTTGTAATATTGTAGTGTTTACAATAATGCTTCTAAATACATTTTGTATAAAGCAGAAACAATATATTTTTTGACAAATTTGGATAGGTTTTCTAGTAGTGACCCGGGCAAGATTCGCACAACTGTTACTACTAAACTTTAATTTTGAGTTAGTAAAAAGTTTCCTAAATATTTTCTTCTTGCTTATACGTTACACAGATTGACAAGAATGGCTTTGTTACTATACATTATTTATATACCAAGATTAGGAGTATTAATAAAAGTCAGATTGCATTCAAACATTTGGTTTTTAACAATATTATTTATATAAATAAAAATAATATTAACCAGTCATCTGTATTTTCAATATTTCCTGTGCTTTCTATAGAATTGAAATAATTTACTATTATTTCCTCTAAATTTTCAATATTCATTCTGTTCTTTACCCATGACACGATAATGTTGCACGCCATAATTAATACCACAAGCGCCATCTAGTATCGAGTATCAGAACTAGAAGAGCTTTCTAGAAAATTCTCTGCTATTTCTACTCCTAGTTGGTCGGAACCGGTATGTACTCGAACAATCTAGATGTTTCAGTAGAAAAGGCCCTACATAAGACTGGTATTGACCACGACCTGAGTTAGTATTGAATTGGCAATGCAAGCGAATACATCGAAGCAATATAGCTACGAATTGTGTTTTATTATTAGTGCGTCTGAAGTTGTAATTGTTGTTCGTTAATTAAGTGTCAATTTTGGATAATTGAATCGGCTGTTTTTATTGTCACGAACCCCAAGCTTGTAACAATATTTTATAAATTTGCTTCACTCACATCAGTAGGATTTTGACGATCATTTTCCACATATAAATGATTTTTGGATGTAAAAGGTTACAGTTTCATTACAAATTTTTTCCGAATAGGTCTTGATGACGTCTAAGACAGGATTTCCGGCCATAGCTGCTTCTAAATTTTCTTCAATCTGCAAACACAAACTCCAAGCTACAACTAACATTTCCAAGCTTTTTATTAAAGATAAACCGCGTTTTTGCATTTGAGTTAGAGACAATTCAATAATACTAAAATTGGTATCTTACTGATATAATTTTGTATAATAATCGAGATAATTTTTGATATATTGTTTTCTAATAATATTTTTTTGCATTTCTTATTGATACTTTATCTGAATCTCTTAAACTTGATAAAAAAAAGTCTTAACTTTTACAAAATATTTTGAATAGCAGGACGCTACTTGAAGCTAGGTGCTCCATCGTGTTGTTACTGGTTTTGGAGGTAAAGGCGTATTAATGGATTTATTTTGTGTTTTAAAAAATATTTTTAACGTTTATGATTAAACTGTATTTTTCAACAACTCCATACAGAGCATGAGTTAAACAAGTGACATACTTTAACGGATATTTCACGGTGTATAAATTGTATACATTTTTGGAAGAATTTGTCCAGATAAACTTTTCACTGACTCGCATGGTAGTGTTGGACAATGAGCCCAAGAACAAAAAGGAAAAAGTTTTTAAGGATTGTTTCTCTACTAGAGACCACTGGTTGTTGCAGAGAATAATGAACTCGATGAATTTAAAATAAAAATCTTTTTTGCATTTTGAAGAGTTCTTTTATAATTAATTACGTTGACTTGTCTTTCAATTGTACTTTTCTACACCCAGAATTCCATTCTCATTTACTACAGTAAACAGTTTGGTGTGTTAATTCAAAAAATAGTTCAGGATAATTTTCAATGCAGCGATGAACGCTTTTCTCTGTAACCTACTACGAAAGATTTGCATCCAAAGAAAAAAAACTTATACGTATATTTTTACCAGAATAATAAAGTCCACTAAAATTTAACAAAGTAGCTCATAAAAAAATCTGCGCTTAATTATTGCTAAGCAAGTTACTACTCGCGTCCTCGTCCGATTGGAATTTATTAAATAATTGGGTTTTCATTTTACTACACTAAAACTTTATTCTTTTATTTAAATAAATGTAGCCTGACTTACTCCCTAGCTTATTGGGAAAACAAAATATAACTTAACGGGATCTTCATCCAAACAAAACCAATCCATATCGTCACAGTAGAAACTTAAACTCTGTTTACACTACTGAAAAAAATGGTGTGTGGCGGGTGAGGAAGGACCTGGGGAGATCTCCCGCCGGGCAAGGTGTTCTGCCCGGGGAGCGGCCAACACTCCGAGTGATAGTTCGGAGAAGTTCTATATATACTGTCTATGATCTACTACATCACCCCCCTGCTCAGACCGGAGGTCGATAGTGCAGCCTCTTTGCCGACGAATGTGCAAGTGCCAGGAGATTGCCTATCGAGATAGTCGAGATAGTCTGCGGTGAGTCGAGAAGAAGGCAAGTAATCTGCGAGAGTGCCGTGAAGCAGAGGCGAACAGTAAGGCTCAGAGCCGTGCCGAACACTGTATAGCGCAGAGAGTAGCTTGAAGGAACAAGAAGCATTATTATTTCAGTGCTGCGATGAACCTTGTGAAGCTAGATGGCTTGCAAGATATGAAGACTGTAGACGATATCTGCTCGGGAGCGAATGGGTGGGGTATGACGATGATGAAGCTTGAAGTCTCCGAAGATCGTTTAGTTGCGTGATCACATCACGTCGGGGTCACCCTGTGGCCGTGGAAGGAAAAGGGGAGATCTCCCGCCGGGTAAGGTGTTCTGCACGGGGAGCGGCCAGCACTCCGAGTGATGGTTCGGAGAAGTTCTATATATACCGTCTATGATTCGGAATGTTAATAGCGAGATTTAGGCGTCGGTGTGTTTCGGTGTGCTAGTGGCGCAACGACAGCGCCGCTACAGGTGAATAGAAGAGAGATCGGTCCGTAAATCAAGCAGAGGGGTCGTCAAAATAAAAACAGTCACCATAAAATCACGACATGTCCACTTAACGAACCATGGAACGTATGTAATACGAAATCCCAATTGCATAGGGGACAATAGAAAAGAAAGTGACAACGCTTCCGGAATATAATTTTGCCTCTTTACTCTCCACATTTTAACAATAATTTTTAAAGCTCTTATCAGCCATCGCCACTATAAATATTGCATATACCAGGTAGTTTAGCAGTTTAAATTTTTTTGAATTAAGTTGAAAGTATTAAAATCCAACTAAGTGGGATTTAAAATTTAAAAGTGAAATCTCACAAAATTGCACCACCTATTCCAATAATCAGTAATTAGGCATTCTATTTTAGTTATCAGGGCTGGCACCGTGTAGTCGCCGTGTTAGAATATCAACTACCCCATATCATCACGTGGGTGTCGTGAGTGGAGACAGAAGCATTCTGAAACAGGAGATGAGCAGCAGCATCTTTTTAATAACAACTCAAGATTATAAAAAACTGCGGTTGCCAACCCGCATGCCGGGTGCAGCAACTATGGCAACAATTTATGGGAGAGGACTATGTTCAGCAGTGGACTTTTATAGACTGTAATGGAATAGATTTAGGGTTGACAACGCGTCAACCTTTTGATTTTCAAACTAGGATTGATGTAGGTGTCTATAGGCCACAACATCCTCTTACCATCAGGTGGACTGCATACTTGCTTATCATTCATATTCTAAAAAAGTTGAACTTAATATAGATAAATAAATATAGAAAAATAAACCCAAGATCTGCTTTAAATAAATGAAAAAAAAAAAGATTAGACTTCAAACTAGGAACACCGCAATTTTCATTTTATTTTTTACGCGGATTTAGCTAATCATTTCTTAACATCTTTAATAATATAATGTATGTCTGCTGGCTTAATAATATAATGATTGTATGAAAGTTGTTCCTGCAATAAATAATGTTAATTAGTATTATGATAACGAGTACCTTAAATGACGATCAAATCATAAAATTTAATTTTATGAAATTTTGGTCGCAGTAGTTAAGGAAATGTACTTGATTTTTTTTTGTAGTAAGCTTACAGAAAACGAGCTAATCGATTGAATTCCCGGCATTCTGATCTGACCTCCGATTTTTGTCAGTCTAAAAAATAAAAAAATCTGTCATCTAAAGTTTATCAACAGGCGTCCAACTTTTTCTTGCTTGGGTTTTCACTAATGAGAAAAGACGGGCCGTGCCAAAAAGTAGACTTTATATAGCATGCTACATTCCTAACCTCTCAACTTCTCTGGCTTAAAATGTTTGCATTTAAGTAAATTTTATGAATTATTTCCTACTAGCCAACTGCCCCGGCATAGCCTGGACAGGATCTATTAATGTGGCGTTATTATGTATATTTATGATAATCAAAGAAGAAAAAAAACCATGAACACGAAGAAATCAATTTTCGATTGCATTATAACAATAAGCAATTAAGGGATATAAATGTGGTGGTGTTGAAACAGAAAACTTATTGCAAGTATGATTTGCGCTCAACCGATATTTTAATTACCTGTCAAAGTGATATATGCAGCTGCACTTAAATTTTCTGGCAACGACGGATATATTTATTCATCCGCGCAGTATTTTTTTTATTTCGTGAGTATTTCAGCCTTTATAATGCATTAAAATTATTAGTACAAATATTTCTATCATGTAATAAATTTCATAGTTCTGCCAAGTTCTACCACCTAGTGCCAAGTTCTACCATCCGTGGTATATGCTGAACCCAGAAACCACAGACTGTTTATCTGTCTTTTAATAGAGTCGAACAGAATTACCTACGAGGAGATGAAGGTATTGACTTTGCGCTCATCAACTCATTAGTACAGCGTGGTGAATATCTCACTCGGTGGGTAGATACCAGTCGTCAGAACTCCTCCTCTGCCTAGGATTCCATCTTATTAGGTGCCACCGTCTTCTCTATATTTGCTGCCAAACGCCAGAGCTTGTACTGCTGTGTTCCGCTCTGCAGGGTACACAGAGCCAGTACATTACAGTTTGTAAGGCATTTCATCTTAGTACTTAGAAATAGCAACGCGTCTGTAGCCTTATGTTTTATCAGATTCTCATTCATCAATTCTGTAATAATTTAACTTTATAGTAAAAAGTACACCCTGGCTTTTAAATGTAGTAACAAGATAAATTGTCTTTAATTTTCAATGGGAGTACTCCTGAAGTATAATATATTTATTAAAAATGAATCTTTGCAGTTAATTCAGCCGTTTCCGGAAAATCTGTGAACGTATATAAAAATATATGCGTTTTATTTAGAAGCTTCTCGTTTTTTGAAATCGGTTAAACATTACAGTGTATAGCAATGTAAAAACTTCTATTAGATACCTAAGAATCAAAAGTGATGTACAATTTTAAGCCTATCTTGTACTTATTTTCTATGCTTGGTATGTTTCGGTAAAGACACTCAAATGTTTAATCAATAACACTAAATCCATTAAGATACGTGTTTTCAGGGTTTTAATTCGACTAGACGCCACATTGTCTACGGCCTACGAGTATACAAGGCGCATTTCTCTCATTTACTTTTTGGCTCGATTATGTGTTTTATTGCCATAAATATTATTGCCGTTGACCTGATTTTAAAATTTTAAAAGTAAGTACCATTGGGTCGCTTTACTACTCACACTTAAACTCAGTGATTCAACAATCATTACACTAAATTAAAAATATACAGTGAATAAAAACTTTTGCCTGTGTTGTCGTCACTATTTCTTAGTTTTAATATTGAGATTTCAAGAAAGAAATTATAATACTTAACAAGAAACAGCTGGGAAGCGATTACTCGAGGTAAGTTTATCGTTACTTAAGGATTGTAACAGAAGCCTAGGCTTACAATAATACATTTGTTTCACTATTTATCACGTACAAACGTTAAATTGCTCATTTAAAATATCATTGAAAATAATTTTGCTCACTTTTTAACTTCCTAACGAAATAAGTTTTAATTAATCACGGTGGTTCAGCATTCGCCCGCGTAGAGGGGAGTTTTTGTCATTATATTTTATACGACGTGAAGCTATAATGTTTCCTGAAAATCAACTATATTCATTCCAGTGAAATAAAAAAAATACTGTCCCATGTTTTATATACTAATTAAATAATTTTTATGTATTATACTTATACATGTTAAAAAATTTAAATTAACTGTCTTATTCAATTTAATATATTTAGATATATAATTTTTATCACTATCTTTTAATATTTCTATTAAAATATGTTCAACTTGGGCAAAGAAATCAAACAATGCTGTGGTAGGATAACACAACCACTTTTTATTTTTATATTCTTCATTTTTATAAATTTATGGAAATTTAATAAATGTTCTGCTTCCAAATCATGCCTGCAAGTCACACAGTTTTTAAACACGTTTCTTGGTAAGTTGTGCTATCCAGCCACTGCAATAACCTATTGCTTGGCATTTTTCAAGATCTGTTGGAGTTTTACTTGCTAATAGTGCATCTGTATTTAAGTCTGCAGCATAGTCTACTTCATCTTTACATTCTGTTGCTGTGTTGTTTTTTCTAGAATTCGTTAAAAACATTTTAAGGACTGGAGACAAACACTGTAATATTTTTCACAGTTTGATCCAACTGAATGTGAAGATGTTATATTGTTTATTTACAATGTTTATATCTATATATATATATATATATAATATATATATATATATATATATATATATATATATATATATATATATATATATATAATATATATATTATAGATATATCTTGGTTAAAATTTCGCATTAATAAAGAGTTTATCCCTTTAGAATTTAAAAAAAATTACAATATTTTTAAAACTTTCTATTGTTTTAATCCAACTGGATAAAGATGGCACTACTCCTTACATATTTCATACTTTTGAGGATTGGGATACTATAATTCTACAAATTCTGATGGGATGAAGTTGTTCGCTGTCTCGTAACTGCTCTTATCAACGGCTCTCAATTCTGAAATGAAAAGAAAAATATGAACAAATATTAGTATATTTTTTTAAACAGCTAATTACAGAATAAGCCAGGTCCAATGCTCCAATGACAAAATGTGGAACAGTCATTTTGCAATTTCAGATTTGGATCTATAGACCACTGACGTGATCCGTCAGTTTATGGACCTATTAGTCTGACGTACTCTTATTAGTTTGTGCGTAGACAGAGAAACCTATAGACAAATTGACGCCTTCTTTCGCATTCGCACACGAAAAAGATAGATTTATGCATACGTCTTGCATAGAAATGAGATAGAGCGGTGCGATTGTTTGTCCCTTTCTCCGTGCCGGTTTTTTTGTTTCGCAAACTGTAGTTTAACTTTGATAGCGTAGCGATTTAAGGAGTTTACAAGTTGGTTTAAGTGAGAAAAAAAGTGTTTTGTGAGCTTAAGATTGGTGAATCATGTTCAGTTCAGTTCTTAGAACAATTAAAAATTTTATTTAAATGTGTTTAAAAGTCATAAAGATTATTGTATAACCTAAAAATTCGTTATCGTCCTTTCTCACTCGAGGTCACGCCGATCATTAGTCTATAGTTTTCAGCCGATATATCGGAAACAATGCACTTTAAGGCAAAAGTTATACAAATCATTATTGTAGAAAATAAAATTTCGCATCTTTATTTCCAGTAAAAATTTTCTAAACTTACCGTTTACGATTTAGGCCCATTTAATGAACCGGTTTTTCTATCGCGGCCAATAAATCTTGAAATGTTAGATTAATCAATAAAATGCATAAATTTATTTTGAAAGATCAGTTTATTTTCCAAAACTTTTGTTTGAAACTTTTTTCTAATATCCATACTTTTTGAGTTATAGGACGTTTCATGTCATAGCTGCCCGCGTCACCCGCCGAGCTCGGCCGACGCTCGGCAGGTGACGCGGCATCTACTTTACGATTAAGAACCTGGATTTTATTGCTATTATTTCGGTGAATTCCAAGAAAGACGTCATTATTGTTTACTAACTACGACTTACGGAGTCTCCTTTTTGAAATTCGAGTTCCCTGTCATCCCTCTAAATATTAGTAATTAGTATACTCTTTGGCGCGGTCTAACAAGGTGACATTGACGTCTCCATATTATGTAGACGTCGGACTTTTAAGGGTAACTAAATAGAACGTTATTCCAAAACCATAGACAGAGAAACCTATAGACTAATGATCGGCGTGGCCTCGAGTGAGAAAGGACGATAACGAATTTTTAGGTTATACAATAATCTTTATGACTTTTAAACACATTTAGATAAAAATTTTAATTGTTCTAAGAACGGAACAAGATTCACCAATCTTAAGCTCACAAAACACTTTTTTCTCACTTAAACCAACTTGTAAACTCCTTAAATCGCTACGCTTTCAAAGTTGTTTAGCAAACTGTAGAGTTTGCTAAACAAAAAAACCGGCACGGTGAAAGGGACTAATAATCACACCGCTCTATCTCATTTCTATGCAAGACGTGTGCATAAATCTATCTTTTTCGTGTGCGAATGCGAAAGAAGGCGTCAATTCGTAGACAGAGATAGGATTCTCTGTCTACGCGTCAATTTGTCTATAGGTTTCTCTGTCTACGTCCAAAACGAAGATTATCTTTGGTTCTAGGACTATCTATGGTACTAAGTTAAACTTCCGAGACCCCTAGTTTAACTATGGTACCAATCTCAAATTCATCATAGATAAATAAATATGTAGCAAGCTAAAATTCATTCAGCACTTTTCTTTTAGCTTGCCACATATTTATTTATCTATGACTTCTTTATTTGACGTTAGCGACCGTTGTTTTCATTTCGTGTTTTTTATTGTTAAAAATGTTAGAGACCACTCGGCGACCTGATAGACATCGTCAACGTGTGAATCATTTTGAATTGATTGACGAAAATTTTAGGTATAAGTATAGGATTTAGTGCACGACTCTCGAGGATGCCCACTGAGTCCTGAAATCCAAGTAGTTTGTGCATTACGCAACTGGGCTCGCCATGTAGTAAGTGCTATTTAATAATCTTGGTCAATGTATCCCACATAACGCTAGATAAAAAGCCAAAAAATACATATTATAGTTTTATTCGTAGATTTAATACATATAGAATAAATACAGGTGATTTACATGGTGTGTCTCAACCAATAGTCAGTAGGACATGTAAAAAAAGTAGCGGAAATTTTGTCAAGGATGTCCCGTAAATTTATTAAAATGCCTACCTCTTTAAATGAACAGGAAACCATTAGGAAATTCCGCAGTATTGCTAATTTTCCTGCAGTAACTGGCGCAATTGACTGTACTTACATAAGAATAAAGAAAGTAAATGCTAATGGATCATTATATTCTGTTATATTACTTTCTATTAATATATAATGGACATTTATATATTAATAGAAAAGGATTTTCTTCAATTAATGTACAAATATTTTAAATAAGCTGTGATTGTCTCTAAATTACTTTACTTTACCAAAATAGATAAATAATTTGTTTGACTATATTATGGCAAAAAATGTAGATTAAAATAGTAATATGTTCTGTTACAATTTTGGTGCACAATAAAATATAACCAATCTATATCAGTAAAACAAAGTACTAATGAGCTCTCACTTTTCAGGTGGTTTGTGATGCTAACCTGAAAATCATGGACATTGTTACTAGGTTGCATGGCAGCGTACATGACTCTAGAATATTCTGAGAATGTAGACTATAACAGAGGTTGGAGGCTGGTGCATTCTCTGGAATATTATTTGGTGACAGTGGCTATCCTTGTACTCCATACCTATTTACACCACTCCTGAACCCCACAACACCACAAGAAGAAAGATATAATAGCAGTCATATCTGTACCAGGAACATGGTGGAAAGATGTTTTGGTTTATGGAAGCAACGGTTTCGTTGCCTATTTAGAGGTATGTTTGGGGACATTGAAACAGCAAAAAAAACAATTGTTGCATGTGTATTACAATTTTCACCAATATGGAATAAATCCCCGGAAGTACTGTGATAATATTTAATTTATTGAGCAAAATGCTTTTATTTAGACCATAATGAAGGTGTTTCAGGGAAAGATGTGGGGTACAGCATATTCCACATCAATATGAAGCTATGTTATATAGACTTTTAAGTGCTGTAGAGATCTCTTTACAATTTTTAATGAATATTGTCGCTCTGCTACATTCACAGCTGGATTTCCTTTCCAGAGGTGCAAGGGTTCACGGGAAGTAGGACTGTGTGATAATTAAGTAATTCGGTTTAGTTTATTATGCCAATGTTATGTTAATAAAATAAATATTGATTATAATTATTTATTTTAATTATTTTTGAAAGATGTACAGATATTTGCAGCAAATAAGTACCTGAAAAGAATAATTTCATATATCAGAATATTTACAAACATGTATCTGATATAGTCTTGAATATTTAGTTTTTTTTTTTTAATAGGATGATGGTGACAAACGAGCACACAGTTCACCTGATGGTAAGTAGTTGCTGTGGCACATAGACATCTACATCTATCCTCGACTATGAATTAAAATGAAGATGCGTTGTCACCTGTGAGGACTAAAGTGGAATTCCTCGTTTTCAGTAAAAGGGGTCTCTCATACAAAATTTGTTAATAAAAATTTAATGGCCAAATACTCGAAAGCTTCTAAATAACCCCTGCAAATGAGGTGATCGCTGCTATGCTTTTTCTATTAAAATTAATTTAAAAAATTTAAACCAAAATTTGTAAAGTGAAATATGTTTAAAAGAAAAGTCCTGCTGGGTTTCTTGCTGGTTCTTCCCAGGACAGAGGTATTTTCTAAACCAGTGGTGAATAAAAAATGTCTTTTGAATAAATGTTATGTAATAATCTATATTGAATAAAAATCATTCTATTCTGGTTCTATACACTCACCATATGAAACACAGTAGCATTAAGCTGCTATTTAACTTGTATTTTTTTGAATTTCTAACAAAGATATTTGTAATTCTAATTTTTTAATTTTCAATTTGGCTATTTTAATGTTGTATTTATGTTCCTCTTCCATCATTTCTAGTTGTCTTTTTTTAAATCTGTATTGCTTTTTATGATTGTTTGCTGTATATCTTCTCTTCTGTAAAATGAAATAGAATACTTAATGTAAGTTTTTTTTATGTACTAAGTATTATGAAGTCATAAAAGTATGTACTAGAAAGGAAGTTAACCTTGTAGGCAAAAGAAATATATTTATAATTATTTTTCAATCAATTAATATTAACTTTGCTTTTTAATATTTGAAAACATGAAACATTTTTAGTGTTTAATTAAATACTAATTTTCAAATGTTAAAAAGTATGAGATCTATTAAAGTAATTATTTCAACATACCTATTTTGCAAGCCCTTTTTCCTGTCCTTTGTTTTTGTAATGCCCCTTGTTTTTGTATGCCCAGTTTCATTGTTGGTTATTTTCATTTCTGTGTCCGTAGATATCTCTAAAAATTAATATAAATAAAGGTTATAGTAAATTAAACATGTTTAATATTGAGACAAACTTGTGTATTACATAATATGATTGTAACTATAATAATAATATATTTTGCTTTTTAATAATTACTCAATAATTATTATTTACCTCGCACCATGACAACATTGGGTTCTGGATATTCTATGTTTATAACTACTGGTGTCAGTTTTTTTAAGACTAAGGCAAGGCTTACGGTCAGTAAATATTTCTTTTGTAGTTGTAGCCACAGTCACTGGATTCTAAAATAAATCACTAAAACATTTATTATCATGTTTTCCTGTCATTACCTATATGATATTGCCCTTAATTGAATCAGGTATTTTATATGCTGTGGAAATATTACGAGGTTAATATTTCCAATATGGACCATCGATTTCAAAGCCCATATTTTTTTTGTAGATAGTACTCACTAAAAAGAAAGCGTTTTGCAAAGTTTTAGGTTGCGGAAACTTACGGTTCATGAGATATATTTTTTTAAACTTTTCATACAAATTGGTAAATAACACGCAATATGCTCTAAGACACGCAATTACAAAATAAAAAATAAATTTGACAAATGATTGATGTCAAACGTCAGTTAGAGTAGGGTTCCGAATATTTTGAAAGTATCGATACCTACTCGATACCAAGTATCGTATCAATACTACTTGGCATAGAGTACATTTCGTTAATTTTGGAGACTAAGGGGGTAGAAAGCCGGGAAGTTGTGCTCCGGCGCTCCGTGGCAGCTCCGGCGCTGCGGGATGAGCAGTGCCTCCGCCCTAGCGTAGGGAAGCACAGGCACCTGAGCTTGGCGGGCGGGCACTGCTCTCCCTCCGCGCCTCCGGGCTCATATATACACTCTAGGGGTAGGGAAGACAAGACCACGTGGATAGTGGGGTACTCTGATTCGGTTTTGGGTACTTTTTTGGATATTAAATAAGTAAGTCAATAAGTAAGTAAACACTTTATTGTAGTAAGAATTAAATAATACAGAAAGTTGCAAACAATAAAATAAAAGTACAAAAGCTGTACTAATTAAGAAATACAAACAAGTTGCAAACAATGAAATACAAGTACTAAGGTGGAACTTAAATAGAGTAAACTTTATTCTACTTTATATACATATATAATATATAATTGCACTTATCAGCTCTTCCTATGTATCTAATTGGTTTGTCATAATTTTTCGTCTCCAAAATTAACGAAATGTACTCGATACCAAGTAGTATTGCGTGTTATTTACCAATTTGTATGAAAAGTTTAAAAAAATATATCTCATGAACCGTAAATTTCCGCAACCTAAAGCTTTGCAAAACGCTTTCTTTTTAGTAAGTACTATCTACAAAAAAAATATGGGCTTTGAAATACCATATTGGAAATATTAGCCTAAATGTGTAAGACACATATAAGTAATTTTAGTTACCACTGCATCACTATCATAATCGTTAACTTTAATGACAAAGTCGTGAGGAGCAATTGCCATAATTTGTAAGTCCTCAGGTGTAGGTGCAGTGAGTTATAATGTACTGTACGTAGTACATTATACTCAATGAGTAGGTGATGGTGGTTTTTCGCCACCCCCTGTTTTTGTTCGTTCCCTCCTATATGTACATAAGTTTGATTTAGCCGACAATTTCATCCTCTTCCAAGCTAAGTTCAATTTCCAATCTGATCGGCATTTACCTGTTATCTCATTAAATCTAAAATAAAACAATAAATCTTGTAAACAATACCATGCCTACTTGTACACAACAAATGCAATAAGTACTTACTTATTAGTTATATTCTTCCACTCTTTTATTTTTTTCATGTTTACGCACGTTTTCGTTGACTTATGTTCTAAAATAGGTGCTGAATGAGCAATAAAAGTACGTAATATTTCCTATAATAATAAGAACATTCTTTTTAGTCGAAATAAGGATGATAGGAAGATAAGAGCGTTGCTACGCACTAACAAATAAATTACGATGTTTCACTAACTTTTTTTTCTGAACTCCAATTTTCACCCCTTTTTCTCTTTTGTTCCATTATTATAAATATAGATGCAAATAATCCAAATAAAACGTTACTATCTGCAATACCACAATACTGAGATCAACGCAATGTATTAAAATAAGAGCATTTACTTATTATACATAAAGCCGCAACATAAACAATTTTGAACGTTTTTAATCACGCGCTCGTGGTACCTATGTAATTTACTCCATTTCGCGGTAGAGTCGTTAAAATGAAAACGATTATAAAAAGCACTTTAATAAAAGTATAAGTCGTGATTGTTCAATAGATTTTTACCTAAACAAATAACAATACCTTTATGTTTTTGTATTGATGAATAATTATTTAAGCATAATTAAGTGTGAAAATAATATTAATATTTAACGAAACAGAACGTTGCATTGAATGACACCTGTAGGAACGAATGAAAGATGGGTGCGTTTGGCAGAAAAAAGCGCTAGCAAGCGCTTACAAGCGCTAAAATAGTTTTCGCCACTCTTCATCCCAATTCAAAAGTGCAAAAAAAACAGAATAGACAATACATGTTATTAAAAATTCATATTGGTAATAATATAACTTTACAAACATAAAAATATTCCCCGGAAACTACATCTTCCGAGAAAATACTACTACATCAGCCTCATTTTCTTACAAGCCTTCTAGCGCTTTTTTCTGCCAAACGCACCCAATGTAATTTCTTGTTTCCTATCTGTGGATGATATTTAAACCAGGTCGAATTTTGGTACTAACTAGTCCACGGATAGTCTGCGTTTTGGAATAAGAATACATTTTGATACTGGTGCTAAAGCTAATACCGTAACAAACCTGGATCTGTCAGTCTTGGTTTAAACCAGGACCAAAACATTTTTTTGGAATAAGACCGTAGCTGCCTTATTAATAAAAATTGCTTATTCCAAGCTTAATTCGAAGTTACACTTGGACTAGCTAATCTCAGAGCAATTGACTATTTACTTCGTTATTACGATGTTATTAATAAACATGGAGTAACCTCGGACTAACAATACATTCCTTTAGGACGGGATTAACGCATGCGCTGTGGCAACCCACTTAATTTAAAAGTAAAAAGAGTGAGTCAGTGAATGATTGGTGAATGAACTCAATGATTGATGATGACATTAATGACAGTGACACGCAATATTTTGAGTTTGACAAGAGATACGTGACACGTGTTGATCCTTGTTCCTCGTGTTGTTTTTGGACTCGGTGGAAAAACTAAGATATAAATATAATAATTTTTAATATTATTTATAACAAAATTATTGAATTAAGAAAAGAGCGTGAAGGGCAAAATTAATTAAATAGCCAATTTTGTCTTGTTTTTTGGGGATAGATAAAATCTTTTGTGCATGTAATTATTGTAGGTATATTTATTTAAAAAAAATCGTTAATAAATGCTGCCCGAACAGAATTATTTACTCTAACAGAGTTATTTACTAATTGTGTGACTGGTACATTTTCATCATCTCCTTATACTACATCCTCAAGCAGATCTTGCTTTTGCGTTGCAATGTATATAGTTTATGCTCTTATTTAGTATTTAACAGTGGTAGAGCCACGCGGCAGCTTTGCTGTTGCACTTATGGGCCGGCTCAAACCACGACCTCACAGAATACCGGCGTAAAGTGGAAGCTCTGCTTCCGCGTTTCGTCTGGTGAGTGCAGGTGGCCGGAGGCCCACCCCCCCCCCCCCCATCAACATGGTAGCGGAATTAAATAATGATAGACTACCCCAGGAGGGTACCAGCACCCCTGGAGAATCCCTCGCTGAGCATCCACGACCATGTTTCTCCACTTCTGAGCGTGGGTGCTCAGGCCACCCCGCGTATTCTGGGTGGGGGGGGGGCAAAATTCCGCTCAAGACTACAACTGCTCGGGGCAAACGGAGCAACAACACCAAGGCGACCCCTGCCACGCTGTCCGTGAATTTCTGCAATATCAGGGGACTTCACTCTAACCTAAACGCCGTTCGCCACCATCTCGAGACGGCGAGGCCGGCTCTGCTTTTTCTGACCGAGACGCAGGTGTCCTCTCTGGCTAATGTCTCGTCCTACCCGGGGTACAAACTGGAACACTCCTTTGTGCCTCGGGCTGGAGTTTGCGTTTACGCCAGAGAGGACATCTGTTCTCGACGCCTCCGCAGACTTGAAGGTTCGGACCTGTCCATCCTTTGGCTACGCGTAGACAGCGACGACCACCCGCGCGTCTACGGGTGTCTCTATAGATCCCATAGCGGTAATGCCGAAACAGACCGACTCGACGACCACGTCCAAATGGCTACAGATTTGTTGCTACAGCCGATCCCCTCCGCAGAGATCGTGATCCTCGGCGACTTTAATGCCCATCACGCCGAATGGCTTGGTTCACGTTTAACCGATCATGCGGGGAGATTTGTTCATGATTTTGCCTTGGCATATGGACTGACTCAACTGGTTACTTCGCCTACGCGGTTTCCAGATGTGGAGGATCATGCACCTTCCATGTTGGACCTTCTGCTGACCTCTCACCCGACGGATATCAGATTTCCGTCGACGCCCCTTTAGGCTCCTCGGACCATTGTCTTGTTCGGAGTATGGTGCCACTCACGCTGTAATCGCAGTTGCATTCTGCAGGCTGCCGCCGTGTTTGGCACTATAGATCAGCTGATTGGGATGGGATGCGGTCTTTCTTTGCATCCCACCCTTGGGGGCGGGTTTGTTTCTCGCCGGACGATCCCAACGTTGTTGCGGATTCTGTCGCTGATGTGGTGCTTCAGGGTATGGAACTTTTTATTCCTTGCTCTGTGGCGCCCATTGGAGGCAAATCTCAGCCATGGTTTGGTCGCTCCTGTAAAATAGCTATTTCATGCTATAAGCAGAAGTGCTACCAAGCCTGGGCTGACGCATCAGCGTCCCGGGATGTAAACACTAGCGCTCTAAAAAAGAAGTATAATTCCGCCTCTAGGTCCTTCAAAAGAGTCATTGCCAAGGCAAAGTCAGAGCAAATATGCAGAATTGGCGAGAAACTAGTTCGTCTTCCTTCTGGAATCCGTGCATTCTGGTCTCTCGCCAAGGCTGTCCAGGGGAATTTCTGTCAGCCATCTCTTCCATCTCTGCACAGGGAGGACGACTCACTGGCCCATACCGCAAAGGAGAAAGCCGATCTTCTAGGCTCTTTCTTTGCGTCCAACTCGACCCTCCATGACGGGGGGAGTACGCCGCCGACCATCCCGCGGTATGAGTGCTCCATGCCGGAAGTGCAGTTCACACAGCGCTCGGTTCGCAAAGCACTCCTCTCCCTGGACATCCACAAGTCGAGTGGGCCTGACGGAATCCCCCCAATTCTGCTGAGGACGTGTGCTCCAGAGTTGGGACCGGTTTTAACGCGTCTTTTCAGGTACTCCTACTCCCTAGGCGTAGTACCAAAATAATGGAAGACGGCTTTCGTCCACCCGATCCCTAAAAAAGGCGACCGCTCAGACCCGTCCATCTACCGGCCTACCGCAATCACCTCCTTGTTCTCCAAAACAATGGAGTCCATTGTAAACTGCCAGCTCATGAGGTACCTTGAGGATCACCAGCTAATTAGTGACCGCCAATACGGTTTTCGCCGTGGTCGGTCAGCTGGTGATCGTCTGGTCTACCTAACTCACAGATGGGCGGAGGCAGTAGAGTCCAAGGGGGGAGGCATTGGCAGTTAGATTGGACATTGCGAAGGCCTTCGATCGGGTTTGGCACAAAGCGCTTCTTTCGAAGCTCCCTTCCTATGTGCTTCCCGAGAAATTGAGCGATTGGATCACCAGCTTTCTTGCAGATCGGGGCATCAAGGTCGTTGTAGACGGTGCAAGCTCCGATTGCAAGCCTATCAACGCTGGTATTCCACAGGCTGCGTGCTATCGCCAACGCTGTTTCTTCTGAATATCAATGATATGTTGCAAACCCGTAACATTCATTGCTATGCAGATGACAGCGCTGGTGATGCTCTTTACACCGGCCGAGCCAATATTTCTCGGGAAAACATCTCTGAGTGCCGGGACAAACTTGTGTCTGAAGTCGAGTCTTTGCTGAACAGAGTCTCGGATTGGGGTCGACTAAATCTAGTCCAGTTTAACCCCCAGAAGACACAAGTTTGGGCGTTAACCGCTTAAAAGAACCCCTTTGTCGTATCTCCTCCGTTTCAAGGCACTCCCCTTGTTGCCTCAGCCAGTATCGGAATCCTCGGCGTCGACATATCGAGTGACGTGCAGTTTCGTGGTCACTTGGAAGAGAAGGCCAAATTGGCCTCTAAAAAGCTTGGCGTGCTCAGCAGAGCGGGACAGTATTTCATGCCGGCACACCGCCTGCAACTTTACAAGGCGCAGGTTCGGCCGCACATGGAATACTGTTCCCATCTCTGGGCTGGGGCTCCCCAGTACCAGTTCCTTCCACTTGACCGCATCCAGCGCAGAGCGGCTCGAATCGTCGACGACCGAGTGCTTTCCGATCGGCTCGTATCACTGACATTGCGAAGAGATGTTGCATCTCTTTGCATTTTCTTTCGCATATACCATGGATAGTGCTCTGAGGAATTGTTCGGATTAATCCCAGTCGCCAAATTTCGTGAACGCACTACGCGGCAAACGTCCCGATACCATCCACACCATCTGTATGCTTGGCGGTCCACCACAGTACGTTTCAAAAAGAGTTTACTTCCGCGTACAACCTCTCTGTGGAATAGTTTACCACCGGCGATTTTTCCGGACCGATACGACCTGGGGACCTTCAAGAAAAGAGCTTATTGCTTTCTAAAGGGCCGGCAACGCACCTGCAATTCCCCTGGTGTTGCGGTTGATCATAGGCGGCGGTAGTCACTTAACATCAGGTGAGCCGCATGCTCGTTTGCCCCCTCTTCTATAAAAAAATTTAGTCCTCGCAGTAAACACCGAAACCTTTGCTTCCCTCCAAAGCATTGTTCTACAGTGTTACGTACGTAGTACTATTATTTATTCTGTGGTTACGGGCCCAGATGTGCGACCGGTTGTACATTCCTTCCTTTTGTTTATAGTGTTATGCTGGTATCATGTTGTAGTTCCGGGGTATTCATTAAAACGGCATTAATAGTAATGAACTATTTACTGATAATGCTACCACCAAAGTGAGAAGTATAAAAGATAGTGCGTAGTAACAGGATTTCTTAAAAACTTAGAATTAAGTAAAATCCTATATTTTTAACCGCGTACTTAGCGTGGGTAAGCATAGACAAAATGCCCTAAGTCCAAAGACTAATACACTCTTTTTATGCTTTGGCGGCTTGGCGTTTCGCCACACCACTCCCTTACGGAGAATAATAAAGTAAAATAAAAGGTAAAGAAAATAAAAAAATTACTTCTAAATATCTAAAATATTTCTAAATCTAACGCATCTGCCAGATCTTGTCTTAACTACTTTAGTATCAGATGGCGTAACTGTGTTATTAGGGGTAGGTTGGACTATAGGAGGAGGATTATTAGTGGTTGTTGGGGTCACAGGAGTATTTGTTTGTTTGCCTACTTCATTATTTTCAATGTAAGCTGGCTTTACACGATCAATGCTTACAGTGACCTTTCTACCATTGACATCTGAGGTAAGCGTTTTGTCTCTCCTCTGAAGAATTGCGTGAGGACCTGTATACGGTGGTTGTAGAGGGCGCCTTACTGTATCATCACGAAGAAAAACGTGAGTAGCCGATGCGAGATCCTTGAAAATGAATGTAGACAGCCGCGTGTGGTGAGATGCAGAAATGGGGCGTAATATTTCCATTTTCTTTTTTAAGTCTGCTACAAAGTCCATTATGTCTGCTGGATTTTTTTGTAAATTTTTGAGGCGCGATTAGCTCACCTGGTAAACGCAGCGGTTCTACGTAAACTAGTTCTGCTGCAGAGGTTTTTAAATCCTCCTTGAAAGTGCTTCTCATTCCTAAAAGGACGAGCGGTAATGCTTTCGTCCAGGTATTAGAATGACACATTAGCGCAGCCTTTAATTGTCGATGCATTCTTTCCACCATGCCATTGGCACATGGATGGTAACCAGTAGTTCGAATACGTTTCGTTGCGCAGAGGTTTATTAGACGCAAGAACAATGCAGATTCAAACTGTCTGCCTTGGTCAGTGGTCACAATATTGGGTACTCCAAAACGCGATATCCAGCCTGCAACAAAAGTTTCTCCAACTTCTTCAGCAGTTATTGATGTTATAGGCCATGCTTCCGGCCATCGCGTGAACCTGTCTATCGCAGTAAGACAGTAGGTGTAACCATGTGAATGTGCAAGCGGTCCTATGATGTCAATATGCACATGTCTGAATCTTCCAGAAGGACCGTAGAAATGACCACTGGGTGAAATTAAATGGCGCGTCACTTTACTACGTTGGCAGCAGGGCATGCATTATTCGTCCAAAAAAGGTATTCGGATTTTCCGAATAACCGAATAAAAAAATATCCGAATACTTCGAATAATACGAATTTTACGAATAGTGCTTAAGTTTATGAAAAGAAACATTATTATTACTTAAACATTTTAATTAGGAACCTTTTTAATCATCCACACTTACTTAAAAATACAAAAAATTACTTTCTTGTGTTCATAAAGTATGACCGCAGGAAACTGAGGGCGTCTAACGTATCGTCATTGAATGAACATCTCAAATGATTGCAAAAATATCTATTAGCCGAAAATACACGTTCTGCTTCAACGCTTGTAGGTGGGATGGTAAGTAAAAAATCGTAAACACGTTGTAGATGAATGCTTTTAGGGCCACTTCGATCTAATAGCGCCATTTCCACCCTGACAGACGTTTCCAAGTCATCGTTTTCGGACAAATGTTTTGTTGATACCTCAGCAGTATTGTGCAAGGATTCATTAACTTTTGTCTTTAACTGTTCCTTGAATGTCTTGGCTGTCTCCTGTTCCCTCTCATCTTCAAGGCGCTGCTGTCTTTGTATTTCTCTTAAAGGCAGGCCATCTTCAGCTTCAAAGACAGTTGTAGCAGCTTTATCTTTGCAAAAATAAGTCTCATTGATTTTTACAATTAAGGCTATTATTTCCGCATGGGATGCCTTTGAAAATGCATGAGGAGTATTCCTTTCGTCATAATATTTTGTAGGATTATGTAAGTACTGTAACGTACTTACAAGTGTAGCGTTCTCCTCTGCAAGATTCTTCTATTTAAAGCTTCTTTAAGCTGGCCACTAATAACGTCTGGATTCATCGCCAATTTTTCCATCATGAATTGAAGTGCAATTTCTGCGATTAGTAAGTTTGATTTTCGCTCGCAAAGTTCTTCAACTATGGCCTTTATGAAATTGAGAGAACTAGACATATCTTTCAAAATTAATATTTCAGTATCTGAAAAGGTAGTCTTCTCTTTGAGATCAATTAATGTCTTTTGAATTGCGTCTTTGAATTCTAGAAATCTTGCTATCATATCAGCAAGGCTGCTCCAACGAGTCTTGCAATCGAGGATCAGTGTCGTGTCTTTAGATTTGGACTCCAGGTAAGAATTGAGTATATCCATGCGAGTAGGCGAACCTTTGAGAAATTTTACTATTTTCCGGACTTTAGTTATCAATTCTTTATAAACCAGCTTGGGAATGACCCCACTGGGGTAAGCTTCGGTGACAAAACGATTTTTATCTTCGTTCTCTATATCACTTTCGTCCTCAGAGTCAGAGCTATCGCAAGGTCTGTTAACAGTGATGCCGGTGTTACCTTCTGTGTTATCAGCTTTGTATAGCACGTCCAGGACAGCGCACTGAATACCATGGGCCAAGCATAATTGATGATAAGAGGGAACCATTCTCCCTAGTGCGCACATTACGCTTGCACCGTCAGAGATTATGCACGAGATATCGTTTTGTATTGACAAGCCGTAATATACCAATTTTTTGTTCAATATATTATAACAGTTCTCTGATGTTCCACGGCCCCTTATTTTCGTCAGTCCCAAGTTTCTAATACCTTCAGAAAGCTCTGGTGAATGAACATTTACGTTCACATATCTGCGATTACGTGCACTTGTCCATTCATCTAGGCTTATAGCCAATTGTTTTCCTGCTGTCTTAATATCATTAAGCTCCTTTTTTACTTCTTTTTTCAGTAGCTCACTTTTATTCAGAACCTTTTTCTTTATTGTATTTGGTGATTTAGGCAAATCTTTGTAAGCAGCTTTTCCAAATAGCTTTCTCATTGATTCCGAAGAACAGAATATTTTAAATGGTACACCATCTACTGCTGTCATTTTCGCAAGTATAGTATCTAAGTCATCTTCTTCCTTCACATGAAAAAAGTCATTTATTGTTTTAGCCTTTTTTGTTGCTGGCGTCATTATGACATCGGAATCTAATGACATATCTTTTTGAGATGTTGACGGAAGTGAATAGTTAGATGTTTTTTTAGCTAACTGGATAGAATGAACAAGTCTAAGATTATTATGCAGGCTTGAAGTTGTTCCAGAGGTTTTAAATACTTTTTTACACATCTTGCATTGAGCATGAAGGCCATCTGATGTCCGCAAAAAATGTTGCCAAACAGAAGACTTATCTGCAGCACAGCGAGTATATCTTTAAATTCAAGTTTATTTTTTCATCCATCTTTAATCTGTGGAGAGAGAAAACACAACACCAAATATATTTGTTAATAAGTTTCTTCAGAGATATATAAATATTTGGAACTGCTTTAGAATTTAGAACCAATTTAGAATTTGTTTTTGGTTTATGTTATTGATATGTATAAAAACACCAAAACGAGATCAAAAATGGTAAATCACAAAAACAGCACATTCCAAATTAACAGCCGTTTATTTCACGTGCTTAGTAAAGCTTGCATTATGTTTATCTATCGTTAAAAAAATATGATAGAAAAAAGCATTTTATAAAGTAAGTATTTAAAACAAAAGTGTGCCAATAGGAATTGCAAAACAAATAAACTGCTACACAAGCATAACATAACCTATAAATTAGAGGTAGATTAAGCATCGTCCAATTGGAATATCAATAATAAAAAGCGGCGCAATGTAATTGTTAATGTAGATTACCTACCTATCATCTAAGTTTAACTTGGGTATTTCGATCAAACCAAATACTATTATTTGTTGTTGAAATTCGTCACAACTCACAACAATATCGCAAAGATACGAAATGTAAAACCGTTAGCACTATGCATACATGCTAAGTAGTTTTTTTTTCATATTTTCGGCTTTGGCTACGTGATGAATGATCACCCACAATCACAACCACGCATGTTTTTCACGTAACTTAGTAGGTTTACGTTCGGATATTTTAAACAAATCAAAATAAGATAGTATTCGAAATATTCGTAAAAACCGAATAATTATAAATATACTATTCGAATAATAAACGAGGCGAATATCCGAATAATTTGGATATCCGGATATCCGAATTGCATGCCCTAGTTGGCAGTTTAGACATGAGCGAGCTTACTCGCGGCAATCATTCATATCTGGCCAAACACAGCGCCCCGACACTAATTTAACTGTAGCTCGAACGCCAGCGTGGCTTAGGTCGTCCAATTTATTAAAAGCAGCACGACGAAAAGGATGTGTGAAAAATGGTCTTGGTCGGCCAGTCGAGGTGTCACATATGACTGTTACTGAAGTGCCAGGGATGGTGACTTTTTCTAGTATCAGTGATGAACTCCTCTCATGTTCTTTCAATTCTGAATCCCATTTCTTGAGAAGTCGATAGGGCGATATAGTCCTCTTCAAGGGATATCGACTCGATTCGAGACATTGTGTCTGCCACGATGTTGTTATCTCCCTTGATATGTCTGATATCAGTCGAAAATTGACTTATAAAAGACAACTGATTAAGCTGTGTGGGAGGTAATTTCTCTCGGCGCTGAATGAAGGCGTACACCAAGGGTTTATGGTCGGTATATATCGTCGCATGTTGGACTTCTAATATATACCTGAAATGTTGCACACTCTCGTACACAGCAAGGAGTTCACGGTAACACACGGGCCATTGAGATTGTTTAGCAGGTAATTTCTTGCTAAAATAAGCGAGCGGATGCCAATCGTCTCCTCTTTTCTGCTGAAGACATGCACCTATATGGGTATTTGAGGCATCTGTGAAGAGACCTAACTCTGCGTTGCAATCTGGGTGTACTAGGACAGTTGCTTGGGACAGGCTCCTTTTGTAGTCTTCAAAACTTTCCTCCAGCTTAGATGTCCATGGGAATGGTTTTGCACCTTTGCTGTTTGTAGAGGTCACGGCATCGATAAGCGGTGCTTGGTGTTTGGCTGCGTCAGGGAGAAAACGTCGGTAGTAGTTTATCATCCCCAAGAATCTTCGCATACCTTGCACTGTTTTAGGAGGTGGGTATTCCACTAAGGCACAGATTCTATCTTCAGGTGGGCGTGTACCTGTTGCGCTGATCTTATAGCCCACAAAGGTAACTTCCTCTGCGCCGAAGATGCACTTGCTTGGATTGATAATGACGCCGTATTCGTGCAGTCTTTGGAACAATGCCCTTAAATGCTGCTTATGCTGATCTCGGTCTCTTGAGTATCAAAACAGAAATGAGGACACTTCGTCAATAAACTTTTGAGATGTCTGTCCAGCGTTCCGAAGTCCAAAGGTCATGTAAGGGAATTCATATAGGCCGAATGGAGTTATTATAGCGGTTTTGCACACATCGGTAGTATTGACAGGTATCTGTTGATATGCCTTTACCAGATCGATGGTGCTAAAAATGTTAGATCCTGCTAAGTTGTGGCAAAAATCCCCTAAATGACGAACGGGATAACGATCTGGAATTGTCCTGGCATTCAGAGCACGGTAGTCTCACAAGGACACCATGTGGAATCCTTTTTCAGTGCTAAGTGTAGTGGTGACGCCTATGAGCTGCTGGATGGTCTTGCTGTTCCTACACGAACCATCTCTTCAAATTCTTTTTTCGCAGCAAGAAGTTTTTGATGTGCCAGACGAGGTGCGCGACCAGTAACCGGTGGACCACCAGTGGTATTAATATAGTGCATTGTAGAATGCTTCAGATTCCGAGGTGCTCCTGGAAGTCTACAGATGCCGGGAAATTCTGCTAAAACATTGGCAAACGGCGAGTCAGAAAGCGAGACCACTTTAACACTTGGTTGGTCATGACTCGAAATAACAGCGGGAGCAGACAGTCCTGCCTTTCCGTCCCGTAGTTTACCTTCTGAGCAGTCTGGCAATAAATGGTAATATGCCAGAAAGTCAGATCTGATGATACCAGTAGCGACATCTGCAATAGCAAAACTCCATTTAAAATCTCTTCTTAGACCTAAATCTAAGCTTAGTTGTACTAGGCCATAAGTTTTTATATTGGTGTCGTTTGCTGCAATTAGTTCATATGGTTGCGGCTGTTTCGGACCTTGCACATGTCGACGAGGTATGCAACATAAGTCTGAACCTGCGTCAATCAGGAATCAACGCTGGGTGCAGCGGTCTTTAACGAAAAGACGGCGACCTTTTACGGGGCAATCAGTATGCGCCGCATTTACTGATTGCTGCTGGAGTTTCCCTGATTGGGACAGTTTGGTGCTTGCCAGGAACATGGCTGTATACATCTGTGGGCTTTGGATAAAAAATCTATTATGGTACCAACAGAGATGCTTGTCTCTCGTTCTGGACTGTGAACGGCGTCTGCTGCGGCTCTGGCAACGTTTATTTTTACCCGTGCTTGCTGTGAGACTAGCGACGATGCGGGTTAATTCGTCTACCTTCTTGTGGAGCATCTTAATTTCATTAGATGTCGAAGGAACAGATAAAGCTGTGCCAAGAGATTGATCGATAGCACTGACCTTGTATGCTGATGTTAATTGGGGATTAATTTCATGAAGTGTGTCAGCTAAATCCCCAAGATCTTCCAGAGAAGCTTGTTTTTGAGCAACTAAAATGCCCTGCACTTGATGAGGCAGCCTGCTCATCCATATAAATTTCAGCAGTTGGTCTGGAAATGATGAGCCCGCAAGTGTTTTAAGATGCCGAAGGAAGGATGATGGCTTCCTGTCCTCCTCTCTTTCTAACAATCTTCTAACCTTTTCATCATAGGACTCTGAAAATCGTGTAATTAGTGCGTTTTTTAATGTTGAATATGGCTGTGTCTTTGGTGGATCAGTTATGATGTCTTCCACTTCTACTGCCCACTTGGTGTCTAGTTGGGATATAGCATAAAAGTATCTAGTGGTTTCTTGCGTAACACCATTTATATGGAACTGGGCCTCGAGACCAGCAAACCATAATGCGGGACGGTCAGGAAAGAAAGGAGGAGCACGAATAATTACTCTGTTTACTACAATATTTTCTTGGCTAATAGATGAATTATCTATGTTATCAACTGTATTCTCCATGGTAACAGAATACTTATTATAAAATCAAATTTAATATTAATATTGATATCCTATTAAAATATTTCTTAAATTCTAAATGCAAGAGACTTATAATTAAATGGAATACACTATGTACTATGATAATGTGTTTACATTGAATCACTTTAGTCAAAACATACACAGAACACAATATACTTTAAAACATGTACAAAATAATGTTAAAACATATCAACACAATATGCAGATAATTTTAGTTAAAGTTTTATAATATCCTAATTACTTGACTTGTCAGTAAATAGTTAAATTATGAGTTAAAAAACTTGTTAAGTCATTTATTTGGTAAAGAAAGCATGTATAATCTAAGTCATTATTAAATAGCCTTTATAAAAATTTTATTATTACTTTAAGTTGAATGAGCTTAAATCAATTAATTAAATTATGCTTGTAAATTTTGAGTTACTAAGACCATAAAATGATGTAAGTAGAAACTTAGTCAATAGTTATGTTGATTATAAGTAAAATTAAAGTTTTACACCATAACCTGGGTTCTTCCTGACAGCACACAAACACATGTAGGGGCAGCGTATGTTAAGGCACTATTTGATAAATTGTCAATCACTATTAAAATGCGTAAAACACACAACACCAACTGTTTTCACTACTAACACATATTCACTAAAATATCTCCATTCGCAGTACTCTTTCCAGATCACCTGGATATGACTGTAGCAACAGATGTCATGCACTGTGTAGGATCTTCTTGAGTAGCCTATAGCATCTGCAGTCAGGTTCGTCGTGTAGGAAAAGGAATTTATCCAAAATCCTTGATCGAACGTCGTGGGTCACCAATTTATAGCGTTATGCTGGTATCATGTTGTAGTTCCGGGGTATTCATTTAAACGGCATTAATAGTGATGAACTATATATTGATAATGCTACCATCAAAGTGACAAGTATAAAAGATAGTGCGTAATAACAGGATTGCTTAAAAACTTAGACCTAAGTAAAATCCTATATTTTTTAACCGCGTACTTAGCGTGGTTACTGGGTAAGCATCATAGTATTATTATCCTTATTATCTCTATGTGCCCATGTTACTGATTAATAGAGAGAAAGCATAGACAAAATGCCCTAAGTCCAAAAACTAATACTAATACACTCTTTTTATGCTTTGGCGGCTTGGCGTTTCGCCACAGTTTATTAGGACTGAATGGAGTTAATATATAATATTATAATATAATAGGAATGAATAAATAAGGAGTACAAGCATAACCAGAATCTCCGAGAAGTCTGCCTTTAAATTTTGACTGCTGAAACGTTTGTTTTAATGCGACTTTCATTAAATATTCTTGAGTCATGTGTACTGCCTCGCCAATGAACATTGACACAACCTGGAATAAAGCACTCATAACTTCTTTAATATGAAATAATAGATTGAGGTGATTGTATTGAATCTATGAAAATAACTAAGTACCTATATGGCAAAGATGGGCTAGCTAGGTGCTATAGAACTTACTTGTACATTTATTGAACTGTATCCTTTCCTGTTTATATAGTATTGTCCGATGTTTCCAGCGACTTTCGAGATTAGAATATGTGGCAATCAATAGCCCCAATCACTTGTCTAAATCCACATAATGAATAAAACCCTGCAATTACTTTGTTCTCCTCCACATCACTTCCTGGAATTTTAATCCATATGCTGTTTTTGTTACTAGCCGCTCAAACGTCCATGGCTACTACGCTAGCCAAAACAAAAGTAGCGTTGTACGTCCCGGATACTGAAGTAGCCATAGCGTCAAGTTTTATAAAACTGACATCTAGGGTAATTTACGGTAATTTTTGTAAGTTTTGTTTTTTGGAATCGATAGCTGACAAACTACTTTTATTACAATATTACAAACGAGATGGCAGTGTAACAAGCCTTAACGAATGAACCGTAATTATTTATCAACACTCTCGGTGTTTTGTGAACAAGTGCTTGTGGAGTTTCAACGATTATGTCGTAAGTACTTTAGTTTTATTTAATATTACTTAGAATATTATACGTCACAGTAATCTAGATGACTTATGCTTTATAATTACGTATACATATCATAGTTCTTAGTGTAAAATCGCGTCTTATTTTAAATTTAAAGTATAGCTGTTTCGAAATAAATGGCCGCTCTCAAGTTGTCGGCCCAAGTTTATTTTTGTTTGCTTTGTTTTTCAGTATAATTATATATAAGCAAACGAGTGTTAGTTCGTAGTAAACATAATAATGAACTTTACAAACAGAAATAAACTATATTCATTGAAGATTCGTTAAAAATGTTAGTGCGTTACTCAGGTTTTTTGTTGTGGCTAGTTTTATATCCACGGACGTAACGACAATAGTTATAAATAAGGGTCGGTACAAACAGCAAAATATGTTTGCCAGATGTTTTGCTTTGTTATTTTTTACGGTCTTAGTCTTGGGTGGTGCTGGTTTTGAGTTTTATTTCTTAATAATTTAAAATGATCGTAATTTTTAATGTTTCTTTAACACATTATTATTGTTTTTTTCCTTGATGATATTACTGGTTTAAATTAATACATACAACAATTTTAGATCACCAACAGAAACTAACTTGGCTCTTGGAAGTCATAGAAGCCAACAAATTCGTACTGAAGGTGGGAGTGGACCATCTCAAGTTAGGAGGTATTTTAGATTTTTTTGTAATTTATAAAAACTACTTTCGTATATTTTGTTTTTCACACTTTATATAAAAAAAAATATACGTGGTAGAGCCATTCTGCAGTTATATTAGTGGTACAGTTGTAGCACGAATAGATCGGCTCGACCGGGGAAGGTACATGCTCTCACAGAATACTTAAGTAAAATAGAAGCTTAATGCTGCTGTGTCTCATATGGTGAGTGTAGAGAACCGGAGACCCTTTTTACTAGAAAGGAGGCATTCTGTCTTAGTCCTCACGGGTGACAAAATATTTAATAATGGACAATTTTTACAATAGCCCGTTATTAGCGCGGTGTCTGAAACGACAACAAACAGACTGCTTTGAAACAATAACAAAGACGGAACTAAGACAAGAAGAAGTATTGGCGAGCTACTGTTCCGATTTGTCAGTATTCGTATGGCGAGATGCTAACCTAGTTAGCATGCTTTCGACGTACCATTGCCTCCGGATTGGTACGCGACAAAAATATGACCGACTGACATACAAGCCAAGCGTTGTTTTGGATTACAAGTCCATGGGAGGAGTGGACAGGAAGGACCAGTTCTCGTCTGCTCAGCCCATGGAACGTACACGAAATAAATTTGGTACAAAAAGGTGTTTCGTCGTCCCCATGCCATTATTAACTGTTTCATTATATTTAAAACGGCCAATCCAAATATACTACATAGACAATTCAGGGCAACCTTGGCAGAAAACTTACTAAAATTACACCGACTTATTGACCTCACGACAGAATCACGACTTATAAATTCAAGAACTGGACTGACGAAAAGGCCAATGACAACTACGACCAGCAGACCTAAAATCAGCACGACATTTCCCAGTCAAGACCGGCTTTAAGCAAAGTCGCTGTTGGTTGTGCGCCCAGCGAAAAGTTACAGCCAGAACAATTTGGAAGTGCCTGGAATGTAACAAAACTTATGTATTGATGTTTGCTTAATGCAGTATCACATATAATTTATTAATTTTTATTTATTTATTTTAATTTTCATTTAGTCCTTTTTTTGTAAATATTTAGTTTTTTTTTGTAATTCTTAGTTTTAAATAAAACACTATTATTTATAAAATATTTTTTATTTAAATAAACTGTACATTTATTTTATTATTGATGTTTAATTTAAAGCCCCAACTTAAAAAAAATCTCGTAACTAACTATTTTTAAGTTGCGTAAATTACAAAGTGTGTATGAGACCTTAAATAGGCCACCATCTTGCTTAGTGAGCGAGTCCAAAGCGCTCGAGGCATCGCGGTAAAATTACGAGTAGGTGTTTTGTTTCGATTTATTTAATTACACAACGCTAATTAAACATTAACATATATGCATCATAAAAAAGGAAAATACGTCTAGTTTGTTGTGACTTTATTTTATGGGTAAAAATACAATATTTCTTCGTTGAGGTGTAAATTAATAAAATTTATACGTTTATTTTTCTCCAAATTCAATGTTCACAACTATTTTTAATACCTATCTTATATAACATTTTTGGGTTTTAAACCATACATAGGTATAATTCGCATTCTTCTGTCAATTTTTAATAGTTTTTGTCTCTACTCTATCTATTATAGTTAAGTAGCTATGTGGGTTTTATTATACAACATGCAAGCGCAGTAGCAGCCGAATTAGGGCCGCGCGTATCCGGACGTACAAGTGTAAATCAGTCGCGAGGACTGGACGCTTGAGCGGCTAGTGCTTATAACTTTATGAATTTAACACGGGTAACAACGCGCGTAAACGTAAAGTTTTACAAAATGTCAATACTACAAATGTTTACGACTAACATTGACGCGAATAGTCAATGCTTACTCAGTCGTTAAACTAGGTACTGCCAAGGATTAACTTTTATTCCGAGAGTAGATTCGGATTAGTTTACTCCCTCCTTACTCTATGTTTATTAATATTGAAATTAGATATTTTAAGCTTTAAACTAGGAGTAAAGTTAATCTTGCTCAAGTCTGTGTTTATTAATAGGGCTGTAGGAGTCTGATGAACTGACAGGGGGTAGAAATAGGTGAACAAACAGATTAAACAAATTATAAGTGAATTGTTTGACGTTGGTCTCATACTGATAGCCATTGTATGCAAGTCAGGAAAAAATTATGAAAGTGCAATTAAAATTTTAATTAGAGAAACTAGAGCTGAGCTTTCAAATAAAAGGGAGACCTTGAAGAACATTGAGCTATCATGTACTACGTACTAGAGGCGACACTGCATTCAGCTACTCTGTTCCACTCAACTGCGGTGCATACACCGCACTTTCAGTTAAGTGCCTAACGAGTAACTAATCAGTTACTCGCTAGGCGCTTGTAGAGTTGCTACGTGTTGTGTTGATTTAAAAAAAATCTCTTAATAAAAATATGCCGTCGTGTGTACTTAGATATTGCACAAATAATTCAAGAAATGGCAGTAAAAACCGAGGAATTACTTTTCATCAGTTAATAAGATACTTAATCAGTAAAAAAAGTATTATAGATTAAAAAACTCCAGACGCCATCTCGTGTCATGGAATATAGATTATGAAATTAGGTAATGTGTTCAGATGCGACATTTCTGTGGGTACTTAAGTATAGGACGAATATATTATTATACACATTGTTTTGTAGAAACATACATAAGTTAATATAATTAGGCTAAATTTTTCATATTTAAATCTACTTATTATTCTTTTATATTATTTTTAGTTTTCCATATCAATGTTAAAGTGGAATAAATTCGTCCATTTTTAACTCTCGCGTACGTTTATGAACGACTCTTATTCTAATTTAAATAAATATATTTGTAATTATAATTGTTAAATGTTATGTTAATAAGTTTTGTAACATAAACATACATTTAGTATGTTTTTTATATTTGACATAGATACCTTTTAAAATATTCAGATAAAAATATCATTAAAATGTAATTGCGCTTTAATATTATGTAATATTATATTAAATAAACAAATATAATATACAAAATAAATGACAAAATTTAAATATTATTCTCGATATAATTTACCTATTTAACAATACAATCTACTATTACCTACGGAACATTCTACCTATGTTTATTCTATGATAAAAAAACCAACCACGCGAACACAGAGTAGCGCACATTTTTTGTTTGAAATAGCTGTTCTAGTACGTAGGTACATATTACTTCAATGTTGAAGAATAATATTTTTGTAGTATACAACAAATAAATTATTCCTTATTTGACCGACCACATCTACTGATCGGGTTGAGAGGTAATTTGATAAATGATTTAGTTTAATGACAAAATAGGTAAACAGAATAAGTAAATTTAGGTTATGACTAACAAGTAACATATTTTTATCTTTTCTGCTATTAGGTCACTCCATAAATAAGATATGAACCTCTCCTTTGTACATCTGATTAAGTCTCTTGAACATTCAATATTAAGGGTTGGGCAGGTGCTGTTAATTCAACTTCAGTAGCTGCTTGAGCTGGAGAAAAACGTAGGTATTTAACATTTTAAATTAACCTTTCCCGCCCGCCCGCCATAACAAAAAACAGCTTTGTCTTCACCTCAGCTGGCGGCACTTGTTATAAACATTTATGTTTCTCACGACCTTTCGTTTATGTTTAAAGAGGTTTTAGTTACAGTTATTTAAAGCCGATAAGATTTTCGATAATATGTAGAAACAATAACCACAACATTTAAATTTTTTTACAGCTCTTTGTTTCTAACGGATCTTGATAAAGTGTACTTACTGACAATACATTTTATTTTATGAATGAAATATCGTAAGTTTTTATTTTATTTTTATGCCCTTACAATCAATACAACATATTCTTCCTTAATGAACCGAAATTATGCATGTAATAATTATAATAATTCAACTTTTTCACTTGCAAACATTTGCTAAAAATTCGACAATAGACAGTTTGCGCGCGCTTTGTAACCTCATTTTCAAAACCTTTTTGTGTATGTATTATAGCGTCTTCCTTTATTTTTCTTACACAATCATAAAGATATAACTTTTAGCAATAATGTGATATCTTTATCAATATAAATACATGCAATAAACTATTTATAAAAAGGCTAAATGTCTCAGAAGGTACATAATTCATTATAAACCAATAAAAACCTTATTGGTTTCAATGAAATTTGTGTATGATGGCCGATTTTTATCGCTTAAATAATTCTTATTTAAATTAGAAGATGAAATTCTGATTTCAATGACTTAAATTACAACTGCACTTATCTTACAAAAAATTATCGCAAAACGTTTACAAAGTTTATGTTTTTTTCATATGCGTCGCTCTATTACAAGCTCGCGCGCTTGTGGAATACACGGTTCTTTGATTATATAGATAGGTATATAATCAAAGACGGTTGTATAACGTGTTCTATTTTTGCACGGAGTTATTAGATTTTTAGTGCAAAGTAAGTGTGAGTGTTTGTACGGTGTCTCTAATATGTTGAGGTTTTTCGAATGTTTTTAGAAGATATGCAGTTTTAGTATGTTATGATAAAATGGTAAATAATGAAACTGTCTAGAAAAATCTACATCTACTATGATATAAAGAATTTGATTATAAAAGGTAATCTCAGAACTCTGTGACTAAATAGAAATACATAATATATATATATATATATATATATATATATATATATATATATATATATATATATATATTAGGCATACAAAAAAGTGACAAAATGCAAATTGTATAGGGTAAAAATTAAAATTACTATAGTTTTGAAAGTATATTTTTATTTTTCACTATTGCAAATAAAAAGTTGTAATTGTAACTAAATAATATATAATTTTTATTTATTTATTTGGTTCACCAACAAATGTTTCATTAATACATATGCTTAATTCTAAGACAGTTATATAAACTAAGTGCACATTCAATAACAGGTAA
This sequence comes from Parnassius apollo, assembly GCA_907164705.1. NCBI lineage: Eukaryota > Metazoa > Arthropoda > Insecta > Lepidoptera > Papilionidae > Parnassius > Parnassius apollo. The sequence goes on from CAJQZP010001697.1 coordinate 3,856,425, forward strand.
ACACCGCATGCTTAGTGCTCACAGCATTTCCTACAAGCCGTTACCAAATAGCTAAAAATATACCTTACAAACTTAAAATAAAAAACAAAATTATTAATTTAATACAAAACAAAAAAATTACTTCAAACAAACATTAATATTTTCATTAATTTTGTGCTGAAAAACCTTAAAAGAGTCGTGGTGAATATCAACTCCATTATTATAGGTATTTAAAAGTCTGCAAAGTCTGGGAATTAAATCCTAGCACATTTCTACGAAGAGGCGGCGAAAGAGGAGTAATGAATTTACGAGGATATCTACTTGAGATAAGTAAAGTAAAAAGTAAAGTAAAGTTACAGCCTATATACGTCCCACTGCTGAGCACAGGCCTCCCCCGTCATTTCTGAAAGGGTTTTAGGCTTCGATCAATTATATACTAGATTCCCGATAAGCGCTTCAAAAACGGCCAGAAAAATAAGACCACAAACACTTCTGTGGTCTTATTTCAAATTAGTATGGTCCAATCATAGCCAACGTTAAAACGTGGAAATGCCGCAGTGCGTGTTCAAAAACTGTGCAAATAACCACCGTAACACCAAGATTTTGGAAGGAATATCTTTTTTTCGGTAAGTTTATATCATTAAGTGTTTTTCATGAAATAAAAACAGAATTAAATAGCAAAAATAATTCAATTAGCTAATATTATGATCGTTTGGCCAATGTTTGCTACAACGCAACAACTATTGTAACAAACATCGACTGTTCTTGAACAATCGATGTTTGTTACAATAGTTGTTGCGTTGTAAACATGCATGGAGTAGTATAGTTATTTAATATATATTATTTTTGTTCGTAGATTTCCTAGCGACCCATTTCGCTGTGCAGAATGAGTATCTATTGTCGCGAAAGAAAGAGGAGAAGAACTATACAACCCGTCTAAAAATTCGAGAAGAATATGTTCAATTCATTTTGATAGATTGGACATAACTGGAAACACGCAAAGGCGTAGATTATTAAAAACAGCTATTCCCAAATTGCAGGTAATTATCATAAAGTGTTAACATTGCTAGTGTAAGATAATACATTTGGTAAAAAGTAAGTTGTTTATGACTTTTTTTAGATTCACGGACCAATAAAAGTGCAATCAGCTTTATGTTCAGAATTTATGAAAGAGTTATCAGATCAGGTAATAAAAAAAATCTTTATCAGAAGAAAACTATACCTGTAGGTATTTTCATGAAATACTTTAAAACTGTTTTCAATAAACCGCGTATGTTTCTTTACAGGCCAAATCTTCAAGAACTTTAACTTTTGAATATACCACGGAAATACGTGACGTACCTCGGGCTGATGCAGTTGGCTTGAAGTCTCCTGATGCATCATTATCAGATTTAACATCGATATGTGACACTCCTAGAAAAGGGTATTTAAAAAAGAAATTGACGACATGTCGCCGAATTATAGATATTAAATCAAAAAAATCCATAATTTACAAAAAGTTAATAAGCGACTAGCTAAGAAAAATTATTCTTTAAAAAACATAATAAAATTGCTTCAAAAGAAACAACCGATTGATGATTCAATATTTTTCGATTTATCAAAAAATTTTGAAGTTGCGGAACTATTTAATGGAATGTACATTAAAAATATAAAAAATCGTACGAGGCCCTTCAAAAAATATCCTGCAGGTGCTAGAAAATTTGCCTTAACGCTGCATTTTTACTTGCCATCTGCTTACAAATATGTACGTAAAATGTTTAATACATGTTTACCCCATCCCCATACATTATATGAATGGTATCGAAGTGTAAATGCTGAACCTGGATTTTGCACCGAAACTTTAAATAGGCTTGAGGAAAAAGTAAAATCTAGTGATAAATTTTTTTTATGTGCTTTGGTTGCTCATAAAATATCTATTAGGAGGCAAAAGATATGGACAGGTAAAAGCTATGAGGGCCTTGTAGATATGGGTTTAGGTAGCGACGACAGTAGCCAAATGGCCACCCAAGCTTATGTTTTTATGTTAGTTGCAATCAATGATTCCTGGAAACTACCTTTAGCTTATTTTTTTTATTGACAGTATTAAGGCAGATATTAAGGCAAATTTAATAAAGATGGCGTTAGAAAAATGCAATCAAATTGGTGTGCAAATTCGTTCTGTGACGTTTGATGGGTGCAAAAGCAATATTGCAACGATGAAAACTTTGGGTTGTGGGTTGGATGATTTAAAAAAACTTAAAAAATGATTTCAAACACCCCAGTGCTAATTATAATGTAGTTGTATTTTTAGACGCGTGCCATATGTTAAAACACTTTCGAATCTAAAAAAGTAATATATATACTGGTGAAAAATCAATTAGATGGCAATATTTATCGGAACTATATAATCTCCAAGAAGAAAATTGCTTACATTTGGCGAATAAGCTTTCACATCGACATGTCCATTTTAAAAACCAAATAATGAACGTGAAATTAGCAACGCAACTTCTTAGTAGAAGCGTTGCTAATGCTATAGACTTTTGCAATAAAACCTTAAATATTCCCGCATTTAGAGAATCAGAAAGCAAAGTAGAATTTATTAAGATACTTAATGATCTTTTTGATACCCTAAATACCAGAAACCTTAAGGACTTTGGATTCAAACAACCTTTGAATAAAGGTAATTCACAAAAAATATTGTCTTTCTTGTCCCAAATTAAAGATTACTTATTATCATTAGCAATTAATGTTACAAATAAAAGAACTCTTAATACCGATATAAGAACTGTGTTTTCAACCAAAAAAATGCTACTCATCAAAACAAAGAATAATACTGGATTATTAGGACTGTTAGTGTGCATCAACAGTCTGACTTATTTGTATACAACTTTAGTTGTAACTGACATCCTTTCTTATTTATTAACATATAAACGCAGCCAAGACCATATCGAGCTATTTTTCGGGAACATACGAAGTCAAAATGGACATAATAATAATCCCAACACTAGACAATTTAAAGCCAGCTTTAAGAAGCTGCTGTCTCATTTAGAACTGGGTTCCAAATTTATCGGAAACTGTGTACCTATAGAGAATATACCAATTTTATCCGCATCATCATCGCTCAACAAAATTAATAACTTGTCGATAGGTTACCGGTTTGAGGAAACCGAGGGAAAAAATTTAAGTTACGCAGAAATTTTAAACAAAATATTTATAAAACAGAGTTTTGATAAATATCAGACAAATTGCACTGAACTGAGTGAAAAAATAGATCATAATCCAACTTCAGATATTGCTTCGCAGATAGTAGGTTACATTTCTGGTTTTGTAGTCAGTAGCCTTGTAAGAAAATTAATTGTGAGGACTGTAAAATGGATTTATTGGCTAAACAAAACTTATGGTTTCAAAAATTAATAGATATAAGAGACATGGGTGGTTTATGTTATGCTTCAAACGACGTGTTCGACATATGCATGAAAACCGAACGTGTTATACGCAACTGTCTGCGCATGAGTGGTGGTAAATCAATTCAAAAAATGTATGATAAAAACTTTATATGTGTCAATGTTTTAAATGCATATATTGAAAAGGATGTGTTTTCTGGGGGAACGAACACAACCATAAAATAAGTTTGGTGAAACTAGTTATAGAAAAATTCATAGATGTAAGATTACATTATATTTGTAAAAAAGAAACCGCTCAAATGAAAATTAATTCAAAAAGACAGCTTTATAACAATCTGAATCTATTTAAAGGTAATTAAACATGCCTACATTACTATCTAAAATACTTTTGTATACTTTCTTGTGCCTTTATTTTTTTACATTGTATTAATAAAATAACGATTTTACTATCCAAAACTTTTTCGGAAGTCTGTGACTTTGTTTTTTATATCATTGACTTTTTTGCCACCGACTTCCGAAAGAAGAGTTATTTTACACTTTTTTCTATTTGTTTTATAAGTCGATTGAAAATAGTATCTACCACTTAGTGCTTCTACTTTTATAAATCGGTCAAAAATATTTGCCACCATGCAAAACGACCCTTGGCCTAAAATATTTATATTCTGTAACTCTACGTCTTTCAAAACTTACTGTGTTCCGAGCATTGAAATGTAATACCAAGAACTATGTCTATTACCGAATTAGAGTAAGCACGAAAATGTCAACATAATGTTTTAACCTTATTACTTAAGAGTTTAAGTTCCATTTTAGAATAAATAATTTTGTAGCTATGACTTTTTATTTTCAAGCGACATTCTAAACTTATTGCTTTTAACCTTTCTCTGATGAAAGAACTTAAATAAATACATTTTGCAATGGTGATTAAACTTTATGTTAGAGTGTTATTAAGGTTTATAATGAACTGAAGTTGTTATGTTATTAAACTTTTTTCTAAGATAGATAGATGTTTACGTGTGTGCAAACGTGGCCACTTGTGCGACTTATTCTTGTTCCTGATCCTTAATCTAGTATATAATTGATCGAAGGTTTTAGGGCACGGATTATCTGCCGCGCTGCCTCAATGCGTGTTGGCGAACTTTACATGTCTTCGAAATATTTTTTTTCTTATATCTCAGACATGCAGGTTTCCTCACGATGTTTTCCTTCCCCGTCGAGCACTTGGTAAATCAGCACTTAAAATTGCAATTAACAATTTCATTGGTGCCGGCGGGGATCGAACCCGGTTTGCTCGCGTATTGTGAAATTTACAGTGAGCGCTAACCATCTGAGCTACCACGGCTCTCTACTTGGATCTACTTGGGATACGAAAATTAAATTTACGTAGTAAGAAAGGGCAATCTAAGTTATTTCTGAATATTTTATATAAAAGTTGCAAATCCAGAAAGTCCCGGCGTTTTGACAGTGAAACCTTTTTAAATGTCTTTAATCTGTCTACATATGATGCATTTTTATATGCTTTTCGTGTTGAAAAGGCAAGATGCCATAAAAATCTTTTCTGTATGCGATCAAGGCGAAGGTTATGGGTAGAATAATAGGAACGCCAGACTGTGCTACAATATTCTAATATACTTCTAACAATTGAGAAGTATAATAGTTTTTTTGTATATGATACTTTACTATTTCTTATAACAAAACCTAATGACTGAGATGATCTTTTAATTACACTTTCTAGTTGTGGTATACATGTAAGCTTTTTATCGAATACTACACCTAGGTCCTTAACAGTCTCCACTTCTTGGGTAACTACACTATTGAGGGTATAAACTGATGGGAAAAATTATTTTTGCGCGTGAATTTAATATGTACACATTTTTTTCACTATTACAAATAAGAAGTAATCATAGTATAGAAGTAATATATTATTATATTATACAACTTACATTACAATTTGCATTATTTATATACCGGTGAAGGATCACGTCTCAGTTCCATAGGTCATCACTGGCAACACACACTGGTTGTACAGTCTCGTTTTCAAGTTTTGAGGTATAGAAGGAGTGACAACCTGGTAAGAAATGCAGGAAGTCTATGGACGTGCCTTGTGGCATTCCTTGGGGAGGTATATGTTCAGCAGTGGACTTGTGAAGGGCTGTAATGATGATGATGACGATGATGATATATCGGGTGACGGGTCGCTCACTTCTCTCTAATATAAATATAATCAATATATATTCTTTATTGTACACCAAACACCAATACACATTAGGAGACAAAATGAAATAAATATATACAAAGTATAGGCGGTCTTATCGCTCTGGAAGCGATTTATTCCAGACAACCCTTATTTAGCAAAAAACTTTTTACAGTGAATTGCTAATAGGGAAGGTGCACAAGTGTTTTATATATATATATATATATATATATATATATATATATATATATATATATATATATATATATATATATATATATGTATATTAGAGAGAAGTGAGCGACCCATCACCCGATGCTACTCATGAACGACACTCAACAATCACACAGTTCTATCACTTTTCCGTGTAAATATGTATAGAGAAACAACTTCCTGCAATGTAAAAATTTCGTATTAGTATTTTTAGTCTCTACTAGAAAGTTGTTTCTCAGTTACAAATTTTTCACGGTGTGGTAGTCCTCCCAACATTTCCCTAAACATAACGGGACTTGGCACAATTTGCACATAATTGTGACCACAACCCGTTTCTTTAGAACAGCGCACCGAACACAACGCAATTGCTTGCGCTTCTGTTTTCCCGGCCTCGAAGCAGCTTCCGTATAAATAGGGAAGTGATTCCCCAGTTCCAAACGAAGAGCAAGCCGTTGCAGTTGATTCGGTACTCTGGGTGGCACCGAGGAAACGCATGGGTATCGGCTCAATAGCCCTTCGGCGACCTTCAGCCTAAACTGGCGGTGGGAGTACATGTGATACATGGGGTTCCGCAAATAAATAATGAAAGCGTTTAGAAGACTGGTGTTTAACAGCCTTTTAAACACTTTCATGTACCATTTCCGGTTTCTTTTGCGTTCTAATAAGAACTTAGACAACTTTTGATCTTTTAAGTCTACGCCTCCCATGTATCGGTTGTACTCCTGAACCACTGTTGGCTTCAGGACCGACTGTCTAGCACGTCTTCCCGGTACCATCTCATGTTGGTGGTAGGTAGACAAAAGGGTGACAAGTTTGACGTCTTTCCACGCCACCAACGCGATGTCACCGCAATGTCTACCTACAGACACCCCACGCTCCAGCTGCTTCGGGTTCAATTCCTTTATAGCCTGTGGTATCCACTTTTGCCGGCGGTTTATCGTGCCCAATACATCTGTACACCGGCTTTTAAGATATCTCGTTAAGGGCAATTGGTTATACCAATTGTCCATAACGAGAACATGCCCTGCATCCAGGTACCCCTCCATGAGCTGTAAGACAACCTTCGCGGTTTTGTCATTAAAGCCATGTGAGGGTCCGGGATACATGGCAGTATTTTTGCCTGTGTACAGCCGGTATTGGAGCAAGTAGCCGGTTTCAGCCTCACAAAGCTCAAAGGATTTGATTCCGAAGCGAGCAGCTTTGGTCCGTATACACTGCCTCCAGCTTAAACGACCCTTCCATAAAAGCAAGGACTCGTCTAAGCTGAGGTACTGAGACGGTGTATACATTTCTGCAAACTTTCGGTTGCAGTGGTCCACTACCGGCGCAATTTTTTCCACTTTGCGTTCATACCCCCTATTTACCAAATTTTTATTACTCACAAAGTGAAAAAATTTGGTAAGTAGCAGGAATCTAGTCCGCGACATAATTCTGCGGAATGAAGGCATTTCCAAGATCCCCGTGTCCCAGTACTCGTGAATTTTGGAACGATGGCAAAAAGATAAATAAATTAGCACGGCAAAATATCTATACAGCTCTTCAACCGTGGTATCGGTCCAGGAATCCAAGTAATTTGGAATCCTGCCACCAATATCAGGGTCGGAGAGCTGAGAGATTATTTCACATGCATATTCATTTGTCTCTCTGACAATGGTGTCCATAAATTCACGATCCCAGATCTTACAAAAGATAGCGGTGGGATCTTGGGAAGAAAAAGTTGGACCGGGCACGCGCAAATACGTTTCCTTCTGAGCCGTAAAAGATGTAAAATCTTCCGACCAGAAGAAAGTCGTATCGATGGGTGCAGCTGCTCCGGAGCTCCCTGTCATTCCTCCCCTTTCACTCCATCCATTCGCGTTCTCTATTCTTTCATTCTTTATTCTTTCGTCTTCCATCAATGTCTCTTCGTTCTCGTTCTCTCTCGCACTTTCCTGCACATTCACATGCCATTCATTATCTTCTTCATTCTCGTCATTTTCACACTTTACAGCACTCTTATCAATTTCATCACACATTACCAAATCTTCATCATCATCATCCTCAAACATATTTCGCTGATCCCGGACATGCACGTTTCGTAAATTGCGAGCTGCTTGGCGAAGACGAACAAAGTCCGGGATATCATTGTCACCTTCACTGTCCTCTTCATCGTCATCGTTTTCGCCGTCGCTGCCTGAATCCTGAAGAATTGCCGCAATTTCTTTCAGGTTCAGGGCGCGACGGCACCTTTTTTTAACACCCGCAGCCTCGGGAACTAATGATGATGGCGATGCCATTGTCGGGGTAGAGGCAGGTATCCAAGGCTAAAAAGAATAAAGCACATTAGGATACCATATTTTTACGGAAATATAAAAACGCAGAACTTGGTCATTTTGCGAAGTACTTACACGAATGCGTCCGCTTGATGTCGCTTGGTACACCACTGGATCGCCTTGTGTGCGTACCGTGGCTTCTGGCGTTACCACGCGAGGATAGCACGGCCACAGGCGACCTTCCGGCATCTCACGGCTCGGCCCGGCAATGGCATCGTCATGCTGACGTTTCGACATGATTCTAATAAATAAATAAAACATGTATTATATATACAAAATAAATTCCTCAAAATCGGTTAGTGAAGCTGAACAAAAATTCTTAGCCTTGAAAGTTCTCATCCAATTATATAAAAAAAGAAAAAAAAAAAATTTCTGGAGATCAAGATTTGTTTACAAAATTCAAGTCTTAGTTTCGCAATGTTCAAGTCTTTCTTCAAAGTTACAGCCCTCATACATCCCACTACTGGGCACAGGCCTCCTTTCATTTTTGAGAGGGTTTTAGGGTAAGGAAATGTCCGCCGCGCTGCCCCAATGCCTGTTGGCGAACTTCACATGTCTTCGAAATATATTTTTTTCTTATTTCTCAGACATGCAGGTTTCCTCACGATGTTTTCCTTCACCGCCGAGCACGTGGTAAATTAGCACTTATAATTGCAATTAACAATTTCATTGGTGCCGGCGGGAATCGAACCTGGGTTGCTTGCGTACTGTGAAACTTACAGCAAGCGCTAATCATCTGAGCTACTACGGCTTGCTTTATATACTTTTAAAAAAATGATGGAAAATAAAAATAAACTAACAAAACATACTTTTTCTTCATTCCTTTATATCATCACTTATAAAAAAAAATATGAAGGAAACAAAAAAGGAACAGCCTTTATCAATAAAATACTGGACAGTCAGTTTTGAACGCATGCACACATAAAAAGTCATTGCGTATGTGTGAGTGTTGAATTAGACCTTTCGCGAATTTTTCGAAGAAAACAACAAAAATAGAAAATATTACCAAAAACTACTAGTATATATAAATTCTACTTGATTTTTCCTGTAAGTAAAAGTATTTACTATGGTATTCGAATAAGAAATATACTATTATTATCTTATTAGAAATCTTGATCTTGACTTGGTTTAAAAATAACCCTCAACTAAAATTTAAAAAAACCCTTTGTTCTTGTTGTGGATGAATTATACCTCTTTTTGTGCAACATCACATGTTCACATTTATTCTACTATACATAAAAAGCTTAACAATCTGCCCAACCTAAGAACTGAATCAAAGACCTCACACGTGGCATTTGCATTTTCAAAACTAGGCATTTACTATTTATATCATGTAAGTTAAAAACAAATAATTGTGGATCCCTATCCCTATATATTAAATAAATTTCTGTCTCTGTTTCACATTTAATAATGTTAATTAAGACAAAACAAGAATGCTTGCAATGTTATATTACATTATTTTTAATTTTTAAATAAAGATAAGATTAAGATGTAATAATGACATTTTGATGTTACCTGGTAAAAAAGTACAGGAATTGCTAATTTGGACAATCTATTTCATGGATATAAATGTCTTCTAAATGTTAGAAGACATTTATAAGTAGTAGCATTTAGTGTAACTTAACATTATATTCATATTTACTTTACGTGTGAAGCCCGCCAATAAACCTCTTAGACATGAGGAGAGACCTCTGAACAGCAGTAGTATTTTGCTGTAGTAGTATTTAATTGTGTGTCTTGTGCCCTTTTCCTAAATGCTAAAAGTTTTATTTTTATTTTTAAATTGTTATGTATTTTTTTTATATTTGAGTAAAGTGTGTATTTTTATAAGTCTTGGAACCTGTGATTAGTGTAATTAGTTAAGTTTATTCTATTCCACCTACGTCTCTGTCGTTTACTGAAAATCAGTAGTTGTAGTTACCACTATGTGGTTTCTATAACATTTCTGCTGAGTAGACCGCCTTTTTAGTTCATTCCATTAAATAATTACGTAATGTTAAGGAGACAATCATTTTTGGGCCCACTAGAAATATTAACGTCGTTTAATGGTATTTACACCAAAAAAAGATACCAAATTATAATAGTAAATGGCCTATAGATTTTTCGAAAATGTAAACGGAAACAAGGAATCTGAAAAAAAATTTGTTGTTTTGAAATTCGTGTTCTGATCATTGGCTAAGGTAACGTAATATTTAAAAAAATATTGTCTTAGAGATGTGCCGTGATAACTCGGAAAAAATCGACTCGAGTTGAAATTCAGGTAACTCGATTATGAGCTCGAGTTACGCAATTCAAATTAGATGAACGAAGCTGTGTCAATATGTCACAAATTATTTTTATACTTAATTGTTCTTCCATACAACACAATTATTATTATAGGTAGTTATATATTATTTTTGATATGCGTATCGACATCTTCATAAAATAATATCACTCTTACGTTATGACATAAGTCTTAATGTTATTAATAATTTGACTATCCAAAGTATATATAATCAATTTATACTATATATAACATAAATTGATACAACATTATATACATAAATACCTAATATCAATTTATTTATTGCATAATATATCAATAAATTGCTCAAATTAGCAAGTCGATTTCATCACTAAATTGTAGACAAACACTGCATTGGCCGTATGATAAAGAAGAGTTTTGTGACTCGAGCCACTCGGGTTAATTTACGAGTATGTATGTATGTCATTCTAGTTGTACACTAGTTTTTGGGTAAATCAACTATTTACAGAAAATTTATCACTAGAGTTGAGAGTAGCGATTACTTTAGTTAAACCATTTTTAAATATGTACCTTTATAAATAAGTAATATGTGGCAACATGAAATTAAAACTATAAATCAATATCATAAATAAAACTAAATTCAGGTTTGTTTACAACATGCCAGATGCAAGTTTGAATTTGGATGCAACTTGTGATGTCACCCGCAGCAACTTATTATATATACAAGTAAATTAGTGAAGTAATATTTATATAGCACCCTTTGAATCTATACGATGCGCCGAGTTAACTCGGTAACTTGGTAAAATTTATTTTCTATCGATTATCGAGTTGGACAAATTCACTCGATTCACTCGAGTGAAATAAAACATAGTTGGAGTCGCATCATTATGGTAAGAACAAAATGAAGTTTTTATTTACAAGCATTATTAAACTAATGTTTAAGAAAATATGGATATTATCAATTATCAGGAAGGTTAGCCAAATATTAATTGACACAAGTACGTATGTTTTTCTCTTTTTAGTTTTTGTGGTAAAATTCGCAAATAGAATATAAGAGTTTATTAATTTACACCTATTCTAGGTTGTGAAAATCTATTATTAAGTTTGTATATTTTACCTAAAACAAATACAAATAACAAACAGGTCTTACCTTATTAGTTTGTTAAAAGTGACAAAGTATTAAGTTTATTTTATTAGTAAAATCTAAATTAAATAATAAATAGAATAAATGCACAAAAGAAGTTATTATAATGTTAAAAGAAAATTAGAATCTTTGGGTCGAGGGACTTAAAGAGGGTTTTGAAGAGCAATTCATATAACTACATTTGTGTACAAATAGGTACCTTATGTATTCAGCAAGTTGCTTAATACTAAATGGCTTTTTTGTTAAGCCAGACACAGATCCTGGATTTATACCAGCCATAGTAGATAGGCAATACAAATGTTACATATATTTATGTGTAAAAAATGTAGTAATTATTTGTACTAGAAGCAAATATAAAGTTTAATAATAATAGTTTGCATAAAAAAAGTGTAATGGTTGTATCTATTATGCTTAGACAGCTGTGTTGTTCACTGTGCAGAAAGGAATATTATTTTGTCATCTAGAATCAGATATACTTAATATAACAATAATATCTTTGTCTCTTATGTACATGAAACCGGTAAAAATAAAATGTGAGACAACTTTTACATTGTTGAATATCATTGATGTTAGTCAATAATTACTGCTTCTGTATTTGATCAGCTGGAGCTGATTAATGCTGTATAATTTATAATAATTTCTTTATTATTTAACATAAAAAGGTTCCATAAATAATATAAGAAAATGTAAATACAGTTTATTGACATTGAAGGCATAGTCTTATCTCATATCTCTTATTATTAAAAATGTCCTTTTAATTCCTATATAATATAGAAAAAAATAATATATTAATAAAAATTATTATTTAGTTAAGACACCTTTACAATTGTCATTAACTTCTTTTCAGGTGGATCTCTTAGAACAAATCTGTATGCCGTGCAGGCTGAACGCTTGCAGAGACAAAAAGTGTATGGATATTGAAGACAACAGTCTTATATCATATCTCTTATAATTGAAAATTCCTTCTGATTGCTTACAACATCATAAATGTACATGTTACCATCAAGTTATTTTTAAAAAACCTTCAGAAATATATTTAACACTAAAATGTTTCTACCTATGTCCGTTATAGACAACACATAAGAAACCATCCAACCAATTTCAATGTAAATGTTTGTGTGTGTTTGGATGGATCCCTAGATGGTTTATATTTAACATTGGTAGATGGCACTGTTGTCGAGATCCATAAATCACCAGTGCTGCAGCTGAGGTGCATCACCAGTAATAAATACATTTCAATTAAGCCTGTGTTTTTGTAATCCTTACACAAACAGTTTAAAACATCTTACTCACTATTTATCATTGTGTAATAACATAGATAAGGCATGTTAATTCCTAGTCATTTTATTATGATGTATACTACTTACTAGTTAGTAGTCGTTAAACTGAGTGACAGGATAAGAAATAGTGAGATAAGGAAACGTTGTGGTCTGAAAGAAGATATAGTGACAAAAATTGAGAAAGGTATGCTGAGATGGTTTGGCCACATCGAGAGAATGAATGAAGAACGATAGACGAAAAAAGTGTATAAGGCGAGTGCGAATGGAAGTGCTGGAAGGGGTAGACCTAGGCGGACTTTTCTAGACCAAATTAGGGACGTCTTGAAAAAAAGGCCAGGTTAAGAGTACCCTAAACCGTAGAGCATGTATGAAGGGAATAATGAAAGTAGACGAAGCGAAACAAGTATGTAAGGATCGTAGCAAGTGGAAAGAAGTGGTCTCTGCCTACCCCTACGGGAAAGAGGCGTGATTATATGTATGTATGTATGTACTACTTACTAATCAACCGAAATATTAAAACATCTTGACACCGCTCCTGTCTATACATGTTGATCAATCATCAAAGTTCAAAAAATTTATTAAATTAAGTTTGTATAAAAGGGGTTATTAAAGTATAAAGGAATTTATGGCTGACATTATTGTCTACTTGTAACTACTTGTACCCCGTGGGTAAGGTGATCCCTACCAAGCTATTTCTAATTTGTTCTGTGTTGTTAATTATGACATACATGATTGTAAGCTGGCTTTTTTTTAAAAGACCCACTGGGTATTTTGCTGGTTCTCTTCAAGTCAGAGGTTTTTTCCGAACCAGTGGTAAATTAAAAAAAGTGACTTTCAATAAGTATTATTTATAATCTAAATTGAATAAAAGGTTTCTGTTTTTGTACCTACTACTGTTAATAGAATACTTAAATAAATTACGATTTACAATAATAAATAGAGTTACCTACATTATATTTTGTTTTTTGTAATACAACCAGTTTAAAACATTTCTTACTGTGTGTTGGTAATATCATAAATATAAATAGACACTATCCCTTAGCCATCTTGGTATTTAGAATTACAGTTACACTCACAATCAATCAATACATGTCAAACTTAGAATCCATACGACATTTGTGCATAGACAGTTCCTGTCTATGCACAAATCAAAAAAAAGTCCATGTTTTGCTGGAACTAGTGAAAGGTTTTACATCGATTTTAAAATATTTATAAATGCTGAATATACCTACAGCTTAGTTTTATATGTACAATTATTCAAGTGTGCACTATTTTAACTTATAATACCGATGAATACTACTAGAAAATCGTTTTCAGTTTGTTTTTAGGTTATTGTTAGATTCATATTTTATTTGTTAATTTCTCAGGACTCCGTTTAGATGCAGTAAAACTAATAATTTTATTGTAATCTATGGATTATAAGGAATAAATCGACATGCATTTCATTGATAATCTTTAAAATTTGTAGTGGGCCCATTCTCCATAGAAAAATTGATTGTCTACTTTGTGTGTATGTTTCGAACTAAATAAATTATATTATTATTATTATAGATCATGCTTGAGATATCTAAACAATCCTTATTAAAATACTAAATTAAACTGTTTCTTCTACCAAACACCCACTTTAAAACAAATTAAAAATAAAGGCTGTAACTTTTTTGCTAACAATAATATGCTCCTCCGCAGCCAGTCCACCGTATCCCGTATACCTGTATACCATCTGGTACCAGTCTCAGCCGTTATGGCTCGCAAAGATTCCTGTTATTTAATACAGCAGGCAAGGGCTGCTCTTCCTCCGCGCCTAAGGCTTTACAAAAACACTCTAGTAGGATGTCCATAGCCAACACCTGACCTTTACCTGTGCAGAACTGATTTTTCAGTGGAACCCTTATATTTATAATAAGTGTATAATGTACAAACTGATTCCCTCTGTCGCACAGCACTTAGATCCGTGCCGGACACATACATAGTGTCCAAAAAATACATACCATCATTTTTAGTCAGCAGACACACAACAAGAGTTCTGTGACATTATGGAAGCTGTTCACATTGTTCAATATTCGCAATTTTAACCTGTATGTTCGGAAGGCGACTTTATTCGACACGCCGGTTGGCTCGCGACGTATAATGGCGGGAATTGCAAAGTGCTAACTTGCAAATTTTGCTATATTTTCACTTTGAGACAATATTTATGGATAAAACTTACAGGGATTCTTATTGAATGTATAAACTATTATTAGTTGCTAGAAATCGTAATAAAATTCATAAATTACCCTTTATAGCATAGTAGTAGTAGATACTTCACTTTTAGTCTAAAATTACTACTAATTTGAATTCTACACGTTTGTTTTTGGAGAAATCTATATGAAAATGTTGGGAAATAGGTGCGTTTGGCAGAAAAAGCGCTAGCAAGCGCTTACAAGCGCTGTGAAATAGTTTTCGGCCAGAACACGATTGCTACTTCAGTAGCGCTGACACAATCCGCCATTTTGCTTATTTAGTTTGTTTGTTTTGAAGTAGAGTTTATAAGTTGTTTTGAGCAAATTAGTTTTAAGTAATATAATGACATGAATAAACATATTATACATGTTATTAAAAATTCATAATTGGTAAGTTTTTAATATGAATACTTTACAAACATAGGTTCCCCGGTTAAAACTAACTTCGTGTCCTAGAGGAAAATAGCTACTTACGATTTGACAGCGCTTACCGCTTACGATCACGATTTTGCTTACAGGCGCTTGCTAGCGCTTTTTTCTGCCAAACGCACCCATCATGTATATTTTTATGTTTTATGTGTTTCTATTCGTTACTCATACCAAAATAAATATAAATAAAAAAGAAATTAATTTTTATCTGTATGAGATTTCCGAACAATATTCCAAATATATTTTTGTGTGGATTTGAAATAAATACAACGTCAAGTTATTCGAAATATGTTATAAAACTATTTTTTAGTTACATTTTACGCTAAAAATAAATGAGAATTGGAAAAATAACACATTTTTGACCCAACCGCTAAAATGGGCCTTCTCGATTTCGAAGTACATTTGGCACTTACTTTTTACTTTTTATGCCAGAAATTATATATCTACATGTTTGTTTTATAACAAGGAATACACAAAAGTATAAAACTCACCTTTTTATTTCAAAAACACACAGAAGAACGGAGAAATCACTCAGAAATAGCTCACGCACTACCACGCACTACTGTTGTAAAAAAAAGGTATTCCATAGATTACTGCGTTGAGGTACTCTGTGAGTCAATCATATATTACTTTCCTCTATGGAGTCAATAAAGATAAAGTCATTACGTCAAAATGATTTTTATGCGTAGACAGAGAATTTTATGCCTATTTTTAGTTCGAAATTGACAGTTTATGGTACCAAATAAAAAAGATATGTCTTTGTCTATGTCTGTATTTATACACTTCAGTATAAATTTGTTATATTTTTAATGAAAAACCTTTTTTTGCCGGGTTCGCCCTCATAAATTATTGGACTAATGTGTACCTTGCCTACAGTGTTGCCATATATTTATTTATTTATTTTATTCTTTATTGCATCCTTAACAAAAGTATACAAAGGGCGGACTTAATGCCTTGAGGCATTCTCTACTAGTCAACCCATGAAGTGGTGAGAATTTGACGTAGGTGTGGCAATATAGAATAAGATAACACAATACAAATGATAATTAACTACATAATATATACAAACTACTAATAAATAAACTATACATATATGATCTATCCTTACATATATACAAATATATAAATAAATGGATATACATACAAGTAAACATATTTAAATACATACATAATTAGTATATACAAATGACTATGAATATATACGTCTGTTTGGCAACACATATTAAATAGATGAGTCATGTATAATGCGTTGTCTTTATTAAATGATCACGGACCAACTTTTTAAAAGCGTACTTATTGGGAGCTTTTCTGATGTCATCGGGCAAGGAGTTCCAAAGGCGTGTAGGCTGAACTGTGAAGGAGTTACCATAGAACTCGGTGAAGTGAACTGGAGTACAGATTTTATTGTTAGAAGAAGAGCGTAGGACCCTATCATGAGATGAGGAAAGATAATGAAATTTACTCTTAAGATAAGAAGGTGAAGATGGATCATTTAATATGGAAAAAGTACAAGTAATATTCAGGAGTTGCGCCTCTGCCGGATTTAAGCCAATTTAGCTTAGATCTGTATTGCGAAATATGATCATACTTACGAAGCCCAAAGATAAATCTTATACAGTTATTGAGGAGGCGTTCCAGCTTGTTCAGAAGATCTCGGGACAAGTCTGGGTAACAAACATCTGCATAATCAATTATGGGTAATATAAGTGAATGGACAAGCATGATCTTAGCTTTTGTGGGGAGAAAATGCTTTAAACGATACAGAGAGCATAACGTGGCAGTTTCTTTACGACTCACATCTGAAACCTGAGTTCTCCATTTCAGCGTGCTATCGATGTGAAGGCAAAGATTTCTAACAGAATTACTGAATGGAATTGTAGTATTATCACAGTAAATAGGAGGTAAGTCTGTCAGATTAATCTTAGCCAGCATCCTTGAGCTACCCACCAGTATAGCTTGGCATTTCAAAGGATTGACCAAAACCCCATAACGAGTGGACCAATCCTTGATAGCTGCTAAGTTGCCGTTAAGGTTTTTGATCCCATTATGGATATCCCCAATCTCAGTTTGCACATAAAGCTGAAGGTCATCGGCATGCAAATGGTACGAGCAGTCGATGATGGAGGTAATAAAGTTTATAAAAATTGAAAACATTATAGGAGAAAGAATACCGCCTTGCGGCACACCAGCATCCACATCAGCCCACGCTGAGGACAGTTGCCCCACACTGACTGACTGCTGTCGACCGCGAAGATAAGATATAAACCAATCCAATTCAGTAGGGCCAAAATTCAGGTGAGACAGTATGGAAAGAAGGATTTCTTGATCTACTGTGTTGAAAGCTTTTGAGAAATCAACTAGTACCAGTACTGTTATTTTTTTCTTCCATGCCTTCTGTACAGAGAACCGTATATACCATATATACAGATTTCTCCGTTTTTATACAGATTTTCGTTGTGTAATACAGATTAACACTGGATACAAATTTTTATACAGAGTTTTTAATTCTATTGATTGAATTATCATAATATACAACTTAAAACAAAACGAAGCAAAATATGTGACTATAGATTTTACATTGCATAATTCTATTCTTTATGGTTAATTTATTTTTTCACTGGGTAATTATTTAGTGTGGGAGCATTACAAGCATATTATAAAATACATTGATATTGATAAAATATGTATACTGGATAATCTTTTTTACCGTCTGGAAAAAAATTGGATGTAACATGTGAATAGACTAGAAGCTTATGACACTGATATTTTACAAAACAAATGAATTAAATAAATACATTAATTAATAAATTCTATCAAAATCCAAATAATGTCCCTCCTATCCTGTGATCCTGCCAAGTGACAAGGTCAAAGATGGCAATTAAATTTATTGTTTTATTGCCGTTGGAAAAGTAGAGTGGATATGATTTAAATTTCGATAGTTTTTAATTATTTTTTATTTAATTCAAAATTTTTATTTTTATTTTTATTTTTTGTAAAATATCGGTGCCATAGGCTTCTACTCAAGGTAATAAATACAGATTTTATACAGATTTGGAGTTTAAATAGCATACAGATTTTAGCTGTTTCTACTACAGATAAAAAGTTCTAGGCATCTGGCAACACTGCTTGCCGAGCGGGCGGAGGTCGTTGTGTTTAATGGTGGTTAATATAGCGCATAGCGCCATATTATAGCGCGCTATCTCTTCATAACACATAGCGCGTGCTATGTAAGTAGTCGCCATGGCGCTATTGCGCTATGGCACTTTGGCACTATTATGTATTAAAAAAAAAAAAAAAAAGAAAAAAAAAAAAAAAAAAAAAAAATATCTAGCGGCAACTAGTTGTAGCAGCACCGCTGTTGGGAGAGGACGTGTGACGCAAATTTGATCTAGTAGCACGCTATTCATCGCGCACGACTTAATTTTAGGTTAATATAATAATTTAGTGTTAGACGTTGTTTGGTTATTGTATACTGTATTATAATTGATCGAAGGGCACAGTTGTCTGCTATAAAAGAAGCCTAACTAATGTTTTTAAATGTAAATAAAATATACATACAAAAGTGTATATAATAGTGTATGTAAATAGTTGATTTTTACAAATACAATCAATAAACTTTCAAATACACCTTTATTTGATTTAAATTAAATTTTTAAAAAATATTAATTTTGTTAAAATAACGTTTACATCAATTATAATAAAAAAGAATTAATTTTATTTCGTTTAAAAAAGTACATGCCTTAAAAATATTTTTGGGATTATAGAAAGTCGTAAGCCTGAATTGTATGAAAAAGCGTTCATTGGTTTTTCTTTACCGCTTTATTTTATTTTAGTCTAAAATGCGACTTATTACGAAATAATGTTCGAATTATAGCACGCAGTCTATCTAATGAACGACATGTAATGTAACGTGCTACGAGATATAGTGTGCTGCAAAACTTAACGCGGTTGCCGGCCTCCTACACGCTTTCTTATAAATAGCGCGCTATAGCATAGCGTATTTAATAGCGCGCTAGTAATTTATAGTTTATAATCTATAGCGTGCTATTGATTTATTGTCGTTTTGAACATCATTGGTTGTGTTAGTCACATTTGTACCACTGTCGAGCGAACATAGCGCAATAGCGCCATGGCGACTACTTACATAACACGAGCTATGATATGGCGCTATGCGCTATATTGACCACCATTACTATAATCCCGTCAAGTATGGTAGACAAGTGCCAATCATTTATTTCTAATGACCGGATCATTCTAGTACATTTAGTCACGCGTACTGGTACATTCGGATCGATCATTCAATTGAATCACTTCGGGCTCCAGTACTCCGTTGATTTTTTGAGATCCATTGGGAACCGAACATTTTCTATTCGTAATAGCGCCATCTACTACATGCTATAGGTAATAAAGTCATTTTATCGAACTAAAACTTATTGACTTTCAAAGATATCACAGGTTCACAGGATATGCGACTCAAACAGTAAAGAGAGAGAATGAAATAAATAGAGTAGTTGATAGTTTTTTATATATTCAACTGTAACGCATCATTTTGGCCGACCAACGACAAAACAGTTTCCGAGCTGTATTTAAAAGAATTACGTCAGATGAAAATTTACTCTCTCAACTTCTTAAAGATAAGAATGTATTGCACATTTTTTCTTATTTTTAAACTAAAAAATAATAAAATTATAATTTAAGTTTTGCCATTTCCAAATTATTTTTATTTCGAAAACAAATCTACAAAAACATAAATTTTTTTTGTCCCGTCAAAAAATCCGTTAGCAGTTAAACACAATTTTTTCCCGTTGCCAACCTCGCTGTCCCGTCAAATCTAACGAGAAACACGTCAAGTTGGCAACACTGACAAGGATATCACAGGTTCACAGGATATGCGACTCAAACAGTAAAGAGAGAGAATGAAATAAATAGAGTAGTTGATAGTTTTCATATATTCAACAGTAGCGCATCATTTTGGCCGACCAAAGACAAAACAGTTTCCGAGCTGTATCTAAAAGAATTACGTCAAATGAAAACTTACTCTCTGAACTTTTCAAAGGTAAGAATGTGTTGCACAGATTTTCGTATTTTTAAACTAAAAAAATGGATTAAAAAAACAAATCTAAAAAAAAATAAGTTTTTGTTGTCCCGTTAAAAAACCCGTTAAACACAAATTTTTCTCGTTGCCAACCTTGCTGTCCCGTCAAATCTAACGGGAATCCCGTCAATTTGGCAACACTGTGCAATAATAATAATGTCTCATTATTAAGAAAACTAAAATATTTTGCGTTCCAAAACAGTGCAACATTTTCATACAACATTTGCTTTTAAGTTTTTAATTTTATTCTAATCATTTTTGCACAAAATTTTGCGACAATTATATTATTTACTTATTTGTGTTTGGCACAATCTCCCGGCATCTTAATTTTATATTTTATATAGTAACACACTGTTTTTCTTTCCAAATCTGTGAAAATGAAATTACCATTGCCACTCAAACGTCCATGGCTACTACGCTAGCCAAAACAAAAGTAGCGTTGTACGTCCCACATAGTGAAGTAGCCTTAGCGTCAAGTTCTATAAAACTGACATCTAGGGACATTTGCGGTAATTTTTGTACGTTTTGTTTTTTGGAATCGATAGCTGACGAACTTCTTTACGTATTAAAAACGAGATGGCAGATGATTAAAACTACTTTTACGGATTTTATCGCGTTTATTTTTACTTTTTATTTTTAATTCCCGACATTTCGGGCGCTTTCCAGCACCCATGGTCACGGGGGACTGAGATGACTGACGTCCCGATGTCATTGTTAAACCCGGAGTACCTTCAGCTTTTTTAATTATTGTTTATGGTCCGATCTATGCAAAATGAACTGACTATGTCCTGAGGTCTTGCAGTGGTATGCTTGGGTTTAGTTTTAATTTTATTGATTATAGGATCCCAAGCAGGTGGTAGTACCCAGCCTCCTTCTCTATTGAAATTAGGATGTTTTTTAATTTCAATAGCCTCACGTATCATCCTTGGTAGGAATCGGTGTTCTTTCGCGAGGATTTGTGGTCTATCAAATCTGATGTAATGGTTGGGGCCGTCTAGGATATGATCACAAACTGCAGACTTCCCGGAACGTTGATGCTTCACATCAGCTATATGTTCTTTTACGCGGGTCCTAATTGATCTTTTGGTTTGTCCTATATAAGAGAGACCACATTCGCAATCAAGCTTGTACACTCCTGCATCTTGTAGAGGAATATGACACTTGACGGATGGTAGGAACTGACTAATCTTCTTCGGCGGCTTGTAGAATGTTGTAATAGAAGCTCGCTTCAAGATATAGCCAATCTTGTCTGTGACACCTCTGACATATGGTAGTACAGCAGGCACACGCTCGACTGTGGCCGGCTTCACTCGGTCACTGTGACGTAGGCGCGGGACCCGAAGCTTGTTGTCGTGCAGAACTTGCTTGACGTACTGAAGCTCGGCGGCCAGGTGTTTGCTGTCACAGATCCCTCGTGCTCTCTGTAACAAAGATTTGCCCACGGTAGCTAACTGTGAAGGATGGTGGTGAGATTCACCGTTTAAATATCGGTTTGTATGGGTCTTTTTCCTATACACAGTGTGACCAATGGTGTTATTAGGATTTCGGATGACTAATACATCTAGGAAAGGTAAGGAATTATTTGCCTCTAACTCCATAGTAAATTGAATTTTAGCGTTTATGGAATTAAGATGTTCTAAAAATGCAGTTACTTTGTCTGATGGTAAAATTGTGAAAGTATCGTCTACGTACCGCTTGTAGATCCTTGGTGTAACAGGTGCAGTAAGGAGGGCTTTCTCCTCAAAGTCTTCCATGAATATATCGACGACAATGGGAGATACAGGTGAGCCCATCGCCACACCATCTACTTGCTTGTAAAACTCTTCCTTCCACAATAGATAGCCAGATGTAAGGCAATGTCTTAGTAATACTGCATATTCTGCTGGCATGTTATTTTCCTTTAGTTTCCTAGTTATAATTGAGATGCAGTCTTCAACAGGTAGGCATGTAAATAGAGACTGAACATCAAAACTGACCATGGTTTCATTGTCAGTAAGATGTATCAGACAAGTCTTTTACTCTCACTGACAAGAATGGTAAGTACATTGAATCCTTAGAACCCATGTGTGCTCTTGTTACGTGTCCATATTCTGAGTGGTGATAAAATGGTATTTTAGCTTTAAAGTATTGAGCCAATCTATAAGTTGGCGAATCAATCTGACTCACTATTGGACTGATCTCGCCAACTTACAACACTAATTCACAATAATTCTAAATAAGGGTCGGTACAAACAGCAAAATATGTTTGCCAGATGTTTTGCTTTGTTGCCTTACTTCCAAAAAATAATGTCATACAATAGATTTTTATTATTGAAGTCACTGATCCATTTTGTCGACAATGAGACAGTTACAAAACCAAAAAACTGTGCAAAATTCAAATGGTGACTGATTATTTCAACGACAAGATTTCGTATTTATATTATCCTTCCCAGGAGATTGTCATTGACGAATGCCTTCTGAAGTGGCATGGGCGACTAGGATTTGCTCAGAAGATTTCGTCAAAAGCTGCGCAAGTCGGAGTGAAGACTTATGAACTTTGTGAGTCTTGCTCTGGTTATCTTTGGAAGTTTTTTATGTATGCGGGAAAAGAAAAAACTGGTACTGCGACAGCAACAGCAACGTCTGACGAGACTAACCCTATTGACCCTGACGAAAAACTTGATGACACAGACACGACTGCACATGTCATAGCTGCCAGTAGTGATGTACGTCCCAGTAATGCTACTGCCAAAATAGTTTACGATTTAGTAGAACCTCTACTTCACCGCGGACACACTTTAAAAATTGACAATTTTTACAATAGCCCATTATTAGTGCGGTGTCTGAAACGACAACAAACAGACTGCTTTGGGACCTTACGACTGAATCGGGAGTTTGTTCCCGATTCTTTGAAAACAATTGTCAATTGACAAAGACGGAACTAAGACAAGGTGAAGTATTGGCGAGCTACTTTTCCGATTTGTCGGTAATCGTATGGCGAGATGTTAACCTAGTTAGCGTGCTTTCGACATACCATTGCCTCCAGATTGGTACGCGACAAAAATATGACCGACTGACATACAAGCCAAGCGTTGTTTTGGACTACAACAAGTCCATAGGAGGAGTGGACAGGAAGGACCAGTTCTTGTCTGCTCAGCCCATGGAACGTACACGAAATAAAATTTGGTACAAAAAGGTATTTCGTCGTCTCTTTAACTATGCTATTTTTTACTGTTTCATTTTATTTAAAACGGTATCCAAATATACCACATCGACAATTCAGGGCAACTTTGGTGGAAAACTTACTAAAGTTACACCGACTTATTGACCTCACGACAGAACCACGACTTATAAATTCAAGAACTGGACTGACGAAAAGGCCAATGACAACTACGACCAGCAGACCTAAAATCGAGCATCGACATTTCCCAGTCAAAACCGACTTTAAGCAAAGTCGCTGTTGGTTGTGCGCCCAGCGAAAAGTTACAGCCAGAACGATTTGGAAGTGCCTGGAATGTACAAAAACTTATGTATTGATGTTTGCTTTATGCAGTATCACATATAATTTATTAATTTTTATTTATTTATTTTAATTTTCATTTAGTCCTTTTGTTGTAAATATTTAGTTTAAATCAATTCTTAGTTTTAAATATATACTATTATTATTTGTAAAATATTTTTTTATTATTTCAATAAACTGTACATTAATTTTATTATTGATGTTTAATTTAAAACCCCAACTATAAATTATCTCATAACTACCTTTTTTTAAGTTGCGTAAATTACAAAGTGTGTATGAGACCTTAAATAGGCGGCCATCTTGCTTATATTTTGCCTTCGCGAGCGAGTCCAATGCGCTCACGACATCGCGGTAAAATTACGAGGAGTAGGTGTTTTGTTTCGATTTATTTAATTACATAACGCTAATTAAACACTAACATATATGCAACGTAAAAAAGGAAAATACGTCTAGTTTAAATTTCGCCTTTATTTTATGGGTAAAAATACAATATTTCTTCGTTGAGGTGTAAATTAATAAAATTTATACGTTTATTTTTCTCCAAATTCAATGTTCACAAATATTTTTAATATCTTAAATAACATTTTTGGGTTTTAAAACATACATAGGTTTAATTCGCATTCTTCTGTCAATTTTTAGTAGTTTTTGTCTCTACTCTATCTATTATAGTAAAATAGCTATGTGGGTTTTATTATATAACATGCAAGCGCGGTAGCAGCCAAATTAGGGCCGCGCGTATCCGGACGTACAAGGGTAAATCAGTCGCGAGGGCTGGACGCTTGTGCGGATTGTTCCTAGTTCCTACAGCATGGACGAAACCTTCGGTACCGTTTAGTTTAGTTAGTTTAGTTTTTATACCGATAAGTGAGAAGCTGAAGGCAACGCGGTACCGTTTCGGTACAGACCTTAAAGATCCCGCACTGCTCCCGCACCGACAAGTCGGAAAACGGCCTTAGACAAATATTTCGAAAAATCATCGGCATACAGCAGCATCTCTATTGTCCTAGTATCTACTATCTATGCTAATTTTCTTGCATATTTTTAATGTTTTATTTATTTGAAGGATGAAATCACCATTCAAAATCAATTTAGTAAAAAGTGGAACCACCTAAAGACATTTAGGTAAGCCGTATCCTGCCAATTTGCAAAAGTATACCAAATTATTAGGCGTATGTGAAATTTTTATTTTTAATCATGTTTTTGTTTGATTTATTTTCTTTTTGATGCTACAGCAATTGAGAAGCCTATGTTACATATAAACACGAACATCTTGCTCACCAAACACGGCAAATGAAAATTGGACTCTGAAAATAGGGAAATCACTAGCGCCATCTAGTATCGTTCTAGATGTTTTTAGTAGAAAAAGGCCTATATAAAGCCGGTTAAGTCCGCGACCGAGACAGTTTGAATTGGCGATATAAGTGAAGACTACGGAGCGAAATAAAGTGAACTAAAGTGTTAAGTGTGATCAATTTTTGGTGTGTGTTTAAGTTTTAATTGATGTTCAGTAATTAAAGTGTCAATTTTGGTAATTCAATCGGCAGTTTTTATGGTCACGACCCTTAAGCTCGTAACAGTAAGTGCGTGGGCACGCACGCACGCACACACACATTTCTACGAAGATGATTTGATTTTCATAGCGGGAAGTTAAAAATTAAAACTACTAGTTGACAAACGATCACACAGTCCTACCGATAGCGAATTGATGCTGTGGCCCATAGACATCTATATCTATTTTTAATTAAGGGGTCTCTCTAGTTCTCCACACTCACCATACGAAACACAGCAGAACTAAGCTGGCATTTTACGCTGGTATTCATGATGAGGAAGATCTTGTATATTTTCCGGGACTTTGTTGTAAAAGCGTATCATATCCCCACGAATTAGTTCTGGACTGACTCTGTAGAGTCCAATAACTAGCATCCCTAGCTTTTGTTTCTTCCGTCTGTTTACAGAGTGTATGTAAATGCCTACATCCTACACCTGTCCATCCTCCATTTTGTATCAGAAAGCAGATGAGTTGTCACTCCGGGGAAGTAAAATGGAACGTCCTCATGAATAGAAAGAAGGATCTCCAGTTTTTATAGCATAAGGGTGACAAAAGAGCACACAGTCCACCTGATGTTAAGTGGATGCTGTGGCCTATAGAGATCTACATTTGTGGCGAGTTTTATATTTTATATTTTTATTGTCGAAAATGCAAAAATGTTCATAACTTATACTTTAATTTTAAACTATTATTAATATATATTTTGTTAGTTGTTAATGATATGAATGTAAATAAATATGCCTAAATTTCGTAAAATTAAATTAAAAACTTGCTGCTTGTACGTAAATTAATTTATTTACATATATGATTTTGTAAAATAATTGATAAATGATATATGTAAATAAATTAATTTAGGTACAAGCAGACACGCGCCGTGTACTTTTATGTATATACATAACGAAGATTGCGAAACTGGTTCGGTCGTTAGGCCACGCCTTTGGGGCAACGAGACCGCCAGTTCATCCGCTTCCGCGTTGCACGTCGCACGTGTCCCATATCTGTTGTTAACCTGAGACCCGCGCTTACGCAGTTCGTATTGTTAAATTCTCTTTCTCTTATTGTACTGTGTTCCTGTCTTCTCATTCGTACCTTCTATATTGTGCTGTTGTTAGACTGTAATTACTGTGTGTACCAGCGCAATAAAAAAAGATAAGTGTGAAAATAGACTATTATTTTATCATCCACCATACACACTTACATTGGTGACCCCGAACTGTACACGCCATGAGTGAGAAAGGAAAAAGAGATGGTATAGGCAGTAGCACCAGCAGTGCCAAAAATAAGGGCGGACCGTCGGGTGATTTGTACCGCGTGGGCATACGCGCGCCGCCATTTTACTCACAAAAACCGGCATTGTGGTTTGCTCAACTTGAAAGTCAAATTATGCTGGCTAATATTACCACGGATACCACAAAATTTCACCACACAATGAGCAATCTTGAACCATTCTACGCAGCGGAAGTCGAGGATATAATTATTGACCCCTCTATAGTTAACAAATATGAGCCGGTAAAGACGGAACTTGTGCATAGATTAACAGAGTCACGGGAGAAGAAAGGTATGCAACTACTGACCCGCGAAGAGTTAGGTGATAGAACACCTTCACAATTTTTAAGGTACCTGAAGCAGCTAGCAGGCCCTGATGTACCGGAAAACATTCATGAGGACTATCTGGACCAGCCGCTTACCAACCAGCACGCAGTCTATCATTGCATCACAGTCAAAGGCTTCGTTGGAAGAGGTGGCAGATTTAGCTGTGTCGTGAAGCGACAGTTAAAAACTAAAGAACCTAACCTAACAACAACGAAACAACCAAAAAAAGAATAATTTATTTAAAATTTTAAATGATATTTACAGTTTTTATATAAAAAAAATATATATGAAAATGATGATGGGTTACGTGAATTACAATAATTTAAAAAAAAAAAAACAAAGATAAATGAGTACTGAAACGGAGTATGCACAGGCTATGCCTGTGGTAGGTGCGCAGCGCCTGATCTAGGCATACGCAGCGTCTGGAGTAGGCACACGCAGCGCTTGAAGTAGGCACACACAGCGCCCGGACTAGGCACACACAGCGCCCGGAGTAGGCACACGCAGCGTCTGGAGTAGGTACACGCAGCGTCTGGAGCAGGTACACGCAGCGCTTGAAGTAGGCAAACACAGCGCCCAGAGTAGGCACACACAGCGCTCGGAGTAGGCACACGCAACGCCCGGAGTAGGCACACACAGCGCTCGGAGTAGGCACACGCAGCGCCCGGAGTGGGCACACGCAGCGCTTGAGGCAAGCACGCACAGCGGCTAAAGATAGCGCGGGCACTAGTAGGTTGAGGCGTTGGCGTGGCTAGGCGACGACTTCAGGTGAAGGCAGAGGCTTGCAGGATCCCGGGGCAGTACGGATAAGGCCTTTAGGAGATGCTTCTAGTATGAAAGCTGAAGCGAGACTCAGTTTATTGGCCGATTGTTCGGCTTTTATACTTTTTGACGGATCTGGGATAAGAACGGGAAATTATTTAAATTAAAAGCAAATTTTTGTAAATGGCCAAGAGGAAAAGAGTATTTATGTGGAAGTATTGAAGTAAAAACATCAGGCCGGTAACGAATTTGAATAAAAATTGCCATGACAACCAGATAAACAACGATGTCAAAACATGTCAAATTTTGGTTTTAGGCTCGTAATAGAGAAACGGAAAGATTTAAGTGAAAAATGAGATATTATTGATATAGGAAAAAAGGTAGCGCAACAGTGCGTACGAAAGTGCGTACGAAGCCCGAAATTGCAGAGTTACGGAGAACTAAATAAAAGACCGAAAAAGGTAGACTCCATTGACACCGATTTAAAAAGTGCTGATAACGTGAAAATACGAAGTGAAAACGATTTGTTATTGTGTTCTTATGGTTTAAAAACGTTACAGGATCCTATGGAAATAAAGGTGATGCAAAATATCCAGTTTTGAGGTGAATGCAGAAAATCAAAAACAGAATGGAAAAATGAATTTAAAATAGTGTAAAATGATATGTAAGTAGCATAACACTACATTTTCCCCCCGACCCTGGAAAATTTTTGACTCAGCAAAAATTTTGACATGTACATTCTAAAATAAACCATAAAAACACAGCTTTGCAGAAACAGACATCACCAGGCAAAATCAGATATACTATCTCTTACATTCATCATCTGCATTCAAGTAAGGGTGGAGTTCACATTCAATGACTACCACTCTAAAAGTGTGTTTTCGAAAGGACATTCAGGCTTATTTAAGGAGTTGTCATCCGCTCCTGCGTGGAAGAAAAAAAAATTTTTATTAAGGGAGTAGTCAGCCGCTCCCAAGTGAAGATAAAGATAAAGAAATTAATCTTAAGCAAGCTTTAGTCGCTATGACTTAAGTAAAGATTAAGAACGGCCAGAGCGGTAGGGCTCAAAGCCAGAGATCAGCAACATCACTAACGACATGTGTCTGAAATAAAAATAAAAAGTGAAGATTAACCAACGAAAATTCGAGGTCCTAAAGCAAGATGTGTTGAAGAACACTGGATCACCAAACAAACAAACAAATTAAAAGAAATAAAAATAATAAGGTGAGAATGATGATGATATTTATACATATATACAAATTAACAGTTAATAAAAGTTAAGAAAATTTATGATTTTACATCTTTGATGTGCCACTTGCCTCTAACTCCATTAGGGTCTTCAAGCACATAGACTAGTGGTGACAGTTTAGCTATCACTTTGCAATTGATGAACGTATGCGCCGGCATTGCTTAAAACATGGTTTTTACGCCAAACAGTGTCTCCCACATTAAAGACCGGCGAAGATCATAGCGAGCGCTATTTTTAGCGTGAGCTATGTGAAGTTTAGTTTGAACTTTGTGAAAAATAGATGAGAGGAGGCCAGCATTAGACGCGTAAATATCACGAGGCATAAATATCAATTCCTTGAGGTTCTGAGTTGGAGTATAGAAGGAACCACAAGGTATTGTTTCCCTACCAAAGACTAAAAAGTTTGGAGTAAAGCCAGTAGCTACATTTGTAGCGCTGTTCATTGCGTACTGAATCTTAGCAAGATGGTTGTCTGTAATAATTGTACTATTAAACTTCTCCGTAGGATTAACCTGAGGACAATATAAAGCTGTGTGAAAAATACAAGGGACGTTATAAGAATTTAAGAATGAGTGGATTTCTCGCGACTGAAATTGAACCGCGTTGTCCATTATAATTATTTGGGGAATGCCATGAACTAGAAAAACTGAATTTTCCAAAACATTAATAATATTAGCTGAAGTAGCACGTTTAAGGGGAAAAATCATAGTATATTTAGTAAAATTGCAGTTAATTACTAGAATATACTGATTTCGTCTTCGAGTCATAGGCAATGGACCCATAAGATCTAAGGATATAGTTTGAAAAGGTCTGGAGCAAAGTTTGGGTTTACCCATAAGACCATAGGGAGAATGATTAGGGTGTTGGTAATCTTAATTTCTGTCCTTAAACATACCAGGCCAATAGTATTTTAAAGATATTTTCTTGAATGTCTTGAAGATACCAAGATGGAGTTCTGAAGGGGAACCATGGTTAACTTCAATAAGTGCATGTCTATCTTGTGGTAGTGGAACTTCTTTCCAAATAAAGTCGAATGGATGCAGCGGTAAAGTTTGTTATCCCTGATAGTGTAGTTGGGATATGCGTCTGGGTTGTTGGAGCATCCGAAAAAATCTTGTTGTAGTGCTCAAGTTTACGATCAGGTGGTTCTTCAATCGTAATAGGCTGTACGCCTTGAGGTGAAGTTTCTCGTGTATCAGGACGTTCTTGATTCTTATGTCTTGATAATAAATCTGGAACAACGTTATCCTTTCCTTTTTTATGTTTCAGGACAAAGTTAAAGCATGATAAGCGTAAAGTCCAGCGAGCAAGTCTTCCTGATGGATTCGATAAGTTCTGAAACCATTTAAGTGCAGCATGGTCAGTATATATTGTAAATTCTTTACCATTGTCTAGGTAACATCGCCAATGTTCTAACGCAGTTATTACAGCCAATGTTTCTCTTTCAGTAGTTGAGTAGTTCTGTTGATTTTTGTTTAGTGCTTTACTCATGTAAGCAATCACGACTTCTTTGTCATCTTGATGTAGAGTAAGCATTGCTCCTATGCCATAATTTGATGCATCACAATGTACAGAGAAGGGTAGTTCAAATTTAGGGCAAGCAAGGACAGGAGCAGTTACCAAAGCTTCTTTAAGTTTCTGGAAAGCAGCTGCAGCTTGTGAATTCCATAAAAATTTAGGAGCGTTCTTCCCGGAACAGGTTAGTTGGTTGAGTGGAGAGGCAATAGTGCTAAAGTTTGGAATGAATCTTCTGAACCAGCTGCAGGTGCCTATGAATCTTCGTACTTCTTTTCTGCAAGTAGGTACAGGATATTCTAAAATAGGTTTTATTTTATCTGGATCAGCACATAGACCATACTCGTCCACTAGAAAACCAAGGTATTTCAGTTATTTCTTGAAGAATTGACTCTTCTCAAAGTTAATAGTCAGATTAGCATATGAAAGTTTTTC
Organism: Parnassius apollo; assembly: GCA_907164705.1. Lineage (NCBI taxonomy): Eukaryota > Metazoa > Arthropoda > Insecta > Lepidoptera > Papilionidae > Parnassius > Parnassius apollo. The sequence continues at coordinate 3,887,517 of CAJQZP010001697.1, forward strand.
ATGAACTTTCATAAGAAGCGATATGTGTTCATCAAAAGTCTCGCTAATAATAACGATGTCATCCAGATAGCAAAATACCTTGTTCTCAAATTCAGGAGTAAAAAGCATATCCATTAATCTTTGTAGAGTTGCAGGTAAGTTAGTGAGACCAAAAGGCATTACCTTGAATCTAAGCATACCTCTTCCAGGTACATAAAATGCAGTTTTATCTTTATCAGCAGGATTCAAGGGAATCTCCCAAAATACTTTCGCAATGTCGATGCTTGATAAGTATTTGGCATTCTTCAGGTTGTCCAAAATTTCACTTATTAGTGGCAGACTATAAGCATCACGACGTGTAACTGAGTTAAGCTTCCTGCTGTCTACGCAGAAACGCCATTCACCATTCTTCTTCGGAGTGATTAGAACTGGAGATAACCAAGGACTTTCGCATTGTTCAATGACGTTCCATCCCAGCATCTTGTCAACTTCATTAATTAACGCCTTTTGTTTTTCAGGAGACAGTCTGTAACATCTTTGTTTGATTGGAAGAGAATCACCAGTATCAATCTTGTGGGTGATTAAGTGTGTGCTTCCCAGGATACCTTTTTCTTCAAAAGAAATTGTCTTGAAGCGTTGGATGATGTCGTTAGCGATGTTCTTTTGGTTAGGAGTTAAATGCTCATAAGGCAAAACTTTAATATCTTTAGTTACGATAGCAGAGTATTTAGATTCTGTAAAGTTAAGAGAAGATAAAACACTAGGTAAAAGATTAAATTTTCTCCAAAAGTCAATACCTAGTATTAGCGAAGGAAATATTTCAGGAAAAACATAAGCTTTAATCAAATGAGTTTGATTATTGAAATGAACAGGTAAGTCAAAATAACCCAAGGAATTAACTTTTTGATTATTAGCAGTAGAGACAGTAATAAGATCTGACTTGAAAGGTTTACAGCCCAGTTTAAGAATTTCCAAATGAGAATTATTACCCAGAATAGTTATTAAGCTGTCAGAATCTAGTAAACCAGATAAAGTTAAGTCATAAATTTTGACATTAACGAATGGACGATTAAGATCTTGTTCTTTGGAGTAGAGTGTAGAAGAGATTTTGCAACAAGAAAAGAAGTTTTGAATTAATGATTTCTTAAATTTACGCGAACACTACACATTGAATAAAACTATTATTTACGGATTTTATCGCGTTTAATTACTTTAATTTTTTTTTATTATTATCCCGACGTTTCGGGTGCTTTGCAGCACCCATGGTCACGGGGGGGACTGAGATGTTTGACGTCTCAATGTCATTGTTAGCCCGGCTACCTTCAGTTTTTGAATATTAATTTTTGGTCCGATTTACGCAAAACGAACTTACAGTATCTTGAAGTCTTGCAGTGGTATGCTTGGGTTTGGGTTTAATTTTGTTAATTATAGGATCCCAAGTAGATGGCAGCACCCAACCATCTTCTCTATTGAAATTAGGATGTTTTTTAATTTCAATAGCCTCACGTATCATCCTTGGTAGGAATCGGTGTTCTTTTGCGAGGACTTGTGGTTTATTAAATCTGATGTAATGGTGGGGACGATCCTGAACATGTTCACAGACTGCAGACTTCCCGGAGAGTCGGTACTTCACGTCAGCAATATGTTCTTTCACGCGGGTTTTTATAGATCTTTTTGTTTGACCTATGTAAGAGAGACCACATTCACAATCTAACTTGTACACTCCTGCATCTTGTAGAGGGATATTACACTTGACGGATGGTAAAAATTGACTAATCTTCTTCGGCGGCTTGTAGTATGTTTTAATGGAAGCTCGCTTCAAGATGTAGCCAACCTTGTCTGTGACTCCTCTGACATATGGTAGTACAGCAGGCACACGCTCGACTGTGACCGGCTTCACTCGGTCACTGTCACGTAGGCACGTGATCCGAAGCTTGTTGTCTTGCAATACTTGCTTGACATGCTGAAGTTCGGCGGCCAGATGTTTTCTGTCACAGATCCCTCGTGCTCTCTGAAACAAAGATTTACCCACGGTAGCTAACAGTGAAGGATGATGGTGAGATTCACCATTTAAATATCGGTTGGTATGGGTCTTTTTTCCATACACAGTGTGACCAATAGTGTTATCAGGATTTCGAATGACTAAAACATCTAGGAAAGCTAAAGAATTATTTGCCTCTAACTCCATTGTGAATTGTATTTTAGAGTTTATAGAGTTAAGGTGGTCTAAAAATGCAGTTACTTTGTCAGATGGTAAAATTGTGAAAGTGTCGTCTACGTACCGCTTGTAGAATCTTGGATTTACAGGAGCAGTAAGAAGGGCTTTCTCCTCGAAGTCCTCCATGAATATGTCGGCGACTATGGGAGATACAGGTGAGCTCATCGCCACACCGTCTACTTGCTTGTAGAACTCTTCTTTCCACAATTGATAACCAGATGTGAGGCAATGTTTAAGTAATACTGCATATTCAGCAGGCATGTTGTTATCTTCTAGCTTCCTAGTTACAATTGAGATGCAGTCTTCAATAGGTAGGCATGTGAATAGTGACTGAACATCAAAACTGACCATAGTTTCATTGTCAGCGAGATGTAGGTCTTTTATCTCACTAACAAAATGGTATGAATCCTTTTTGTGTGCTCTGGTATGTAATCTCAGTGGTGCCAGTATTTTTGCCAAGACAGAAAACATCTGGCCGCCGAACTTCAGCATGTCAAGCAAGTGTTGCAAGACAACAAGCTTCGGATCCCGCGCCTACGTCACAGTGACCGAGTGAAGCCGGCCACAGTCGAGCGTGTGCCTGCTGTACTACCATATGTCAGAGGAGTCACAGACAAGGTTGGCTACATCTTGAAGCGAGCTTCTATTAAAACATACTACAAGCCGCCGAAGAAGATTAGTCAATTTTTACCATCTGTCAAGTGTAATATCCCTCTACAAGATGCAGGAGTGTACAAGTTAGATTGTGAATGTGGTCTCTCTTACAAAGGTCAAACAAAAAGATCCATAAAAACCCGCTTGAAAGAACATATAGCTGACGTGAAGCACCGACTCTCTCAAAGTCTGCAGTCTGTGAACATGTTCAGGATCGTCCCCACCATTACATCAGATTTAATAAACCACAAGTCCTCGCAAAAGAACACCGATTCCTACCAAGGATGATACGTGAGGCTATTGAAATTAAAAAACATCCTAATTTCAATAGAGAAGATGGTTGGGTGCTGCCATCTGCTTGGGATCCTATAATTAACAAAATTAAACCCAAACCCAAGCATACCACTGCAAGACTTCAAGATACTGTAAGTTCGTTTTGCGTAAATTGGACCAAAAATTAGTATTCAAAAACTGAAGGTAGCCGGGCTAACAATGACATTGGGACATCAAACATCTCAGTCCCCCCCGTGACCATGGGTGCTGTAAAGCACCCGAAACGTCGGGATAATAATAAAAATAAATTAAAGTAATTAAACGCGATAAAATCCGTAAATAATAGTTTTATTCAAAGTTTTGAATTGTTTTAATCCAACTAGTCCAATCGTCATTATCAAAGTTTAAGTTACTTTTCAAGTCAGCAGTTAGTTTTTTGAACTAGTATGTGGTTTGGGAGAACAAGTAGGGCAATCTGCAGTTTTAAAACCTTTAAGACCATATTTGAAACAAATCACGAATTGTGGTTGAGTACAAGTGTTCAAAGTATGACCTTGTTTACGATACGAACACAAAAAGAGCTTTCTTGAGCAGCTTTAGTTTGAGAGAGACTATTAACGTGTCTAGAAGGGTATTTGTAGGATGAAGTGAATTTATTCATGAAAGGAGGAGAAGGTCGTGAGTTATTAGAAGAATTTGGAGAGTCAACTAAACTTGAAGTGGAATGCTTGTAGTTGAATTCAGAAATAAGAGGACTTTGTTGTACATTTGGTTCTTTAAATTGTTTGTCTCTGTCTAGGAACTTTTCGTAGTTTTGGCAAGTAGCCAGAAGAGAGTCGATAGAGTCAATGTCTTTTAGAGCTACGAAGACTGAATAACATGGGCGAATATTCCTCAAAATAATCTCCAATTGTTCTATTTCAGAAAGTTTCTTCGAAAGACGAGAAAACATTCCAGACATGATGGAAATATAGATAACGATAGGTTCATCACGGCCTTGAGTTCGATTCCTAATCGCTTCTAGAAGTTTATGATCATAATCAAAACCACCAAAGTCTTTGATTAATAAAGAGGAAAGTTCGTTCCAAGTTAAGTTTGGATTCTGATTATATTTAAATCTGAACCAATGAAGAGCATTGTCGGTGAAAATTTCGAACGCTTGAGAAATCAACAAGTCTTTGGACAAACCACGAGCTAAGCAGTATTCTTCAAGTTTTTGAAGAAAGGATCTTGGACAGCTTTTACCATTGAAGGTGTGTCTTTTCAGATCTTTGAAGACGCTAGTTGGAGAAAAAGATTGAGGTGGTGGTGAAGGATACGGGGTATGGATCTTAACAGAAGTTTGAGAAACAAGAGGAGGTTCCATGACAGTCGGGTCAACAGGAGGGTCAAGTGATTGAGAGTCATTTTCAATTGGAGGTGGAGTCAAGGATTCGAATTGTTTAGTAATAGTGTCAAATTTCATCTTCAAAGTATCGAAAATAGCTTTAAAGTCTGGATATAAGTCAGTATCTATTCGCTCCAATCTGTAAGAAATATGATTAATAAAAGTTTCTATTAGTCGTAAGTATTTGGTTTCACCTTGTAAAAATTTTTCAATTTTACAGTCCAGGTAGGTCAAAGTAGAACCAATTTGAGACAAGTCATCCTCGATCCGGAATTGGAGAAGTCAGAATATCTTCAGGGTGAGAATTCTCAACTAAACGCAAAACCTGTTTTTTTAGAAGCAAAACAGTATTAGCTGGTTCCTCACATCTAATCTTCACTTCGTATTCGAGTTCGGCCTTGTTAAGGAATTCGTACTTAACAACCCTTTTCATTGTTATGCAAAGTTAAGTTTAAGAAATAAAAATTTAATTAAAAATTGTACCTCTTTAAGTTATCTAGAATAAAAATATTAAAGTGATGAATGTAAATGAAGTGTTATATGTAGGTCTAAATATAATCCAGATAAGTTGAAAAACTAGATGAAGTTTTGTTTTAGAATTTGGAAGATATGATAAGGATGAGTAAATAAAGAGTTAAGAACGAAAGAGAAAGCAATTAAATCAAAAGGAAATGGATAAGGCGTAGTTAAGGTGAAGAAAAGAGAAAAAAAATTAAGAGAGAAAGAGAACTTTTACGTTGGGCGCCAAAATGTCGTGAAGCGACAGTTAAAAACTAAAGAACCTAACCTAACAACAACGAAACAACCAAAAAAAAATTTATTTAAAATTTTAAAAGATATTTACAGTTTTTATATAAAAAAAATATATGAAAATGATGATGGGTGACGTGAATTACAATAATTAAAAAAAAAAAATAACAAAGATAAATGAGTACTGAAACGGAGTATGCACAGGCTATGCCTGTGGTAGGTGCGCAGCGCCTGATCTAGGGACACGCAGCGTCTGGAGTAGGCACACGCAGCGCTTGAAGTAGGCACACACAGCGCCCGGACTAGGCACACACCCCGGTGACCAGCGCGAATCTGGAGTAGGTACACGCAGCGTCTGGAGCAGGTACACGCAGCGCTTGAAGTAGGCAAACACAGCGCCCGGAGTAGGCACAACCCGCAGCGCTCACACGCAGCGCCCGGAGTGGGCACACGCAGCGCTTGAGGCAAGCACGCACAGCGGCTAAAGATAGCGCGGGCACTAGTAGGTTGAGGCGTAGGCGTGGCTAGGCGACGACTTCAGGTGAAGGCAGAGGCTTGCAGGATCCCGGGGCAGTACGGATAAGGCCTTTAGGAGATGCTTCTAGTATGAAAGCTGAAGCGAGACTCAGTTTATTGGCCGATTGTTCGGCTTTTATACTTTTTGACGGATCTGGGATAAGAACGGGAAATTATTTAAATTAAAAGCAAATTTTTGTAAATGGCCAAGAGGAAAAGAGTATTTTTGTGGAAGTATTGAAGTAAAAACATCAGGCCGGTAACGAATTTGAATAAAAATTGCCATGACAACCAGATAAACAACGATATCAAAACATGTCAAATTTTGGTTTTAGGCTCGTAATAGAGAAACGGCAAGATATAAGTGAAAAATGAGATATTATTGATATAGGAAAAAAGGTAGCGCAACAGCGCGCACGAAGCTCGAAATTGCAGAGTTACGGAGAACTAAATAAAAGACCGAAAAAGGTAGACTCCATTGACACCGATTTAAAAAGTGCTGATAACGTGAAAATACGAAGTGAAAATGATTTGTTATTGTGTTCTTATGGTTTAAAAACGTTACAGGATGCTATGGAAATAAAGGTGATGCAAAATATTCAGAAAATCAAAAACAGAATGGAAAAGCAAAATAGTGTAAAATGATATGTAAGTAGCATAACACTACAGCTGACAGGATACACGACGTCGTAACACCTAGCCCGCAGGTAGCATCAACATCAAGATCAACCAGCGACTCAGGTACAATGTGCAATCAAATAGCCGAGCTGACGCGTCAAGTTCACGCCTTACAAACAAAGCTAGACAGAATGCCACGCCCGAGGACAAGGTACAATTCTAGCCGAGGTAAGCGTAACCGATCGTCATTAACTAGATCTCAATCAAATTATAGAAAATTCCCTACATGTTGGTACCACTATAAATTCGGTGAAAAGGCAAATAAATGTGTTAAGCCTTGCGACTACGCGGGAAATGCACCGGCCAGTTGATAATGGCGACCGCTGACTGCCCAAGTACCGGTCGCTTATTTATTACGGACAAACACACCAAAATGCAGTTTTAGTGGACACCGAAAGTGATCTTTGTGTGTTTCCGCGTTCTGCTCTAAAAGAGCAACGCCAAAAAACTAATTTTGAACTATGTGCAGCAAACGGTCCTACAAATAATACCTATGGTTATGTTCATTTAGTTTTAAATATAGGTTTACGCCGCGACTTTTCTAGGCAATTTGTTGTGGCCGATGTAACTAAGGCGATAACAGGAGTAGATTTCTTGTCTGACTATAATCTTATAGTTGACGTACGCAACAAACGTTTAATAGACAGTACTACAACCCTCACGACCGCGGCTTCGCTTGCTCGATTTTCTGATGATGTTTCTTCGGTAAAAATAATGTTAGGAAATACAACTTACCACAACATACTCGCAGAATATCCCGACATCACCGAACCACCAAGTATCCAACGTACACCTACGAACAATATAATACACCACATACGAACAACACCAGGACCACCAGTTTCTTGCACGGCACGCAGGTTAGCACCAGATAAATTGAAAATCGCTAAAGCCGAGTTTGAAGCAATGTTGCAGAATGGTACTTGCCGACCTTCAGTATCGGAATGGGCATCACCACTGCACCTTGCTCCCAAAAAAAAAGAATGTCTGGCGTCCATGCGGCGATTACCGCATGCTCAATGCCCGAACCATCTCTGATAAGTATCCAATACTTCATATTCAGGACTTTGCTTTTAGCCTCTCGGGTTGTACCGTGTTTTCTACAATCGATTTGGTCAAAGCCTACAACCAGATTCCTGTGAGCTCAGAGGACATGCCGAAGACTGCCATCACGACACTGTTCGGGCTTTATGAGTTCCCATTCATGTCATAAGGCCTCCAGAACGCCGAGCAGACCTTCCAGCGCTTCGTGGACGAAATGCTCCGGGGACTGGATTTCAAGTATGCATATTAAGATGATTTTTTGATCTTCTCTAGGGACCAGGAGACGCATGAACAACATCTCCGTCAGGTTTTCGACCGACTAAGGGAATATGGGATGGTGATAAATACAGCCAAATGTGTATTCGGTGTACCAGAAGTGACCTTTCTTGGATATAGCATTTCTGCCGAAGGGTCTAAACCTTCCAAGGTTGAGGCCATTAAGAATTTTCTTGTGCCAAAGGTAGCAAGAGAGCTACGCAGAGTTTTGGGAATGGTGAATTTCTACCGTAGATTCATCCCAGAAGCTGCTAAACATCAGGCACCCCTCAATGAGTTACTTACGGGGTCAGTCAAATGCTCACATCCGGTTAATTTCACCAAGAAAGAGTATGAAGCCTTCAATGCCTGTAAAGAAAGCCTCTGTCGAGCCACCATGCTAGCGCACCCAGAGTGCGACGCAAAATTAGCGCTGGTCAGCGACGCGTCAGATAATGCAATTGGCGCAACCTTGCAGCAGCTAAATGGTAAGGACTGGCAGGCTTTAGCATTTTTTTCTCAGAAGCTCAGCCCAGCACAGCAGAAATACTCAGCCTATGATCGAGAACTGCTTGCTATTTACAAAAGCATCAAATACTTCCGGTATATGATTGAGGCTAGGGATTTCGTGATCTACACGGACCACAAGCCCCTAACTCACGCATTCTTAACGAGGAAAAAAACTGCTCACCGAGACAGTTTCGGCACTCAGATTTTATCTCGCAATTCAATACCGATATAAGGCACATTGCGGGAAAAAATAATGTGTTCGCCGATACCTTGCCAGGAAGTCGCACAACCCATAAGTCTGGAAAAGCTAGCCCAATGCCAGAAAGCCGATTGCGAATTAAAACAATTGCTGGAATCCAAGAATTCCCTCCAACTGCGAAAGGTACGAGTACCTGGCTCAGACGTGGAGCTGTACTGTGACGATGATGGCAACACCTTGAGACCATTTGTCTCGTAGAGTTTGCGCCAACTGGTTTTGAAAACTTGCACTCACTAAGCCATCCAGGCTGTAGTGCGTCAGCAAAAGCCGAAAGGTACGTTTGGCCTGGAGTGCACAAAGATTGCCGTGATGGATGCACGTGCTTGTCTGCAATGTCAGCGAGCCGAACGTATCTGCACCCATCGGTAAATACTCCTTGTCAAAGTCAAGATTCACGTTTTTGCATATTGACTTAATCGGGCCTCTACCTATATCCCAAGGCTACCGCTATTGCCTTACTGCCATTGACCGCTTCGCGCGATGGCCTGAGGCAATACCACTGCCTGATATAACAGCTGAAACCGTGGCTAAAGCTTTGCTAAGTGGTTGGATATCTCGCTTTGGTTGCCCGACAGATATCGTTTCAGATCGTGGTAGACAATTCGAATCTGCTCTCTTTAAGTGCCTATCAGACATCGCAGGATTTAGGCATAGACGAACAACTGCGTACAACCCTGCAGGCAATGGATTAGCGGAGCGTTTCCACCGACAGTTAAAGGCTGCTATCATCTGTCACGCGAGTGAAAACTGGGTTGACTGCCTTCCACTCGTCCTATTAGGGATAAACACTCACGCCTGTCACCCAGAGGGGTAGGCAGAGACTACAGACTTCCATTTGGCACGATCCTGACACACCTCTCTCGCCTCCTTCACATCCATACATCTACGCATGCATGCTCGTCGGTTAAGGGTACTCCTGATTTGGCCCGTTTTCAATAAATCGCCAATTTGGTCGATAAATTTTCGCCTAGGACGTCCCTTTCCGACTCTGCCATTCACTTCTGCAACATAAATTTTCTTTGTCACTCTTTCCTCATCCATTCTTTCCACATGACCAAACCACCGAAGCATTCCTTTCTTAATCCTGGTCACAACATCATCTTGCAAACCACACTCTTCTCTTATCACACAATTCTTCACCCTGTCATTCAGATTCAGCCCTAACATACTCCTTAACGACCGCATTTCTACTGCATTTATTCTACTCTCGTGCTTTTTCTGCCACACCCAACTTTCACTACCATACGTTAAAGTAGGGACCAACACAGCATTGTGAATTGCCATACGTGCCTTTTTTGACACATTTTGACTCTTCACAATAGAGTGCAGGGCCCCATTTACTCTGTATCCTGCGTTCACTCGTCGTGCTATATCCTTATCATATCTCCCATCCCTGCTAAATACGCAACCCAAATATACAAACTCATCTACTTGCTCGATCAACTCCCCATCTATTCTTATTTCACATATCGTTTTACTTTCATCTCTTTCAAAAACCATAATTTTCGTCTTACTTGCGTTCACTTTCATACCCCTTTCTTTTAATGATCTGTTCATTAATGTAACCATCATTTGCAACTCAGCCGCCGACGACGCAAGAATAACTTGATCATCGGCGTACAAAAGGCATTTGATGGTTAACTCACCCATTCTTAATCCGCATTCCTCAACTTTCAAATTTTGCAAACAACTGTCCATAAATAGGTTGAACAACCACGGGGAAGCCACACAGCCCTGTCTGACACCTTTATGGATGCCAAAACGTCGGAGTAGACCCCGTTGATCCTAACACAAGCACTAGAGTCCCTATAAAGAGATTCCAATGCCTGTATCAACCCAGCGCTCAACCCAAATGAGTTCAGTGTTTGCCATAGCACATTCCTATCCACTCTGTCTTCCAAGAAGCCTTCTCCAAGTCCATGAACGCACAAAAAACCTTTTGGTTTTTGGCCAAAAACTTCTCCGCGATCATGCGCATGGAGAAGCCTTGATCTGTACATCCCATTCCCTTTCTAAATCCCGCTTGCACATCCCAAATTTTTCCATCGGTTTCTTTCATGACCCTTTCAATTAGTACCATGGCATACAATTTTCCCACGATGCTAAGAAGGCTGATACCGCGGTAGTTTTTACAGTCCTGCTGCGACCCTTTTCCCTTATATACTGGGACTATCACGGCTTTGCACCAGTCTACCGGTACCCGCTTCAGTTCCCAGCATACATTAAACAAGGTGTGCAGCAGGCCTGCCACCACTTCCTCTCCAGCCCTTAGCATTTCGAGTGAAACTCTATCATAACCGGCAGCCTTACCTGCTTTCATGCTTTTCATTGCTTTCATTATATCATCTATACTTATCTCGCTACCTCCTTCCTCTTCTTTCAGAGTTCCTATTTCATTCAGTTCATACGTTGTCTCCTCACTCATAAACATGCTTTCAAAATATTCCTTCCATCTCTTTAAACTCAAAACTTCATCATTCAGAATATAGCCATTCTCATCTCTTATAGCATTCATTATAGGCTGTTTTGAACGTCCCCTGGCAGTTCTTACGAGTTTCCAGAACATTTTAATATTTGCCTGGAAGTTATCCGATATTCTTCTATCATTCTTATCCGTTCTTTCTTGCTTTTTCCTTTCAACTACTTCTTTTACTCTTTTATTTAGATGTCTAAAGACTGCCTTTTTTCTTTCAAAATCATCATTCGTACCGCTAGAATTACCAGCCTTAGTTGCTAGTAAATCTAGCCATGCTCTCTTCTTTGCTTCAACTTCCGTACGTATCTTATCATCCCACCACAAATTATTATTTTTCCTTTCATTCTTTCTTTTACTAACACCACATACTTCGGTAGCTGCATCTACTAAACCTTTCTTAACATTTTGCCATACATTCTCCAAGTCTAACTCATTCATACATAATTCATCCAAACCACTTACGTTTTCTTTCAGTCTACATTTAAACTTGTTTTTCTCACCTTCATCTTGTAATCTTTCTGTTCTAATACGCTGTAACGCAGTGGTAGACACAGATGACCGATGGCGCCACCGCTGAATAGACCATTAATTCGGCATAAAACCAAAAAATGATCCGTTCCTACGTTTGACCCCCGGTAAACCCTTATATCCACCACTGCGCCCCTCAATCTTTCATCCACAATTATGAAATCTATCATGCTTCTATCGTCACCTCTTTCCCAAGTATACATGTGAATCCTCTTGTGGCGAAAGAAAGTGTTCGTCACAAAAAGATTCTTTTCCGTACATACAGTGAGGAGGCTTTCACCATTCTCATTTATACTTTCATCACCAAACGTTCCCAATATCCTTTCATAACCAAGCCTCCTCACCCCAACTCTTCCATTAAAATCTCCTAGCATAACAACATTTTCATTTCCCTTACATTTCATTAATACCATCCTTACCATTTACCAAAACTGCTCTCGGATATGAGTGGGCTTAGACATGTCTGGGGCGTAGGCCCCTAGCACAAACAACTTCTTTAAGCCCACTTTCAATCGTATCCATAGCAGTCTTGGGCTTACACATTCATACTCTTTCACACATTGCACCATTCTTTCTGATAGGATGATACCTACTCCCTGGCATGCCCGCTCGAGCTCGTCTACACCAGACCAGTATGCGGTATACATGCCATGTGTAGTGACATCCTTCCCCTTCCGTTTCGTCTCATTTACACATAACAAATCTATTCCTCTATCATACATCACCTCGCATACTGCATCCATTTTATCATTCATTGCTCCACATACATTCAACGTAGCCAGACGGGCCTCTGCAATCCACTTTTCGCCCCTCCGGGAGGCAGAACGTGACGGGTGGCGAGCCTCGTCGCCGGTTTTCCTCCCGGAGATTCTTCGCACCCATGCCCCATTAAAGGGGCGCCGGGAACTCGGGGCCATTTCTTTAATTTGATTCCTCATGGTGCGAATGGGATGGTATATTTAACGCGCTACCACGGCGAGGAGCCGAGTCTGTGCTACGGCTTGTCGCTCATTTAGCACCACCCGGGGGACACGTGTAGGGTGGGCCTAGGATTAGGTGGTCAAAGCCTACGGACGCGAGCGACTTATCCCCCTATTAGGGATACGAAGATCTTTTAAGGAAGACATCAAGGCATCATCTGCGGAGTTAGTGTATGGGCAACCCCTACGCCTCCCAGGCGAATTATTTGCCCCACAGATCGAAGACACCATCGACGTAACAGACTACTTATCGCGTCTTCGCAATTTTTTAACTTGCAAACAAATTTGTCAAACAATTGCAACCGTCCTCTACCTCACATCTCGGTAGTAAAAAACGACCCAGACCCATATTCGTTTTTAAAGATCTGGCTACAGCGACTCATGTCTTTGTTAGGGACGACACCATAGGTGGTTCCTTAAAACCAGCTTACACGGGCCCATATGAAGTAGTAAAAAGAGGAGACAAAATATTTAAGTTACTAGTGAATGGTAATAAAATCTCGGTTTCAATAGACCGAATTAAGCCTGGCCGAATTAAGACCATGTTTAATGTCCATGTCTCACCTATGCCGGTAGTTATTGGGAGCACTATGCTCGAAGTTGTTGACGAGTACGTTTACCTGGGACAAATAGTCCGACTAGGTAAGTCCAACTTCGACCGAGAGGTCAATCGACGGATTCAACTCGGTTGGGCAGCGTTCGGGAAATTACGACACATCTTCTCGTCAGGTATACCTCAATCTCTGAAAACTAAAGTGTACAACCAGTGCGTGTTGCCAGTGATGACTTACGGATCAGAGACGTGGTCCTTCACTGCTGGCCATATGAGAACGCTCAAGGTCGCTCAGCGAGCTATGGAGAGGGCTATGCTCGGAGTTTCTCTGCGTGATAGACTCAGAAATGAGGATATGCGCAGTAAATCCTGAGGACCGACATAGCCTAACGGATTAGTAAGCTGAAGTGGCAATGGGCCGGCCATATAGCTCGAAGAACCGATAACCGATGGGGAAAAAAGTTTCTCGAGTGGCAGCCTCGTACCGGTAGGCGTAGTGTAGGGTGACCCCCCACTAGATGGAGTGACGACCTGGTAAGACATGCAGGAAGTCGATGGATGCAGGTGGATCAGGACCGTGCTTTGTGGCATTGCTCGGGGGAGGCCTATGTTCAGCAGTGGACTTGTGAAGGGCTGTAATGATGATGATGATGATGATGATGAATTAAGCCTGCCTATGTACTGCAACGTACAAACAAACCTGAAAAACACATTCAAGCACACAATCACACATACAACCACAAACAGAAAGTAAACATATTTTGAACAACTGACACACTCCTCCACACCCAGAAAGAAATATTGTCAGAACTCGATCAGGCCGTAGGGTACAATTTCCTGACTATTATCGTCCTTAAAATCGATTAACTAACCTATTTTATCTGGCAGCATTGTTTAAAAATGAAAATAACGGAAGTCAGTATTATTTTTATTAAATATTTAATTTCTTTTGCCATGATAAAACTGCTTAATATTTCATAATTAACTACAAAAAACTGTAAAATAATATTGATAAATATTTCACTTGTGTAACGTTAGGCCCAAATTCGCCCGTCTACTTTGTCTCTCTTGTGCAATGTGAAAGTAGTGCGCGGTAAATATTCTTTGTAATTTCTTTAAAAAAAAAATTAAACGTTACCCCTACACTAGGACTTTCTCCTGTATCGTGGAAGCAGTTTACAAACATAAATTGCACAAGAATAAACGTCCAGACCCGGAACAATTATTAGTAGGTCATACAAATACTTGTTCCGTGTGGGATACGAACCCATGACCCCCAGCTGGCTGCGCTGGTAGTCGTGGGCTCATTGCCATGGAGCTGTCATAACTTTATAACTCTCATAAATATATTAATTTTAAAACTTTAACTAATTATAATACTAAAACGCGATTAAAAATAATAGTCAAAAATGAAATCTTTTCTGCTGGATATAGACTATATAAAAAAAATATACGCGTCGACTTGAGTACCTCCTCCGTGTTTTCGTCGGTTGAAAAAAGTAAATTTGAGCGCGATAAAATATGAGAAATTACTTTCAATTAAAACATTTCAATAGTTTATGTTATTGGTTTGCCTAATGTCCCTTAGGAGCTGTATCTGTATTTTTGGGCTTTCTCAACAGATATATTCAGACATAACGTAGAAGATGAATATTCAAAACAAATCAATTCATAATAAATCCTTAATAATCTTGTGGAATATAAATAAAGCTAACGCGGACATTTAATTTAGGTTCCTTGTAATAAATCAGAGTCTCTATTTTATCTTTCAAATTGCACACTATCTAACATCGTAATTTGTAATTTGTCCCCTTTCACGGTTACTCTTCTATTCTTTTAGGCTTAAATACGCCTAGATAAAGAATTTACATTTTGACGGATATTGCCACCGATAAAAATGATGCTAGTTCTTATATTAAGTATAAAACATTACAGCCTATATACCTTCTGAGAATGTTTAAGGGCAAGGATACGTCCGCTGCGCTGCCAGAATGCATTTTGGTAAATTTCACATGTCTATGAAATATTTTTTTCTTATTTCTCAGACATGCAGGTTTCCTCACAAGGTTTTGCTTCACCGCCGAGCATGTGGCAAAGTCAGCACTTAATATTGCAATCAGCAATTTCATCGGTGCCGGCGAGGATTGAACACGGGTTAATCGCATACTATGAAATTTATAGCGAGCGCTAAGCCTGAGCTACCACGGCTCTCTCCCTCATATCATTAAATTAAAAAATGTTTAATTAACTCGTCAGAGACTTTGTCACGCAAGGACCATCTGTACACTAAGGACTCTAGCAGTCTTAAGAGTAAATACCTACTCCTCACGAACATAGGTATTATATAATTTATTTACTAAATCATATGCTTTTGGTAGATTTTATTTAACTAGGAAAGCTTTTTTTTACTTCTCTCGCGTGAAATTCAATTAACTTTAAGAAATTAGCAAACTAAACTAAATACGAAAGATAATACAATAATTCATAGCTATTATCAATTTAAGACGATTAAATATTTCACTGGACATCGGAAAGTTTCTGATGCTACCACTGCAATATTCTGCTAAAAAGCAAACGGGAGGAACTTCCAAAAGTTAATCAGCACGGTTCTACCACATGTAGAAAAATCCAATACAATTATACCGTGGCTTTGCCGGCGCAAGAAAACTTCGTTTATTTCGTCCCGTGGGTGTCGTGATATAAATCTTATGACTATCGATACCGATAGATGGCGATACAAGCATCTCGTTTACGCCAGACCTAAAACACTTAGACCAACGACGGACAGCTGTATCACAGGTGCAAGTCACGTGGTACTGCGGTCGTAAATTCACCCGTCAAGTGTGAAGATTAACAATGTGAGTGGCCTGATGATGTTGATAATCAATTATTTAACAATCGATTATTATCCATTTATTATTTGACTGCCTCGTTGGTCCCGTGGTCGTAAATGTAAGTACTGAACCTGAAGTCCCGGGTTCGGATTCCAGGTCGGACAAATAAACAGGTTTTTCTGTCGGGGAATTCTCAGTAGCAGTCCGGAGTCAGGAGTCAGTTGGCAGTTTTTCACCCCCGTGCCTCGGGAAGCACATAAAACCGTTTATCCGGCACCTGTTACCTCTCTCCGGTCGAGTTGGGTTACCGTCCCATTAGACTACGAAAATGAGGGAAAAGAAGAGAGTACCTGTGCTTGCGCATACGCTTGGACACTAATCCTGTCCTGCGTAGTTGGCTAGTCTCCGTTTAAACTGGCCGCAATTGGTCAGAATTACATTATTACTATTCATTTATCTAAGGCCTGTAAAGTATATTTAAGTTTAGACAAATTAACTGTACATTAGTTTATAAGAAGCAACGTGTTTTCAATTTACAGTCTTTTGTTTTGACCTTGAGGTTCACAGAACTTGAGTGATCAATATTATTCTGTTCGATTGCCGAACTAAATTATAACAATAATCGTTTATCAACATCCATAGGAGACATATTTATTAGTATATTATAAGCCCATAGTTCATTTCTGAAAGTTTTTTTTATACGATAGGGTGACAAATGAGCACACAGTCCACCTGATAGTAAGTGGTTGCTGCGGCCCATAAACATCTATAACTCGTACGAATTAACTTGAGACCTGGGCCGATGACGTAATTGTCAATGTACGGTGTGCAAAATAATGCGTCGTAATATTTTTTTATTTGAAATTTTTGAGATTTGCATGAGATTATTAATAAAAACAAAATAAAATGTTCTGGCAAGGGGTGAAGTAATAAGTGATATACTGTTACCATTTTTATATATTTTAAATATTTATTTTTTATAATATATATAATATTATTTTTAGTTAACGCGTCAAGGAAGGATAAAGAAATAAACATACACACTTTCTCATTTGTAATATTATTAATTTATTTATTATACACTTTATTGCACTATAAAAAGTGTTACAGATTCGTACACAATAAAATTACAAAGCATAACAGGCGACCTTATTGCTAAAAAGCAATCTCTCCCAGGCAACCTTAGGGTGAAAGTGAATCAATCTTGGATAAGCGGAACAGCACAAACTATGTAAAATCAAGGAATAGAAGTAAGGAATATTAATAAGGATTTATTATAATATTTATTATTCATTGTCACTGTATACGATCGGTTCTATTCCGTCCATTAGATCGTCCTCACTTTCACTCTCTGAGCTGGATTCTTCCCCTCCGAGGGATATAATTAATTCTCTCTATTGGATTTCTCCAAGTCTATCACTCTCCCAGTATTCATTTTCTAATCTTTCGATATGGTGAATTTGTGACTGTGACATCATCATTTTGGTATTGAGAAATTGACTGAACTTTTTTCGCCTCGTTTTTCATTCTTAGTAGTGTTGCTTTTGATGTGCCTGTTGCTACAAGCCCTCTTTAAAGATTGGTCCACAGGAATAAGAAACTTTTTATTTGATTTTTCATTTTCATCAATTTTAAAACTTTAAGAGCAAGTGTCCGTGCTTGCCTATGTATTGTCTTTCCTCCCATCTTTTTTTTAAAAATAAAAAAGGCGGAGTAACTCCTAAGCGTCACATGAAAACGGCACAACACAACGTCTAAACTTAAGAATAAAACAACGCAATTAACAACAAACAGATAAAATAACGTTCAAGTAAAACAAAAACAAACAAAAGTCCAAACCAAACAACAAACAATTATCAAAAACATCGAACTAGAGTCGAGACGCGTATCCGTAACAAAAATGCTATCGGTACTGAGCGCGCACTAGGAGTAATAGTGTTCTGTGGCGCGCACGGCCAGCGCGGGACGCGGTGCGGGGAGTCGGGAAGGGGGTCGCATTCCAGCGGAGTCTCAAGTTAATTCGTACGTGTTGTACATTTATCCTCGATTACAAATGAAAATGCCGATGCGTTGTCACCCGTGAGGACTAAAATGAAATGCCTCGTTTCCAGTAAAAAGGGTCTCCGGTTCTCTACACTCACCATACGAAACACAGCAGCATTAAGCTACTATTTCACGCTGGTATTCTGTGAGAGCGTGGTCCTTCCCCGGTCGAGCCGACCCATTCGTGCTACAACTATACTAGTAATATAACTGCAGCATGGCTCTACCACGTATAAAGTTTGCTTTGCTTTTACAATATTTACTAATATTGTAAATCATATACCATTAAAAACATAACTTGTAAAAAACTAACTAATTTATTCAGTTCCTACTTAAGGGTCCTTCTGTTTTATGTTATTACGTAATTAGCTAACCTAACAACATTTTATAGGACCATATCAATTTTAAAAGTGTTTTATGTTTTAAATATATAGATTGACTATACTATTTAAAACATAAAAGACTTTTAAAATTGATATGGTCCTATAAAATGTTAGGTTAGCTAATTACGTAATAACTTAAAACAGAAAGACCCTTAAGTAGAAACTGAATAAATTAACCGACTTGGTATTACATGGATCTCACAACTTTTTACGGTAGAAGAACTGAGTTGCGCGACTTGGTTTTTTACAAGTTATGTTTTTAATGATATCTCATTTCTTTTTGTATATAAGATAGTCCTATTTTTTACTTTTCCGGTACCTTCTACTTCTTGAGTACCAACAACGTACCTATGTACACCTGTAATACATATACAAGTACACTGATTCATTTCACTGCAAATGTAACTTTGTAATCTATATATTTATATGGGATTACATAGTTATTTATGCAGTTAGTGTATCTAAAACACTGGACAGAAATTAACAAATGTTTTAGTTTTTCTTTGATTTATATACTAAACACTAACTGTATTCTAAATTTGAAGCTTCTATGTCTGATAGAAATGCCTTAAAGTTTGGATGATCGGTCAGTCAGTGAGTGACAAAATTAAGAAACTTTGACTGGTTACAATTCTTAAACTACTGGTTCAAATTGAATGAAATTTGAAATATACCATGTTTATGCAATGTTTACTCGGTTCAGGCTTCTAGTTTTATTGACCACGAAGTTATAAGGGGTCGAAAATGGCCTGAATTGCTTCGAGAAAAGATGGTACGGCCGTGCCGCTTTTTTGCTCGACTTGGCGGGGGCACTGCCGTGCCCCCAGATAAGAAAGTATTCATACAGGAGGATTAACAATAGGCTATTTATTTCCTATTCTAATTTATCACTTAGAACCTACAACAAGGAAGCACCAAATAAATTTATCATATCTCTAGAGAATTGAAGATTTATATCATTGGATTTGGGGTAAAACGTTTACGAATGGGTCGGTGACAATCTTTAGAATACCAAGTTAAGGAAACTGCTTCGTGCGATAAATAACGAGAACCGTTTTTACATGGTCACACCACTACGCTGCAGCCATATTATGGTTGTAGCACAAATGGGTTGGTTCTACTGTGGAAGGACCATGCTTTGACAAAATTCCAGCGTGAAATAGCAGATAAATGCTGTGTTTCGTGGGGTGAGTGGCTGCTGGTGCTGTCACTGTGCTATGCTGAGAACCGGAGAACACTTTAACTGTTAACGAAGCATTCCATTTTAATCATTAGGTGTGAAAATGCATTTGCATTTTGATTCCTATTTAATAAATGTGTAAGTGTGTGTATGGTGGATGATAAAATAATAGTCTATTTTCACACTTATCTTTTTTTATTGCGCTGGTACACACAGTAATTACAGTCTAACAACAGCACAATATAGAAGGTACGAATGAGAAGACAGGAACACAGTACAATAAGAGAAAGAGAATTTAACAATACGAACTGCGTAAGCGCGGGTCTCAGGTTAACAACAGATATAGGACACGTGCGACGTGCAACGCGGAAGCGGACGCGGACGAACTGGCGGTCTCGTTGCCCCGAAGGCGCGGTCACGGTAATATTATCTATACAGTATTGTAACTCGGCCGTATCTTTCAAATAAATGCCTACAGTCGTGCGGCACGTAAACATGCGATAGGGCTACCTGCCTCCAGCAATTTTACATTTGCCTACTTTGTGTTTCCATTTAGTTTTATGATTGTAAATATACTTTTTATATAAACAAATAAAATAGGTACTTTGTGAATTGAATAGGAAGTGTTCAATAAAAATGCGTGTCGTTTTTTGATTGGTAGATTTAATTAAAAACCATGTTTATATTGAAAAACAAATCGGTTAAATAAATTTGCGACCGAAAAATATTTGCACCTCGGCTGAGACTTACGAAATGCTTTATTATTAGATTTTTAAATATAAAAAATCCGCTTTCGGGAAACATGGACAACGTGGAGAAAAGGAATATCTTTTAATTGGTTATAGATACTTGCAACTACTTTACAATTTATATGTTTGTTTTTGAATGAAGTTCAGATTTATTATTTCTTTATTTCTATTCTATTATTTATTTCCTCCATTTTTTATATATTTCACAAAATCATGACTGCGGCACAGTCTCGACTGTCTGCATGCCGTGCGCATGCCGAGATCGAGGCGCGTAGGTATAGCTCTCGCTTCGTCCGTTTGTATGAAGTTGGAATACTGTATAGATAATATTACCGTGGCGCGGCCTAACGACCGAACCAGTTTCGCATTCTTCGTTATGTATATACATAAAAGTGCACGGCGCGTGTCTGCTCGTACGTAAATTAATTTATTTACATATATGATTTATCAATTAAATTTTACAAAATTAAGGCATTTTTATTTACATTCATATCATTAACAACTAACAAAATATAAATTAATAATAGTTTAAAATTAAAGTATAAGATATGAACATTTTTGCATTTTCGACAATTAAAATATAAAATATAAAATATAAAACTCGCCACATCACCCCCCTTCCAGAGGCCCGGTTAATAAAAAAATAGAAGAAAAAAAAACAATAAAAAGTGATTCATTATTTTCTCCTTTATGTAAGTTTAAGAAACTTATTATTAAAATAATGGTTTCCTCGTGACATTTCAACGTTTCAAAAAAGTCGTAAAAATAAATTGACTGAATAGATTAATAAATCGATTTCACAATCGATTAACAATTTTTTATACAGGCAACAAAGCGGAAATGTCAACGTTAGTTCGAAAACTCAAACGTCAATCAAAACATTTGTTACATTTGTTTGGGTCTGAGCTTGCGGTGGTAATGAATACCTATTTTCTGTTCTTTTTGTGTGCTGTAATAATGTTCTGATCTTTAACGACTCTGTCTACGTATAAAGGATTCTGACGGTTTCTTTTCTTGAAGAATACATGTGCAAAATGATGAACTTAAATGATTTCCCCAAGCTAACACATGGTGATTTAATAAAAATATCTTTAGGTATTTATCAAATTAAGTAGGCTAGGTCCCATTATGGAGAATGCATACGACAAGATGGGAGATATGAAATAGAAGTGTGTCGAGAAACGGTCAGCAGCCTACTAAGAGAACTGTCAATATCCAATCATTCTAAGAGGTCGTATGAAATTGAGCCATTCAAATCAAACAGCTCAAAAACATATTTTACATGTATTTTAGTTGACAGTTCTCCTAATGGTAGAGAGGCCATCAAACAGTATTATTTTAATTGCTTGGTAGGAAAAAGAACTGTAGGTTGCTGTTGTCATGTAATGTAATAATATTTTACCTAAGCTGGGCAAGGCATCAAGAGAATTTAAAACCGCCTGCAGTGTTTTTAGACGATATTTTGTTTGTTTATGATGAAGTGGACGATTAATAAATCATTAAAAGAGAAAGTGTTTTTAATTCATACACCCTCTGTTTTTTTATAATTATTTCAAACCTCTCAAGAATTTAGTTGGACGGCGGCGTCTGAATCCTCTATGTGTGAATGTCCTACAATACATAAAATTATGGTAAAGTCTAGTTTACAATAAAGTCTAATGATTATTTTATTAAAGTGTTATGTGAGAGCTTGGAGTAAGAGTAACATTGTAATCATAACGTAAGCAATAACATTGTTTTGATACAAACCAAGAACATCCTATTTTTTTTCTACCATGAAGCAGTCGTAAAATTTTTAGTTTTTTAAAAATAGTATTGGTATATAAATAAAATAATGCAGTAATCGTTACTGTAACATCAGGCCCAGCTTTCTATGAACTTTCGCCCGTCTCCTTTCAATACTTGTTATTCTATTTGTGTGGATGTACTCGTCTTGTGTAGTATAAAATATAATGTGCCTGCGGTATAACACGTCTTCACATCAGTCGTTGTTCAGAACATTTGTTGAAGCTTTTAGGACCACACAATAAAACTGTGCATTTGAATATAGGCCAGCTTTATGCTCTGTCGTAAAAGAAAGTCTGCCGAGAAGTTTGGTGAATTTATTGATTTCATGAATAAAATGTTTGTCGTTATAACAAGAATCTGTTGCGGTGGACTCAGTAAGATTTTTTATGACACGATAAAATTTTTGTTAGACAATTTTTTCTGGAACGACTAATTTAATGCAAAACATTGAAATTTAGTAATATCATCGTAACGTGTTTTACCATTCAACCTTTAGACAAATCGAGGAAATGAAATAAATGTTTCATATATTACAATTATTTAGTTTTTTATTTGTAAGTTAGTTTAGTTATTTCTTATATATACGCGAATATTACACACGGAATAAAATTAACTTTACGGATTTTATCCCGTTTAATTTTAACTTTTTTAATTCCCGACATTTCGGGCGCCTTCTAGCGCTCATGGTCACGGGGAGGGCTGTGGTTTTTGACGTTCCGAATTCCGATGTCATAGTTAACGAAGGCTCAATTTATAAATATTATTTTGATCCGATCTACGCAGAACGAACTTACAGTATCTTGAAGTCTTACAGTGGTATGCTTGGGTTTGGATTTAATTTCATTAATAATTGGATCCCAAGCAGATGGCAGTACCTATCAATCTTCTCTATTGAAATTAAGATGTTTTTTTAATTTTAATAGCCTCGCGTATCATACTTGGTAGGAGTCGGTGTTCTTTTACAAGGATTTGTGGTTTATCAAATCTGATGTAATGGTAGGGACGATCCTGAACATGTTCTCTCAGTCTCTCAGTCTGCAGCCTGAATCTGTAGTCAAAAACTGAAGATAGCCGTGCTAACTATGATAATGGGATGTCAAACATCTCCCCCATGAGCATGGGTGCAAAAAAGCACCTGAAACGTCGGGAATTAAGAAATAAGTTAAAATAGGTTAATTTAATCAGAGACCCTTTTTCTGGAAACGAGGTATTCCAACTTACTCCTCCTGCATTTTCATTCGTAATTGAGAATAGATGTAGATGTCTATGGGCTACAGCAGTCACTTACCATCAGGTGGACTGTGTACTCGTTTGTCACCCTAACCTATAAAAAATAGTTTCGAATTACCTTCCTAGGCTAGATAAGTAGTTTAAATTAAGTTTAGTCTTAGCGTTAGTTGGTTTTGAAGGGGACCCTTCAAGCGGGGGGGATGGTTACGCGCAAAAAGATACTGGTACTCTCACATTTTGTTCGGTTGGTTATTGTTTGCTAGTGTACCTTTCCGTAAAATCCACACATTCCGTTCCACTTGCACTGAAAGGGGATGAGTCTAGAACTGTCTTTGTGTGTGTGTGAACTGTGATTGCACCTCTGTGGCAGTCGCACCACAGAACAATCAAGAAGTAACCGCCTAGCATAGTGCGAGTTAGCGTCGCGCACTGCTCTCTTTCAACGCATCACAAGACCAGGAGCGTCGTTCACGAGGCCGCCAGAAAAAGGAACCCCACCCCGGTAAGTGCTCCTTAATTTGCCTTGAGCCATTTTATTTCTTTGCCATATTTTCCCCCTAAAGGCTCAAGTAGAATTTCATCTCGTGACACTGGCAAAATAGTAGATTTGGAATAGCGAGTGATCGTCCAAGACCTGCCGCGTGCCACGTCGGCCATCTTGTTTATGGCTGTCGGAGGCCACTCATACAGTCCACCAAAGAAAATCAATCCAGCATAATAAGGTCAAGACTCGACCTGGGAATCGAACCCGAAAACCCTATCGTCGCACCATATTCTGGCCATTAGCGCGATCATTTTCTGATTCTTACGAGCCGGGCTAGAATCGGGCAATTGGCCCCAACAATCTATATTAATGACTTACCTTATTTTGTAGGGAACAATCACAATATAGTATTATTTGCTGATGATACCTCGTTAATTTTTAAACTGAATCGACAGTCAATTAATTTTGACAAAGTAAATAATGCTCTATCGAAACTAGTACATTTGTTTAACAATTGGTTTTGGTGGGATTCTACAGCATATGCTGTAAGAAAGATTAGAAGTCCAACCAATGTTGTGACAGCTAGGTTCGTTTATTTTAGTTACTTTCATAGCGTAATGTCCTATGGAATCTTACTATGGAGTAATGTCAGTCGACAGTGAAGTCATATTTGTTTTGCAAAAGAGAGCTGAACGGGCGATTTATAATTTAAATTGTAAAATTTCTCTTAGAATTTAAGGAAATAAACATATTAACTTTGGCGACGCAATATATTTATGAAAATGTAATGTATGTACATAAAAACATAAATAGCTTTCATAAGAATAAAGATGTTCATACTTTAAATACTAGGAACAAACATAAACTTCTAATATCAGTTACTAGACTCCACATAATAAGTAATTCATTTATGGGGCAATATATACGCTTTTACAACAAAATCCATGAAAGTGTACAATATAATATGTCATTAAACAGATTTTAATGTTTTATTAAAGAAAAATTGTACAAAAAGGGTTATTTATAATAAAAGAATACATAAATGAAAATAACCACTGGGAATGAGGTGATCGCCAACATGCTGGTTCTATAAAAATTCATACCAAAATTGTACAAAATAAAGTTATTGTAAATTGAAATATGTTTAAAAAAAGTCCCGCTGGGTTTCTTGCTGGTTCTTCCCAGGACAGAGGTTTTTTGCGAACCAGTGGTTAATGAAAAAAAATACTTTCAATAAGTATTATACGATAATCTATATTAAATAAAATCATTAATTTCGTTTCATTTCATTCAAATCTTATATTTCTTTTCAGAGAAGAATTATATTTTTAATTTACGTAATAAGACGTTTTTATTCTGGAAATGAATGATCATTTTACGGAACATTATTCCGCGTCGCCAACTGTTGAGCTTTTCTTTTATAAATAAATTTATGATACAATACTATGTAATATTTTGGGGCGTAATCGTATCTACTGCCCTATAGAATTCCACGGGTATCGTAAGAAATGACTGACATTTTCATAGATAAATATTTAGCACAGTAGGTAGGTATAACAAATAGTCAATAAACATGTTTTCTTAGATATTTTGAATATTTATAGTCGCAATTCACACTAGTACTTTCACACACACAGCTTCTAATCTTATATCGTACAGTGGGTAAGTCCGATCATGCGTGAAATATCGATGAAACGTTGGGCGATGCTACAATACTGCATTGAGTGTTTTTGAACTCGCTAAAGCATGTTAAGAGGCTTTTAGGTGACATCAATTTGGTACAAAGTCAGCCCCTTCCTTCTCCACTAGATAAATTGAGGACCTAGTAAGACACAATCCGAAAATAATCGGTGGTATAATATTAATAACAAACCAATGAACAACTCATCCCCTCAAGGTCCCTCTCAAGAGTAAATATTTCCTCTCGTTTCGAAGCGATTAACAGAGCATTAAATATAACCGCCACGTTGTTGAAAGACGTAAATAATGAACACAGATTTGACTGCCTAATTGCGAGATTTGGCGTAACTGCTTGAAATCAAGCTAAATAAATTAAACGTGATTTAACCAGTATCGCTTGTTTTAAAATTGAGGGGAATTTTATACGTGGCAGAGCCATGCTGCCGTTATATTAGAAGTATAGTTGTAGCACGAATAGGTCGGCTCGACCGGGGAAGGACCACGCTCTCACATAATAGCAGCGTGAAATAGTAGCTTAATGCTGCTGTTTTTCGTATCGTGAGTGAAGAGAACCGGAGACCCTTTTTACTGGAAACGAGGCATTCCATCTTAGTCCTCATGGGTGACAACGCACGTAATCAATGATAGATGTAGATGTCTATGGGCCGCAGCGACCACTTACCATCAGGTGGATTGTGTGCTCGTTTGTCACCCTATCCTATAAAAAACATAGAGGATAAAAACGATGCAAAAAATTTCTCACTAATTCATTGGAATATTACTAATACACCAGTGAAATGGCAAACACACAGTGAACATGTATTCCTCACGTTTTCAAGACATTAATGGAGCATAAATGTAACAATTTTATTTCAATCCATTACAAGTATTATTGGTTTGAAGTACGGTAACAAGGAATTTTGTAGGTGGATAAGGAAAAAAGGGAGACATTATGTGGAGGACGAACCGCTCACTCACCGTAATAGATAACATTTGTTAATTTGTAAATACGTCTTTTTTACAATATTTACTTAAATTTGCTAAAAAAAATATATATATATATATATATATATATATATATGTGTGTGTGTGTGTTTATACGTGTATCTATATTAATTATTTATGTTGCCACTGAAAATCAGGGCTAGGATGACACATCTACGCGTTTCCTAAGTGGCAGTCCTATTTGGACCATTTCCCATAAAATAGGTTTTTTTTTGTTAACTATTCGCTTTTTATATTGATTTTGTACCGATTTGTATCGTCAAAATGATTAATTTTCATTGTAGGTGTATAATTAAGTTTAGTTGTAAAATTACCTATAAATAGTGTTTATTTTGAGTATTTAGTGCTAATTTGTTAAGAAGTGGCCAAATAAATATCTCTTCCTTTCATTCTATCTTTCTTCCTATA
The DNA here is from genome assembly GCA_907164705.1 of Parnassius apollo. NCBI lineage: Eukaryota > Metazoa > Arthropoda > Insecta > Lepidoptera > Papilionidae > Parnassius > Parnassius apollo. Next base: position 3,914,361 of record CAJQZP010001697.1, read on the forward strand.
GTAAATCGCGGTACAATGAGCTTAGATTTCATAATGTTGAGCTTTTTATAAATTGCTTGTTTCTTGCCCATACATAAACATAAATAAATATTTTTTTTTAATTAGAATAGAGTGACACACGAGGACACAGCCCACCTGATGGTAAGTCGTTCCTGTGACCCATAAATATCTATCATCACATCCATTGACTACGAATCAAAACGCAAATGTGTAAATAATGTATCACCCGTGAGGACTAAGATGAATGCTTCGTTTTCAGTAAAAAGGGTATCCGATTCTCTCCACTCACCATACGAAAAACAGCAGCGTTAATCTGTAGCTTTACGCTGGTATCACAGAATACCAGCGTAAAGTTACAGATTAACAGTGTGGTCCTCCTCCCGTCGAGCCGACCCGTTCGTGCTACAACTACCTAAATACAACTACTTATATAGCTGAAGCATGGCTTTATTACGTATAAAACGAAAATTATAATGTTATGTGGCGTAAGGATCTACTATCATTATTTTTAAAATTAAAAAAAGAATAGCGCTCCATCAGAATGAACCAGAAGATAGACAACAGCATCTTCTCGAAAACAAATCAAAATTTACAGTAAAAAACCGTACTGTAACCAACACGCCTACCAAGCATATAAATAAATTATGGCATTTATCGCGACTTATGAGGCAATCCATGGAAAATGCCTGCGTTTAACACTGAACTTTTTAAAGATGTAAATATCTTCATACAGTAGTCTAACAGTAATTAGACAGTACTGCATATCGGCAAAAATAATACAAGTAAACATAGTTTTTATATATAATAGGAGTTAACATAATTTCGTCAAAAATAAGTAACATGAGATATTAATAAAAACCAAAGACTTAGAATATACTGACACAAACGAAAAAAAAAAAAAAAAAAAAACACTGCATATATTGGGGGGTCGCCCTACTCTTCGCTTACCGGTACGAGGCTGCCACACGAGAACCTTTTTTCCCCAACGGTTGTCGGTTCTTCGAGCTATATGACCGGCCCATAGCCACTTTAGCTTACTAATCCGTTGAGCTATATCGGTCACTCTGGTTCTACTGCGTATATCCTCATTTCTAAGTTTATCACGCAGAGAAACTCCGAGTATAGCGTTCTCCATAGCTCGCTGAGCGACTTTAAGCGTCCTCATACGGCCAGCAGTGAAGGACCACATCTCGGTTCCATAGGTCATCACTGCCAACAACTGGTAAGACATGCAGGAAGTCGTGGGATGCAGGTGGCTTAGGACCGTGGTTTGTGGCATAACTTTGAGGATGCCTATGTTCAGCCTTTGACTTGTGAAGGGCTGTAATGATGATGATGATGATCTCTTTAGTCTTTGGCTTTTATATATATATTTATATATATATATATATATATATATATATATATATATATATATATATATATATATATATATATATATATATAAATTATGTACACCACCCACACAATATCCATCACCCAAAATCATGACAATCGGTACCATACGTTTTTTACACTAGACATCAGCAGGTCCGATAAGTGGTAAAGCTCACGGAATGCTTTATCGGCCAATGTGCGTAGATAAAGCCCTCCGCAGTTTTATTTTTATTGTTAGTCGATATTAAAAAGACGCTGCTGTCGATCTCCGGATTTGTTTTTCACTGTTGCCTCTTACGACACCCACGATATGGTTTAGTGGATATCCTTACACCGCCTCTGCTTTACAGATTAGATTATTAAAACAGTTTATTATTTGCATTTAAAGTAAAGTTATACCTTTATACTCACTGGTACATCTACACTTAAAAATCGCATTTATAATTTTATTGATGCCGGCGGGGATCAAACCTAGATTGCACCCATACTGTAAAATTTACTCTGATTACTAAACCTCTTAAATTAAAAATTTATTTATAACTTATATTAAAAATATTAAAACCCTTAAAATAAATAGTTGCTAATGATCTTCAAGTGGCTGAACAGGTTTTTTGAAACAGGGCTAAAACACTCCCGATTAAAACACCTTTCAAACGAAAAAAAAATCAAAGTCACAAATCATATAAATTAGGCACAAAGTCTAATGCAGTGTATTATTAGATTTTATGCTTAAATTATACGCTATATAAACGCTCGCAGATTTGGGGTTGCCCTTGGACCTCTTTTACTTGGGACAATGCCTATGCATTGTCCCAAGTAAATGAGGTTGCAAAACCCCATGGTCTGCCACCTTCTTCGCGTATTGGTATTGCCGTAGGTACGCTTTCACACATCTGCGCCCCCATCATTGCTCTCGGATTGGGGGTGGCCTTCGGACAACTCCTCCTGCACCTCAACCTACTTTCGCTGATATTTCTTGATATAATGCTTTCGTATTATAGACAAAGTTAACAGTGTAACAGCAACCCATATAAGTTTTATGTTGTTATATTAATTTATGTATAAAACACAATTACTGGGAGATAAAATATTTACGTTCGTGTGTTATTTATAAGGAGAATTTAGACAAGAACTAAAAGAACGGTTACCATGTAGTTTTTACATATTTTTTTTTCATTTATAATATTATTAGGTTTAAGCCATAATCTAAAAATAAATCCAATACTTTATAGTCTTAGACTTAAGTAGATTTTGTCTGTGGGGTCTATGTTTTAAATGTATTTTTGTAAAATAATAAAAGTTAGAGAGTTAATTTGTTAATATATTTTTAATCGTCATGCCCATAGTAGGTAGGAGCTTATCATGTATCGTGGAGGCGTTTGTGTGTATGTATGTACATACTTTGCACATGAACATACATCTAGACTTAGAACAAATATTTGTAGGTGAAACTAACTGTTACTTGGGAGAATTAGAACCCGTCACTGGAAACAACGCGGTTATACTCTTAGTTACTGCGCTACCACTACGCTCGCATTACGCCCCGTACTTTCGCGTAGTGTATATTTTCTTTGGCGTGGTGACGTCACGAGAATATCACGACCCCATATCATCTTGTGGGTGTCACAAGAGGCGTTTCTACACCACAAATTGGTTCTTTCAGTAATTATAGAAGCTGAAAACTGGAACTAATTATATAAACAAAAATGGAAAACTTAATATCTTTCGTCTAAATGAGTAAATCTCGCGGCTCATACAGCGACGGCTCCTTTCCAGCTTTATCGTATAAACCTCCTTTTTGTACTTTCTGTCTTTATGATACTGTTATCAAAAAAAAATTGTATTCACACATTTACTCCGTAAATATGTGTTTTATTTATTATTTATTTGTGTATTCAGTATTGAACCTTTATTACACGCCTTATATTAAGGGATACAAAGGGCATTATCTACCAGTCAACCCTGGAGGATTTGTGAAATTGTGTCGGGTGTAAACACTCACTATATAAAATTTATAAATAAGTAATAAAGATATAAGATCCAATTAAATGCTAGAATATAGTTATTAAAAATATACATAATCAATATCTTATATAGAATATAGAATAAATAATAAATACATAAACGGGTTCTTATATACAAAACAAATTATAAAATATAATACCAAAAAATAACACGATACATATAAATATACGTAAACAAATTATCAGTTCAAAAGTGAAAGAGAGAAAAAAAGCAGTAGTTCGATAAATCAGGTGGCATTATTTTTATGACAAAATTCTTAAATTAGTCTCTTTAAAGAATTCTTGTTACCTGTTTTTTTGATATCAACAGGCAAGCATTCCAGAGCAGTACATAGTACACGGGGAATTAAAGAAAGCACTCCTATATGGTGGAATACAATTTTATTTATATAAATTGCTCAGTGACATACATTTTTTTATAGGATAGGATGACAAACGAGCACACAATCCACCTGAAGGTACGTGGTTGCTGCGGCCCATAGATATCTACATCTATCCTCGATTACAAATCAAAATGCAGATGCGTTGTCACCCGTGATGACTAAGATGGAATGCCTCGTTTCCAGTGAAAAGGATCTCCGGTTCACTACAATCACCATACGAAACACAACTGCATTAAGCTACTATTTTACACTCGTATTCTGTGAAAGCGTGGTCCTGCCCCGGTCAGGTCGATCCATTCGTGCTACAACTATACTACTAATATAACTGCAGCATGGCTCTACCACGTATACAATAAATACATGTACATCCACAGCACGAGTCTGTAGGTATTTCCTATTTTCATATAACGTATCGTGTCTGAGAATTGGCAAGGGATGCTCAAGGATTAGATGAATTTTTTTTAAGCATATTGGCAATATATTGAAGATGGGCTAAAGTACAGTCTTAACCAACGCACATAAATTCAGAAACACATAGAGTAAATAAGTATTACCGTGTAGATAGGCGGCGTAAGAATATCCTTTACCCCGTATCGTCCCATGACATTAGCAAGGGCAGCAGCTTGAAATTGTATTAAAACGCAGTGAATAAATTATATAAACAAATAGAATTATAGTGATACGTATAGAAAAAATATCACATGTTTTACACAGGTGGTAGACCCAATTCTAAGTGGATTGTGTCGCCCACAGGCATCTACATTTACCGTTCGTATCATTATCACCCTTGATGTCTAAGATGGAATGTATCATTTCTAATAAAATGGGTCTCCGGTTCTCTACACACACAATACAAAATATGTAAAATAGCTGCATTGAGCTGCTATTTGACATATTTTGTGAGAGCGTGGTCCTACCACAGCCAAGCCGATCCATTAGTGCCACAACCATAGAATGGTTGCATCGGGGCTCTACCACGTATAAAACATTATTTTTTTGTTTATAACATAAAATATTTGTAACGTAACCGTTTCGTTTTGAACGTTTTACCTTGAATCAACATACCGTCAATCTTTTGCTTATCATGTCCTGTCTACATTCTTGCTTATGAATATTCATATCAGGTAAAGTAATTCTAGCGCGAGAAAGTTTAGATAGAAATTCCTAACATACGAATATAGACTTTGTTTAACAAGATTTTCATTTTGCATATAAATTTAACATTGTTTCAGGAGATTTAATAATTGTTCCTATGTATCCTTGTGCAATTTATGCATGTAAGCAGCCTCCAACGTACAAGAGAAAATTCAACCGTGGTGGTGTGTAGTTTACTTAATCTATTATCATCAATTACAGCCTATAAAATTCTAATTCTGAACATCATCATCATCATCATCATTACAGCCTTACTGAACATTGGCCTCCCCCAAGTAATGCCACAAATCACGGTCCTAAGTTACCTGCATCCATCGACTTCCTGCATGTCTTACTAGATAGTCACTTCATCTAGAGGGAATCACCCTAGACTTCGCCTACCGGTACGTGGCTGCCATTCGAGAACTTTCTCCCACATCGGTTGTCGGCTCTTCGAGCTATATGTTTGGCCTATTGTCGCTTCAGCTTACTAATTCGTTGGGTTACGTCGGTCACTCTGTTTATGCTGTGGATATCCTCATTTCTAAGTATATCACGCAGAGAATCTCCGAGCGTAGCCCTTTCCATATCTCGCTGAGTGACCTTGAGATTCCTCATAGGGCCAGCAGTGAAGATCCATAAGAAGCAGATCCATAAGTCAACACTGGCAACACGCACTGCTTGTACAATCTCGTTTTCAGGTTTTGAGGTATATCTACCGAGAAGATGTATCGTAATTTCCCGAACGCTGCTTAACCGAGTTGAGTCCCTCGATTGACCTCCCAGTCGAAGTTAGACTTACCTAGGCGGACTAATTGTCCCAGGTAAACATACCGGCATAGGTGTAACATTGACGTTACACATGATTTTTGTTTTTCCATGTTTCCCACGTTGTGAAATACTATTAAGGTAATTGAGCATAGTACTTAGGTCGATTCTGCTAGAACTATATCATTGGAAAATCGAAGGTAAGTGACGTACTCGCCATTGATGTTAATACCGTATCCTTTTCTATCCATTACATTTAAAACGTCTTCCAATGCAGCGGTGAAGAATTTCGGAGATATAACGGTACCCTATCTTACACATATCTGCAGTCAAATAGGTTTCGCACTCTGGTGCTGTACTTGGAAAGCCATCATAACCCTACAGTACAAACACTTCAGCACTTCAATATACCGACCCACAACTTGGCACCGCTGAAGTGATTGTAGTACCGCCCAAATTTTGACGGAATCGAAGGCTTTCTCATAGTCCACGTACGCAAGACAATGTGGAAGATTGTACTCTTCAGTCTTCTGTACAATTTGCTGAAGGGTATGTATGTGTAGTCTATGATACTAAATCCTTTTAGAAAACCGGCTTGTTCGGGAGTATTACGAGTGCAATACGAGCTGTACTGAAGTTGCGCGAATCCCGCTGAATGCATTAGGAGATCTGTCTGTCCATTTACCGGTATGCTGACAAATCTGCTGAAGACTGCGGCTTAATTTTACGTCTAACAGCCATGAGATTAAGAGTGTGATCGGAGAGTGTGATCGGAGAGTTTTAGTGTTCTTTTGCGACTGGTTTTACAGTACTTAGCTTCGACTGCATGGACAGTTTCCACAAGCTTGTCATTCATATCGTCCACTGTATTGCGGTTGTCTAGGCACTGAAACTGGTTTTGTAACTTGAGCTGAAAGTTTTCGAGACTTTGGATTAGACCACCAGGGGGACGGAGCGTTGACCTCATAAGACGAGACCTTTTCAACTTAACGTTTAGGTTCAGTGTGCCTCTAACCATTCGGTGGTCGCTGCCAGTTTTCAATCTTGCGATCACAGAGACATCACCGAAAAGTTGGCTTCTAGTCGTCATAATGAAGCTAATCTCATTTTTTGTCGAACCGTCGGGGCTCGACAAGGTTCACTTCCTGTGGGGCCGTTTCTGGAAAATAAGTTCATCATAAAGAGTCCCTCTTTCTCCATTAAGCTGCCTACCTGCTGACTTCTGGGCCCGTTGTCTTATTCCAAATTTCCCTATTTTCAGCTCACCGTTCTCTCTTGTACCTAGTTTTGCGTTGAAGTCTCGCATTAACACCGTATAGTGGGTTTTATAGGAATTGTTATGAGCTTGGGGTTCGTGAATGAATTCGTGGCAATAAAACCTGCCGATTAAATTACCAAAATTGACACTTTATTTACCGAACACCTAATACAAATTATAACACACTAATAATAAAATACTATCATCGATTGGAAGTATTTTCTTGTATCTCCAATTCAATACTGCCTCGGTCGTCGTTCTTTCTGGCCCTATATAGGCCTCTTCTACTGAAACATCTAGCATGTTCGAGTATATACCGGTCGCGACTGACTAGGCGTAGAAAGTTCCAGTATGGAACTCTGTAGAAGGATTAGTTCTGTTACTCGATAATAAATAGCGCTATGCCATGTACCAGGCATTAATTATGGCGCGCAATAGAATGAAAGACTTTAAAAATATCCACATATATTTCCTCCATCTCCTCATCGGGATGTGCCAATGTTCGTGCGTAAACCTGTATGACCTTTAATGAATACCCTGTCGTGATTCTGAGTATAAGGTACGCAATATGAGTATAAGGTACATCGATACACTCACAAGCTTTACAACGTTGTTATCGATAGACTTGTGGACGATAAATCAGACAAAAACAGAACAAATGGTCATCCTCCCGGTGATAGAACAAGTTGCCGGATTTGAGGATTACCGTGTCCTCACATACCTCCGTATCTCAGATAATCTTATAATATCCCAGCGTAACTTGTCTATCTCTTCTTTCAGCTCCAGGATATTCTTGTCAGTCCTTAGGGTACGTGTGTTATATATTGCTAGGTTGAGTGGCCTTAGTTGGCAACCGAACCTCCACCGGAGATTCTTAGCATCCCGTGATTGCCACCGTAGCCAGGAATAGCGGGGCCGCCGGGAACTGGTGGACGCTTCTTCGTAACTCCCATTTGAAGCGGCAATTTGAGCGGGTTGGCAACAGAATTTTTTTTGTATTACTGTGTTATCAGAAAGATACTACCGCCCATCTCCTGTCTTTTTCCCTCTGTCGCCTCTTCCGACACCCACGTTAAGATATGGGGTAGTGGATATTCTTAACCACCACCAAACGGCACTGCTGAACATATGAAAAACTATAACAAGACGTCCAACAGTTCAATCCTCCAGAGACGGTGGCTACCGCAAAGTAATTAAAACGTTGATAATTAAAAACAAATTTAAATACACGCGGTAAGTTCGCATGTAAATATTATTTTTTTCAATTATACTTTTATTAAATAAACTGTGTAGTCGTGGTGTAAGAATACCCTCTATGCCATATCATCCTATAGATGTCGTACGAGGCGACAGATCAAACAAGCCAGATGATGATGATCAGTGGTTTTTTTCTAAAACTATGAAATAAATAATCTGCCAACCCACCTGCATAGCACGCAACAAGAATAGTAGCTTAATGCCGTTGTGTTTAGTGTGGTGAGTGTAGAGAACTGGAGACACTTTTTATTGGAAACGAGGCATTCCATCTTAGTCCTCCCGGATGACAACGCATCTGAATTTTGATTCGTAATCATTGAAAGGTGTGGATGTCTATGGGCCACAGCAACCACGTACCATCAGGTGGACTGTTTGCTCGTTTGTCACCCTATCCTAATAAAAAAACAATGAGGAGGCCTATATTCAGCAGTTAGTCATTTTAGCAGTTAGTTTTTAATGATTGGTTGAGCGACGGGCCTAAGGTTACCGAATTCAAATTCCCCGGTCGAGCCTTAAGCCCATTACGCGAGATGTTACACCAAATGGGTTGTATAAGCGGATGGCTTCTTCCGTCTCCACAAAATGACTATAGCATGCGGTTTTCCTGACAATGCATTCGCTCTTCCCTAAACGAACTATTGCTTGCCAAAGTCTATGAAGGAACCCCGCTTGATCACGCTAGGAGAAAATGAAATTGGAGCGGATTAACTAATAAATACAATTATGTCAAGCGGGCTTATAACTGGAAGTTACTCACCAGGGTGTTGCTTCGATGCGGCTTGGGCGCTTTGTTGCTGCGGTGCGACTTCTGGCGGATTCTCTGGTGCCCCAGAGATGCGTTCCTGTCCGGTGATGCGATGGAAGAGAGCGCGCGTGGGCCGCGCGCGCGTTTATATTACTTCGGTTGCGAAGATCATGTGACATTCTAGAACTAGCTTCTTTTCCCTCTCACCCCACCACCCCGGTGTGTCGATAGGACGGTAGGTTTTTTTGGAAAGGACAAACGCTTTGGCAAGCTTACCCTCGAATAAAATAAAATACGAATGGTTTTCCGCGCAACCAATGATAAATTTAATATATTTATGATATTGATTATAATCATTACAATTAATAGTATTTAATAATATATTAATTTTTTTAAGTATAAAAGTTAAAAACTAAAATAAATTAAGATGCAATAAGTAACAATTTATGCAAAATAATGTTATTTAGATTGGAAACTGAAAATAATCCCAATTATTTGTTTAAATAACTTTTTGTAATAATAAGCCAAATATTAATAAAATTTGGGCAAATGGATCTTACATACAGTATAAACATGATCAAAATATTTCATATGTTTTAATGGGAAGTTCATCAGTTTGTTCATTTAATTTTTCCTGCCTTAACGACAACATATTTTCTTTTTTGTGCGCGTCTATGGCACAGTAACTTTCGACTGATATTAAGTTTCAAACCTCTCTTTTTTAATTCTAAAAAGATATTTTTTAATCATCGATGTTTCTGCACGAATATTTTTATAGAATTAGGTTGTTTTTTTTAAAGAATAAGTGGGACAAACAAGCATATATTCTACCAGTAAAAAGGAGCAACCCCGAAACACGGGTCCCCCCCAAAAAAAAAAACAAAAAAAAATTCTACCCCTAAGGTTAAGGTTAAAAAAGGACTGATGGCAGGATGCGGACCCCAAGCTCTAAAGGTCGTGAGTTCGAATCCGTCATTCGTATTCTGTCGTGTACCTTTCTAACACAAGCATTTTAAGGCTTCCAGAAGTAGTTTAAGGAAATATTAGTGATGTTGTACGTAATGTGTTTAGCATTGCTAGTATTTTTATTAAATTAAAAAAGTTGGTAGATTTGGGGATGAGATTTGTAATGGACCTATTCAGATGACATTGGCATTGTTATATTTCTAGGTCCACTGAAAAGGGTTAAATAAGCAATTATTACCAGAGAAGTCAATGCAAGCTAGAAAATTACAATGTCTAGTTATTGCGATATTCACGACTAGAAGGTTGCGCAACTTTTCCCATTACGGCGAAACTACAGCCCGAAAGTTTAGGCAATAAAAGCAGTACTTGATTAATTTTGTGCACTGCAAATAAGTCTTCATTGTTGTATTTTCTTTTCTTTATTTTATATTTGTGATATTTTCTTTATTTTCTCTAACCTAGGTTCATTACAGTCAAAGTACCAAAGCCCACAGGCTGAACATGGACTTAGGCTAAGATGAAGCAAAATCTATGTACGTATGAACTTAATACGGCACAACTAAGCATTGGCAAGGGCTTAAATCTCGCATTGAACAAGTATTTTTGTGTCATACAAATAATTGTTTTGGATCTGGATGTTTGTCCTAGCACAATTTATGTTCGTAAACTGCCTCCACTATACAGGGAACAATCCCATTATGACGTAACGTTGAAGAAAAGTTGCTGCTACCAATTTCTAGTTTAATTTCCCTCTATCGCTTTTTACAAAAGCCACGGCCTGATATACTAGGTTGATCAATAAGTTTTTGGATACGCAATGAAACTGAGTATTGTATTTATTTTTCAACTTAATTGACTTTTAAGCTAATACACCTTGAATAGTGTTTTACAGGTTGTCAATTTCCTTGGATAAAGGGCTTGATCCTGGGGTTAAATAAAGACCTCTACAACGTTCATCTTGTCGAGCATCGTCTCTCCTTTACTTAATATACGGTTATTATTATACCTTATGCATCCCAAAAGACAGAAACCATTATTTTCTACCGGACTCAGACATTTATAAACTCTTGGCTGGCGGGGAAGACAATCTTTTCCACTCCTTGTTTTGATTTTTCATCTTCAAATCAAAATGGTGTACCTACGTTTCATCTATGGTTACGAAACGAGCGCCAAAAAATATGGATTTTCTTCCATCAATTCTAAATTTTGCTTTAAAATATCAACTCTTGCCTTCTTTTGGACGTCTGTTAAAATTTGAGGAATCCAGTGAGCGGCCACCGTTTTGAATTTTAAGGTATAGCTTAAAATAAACAGAATTGCCCCAAACTTTAGAACAAAGCCTTATGATCTCAGCTAAATAACTGATGATTCCAGCCCGATTAACTTTTTAGATTTTTTTAAGGTTTCCTTGCCTATTGGCCGTTATTGACCGTCCAAAGCGAGTTTTGACATTGGAGGCGGTTCTGCCACGTTTAAATTTAGCGCTACTGTAGAATAAGATGGAGCATGGTCTGCAAAAGAAGACTACAGTTCTTTAAAAACACAACTTGTAGTAAAAATTTTCAGACAGAAATATTTAATAACCGCATGAAGTTTGAGTTTCTGTATTTTGCATACGAATCAAATTCTCTTCAAATGTGAAGTTTGATAATTAGTTTTTTTCTGGCCTTGGCTACTAATGAATTTAAGATTTCATAAAAAAATAGAAAGTATTTCTATAACTCATTAATAAGTGTCCAATTACGAAAAGTTATTTACATATCAACCTTGTGGTTATGTAATGTATATTCGTATGCTGTCAGCACACGACACCTCTTTTAAATCTAAGAAACAAATATATTAATTATTCCTGAAGGATCGTTATTCAACTATTAAGTCAGAAGTTCGCAAACTTGAATGAACATGTATTTATCTAAGTTCAACCGGAATTAATATTTAAACTTGTTACTGTGCCGGCACGTAGCACTGACAAAACGTGACGGAATATTTAGAGCTGACATTAACTTTATCTGGAATTAGAACTTATTGTAATCTTTGTACAATGAATATTATTAACGCTATTTTTTACTCTCGTGCACACACACACACACACACACACACACACACACACACACACACACACACAATAATATATATATATATATATATATATATATATATATATATATATATATATATATATATAAAGACACACCGTCAGTATTTGTAATGTTATTTTTTAAAATAAAAATCGTTACCTCCGTAATAGGTAAGAGTATGAACTTTCCCATGCGGACTCCTGAGAATCCTGCATCTCCTCGGAGATATGCTTCGTATTCCCTTCACAGTTTCCAGTGAAAAAGGGAGACCTAGACCTTTTTACTAGAGACTTTTAGAGTTGTCTATACAACCACCATACGAAAGGTTGCAGATATAAGCAGCTATTTTACGCTGATCTTCTGTAGAGTGTGATCCGCCGCGATCGAGCTGACCCATTGTTACTGCCACCATAATAAACCTGCATCTCTACCACGTATAAAATCTCACTCTTTTTAATAGATGGCTTTTGTAAGCTATTTTTCTTGATTTGTAAACGCAATCACTTAGAATTCATTTGAATTAATTATAGTCTTATTATATTTATTTTTATAATTTGCTTAGGAGTCCGCATGGGTAAGTTCATACTCTTACCTGTTTCCATCACCAAATAGCAACGCTTGCACTGCTGTGTACCGATCTAGAGGGTATAGAGAGCCAGCACAATTTAAGACACATCCTAGTCCTCAGAGATGACAGCAATCTATCTATAGCCATATATATATATATATATATATATATATATATATATATATATATATATATATATATATAGCCATTTTTGTTTGTAGTTGGCTGCAGGTGACCATGAACTGCAGTAGCCACTTACCATCAGGTGGACTATAAATTTGTATGTCTCTTCAGTTTTATAGAATAAATATAATTAAACATAACAGCCCTCACTAGATAGAGTGACGACCTGGTAAGTTCGTCACTCTATCTAGTGAGGGTAATGCAAGAAGTTGATGACTGCAAGTGGCTCAGGATCACTCTTTGTTGCATTCCTTAGGCGATCCTATGTTCAGCAGTGGACTTGTGAAGGCCTGTAATGATAACAATGATGGTGATGAACGTAACAGATCCTAAATGTGAGTATTTATAATTTTGTTAAATTTTCATGGGCAACCGATGCGCCGATATGGGGTAGTGCAATCTGTTACACTGCACTACACGGAATATCCACTAACTTTAAGTGTAGGGAGTGTTGTCAACTTGAAATTAATATGAAATATGCACTAAAATCTCCAATTTGACTCTCGCTAATGGCGCGAGATCGACTTGAATTTGTCGGATTTGATTTAATAATTGAAAACAATTTTCATTGATATACTTTTATAAATGATGGATTTTCATACATACTTGAATAAGGATAACGTAATATAATTTTTTAGTTGGTGCTCAAATACTTCAGCGGTTTTGGCACGCTGAAAACAATCAGTCAGCTCGACTTCGCACGGGTGATTTCTGGATCTCAACCTCAGCACCACCTACAAGGTCCAATTACAGCTAAAAACAATCCAGGCGACCCCATAAGTAGGCAGGACTTTCTACAAAGCTTAAATAATATCAGTATAAAACAACTAAAGAAACGAAACACTTTTGTTTTGTTTTCATCGTTAGAATTAACATAAAACATAAATTATGCATCCGACGCAGACAGTCAACGATCCTATTAGCTCCTTGAACACTGTTTGTTTATTTTCATTCTCTAATCGGATGCGACAGATAAAATTATTTAAAATTTGATGATTATATTCACTACCATTCACAATACGCTGATGTTATTTGTCTTTATCAGGTTAAGGACCAGACTATTTTCGTACAGTTTTGCTACACTATTTCAATAGAGGGTCGTTTCAATAAGCTTATTCAGTGGTTTTGTAAAAAAATTAATATAGGTACTTTTATCGTAGGTCCCTTGGACCGCTAATTGTTGATGTTTGCCTTTTATTTCGTAATTATATTAACAGTTCTAACTTGGTAGTTCTCAAAAATGTCGAAAAACGTAAGCGTGTAGTTTCTACTGAATACATTTTATACTGAACTGCTGGCAATTCGTTCTTCGTCCGTTGCGGCTCCATCGTGTCACTAGCTTGTGAAACTGGAGATAAAATTTTATGTTGAGTTTTCATGAAACATTTATGTCAGGGTAATATTATAGTAATTTTCAATGTCTCTTAATCTTTTCTTATAGCTGATAAACCTTACCGTAAACCATGGCAGTCCGCTTAGTTAAAATAAAATGTAAAGTTCATTTTTTAAATATATAATAAGGGTGACAAAGCATACAGTCCATGTTGGCTCGACCAGGGAGAGCTAGGCTTTCACAGAATACCATCATAAAAATTTAACGATTTTATCGCATTTCGTGAATATTATTTTAAATTACTGTAGTGAGTTCAGAGAACGGTAATTTTATACTATCGCGGTAACCTCATTTTTTGGCTCTCGAAAATCGAAAAATCATCCGATTTTAATGATTTTTTTACAATCTTCGTCTTTATGGCTGATTTATGGAAAATATCTCACCTCAAGATTTCGTACAGTTTTATGATTTTAAATGTGATCATAAACGCACTTCTTCGAATATAATCGTTTATAACTTTTTTACGAAGCATTAAACAAAGTTTGTATTTTTTTTATTAATCTACACAAAAAACGGACATTTAAAAAATAAACATCGAAAAATGTTTGTTTATTAATTTTTTATCTCACTTAAAGTTTTGATATAGTTGTCTGACTTTGAATGTTATCATAAACGCTCTAGAAAATCGAAATAATTATATAAGTTAATATTTTGGTGTTTTATTGAGTTTAAGATCGAACGAAGCAAGCTCGGGCATCTTACTTAGGGCACCCTGACTCGGACAGGTTAGGTTGGAAGGAGATGACGGGGTCGAGTGAGCGAGCGTTTGGATCCCGCTATCTCCTTCGTGGTTATTTTCTTATAAAACACTCAAAAGTAGGAGCCCCGTAAAGCGGGGCTTCGTCAACCGGGCTTCCCTCGATTGTGCTTCGGGAGAGAGTTGGGGGAGGGAAGCACCACGCCACTCAACGTAACGCAGTCTAGGAAAGCCCGGTTGATGGAGCCCCGCCCCGCCCCGCAAGGGCTCCAATTTCTGAGTTGTATGTAAAAAAATAACAACGAAGAAGATGGCGGGGTCTATTCGCTTGCTTCGCTTGCTCACTAGACCCCGACATCTCCTTCTAATCTAATCTGTCCTAGTCATGATGCCCTAAGTCCCGAGCTCGCATCGTTCCATATTACACTCAATAAAAGCCAAAATAATAAATTAATAAACAAATATTTTTAAATTTTTTAAATGTTCTTTTTTTGTGAAGATTATGAAAAAAAAAATAACAACTTCATTTAAAAAAAGTTATCAACAATTATACGTATAGAAGTGCATTTTCATGAACATCTAAAGCCTTGAAACCAATATAAGTTTTAATTTTTTATTGTATTTTTGGTAAATCTGCCGTAATAATGAAGATTTTAAAAAAATCATCGAAATCGGATTATTTTTCGATTTTCTATAGCCAAAAAACAAGGTGACCGCGATAGTATAAAATTACCCTTACCTTAGCTCTAGGGTGTGACAAACCATAATTTTCAGCATTTTGATTCTTAATCGAGTAAAGATAATAGACGCCTACCGTCTCTGAGCGACAGCATTAATTTATCATCAGATGGACTGTATGCTCGTTTGTGATCCGTATTCTATAAAAAAGTAAAAGCTCACTTCAGATACGTAGAAAGAAAAAACAAATTACCATACAATAGCAGAAGTCAGTGCAAAAACAAAGTGAACTAAAGTCCCGACTTTATAGGCGACTAGCGGCGACTTTATGTGGAGAATATTTTACACCTTTTGGTCATTTGTTTTGTTTTATTTTTTAACAAGAATATAACATAGTTTCTATTGGTGATCTAAATAGAGTCTTCTAGACGTACATTAAAAAGTTCAACTCCAATTTTTTCACCTCTGAAGTATTACTTGTCTAATATAAAAGAACAAATAAAATCAATTTACAATTATTGACAGAGTTATCGCGTAACATTCTTAAATAAAAGAAATAACCTAAACAAAACGTACTCCTTTTTTGAAGTAAATACACTGTAATATGAAGTATTATATATAATATTAAATATAACAGAAGCAACATAAAAGCAATGAATTCATTTTAATGTGATTGCGTTCTAAAGACCTTATCTTCCCACGGGGTTCACTTTCGCAATAAAACTGATTTATAATAACCGTTATGTCATACACTCTCATTTATGATTAAAGAATGTGACTCAAATTATGTAGACTTTCTCAAACTTATATTAAACTGAAAGTAAGTACCCGTGGGTGTCGTGAGAATCAACTTTGAAATACAATGCTAGAAAGATTATAGATTCCTGGTTCCGCTCGATCGCTTCTTTAATACGAGCAGTATTAAAGTTGTGTAAGTCTTGCCGCATGCATTTGGAGATCTGTCTGTTCAGTTGCCTGTACGCTGTCAAATCTGTTGACGATTGCAGCCTCATCTTCCGTCTAACGGCCATGAGATTAAGAGTATGATCGGAGAGTTTTTGTGTTTTTCTGCGGCAGGTCTTGCAGAACTTAGCTCCGACCGCATGGACAGTTTCCACCAGCTTGTCATTCATATCGTCCACTGCATTGCAATCTTCTAGGCACTGAAAGCGGTTACGTAACTCGAGCTGAAAAGTCTCGGGATTCTGGATTAGAGCACGAGGGGACGGAGCGTTGACTTCATTAGACGAGACCTCTCCAACTTAACGTTTAGGTTCAGTGTGCCTCTAACCATTCGGTGATCGCTGCCGGTTTTCACTGGTTTGCAATGCTATAAGCAGCAGCGCTACCAAGCCTGGGCTGACGCATCAGCTCCTGGGATGTAAACACCAGCGCTCTTAAAAGAAGTATAATTCCGCCTCTAGGTCCTTCAAAAGAGTCACTGCCAAGGCAAAGTCAGAGCACATAGGCAGAATTGGCGAGAAACTAGTTCGCCTTCCTTCTGGAACCCGTACATTCCGGTCTCTCGCCAAGGCTGTCCAGGGGAATTTCTGTCAGCCATCTCCATCTCTGCACAGGGAGGACGACTCACTGGCCCATACCGCAAAGGAGAAAGCCGATCTTCTAGGCTCTTTCTTTGCGTCCAACTCGACTCTCGATGACGGGGGGAGTACGCCGCCGACTATCCCGCGGTGTGAGTGCACCATGCCGGAAGTGAAGTTCACACAGCGCTCGGTTCGCAAAGTACTCCCTCTCCTCTCCCTGGACACCCACAAGTCGAGTGGGCCTGACGGGATCCCCCCAATTGTGCTGAGGATGTGTGCTCCAGAGTTGGCACCGGTTTTAACGCGTCTTTTCCGGTACTCCTACTCCCTAGGCGTAGTCCCAAAATCATGAAAGACGGCTTTCGTCCAACCGATCCCTAAAAAAGGCGACCGCTCAGACCCGTCCAACTACCGGCCTATCGCCACCACCTCCTTGTTCTCCAAAACAATGGCGTCCAATGTAAACTGCCAGCTCATGAGGTACCTTGAGGATCAACAGCTGATTAGTGACCGCCAATACGGTTTTCGCCGTGGTAGACCAGCTGGTGATCTTCGTCTACCTAACTCACATATGGGCGGAGGCAGTAGAGTCCAAGGGGGAGGCATTGGCCGTTAGTTTGGACATTGCGAAGGCCTTCGATCGGGTTTGGCGTAAAGCGCTTCTTTCGAAGCTCCCTTCCTATAGGCTTCCCGAGAAATTGTGCGATTGGATCACCAGCTTTCTTGCAGATCGGGGCATCAAGGTCGTTGTAGACGGTGCAAGCGCCGATTGCAAGCCTATTAATGCTGGTGTTCCACAAGGCTGCGTGCTATCGCCAACGCTGTTTCTTCTGTGTATCAATGATATGTTGCAAACCCGTAACATTCATTGCTATGCAGAGCACTGGTGATGCTCTTTACACCGGCCGAGCCAATATTTCTCGGGAAAACGTCTCCGAGTACCGGGGCAAACTTGTGTCTGAATTCGAGTCTTTGCTGAACAGTCTCGGATTGGGGGCGACTAAATCTAGTTCAGTTTAACCCCCAGAAGACACAAGTTTGCGCGTTAACCGCTAAAAAGAACCCCTTTGTCGTATCTCCTCAGTTTCAAGGCACTCCCCCTTGTTGCCTCAGCCAGTATCAGAATCCTCGGCGTCGACATATCGAGTGACGTGCAGTTTCGTAACTGCAAATTTGGCCTTCTCTTCCAAGAGAAGGCCAAATTTGCCTCTAAAAAGCTTGGCGTTCTCAGCAGGGCTGGACAGTATTTGATGCCGACACACCGCCTGCAACTTTAAAAGGCGCTGGTTCGGCCGCACATGGAATACTGTTCCCATCTCTGGGCTGGGGCTCCCCAGTACCAGCTCCTTCCACTTGCCAGTATCCAGCGCAGAGCGGCTCGAATCGTCGACGACCGAGTGCCTTCCGATCGGCTCGATTCACTGGCACTGCGAAGAGATGTTGCATCTCTTTGCATTTTCTTTCGCATATACCATGGAGAGTGCTCTGAGGAATTGTTCGGATTAATCCCAGCCGCCAAATTTTGTGAACGCACTACGCGGCAAACGTCCCGATATCATCCACACCATCTGGATGCTTGGCGGTCCACCACTGTACGTTTCAAGAGGAGTTTTCTTCCGCGTACAACCTCTCTGTGGAATAGTTTACCACCAGCGATTTTTCCGGACCGATACGACCTGGGGACCTTCAAGAAAAGAGCGTACGCCTTTCTAAAGGGCCGGCAACGCACCTGCGATTCCCCTGGTGTTGCGGTTGATCATGGGCGGCGGTAGTCACTTAACATTAGGTGAGCCGCATGCTCGTTTGCCCCCTCTTCTATAAAAAAAAGTATAGTTGTAGCTAGTAAGGGTCAGTTCGACAGGGAAGAACCACACTCTCACAGAATACCAGCGTAAAATAGTAGCTTTAGTGCTGCTGTGTTTCGTACGGTGAGTGTAGAGTTCCGGAAACCCCTTTTACTGGAAACGAGGCATTCCATCTTAGTCCTCATGGTTGACAACGCATCTGCATTTTGTTTCATAAACGAGGATAGATGTAGATGTCTATGGGCCACAGCACCCACTTACCATCAGGTGGACTGTGCACTCGTTTGTCACCCTATTCTATAAAAAAAATGTGTCAAAGCTGCGGCAGATCGGTAGTATAGAATAAAAAAAACTCATAAAATGATAATTAACTACGTAATATAAACATTTTACAATAAATAAACTATACAAATACAAATATATAACCAATTTATAATCAATATTGAATAAAAAAGTTTCTATTCTATTCTGAATTATTAAACAAATTTTAAATAACCGAGCTTGGGATTATAATAACGAACCTGAATCATGAAAATTTTTCTCATAATTTTCATCCAATTCATTGTTCTCCCTATTACAGTAATAGGCTTGTAATTTTATTTTAATAAAACGATATATGAGTCAGAAGCTCAATTATGAATATTAACTTAAAATTACCTTCCCCTAAATTTTTCATCAAATTATACATGGATTAAAAAAATATATTTTATTGCCTTAATGAAAATACAATTTCATATATGTGATACTAACGCCTCACTCCGACTTTGCACATCTGCGATAGATTTTTTTATATAAGAATGGGACACAGGAAGTCGATGAATGCTGGCAGCTTAGGGCCGTGCTTTGTGACATTTCTTGGAGGAGGCCTATGTTCAGCACTGGATTTTTAATGGCTGTAATTATGATAATTGTGATGATAATATAAGAGCGATATCCAAACGATCTTCCGGCTTACTTGATTGTTGGTGACACCGCCAACCATGAACTACTGCAAAACGTAGGGGCGTTGTCAACCTTTAAAAGAAAGTAGGTTCTTTTCTTGAAGGTCCCTAAGCCGTATCTGTCCCAAGGAATATATAACAAAGAATTTGTGCGTGGAAGAAAATTTCTGGCACAACTATAAAGTATTATAGTGTTTCTGTTTATTTAATGCTGTCTGGCCATGTATAATATTTTAAAAAGGGTATTCGTATACACTTAAGGAAAAAAATCAAAAGAACAATAAATATTTTAGCACTGTTTTTGTTAATATAATAAATTTACTACCTACGCAAAACCTCAAAAGAACTTCAGAATGTAATATATTATAACACATAAAATCGATTATACTTTAAAACTTTAACGAAAATAAACTCTGCGATCGTTTTTCTATTTTTTATTTCATTTTACAGGATAAGGGTGACAAACGAGCACACAGTCCACCTGATGGTAAGTGGATGCTGTGGTCCATAGACTACATTTAACCTCGGTTAAGGATCAAAATGCAAATACGTTGTTACCCTTGAGAACTAAAACGGAATGCCTCAATTCCAATAAAATTAGGTCTCCATACGAAACACAGCAGCATTAAGCTGCTATTTTACGCTGGTATACTGGCGTGGTCCTTCCCCGGTCGAGCCAACCCATTCATGCTATAACCATAATATAGCTGCGCGGGCCCCAGACCCCCAAAAAGGGAACAAAAGAGGCACCTGTCTAGGTAAACCATTTATTACCTATTGCCTGCGTTCTGCTAAATGCTGCGTTCTGGTCTAAATGGTGTAGAGAACAAGTATAATTACAGGTTGTGGGGCGTCTCATTTTAGTCCTCAGAGGTGACAACGCTACAGTAGACTATTGAAGATGCAACGTGACTGAATATAAGCGTGAAACAATTGAACTATTTTATTCATACAATTGTAATTTTATTATCTATCGTCCATTTAATACAGTCTTTAAAAGTTCACTACTGAATATAGGCCTTCCCTATAGATCACGGTAGGGATTTTGACATACTTGTCACGCAAACAAACGTTTGTTAGTAAGTTATTGTTAGCAAACGCAGTTTTTGGTTTTTGAGTTATTATCAGAAAGTTCTCCATACCCATCTCCTGCTTCCATTTCTCTCTATCGATTCTTGTAATAAGAAGACGAAAAATATCGTTCGACATACGGTACGTATCATATTGGTACGACACCCACGGGGACGATATGGGGGTAGTGGATATTCTTACACCGCAACTTCACGGTAAACTTAATATGTATATTGTGAGTATAAATATATACTTTATATTGTTTTTCATATTTTGAATAACTTTTATCCGATTATTAAAAAGTAAGTTACTTTAGTAAATATATGCTTTTCTTATCACGGCCGTGTTATTTAAAGCTTTTTATTTCCTTGTATTTTATATTACTCTTCGCTCACTATACCTTGGGCAGGATAGAAGCTACTTCCTGTAAGATCTATCTCGTTTAATCTTTTTTTATTGTGAGAAATAGCGAAAAAGCATGATAATTTTTTCATTTGCATATTTTTTAAATTTATATTTGACTTCTCTATGATTTATTTGTTTTTAATGATTTCTTATGTTACCGCGAACACTTCATATTTAAATAAAACTAGTTTTTACGAATTATATCGCGTATATTAATTTAATTTATATACCAGACATTTCGAGCACTTTACAACACCTACAGTCATGAGGGAACAGAGGTGTTCGACGTCCCAGTGTCATAGTACATATTCATGGAATACTGAGGAGAAAGTACTGCTTACTTCTCCAGGAAATCCAAGATTCTACAAGCGATACGTTGACGACACTTTCACAAATCTACCTTTAGATAAAGTAACTGAATTTTTAGACCATTTTAACTTTATGAATTTTAAAACTCAGTTCACCGTGTAGTTAGAGGCAAACATTTCTTTAGCTTTTCTAGATTTGTTAGTAACTCGCAATTTTCATAACATCTTGAGCCACACTGTGTGGCTGAAGGTGTTAAGATGTATCCGTTACAAAACTATTAATGCTGGTGTTCCACAAGGCTGCGTGCTTTCACCAACGCTGTTTCTTCTGTATATCAATGATATGTTGCAAACCGGCAATATTCATTGCTATGCAGATGACAGCACTGGTGATGCTCTGTACACCGGCCGTGCCAATATTTCTCGGCAAAACGTCTCCGAGTACTGGGACAAACTAGTGTCCGAAGTCGAGTCCTTGCTGATCAAAGTCACGGAATGGGAGCGACTAAATCTAGTCCAGTTTAACCATCATAAGACACAAGTTTGCGCGTTAACCGCTGAAAAGAACCCCTTTGTCGTATCTCCTTAGTTTTAAGGCACTCCCCTTGTTGCCTCAGCCAGTATCGGAATCCGCGCCGTCGACATATCGAGTGACGTGCAGTTTCGTGGTCACTTGGAAGAGAAGGCTAAATTGGCCTCTAAAAAGCTTGGCCTGCTCAGCAGAGCGGGACAGTATTTCATGCCGGCTCACCACCTGCAACTTTACGAGGCACAGGTTCGGCCACACATGGAATACTGTTCGCATCTCTGGGCTGGGGCTTCCCAGTGCCAGCTCCTTCCACTTGACTGTATCCAGCGCAGAGCGGCTCGAATCGTCGACGACCGAGTGCTTTCCGATCGGCCCGCTTCACAGGCGCTGCGAAGAGATGTTGCATCTCTTTGCGTATTTTATCTCATCTATCGCGGGGAGTGCTCTGAGAAATTGTTCGGATTAATCCCAGCCGCCAAATTTCATGAACGCACTACGCGGCAAACCTTCCGATACCATCCACACCATCTGGATGCTTGGCGGTTCACCACTGTACGTTTCACTAGGAGTTTTCTTCCGCATACGACCTCTCTGTGGAATAGTTTACCAACGGCGATTTTTCTGGACCGATACGACCTGGGTACCATCAAGAAAAGAGCTTACTCTTTTCTATAGGGCCAGCAATGCACCTGCAATTCCCCTGGTGTTGCGGTTGATCATGGGCGGCGGTAATCACTAAACATCAGGTGAACCGTATGATCGTTTGCCCCTTCTTCTATAAAAAAAGAAAAACAAAACGATCAATAAAAACCCGCGGTAAAAAACACATAGCTGATGTGAAGAATAGACGCTTCGGGAAGTCTGCAGTCTATGAACTTCCTCATCCCCTCGGACCTCGTCTACGAGTAGTCGTCTGTAAACCCTTATATTAATTAATTAAAATCCTTAAATTCAAATTGAATAAAATAAATACTCAAGTAATAAATGGGAGTGCATAAAACTAAGAAACCTACATATAACGTCTATGCGTGCGCTCCTGGTACGAGTACATTGAGAATCAACACGCCTAATCTCCGTTCACAAGCGCAAAACTGGAAGGTACGATTTTTCATTTTTGTTGTTTTGGCACAGTTTTAGTGAATATTACCAAACTATTGTTTTCTTCACAAAACAGTCATTGAATTTATGATACCCTGGTACATCTGATTGCCGGAAGAAAATATAGCGGCAAATTGAGGCGCCTGTTACTTTAAAAAACTGAGTATTTTCTTCAATTGTTCTGATATCGCTTTCGGATTATGCTACCCTGGTATTGAGCAAATAGTACAAACAACAGCTACTCCTGAAACTATACCCTTTGGGTTTTTATTAACTTTCTATTGTTTTCTTATGCCCTAGTACAATATTAAACGATAGGCATTTTTGAAAAGTGGCCTTGTGGCAAAACTAAACTACCAATTAACAGATCTAATAAGAATGCCTAAACAGTCCCCCACCTAAGAAAGCAACTGCAACAACGTCTATTCCTCAAGTTAATCCCTATATGGATAAATCCGTTTCGGATTCACGTATAAACGAGATCACACAGAGATTTAAACGAGGAAGGGAAGATGACATTACTTCTGAACTGAATTATTTTAAAGATGAAATAAAAAAATTGTTTTCATCGTTTATAACTACGCAACAGTTAGAACTTCAAGCTATCGCCGGTAAAATAAAGGAAATTCAGCAATCGAATTATAATATTGATAATTCTATCGCTATCCTGACTAGCCAAAACGAGGAGTACAAAAAGAAAATAGATCAAATGGAGATCCAAGCCAAAAAAGACCGAGAATACATAACCTTACTAGAGGAGAAAGTCGAAGACATACAAAGAGACAATCGGAAAACTACAATTGAGATAAAAAATGTACCAATTATAAACAGTGAAACAAAGGAAGATCTAATAAGCATGGTTCAACACTTGTCCAAACACATCGACTGTAAGATCGATAAATCCGATATAAAGGATATCTACAGAGTGCGTACAAAAACCCGAAAAAATGAAAATACTAAAAACCTTCCCGTTGTAGTAGCACTGGGATCCACTATTTTGAAACGCGATATACTGAGGATATCGAAATTATTTAATATTAAAAACAAATATAAACTTCAAGCAAAACACCTCGGATTTACGACAAAAGAAGATACACCTGTTTTTGTTTCCGAACAACTAACTCCCAAAAGCGCTGGACTATTTTTTCTAGCCAGAGATCTCGCAAAATCAAAGAACTTTAAGTTTTGCTGGACGTCCTTGTTGTTATCAGGTGGTCGAGTACGTTATGTGAGAAAGAACGAGAATTCTCCAGTTATTGTAATAAGAAACGAGTCACAAATACACCATCTTCTACAAGAAAGTTAACAAGAATGACTCAATGGTTTCATCCAATTCTTGTTATCTTCATTAATATTATTAGTGATAAGTTACATTGTATTATTTAAGTATATTGTCTTAACTGTAGGTACTAACATCTGTGTGGCAATTCTGTCTATTATAATTTATACTTCAATCACTGACAAAAAACCTCCTACGGTATCTTCACTCACACTCATATATAACACACTTTTGAATCATACAATACACTCACACACAGCTCATACTCACGCAATCATCACCCATTTACATGTTGATTCTTATTTACAAACATTAACTCTAAGGTTGGTCGTTCCTGTTTATTTCACACCTATCTCGAATAAATACCATTACAGCATTACACTAAAAACAAACCTTTTGGCTAAACCATCTATACAGTATCACTTATGTTCTCACACACCTATTGATACTAAATCGGCAAAGTACTTTATTTATTTTTATTGCAAACATGGTTATAGCTAACTCTTTAAGCACAATAACGGACTTGGATCAAGTTGATATAGCTTACCATATAAGTTGCGATATACAGGACCTAACAAAGTGCATTAGTATTGGTAAAACGGATCTTACCATATTATGTCAAAACATTAGAAGTATTTATCGTAACATTGATAACCTCCAAGCTACCCTATCACTTCTCAAATTTGAAGTGGACGTCTTAGTTTTAACAGAATGCAGATTAGATAAATCAAAGCCAACTCCACAGATCCCTAATTATACTGCTTTCGAAACAACGTACAACATTAACCAGAATGATGGTGTAGTGATTTATGCTAAATCTCACCTAAATCCTGAATTTATGGAAATTAAACTCAAACATGCCTCTTGCATACAACTAAGAATTCTCAATCTGACGATATTGGGCATTTATTGTTCACCTTCGAACTCAAACGCATCTGAATTCACTGACTCCTTGAGTGCACACCTTGGAAACATAAAATCTTATCGTAACATAGTCATCTCTGGAGACATCAACATGAGCCTCATTCAGAGCAGGAACGAACAAACTAATGACCGCAATAATAGAATTGACAAATAATAGAATTGGTCACAAACTGCCCACGGGAGAATCCAGCTGCCTTGACCACTTCATGATAATATTAAACAAAATAAAATTTTCCGCAAATATCGCTGTTTTAAATACCACACTTACAGATCATCTGACTATATTCATGTGCATATCAAAACTTAAAAGCAAAACAATTAATCAAAAGATCATTGAGTGTGGAACCTGGAGTCTTTGCTTCTTTGCGAAGATCCCGACTTAGTTACCAAGCACCTTTTGCTATGGCTTGCGGAGTCATTGGAAGAGAGTAAAACAATAAAATATGTTACCAAAAACCAGCAGAATATTAAACCTTGAGTCACAGATGGAATTCTTAGGTGTATCAGAAATAGAAATAAAATGCAGCTGAAGCTTAGGTCCGATCCATCAAATGAAACACTAAAAATTACTTTCAGACGATATAGAAACTACGTTAATAACCTTATAAAAAAACTAAAACGAAAATATGACAGAGAACTATTAACTACTGCTGCCAAAAGTTCCAAAGAACTCTGGAAAAGAATAAAAACGGTAACCTATTTTAAAATTTCTATATCACATTGCAAAGAACTATTTAGTATAGGACCAACACCGTCTGACTCTGTTAATTTGGCAAATTGTTATTTTGCTATATTGGCAAACAATTAGCTAATGATGTCATGAAAGATATATCTCATATCTCACTCCCATTAACACGCTAAAACGACATAACACATCTTTTGTCCTCTTGGAGACTGATCCTGGGGAAGTTAATAGTGTGATCATGAGTCTCAAAACAAATAGTGCTCCTGGTTGGGACAATATATTGACCAAATTCCTTAAGATCTGTAGCCCCATTGTTGGGTCCATAATAAGTTATCTTGCAAATCAAAGCTTTAAATTAGGTGTATTCCCTGCACCCCTAAAAAAATCTATTGTTACTCCGGTTCATAAGGGTGGGGATAGATGTAACATCAATAATTATCGACCCATTTCGGTCTTACCCGTGATTTCAAAAGTCATTGAGAAACTCCTTAATACTCGACTGCTTAGTTATCTAGAAAAATTCAGCATTATCTCAAGCACACAGTTTGGTTTTAGGCCTGGATTATCTACGGAGGATGCAGTATTGTCCCTCACGTCCCTTATTACAGATCAAGTCGACCGAGGAAACAAATGCATGGCTGTTTTTCTAGACTTGAAAAAGGCTTTCGATACCGTCTCCCTTCCCACCCTTTTACATAAACTAGAGTGCGTCGGTGTCCGAGGCGTACCGCTTAAATTGCTAAGCAGTTACCTACAAGAGCGCACCCAAAGAGTGAAAATTGGTACTCACGTGAGTAAAGACATGGACATAACCTTCGGTGTGCCCCAGGGGAGTGTACTTGCCCCAACTCTATTTCTATAATGATCTCACCAATCTAAGCATTGAAGGTGGTAAAATTTACTCTTACGCCGACGATACTGCGATAGTTTTTTCTGGAACTTCGTGGAACAAGGTATACGAGACGGCCCAAAGTGGTCTTTGTAAAAATTTCTGACTCGCTAAAAATGAACCTTCTAACTTTGAATATTAATAAAACAAATTATATGTGCTTCTCAATAAATAAAAAGAACTCAACCAAAAAACGATTTTACATTAAAATTACATGAATGCGATAAACTAGATTACTCAATTTGCAATTGCAAAACGCTACAGAAGGTTACATCAACTAAATACTTAGGATTATTATTGGATCATCGACTATCCTGGCATCCACATATTGAATATATGAACGAAAGAGTGCGTAAACCTATTTGGATTTTCAAAATCCTGAGACATATTACATCACATAAATTAATAAAACAGATAAACATTACTTTGGTACAATCTGTCTTAGGATATTGCATTTCTGTATGGGGTGGGGCTACTAAAAGCAAATTCTTGGAGGTTGAACGTGGTCAACGCTGCCTTCTTAAAGTCATGTATTTCAAACCACGCTGGTACCCCACTACGGCATTATATAAATTTTGCGACGTGCTAACCGTGAGACAGTTATACATTTTAGTGACTGTTCTAAAAATTCGTAAAACTGTACAGTTTGACTCCACTGTAGATAATAGAAGAAGAAAAAAATATGTAACCAAACCTATTCGCACTAAAACAGTGTTTGCCAAAAGCCAATATACTGCAAATTCTGTGTACCTTTACAACAGCATTAACGGTTTGTTGGACATTCATACAACAACTCACTATTATTTAAAAAAAATCTGTAACACAAAATTACGAAGACCTTGAGGCACTTTTACACCATACCTCGTAAAATGTAAATCATTTAATCAACACACACATACTACACACGTACCACACACATACACATTCACACACAAACACACACACACACACACACACACACACACACACACACACACACACACACACGCACACACACACACACACACACACCATTCATCACCTATACCATTTGGGTTTTCATTTAAATACGTTCAAGTAATACATTAATAACCTTATTTAAATCACCGCTAATTTAGAACAATGTAAATCGTGTAGTTTTTAAACAATGTAATGAAATGCTTTCCTATTTATGACTGTTATAGATAAGGAAGAGCGGGGACTCCTGACACAGGTTTTCTTTTAAACTTACTGGGAGGACCCATCTACTATATTGTTTATGTATGTAATTTTAAAGAAATAAAGCATTATTATTAAAAAAAATGAACAAGTACAAAATCGCCCCCGTCACTACATCAGATTTGATAGACCACAAATCCTCGCTAAAAACACTTTTTCCTTCCAAGAATGGTTCGCAAGGCTATTGAAATCAATAAACGTCCTAATTTCAAAAGAGAAGATGATTGGGTGCTATTATCTGCTTGGGATCCTATAATTGATAAAATTAAATCCCAACCCAAGAACACAACTGCAAGACTTTAAGATAAGTACTATTAGTTCATACTGCGTAGATGAGGAACAAAATTAGTAATTTTAACCTCAAGGAACCACAGTTAACTATGATATTGTGACGTCGAACACCACAGTCGTCATTCTCCCCCTCCATGACCATAGATGCAGTAAAGTTAAGTTATCTGTCCTTTTTTATCATCTTTACCTGCTTCGACAAATTTTATCGGATAGTTTGCCAGCGCTGCACGCCCGATTAGTCTGACATTTCTCTATCGCTTTTATTAATCTTTATCCTCTTTACACTAATTGAATATTTTCAATTAAATTTTTCTTTTTTTATCCAATTCAAATTTTGTTGTATGCCTTCCCTAAGGAATTAGAACATGGATTTCAGCTTTAATCGGATCGTAAATTCTAAAAGTATGAATAGAATCTTCCATAATCCGATTAAATCCGGCTCAAATATATAATATACCAGTGACCTGCCCTGGATCTATTAATGTGGCGTCATTTAGATTATTTTAAACAATCATCAATGATCATTAATTTATTTTATCAATTTTTCCATTTCACAAAAATCTTCTAGTTTTTTTACATGAATATAGCTAAGATCATGTTTTATCTATTTACGAAATTTCATCACAATCGCCACTCTGAAAATTAGTCCGGACAAACAGCTAGACAGACACAAATTTAAAAAAATGGTTATTCATATCTTCATAGTATGTAACGAACTCGGATAAAAGGCAGTTCTTTAGCTATCATGGAGGAACACTTCAGTTTTATTTATTTGAATAAACGTACAGATTTCTATGCATATAAGACGTTGAAATAAAACTAATCTTAGGAAATTTATCGAGTTTAATTTTATCTTGATGAATTGAAACTTCTTTAAAGTCGTCGTGATTTGAAACTCGATGAAACGAATTGGTGACACTAAAAAGAGACAAACACTTACAGGCTGACTGGTCACAGATATTTGTTTTTAAATAAGATTATTACATAATTAAACGAACCTTAAGTGAAGTTCAATTTTAATTATATGAAGAGCTTAGTCCGAGATAACTTGGTAGTATCATCTACACCTTGCTCGATGAACGCATCCGTTTGGAGTAGATCTAAAACAAAAAGTTGCAACACGAACGCAACCTAACGCTTCTCAAATGTCATTCTTTTTAGAGTAAATATTAGAATCTATTGTTTACTTGGGTTAATAAGTTGCAAACTTGCTAAATGAGGTGGGTAGGGAATTCATATCTCGGACTAAGCTCTTCATATAATTAAAAGCAAATTCTCATATATATATACATACCATTTTTTGTGTATTTATGACAAAACCTAAATATTCTCTTTCTTGTGATGGAATTAAATTACTCTTTTTTAAATTAACTACTAAACCTAAACACTGGAGTAAATTTACAGTCTTGTGAACATTGTATAGGCACTCTGCATATGGGAGTCCTATGCAATTAAGATCATCTAAATAGGCAACATTTAAGTGGCCTTGACTTCTGAGATGTTCTACTATCAGTTTTAATAATTTTGTAAAGGTATATGGTGCAGTAGACAATCCAAATGGTAAATAATTGAACTCATACAAGATTCCTTTATATTTAAAACGTAAAAAAATTCTGAAATCATCATGAATGCCAATTAAATAGTATGCATTTTGTATGTCTAATGTACACATATAACTGTCCTTAGTCACCATTTTGCATAAGGTATGAATATCTTCTAATTTGAAGTGTGGAGGATTTATGAATTTGTTTAGGGACTTAAGATTTAAAATAAATCTATGTGATTTATCAGGCTTTGGAATACAAAAAATACTAGTGAAATAGCATGTAATTTTATTAACTTTTTAATTTCTATAGACATAATCTTATCATCTAAATCTGACAACCCATCATTCAGTGGTAAGCAACTTTGAGTTGAATTATCAATAAAAAGAATTTTATAGCCCTGTATCTATATATGTTTCAATTTTTTCCTTATTCAAACCTTCCATCAAAATACCATTGACCATGAGAAGATTCAGTATTAATCGGAGGACCCATCTTCTAGGCTTCTATAATATTCTCTTCTGATGCAATACTTTCCACTGTAATTTAATAATTATAATAGTATACATAAAAGTAAAAAAAGTAAAGTTACAGCCTATATACGTCCCACTGCTGGGCTCAGGCCTCCGCTCATTTCTGAGAGGGTTTAGGGCAAGGAAGTGTCCGCCGCGCTGCCCAAATGCGTGTTGACGAACTTCACATGTCTTCGAAATATTTTTTTTTCTTATTCCTCAGACATGCAGGTTTCCTCACGATGTTTTCCTTCACCGCCAAGCACGTGGTAAATCAGCACTCAATAAATTGCAATTAACAATTTCATTGGTGCCGGCGGGGATCGAACCCGGGTTACTCGCGTTCTGTTATATTTACAGCGAGCGTTAACCACTGAGCTACCACGGCTCTATATATAATAGTATACATACATTATGCAAATTTTCTATAATAGTATACATACATTATGCAAATTTTCTTATATTTGCCTTCATTTCACTCTCCCATTGTTTAGAGATGTAAAGCCCATAAATTACTTATAGTTTTTTACTATAGTACCAATGTTACGGTTTAATAGTGACACTCACTTTAAGGGGCCCCCATATTAATGGATATATTACTATTATCCCCACGGGATAAGTCAAAAGCAACACTCACTTTATGAGTTTGTGACATATTATAACCAGGCATATTATGACTGACCGACTAATCCCCACGGGAAAGCCGCGACTATGCCCCACGGGATAGTTTCAAATGTTTATACACAGAAAATTGAGTGTTCTGGTTTGAGGATAAGTAAACCTTATTTTTAATACCCTATAAGACATTCACGGTCTAAACGCAGACATTAATGATCTTTTAAAACGATTTGTTTAACTTTAAAATAGTACATAATATATTATATCTAGTTCCATATAAATGGGTTAATTAATTTCAAGTAATTTTATAAAACTTTGAGTCATAAAATAATAAATGTAATAATAATAATATATATATATATATATATATATATATATATATATATATATATATATATATAAAAGCAATAAATAATAATAAAAGCAGACTTACTAACATCGCCAACCTCATTTTCGTTTCTATTATCTTTTGAATGTTCGTCTTTACGTCTTTTACACCGTTTACATTTCTTCTTATATTTGTTCAACTTCCTTTCTAAACGTTCTTCTTCTGACTCCCTTCGTCTTTTAGGCATTTTAAACCAATGTAAAACAACTAATTTTTACAAAAACTTTCGAAATTTACTGCGCAAATGCAAATTGATGATCGTTCATCAAACGCGGCAAAACGAATGACATTTGAGAAGCGTTAGGTTGCGTTCGTGTTGCAACTTTTTGTTTTAGATCTACTCTAAAAGGACGCGTTCATCGAGCAAGGTGTAGACGATACTACCAAGTTATCTCGGACTAAGCTTGAATATAATTACAAAAAGTGATAAATGGTGCGGGGGGAGGGTGGTGTCATTAGAATCACAGATCGTGCGGATTTCTCTGTCACGATGCAGTAGTCGGGTGAGCAACGCGCGTTCACCATCGAAGCATTTTTCAAGAGTGATACTTACTTGATTGCTCATCAACAGTTTTGTTCACTCTTCGGTATTCGACGAATAAGTGACGTACCGAGTGTGAATTTAAGAACTAATATGCAGTATTCGCGTAAATACCTATAAGAAACCATGTTATATTTAATACGTAATTCAATAGAACACGTCTGATGTTATAATTAAAGCTTTATTTATAGCCTTATGACAACCGCTCTAAAGTAAAAACTACTACGTATTAAATTTTATAAATTAATCACTTATTGAAATATTTAAATCCGGAAAATTATTCTATCTTGCTGCTTTAGCCACGTTACAATAAATCTCTCTGAAAACAAGCGTCTATCAAGATTAAGATCGTAACGCGTGTTGCCGAGTTACTTTGCTCTTAAAACATACTCCCGTTGCATAACAAAGTGTAGGCGTCGCGCGTCGGATTAAGAAAACATGAGAGAATAGAGCACCTGAAGCTAAAGGCACGTAGCCGCCAAGATATACAAATTGGGATAAAGGTTGGAGGTACAGATTGACAAACATAGTTCAATCAGTGAAGACGCGCTCAATGCTTTGTATAAAAGGTTTCTGCGCAAGTTTAAAATATTATATTGCTATAGTCAGTACTACAAGCACTAGTTTTTATTTCTAAAACTGAAGTTACAAATGAACCTACAGTTCACCTGATGGTAAGTGGCTACTGAAGCCCCGCACAAAATTCAACTTACTAAAAACAAAGAGGGCGGAACAGATGCGTTGTCATCTCCGAGTTCTAAGAAATATCGTACAATCTGTAATTATACCGGCTCTCTTCAGACTTCATACTTGTACTTATTTTTACGTAACATTAACTTATTTGTTGACTGGTTCATTTAATAATACTATGAATTTGAATTAACATATTCTTTTTTATCAATATTTTTAATAGGATTAAGGTGACAAACGAGCAAACACTCCACCTGATGGTAAGTGGATGCTGTGGCCTAAAATAACCTGGTTAAGAATCAAAATGAATATGCGTATCTTTGAGGACTAAGATGGAATGCCTCGATTTCAGTAAAATGGGTATCTGATTCTCTACACTCACCGTACGAAACACAGCAGTATTAAGTTGCTATTTTACCCTGGTATTCTTTGAGAGTGTGGTCCTACCCCGTTCGGGCCGACCAATTTGTGCTACAACCATAATGAAGCGTACATCTGACACGTATAAATAATATAGACGTAAAGTCGCCATTAATGAATACTCGTATGTTCTGTGTCATATGTGTCATTGCACGATGTATTTATTTATAACTAGCAATTAGCCCAAGCTTCGCACGGGTGATATCGGGATCTCGACAACAGTGCCACCTAACGGGTCCAAATGTAATCTAGGGACCCATTTAAACACACAAAGAACTTTATCAAAATTCGTTGGATGGTTTCAAAGTCTATAACGGACATAGGCACAGAATAAATAATAGTATTACGACATAGCTAAAAACACTTTGTATGTTTTCTAGATATACCTAGGATTTTGTGAATAGTTTCTAATAACTTTATTGAGGATATTTTATTTTTATATGTTTATCTAACTAATTCCTCTGTAGTGGCGAGTAAGAATACCCACTAACCCACATCTTCCCGTGGGTGTCATAAAAGGCGACAGAGAGAAACTGAGGCAGAGGATGGGCAGCAGCATCTTTCTGATAACGGCAAAAAGCAATAAAAACTATTGCATTGCCAAACTGCAAATTGCAAACTGAAAGCATTTCCATCCCGCTCGCTAAGCGTAAAAACTATGGCAATATACCCTCCATGAGCAAAGATACAAATAAATGGCCCTCAGACAACGGCATCCCCGTTATTACTGGCTACGATTGCAACCATGGTAATGGAGGGATAAGGGGTGCTAAGAATCTCCGGTGGAGGTGCGGCTGTCACTGCCACTAGACCTGGCGACATATAACGCACGCAGCCTGAGGGCTGACGAGAAGACCCTAAAGCTGGAAGAAGAGATAGACAAGTTGCACTGGGATATTATAGAATTATCTGAGGTTCAAAGAGAGGGACGGACGCGGTAATCCTCGAATCCGGCAACTTGTTCTATCACCAGGGCGACCATCTGTCCCAAGGAAGTGTCGGATCTATCGTCCACAAGTCTCTCGTCAACAACGTTGTAAAGATTGACAGTGTTTCGACGAGGGTCGCGTACTTGATACTCAGATTCACCAAACGTTATTCACTGAAGGTCATAGAGGTTTAGGCACCAATCTCGGCACATACTGACGAGGAGGTGAAGGAAATGTATGAGGATAGCTCTAGAGCCATGCATTCCTCCAAAATCCACTATACGGTGTTAATGGGAGAATTCAACGCAAAACTAGGAACAAAAGAGAACGGTGAGAAAACCCAAGGGGCCAGCAGCTGGCCGACTTTATGGAGCAAGAGGGACTATTTATGATAAACTTTCTTCCAAAAGCAACCCCACAGAACGTGGACTTATTCAAGCCGCGACGGTTCGACAAAAAATGAGATTGACTACTTTATGACGACCAGATGACAACTATTTAGTGATGTCTCAGTAATCGCAAGCGTGAAAACTGGCAGCGATCACCGAATGGTAAGAGGCACACTAAACCTAACTCACTGTATTTATTCATTCACTGCTGGTGCCTTTTGTTAATATGAGCAAATTAATTATCACCTACTCAAATAGTCTTGTTCGATAAATTATAAAAATGAGGCAAACTGCTATCAAATTACAGACAGGCGCTAATATATATTATTAGTACCTTTAAAGCTAATGATCGTTATAAATTCTATGTTAGTGCTTAAATAAGAATAAAGTTACCTGTTATTTGTGACTTTAAATACAATTGCTTTAATAGAATCAAGAAAACTACATACTTAGTCCTATGTCAAGTCTTTTATCATAACCATCATCATTACAGCCCATCACAAGTCCACTGATGAATACAAGAAATGCCAAAAAGCATAATCCTGAGCCACTTACATACATAGGCTTTCTGCACGTCTTACCAGGTCTTCATTCGATCAAGTGAAGGGCCGCCCTATACTTCGCCTACCGGCTACCAGCACGAGGTTGCCACTTGAAAACCTTTTTTTCCTATCGACTGTCGGTTCTTCCAGTTATATAGCCAGCCCAGTGCCACTTCAGTTTAATCCATTGGGTTATATCGGTTACTCTGGTTTTACTGCGGATATCCTCATTTTTACCTCTATCACACTGAGCGACCTTGAGCTTCCTCATACGGCCAACAGCGTTGGACCACGCCTTAGATCCTCAAGTCATCACTGACAACACGCACTGGTTGTACAATTTATTTTTTAGGTTGTGAGGATACCCGACGAGAAGTTGTGTCGTAAGTTCCAGAGCTCTGGCCATCCGAGTTGAATCCATCTATTAACCTCTCGGTCAAAGTTGGAACTTACCTAGTTGAATCATTTATCCCAGGCAAACATTCCTGTCAAAAACTTCGAGCATAGTGCTCCCAAGAACTACCGGCATAGGTATCACATGGACGTTAGTACTCTAGGCTTCTCGATATCAGCTTAATTTAAGTAATTTCTATATTTAGTATATATTTATCCCATATCAATGGTCAGGGTCTTTGGCTGATACGCCGCGGGTTTGTATCTTAAGATCGACTATAACAAGAAGATGAGTTCAAGACTAGTTATAATAACATCGTCCAAACCAAATTTCACTCATGGTGGCCGGTAGCAACAGAGACTAGCACTGGAAATGATTATAACGCATGAGTGTGTGTGCAAACACAGGTGCACGATCCGTCTCTCGCTCTCATTACCCGATGGGATGGAAATCCGACACGATCAGAGAGAGATCAGGCGCAGGACCAACGACTTTACGTGGTAAGGGCATAAACACCGCCAAATTCCTAACTCCGATCTGCTATTGAGAATTTCTTGACGAAAAAAATCGACGAATTTGGGGGGAACATTTGCCAAAGTTCTTTCTCTTAGCAAGTGGTTTAGCAATCGCAATTTTTTATTATTTCATTTGTTATCTTGAAGATACTGTTGCCTCATGGTTCATTTATCTCTGTCGTATTTTACGATACTAACGGGATAGTATGGGGACTTGGAGCTTCTGCGTAAATATATTATATTATTTGGTAGGAGGTAGTGATGGTTTTTTCGCCGCTGCTACACAGTATTATCAAGATCCTACCTTACCTTCATGATTTAGAAATATTTTTATCCAAGCAGATAAAGCTTTATCTTATATAATTGATGGTTAATATTATCCGCTAATCAAGTAGTAAATCTATATAAATAAAATTCAATTACCGCATGTATGAAAGATCATCACTTAAGAAAGGCTGGAGAGATTTCGATGAACTCTCACACTTATAATTGGACCCGATAAGTGGCATTGTTCTCGAGATCTAGAAAAAAGTTGTAGGAAGCCGGGGCGGATTGTTAGTCAGCATATAAAATTGGGACTACAAATGGGAACTAACTCGCTCATGTCGTATCATAATATATCATAAGTTTGCGAAACGAATATTTCAAATGAAATATAATAATCATTATCATTTAATTTAGAGAACAATTTACTTGATTTTCGAATATAAAGTAATAAAATTAGGCATATAAAGTAATAAAAATAAATAACTAAACAAAAACGAGTATATCGGTGTCGATTGTTGCTAACATTGCGAACGAAATCACTATAGATTAAAGACGTAATCATGTAATGTCTTGTAAAGTAACGTACTACTACAATACGGATGCCATTTTTCTGTTAAGTCAGAAGATATGAGTGTACTTACTCTAATATAACTTAATTTTAATTAATTTGAGGAGACCAATGTCGACCACTTGACATTTATATTTCCAAGCGTGAATTACACGCAACATCTTTCAATAGATTTATCTCTTTTTACCTTATTTGAAAACAAAATTAGAAAAAGCGAGACAAGTATACTGATTCAATTTACGTAGAATATTAGTTATCTATACGTATGTATGTAATTATTCAAAGGTTTTATCATGCGGTAGCATTACTAAAGCGACATAACGAAGTCACTGGCGTTTGAATTTACATTTTAGAAAAACCCTTTTTATTTGTATACCTACATTAATAATCATTTGTATATCTTTTTTAATTGTTTTAATTATTTTTAGTAAGCATTTAAAAAAATTAAAAAACATGAAACTTCTCTATTCATGCGACCACCCAAAGTCAATGGTGGCTTGTGATTGGAGGAAACGTGTGAGCGATTTAACTTTTTTCGGTTGAGCCCACCACAAAAACAAAATACTCAAACTTTAGTAATAATCCTATGACTGCGAAATGATGTTAAACAGTTCAATACGTAACACACTATATATAAAGAAATAACGTTTTTTTTAGTAAAGTACGACACAATCTGAATATACTTTTGGCAGTGTGTTAACTTGTGATCACTTTTTTTACCAAAATCAGTTCGTCTTCTTCATCTACTTTTAAATTCACTACTGATCTTGGGCCTCCCCACTAGAGGGAGAATTTGCCGTCATCGTCATGTTTAGCAGAGGGATTGACTGTGAGCTAGTTTTGTGTAGTTCGCGAATGATGAACAATTAGGAAACGTATCTTAGTAGTGTAAGTACAAGAAGAAACGTTTCCGAACGCTGATTGTTAATCAGCCTATTGGCTTTTTTCCTAATACCTACACTCGTAAGGCGCCAGACTTGCCAGACCGTGTGTGCGGACGATAGCGAATAAGCGGAGTAGTCAGTAAGTATATCATTCGGACAAGTGAACCAAATGAAAGCCTATAACAGGCAGGAGAAGCCCCCCTCCCCCCTACTCTTTCCTCTTGCGCAAATGTATAGTTTTTTTTTGTAAAATAATAACTTCATTTTTTACACAGGAATATTGACCCAAAATTACTTCTGCCACAGCTTCGGCACTGCGGAGAGTGCAGCCCCCTTTGCCTTTGCGTAGCAAATTGCAGGCACTCATGCAGCCAAAGCTGCGGAGGACAGCATTCTCTTCCTCCGCGCTTACGGCTTTACAAAAACTCTCTAGAGGTAGGCCAAACAAGACATGTGGAGTCAGGATGTGCTGATTCGGTTTTAGAATAGATTTGACCAATCTAATCTATAAAGTCAGGTTGCCATAAACTCTGCTATGTTAGATGTATTTGGAACAATGTAATGTGAAATGTGATAAGTTTGTTTTCTGAAAAACTCTTGACTCTCTCCACTGTGACTCAATTTATTGTATATGAGTCCTGTTTCAGACACAAATGGATTGTCTGGGTCCGAGTGATTAACTTTTTTATGGGTGTACCCGTGTTAAAAAAAACAAGTTGACATATTTTCGTTTCGTTATATGCAATTTTTAGTGAAATTTACTTTTATCGTTATTAATTACAAAAACATTTCCGAAATTCAAAAACAGTATAAAAGGTACAAGTTTAACCCTGACAAACCTTTTAAATTGAAAACAAAATTAAAAAATCAAATACCAGGCGTCTACTTCATAATACTAACAAATTGATTATTTTGCGTTTCGTTATAAGCAATTTTTAGTGAAATTAAATTTTGTCGTAATTAATTCAAAACGCATTTTCGACATCCAAAAACAGTGTAATACGTTTAAGCTTAACCCTAACAATCCTCCTAAACTAAAACCATTATTGATATCAAGTACCGGACGTCTATAGCAAACCCATTAACCTATAATTCGCTATCATATATATCTTTTTTTACTTGGGACAATTATAAAAAACTTCATTCTTTCTCACTCACACACTGTACGTTTCTAAATAAGAAATTTACCTTTGATTATATCAAGCTCGTGTTATATTGTGCACAAACAAACAATATGCACACTTTGGA
The DNA here is from genome assembly GCA_907164705.1 of Parnassius apollo. Classification (NCBI taxonomy): domain Eukaryota; kingdom Metazoa; phylum Arthropoda; class Insecta; order Lepidoptera; family Papilionidae; genus Parnassius; species Parnassius apollo. The sequence continues at coordinate 3,953,285 of CAJQZP010001697.1, forward strand.
GACAGCCTTCGGATTCCATGAAAGGATGCAATGCCCTTGTTACATAAAATAAAATAAAAGTTTTTTATTTTATTTTAAAAACTGGCAACACCAACGTTGGCAACAATAGATTGAACGGGTGTGCGCAATATTAATACAAGCGTGTTACAACACACACACGTAAACGCGGGGCTTACCTACAACTCAGAAGCTCGCAAACTTGAATCAACTTGCATTTGTCTAACTTCAACATGAATTATTTGTTAACGTGTGTGCAAGTAGCTCTGACAAAACGTGACGAAATCTTTAGAGCTGACGAGAACTTAAACTTAAAGTAATAACTAAATATAAGTGGTAGAGCCACGCTGCAGCTATATTATCGTTGTAGCATGAATGGGTCGGTTTGATCGGGGACGCTCTCACAGAATACAAGCGTAAAATAGCAGCTTAATTCTGCTGTGTTTCGTATAATGAATGTAGAGAACCGGAGACCCGTTTTACTGGAATCGAGGCATTCCATCTTAGTCTTCAAGGGTGATAGCGCATGTGCATTTTGATGCTTAGTTGAGGTTAAATGTAGATGTCCATGGGCCACAGCATCCACTTACCATCAGGTGGACTGTGTGCTCGTTTGTCACTCTTATCCTATAAAAATATATATTATTGTATATATTTTATCCAACGGCCGCCCGAGCCGCATGTATTACCACGTGAGTATCCCTGATATTTTATCTTATTTTTTGTGAGGTATTTTTTTGGAACATAAAAGGTTATTGATTTCATGAACAATCGTAATTCGAGATCTAAATGCACCCTCACATTCAGACCAGGGTTTTTTGCATTCAAAAACCAATGCATAATTGGTTTTGAGGGTTCCATGATTAACAACAAGGAACCCTTATGGTTTCACCATGTCCGTCCGTACGTCCCTAGGTGCTACAAATCTGTTATGTTATAGATTTATAGATATTGAGTACGCCTATAAAACAGTGAAATAATATCACAAAAAAGATTTTTATTTTAGGTTATTTATTTATTTTTTATTTTTTTATTTTAGTCATTGCCAAGGCAAAGTCAGAGCACATAGGCAGAATTGGCGAGAAACTAGTTCGCCTTCCTTCTGGAACCCGTGCATTCTGGTCTCTCGCCAAGGCTGTCCAGGGGAATTTCTGTCAGCCATCTCTTCCATCTCTGCACAGGGAGGACGACTCATTGGCCCATACCGCAAAGGAGAAAGCCGATCTTCTAGGCTCTTTCTTTGCGTCTAACTCGACTCTCGATGACGGGGGAGTACTCCGCCGACCATCCCGCGGTGTGAGTGCTCCATGCCGGAAGTGCACTTCACACAGCGCTCGGTTCGCAAAGCACTCCTCTCCCTGGACATCCACAAGTCGAGTGGGCCTGACGGAATCCCCCCAATTTTGCTGAGGACGTGTGCTCCAGAGTTGGCACCGGTTTTAACGCGTCTTTTCCGGTACTCCTACTCCCTAGGCGTAGTCCCAAAATCATGGAAGACGGCTTACGTCCACCCGATCCCTAAAAAAGGCGACCGCTCTGACCCGTCCAACTACCGGCCAATCGCCATCACCTCCTTGTTCTCCAAAACAATGGATTCCATTGTAAACTGCCAGCTCATGAGGTACCTTGAAGATCACCAGCTGATTAGTCGGTCAGCTGGTGATCTTCTGGTCTACCTAACTCACAGATGGGCGGAGGCAGTAGAGTTCAAGGGGGAGGCATTGGCCGTTAGTTTGGACATTGCGAAGGCCTTCGATCGGGTTTGGCACAAAGTGCTTCTTTCGAAGCTCCCTTCCTATGGGCTTCCCGAGAAATTGTGCGATTGGATCACCAGCTTTCTTGCAGATCGGAGCATCAAGGTCGTTGTAGACGGTGCAAGCTCCGATTGCAAGCCTATTAATGCTGGTGTTCCACAGGGCTGCGTGCTATCGCCAACGCTGTTTCTTCTGCATATCAATGACATGTTGCATACCCGTAAAATTCATTGCTATGCAGATGACAGCACTGGTGATGCTCTTTACACCGGCCGAGCCAATATTTCTCGGGAAAACGTCTTCGAGTGCCGGGACAAACTTGTGTCTGAAGTCGAGTCTCTGCTGGACAGAGTTTCGGATTGGGGGCGACTAAATCTAGTCCAGTTCAACCCCCAGAAGACACAAGTTTGCGCGTTAACCGCTAAAAAGAACCCCTTTGTCGTATCCCCTCAGTTTCAAGGCACTCCCCTTGTTGCCTCAGCCAGTATCGGAATCCTCGGCGTCGACATATCGAGTGACGTGCAGTTTCGTGGTCACTTGGAAGGGAAGGCCAAATTGGCCTCTAAAAAGCTTGGCGTGCTCAGCAGGGCGGGACAGTATTTCATGCCGGCACACCGCCTGCAACTTTACAAGGCGCAGGTTCGGCCGCACATGGAATACTGTTCCCATCTCCGGGCTGGGGCTCCCCGGTACCAGCTTCTTCCACTTGACCGCAACCAGCGCAGAGCGGCTCGAATCGTCGACGACCGAGTGCTTTCCGATCGGCTCGATTCACTGGCGCTGCGAAGAGATGTTGCATCTCTTTGCGTATTTTATCGCATCTATCACGGGGAGTGCTCTGAGGAATTGTTCGGATTAATCCCAGCCGCCAAAACGTTTCACAGGGAGTTTTCTTCCACGTACAACCTCTCTGTGGAATAGTTTACCACCGGCGATTTTTCCGGACCGATACGACCTGGGGACCTTCAAGAAAAGAGCTTACTCCTTTCTAAAGGGCCGGCAACGCACCCGCAATTCTCCTGGTGTTGCGGTTGATCATGGGCGGCGGTAGTCACTTAACATCAGGTGAGCCGCATGCTCGTTTGCCCCTTCTTCTATAAAAAAAAAGGTACAGACAAATGAAGGATGATTTATTTTTTACCCTTCTATTCCATATTGTATCGTTGGACAGTTCTTTTAAAAATACTGGGGGTATAGAAGAACATCTTTTCGATTAAGGGGTCCGTTAGCGAAATATTTAGCTTTAAAGTGGTGTTTTGTGTCATGAGCCCCCCTCCCCTCTAAAACCTAAACCGCTGTGTTTAGAAATGTGAAAAGTATACACGATAGTAGTATATATCAGTGTTTCCCAAACATTGTTCTGCCATGGCCCGATAGTTTTAACACTACCCCTTCGTAACCCACTTGATACTTTTGAACTCCAAGCTGGTTCCATTATATAAAATAATACACATTTATTAATACTAAAAATGTTTTACTAATACTACATACTTTGTTTCGTCTATTTAGTCACAAAATTTTAATGCGAAGTATGGAGCTCCTGCTTATTTTTCACTTAAGAATCCAAGTTCACGGAAAATGACGAAAAGGTCTGGTTTCACTTCAAGTCGGTTTCTATATTTATTTTTAAGGTAAACTAGTAATAGCGGGTTTTTTTAATAGAATAAGGGCGACAAACGAGCACACAGTCACAGAGATGGTAAGAGGCATGGAATATAGAGGTAAGGAGGACAATCAGGTCAAACAGTAAATAACAGTTCAAAAAGTCTTCACAACAGCGCTCGAGTAGCTACAAGGTATGATAAATCGCCGTAAAATACGTTGAGAGTGGGTTTGAAAATAAAAATTTTGGAAAGTAATAAAATAATTATTGTAAAAAGAATTATGGTGAAAGTCTGCGCAATAAAAAAATTATAAAAAACTTATTTAAAATTCAGACTATAGCTACAGTGGTGCCACTCTTATTTAGCGCTTTCCTACGGACACTTTTTATACAGAGTCTGTACTCCTTAGTAGAGTGTAGATGACACTCCATAGTAAGTGGATACTGTGGCCCTTAGAAATTTACATTTATCTTCAATAAAGAATCAAAATGCAGATTCATTGCCAGCCCTGATGACTGAGATTGAATGCCTCGTTTTAATTTAAAAAGGTCTCTGGTTCTCTACACTTACCATATGAAACACAGTAGCATTAAGCTGTTATTTTACGCTGGTATTTTGTGAGAGTATGGTCCTACCCCGCTCGAGCCGACATATTCGTGTTGCAACCAGAATATAGCTGCAGCATGGCTCTACCACGTAAAAATGGTATGCATGAATGTACGAGGGTGGATTGAAAAGTACTAGGCCTAACACAGATCCATTCAATTCTAAAAATCAAATCTACCCACATTATTTAGTTCAGTTCAGACTAGTTCATTGTGTGAAGTTCGAAACGTGTGCGATAATTAGTTGTGATTTTATAAATTTATTAACAAAGTAATCGGACATAAATTCCGCGAATGGAGCAAATCGAGCAGCGTGCCGTCATTAAGTACCTCCATAAGAAGGGGCTATCATCAAAAGCCATCCATGATGACATGGTCAGTACTTTAGGCGATTGTACTCTGTCATATTCATCCGTCAAAAAATGGATAGCAGAATTTAAGCGTGGTAAAGAGAGTGTGAAAGATGAACCCTGCTCTGGAAGGCCTTCGACGTCAACTACTGACGAAAATATTAAAAAAGTACTTGATTTAATAATGGGAGACCGCAGATTAAAAATTAGAGAGATAGCCGAGATTATAGGCATCTCTTATGAATGAACTCAAAACATCATTGTCAACGAGTTGGGTTTCCACAAGGTGTCTGCGAGGTGGGTTCCGCGACTGCTTTCAGTTGAACAAAAAAGGACGCGATTGACTATTTCACGCGACTGTTTGGAGTTATATTTTTTGAATCGTTTTGTTACTATGGACGAAACATGGGTTCATTACTGTACACCGGAAACAAAACAACAATCAAAACAGTGGAGAAGACCTGGTTCACCACCCCCTAAAAAGGCTAAGTCGATTTTGTCGGCAAATAAGGTGATGGCTTTAGTATTCTGGGACTCGAAAGGTGTGATTATGATTGATTATCTTGAAAGGGGTCAGACTATAAACTCTGATTACTACTGCACCTTACTACGTCGTTTACGAGAGGAAATAAAAGAAAAACGTCGAGGAATGCTCAGAAGAAAAGTCCTGTTTCATCAAGATAACGCCCGTGTTCACACGTCAGTACAGTCAATGGCTGAAATTCACAACTGTGGCTTTGAACTGTTACCGCATCCGCCGTGTTCACCTGATCTGGCACCATCAGACTTCTTTCTGTTCCCTAACCTAAAAAAGCACTTGGGAGGTCAAAAATTTTCGACAAACGACGAGGTCAAAGCAGCTGTAGACGCATATTTTGACTCTAAGGAAGAATCATTTTTTTTCAACGGTCTAAATGCTTGGAAGGGGAGGTGGCAAAAGTGTATTGAACTTGATCGTGATTATGTAGAAAAATAAAAATATAACTGATTTAGTATGTGTTTATTTTCTTGGTTAGGCCGAGTACTTTTCGTATGCGGTATTATGTAATGTAATAATGGTATGCGGGAATGTTGTGACCCGGTATTTTATTTTGATGGCCCGGTACCGGGTCGCGACCCGGAAAATGGGAAACGGTGGTGTATAAAATTAAGTTGAAAGACCAGCACAGCTATGTAGAATTAACAAGTCAACGAGTAATAGTCGACCAACTTATAAAATGCCCTTGGATTAATAAAACTTTCGTTACAATTCAGTAGAAAATAACCTAAAACTAGCTACGTTATAACTTTGTAATGTTTTTGTAAACTGTAAAACAAGCACTTCACTCTTGTTGAGGTAAAACGAGGCGAGGTTTGACAAATTTAAGCGAGGCAAGTAAACACGAAGTGACGCAAGAAAGTACCCATCTTCTCTCTCGCCTTTGTTCAGTTCTCTCTGTGTTGCCAGCATAATGGACGTGCTCGAAGCGACAATTGCCGCGATTTTATGCGTCTTTGCCTATATAAATTTAGCTAACTTATACCACACTTATAAAATAACAAAGTCTGGTAGCATACTGATTGAATAAATGCGAGGATGTGGACGCCGCGCCTCGCCTCGTACCTACAGCTCTTTGTTTCGCTCCCAAAAAATTGACTTCAACTAGAAACGAGACGAAACGAGACGAGGCGAGGCGCGGCGATGTGACGCGAGGGCCCTGACTAAACTCTGATGGTCGCGCTTCCTCGTCTAACCTCGACGAGAGTAAAGTACTAGCATAAAAAAAATATGAAGATAACTGACTTATGGGCTTTACTACTATAGCTTTTTTATAATTATGCGGGTAGGCAGGGTAGATCTTTCTTACTTACTACTTACTGTAGGCCTCATTCAAAGTATGCGTACAAACATATATTTTCATACAGTTTAATGTATCCTACTCTTGATTTACGCGAACGACCTTTGGGATAATTTAGGGCAGTAATGGTTTATAGGAAGCTTCTTTACGTTCATACATATCTTAGTGTTTTGCTGCCGGGAATATATAGATATAAAGTCAATTATGACTATCTTTGTACGGACTTTTTCATATAAATGTTTTAATGGCAATAATTGGCAATTTTCAAATTTAAAAAGTTTTTTAAAATCTTTTTTGAATACCACTCCCTATAAGCCTAATCGGAAAATAAGTCCTTCAACTACCATCCTCCTAATTAGGCACATTTTACAGCGTCGTTGTCGTAATAAGTAGTCATTACAGCGGTCATACTGGAAACTTACTTAATACGCTTATTATCAAGAAAGCCCACGTATTGAGACGGGCAACTACGGAACCCTACCTGAAACATCGTGCGTGGCCCGACACGCACTTGGCCAGTTTTTAGAATTTTAATTTTCTTAATTAAATTACAGCTCTTTCCCGCGTTGGTTTGAAAATTTGAGACTGACTCTGTCTGTCGGTATTTAATATGCTGAGCAATTTGCGCAATGACCCAAAGTCAATGGTGGCTTGTGATAAGAAAAAACGTATGAGTGTTTTCAATGACGCTTCACTATTTGTCGAACATTCGCGCGACAAAAACAAACTATCCAAATGTGGCTTTTTTATAGTAGAGGAGGCAAACGAGCATACGACTCACCTGACGGTAAGTGATAACCGCCGCCCATGAAAAATTGCAACACCAGGGGTGCAGATGCATCGCCGGCCTTTTATAAAGGAGTAGGCTCTTTTCTTGATGGTCCCTAAGTCATATCGGTCCAGAACAATCTCAGATGGTAGTCGATTCTACAAAGAAGTTACGCGAAGAAGAAAACTTATTTTAAATTGCACAGTGGTGGACCGCCAATCATTCAGATGGTATGGATGGCATCGCGAGTTTTGTCGCGATGTACGATGGTAAAATTGTACGGCTGAAATTAGTCCGAACAATTCTTCAGAGCACTCCCTGTGGTAAATTAGATAAAACACGCAAATAGATGAAACATCTCTTCGCAGATCCAGCGAGTCAAACCGATCGGAAAGAGCTCGGTCGCCGACGATTTGAACACCTCTGCGCTGGATGCGATGAAATGGAAGGAGCTGGCACTGGGGAGCCACTGCCCATAGATGCAGACAGTATTCTATGTGCGGTCAAACCTGCACCTTGTAAAGTTACAGGCGGTATGTCAGCATGAAATGATGTCCCGTTCTGCTGAATACGCCAAGCTTTTTAGACGCCAATTTGGCCTTCTCTTCTATGTGAACACGAAACTGCACATCACTCGATATGTCGACGCTGAGGATTCCGATACTGGCTGAGGCAAAAGGGGAGTGCTTTGAAACTGAAGATATACGATGAAAGGATTCTTTTTAGCAGTATACATGCCAACTTGTGTCTTCTGAGAATTGAACTGAATTAGATTCAGTCGCCCCCAGTCCAAGACTTTGTTCAAAAAAGTCGTGACTTCAGACACAGGTTTGTTCTGGTACTCAACTACGTTTTGCTAATCATATACGTTTTTTTTAAATAATATTTACTATTACGAAACATAATATATCACAGAATATCCAAGACAGCCACTAATAAAGACGAAGTCGAAAGTATAGTTCTCTCATAACTACGTACGATCGTGGCCCCCGGGGCATGTTAGCGTGTCACAAACTATTTCCATGAAAGTTCGGTAGCAGCTGCTCAAGAACTCGCATTTCGTAGCGGAGTTTCGTATAACTACATAGTCAATCTTGAGCCGCGAATGGACGTTAAACGTTTCGAAACTTTTCTACTCAATATTGTTTTCATTAGTAGTTTATAAAAGCGAAATACCCCGCCTATATGCGTCTGCGGCTGCACGCTTTACTCAACTTTGAATCCAAGCTTTGCTCTAAGATTGAAATAGTATAACGTGCGGCATTAAGCTTTGATCTCTTAGTCGTAACCACACTACTTCGTTGTAAAAACATGTTTCTCAGACAGCTTCTTTGTCTTTTCAGAAGCAGTAGAAATTCTTCTTCCTCCTGCTCCTCAAGCAAAGCACAAATTTCAAAAATATTTTTCATGTTGACATGTCTGTTTTGGTAGCTGCGGCAAATTCAACTGATCCACTCCTTCGCAGATACCTTAAACGCTGCATCGTGACGTTGCGTTTGAGCTGCATACCACAGCGTTGTGCGTTACGATCAAGAGATTAAAGCTATATGCTGAAAATGCTTGGGCACGCACCTATTTTATCTCTCTTGCTTTCAATCTGGCAAAAAAATAGCTCACCGCGGATCAATCGACGCTTTGCATTAGACGATAGAATTATCGTCTCTTCAATCGTCAATTATCGTATTGAACACTGCTCAATGTCATAATGCTCATCAATGTCATATCCAAGTCTCGTTGACTTCCTAGTCAATCTAGTGGTTGTAAACGCGGCTACTGAGGTTGACGAAGGAAAATTTTATTGGGTTTTCTATCAGACAATTTTTAGTAGCAGCCTGAAGTCAGGAACTGGCAGTGTTTCTCCCAGGCGTTAGTCTTGCCCCTGATCTCTCTGCGGTCGTGTCGGAGTGCCATACCATTGCACTATAAGGCATCGTCCTAATTGGTAGCAATCATATGACCAAACGATGCGATTTCGTCGCACAACGAGATACACACACATTTCAGTCATAGCGCGAGCGCAAGAAATGCTTGATAACGATTGTAGCCGATGAGTTGATCGTACGATCGTGTAATCAGAGAACAAAAATATCTTTTGAGCGTCCTAATTGACCACGTATCATAGCGAGAGCGCAGCAACGCAAGGATAAGTGCGAGGGCTTTTTAATGAAATTTTCAATTTTCAAAGCAAAATTGCCCTAAATCTCTCTAAACAGACTACTTAAAATGGCGCGGTTGCGCTGAAGGCGCGGCGGCATCCCGCGATGATCATCGCGTGAGCTATTTGGACACCTGTTAGACCATCGCATGATGAAAAGTATCGTAATAGAATAAAATAGCATCCTTTACTCGTGCGATCGATAGCCAATTACGACGACGCCTAAAAGTGTGGAAATTGATAGTACAGTCTGTGCATGCACATACACTCGGGCAATAGTCTTTATCGTATTATCCAAGTCTAGTCAAAGACCGATTCTCTCTGATTAGAGAGAGATTTACTTTGTCAGAAGATTATCGTTAGCATTTGGGTTTCCGCGGATGGATGGATGGCAGATTGTGACGGTGAACTTCAAATATCTTTGAAATAGTTGACATTTCTCATGATGTTTCTTCATGATGTTTTATTTGCCACCAAGCACGTAAATAAAATTACAATTAGCGATTTCATTAGTACCGGTAGTATTCGAATACGGTTACTGGCGTAATTTTAAATTTATGAAAAGCATTTAGCCTCGTGTTACTACGGCTTTTCAAGTATCCTGGATATATATTTTACTATTTATACTTAGATCTTTTCTTCCAACACGGTGCACAGCAATTCGCAAATTAAAATTTGCTCAAGTTAGACTGCCCGGGTACTATGATAATAAACATAATGATTACAACTCAGCAAAATCAGCGGAATAAATAGAATAACGCTCAATAAAATGGCATAATATTAACGAACCGTTTAAACTACTTTTCTCAGTAGAAATTGTGTGGTGATACCGATCAATGACGTCATGTTATCTTTAAATCAAAAAGAAATATTTTTTTTTTTATAGAAGAGGGGGCAAACGAGCATGTGGCTCACCTGATGTTAAGTGACTACCGCCGCCCATGATCAACTGCAACACCAGGGGAATTGCAGGTGCGTTGCCGGCCCTTTAGAAAGGAGTAAGCTCTTTTCTTGAAGGTCCCCAGGTCGTATCGGTCCGGAAAAATCGCTGGTGGTAAATTATTCCACAGAGAGGTTGTACGCGGAAGAAAACTCCTTTTGAAACGTACAGTGGTGGACCGCCAAGCATCCAGATGGTGTGGATGGTATCGGGACGTTTGCCGCGTAGTGCGTTCACGAAATTTGGCGGCTGGGATTAATCCGAACAATTCCTCAGAGCACTATCCATGGTATATGCGAAAGAAAATGCAAAGGGATGCAACATCTCTTCGCAGTGCCAGAGAATCGAGCCGATCGGAAAGCACTCGGTCGTCGACGATTCGAGCCGCTCTGCGCTGGATGTGGTCAAGTGGAAGGAGCTGGTACTGGGGAGCCCCAGCCCAGAGATGGGAACAGTATTCCATGTGCGGCCGAACCTGCGCCTTGTAAAGTTGCAGGCGGTGTGCCGGCATGAAATACTGTCCCGCTCTGCTGAGCACGCCAAGCTTTTTTAGAGGCCAATTTGGCCTTCCCTTCCAAGTGACCACGAAACTGCACGTCACTCGATATGTCTACGCCGAGGATTCCGATACTGGCTGAGGCAACAAGGGGAGTGCCTTGAAACTGAGGGGATACGACAAAGGGGTACTTTTTAGCGGTTAACGCGCAAACTTGTGTCTTCTGGGGGTTAAACTGGACTAGATTTAGTCGCCCCCAATCCGAGACTCTGTCCAGCAGAGACTCGACTTCAGACACAAGTTTGTCCCGGCACTCGGAGACGTTTTCCCGAGAAATATTGGCTCGGCCGGTGTAAAGAGCATCACCAGTGCTGTCATCTGCATAGCAATGAATGTTACGGGTCTGCAACATATCATTGATATGCAGAAGAAACAGCGTTGGCGATAGCACGCAGCCCTGTGGAACACCAGCATTAATAGGCTTGCAATCGGAGCTTGCACCGTCTACAACGACCTTGATGCTCCGATCTGCAAGAAAACTGGTGATCCAATCGCACAATTTCTCGGGAAGCCCATAGGAAGGGAGCTTCGAAAGAAGCGCTTTGTGCCAAACCCGATCGAAGGCCTTCGCAATGTCCAAACTAACGGCCAATGCCTCCCCCTTGGACTCTACTGCCTCCGCCCATCTGTGAGTTAGGTAGACCAGAAGATCACCAGCTGACCTACCACGGCGAAAACCGTATTGGCGGTCACTAATCAGCTGGTGATCCTCAAGGTACCTCATGAGCTGGCAGTTTACAATGGACTCCATTGTTTTGGAGAACAAGGAGGTGATGGCGATAGGCCGGTAGTTGGACGGGTCTGAGCGGTCGCCTTTTTTTAGGGATCGGGTGGACGAAAGCCGTCTTTCATGATTTTGGGATTACGCCTAGGGAGTAGGAGTACCGGAAAAAACGCGTTAAAACCGGTGCCAACTCTGGAGCACACGTCCTCAGCACAATTGGGGGGATTCCGTCAGGCCCACTCGACTTGTGGATGTCCAGGGAGAGGAGTGCTTTGCGAACCGAGCGCTGAGTGAACTGCACTTCCGGCATGGAGCACTCACACCGCGGGATGGTCGGCGGCGTACTCCCCCCGTCATCGAGAGTCAAGTTAGACGCAAAGAAAGAGCCTAGAAGATCGGCTTTCTCCTTTGCGGTGTGGGCCAGTGAGTCGTCCTCCCTGTGCAGAGATGGAAGAGATGGCTGACAGAAATTCCCCTGGACAGCCTTGGCGAGAGACCAGAATGTACGGGTTCCAGAAGGAAGACGAACTAGTTTCTCGCCAATTCTGCCTATGTGCTCTGACTTTGCCTTGGCAATGACTCTTTTGAAGGACCTAGAGGCGGAATTATACTTCTTTTTTAGAGCGCTGGTGTTTACATCCCTGGACGCTGATGCGTCAGCCCAGGCCTGGTAGCACTCCTGCTTATAGCATGATGCTATTTTACAGGAGCGACCAAACCATGGCTGAGATTTGCCTCCAATGGGCACCACAGAGGAAGGAATAAAAAGTTCCATACCCTGAAGTACCACATCAGCGACAGAATCCGCAACAACGTTGGGATCGTCCGGCGAGAAGCAAACCCGCCCCCAAGGGTAGGATGCAAAGAAAGACCGCATCCCATCCCAATCGGCTGACCTATAGTGCCAAACACGGCGGCAGCCTGCAGAATGCAACCGCGATTTCAGCGTGAGTGGCACCACACTCCGGACTAGACAATGGTCCGAGGAGCCTAAAGGGGCGTCGACGGAAATCTGATATCCGTCCGGGTGAGAGGTCAGCAGAAGGTCCAACAGGGAAGGTGCATGATCCTCCACATCTGGAGTCCGCGTAGGCGAAGTAACCAGTTGTGTCAGACCATATGACAAGGCAAAATATTGAACAGATCTCCCCGCATGATCGGTTAAACGTGAACCGAGCCATTCGGCGTGATGGGCGTTAAAGTCGCCGAGGATCACGATCTCTGCGGAGGGGATCTGCTGTAGCAACGAATCTGCAGCCATTTGGACGTGGTCGAAGAGTCGGTCTGTTTCGGCATTACCGCTGTGGGACCTATAGAGGCACCCGTAGATGCGCGGATGGTCGTCGCTGTCTACGCGTAGCCAAAGGATGGACAGGTCCGAACCTTCAAGTCTGCCGAGGCGTCGAGAACAGATGTCCTCTCTGACGTAAACGCAAACTCCAGCCCGAGGCACAAAGGAGTGTTCCAGTTTGTACCCCGGGTAGGAGAGATACGAGACATCAGCCGGAGAGGACACCTGCGTCTCGGTCAGAAAGAGCAGAGCCGGCCTCGCCGTCTCGAGATGGTAGTGGACGGCGTTTAGGTTGGAGTGAAGTCCCCTGATATTGCAGAAATTCACGGACAGCGTGGCAGGGGTCGCCTTGGTCTTGTTGCTCCGTTTGCCCCGAGCAGTTTTAGTCTTGAGCGGAATTTTGCCCCCCCCCAGAATACGCGGGGCAGCCTGAGCACCCACGCTCAGAAGTGGAAAAACATGGTCGTGGATGCTCAGCGAGGGATTCTCCAGGGGTGCTGGTACCCTCCTGGGGTAGTCTATCATTGAATTCCGCTACCATGTTGATGGGGGGGGGATTTGGGCCTCCGGCCACCTGCACTCACCAGACGAAACGCAGAGCTTCCACTTCACGCCGGTATTCTGTGAGGTCGTGGTACCACCCCGGTTTGAGCCGGCCCATACGTGCGACAGCAAAGCTGCCGCGTGGCTCTACCACTGTTAAAGAAAATAAAAGTGCTCTATATCTAGACTTCTAAATAAACTAAAAGTGCTCTATATCCAGACTAACCTAATAAGAAAATATAATTTGCCGTCACACAGTTAATAATTAATACGTGAGGTAGAAGCCTCATTTGTTTTTATTAAACTAGCCAATATGTTGCAAATAACTACATAAATCTTGAATACAATTCGTAATTACTCGTACTCTTCTAATTGTAGGCTAATTCTTACAAAAAGAATTATGGTATCTCTACAGTTTTCTCATCTGGTTGGGTTCCATAAATATGTAATTGTAAATGAGAATGATAAATATACATAAATATCAATAACATAAAACAAATACATAAATATTCAAAAATAAATAAGAGCTCAACCAGATGGAAGGAAGACCAAACGGCCGAGGGTTAGGGGGAAAGGGAAAGAAACCAGCGGACAACGCGGGCGGTATCGAGGAGCACCGTCTTCTGCATTTGAGTCCAGAGCAGTCTGTCACAGAATCCCAGTCGCCTCAGATGACCCGAGAGGCTGACCGGTATTAGCCCATTCGCAGAAACGACTACAGGAATGATTTCGGTCAGACCACCCCACATTTCGGTCACCTCGTGAGCCAGGTCAAGATATTTTGTTTGCTTATCTGTTTCGGCTTTCACGAGGTTCTCGTCATACGGAATGGTAATGTCGACCAAAAATATCCTTGACTGTGCCCAGTCCTTCAGCACAATATCAGGGTTTTTCGCAAGAATAGTCCTGTCTGTGATGATGGTGCGGTCCGAGTAGAACCTGGCGCGGTCATTTTCGAGCACGGCTTCCGGCAAATACTTGTAATACGGCAATTTCTGGTCCACGAGACCGTATTTCAGAGCGAGCTCCTGGTGTAGAATTCTGGCTACTAGGTTGTACCTGTGCATGTACTAAGAGTTAGAAAACGCCGAACAACCGGAGATGACATGCCTAAGTGACTCACCGGGATGGTGCCACGCTCGACAGATGTCGACGGTGCCATCCTTTAGGATGTATCTCCGATAGTTGTTGGTCTTAATAACCTGATCCTGTATTGCACAGACAAAGCACTTGGTTTCCCTGAAGAGTTCACCGAAACATAGCAAGTTGAGGGAGGCCACCGTATTATGAAAATAATTATTATTATGATTATTATTCTTAGTCTTAAATATGAAACATTTTGGGACACTACTAAAAGTATATCATGTAAAATGTAAAAATTCTTACCCGGCATTGTGATTGCCTAACTCTGGTATGAATCAGACAAGAATTATTACTTAATTTTGTTTTCTTTATAAAAATAATTTGTATTAAAAATAAGATGTGAAAATATAAAGAGACCAGAATGGAATGAATACTGATACACTTTCGCAATACTAAGAAGGCTAAACGCAATAACTAAACATGGTTCCCATCAGAGTTACAAAATCACCCTGTTGATTTTTAAAAGCATTTAATTGTTGCGGACTTATCACTTTCTTATTTTTCGTTATACAAAAAACCGTATTCAGGGGAGTTCAACTAGCGCTTAAACTTTACGGAGGCTGTAAGGCCGTAACAAGAAAACTCTACCCAATATAATGGTTTTAGAGGCTGGTATCTAGCCCCCCTTGAAGGTGTGCTAGTTTAAGAAAAAAGATTAATGGAATGTCTTATTTGAACCCTCTTTGTCTTCTTTACTCCTGATCCTCAATAGTCTTAAATCCGGCTCTCTACTCATCCACATTATTTCAATGTAACAAATTACATTCCTAACAAGATTTCGAAAAAGAAATGAAGATAAAACAAGATCCAATCTCACCCAACGACAAGAAGCAAAAGCCGTTTGTTTTGCAATTCGTCTACAGAGTATTAAAGGATAAGCCGCAATATTACGCCTTCAGAGGGAAGCGTACGCTCGTTTTTATCTAAAAGACGTAGCTTTTAGAGCGCTAGATCGCAATTATGATAACGGCTCGTCAGCTGTTGTTGAATGGAAACTGGAAAAGTGTATTTTAATGCCCTCATTTCTGTACAAGATTTTTATGAGCCTCGTCCTTATGGGTTACCGCTCCGGGCCATTGAATTCGTAAACGTTGTGAGTGAAATTCATATCATACCATGTTTGAATTCACCTTTTGTGAAAGTTTTTTTCGTTTTTGGTTCCTTAGTTCAGAGGGAAAAAACACACGCTCATCAGGATTGCTTTGTGGTCCGTCTGACAAGGCCATTTTCTCAAAAACGAATAAAGGTATTAAGTTAAATGAATATCAAATACTAAGGGTAGAAGTATCAAAAACGCATTTGTTTTATGATTCCTTAATCGATGATTGATGAAGACATTTTTGGACCTCAAGTTCCAAATACCATCAGGTACCTGTATACGTGTTTATCATCTATTTTTCTATAAAAAAAACCAGGACCATCTCAAAAAGTTGGGTCCTGTACCCAGTGATGTCTGTTGGTTTAGCAGAAAGTTATTTTCTAAACACGTTAAAACTTTAATTACACTCAATAATAATTTTCTCCAGATCGAATTTCGGTCACAGCGGCCAGCTTCTACGGAGACTTGCCATCGGCGCAGGACAGAACTATAGTGCCAAAGTGTATGTGCCCAAGCACACGTGCACTCTCCCTAATTTTTTTTAATTCCCTAACTCTCATAGTCCGATGGGATGCTAAACCGACACAACCAGATAAAGATGAGGCGCAGGACCATGTGTCTGATGTCTTTACGTGTCTTCCGAGGCAGGGGGGGTCAGACGTCGCCAACTAAGTGGTGGAGCCATGCTGCAGTTATGGTGAGTGTAGAGAACCAGAGGCCCTTTTTACTGGAAACGAGACATTCCATCTTAGTCCTCAGGGGTGACAACGCATCTGCATTTTGATTCGTAAACGAGGATAGATGTAGATGTCTATGAGCCACAGCAACCACTTACCATCAGGTGGACTGTGCGCTCGTTTGTCACTCTATCCTATAAAAAAACTTCCTGACTCCGGGCAGCTACTGAGAATTGCTTAACGGAAAACTTAATAACTGATTTTTTTTGGCTCGACATGGCATTCGAACTCAGGACCTCTTGATCAGCAGTCACGTTTGCAACCATTAGACCAACGAGGCTATTGACGATACATGGCGGTATAATATTGTCCGTCAAAGATTTAAAATCCTTGCAGGCATTTTTTCACCGTGCTGTTCGTCGCCGGAGCACTTAAAATTTTAATTAACAATTTCATTAGTGCCCACACAAAGATCAAGATCGAAGTCAAGTTGTACTCTATATATTATATATACTGTGTGATTTTTTACCGACTGGAACAAATAACAAACGGAATAGAAGCATGTGCCACTGATATTTTCCAATTTTTTTATTTTACATTAACCTACTATAAAATTGATCTATACATTAATTCTACTAATTTGAAATAAACTTTAAGCATGTACTGAAAAAATAACAATAAAATTTTTGAAGAAAATAAATAAATCAATTAAAAACTATCGTAATGCACATATATATATATATAATTATATATATATATATATATATATATATATATATATATATATATATATATATATATATATATATATATATATATATTATTAACCATAACCATATACCATTAGTATGTATAAACACTCATCAAAATTTCATTTCTGTTACAAAATTATTTGTCCGTTTGTCTGTCTGACCGGGCTTCTCTCGAATCTTGTGATTGTTTATACAATTTTGGATAAATTATAGAATAAATATTATATAATTTACCCATAACTTTGATGATTTTTTTAACTTGATAAAGTAAACGCGTTAGATTTTCTTAAATTTAAATAACTCCAAATTAACAGAATGTTTTCAATGTGGTAGAGCTACGCTGCAGCTATATTAGTAGTATAGTTGCAGCACGAATGGGTCGGCTAGAACGGGGAAGGGCCACACTCTCTCAGAATATCAGCGTAAAATAGCAGTTTAACGCCGCTGTGCTTTGTATGGTGAATATAGAGTACCGAAGACCCTTTTAACTGGAAAAGAGAGTTCAACATCTTAGTCTTCGCGGCTGACAACGCATCCGCATTTTGATTTGTTATCGAGGATTGATGTAGATGTCTATGGGCCACAAGAACTACTTACCATCAGGTAGACTGTGTGCTTGTTTGTTATCCTTTATATTATAAAGAAGAAAAGAACCTATGCCCGTATAACCCGATATAACCCGATGCGAAGCCGGGGCGGGTCGCTATTTGAACTATAAAAATTGCGACGAACTCTCTCCGTGTCCCTGGCCTGTATATCACGGTCCAAATTTATTTTAGTATTCTCAAACATTTTTATCAGGAACTTAAATAATAAGGCTTAATTTGCATGTAAGTTCGGGAATTTTAACAAAGTATGTATAAACACTCATCAAAATTTCAATTTCTTGATCAAAGATTCTTGAGCTTTGGCGCAGATGTTAGTAAACTTCTCGCAATGAGTTTGTTTCATACACCGTATATAGTTTTCCAGAAAATGCACCATTGAAATTCATGTTAAGATGTAAATAATATTTTGTGCTATACATGTCGGGAGTATTATAAAAATTATATTTCATTTACTGTAAATTAATACTAACGAGCAACGATCCAAGAGCAAGTCTTATCCGACACTGTTCCGGTTATATCCTGGACGTCAGTCTGAGCAAGATTAGAGTGGCTCTCCAGCACCTTAAAAACGGCAAGGTCCCAAGAGAGAATGGAATTACAGCGGAGCTTCTGAAAGCGAGTGGAACACCGGTACTTAAAGTCCTTCAGAAGCTCTTAAATTCCGTCCTCCATAGTAGCATTACTCCGTAGGCGTGGAGCAGAAGTGTGGTGGTCTTGGCAACAACGCTCTCTTGAAGAATTACAATGATGAGAAATTACAAATCAAATCTGTGATTTCCTTTCTGAGCCTCGTCTACGTGCTGTGTTCGAGAGTCATTACTAATCGTCTCTCAAGCAGACTCGACGACTTCCAGCCTCCCGAACAAGCCGGTTTCCGAAAAGGCTTCAGTACCATAGACCACATACATACCCTGCAGCAGATTGTACAGAAGACCGAAGAGTACAATCTGCCAGTTTGCCTAGCGTATGTAGACTATGAGAAAATATTTTACAGTCCCTTCAGCGGTGCCAAGTTGACTGTCGGTATATCGAAGTGCTGAAGTATTTGTACGGTAGGGCTACGATGGCTATCCGAGTACAGAACCATAGTTTGAAACTTATCCAACTGCAGAGAGGTGTAAGACAGGGTGACGTTATTTCCCCGAAACTGTTCACCGCTGCATTAGAAGACGTTTTCAAGCTACTGTACTGTAAAGGATACGGTATTAACATCAATGGCGAGTACATCACTCACCTTCGATTTGCCCACGATAAAGTCCTTATGGCAGAGTCGATGGAGGACCTAAGTACTATGCTCAATGACCTCAATGGTGTCTCTCAACAGATAGGTCTTAAGATGCTTGGCGGTTCACCACAGTACGTTTCAAAAGGAGTTTTCTTCCGCGTACAACCTCTCTGTGGAATAGTTTACCACCGGCGATTTTTCCGGACCGATACGACCTGGGGACCTTCAAGAAAAGAGCCTACTCCTTTCTAAAGGGCCGGCAACGCACCTGCAATTCCCCTGGTGTTGCGGTTGATCATGGGCGGCGGTAGTCACTTAACATCAGGTGAGCCGCATGCTCGTTTGCCCCCTCTTCTATAAAAAAAATGAACATGGACAAAACAGAGATCATGTTTCATGTCCATATCACACCTATAACGGTAATTGTACGGAGCAGTATGCTCAAAGTTGTTGACGAATACGTTTACCTGGGACAAATATTCCGGCTAGGTAAGTCCAACTCCCCCCCCCAAACGGGTTCCCGCCTTGTCGTGGCGGGGGGACTTAGTAGCCGTGGCTTAATCACCCACGGTGAACATAGAGGAACCCACATGGCTGGGCTGAGGTGAAGGGCCGGCCTGAGGTGGCCACTCCTAGTGGGTTTCGCCCTCTTCGGATGTGTGTTTGTGGTTTGCGGCGAAAGATGTGTCTTCTCCCCCTACCGCTTCAGCCGAGGTGGAGTCGCGGAGGAAGAGGAGTGTTGGTATGGCGATGCGCCACTTGCCCTATCCTCCGCGACTCAAACGGGGCCGCAACGTTGATGCAGTGGTGGTGGGGCTACGGGGGGAGAGGAGTATCGGTATCGCGAGGCGCTGCTCTCCCATACCCTACGCAGCCGAATTTTGGTTGACGGCGGAGCCATAGACTAGATCCGCCACTGGGGTCAGGATTATTGCTACTGAGTGCTCGTTTTTCTTGGCCCCATAGCCTTCATGCATCGGACACGGGGGCGTCCGTTACGCAGGTGTATTTGAAGGCAGTTGAAGGCGCGCCATGCGTTATGGGGCGCCTTCAACGGCCTTCAAATACACCTCAAACTCTTAAAACTAAATTGTACAACCAGTGCGTGTTGTCAGTGATGACTTACGGATCTGAGAAGTGGTCCTTGACTGCTAGCCATATGAGGACGCTCAAGGTCGCTCAGCTAGCTATGAAGGGGGCTATGCTCGGAGTTTCTCTGCGTAGTAAACTCAGAAATGAGGATATCCGCAGTAGAACCAGAGCGACCGACATAGCCCAACGGATTAGTAAGCTGAAGTGGCAATGGGCTGGCCATATAGCTCAAAGAACCAACAATCGATGGGGAAAATAGGTTCTCGAGTGACAGCCTCGTACCGGTAGACGTAGTGTATGGTGACCCCCCACTAGATGGAGTGACGACCTGGTAAGACATGCAGGAAGTAGATGGATGCAGGTGGCTCAGGTCTATGATCAGCAGTGGACTTGTGAAGGGCTGTAATGATGATGATGATGATGATGAAATTAATACTAAAAGTAAATAACCGTTCTATGGGTTTCACTTGTACCATATGATTGCAAAGGGAACAACGCAATTCATATGTAAAAATATTGAATATTGAATAGAAATTGTGTGCTGAGTTGCAATACTATATTTAATATATTCTCAATATCCTATATTTAATACCTTCTTTTGGTTATAATTATTATATTTACAATTACAAAACACAATTTCCGATCCAAAAAGCCAATGCATCGCAATGACATTTTAAGCCAATTAATATGTAACAGTTTAAAATAAATGTTTTTTCCTACATATTACTTAAAAATTAGCAAATTTTAAAATCTGGCAACACCGTCAATGTGGCAAAATTTTAACCATGAGCTGCCCTTACCAAATGTATTGCCATGTATGTTTCCCCATTGATTTAAATTTTATTTATTTTTCGCGGAGATTTTTTAAATTAATGTTTGATAAGGATAACATGTACAGAATCATATCTCTGTACCTCATGGATTGTATATAATACGTATACAAGTTAATATCAACAAGTTGAACAAAGTTGTTAAAAGAAAATTATCAAATTCATATTTAAAAAATTATTCAATAGAAGTGCCTATGCTACTGTTAATATTTCTAGATCATTATCATCATTATTACTGCACCTCACAAGTCAACTGTTGCATATTGGTTACCACCAGAAACGCCACAAAACAGGATCTTAAGCAACCTGAATCCATCGACATCGATACTTGTCTATTTATTTTATTTATTTATTTATTATATGGACAACAAAACAGATAACAATCAAAATACATTAAAAATTACACATAAACATATAAAAGTTTCGTGGCAGATTGTTTTCCTAAGTATGTTGACACATCATTTTCATATTTTACTACAGAGGAGATCTAATCTACGCTTAACAATATTAATATTAATGCCGTACATTACTACATAATACAAAAAAAAAACAAATTTTACATACAACTAGTTTAAAATCTATGTGACGTGGGACATAACACAAAAAACAAATTTTACGTACATCAAATTTAAAATCTATGTGATATGGGAATGAGCGTGTATGACTGTAAGCTCTTTTACTGCTCTTTTGAATATTCTTGATCTTGGGTCAAAAATATCCAAGCGGGAGTCTTTCGTGGATATCTCGTTGTAAAGTCGACACATTCTTATTATCGGGTTGTAAAAAGACGTATTATTCTTGTAAGTCTGCAGGTGAAATGTCTTGTTAGGAATTCGTGGATTGCGCTTTGTAATTAAGTTTAATTTACTTAAGAGGTAACCGGAATCAATCTCATTACGGAGAATTTTATGTAAATATATAAGGTCATATTCCTTACGGCGAATAAGTAAAGAGGTCATTTTAAATTTGTCGAGTCTCTCACTATAACCGACAAGACTGCGACCAAGACCACATTTGTAGCTAAGTATTCTAAGGGTTCTTTTTTGGACGCTTTCTATACTAGCCGAATGCACTGTGTAGCAGGGAGACCAAATGACACAAGCATATTCAAGAATACTACGGACAAGACTATTATAAACGGTCAGGAAGCTTTGAGGCTGTTTGAAGTCCTTAGTGCATCTCGATATGAAACCTAGCAACCGGAATGCTTTGTTCTTAATGTGGGCATAGTGCTCACGAAATGTTAATTTAGAGTCAAACAGCACACCCAGATCTTTTGCTACCGTTTTACTGTCTAATGAATCTTTATTAATTTTATAGTCATATGTCTGTTTATATCTCTTATTTGTGAACGTTATAGTAAAACACTTTTTAACATTGAGATGCATATCGTTAAGCCGGCACCATTCGGATATTGAATCAATATCATCTTGTAGCTTAACACAATCAGATAAATCCTGTATTACACGGTACATTTTCAAGTCATCAGCATATAGAAGGCAGGGACTGGACAGTTTACAAATCAGATCGTTTATGAATAAATAAACAATAAAAAATAACGGACCGAGATGTGAACCCTGAGGAACACCGGATTTAACTTTGATAGGAGATGACGTGAAACCTTTGAGAGCGACAAGTTGGCTTCTATTATCGAGGTACGAATGAACCCAGCGCAGTAGATTTCCATGAATACCCAACATAGCTAATTTTTTACAGAGTAAAGAATGGTTTACTTTGTCGAAAGCTTTTGTAAAATCGGTGTACACGGCGTCAACCTGCCCACCCATGGCGAAAACCTCGCACAAGTAGTTTTTGTATTCTAACAAATTAGTCACTGTTGATCTGCCTCTCACGAAACCGTGCTGCTTGCTAGATATAAGCGGCTTGATTTGAAAGTAAAGATGATCATATAACGCAGATTCAAAAACCTTAGCAATACAGCACAAAATGCTAATAGGTCTATAATTTTCGCAGTTAGACTTATTTCCGGACTTGTGAATGGGTACGATGTGAGCCAATTTCCAAATGGAAGGGAAGGTACCAGACTTTAATGACTTATTAAACAATAATGTTAGTGGTTCACGCAGTTGCCTTGCACAATTTGAGAAAAGTATAGCTGGAATACCATCATACCCTGGACCTTTGCGAGTATCTAATTTCTTTAATTTTTCCAATATTGTATCCTGACTTAGTTCTATATTACACATACTGTAATTACAATAACTATCACAGTCTACAATATCATTAGTAACAAAATCCTGGTTAATGACAGGTTGAGGAACTTCGAAAGCTGAACTGAAGTACCGAGAAAAAAGTTCACATATTCCTTGTGTGTCCGAAGAAGATTCCGTACCAAGAGTCATAGTCTGTGGCATACCTGAGCTACCTATTTTATTGCTAACGAAATTCCAAAATATCTTTATGTTATCCGATAGACTTTTTTCATTTCCGATAGAATTTTTGTCATATATTATATGGCCATCACTCCACCGAGTGGTGGGCCCACTAACCTACTGGTTCATGATGCCAATCGAGAGCCTTTTTTCGCCGTAGCAAATTAGTTCTTCGGGCTGTGGCCACCTCATTCCCACTATAGCTTACTGATCCTCACATGTACGCACGCACACACACACACACACACACACACACACACACACACACACACACACGCACACGCGCGCGTATATACACACACACACACACATATTTTACATAAGTTAGCATAATGTACAAACTTTCGTAAAGCCTTCACTCATTCACTCATGCATCTGATCTCTCTGCGGGCGTGTTGGATAACATTCTCATCGATCTACGAGAATGAAGGAATAGAGAGTTCACTTGTGCTTGCGCATACTCTCAAGCAATATAATCCTGTCTTGTGCAGATGGCTAGATTCTGCTGAGACTGGTTCCTGTGACGTAAACTTTATCAGGATGACATTATTATAAAGTCAAAGTGTGTTACTCGTGGTAAAGGTGTATTGTTTTTATTCTTCTTCCTTCATTACTCACCAGATAATAGCTCACTGTGGATTAAAAGCGCTTAAGGAGAGAGGATTTTCTGTTATCAGCCACACATGACGCTTGACCATGGAATCCATCATCAATGGTTTGTCTTGTCACGCACCTTTAACGTTGCATTTAGTGACCGGTTTTTCTATATTACATCTGACGTAGGTAATAATATAAGTAGTGATAGAAGAAAAGTTCTTAAGTGGAAGATACGTATCGGTAAGCGAAGTATATGACATTCCCCCGCATGGAGTGAAAGCCTGGTAAGACTTGCAAGAAGTCGATGAATGCAGGACAGTATTTTGTACAATTCCTTAGGCGAGGACTATGTTCAGTATTGGACTTCTGAAGGGTTGTAATGATGAATATACGGAACAGCACATTTGCTTTTTCGAGTGGTTATGATGAATGGGTTTATTTACCTATACCACTTACTAAAATATGAATAGCTAACACCCATTATTTAATGTAAAAATTAAAATTAAAAACGTAGCTAAAATTTAATACAATTTTTGTTACTTATAATTCTGGTGTATAACGTTACATCAAGTTACGGATTAGTAGGCTAAAGTGGCAATGGGCCAGCCATATAGCTCGAAGAACCGACAACTGTTGGAGAAAAAAGTTTCTCGAGTGTGAGCCTCGTACCGGAAGGCGAAGTGCAGGGTGACCCCCCCACTAAATGGAGGGACGACCTGGTAAGACATGCAGGAAGTTGATGGATGCAGGTGGCTCAGGACCGTGCTCTGTGGCATACCTTGGGGGAGGCCTATGTTCAGCAGTGGATTTGAGAAGGGCTTTAATAATGATGATGATGATGATGATTAGGTTACAATATAAGAATAAGCTGAAAACAGAAGTAAACAACAACACAACTACATGGCTGTAAAATCTATCTGGTATTATTAATATATTCGTCACTTACAATGCAAACGAGACCGAATCATGGCAACGAATTTTCATTCATCGCCACTATACAAGTTTTAAAATTTGTAAAAATGGAAACAATATAGCTCAAAACTATTTAGTGGCCTTGCCTCTCCAAACACTGTCCTGTTAAACTTCAAATTTGTTAACGCACAAACTGAATACAATCTACTAATTTTACGGATTTTATAACGTTTAATTTCACTTATTCTTACTTATTTCTTCGCGAGGCTCGCGTCACGATTACATTGTAAAATTAATCTGATTCGTTGTTTAGTATTCGTAAAAATAGAAGAAATCGTTACGAATATTCCATCAAAATCGTTTATGGAACACTTTTCCTTTTCCACCCTATAATCTTCGTTCTGTTGTCCAATGAGTTTTTTAAATAATAGTTTTTTTATAAATTCTCTTGGGTCGTTGGTCTCCTCTAAACATATTTGTATTTATTAATACACACGTTCTCCTTATAATTTTGATCAAACAACTTTATTGATCCTTTTTGGTGTACTTGTATAACATTCAGTCATTGTAAATATCAAAGGACAGGTGTGTACTAACCTCAAACGTAGGCTGCGCCATTATGTAGAAGTTGTACAAAATTTATTCCATTCACTGCGATATCCATAAGTTGTTGTAGTCAGCCGAATTTGGTAGCTTTGCTTATAAAGGTTTCATTGGATAAGTACGTTACATATAATAAAATAAAATACTTAGTGTACTTCTTCACATAGGCATTATTAAAAATATACGTTTATCATTAATTTCATTGATATTAACTATTATATACCGTAATGATCTAGGCTTGATCTCATCCACGTTTCCCTTTCTTATATTATAATTACCATCAGGTGGACTGTCTGCTTGTTTGTAAAATATTTTCGTTACTTGTATAATTAATGCATGCCATATATAATTTTATTGCAACAATTCACATATGGCTTACTTAGGAAAATTGCATTGACTTATAAATTAACCAACTTTTAATAGTATTATTGGTTGGGCGGCGGGCCTTAGGGTTCCCGAGTTCGATTCTCCGGTCGAGCCTTGACCCTATTACGCGAGATATTATACTAGATGGACTGTATACGCGGGAAGCTTCTTCTGCCTCAATAAGATGGCGGATGTGGCACGCGGTTCTTTGACAATGCACTCGCTCTTCCGAAGTCTATTGTTTGCCAAGGTATGAAGGAATCCTGCTTGAGCACGTTAGGAGAAATGAAATGGAGCGGGTTAGCTAATAAACAAATGGTCAAGCAGGCACTGAATTATAGGAAAAAACACACTTACCGGGGTGTGACCTTGATGCGGCTGAGGCGCTTCCGTTGCTGTGATGCGACGTGAGGTGGGTTCTTCTGGGGCGCCCCAGAGATGCGATCCAGGCCAGTGGTGCGAAGGAAGAGAGCGGTGCGCGACCATATCTCACACTATGTGAGGCGGTTACTTCTGGCGCGCGACTGCTCCAGGTGATGCGGTTCAGACTAGTGGCGCGTGGCAAGATAGCGCACGAGGGCCGTGCGCGAGCTTATATTGCTTCGGCTTTCCTATCAATGCATCTAACCTTACTCCATAATGTTTGAATAAATCTGTCAATACTTCAAAAATATACGCAATAGAAACATAAATATTTTATTTTTATTATAGCGGTTGAGGTCATGGGATCTCCTTGACGTCTCCTAAAGTCTCTTCTCATTACTTCTACTTTAAGAAAACAAGTTATTTTTTTCTTTTAAAAACTTCACACCAACAACAGTATTTTCTCATGTATTATAGTAGAGTTTTATATATAAAAATATCATATATGAAAAAATCCTGACAAGGAAAAATTATTTGTAGGTTGTACCAACACTAGTTTTCTCCATGATTCGAAATTACAGCCATGGCTTGCCGCAGCAAAAATAGTTGATACTTGATAGCCACTGTGCTATCACTAAGCTAATATTCTTAAGCTGTTACCATACGCTTGCTTAGAGTGTTTGTGACCAACTTTACATTCCCATGGGGAAAACCTCTTTCAACTTTATTACATGGCGTGGTTAATGTTCCCCATTCGTAATATGAATTCTGGAACTGAACTGACTGTACCATGAACTAATAAAGTATATATATAGGAATAAACACATATAAAACTTACTATATTCAAACAACCGTAATTTTGGTAACAAGTGCTATTCGTAGCCCTGCACGAGTAACGTGATGATACGAGTATAGCAGTGTTTCACAACTTTTTAACGTCATCACGTAACTACGAATATCTGTTAATCACTAACTCAAAATTGAAACCAGACTTTTAAAAAAAACGATACTTTTATATTGGATTTTCTCCTTTATCGTGAAGGCTGCTTAAATACATGAATTTCACAAGGACAAACATCCAGACCTCAAAAAATTACTAGTAGGCTACACAAATAATTCCGAGTGGGATTCCGACCTGCTGCTCTTTGCTAAGCCATGCCATCGCTAAGCCAAGCTATGTGCCACGGAGCAGGCACCAGTGACAGTGATTAATATATCTATCGATTAACAATGTGATTGGTGCCGGCGGGAATCGAAGCCGGATTGCTCGTGTACTGTGAAATTAACAGCGAGCGCATTCTCTCTAAGCTAACAAGGCTCTGACGCAATACCATTATATAAACACAACATGATAAGGTCATGTAAAAGGTCACCAAAAAATATTCAAAGCAAAATTTATGATGGGTCACGCACAAAAAATGAGCTAGAAAAGACTTAAAAATTTTCAATCCCAGAATATTAAACCGTGGAACATCTGCCAGTTTTAAATATGAAAAAATTCTATCATTTAACATGAAAGGGAACAACCCCTATGTACAAGGGGATAAAGATTTAATTCCCGATTCCCGAAATGCCCGTTGGAAGCGTCCGACAGCTTGATGAGATTATAGCGGGATTAAAGAGAACGCGAAATTACATTACTCTGTGGGTACAGGGCTGACAAATTATTTTAAAAAATTTCGTTCATGAAATTTGCAACATATTTTTTCTCTCTCACAGAATACCAGCGTATGGAGCGAGTATGGAGAACCGGAGACCCTTTTTACTGGAATCGAGGCATTCCATCTCAGCTTGGGGTGACAACGTTTCCATAGTGTGATTCTTAATCGAGGATAGATGTAAATATTTATAGGTCACAGCATCCACTTACTATCAGGTGGACTAAGTGTTCGTACGTCGTTTTGAGTTTGCTACCAACTCAACTAAATGAATTATCTGTGTTTTTACGAATTTTACAGATTTTTTTTAATAGTGTACATAGACATGGCCCATTTTGGAACATTTGCTTTTATAATATATTAAGGAATTTTGGTAAATAATGGGTGATACATAAGTTGTTGGAAATTGGTTGCAGGTGCAACAGCCATTTAAGTTACAATTGATCATAAGTACAATTTGTCACTTTAATTTCATACAAGTGGTGAAGTCAAAAATTTTGTGTAACCAACCAACTCTAACATAATTAAATGAGAATGAGAGTCAATTAAAAACGCTTTATTAATCACAACGAAAAAACTACTAAACAGATCCTGATTTATACGGAACAACACGAGAAGCACCAGCTTTCAGATAAAACAGAATGATCAAAATCGATTTACCCAAAGAAAAGTTCTGAGGTAACACATAAAAACATACAGTCGAATTGAATACCTCATCATTTTTGGAGTCTGTAAAAAAATGTCACTCCTTGGCGTTGCAGGTGGTTCTTTGTAAAGGAAGCTAAATTTTTTGCTAATGATATTGACGGTGATCGCTTTTTGAACAACTGAAGATAAACAGAAAAGTACAGTAACAGCAAGCCAACATATGTCCCACAACTTAGGACAAATTCCTTTCATTTCTGAGTGGGCATAGCCTTTAATCCGCACTACTCCGATGCGAGTTGGTAAACTTTATATGTTATTGAAATATTTTTATTTTATTTTTTGTTTTTAAAGTAAATCATCACATAAATCTTCATTTAATAATTTCAGTCGAGCCGGCCGGAATCTAACTCAGTTTGCTTCTTTACTACAACGGCTCTTGGACAAATCTATAAAATAAAAAGTCCTAAAATCTTAAAAATAAAAAAATATAAATTATCAACATTAATAAGTGAACCGAAAAGCACTTCTGACCAAACATACAAATACATATGTAATTCCTATATTTTCTCTAGTAAACTATTGACCTACGTCTTATTTTCACCTACAAGGGTTTTTGAAAATTCAATTCCTAAGGGGGTAAAATAAGAGATCACGTGAGCAAAACCGTGGGCAAAAGCTAGTTTTAAAATAAAAGCTTAAATTGTTTTAAGAGACATATATTACTTGAGTGTAACAGTGTAAGAGTTTTTAAAAAGCGATAATTGGCATACTGAAACTCGTTGGCGTTCAGTTTCACGCAATTTCATGAACAGACCCATTGTTATAATAATCATGACAACCCTACATGTTCTAACATGGTTCATGATACATCGCTTTCAACGAGCACTTAGATAAACATAGGGCTTACATTCACATATAAGCGGGGATGAAAGCTTTACATCGAATTTTATGATATTTTTAAACAAGTTAGCGAATGTAAATGTATGTAGTAATATAAAATTATACTAAATATTAGATCTGCCATGAGTGACGACTAATGCAAATTATTACAGTTACCGTTAGCGGTACCGTCTATAAAAAGACAACTGCTTAACAAAGGGCTTCCCCATAGATTCTCGCTTATTATAGTTACCAAAGTTGTTGATGTATCAAAGGTGAGTAATGTACTCGCTATTGTGTGTATCCTTTCCAGTGCAGTAGCTTGTAAACGTCTTTCAATGCAGCGGTTGTTGTTTCACAAGACATCATTTATGATAGCCATATCTTTAATATGCTTTACAATGTACAACTATCGAATGGAAAGTGCTCGTTTTTCACCCATATTCTATAAAAATAATGTAAATATGAGTTAGCTGAGAACTGAAATTGCCAAATCCCAAACCATTTTCTCTGGCCCGTAGTATACTGGTGACAATGTTGTAGAAAAAATCGTGAGTCGTCTTTGGGATGGTTATGATGAAAAATAACACGAAGGCTGGACAAAACTGACGCATAGTCCTGAAAATTAATAATATTTCATTACCAAAGTTTTCTACGTTGTTTTTTAAAGATAATCTGTGTCCTCAGTGCTACTCCCTGTCGCCATTCTGGGTATCTTACGTCCAGTGCAACATTTACATGATTATACCGACCGATATCAGAACTACGAGATATTTCTAGCATTTTTGTGATCATTATTTACGACACGCATGAGACGAATAACGTAATTTTATATATGGTAGAGCCAAGCGCACGCAAGAATCATTCAATTCGGCCGAAAATGGACAATGCTCTCACAGAATACCCGCATAAAACAGCAGATAAACGCTGCTATGTTCCGTATGATAATTTAAGAGAACCGAAGATCTTTTTTTTGGAAACAATGTATTCCATCTTAGGAATCAAGGGTGACAACGCATTGTGACGGCCCAATATATTATTATTAATAATTAAATTCAATATAAAGGGGCATCAAAAATAGTCTTAAAATATATATATTATGCAATAAAATCACATTAATAAACATAAAGTTAATATAAATATATATCAGATATTAGACCAATAACATAGTAAATTAAAGGCAAAATATTGTCTTTCATAATAAATAAATTTATTTAAAAGCTTGAAAAAATATTTAAAATAAGATAATTAATAGAAATACAAGTTGAAAATATTATAAAAATAAAGATAAATAACATTTATAAGATAATTAGAAAATTTGTTAAAAATTGTCTAAGTCTTGGAAGGAGTTTATGTATAAAAGAAATTTCCTAAGTTGTGGAAGGAGTTCACGTATAAAAGAAAATTTTCCTAAGTTATGGAAGGTGTTCATGTATAGATGTCTTGTATAGAGGTGCTGCCGGAGATACATACCTGCAGTTGTACATATTGTTACGAGCTTGAGGTTCGTGACAATAAAAATTGCCGATAAAATTACCTAAATTAACACTTTAATTTACTTTACACAAATTAAAGTTAAAACACTAATAATTAAACACACTAATTCACTTAATTCCGCCCGAAACTTCGCTTGTTACGCCCAAATCAACACTGCCTCTCATCGCATCTTGCAGCGCCTATATATTTAAATTAGCAAAGAAATATCCAGAATGTTCAAGTAAACACGCGGAAGGTACCGAGCGTTCGAGTTTCGACTAGGCGCTGTCAGTTGAGCGATTTGTGATGTCATTTTCTCAATGCTCCCCTCGCTCTCGTTCCTGACACTAGATGGCGCTAGTGTATCGTTGACTGGAGCGCGTAACACTGCCCCCTCCTAAGACATGCTCGTCCCGAGCATTATCGGCCCCATAATAACGTGCCAAGCGATTCACATGGACGATCTTAGGAGTCCCTCTTGCGCCTTTCTGTAACGGCTCCGCAATGTCAAGGGCTGTCCTATCCCGTGGTGCACCAACATTGTACAATTTCGGTGCTCCTCTACTACGTGTCTGAGGTCCCCGCACGGCCGCACAACTTGTACATGTACGACACCAATCCTCGACATCGTCACGATAATG
Source organism: Parnassius apollo (assembly GCA_907164705.1). Classification (NCBI taxonomy): domain Eukaryota; kingdom Metazoa; phylum Arthropoda; class Insecta; order Lepidoptera; family Papilionidae; genus Parnassius; species Parnassius apollo. The sequence continues at coordinate 3,984,373 of CAJQZP010001697.1, forward strand.
GACCCAGTAAAACTGTTCTCGGACCTTCAGTAGAGTTCGTTTAACTCCCAGATGGACTCTTGAACGACCATTATGGCACAGCTGTAGAACATTCGGCACTTTAGCTTTAGGGACAACCATTTGCAAACGACAGCTGTCCCTTCGACCATTGTCCCATTTACGGCACAGGACTCCATCCTGAATCAGCAAGCTGTCCCATTGGGCCCAATAGCTTTTCGTGGTTGAACTCATCGCTGAGACGTCCCTCCACTTAGGCTTGGTAGCACGGGCCTTCATCCATCCCAGAATCGGCTTGATGTCCGGATCTTCCTGCTGTGCATGTCGTAGGCTGTCCTTCCACTCGTTGCTGAGGTGGTCTGTCCTGAACATCCTCACGGATACCACTTCCTTACTCTCTTGCCTACTACAATGGTTGCAATCTTCAGGACAAGGTCTTCTTGTCAATGCATCTGCGTTGCCGTGAGATTTCCCGCTGCAGTGTCTGATAGTGAAGTCGTATTCCTGCTGCTGCTGGGCGGTGCTGTTAGCCGCACTTCCTTTCTGAGACCGTTCACCTTCGCTTCCTAGGGTGTGCTTAGGGCAGCTGGAACGAAGATGGCCCCTTTCCCCACAGCCATAGCACCTAGGGCTGTATCTTTTATTGTGGTCGCGAACCGTAACTGCTGTAACCTCCCTAGCGTGAGGTGAACGATGATCCTGTCGCCGCCAGGCAGTGCCGTTAGCTGCACTACCCTCTCGAGATCGATCAACTCTCCTTTCCACGGTTCGTTTAGGGCAGCTGGATCGAAGATGGCCCTTTTCCCCACAGCCATAGCACCTAGGGCTGTATCCTCTGTTGCGATCGCGAACTGTAACTGCTGCAACCTCCCTGACGCGATGGAAACGATGATCCTGCCGCACGGCTTCTACCTCCAGTGCATGGGCCAAGGCGTCCTTAAGCGTCTCGTGGTGCCCGAGCCTCACAGCAGCTCTGACTTCCAGGTCACGGATGCCGTCGATGAATGTCTGCACCAGGTTCCCTTCAATGAGCGCAGGTACAGACCGGTATGCTTTTCGCACCAGCTTCTCCACTTCTAGAGCCCACTGCTGCAGGTTTTCGTTGATGCGCTGCACACGATCTTTAAGCTGCGCACGAAAGACGTGTTCCAGGTGAGCGTCACCATATCTCGCCTCCAATGCCTCAAGGAGTTGCTCATAAGTCACTTCCTCACCGAGAGCTTCCAGAACTGTTAAGGCCTGGTCGCGCAGGCCTAGTGTGAGAGCAGTCATGGCCTGACTTTTATTCCAGCCGTTCGCCTTCATAACAGCCTCGAACTGGATTTTGTAGGCTGACCAGGAAGAAGTCCCGTCGAACGGTGGCACCTTGAACCCACGTAGCGAAGGTGCTGTAGCTACTACGGGAGCTGTCGTTCCATCCCCAAGTTTGAGGTCCTTCAGCGTTTTCTTCACGTCAGCCATCACGTTGTCAACCCGATTGTTTACTTGGTCGATTTGGGTTTTAGCTTCCTTGATTTGGGTTTCAGCTTCCGACAGGCGGTTGTCATGTTGAGCAACCCTATCCTTCACCTCCCTAATCTCTTTCCCGAAGTTAGCGTGAATGTCCTTCACGAGGAGCATCTGCTCTTCCTGTCGGCGGGCCTGTTCCTCCTGCTGCTCTTTCAACCAACGGGCCTGTTCCTCCTGTCGGCGAGCCTGTTCCTCCTGTCGGCGAGCCTGTTCCTGCAGCATCACCATCAGAGCACCTAAATCGGGTGCTGCAGATGGAGGAGCTACTGACGGGCCTGCAGCCGGCGGCTGGCCCTCCGACGTCAGCGGCGTTGCACCACCAAATCTTCTTTGGTCCGTCTCCTGCTGGCGTTGATTTCGGGTACGGACACCCTCCGTTTCCTCCTTAGGTAAAATCGGTATGATTTTATCCCACTTCTGACACCAATTGTTACGAGCTTGAGGTTCGTGACAATAAAAATTGCCGATAAAATTACCTAAATTAACACTTTAATTTACTTTACACAAATTAAAGTTAAAACACTAATAATTAAACACACTAATTCACTTAATTCCGCCCGAAACTTCGCTTGTTACGCCCAAATCAACACTGCCTCTCTCGCATCTTGCAGCGCCTATATATTTAAATTAGCAAAGAAATATCCAGAATGTTCAAGTAAACACGCGGAAGGTACCGATCGTTCGAGTTTCGACTAGGCGCTGTCAGTTGAGCGATTTGTGATGTCATTTTCTCAATGCTCCCCTCGCTCTCGTTCCTGACACTAGATGGCGCTAGTGTATCGTTGACTGGAGCGCGTAACAATATATATGGGGTGGTCGGGAGCCCGACTGCCTGAAGTACTACTGTAGCACAATGACTAGTCCTATATTAGGGACTTATGATAATAAACTCAATGATACAAAAGCAATACTATAGTAGGTCTCCATGATGAATTTGCATTACAATAGTGGGGTCATGGGTTGAGGTCCTATATATTAATGACTTACGAGAGTAAGGTCTATGATACAAAAGCAATACTATAGGTCTCTGTGATGAATATACATTACAATAGTAGGGTTGTGGGTTCGAACCCTATATATGAATGACTTATGAAAGTAAGGTCTATGATACAAAAGCATTATTATTGAAGGTCTCCTTGATGCATAAGCATTGTATGGGGTGGTCGGGTGACCGACTGCTCCTAGTACTGTAGCAAAATGACTAAACCTTATTAGGGACTTGAAAAGGAATATTATGGTGGCGTGTATGCTGCTTCACGAGCAATTGGTCCGAGGTAAACTTGGACTCGCTAACCGATGTGTCCTAGACATATCATCTTAGTGCTGGTAGTAAGCAGGTTTGTTGTAGCAATACGGCTTTCCCGTGGACATCGCACACCGATACCGTTTGTGGGCGACGTCGTAGCGCATAGCGATGCGTCGTCTATCTTTCGGATTGGGATGATGAGTGTGTTTGGTAGCACTTTTAAGTGTAACAGGCATACTCAACTTCATGTCTTAGTGCATTAGCGCTATGATACGTAGAGTTTTGTTCATTGGCGTCTTAGTAGCGTACTACTATGATACGTTGGTGATATTTTTTATATAACAACAATAAAAACTTTGTTACCAAAATCGATAGGGGTCATGTGGGTGTGTTGTGAGGGGGTGCCATCCGTATGATAGTTGCATTGATGCTTACTGCTACTTGCGGTATTGCGTCTTGTGATGGATCTGCGGGTGTGCTGCGCCTGATTCGACGCATTCTTGTGGTTCTGGTCGATGGAGGTAAACAAATAACATCTTAATGCCGGTGGTAAGCGGGTTTGTTGTATCAATATGGCTTTCCCGTGGACATCGCACACCCATACCGTTTGTGGGCGGCGTAGTAGCGCATAGCGATGCGTCGTCTATATTTCGGATTGGGATGATGAGTGTGTTTGGTAGCACTTTTAAGTGTAACAGACATACTCAACTCCATGTCTTAGTGCATTAGCGCTATGATACGTGGAGTTTTGTTCATTGGCGTCTTAGTAGCGTGCTACTATGATACGTTGGTGATATTTTTTATATAACAACAATAAAAACTTTGTTACCAAAATCGATAGGGGTCATGTGGGTGTGTTGTGAGGGGGGTGCCATCCGTGTGATAGTTGCATTGATGCTTACTGCTACTTGCGGTATTGCGTCTTGTGATGGATCTGCGGGTGTGCTGCGCCTGATTCGACGCACTCTTGTGGTTCTGGTCGATGGAGGTATGCGGGTGGTGATGTCTGCTGGGATGTATGGGGAACCTTGGGATGGTGTAAGCCCGACGATAGTCGTATTGATGCTTGTTGCGTTCTGCAGCGTTGCGTCTTTGCGATGGTTGTTTGGTGGGACGCTATTCTCAATGGCGCTCTCTGCGTCTTGGTTTGACTCACACCTAAGTAGCTTTGCCCAAGTCGGGTCCCTTCATTACGGGGCTGCAGACTGTCTGTCCTCCATGATGTTTTATATAACAACATAATAATATATCTCTGTAACTTTCCCACCTTTGAATGATTGAAGACAACTTGTCGGTGGGTGAGACAAACATGATCGAAAATGCATTTACTCAACGTCAGTGACACAAACCCTTTTCTGATGGCGAATTATTACTCTTATCTTATAACTGCCTTTTGGCTATATCTGCCGTTGTATTGGTTGGTGGAGCATATGTGTCGACTTCATGTGGGTGGTAGCTGGCGGGAGGATCTGAGGAGACTCTTAAGGCTGCGGCCGAAAGCCGCACAACGTGGGAACCCATTCCCTTGAGGTGAGCAGTAGACTCATGACAAGCTCTGCGGCTAGTAGCCGTGCTGATCATGCAATTGGTGGTGATGCCATACACTTACATCACGTCTGCAGGAGCGGCGGTCTGGCAGGTGGTGGCGCTTACGGAGGGTTTACGGCCATTGTGCCTAATTGCCTAAACCGTGTGACGTACATTCACTGTGGCTGGATTCGTTCGTATTCCTTATGGCGGTTACACGCATTGACATGCGCGACTTCGGTCGATGTTTGTGCTTACGCACTAACAAGGGGCCAAACCTCTTTTACTGGTTCGCCAGTTATTTTGCTGTGAACTACGGTCCAGTTCCAGAATTAGCGTTCCCTTCGGGGGGAGTGCATCAAAATGGTTGGCACTCACCGCGCACGGCGTGTGTGGGGCCGTGTGCCTCTCCTACATTTTTTTTAAATAAATGTAGGAGAGCGAAGTCCTTGTATCGGGTATTTTATATAAATATATTTTGAGCCTTTTCCGAGCGGGAAGGAATAATTAATAATGTAAACCTGATACAAGTGGAATAGGGACGTTTTATGTTCTTAACCTTTCTCGAGCCCTGTCTTCGTGAACGGGGTTCACTTAGCTTATAAGGTACTATCAACAGCTTTCAATTGCTCTAGTGAATATTCATTCTTCCAAAAGACACCTAAAAGAAGTAAGTTACTAAACAAACACAACGTAAGTAAGGGCCCTAACTAAGACGATCACGCCAAAATATTACAAACGGCCTATTATTAAACCTTTAGAAAGATCATTTAGAAAGTTCTAAACATAATTTATTAATCCTGGTCACATATATATAATTTTTAATATAAAGGGGAATATAATATATTTAGTATTTTATATATTTATTACTATGAGAGGGGGGGAGCGTTACAGCATCTACATTTGGATTCTTCGACGAGGATAGCTGTAGATGTCTATAGAGCATAACATCCACTTACCTTCAGGTGGACTGCGTGTTTGTTTGTCTCTCGTATCTTATAGCGCATACAATATAACGCCACTGTACTATATTAACTGTATAAAACAATAATTTATAATATTACTGTATTACATAACATAATAATAATAATAATGTCCTCCAGACCGAATTTCGGTCACGACTGTCTACCTTAACGGAGACTAGCAATCGGCTCCGGACAGGATTATAGCTCTCAAGTGTATGCGCAAGCACAGGTTCTCACTCACTCGCACTCTCTATTCCCTCACTCTCATAATTCGATGGGACGGTAAACCGACACGACCGAAGAGAGATCAGGCACAGGACCAACGGCTTTACGTGCTTTCCAAGGCACAGGGGTGAGACACCGCCAAATTCTTGACCCGGGCAGTATTGAGAACTTCTTGACAGAAAAACTCAATAATTGATGTTTGGCCCGACCCGGGATTCAAACCCAAGACCTCTTGATCAGCAGTCGCACTACTACATCCACTAAAGCAACAGGATTTTTTTATATAACATAAATAATACATAAACTCTTACGCCAGTCACCCATAGGGATATGCAGAAGCTACGAATTTCTTTTTGGCATGATGCTGACACTTTACTATATCTTTCGAGCTTATTTCGCATTCATATATCTAGGCATATATGCTAAAGATACTCTTGATTTCATCCATTTTCAATGTATCGCCTGCAATTTCGTCGATACACTGGTCTGGAAAGTCCCTTTTGTTTTATTGTATTACTAGGTAATTAATTTTATTTCTTTCATATACTCACTTTTCGTATATGTTATATAAGGTCATTTCATAAAAGGCTTGTAGGGCAACTACAAAGGGATCTTTAGGGTTATCCATGACACTGCTCTTGAAGCCAAAGGCACAATGAACAATAGCATCGGTTGTATACCCTCCCACCAACTTCTCCGATTCCACGACAGTTGAATGTGTTTCGTCAACTTCCTTTGTATTTATCGCAATATCACTGTTGATTACTTCACTATTATTTTTGGTATTTGTAACTAGCTTCCTTACACGCAGAACGAATTCTTTATCAGTGTCTTTAATTAACAGGGACATTCCTCTTAATTTTTTTTTGGGTTGATACAAAACAAAAAGGGCCGATTTTTCCTAAAATGAAATTATATATAATTTAATATTAAATATTATATACTAGCTGACCAGGCAGACGTTTTGCTGTTCTTATCGATGACCCTTCCTATAAAAAATCCTTATTTCAGACAGACAGCTCAATTCTATTGATATGTATAAAGATATTCAATTTAAATTTATTAAGATACTTATAGTCTGTAAAATATATTTAAAAGAAATATCATCAGAAATAGCATTTCGTAAAAGCGAAACAAATCCCTGCGGGTGCAATCAGAATCTATTCTTACTAATCTATATATTGAGTGTTGATTAAATTTAATACACCCGGCGTTCAGTTCAATCAACCGCTGAGTAATTAGTTTGATAAGGGTAAAATATACTAATTGAATAAAGATATACTACACTAATGTACAAATAAATATACTTATAGACATTTAAATCAGGCCTTTAATCCCCGAGTGGGTAGGCAAAGTCCAAATATCCATCATCCAATAAATATAGCTTCAAAATTATAAATACAAATAAATATAGTAAAAAAATCATAGTGACCCCGGCTATCTTCAGTTTTCGAATTAAATGCGATAATATCTGTATAAGTGGTTTTATTCAACATTCTCATAAAATCAAAAAATCGCGAACTACTCAACTTAAATCACTTCCACCAGCTTATATTGCACATATATAATAAAAAGTACAACAATAACAAGAGGAGATTACAATTAATACTTCTGATGTAGTTATATGATTATATATTATGATTATTATTAAAAAAAGTTAATGGAAAATAATTTTACTTAGACGTCAGTTGGTTAGCCTGAATGTGAACAAGATATCTTTCAAAAAACTGAACTTATCACATTGATTTTTTTTGTTATTAGCTTTCGATTTTAATCTTTAGAAATCCCTTTGAATTTCACTTTTGTAAACCATCGCGTCCATTTTTTTAAAATTAATTGTATGGCAATTTTGTTCGGTAACAAAATACGAATCACCGTTATCAAGCAGTCAAGAAAATTTCATGTTAATTAAACAGAAACAACTTTTGTAGATTTAAACGTAAAACTTGTTTCGGTAATTAATAAAAGTCTGTCTGTGACGCGTAGGTTCCATGTTTATGTGTGGGACCAATAAAAAATATTTTAAAAACCCAACAGTGCACATCTCGAATGCTCATGTTATTTTTTGAACACAGAAATAAAGTAATATATATGAAATAATAAGACAATCGAAATGAATTAGCGCTCGATTACTTCCAAATACGATGTCGCCACATCTTAACTATGTGTTAAAAAGCTGTTATTTTCATATAACAGACACAGTCCAATTATATATTTTAACGCTTATTAATCGATAATTATTTTACGTTTTTGACTAGTCGAGGGAATATCACAAGATCAAGATTTTTAATCACTTTAAGTTTTGTTAAGTTTTTTTTTAATAATTACCTTTGTTTACCTAGGTTCTCGTCTAGTTATATAACATATTCATCTCCAAATTTTTACAACCTTAGAGGTGAAAATCACAGAAAAAAAATTTGAAGTCTTATAGCGTACATATAAATAAAATCCAGGCCAATTAATATTTTATATAACTACCTAAGGTTACCTAGGTTCTCTTCTAGTTATATAACATATTCATCTCCAATTTTTGCACCCTTAGAGGTGAAAATTTCAGAAAAAAAATTTTGAAGTCTTATAGCATATATATAAATAAAATCCAGGCCAATTAATATTTTTCTTTTTTGAAGTCGGCTCTTAAAGGGTTCCGCTATGTAGTTTATCTCTAATACTTTCGTGTTCGTAATTTTAATTGAAAATTTTCTTTAATAACTACTCTTCACAGCTATGTAAGCTATTTCCATTATTTAATAAGGCAGCCGAAGTAGTGCAAGTGATAGTGCTTGCTTTTAAACAGAGTACGCGAGTTCGATTGCTAATTGCAAGTATTTTTGCGGTTTGTCACGTTAACTACGTGATAAACCGCAAAAATACTTGCAACGGCTGTGATTAATACGTGGTAAAGCCACACTGCAGCTATAGTATGGTTGCAGCAATGGATCATCTCGACCGAGATAAAAGCACGCTTCAAAAATTAGCAGCATAAAATAGCAGCTTATTCCTCTTTTTCGTACAATGTAAAGACTTTAAAATCCCTTGTTCTTGTAACGAGACCTTCCATCTTAATCACCAGGTGTGAAGCTTCTGCATTTCGATTTTTAATCAAGGAGAGATTGAGTCAATTGGCTACAGCATTCACTTACAATCATCTGGGCCATGTACGCATTTGTCACCCTTATTCTATAATAATAATAATTATTTATTTATTTCTCACCATTAGTACTACGTCACTATTTTCACTATTACGTTAATATTTTGTCATTCGTGGGAGACCGATGCCAGTATAGGTTCAAAGACCCGTATTACTATAAACCTGGTACTCTTCCCTGGTTCACAAATGCCCTGAGAAAAAATAGACCAGTTCCTAGCCGTGGGACGTATATAAGCTATTTTTTACATTACTTTCCTTTATGAAATGGGCAGGCGTAATGCAGAATTCTTTTAAGCTTGATGTTTCGAACTACAAAATTAGTTGCTAATTGCTGGTAAGAATTTAGGAGAGTACATTAGTAGAAATATATAAACGGTAGCTTTAGCAATTATTACTACACGCTTTTATAAATCGCAAATCGAATATACAATATTTTTTATTTTAATATCGATTTTATTTGCATTCGAGTTCTACTAATGTATTCTCGTCAAAAACTGAGATAATCTAAACGGCTTGAGTGGTTTTTGATACCTCATTATTATTTTAAAAACTGTTACTATTAAAGAATTCATTATACCTGTATTATATAATCAATGTAGAAAGTTAAAAGGAAATCGTCTCTGTTTACATGTATGTTAGATAGTCCAAGCATATTTATCAGTAACTAACGGTTATCCGGCGCGTTGCTACCGCGGAAGGAATAATTGCAGAAATATCTTTTTAATTTGGAAGAGTTATATTGTTTAATTAGAAATTATAATACATTCATTGAAATTAAATGACAAATAACTTTCAAATATTGCAATTATGAATACTGATATCTCACTAGCTCGCTAGTGGAGGAAAACATCGCAAGAAAAGTGGTTAGTATCTAATAAAAATAAATATAATATTTATTAGATACTAACTGTATTTGAAATTTATGCTTTGATATATTATATAATAAGCAAACTATAAATAACACACACAGACATTATTACACAAAATTCTTATATTATGTCGTAAAGTGTAATAATTAATATCCACAGACAGCCCCGGCAGCCTTTACATTCGCGTAGATTAATTTAGGGCTCAAAAGGGACGAAAAACGATAGATAAGTGATTTATGTGGAAACTCTAAGAATAATTTATGGAACTGAAGAGGTTTTCTTAATAACTTTTGTATAGAAGAATTGAAATAATATTAAGAACGATTTATTAATCAACTTCATTTTTCGAAGTTAAAAAACATTATAAGATGGTTAGAAACGACTTAAAAAACTAAAATAATAAATTGTAGTCATATAATTTAATAACTTCCAAAGTTGAGGCTTTGTTGATTCTTCAAAAAAACTTTGCTAATATAAAACTATAATAACTAAGTCGTACCACAGACTCCAAAAGTTTCAAAGTTAATGGGTCCACGCTTAAAGTATATCCTACTTCATAAAAATAATAATTGAATAATTTTACAATTGGCGAAAAGTTTTCGTAACATTAAATATAAGACATGCGCGTGGCACGCTTGATTTCTCCTCTCTCCAAACTCTACGAATCGATGGTGCCACTATTCCCTACTCAGATACTGCCAAGAACCTAGGTGTTATTTTCGACTGCAATATGACTTGGGCCGCACATGTTATGGATGTAAGCAGGAAAATATTTCACGCCTTTCATTCTCTAAAACGCCTTCAAAGTTTTCTACCTTTGTCTACTAAGATATCTATAGTCCAGACTCTTATATTGCCAATTTTAGATTACGCTGATGTCTGCTATTTGGATGCTACCGAGGAGCAAATTAATAAACTCGAGCGCTTGCAAAATTTATGTATTCGATACATTTTTGGCTTAAAGAAGTTCGATCACGTCTCTGTTTATCGCAAGCAGCTTAAATGGCTCCCCATCCGCCTTCGCAGGAACACTCGAATCCTCTGTCTTCTTTTCAATATTCTACATAACCCTGATACTCCGCTATATCTAAAAATCGCTTTACTTTTGCTCATGCTCCAGATGTTCCATGTAGATCAAATACTAGAACACTGTTAAGATTTCCATCTTTCAATACAATGCTCTATTCTCATTCTTTTACTGTTAATGCAGTTCGATTGTGGAATTCACTTCCCTTTAGGATTCGTGACGCTAAGTCGGTGTCTATGTTTAAAAGACTTGTTAAAGAGCATTATCATTCACACCATAATGATTAATTCGTTATGTGTAGATATTCATATACGTAATATTAAAAATATAATATATTGAATTATATTATCTTTTTTCTTATAATATATTATATTGGTATTTTATATTTATGTATATATATATATATATATATGTATGTATATGTATATATATGTATATATATGTATGTGTATGTATGTAAGTATGTGTATAATATATATGTAGGTTTGTAAATTTGTATTTTATTGTATATGTTAATGTTAATAAAGTGCACACATTGACTACTTCTATTTCCTTCAACTATCCTTCGATAGGCCTGCTGGAAGAAATTTCTTTATAGAATAAGCAGTGCCTTTGTACATAATTTTGTTTTTACCATTTTCCTGTCAAAGTATGTGTGTACATAAACTGTTAAATAAATAAATAAATAAATAAATTTCTCCTTTCATGTCTCCACCAGCCATTATATTGCCACTATAGGAAGGATTTGCTGTTATCACAAAACGCGGTAGGCAGATCTGGTACCGACCACAAGTTTCGCCTTTCGCCCTATCCATTATTATTCTTTTATTAATTTTTCATGTTGCAAATGCAAGGCGGTTATACTACCATGTGTTAGAGGCCATGGATCTTTTTTGACATTTCTTATAGTTACACTTTACGATAAAAACTGTACGAGATAGAGTCATGGATTATACTTAACCACCTCACACTCGCAGCAATTATCCATGAATTACAATTTAAATCAGTCGCATATTTCACGCTGATATATTTGACAGATAATTGAGGCATTTTTCCATATTATCATCATTATCACTACATCCACTCAGAAACCCACGGCTGAACATTGCTAAAAGCACGGCGAGAAATTTTCGAGAATATTTCTTCCCCATCAGTTGTCTATTAATCTAATATATATATATATATATATATATATATATATATATATATATATATATATATATATATATATATATATAAGGCACTAGAAATGCCTTATTCTGCCTTTTAATATGGAGACGCGTGTCGCCGGATTGCAGCTATCGCACGTAAACAAACAATAAGTACACAACTACCCCCTGCACGTATCTCTAGCATTCATGCAACAAATATGAAATTATAAAATATTGCGTTAAAGAATATTTTATAAAAACGTACTAATCTCAGAAGGCGTAGCCAATAATTAACGTGTGCGAAAAACAGAGAATGACATTGCGCGTTCACTCTCACTTGGGCATGGTGCAGCGCAAGGCAGTTTCGGTAACTTTCTCTTAAGCGTCGCTGATCTTTCAGGAATCTCACACCAAGATATAACTAGTTAACTGAAAGGGTCTCACTAATAGATGCTTTTAGTCTTAGCTTTAGCTTTTAGACGTTTTAAAATTAGAGAAAAGGGGATATAATAAAACATTAAGGATAGGTATATCCATTTATCTTTAATATCCGGATATTTTGTAAAACTGGAATAATAGCACTGTAAATAAACAGATGTTTAAATAAAATAAATACAACATTATACAAACAGTAAACAAATAAATATATGTATGGGTGATATATTGGTCATTTATAATATTATAATTTGGAACAAATTATATATTATTTATCATTTTTAGTTTTAAAGATCTGTAACTGATTTTCTGATGTTTGTTATTTTTCAGTTACCCGGCTTCTTACGGATTAAAATTAGTTTAATATCCTTAAAATATAATTACTTTACATTACAATATATAGAAAAAAAAAATAGTGAAGATGTAAATAAATTTAATAAAAAAAATAACGAAAAATCACATTTTATTTCCATTTGGGTAAAACTAGGTAAGCTAAACATAATAAATTTTCGATATTAAATTCGATATTCGATAAAAAAATGACATTACGTCAAGTCACTGACTCGCGCTCGAATCCAGCGGCCGTGTTCTTGGAAATTAACGTACGCGACAATGTTGTTTATAGCCCATACTATAAATCCATCGCTGTTTTTAGCTGTCGTACTCGTAGACATTAACTAACTTAAGAATAAATGGATATTGAAACGTGAAAACAGTTACATTTTCGGAGAAAATCGTATTATTGGAGTTGAATAATTGTATTTAAGTATATTTCACCAAAAACATTATTTATAACACTAAGTAATATTTGTGAAATGTTATCCTTTATTTGAAAATTTGCAAGTTATGAAAGAGTTTCCGCAATTATATATGCTTCAAAACACCATTTTTACGTCGGTGGCTTTGATCCTCCTCACAGTGCAGCAGTGAAGGGTTTTTAGTGAAATACAAAATTATCATTTTATTAGTTAATAGAATTATGGCCAGTTTTGAAAAACTGATCAAACTCTTTCAATCCAATTTTTAATAAAAACTCTGCTATGAGTACTTTCCACATTGTGTTTATACCGACCAATTAAAACACAGCTGAATATTTAAATCATTTGACAAAATCCAATATACGTCTTTATGTAATGATTAGTATTCATCACAAACTGATTTAGTTGGTAGGAAATAAATTTTCGTTTATATATTTATTATGTTCAAAATATTCACAGATGAAATGTCACGATGTCCTTTTGTAGATTTTTACGGTTTGTATTGTTTATTGCATGAAAATACACTGCAATTCGGCATTTTTGTCGGAGCTCAATTGACTGGCACGATCCCTTGCGGAATGGCGCATGACGCGGAGCAACTAGTTTTATATAACGGCTATTAGTCGGACTACCGTACATTTTTCAGGGGGGTATGCCTTGCGATGCCGCCTCCTTTTAATTTAATACTCAAAGTACGCCGCTCATTTGAATTTTGGAAGTGTTTCTCATAATAGGATTTTGACATGTTTTCGAGTAACGGAAACTATAAAATTTCTATTTAACGTAATGTATGTTTTTGTATCATAGTAAGTATGCTTAGATACTTTGTACTGGCGGCGTAAGGGAATCCATTGCCCTATATTAATATCTTGTGTGTCATAAGAACAGGGGGACACTGAAAGAGGAGGTTTAATATTTTGATTAATAACAACTGAATTAATACAAAACTGCGGTTGCTAACCCACCTGCTAGCAGCTGCGTTTATACAAGTAAAACACAGGAATTCATCTAGTGAGTGACACCTCGAATTATTCTTGCAAACACATGTCTGGCACTCGAAAACCTGTTCCCATTAATATAATATTTTGCTCATAAAAGTGTCTTAGCAGTATATAAAAATGAATTAGCAGTATATATATATATATATATATATATATATATATATATATATATATATATATATATATATATATTGTTTGAAAGGTAAAATAAAGTAATAATTATGAAATGTTAACGAATACTTCGTTAACATTTTCACATAAAAGAAGGTTATTCTATTATATATATATATATATATATATATATATATATATATATATATGTTTTCCTTCACCGCCGAGCAGGTGTTAAATTTAACTTTGTTATTTTGCAAATATTTCGAACTACAGTGAAGTGTGCGTTGAATAATGATTTCTTATATTTACGCGAACACTACACATTGAAATAATACTAGTTTTTACGGAATTTATCGCGTATATTTAACTTTTTTAACTTTTTAAATACCCGACGTTTCGAACGCTTTACAGCACTCATGGTCACGGGCAGGACTGAGATGTTCAACGTCCGTATGTCATAGTTAACCAAGATTACAATTAAAATTTTAACTTTTGTTAAGTTTTAACAAAAGTTAAAATTTTAATCTATGGTAACCGCGGTTAACTATGACATATGGACGTTGAACATCTCAGTCCTGCCTGTGACCATGAGTGCTGTAAAGCGTTCGAAACGTCGGGTATTTAAAAAGTTAAAAAAGTTGAATATACGCGATAAATTCCGTAAAAACTAGTATTATTTCAATGTGCGTTGAATGTCTGCACCTGATGTAAATCTTTTTGGAATTTCTTATATCATGCTGAGAGCTTTGGAAGGTTTTAAAATTTTTAATTTTATTTTAAATTCTGTTTTAATTATACGTAGTGGTAATATGCGAGTATGCTATCCCAATCAATTACATTACTATACTTGAAAAATATTTCAAAGGGCGCGTTATGGGCTTATGGGCATTGGAACACCACGGTTTTTAAACATACAAAAATTTTAACGTCGCAGGACGTCTGGAAAATGTAAAACATCATATTTGCTATAGAATTTATAGAATAAATAAAGAAATGTAAATCAAGAGCGGTGGTGTAGAGGGGGCAGGACGGCATAAATGGGCGTCATGCCGTTTGCCCTCACGACATTCGAATCGGTTTTATTGCTTATAATTGCTCTCTTTATGACGTTTCACATCAAAAAGAGAGCCCTTCCAAAACCCTCACAAGAAGATAAAAGTCTTAAGCACATCGTACTCAGCGGTATATAGGTGATATTTTCCGACCGACAGATTAACATCCAGTCCATCTGATTGTAAGTGGTTACTGCATCCCATGCGCACACACACACACACACACACACACACACACACACACACACATGCGATGTCACCTGTGATGTCAGCCTGTAATTAACACTAGAGTGCACGCGCCCTTAAATACTCCTTGAGCGCACGCGCGGGCTACATGTGTAGACCAGTTGCGGGTCAATTATTTCTCTGAATAATACAAAACAATGAGTAAAACACAGCATATAGTTTCTAAATATCTTTATTTTTATTAAAATGAGTCATAAAATCAACAAAATTTTGATTCCTAAATATAATATGAAACTTAAACATAAACCTCATAAAAATCAACAAATATTTGGTAGGGTTGATATCTCTCAGTCTTATTTTCATTTAGGAACGTAATATGTATCATTTAAGGCATTTTTGGCCTAATTGAGTCTATAATCAAAGTAACAGGTAAAAAAATCAGTCTATTGGCTTACATTCAGGACACACGACTGCCTGATGTTCGTCACAAATACGCCTCATACATTTGCTGCATTGTTAGGGCGTGATACAGTCACGAACCCTGCTGTAAAAATCACATCGACCCAAAGACATATTTTGTTATAGGGTTGTTCTGCCAATCTTAGAAGTAGTCTGCCTTTCAGTTTAATACCTCTGGGTATATTTTGTTGGGATATACGACGCTCAATAAAGGATTTCATCTGATATATCACCAAACTATTTATGCCCGCCATGTTTACAAAATTGTATAATATCGTGAGCGGCCATCGGTGACTGTTGCGAGAAACGTCGCATTGTTTACACATTTATCAAAAATGTCGACGCCGTATTTATGTGATTATAAAATGATTGATGAATGATGATTTCAGGTTTTCTAGCATCGACAGTCGCAGCATCAATTTTGTCATCATTGTGGAGGGTAGACAATAACAATACTCGCTCCAAATGTCGTCGTATTCATTATCCTCCAGCAGCCATCTTTGTATTTAGTCACAATCTGATCGAATTACCCGCCATCTAAAAAGTGAACAAAACAGTATAAAGCTACATGAAATATCCACAAATACCAACAACAAACACTTAAAATTTTATTTAACAGTACGTTTTGTAGTAATACTGCAAGAAATGTGTCATATTTACCTCAATTTCAACACTCGCGCGGGCTACAGGCGTAGCCCACCAACTTCAAGGACGATTTTTGCGGATATCCTTGAGCCGCGGGAGTCGGCACGCTGCTGGCGGTAGCGGGAGGTAATACTTGAGGAATACACTAGACGATTGCGCTGTAGCGCGGCAAGTTAAAATGATATACGACAATATTACATGCTGGGTTACATATGTAGCCCGCGCGTGCACTCTAGTGTTAAAGTGGATTTCTTTACTCTTCAGACACAAAACAGTGCACGCTCATGCCTTTTCATAAATAGTAGGTGAGTCCTTCTACCTAGAATAGAATACAATAGTTGCCACGCTTGGCGGGCTTGTTGACTATTGCAGTTCTTTATAATTTTGAGTTGTCATCAGGAACATGCTGCTGCCCATCTCCTGTTTCAGTTTCCCTCTGTCACCACTTATAACACCCTCGAGATGATGTGGGGTAGTGGACAGTTTATTTATATAATTTTATTGAAGTTCTTATCCAATTGAACGTTTCCACAGTATTATAGAGAAAAAGCGCTCGTTCACTCGGTAAATAATTAAGGCGACGTAGGTTAGATTCGCCCTTGCGTAGCAGGAAATAAGGTAATGACGTTGATTGATGATCGGTTTAAGACGTCTTACTTAAAGACGTATACTGCAACAAAATTTCAATAGTTACTTATTTCAGCAGCAAATGTAGTAATAACTTTTTAAATTTCGAACAAATTATGTAAAGATATGTATAGATAAATACCTAGTTGGAACTACTTGATCCATTTTGGTGAGGTTATTAATTTAATTTAATTTCTTTCCTAAGAAAGTTTTTAAGCAATACAAAATTTTTACTAATTGTATCAAATCTACTGCGACTGCCATGTTGATCTAATGGTGATAAACGTGGTTGCTGATCCCTATTTAAAAGTAAAGTAAAGTTACAGTCTATATACGTCCCACTATTGGGCACAGGCCTCCTCTCATTTCTGAGAGGGTTTTAGGGCAAGGACGTGTCCGCCGCGCTGCCCCACTGCGTGTTGACGAACTTCACATGTCTTCGAAATATTTTTTTATTCCTTATTCTTCAAACTTACAGATTTCTTGACGATGTTTTCCTTCACCGCCGAGCAAGTGGTAAATCAGCACTTAAAATTGCAATTCACAATTTCATTGGTGTCGGCGAGGATTGAACCCGGGTTACTGGCGTTCTGTTATATTTAAAGCGAGCGTTAACCTGATCCTGATGTCCTGGGATTGAATCCCGAGTTAGGCCAATAATCAGTAATTGAGTTTTTCTGTCCAGGCATTCTCAATAGCAGCTCAGAGTCAGGAAGTTGACGGTGCTTCACGCTCGTGACGTCGCATCTCACTATGAGAGTGATGGAATAGAGACAGCATCTGTGCTTGCTACTACATACTAGCACTTTAATCCTATACTGTGCAGGTGGTTAGTCTGCATTGAGATTTGTAACCGTGGATGTGAAAATTAAAATTTTCTGAATTGTCAAAAATATAGCTTAATACAATCACATATTCGTATTCCAAACACAGACCTCTCCTATAAATCACTACAAAGCACGACTCTGAAGCACCTGCATTTGTCGATTCTCTAAATGGATTTTAGTTATATTATAAATTACCAAACACATTAATATTAACATCAAAGTTATTTATTGTCATTATATTAATTCAGTAAATGTTATCTACACCGTTTTTACATAACAACGTATACGATCACATTAATAATTTAATGAAAACATTAAATTATACTTGTATTATAACAAAGTAAGGGTTTCGATATAACTTCTTTGACATTTTAAGTTTCCACAAACTAAACTAAAAATTTAGTTACTACTCTGCGCATCATTTAATATTTTTGTTGTGAAAGAAATGACTGCGAATAAACTTATTTTTAATATCTTCAACACACCAACGGCGTAAAGGCGGAGCAGAAACATCCATCATCCCATATGGTTCATTGGATGTTGTTTGAACGATAGTGGAAAACATACAAGGATATGGGTCAAGCAGCATCTTCCTAATACAATTTTAAAATAAATAGCTGAGTTTGCTAACCCACCTGCCAAGCTAGGCCAGCTGAGGAAATATCCGTCTCCCCCACCCAGAGACTTTGATAGGCTGTAATGATGATGATCTAGATCTCGTAACATCTACTGACTGAGGAGAAACTTATTGTCTATATATTACTAGTTCGTTTTTGGTATTTGACGCTATACAACAGTATCTACTAAAAAAGGTTGGTATGCTCCTTATATATTTGATTGAATGCGAAATTGTTATCAATTGAATAAACACGTTCATGGGTCTTACTTAAAATAAATAGAACGTTACTATGATAAATGCACACAGTCGCGATAATTAACCAAGAAATTTATCTCTGCAAATACAGTGTTATCGTTCCACTTGAACTAGCTTAAGTTACAAAGATACGAACTTAGAGCTCGTTAATGTAATTTGATTAATTAATGTTTACTTGACCTATTGATCGATAACGATTTGTAGTTGACAACTTGTAAATGATTTTCAAGTTGTCAACTATGTATATATCGTTATCAATACATAATTAGGTACGTTAAAGAAAATATAAAAGGATTCAAACAATTTGTTTAAGGAAATTGGAAGATAATAATTTAAAAAAAATGTTCATAAACATTTAGAACTAATTTATTATTATATACCATTTATTCATTACATGGCAACCGGATAAATTGCATCATCATCATTACAGCCCTTCACACGTCCACAGCTGAACATAGGCATCCCTAAAGGAATGTCACAAAGCACAGACTTGAGCCGCCTGTACCTAATGATTTTGAACGACAAATATTCAGATAGTTTTCAACACACTTGCCAAGCGGGGCAACTACGGCAAATATCCACCCTATCGAGCAATATCTGACAGAGCGTTTTTTTGTCATCAGTTAACTTTTAATAGGCTGTAATCAATTATTTAATGGATCAGTTCGAAGCCTGAATGTTTTTCAAAGAATTTATGTTTCTCGTGCTTTAATGTAGTCTTAACAGAATGAGTACTAAACAATTAATAAAATTTTATTAGCTCTCCATCACACATCACATCATCGTTGGAGCC
Organism: Parnassius apollo; assembly: GCA_907164705.1. Classification (NCBI taxonomy): domain Eukaryota; kingdom Metazoa; phylum Arthropoda; class Insecta; order Lepidoptera; family Papilionidae; genus Parnassius; species Parnassius apollo. The sequence goes on from CAJQZP010001697.1 coordinate 4,003,811, forward strand.
ACACGCAAGTGTAAGTAACGATCCAAGAGCAAGTCTTATCCGACACTATTCCGATGATATCCCGGACGTCAGTCTGAGCGAGATTAGAATGGCTCTCCACCACCTTAAAAACGGCAAGGCCCCGGGCGAGGATGGAATTACAGCGGAGCTTCTGAAAGCGGGTGGAACACCGGTACTTGAAGTCCTTCAGAAGCTCTTCAATTCCGTCCTCCATGGTGGCACTACTCCGGAGGCGTGGAGCAGAAGCGCGGTGGTCTTGTTCTTTAAGAAAGGCGACAACGCTCTCTTGAAGAACTACAGACCGATTTTCCTTCTGAGCCGCGTCTACGTGCTGTTTTCGAGAGTCATTACGAATCGTCTCGCACGCAGACTAGACGACTTCCAGCCTCCCGAACAAGCCGATTTCCGAAAAGGCTTCAGTACCATAGACCACATACATACCCTTCGGCAAATTGTACAGAAGTCCGAAGAGTACAATCTGCCACTTTGCCTGGCGTATGTGGACTATGAGAAAGCCTTTGATTCCGTCGAAATTTGGGCGGTGCTACAGTACTTCAGCGGTGCCTAGTTGACTGTCGGTATATCGAAGTTCTGAAGTGTTTGTACAGTAGGGCTACGATGGCTATCCGAGCACAGAACCAGAGTACGAAACCTATCCAACTGCACAGAGGTGTAAGACAGGGTGATGTTATATCCCCGAAACTCTTCACCGCTGCGTTGGAAGACGTTTTCAAGCTACTGGACTGGAAAGGATACGGTATTAACATCAATGGCGAGTACATCACTCACCTTCGATTTGCCGACGATATAGTCCTTATGGCAGAATCGCTGGAGGACTTAAGCACTATGCTCAATGACTTCAATGGTGTCTCCCAACGGATAGGTCTTAAGATGAACATGGACAAAAGAAAGATCATATTTAATGTCCATGTCACACCTATGCTGGTAGTTGTTGGGAGCACTATGCTCGAAGTTGTTGACGAGTACGTTTACCTGGGACAAATAGTCCGACTAGGTAAGTCCAACTTCGACCGAGAGGTCAATCGACGGATTCAACTCGGCTGGGCAGCGTTCGGGAAATTACGACACATCTTCTCGTCAGGTATACCTCAATCTCTGAAAACTAAAGTGTATAACCAGTGCGTTTTGCCAGTGATGACTTACGGATCTGAGACGTGGTCCTTAACCGCTGGCCGTATGAGGACGCTCAAGGTCGCTCAGCGAGCTATGGAGAGGGCTATGCTCGGAGTTTCACTGCGTGATGGACTAAGAAATGAGGATATCCGCAGTAAAACCAGAGTGACCGACATAGCCCAACGGATTAGTAAGCTGAAGTGGCAATGGGCCGGCCATATAGCTCGACGAACCGATAACCGATGGGGAAGAAAGGTTCTCGAGTGGCAGCCTCGTACCGGTAGGCGTATTTTTTATTTATTTATTTATTTATTTATTTATTTATTTATTTGCATAAAACATGGACAGATAAGGATGGTACAATTCTTAAAGCACAACATGTTTGCTATGTGATTGTGATAGCATGCAAATTTACATAAATAGCACATATACAAATGAAATTTTCTAATCATAATACAAAACAATTCATTAAAAAATATATATCATTTACATTTAACAAATAGTTCTCTGATGTCATAAAATTGATTTTCATTGAGATAAGTCAATAATTTTTTTTAATATATTATTATTATTATTCGACTTGATTTCATTTGGTATTTTATTATAGATTCGAATACACATGGTTAAACAGCTTTTACTATATTTGTTTGATCGCGGTACATCATCTAATACAAGTCTATTTGCATTTCTTTTTAGTCTTATATTCATATCACATGCCTTTGTAAACAGATTATTATGTTTGTGTACGAAATTACAAACTTCGTAGATATACAGAGATGGTAGTGGCAACAAACTTAGGCTCCTAAATATTGGTTTGCAGGATTTATCCGGTGCGATTCCAGCAATAGCTCTAATGCATTTCTTTTTGCACAGTAAATAATCTCTGTTTATCTGTACCATTGCCCCATATTACAACACCATAACGTAGTAAAGATTCTATGTAAGTGTGATACGTTAGAACAGCAGTTTTTTTGTCTGTAACATTTTTTACTTTATTAAGTGCATAAACAAATTGGTTAATTCTACTGCATAGTTGATGTATGTGACCTCTCCAGCTTAAATCTTGATCGATTATTACTCCTAGGAATTTAGTTTGTGTTACTTCGTTTAATTTGTCGATATTAAGATTAAAATTGTATTTTGTGTGTTTTGATTTATTAAATTGAATATAAGTTGATTTATTAAGATTAATTTTTAAATTGTTTTTGTCTAGCCATTTAATAATTGTATCAATTGTGTTGTTAATGTCGATTTCATGATTACGTATTGAATTATTTTGCTTCTTATTAGTGCTTACAATTATTGAAATATCGTCCGCGAATAAAATACACTTATGACTGGTGATTAGAGTTATATCATTTAAATAAAGAAGAAACAACATTGGACCCAGCACGCTACCTTGAGGAATGCCATGTTTGTTCTCTTTATAAGAAGATGAGAAGGACAGCATTTCCTCTCCTACAATCTTTTTTATTACGACACATTGTCTACGGTTAGCTAAATAAGAAGATATCCATTTTAGTGGAAGCCCTCTCACACCGACCATTTCCAGTTTTCGTAATAGTATGCTGTGCGCAACGAGATCGAAGGCTTTCGATAAATCAAGAAATAATGCTGTGGTTAAAAAATTGTTATTTATTTTTGTTAAGATTGAACTAATGAGCTTAAATATGGCTAATGTTGTAGATTTTTGTTTCTGAAAGCCATATTGGTCATTCTTTTATTAAATTGAATTTCTTGCAAAAATCTAGTAATCTTTTGTACATACATTTTTCTAGTATTTTTACAATATTGGTATTAATGTGATTGGACGATAATTGGTAATATCATTTCTCTTACCCTTTTTAAATAATGGCTTTACAATCGACGATTTTAATGTTTCTGGAAAAGTACCACATGAAAATGACAAGTTAATTAAATATGTTAAAATAGAGACTAATTCATTTACAGACTTCTTAATTATTTTCGTATTAATACTGTCATATCCTTCCGAGTTAGTGTTATTAAGAGATAGGATTTCTTTTTTAACCTCTTCTTCTGTCATGGGCTTAACAAACATTGAGTTAGGTAGTGATTTTTCAATACTAGTATAGCTGTTTGTTTTATTCATTATTGTCAAATTATTAGGGAAATCAGTAAAATAATAATTGAAAATCGAAGCTATGTCAGTAGGATTTTTAATCAGTTCATTATTTATTTTTAAATCCGTAACGCCATGGTCGAAGTTTGAATTTGAGATTGCATTTTTTATCACAGACCATGTAGCTTTACATTTATTTTTGCTTTTGTGTATGAATTTTATAGTAGAATTTCTTTTCGATCTTTGAATACATTTTTTCAAAATCTTTGAATATGTGATGTAACTTTTCTTATTTAATTCTGATTTATTCTTGTAGTATTTATATCGGAGTAATCTTTTAGTTTTACAACTTCTTTTTAAACCTCGACTTATCCAATTGTTTGTAGTATTATTATTATTTATCATTATTCTAATAAGTGGAAAACATAAATTATAAATTAAACATAGAAATTCATGAAATGTATTAAACGCGTTATTTATATCAGTCTGTAAGTATATATCAGACCAAGATATATTCATAAGACATTCCCTAAATTTCCGTATGTTTTCAGCGCAATAGTCTTTTTTGTAAATAAAATATGCCGTGGTATTTAAGGTTTTTCTTTTTATGGGGATTTCCAGTAGTTGCGCTGTTTCATGGTCAGACAGGTATAGAGGTAGAATGGTAGCCGTTGCGTCTGTGATGTTGCTTAAAATATGGTCTATACAAGAGTTTTTCCGGGTCGGTACCTTGATGTGAATGCTTAGATTGTAGTTGTGACATAGATCTTGAAAAAAATTAGTAATATTTCCCTGTTTTAAGGTATTAATATTAAAGTCACCAGTAACAACTAGCTTAATATTTGGCTTATGACTGCTAAGTAAGTCATATAAAAGTTTGTTCAGCTTATCTAAGAAAATAGTAGGGTTTGACGAGGGAGTTCTATAAATACATATTATAATCATTCTGTGTACAGGAATTTCAATTCCACAAGCTTCAAATGTATTTGGCGTTGCATAATATTGTAATTTATTAATTTTTTTTGTATGTTATATTGCGCTGTACCAAAATACAAGTTCCGCCTCTTTGTTTCTCTCTACAAAATGCAGTTGCTAATTCGTAACCTTTTATTTGTAAGTATTTATCGTAACCATCTCGCAAAAAAAGTTTCAGAGAAACATAGTATATCGGGTTCGTTCTCGGCCTCACGTAACTCATGAAATGTTAATTCTAATAGTTCTTGTTTTGATAAAATACTAGCAATGTTTTGGTGCATGATTTTGAGAGAAATAGATGGCTTTTGTTTTTTGTTCCCGAAAAAACTGATTTCCATCTATTATGGGGAAGTAATAGGGTATGGTACCTTTTTTCGAATCGAAAGTGGATTTTATGGCATTAGTTCCACTGATGGAAGCACTTTGTAACTGCATTTTTGCGAAGTAATAGGGGATTGTGCCTTTCAGGTGTTTTATATTAAATTTAGTTGCTTGCGTCTGATGTCTGCGTTTCTGTAAGTATGTGAGAGTCGTGTATTTGGGAATTCGTACATGAAGGCGTTAAAGGAGCCGACTCTGTCATCGTCTTAGGTGTAGTGTTACCGTATAATTTCGGAGAATGCTGTTTCTTTCTCATTGCGACATAGGATAATTCATTGTTGTCAGTGGAGCGTAAGTTTGTTTTATTGTCACAAATCTTACAAGTCCATTTTTTTCTTGTATTAGAGTCCTTTAGGCGATGTAATTTTTCTGAATATCCAATACAGTCGAACTCATAATTATTTTTGCAAATTGAACATAAAATTGTATTTCTAGAGTCCACAGTGTTTTTACATTTATAACATGTGACATACACAACATGACTACTACGGCTACTTTTTGTACTTTTTGTTTGCGCTTTCATTGACATCGTGATCAGCTAATATATTTAATGATCACAAAAGAAAGTTTCGTTCTAATTCAACAAACTTCCGCTAGATCTCAGCACATAGTCTTAATTCAATCAATAATTCAAATATTATGTTGACCGAATAGTTTAGTTCAACACGATTATACTAGGTGTCGTTAGTCGTCCGGTATGCCGTATAAATAACAACAGCTGATTGGTCAGCTGGCGTTTGCGCGCCGCCCCCCGAGCGGTCGTGCACACAGTTCTTTCGCGCCTCCGACCTTTCGGTAGCGCAACCGCTTGCCCGCGCGCCCCGCTCCCCCCGGCTAACACCGGCCGAGCAGACGCCGTTGGTGAGTCACTTTGTTTTCGCATCGTTCCTGCCCCCTTGCTCCGGCGGGGAGGCTTGAACGCGCTTTGCTTGTTTTGTTTTATTTGTTAATTTTCTGTTATTGTTATTATTTTGTTATACTGTTATTTGTTGTGTATACTATCCTTAGAAGATCGTCTCTTGCTCTTCTCAGAGCAAGCCCTTGTTCTTTTCAGAACATAGGGACCCCAGCTTCTGGGATAGAACGTCAGTCCTCCCCATCTGCCCCTAAGGCCCTGTTCTTCTCAGAACAGGGACCTCCAGAGTTCTTAGAATAAAAACGTCACCCCCCCGTCCGACCAACATGTCTTCCATTGATGCTAGCCAAATGCTGGCTCTTTTCCATCAGTTTCTAAAAACCCAAGGTGTAGCCCCCGATAGTTTCAAGATCGATCTCACCCCCTGTGCCCCTAAGGCATGTGTACCCCCGCCCGCCGTCGCTGCTTTCCTCGCGACCCAAGCGGCTGCCCCGCAGTCCGACTCACCCGCGTCCCCTGACTCCGATATGGAGCACTCGGACGCCACATCCGTTACCTCATCCTCCCGGAAGAGGACCGCCCTCAGCTCCACTGGCTCCTCGGATTCTTCCGACTCCGAAGGAACCATAACCGACTCCCAAGCCGAATTCACGCTAGTGAAATCCAAGCGCGGCCCGAAACGCGCTGCCACTTCTCGCACTCCCCCCGCCTCAGCGGCCGCCACCGCCCCCACTCCCCCCGCCGCTGCCTCTACCTCCGCAGCTCCCATCGTTGCCCCTACTTCCGCAGCCCCAAACGCTGCCGCCTCACAGTCGAAAGACAATACCGCCAAGCCAGCAACCCGCTGCGCTCCCGAACTGGCCAAAAAACAAGTCCCGCCCCCTGTCTTTCTCAGAGACAAGGCGAAATTTACTCAGCTTTCCAAAACCCTCTACGCTAAGCGTATCAAATACGACCAAGCCACTAATGTCGGCGAGGCAATTAAAATTATACCGGCGTCTATAGAAGACTTCCGGAACATAACCCGCCTATTCACGGCCGAGCGTGTGTCCTACCACACATACGCCCTTGCCGAAGAAAGGAAAGTTAAGGCAGTCCTCCGCGGTGTTCCCTATGAACTCGCAAACGAAGACATTCTGGAAGACCTCAAATCCCAAGGCTTCCCCATTGAAAGTGTGCATAAAATGCACAGCAGCAGGGGCGAAAGGTTTAACCTCGCCCTCCTCGTTCTCACCAATGTGCCGGAGGCTAAGGCCATTTTCCGCGAGGTACGCACTGTGTGCGGCCTGTCGCGTGTTAAGGTCGAAGCCCCTCACCGGCGCGGTTACCCAGCGCAGTGCCACCGCTGCCAACTCTATGGACACGCGGCAGCCAACTGCTCAGCTCCACCCAGGTGCATTAAGTGCCTAGAACCCCATCACTCGAAAGAGTGCCCACGGCCCAAAAACGCCGAATCCCCACCCTCATGTGTCCTCTGCGGACAAACAGGCCATCCGGCCAATTTTAGAGGTTGCCCTCGCGCCCCTCGCCCACCTCCGAGCCGCAAAGCTCCACCACAGGTCAATGACCGAACCTTCCCGGCTCTTGGAAGCCGCAAGCCCAGCCAGGGCCAGCCCCTACCTCAGCCCCCTCAGGGCTCATCTCAGCCCACGCAGGGCATCTATCGGGCCCCACAGGGCCCCTATCGGCCACCTCAGGGCCCTCCTCGGCCCCTTATGAGCCTCCCGCTCTCTCAGCCAGCGCCGCTCCCAATAAACCCCTGGTTCCAAAAGGAATCAAATAGCCCTCGGCCCTCCGCCGACCCCAAAAAACAGACAGACTCTGTTGTAGAGTCCCTTAACCTAGTGTATAACACACTCAACAGAATCAATTTGGACGAAATCCTCATCCTTGCTGATAAACTGAGCACAGCTCAGTCCCCTCAGGCCCGCCTCCTTGCTCTTACCGAGCACATCAACCTTCTAAGGTCCTTGTAATTTAACTATGCCGGAGCCCTCTGCTCCCGCAATATCTCACGGTCGTATCAAACCAAAGGGTTTATCGCTTGTTTCATTCAATATCCGCGGTCTGCGAAATAACCTCCCAGAGCTTAGGCTTTTTCTACGAGATCGCGAAGCCGATCTCTTACTCCTACAGGAGACCCATCTCAGCCCCAAGGTCTCTAAAGGCCTTACTATTAAAAATTATTCACTCATACGTAACGATAGACCCGACCGCAAAGGCGGCGGTACTGCCATCTATCACAAAAAGTCCCTTCATTGCTCCCACATAACTACTCCGTCGCTTACCAGTATGGAAGCCACTATCACTAGACTAGCCATGACTGGACACCAGTCAATCGTTATAGCCTCCTGCTATATCCCTAGCGGTACCCTCCCCGTCAAGAGTGACTTCGAAGCCATCCTTGCACTAGGCGACTCAGTCATTATGTTTGGAGACTTTAACTCCAAGCATACTGAATGGGCCTGCCGCACTACTACCAGTAGTGGCAGGGTGCTGCTCAATATCACTCAGTCTCTCGACCTGACTGTCTATAGCCCCCTCACTGCCACACACTATCCCGACATTGTTACCTACGCTCCTGACGTGCTAGACTTTGCTCTAGTTAAAGGAGTTTCCCTTAACCTTAGAGCAATCGAGCCTCTCGACGATCTAGGATCCGACCACCGTCCTGTATCCCTCCTTCTTGGCCATCAGCCATCTCCAACTCCCACTTCCAAAACCTACACCAACTGGAAGGGCTTCAAAAAGTCTCTAGCCTCGGCTATAGACTCTCCGGACCCTCCCATAACCCTTTCCTCTGACGCCCTCGACAGTGCGGGGAAAATAGACACAGCGGTCGAAAATCTCACCTCACTTATAACATCCTCTCTTAAAGAGAATGAAAAAGTTGTCCCGGTTGCTAAAACTAGTCTTCCCCTAGATATTAGCAACCTATTAAAAGCCAAAAAAGCTGCCCTCCGTAGAGCAGCACGCTATCCCACTCCCGAATATAGACTCGCGGCCCACCGCCTTCAACGCAAACTGCGTTACCGCCTCCAAGACTACAGAGACCACGAAAAGGGCAATCTCATGGAGAAAATCTCTCCCTCTCACACAGCGTACTACCGGATGGCGAGAGCCCTCCGGATAGACGCTATAACCCATACTCCCCCTCTGTCTCGTCCCGACGGCTCCATTGCCTTCGAAGACGAAGAAAAGGCTGAGTGCTTCGCGGACAGCGTTGCCGCTCAATGCTCTCCTAGCTCACAACCCACTGACCCCTTACACATTCAACAAGTAGAGGACGAGGTCCGACGCAGGAACTCGCCCCCTACCGCCTCTGACCCTATCACTGTGTCCAAAGATGAGATTTCATCTACCATCAAAGGACTTAAGCCCAAAAAAGCACCGGGTGCGGATGGCATCTCCAACCAAGCCCTCAAACACTTCCCGGAGCAGGTAATCGCCTTACTGGCCATTATCTTTAACGCCTGCTTCGAATTCAGTTATTTTCCCACCTCTTGGAAAGAGGCAACTGTCATTGGCATTCCCAAGCCAGGCAAACCTCTCCACCTCCCCTCCAATCACCGTCCCATCAGCCTCCTCAAGGCCATGGGCAAACTTTTCGAACGAGTCATTCTCGTGCGCTTGAGACGCCATCTGTTTCCCACAGACGGCGACCCTCTTGTCATCCCACAACAATTCGGGTTTCGAGCCAAACACTCGTGCCCCCAACAAGTTCACCGCATAGTGGAATACATCCTCAGCGGTTTTTACCCTCGTCGTCAAAAAACCATCGCGGTCTTCTTTGACATTGCCAAGGCATTCGACAGGGTCTGGCACGAGGGCCTTATCTACAAACTGTACGACTTAGGCCTCCCAGATCGTCTCGTTCGCCTTGTAGCCTCCTATCTAAAGGATCGTACCTTTCGTTTTAGACACGAAGGCACGCTATCCTCTACCCGTCAAATAAAAGCCGGTGTCCCTCAAGGCTCTGTGCTTGCTCCCCTCCTATACATACTATTCACCAACGACATCCCTATCCCGTCGAATGGTGTCAAACTAGCCCTCTTTGCAGATGACACAGCCCTTTACTCCAAAGGCAACTCATTACCACAGATTCGGAACAAGATCCAAAAGTCAGTAAGCGACCTAGGAGCTTGGTTCCAAAAATGGCGTATCGACGTAAACCCGGAGAAAAGCTCCGCCGTTTGCTTCGAATATAAACGACGCCGTCTCACCACCACTCCGCCAATCAGGATGTTAGGAACCCCTGTCCCATGGCAAACTAAAGCCAAATACCTAGGCGTCACCCTTGATGCAAGGCTCACTTTCGAGCCCCATATCAAGAAGGTTACTCGCACCGCACGTTTTTACATGGGTAGGCTCAACAGCATGTTGGGCAGACACAGTAAAATGTCCCTCCGCAACAAGCGAACCCTATATAAGGTCTGCATACGACCTGTCATGACCTACGCGGCCCCCATTTTTGCACATGCTAAACCCAAAGCCATCAATGAACTCCAAATAGTTCAAAATCTATTCTGTCGTAGGGCCACTAACTCGCCCTATTATGTCCGTAATGCCGACCTCCATCGAGACTTAGAGCTCCCAACAATCCAGCAGTTCCTCAAATCGCTCTCTGAGAGATTTTTCAAAGCCTCAGAGTCCCACCCAAATCATCTCATTCGTGAGACAGCTGCCTATGCAGCCCCTATCCACACTCGCTATAGTGTGCGCAGACCGAGAAACTCTCTCTCGGACCCCCCCAACAAGCTTTCGGCTGACCTGAACTGCCTCCTGGCGGCTCGGGCCGAGCCTACATAACACATCCACTAATCTGCCTTAGTTAGGCACTCTTCTAAGCGGCTTTTCGCCGCTTGCGCCCTCCTTTCTGCCAAGGAGGGTCGCGTTCGTATACGGCTTAGAGATCTCTAGTCAGATCGTTAAGCCAATTCCCAAAAGGTTGAGTTTAGTGGGTAAAAGTCCCACATAACCACGCAGCCGGCTGCGTGGTATGCATGAGCATTCTCAACCTCCCTCCCCCGCTTTCCGGAGGGTTGCCCATATTTGCTTCGGGCGCAAAAAAAAAAAAAAAAAAAAAAAAAAAATGGTCAGCTGAGTGTTGTTTACTTTAACCTGAGATACAACGGTTATATTGAACCTAAACAAAGCTCAATTTACAAAATCCACAAAATTATACTAGTTTTAATAATAGTTTGAACTTAGTATTAAGTCTTATTTTATTACTCACTTGATATATCTAGATTATACTGCTGCCACTTATTTTTTTGCTAACATCATTAAAACTAAGCTCATTAAACACTCGTATGTAACACAAATTTTAGTCAAAAACCTTTAATAGTTCACTAAGATAACATTTGTGCACAATCATAACGTACTATTACTTTGATATATGAAGTCTGAGACGGTAAAATAGCCATATTACACTTTTTATTAAATTTTAATACGGGAGCCAATGTGAATACGGTCACTGTCACTGTGTAGTCTCGAGTAGGGCGACCCCCCACTAGATGGAGTGACGACCTGGTAAGACATGCAGGAAGTCGATGGAGGCAGGTGGCTCAGGACCGTGCTTTGTGGCATTACTTGGGGGAGGCCTATGTTCAGCGGTGGACTTGTGAAGGGCTGTAAATGATGATGATGATGATGATGATATTAGCTCTCCGACCCATGTTTATACTAAAACATCACTCATGTACGGTAAGTAAATATCTCTGGAAAAGCACAGTATTTGTTTTTAACGCGTTAGGTACTTGGTAAACATTGCGGAGATAATATTAAACCAATCACCTGGTACGAGTATATTCATACAGTAAGAAATTCTGCATAGATCGTAGTATTTGTAATTTTATTACAATATTTTTGATTTTACATACAAGAACGTAAAATATACTCTCACAACTAACATTTAAATTTACGGTAAATAGCTACTGCAGCTACAGCACTAAAAAGTGTTCTTATCTCTGATAATTAAGAAGGAAAGCCACACAAGCAAGGGTTACAAGTCTTTGGTAAAGGGTTACAAGTCTTTGGTAATTGGGCACATAAATATCTGCATCTATAATCGATCATGAATGAAAATGTATTATCACCGCTGGGGACTAAGAAGACCACGGGCTTTTAAGTCGGGCTTATGTTGAATATGTCAAGGACCAAACTCATGGCAAATAGCATGAGAACGAGATTAAAAGTTGGAGGTATAAAAATTCAATATGCCCATTAGTAAATTAAATTGGGAGAAATAGTCAACTTCCAGATGCGTCGATATAAAAAAGATGCATATCGCAACGATAACGGCTGGAGTAGCTTTTGGTAACTAAAAGGCATGACGAATGGCAAACTTCCACTGAGTGTCAAGAAAAAGCATTCATAGATGTGCATTATTCTCCGTATCCAGAATTGGTCTTTGACAGGACGTCACAGATTGTAGCAGAGGAAACAGCAACTTGATAGTTAAATTGTCAGACTGCATTTAAAACAGCATAGTATACTACGCTCTAAAACTCGAATCACAGATGTCGCCAAACATTTCATGGAATGGGTCCCATACAAATTTACCCCAAGACAGGTAAGACCCAGAAGAAGATAGCGGGAAAAGTTGGATACTTGATGTAGCGATGTTAGGCTTAAAAAAGCATTAAAATCGTGAATAATAAAAACAGATTAGGGAAACCTTTGCCCTGCAAAATGCCACAGCAAGCTAAACTGCTAATGTAATAATAGGAACAATTAATCTCGCAAGATAAACAACGCAAACCCATCACTTCAATTATAAGCATAATAGACCTTTTATTAGATTAAATATTCAAATGTCTACCATTTTACCGAGTAGGCAATTGTTACCGAATTCTTCGCTCTATCGCTCTATACTTCGTCTTGTTCTATTTAAAATACTGAAATAAAAGGATGCATTTATTCATTATTAAAAGTACTTGTACATAATACAAATTAATTTATGAAATGTTTAAACATTTTATAATATAAACAATGCAGTATTTTATATTAAATCATTATGTGCCAAGGAGTGTATATAAACACTGTATCCTATACCTTTAAACGAGCAATTCTTATATATATATATATATATATATATATATATATATATATATATATATATATATATATATATATATATATATAAAAAAAAAATATATAATCGGAATCTCGGAAACGGCTCCAACGATTTTCATAAAATTAAGTGTCCAGGGAGTTTCGGGGGCAATAAATCTATCTAGCTAGCATTTATTTTTAGAAAATGTCTTTTTGTCCGTGTTTTCAGGCAATGAAAAACTGCTACAATAAATAAGGTAAATTTTAACACTGTGTTAATAATCGTAATAGCTGAAGTGGATATCGAGCGGTTGCAAAATCGTAATGCCTTGGTTCGCGTCCTGTCTTCGGTCCGATTTTTCCTTTTTTTTTCAAGTTCCCTTCTTTTCGAGCCCTTTTTCTAGTATTTTGTAAAAATTCGAAAATTTTAATTAAACTAATTGCACTCATGATTTTTTATTCAAATAACCAGTTCAGTTTTTTCTATGTCAATAAGATCAAAAAATATTATTCATCAGTACGTAATGTGTATCTTAATGTAATTTCAAAAAAAAAAAAAAACGACGGGTTGCACTCCGGAAGTGCAGAAGTGAAAACTTGAATATTAACGTTGTGCATTTTTGATATTTTGGAATGGTTAGGAAATAATTTTGCTCGAATTGCTTTAATTATCAGTATAAAAGTACTATCATTTATGTGGTAGAACACAATATTTATTTATTGCACTATCGTACACAACTAAACGACGTAGCAAGCGCAGGTATACATTTTCGCCGCGCCGTAGAAAGAGAGGGGGATACTTCCTCTCCTACGCCGCGCCGGCTGTCTCTTTCTCTCCATCCTTCATTACGCATTTTCGATCAGGGTCACGTGTCCTGACGCGAGTTTAATATTTTTTACCCATTACAAAAAAGTGTACAACGCCGCTAAAGAAGTTTTTACTTCAAAAACCGAGCAAAGCTCGGTTATCCGGGTACTAAACTTTATACGAAGAACGTTAACGTGTCCTAACAGCATCGGCGTATTTTTTTAAACACTCTTTACTTCCATGCAACCCTAATTATATACTTTGTAGATAAATTAAGGAAATATTACTTTGCAAATATAGCGTTTATTTACCGACCATTTTTATAAATTGTATACATAGTGACATATGAAAACAACGTCAGGCAAAATAGTTGACGCTGGTGAATTTTCTTATATTTTGCTTTTTTGAAAGATTCGAACTTAAATAAGTGATAAAGAACTAAACGTGTCGTAATGAAATATAAATTGCTTCATAATTATTGGGGTTTACGTAAAAATTTATTTTAAATTGTGCGAGTACAAAGTTATTGCGGAATGATTAATGTGAAACGTCAAAATGTATTTCTTGGATTTGGTTTATTTTAATTATGTACTTTGTTGATAAATTATGGAAATATTACTGTGCAAATATGACATACACTTGCCAACCATTCATAAAGCACAAATTATTACGAATATTTTTTATTTTGTGTTTCATAACAACATTTCATTAAAATGGCAGCCTCTCAAGGCTGAGCATAGACTTCCTCCCATTTCTGAGAGCGTTATCCAGCAACTAATTCGACTAATTTTATTGGCGGGCTTCCCCTGTCCACTGAGTATTTTTATTAGTTTATCACCTTCAATTGCGATTAACAATTTCATTAGTGCCGACGGAAATCAAACCCATTGCTCCAAATACCGATATACAATAATTATACCTTATTCCATTTTAATCCTTTTGAGTTTCAAATCGAATATCAAACGTGGCATGATGATGGCGATGATGATATAATATCCAAAAACTTCAGCGTCGTTTTGCAATATCTTGTTTTTTTGTATAAATTTATTTTATTAACATCGAAATTAAAAATGTTATGTGGGTATGAACGCAGTCGATAGCGTCAGTAGTTTCTTTTTCTTTATCTTCTCTTTCCCTTTTTTTTTACATATTTTGTTAAAGTGTTGTTTCTTCTCGGCCAGCATATTTAAACAGAAATAGTTCAATTAAATGATTTTTACACATACGAAAAATCATATATTGTATTTCGTAGTAGGCTAAGCAAAATTCACAAAAAAAAAGAAAACGAAAAAAGGGTTAAGTTCATGTGCTGATTCAACAACGTTACAAGCGTACAAACTGATTATTTTATGTAAAGCAACACTCGTTTGAATTGTGTGCTTTGTTGCTACTGTAGTAAAGTCTTAATCCCGTTAAACCTTTTTTTAATTTTCCTTTAAAAAATAAACAAAAACAAATTATCCGATAAGAAATTTTACGATCCTGTGTGCAGACATTTATGTATTTATTAAGCTTTGATATATAGAGAATTAGAATTGGAGTTTTAAGGGTAAACGACATACTCCAACGTATGGTTACCCATCCGTTAGTTAGTATGTCAAATGAAGTGGCATTAGGACAGACACATACTCCGCAAATGAGAACCAATGGGATAAGGGTTCTTGAATGGCAACCTCGTAACGGTAAGTTAAGTATTTTATTTATTTAAGCGACAGTAGCCTAATGGCAGAGCGCGGACCGCGAACTCAAAAAGGTCGTGGGTTCGAATCCACCATTCGACTACTGGCGTAAACCACTCGTAACACAAGCAATATAAGCTTACCACGAGAGGTTAAGGGGAATATTAGTAATGGTTATAGCATTGTTAATATTCTTTAAAAAAAAAGAAGTATATGGTAACTCCTTACTAGATAGAGCCATGACGATCAAATGGATGCAGGTGATTCGTGATCGTGACCGTGTTTTTTTAGTATTCCTTGAGAAAGGTAAAATGTGTTTTTGAACGCGGTAGAGCAATACTGCAACACCGATCGCAATACTAATACTCTCGACAAGGAAGGACTACTCTCTAAGAAAATACCAGCGTGATACCGCGGAATAATGCTGATGTTTTTCGTATGATGAGTGAAGAGAAATGTAGACCCTTTAAATTGGTAAAAAGGCATTCAATCTATCAGAAACCATTAGATCCTTTTGGGAATTTCAGCAGCAAAAACCCACGGGACCAAAATTTGATGGCTTGTTTTAAGCTGCTACCAGCTGGATGGCAAAGTATTAATTATTTTATGATAGTTAACGAGCGAATGTAAATTGAGAGCAGCTGCAGATAAAACTTTTGAATCGAATAAAATGTGATTGAACGGAACGTTCGTTGGAAATGGATATTTGTTTAACTACGATAAAACTGTTGATCAAAGTGATTGGATTTCGAAATTGTAGACATAGATAGACTATTGTAGGATAATAGTTGATAAAATTTATTTAAACAGTATATTGGACGAAGGTTTACTTACATTATTAAATTGAAATTTGATAAGTGTCTTCGGTAAGCCAGAATGATTTTGAATACGTTCAGTAGATGGTTGAATGACCATCTAGTCTATGTCTAAAGTAAACTACCTAAACCAGTAACCAGGGACGGAGAGCAAGAGCCTCAAAGGTACTGGATGTCTAGTACTGCGGAAAGCAAATCCACATATTGTATAGCGTAGGAGTTACAGCAAGGCCCTATACAATGAGAGAAGCCCATGTCGTGCATTGGACTTTTACAGCTTGATAAAGAAGATGATAGTAAGCAAGTGACCCAAAATTATATCCTTGGTCAGCGGTAATTTGTTCTTGCAGTGGTGCAATGGTACATCACGCTGGAGCTACTTTTAACCCTATATAAAAGGCAATTACAGTCACGAATTGGAGTACTACTCTCACGCATGGGCTGGTACTGCAAAATGCCACCTAGCAGCGTTGAAAGTTTTTTGAGATTTTATTTTAACCCTCATGTGAGTGACGAGGTATTTAGGTTCAAATTCTAAAAAAAAGTATGTTTTACGTGTTGTACGTAACATAATTAACGCACTATGAGAAAGTAGTTTGTTCAGAATCGTTTACTGAATCGATTCATATCATTTTCATTATAGGTAAATTTTTATCTCAAAAATAAAACTACGTAAATTACAGTCACACTAAATCTGTACAGTCAAAACAAACTGAAATGGACCGTAACTTAAGGCAATAAGACTTTTAAGAGTGCAGTTTTATTTGTATTATTACTAATTCTGTTATTCAATAAAAATAAAGAAAAATGAACTTTATTTCAAGCACGTTAAAGTCTTTGCGTTCGTGGATTTGTACTGTGACCACAACATTCTTCCGGAATTAGCAGTATAACTAATTTGATAAATAATCAGTGCATAAAAATGTTTAACTAAAAATTCAGTGTATGTATTATGATTATAACATAATATATTAATTTGGGTGTCTGAGGGTGTGCGTTAATTACGTTTCATATTGTATGTAGCTGTGAAATTACATATTTTTTTAGTGTTTTGACCAAGTCAAACCAAGAAACCAAACCACATTTTGAACTCACAATCGAGTAACGAGGTACCCGGGTACCTCTTTGTGTTTTGTATGACTATGAGGAAAATATTTTTAATTTCGTACAAAAATTAAATAATCAACATTTGTGGAAGAATTTTATTTATATAAAAATTACAAATCTTTGTTCATACAGTATTAATTACAGTTCTCGAAGCCGATGTTACATGTTGGACGAGTTACTGCATGTTCATCACAAACTGGTTTTCTGCAGTTAGTGCAAGCTTTTCTACCTGATGGCATGTGGTTGCTGCAGCCCAGAGACATCTATCCTCGATTACGAATCAAAATGCAGATGTTTTGTCACCCGTGATAACTAAGATAGAATGCCTCGTTTCGAGTAAAAAGGGTCTCCAGTTCTCTACACTCACCATACGAAACACAGCAGCGTTAAGCTACTATTTTACGCTGGTATTGTGTGAGAGCGTGGTCCTTCCCTGGTCAAGCCGATCCATTCGTGCTACAACTATACTATAAATATAACTGCAGCATGGCTCTACCACGTATATTGTAAATGAACCCACATGAGACAATCTATAACCGCTTAGAATTTACTGGGATAAGCGTATGTTAGAATCTGCTATCGGATATTGTTTGAAACAATTTTCTAGAAGAAGTTAATCTAAAATATAAATATATTCAAAAATCTATTGAAATCCACATAAAGATTTCGCGGTTTCCAGTAGATTTTGAATACCCGTCTAGATTACGCTAGACCTAAAGTACGAAAATTGGTGACGGGTAGCAGCGAAAAAGTTGCTCACGTCTAGTTCTGTGGTCGTCAACCCACCTTGTAAGTGGGTCGGTAAAGACAACTCCTTCCGACAACTGGAGAGGCAACTTGTCAAGTACTAGATTAAACGGTCTGATGATAGTGAAAAAATAGACATATTTGACAATATTTTAAAATTACCCTTTGCTTTCGCCACCTATCGGCTTAGCGGCAGCAGCACCTTCCTTATAACAAACCAAAATAATAAAATGTACGGTTGAATACCGGCCTAGCGAGCGTAACACAACTATAGTTGTTACCCCACTGTAAGGCAATCAATTGGGGAGACCTATGTTTATCTTTGGTTTAAATACTACTTTACCACGTTATAATTAAGTCACTTCCTTGTTTGTCTGTCCATCTGTCGTTACGGGTGGAATCTTGCAAATAAAATTTTGAGCACTTCCCGATGGACAAGAAACTCGAAACTTCTAGCAAAACAGAATCGGACAATGTACGAATATATTTTTTGTACAGCTTCCAAAAAATCACTTGTTTACTGATTTTATTGTGATTAATTTAACTTAAGTTTCACTCATTGATTAAAACTACTTTTACGGATTTAATCGCGTTTTATTTATTTTATTTTTAATACCCGACATTTCGGATGCTTTCCAGCTCCATTACGTCCAATAGTGAGTCAGATCGATTTTCCAACTTACGGATTAGCTCAACACTTAGCCAAAATATTATTACCACTCAGAGAACACACAAGAGCACACACTAAGGATTCATAGCATTTTGTCAGTAAGATAAAAGAACTACGTCTTAATGACCATGAAACCATAGTCAGTTTTGATGTTGAGTCTCTATTTACATGCCTACCTGTTGAAGACTGCAATTATAACTAGGAAACTAGATGAAAATAACATGCCACCAGAGTATGCAGTACTACTAAGACATTGACTTACATCTGGCTATCTATTGTGGAAGGTAGAGATTTAAAAAAAAAGTAGACCATTTTTACTGGAAAAGAGGCATTCCAACTTAGTTCTCAAAGCTGACAACGCATCTCCATTTTGATTCGCAAACGAGTATATATGTAGATGTCTATGGGCCATAACAACCACTTACCATCAGGTGGATTGTGAGCTCGATTGTCACCCTTTTTCTATAAAAAAAGATGGTGTTGCGATGGGCTCACCTGTATCTCCCATTATCGCAAATATATTCATGGAAGATCTGTTGTCCAAGGTTCTACAAGCGATACGTAGTCGATATTGCCACAATTTTACCATCTGACCAAGTAATTGTATTTTTAGAACATATTAATTCCATAAATTCTAAAATTAAGTTTACTATGGAGTTAGAGGCAAATAATTTCCTAGCTTTCCTAGATGTGTTAGTTATCCGAAATCTTAACAACACCATAGGTCAACTGTGTATAGAAAAATGACCCATACAAATCGATATTTAAACAGTGAATCTCACCATCATTCTTCACAGTTAGCTACCGTGGGCAAATCATGGTTACAGAGAGCACGAGGGATCTGTGACAGCAAACACCTGGCCACCGGGCTTCAGCACGGCAATCAGATTCTGCACGACAACAGGTTTCGAGTCCCGCGCCTACGTCACACTGACCGAGTGAAGCCGGCCACAGTCGAACGTGTGCCTGCTGTGTACTACCATATGTCAGAAGTGTCACAGACAAGATTGGCTACATCTTGAAACGAGCTTCTATTAGAACATTCTACAAGCTGCCGTAGAAGATTAGTCAGTTCTTACCATCCGTCAAGTGTCATATTCCTATACTAAATGCAGGAGTGTACAAACATTAATGTGATTGAGGTCCCTCATATATAAGGCAAACAAAAAGATCAATTAGAATCCGCGTAAAATAACACATAGCTGACGTGAAGCATCAACGTTCCGGGAAGTTTTCAGTTTATGATCATATCCAAGATGGTTGTAACAATTACATCAGATTTGATAGATTATTGAAATTAAAAAAACATTCTAATTTCAATAGAGAAGGAAGTTGGCCACTACCACCTGCTTGGGGCCCTATAATTAATAAAATTAAAACTAAACCCAAGCATACCACTGCAATACTTTAAAACACAATAAGTTCATTATAAGTAGATTGGACCAAAGACATTAATTAAAAAGCTGAAGTTACTCTGGATTAACTTTGACATCGGAACGACAGTCACCTAAGTCCCCCGTGACCACGGGTGCTGGAAAGCACCCGAAACGTCGGGAATTAGAAGTGTCATAATTAATATGCGATAAAATCCGTAAAAGTAGTTTTAATCAACGTGTAGTGTTCGCGTAAGTATGAGAAATGATTAAGTTTCACATCCGAAGTTTCGACTACTTTACAGCACCCATGGTTACAGGGGGAGATATAGACACAGCCGAGGAGACTAAGATGGAATTTGATAGGCTTTGGTATTAAACATTTTTTCATCTATACACCAGGAAGAAGTTTAACGCACAATACCTAAACAGGGCACGCGTAAGTAAAAATGTAAAGTCGCTGGACCGTCCATGTTTCATAAAATAAAAAAGTTAAAATACTCAAGTAATTACTGTCTACAATCTCAACTATTACGATTATGAAATTAAATTACTTACTGTTCAGTCTCTCAACTAAGCGAAAGTTTCTACCTTAATATGGGGGCGTTTATCAAACTTCCACTGTAAGCCAGCGTCTTGTTTGGTAACTTGGATTTACGTTTATGGCACTGGTCTATATAGCTCCCCGTTGATGTTAAAATTGTGCTATTATTTTTATCAACAGTATTTCTTAACCCATCCACGAGTAAATTTTATTTAAATTTTATTATAATTTAAAACTTAGATTTTCTTCAGAGAGGTCACGAAGAGGGATAAACGGGCATACGGCTCACCTGATGGTAATAGCTAACCGCTGCCCACGAACAACTGCAACACAAAGGAAACTGTACTAATCCTTGCCTATTTGTGCTATTATTTTTATCAACAGTATTTCTTAACCCATCCACGAGTAAATTTTATTTAAATTTTATTATAATTTAAAACTTAGATTTTCTTCAGAGATGTCACGAAGAGGGATAAACGGGCATACGGCTCACCTGATGGTAATGGCTAACCGCTGCCCACGAACAACTGCAACACAAAGGAAACTGTACTAATCCTTGCCTATTTGTGCTATTATTTTTATCAACAGTATTTCTTAACCCATCCACGAGTAAATTTTATTTAAATTTTATTATAATTTAAAACTTAGATTTTCTTCAGAGATGTCACGAAGAGGGATAAACGGGCATACGGCTCACCTGATGGTAATGGCTAACCGCTGCCCACGAACAACTGCAACACAAAGGAAACTGTACTAATCCTTGCCTATTTGTGCTATTATTTTTATCAACAGTATTTCTTAACCCATCCACGAGTAAATTTTATTTAAATTTTATTATAATTTAAAACTTAGATTTTCTTCAGAGATGTCACGAAGAGGGATAAACGGGCATACGGCTCACCTGATGGTAATGGCTAACCGCTGCCCACAAACAACTGCAACACAAAGGAAACTGTACTAATCCTTGCCTATTTGTGCTATTATTTTTATCAACAGTATTTCTTAACCCATCCACGAGTAAATTTTATTTAAATTTTATTATAATTTAAAACTTAGATTTTCTTCAGAGATGTCACGAAGAGGGATAAACGGGCATACGGCTCACCTGATGGTAATGGCTAACCGCTGCCCACGAACAACTGCAACACAAAGGAAACTGTACTAATCCTTGCCTATTTGTGCTATTATTTTTATCAACAGTATTTTTTAACCCATCCACGAGTAAATTTTATTTAAATTTTATTATAATTTAAAACTTAGATTTTCTTCAGAGATGTCACGAAGAGGGATAAACGGGCATACGGCTCACCTGATGGTAATGGCTAACCGCTGCCCACGAACAACTGCAACACAAAGGAAACTGTACTAATCCTTGCCTATTTGTGCTATTATTTTTATCAACAGTATTTTTTAACCCATCCACGAGTAAATTTTATTTAAATTTTATTATAATTTAAAACTTAGATTTTCTTCAGAGATGTCACGAAGAGGGATAAACGGGCATACGGCTCACCTGATGGTAATGGCTAACCGCTGCCCACGAACAACTGCAACACAAAGGAAACTGTACTAATCCTTGCCTATTTGTGCTATTATTTTTATCAACAGTATTTCTTAACCCATCCACGAGTAAATTTTATTTAAATTTTATTATAATTTAAAACTTAGATTTTCTTCAGAGATGTCACGAAGAGGGATAAACGGGCATACGGCTCACCTGATGGTAATGGCTAACCGCTGCCCACGAACAACTGCAACACAAAGGAAACTGTACTAATCCTTGCCTATTTGTGCTATTATTTTTATCAACAGTATTTCTTAACCCATCCACGAGTAAATTATTTAAATTTTATTATAATTTAAAACTTAGATTTTCTTCAGAGATGTCACGAAGAGGGATAAACGGGCATACGGCTCACCTGATGGTAATGGCTAACCGCTGCCCACGAACAACTGCAACACAAAGGAAACTGTACTAATCCTTGCCTATTTGTGCTATTATTTTTATTAACAGTATTTCTTAACCCATACACGAGTAAATTTTATTTAAATTTTATTATAATTTAAAACTTAGATTTTCTTCAGAGATATCACGAAGAGGGATAAACGGGCATACGGCTCACCTGATGGTAATGGCTAACCGCTGCCCACGAACAACTGCAACACAAAGGAAACTGTACTAATCCTTGCCTATTTGTACTTCAGCAGTATCGCACATTGTTGTGTTCCAGTCTGCAGTATATGGAAATGAAGGTATTCCAAATTATTTATGCTTTGGATAGACGTATGTACTTTATTCAATTATATTTGAATTTATTTACTACTGGCGATTTACCCCGACTTTGGCTCCGTAATAATGTAGCGTTTTCTTCTAGATCTGTATTAATTTAGGTTAAAGATGATGATCAAATAGGTACTTTTGATTTTATAATTTCTTACATATTGCAGAGATATAAAAATGTTGATCAGATAAAATACAATATAAATAACTCCTTGCTTTGTTCTTTATATAATTTATTTTTTTACATGGTAGAGCAAAGTTGCAACTATATTATAGTTGAAGCACGAATGGATTAGCTCGACCGGGATGGGACCACGCTCTAACAGAATACCAACGTTAAATAGCAGATTAATGCTGCTGTGTTCCGTATGGTGAGTTTAGAGGACCGGGAAAATTTTTACTGGAAACGGTTTCATCAAGTATTTATGGGTGACAACGTATATGCATTTAATTCTTAATTGTGGATTAATTTAGGTGTCTATGGGCCACAGCATCTACTTACAATTAGATGGACTGTCTGTTCGTTTATCACTCTATTCTATAAAAAAATCATATCACAATTGGTTCAGCCATTCCGAAGATAAGCCCCGACAGACAGAGAGAAACAGAAACTTTTTTATTCAATATAGATTATAAATAATGCTTATTGTAAGTCATTCTTTTGTTTAATTACCACTGATTCGGAAAACATTGTATTTAATAAGCTTTCTTACAGTGTATTACACTTCTTTATACATTAACATCAAAAAAAGTAATTAACAATAAAATCACGTATGTCGTCTTGAGACAAAACAGCAATTACAAATACAAAATATTTTATTTCTTTAACTAAGTGTACATAATATACAGAATATTATTTAGCAGCAATTATAAAACTTAACGATGATATATAAAAATATCGTTCCGTTTTCGTGGAGACTGATGTGTAGTTATAATGTCGACCTTTGACTTTTTACATATTAAATTATCATAATACAATTTGCATTTTTCTGCCTAATTGTACATGCGCCGTGGACGCTAATTAATATCATGATTCGTGAGCGCGACCTATTTATATGTATCTTGTAATATCAGCGACAGTAGGTTAAAGTGCGGCTGTTGTGGCACCTGGGCAAATCTACAGCCCCGTGTATTTACATAACATAGCACGTATTGCATATTTAGGCATGAAATCAGGCCTCTGTCGCTCTAAATGCTTAAAATAAATGCCTACAATCGAGTGAAACCTCAGGCTGCATAGCATACGCAGTCAGGTCAGGGCATGTGCAGCAATAAGACTTAATTTTGCTTGCGTTCGTGATTTAACTTATTAATAGGTAGTGCACATCAAAACAGTGCAACTTATGTACGTAGTACTATTATATTCTGTGATAAAATGTTGTATTAGACGCATCCGTAGAAAATCATCTATTAAATATCATCGAAGCCACTAACTAAACGTAAAAAGGCTAGGCTGTTAATTGAACGGCTAATTATGCTAGTTCGCTGCGATATATATAACTAACACGACAGCAAATTCTCTTCATAACAATAAGCCCCATTCCAGCTTTCGTTTTCTTAAAGTTACCTCTTTATAACGTTAACATTTGTTGATGATTGTTCCGAAGTTTATGTTTCCTGTAATATTACGTATTTTGCCTTTGCGTAAATTCAAATGCATGTAAAAGCATGTAAAAATAATCATAAGAAGTAAAGGATCTTTTAAATTAAATGACTATATAGAATGTAAAAATGCGCCGATATAATGAGCTTTCTTAGCCTTTTTAACTTATGTATATATTTTAGAAAGTTAAATTTTAAGGAGTTTTTATTTTGGGAGTAAAATTATCTTACTGTTCTTACTTCTTCCCGCTTTTCACAAGGTCAGACAACAATACAATAAGGGATTTGTTGAAATGATAGCTTGGTATTTGACTTTCTGAATGTGCTTTGTAAACATAAAATACTATAATACACAATAGAATGGCTGTCAACCTTACTTTGTAGGAGGATCGGCGTCACTGTGAGCACACATACAAGCAATTACGTCGTATTATCAGTTATCACTACTACAAACATATTTTAGACTTGATTTACGTTTTTGACACATAAATCTTTCTTTATTTTTGTTTCTAATATTCACAACATATAAATAGTTTCGACTTGCTGGTTATAGAATATGTCTCCTTTATTTGAATTCCATTCCCCGCTGTTTTTTTGACACGTAATTATTGCACAATTTGCCATTTTTTAAATAATTTGCATGCAGCGACGCTTGACACGAAAATTGGAAACGATTGATTGTGTTGACATTTATACGTGTGAATTGACGTGTTAGTGACATGTTAGTGGCTACACGAGCTCCGCCTACTTCCCCCGTTCTATTATCTATGTCTTATAGTATTCTATGTTTGTAAAAGTCAATTTTGATAAAAGAGATGTGACTTTTACTGTGACTATAACACAAAATATAAACTGCTAGCTTTTTGTAAACCTTTTTACTGATAAGGAAGTTTTTTATAGTTGTCTATACTCACCTGCATTAAGCAGTTATGCTATTTTACCCTGGTGCCCCGGTCAAGCCGGTAAAACCATTATATAGCTGTCACTTGACTCTACCATGTAAAGTAGTCCTGTTGGCAAACGAATCTTCATTTTTATTTTTATTCAATGTATATACAGACAGCAGCACGCATGTAAGAATGTGCGCTGTATGTTCATTTATCAATTTTTTAATTATTTTTGCTATTATACGATGTTGTAAAATTGCACAATTTCTTTTCTTCTTCTTTAAAAAACGATACCGTCACTTTAGTATTTTTCGAGTATTGTGGGAGTAGTTTAAATACATAATTTTTACAAGGGCAAATATCCACACCCGGTACAATTATTTATAGGCCGTACAATTACTTGGTCCGTGCGTGATTCGAACCCGCGGCTCATAGCGCTGTAACTTATTGCTAAGTTAATGCGCCACGGAGCCGTCATATCGACTATAAGTTATCGCGTCATAATATTGTTGAAACTTTGTCACAGTTTGTAAAGAGTGTGAATAGGAATTTTTGCACGTGGTGCACTTTTACATTTGGTTGAACAAAAGTTGTAGCACTACACTTTCCACCATAAATGTATGAGCTCCAAGCTTCGAAAAGCTTATTGACATCATGATGGAACTTGGACTTGGTACTTGAAACAATTATGCATCAGGGGAGTTTCTAACGCTTTTATTGTTGCTAATTTTGTACAGTACGCGCAAAACTTACGTGCATTCGAGAAAAGTGTTTTGCATTTAACGTAACGAAATAATAAACATCTGAAAATAATAAACACGATGAACTAGGTTTCTTGTTTGATTGCTCAATACTTTCGCTTTAATCATTTGGACCCAAACGACAAATTATACAACAATAAGCCAGAAAATAATGAAGAAATGGGAGGATGACCTATATAGGTCGTATCTTTATTTTTTAATTTATTTTTGTTGACATAATTCCTTAATTTTTTTAACGAATATGACCACAGTAATTGATTACTAAACCTACCACTTAATGATAAGTGGTTATGTTGCCAAAAGCGGTCAAACGCACTACCTAAGCTTAAAAAAGTTATTCAATCTTGCCTTTAAGACACATAAGTACATAGTAATCGGATTGAAAGACATTATATATGAAATTATTTCACTCATTTACTGTGCACATAATGAACAATGAAGGTATTCGTTCGGTTCGAATGTGTGGTATGACGACAGCGAAAGTATGAGAAAAGGTGAAAGTCTGGTAGTCTGATGATGGAACGGAGAAAGATGAATTAAGTCATGCAACATCTGCGCAAATTATACAGAGATTTCCGAAATTTATGCAGTGAAACACCGTCAACAGGTCAAGTCTAGCTACTTTTCGCCTGTCTATGGAACTGGTAAGATTAGTATAAACACATTTCTAAACGCAAGGTAAGTACAGTTGAAATTAAATACTCTGTTAAATGTGTGTTAAATACTCTACTAAAAAGGCTTCAGTTTTCGAGGAGTTACTGCATATCTAACTAAAATGTTATAGTAATGAGATTAATTTCTGTGTTATTTTTGGTGCAGTAGTAATGGTAACATAAATAATTTCGAATCCTAGTGTTTGTATAGCATACTCAAGAAACTGTAAGTTTAAAAAAATTTGATACCAACGTTACGGGTTTACTTTACTTCTAATAATTGTGTCAAAATTGACACCCTATCTTAGACACAGTAGAACGTGATCATAACACATAAAAATCACAAACACCCCACTTATCAAAACATTACCTTAGAGAACTTACCGTCTATATAACGACAAGTAGCTAATACAGTACATGGACACCTGCAGCCAACTTCAAACAAAAAAAGCTACAGATGCGTTTTCACATTTGAGGAATAAGATTTTGTACCTGGTACAGCCATGCTGCAGCTATATTAGTATAGTTGTAGCACGAATGAGTCGGTTCGACCGGGGAACAACCACGCTTTCACACAATACCAGCGTAAAATAAAAGTTCAATGCTGCTGTATTCCGTATGATTAGTGTAGAGAACCAGAGACCTATTTTACTGGAACGAGACATTCCATCTTATTCCTCACGGGTGACAACGCATATGCATTTTGATTTGTATGAGGTTCTGAATTTTGATCGATGAAAGATCACGGCTATGTCGGTCACTCTGGTTCTAATGCGGATATTCTAATTTCTATGTGTATCACACAGAGAAACTCCGAGCATAGCCACACACACACACACACACACACACACAACACCCACACCACGCACGCACGCACGCACGCACGCACAGAGAGAGAGAAAGAGAGAGAGAGAGAGAGAGAGAGAGAAAACTTGTACAGAACACCAGGGCACATCGCGTTCGCCAGCGAGCGCGAGGTCACAGACATACGCCGAACACGAATTTCAATACCCGTGGTAAAGGATCTTTTTTAATGTTCCACCCGTTTCCCCCATTCCAATAGAGACTCAAGCCGAGGTTGGCACCTCATTCTGATTCTTTCTTTTCGGTCTCTTTCGGCCCTTGAATCACATCGAGACCGAGTGTCCCACTCCAAAAGCAGGGGTGGGGATGCCTCAGAACGGCAGTCGCGCCACTTCGCGTCGCTTCGCGGCTGGCAAATTCGTTGCATTCAATAACTCCTTATTTTCTTTATTCGGGGCTAACAGCATATACTTGCGAAGCTACCACGCTTGGCAGGTGGCTAAGCAATCACATATTTTGTATTATTTTAGGTTATTATCGTGAGATACTGCTGCCCATCTCCTGTTTCAGTTTTCCTCTGTCGCCTCTTACCTCCTTTACCTCCCACTAGACGATATGGTGTAGCAAATATTCTTACATCACCACTACACGGTACTATTAATCATCGCTTGACTACTATTGGACCTTATGATAAATAGTGATATCGCTCAAGTTGGTGAAGTGCACTGACTTAGCTCACCGTTACTGTTACCGTAACAGCCTATGAAAGTCCACTGTTGAACATAGGCCTCCTCCAGAGGTTGCCTCATAGTGTTTGCTATAAGTGCCACACTTGGCATGTGGGTTGACAGCTATTTACTACTTTAGTGTTATTAGGGAGACGCCGCTGCCAATCTCCTGATTTGTTTCGGGACGATACACGGTAGCAGATACTCTTACACCGCCACTACACGGTAAACTACTTACGGAACTGAAAGGAGGGACGCTGGCAAATTATTCCATTCCATTGCTGTACGTATTACGAATTACGCAGCTATCCATCGGTTTCAAATGCGTGGAATGAAACAAAGAGGTGGGATCTAGCAGAGCGTCTGGTTTACGATTATGGAATGGAGGAAGCGAAATTATTTCTTTTAGAGCAAGTAGTTTTCCCACGTGAAGTACCGTTACAGCTTTACGATGACACCTTACTTGCAACTGTTTTGGTCTTGGACTTAAGGAACTATCCACATTTTATATTTAAGTAAAAAAGTAATTAAATATTTCTCAGTTAACAAAATTGAACAGTCTACGTATTTTCAACTTTTCTGTTAATTATGAAACACATTTTTGTCTGTTTTATCACCATATTATCATTATTAAGTTTATCATCATTAATTTTTCTAATAGAAGTAAATTAATATTAGTACCTAATAATTGTATATTTTTAAATTAAGAAGCTCGTTTGAAAAATGACTAAATTTAAAAATTTAATTACTTCCAATATTAAATACTTTCCAAACTGCGAAAATTTTGTATTGTTGTTTTGACGTTACTTATTATCATCAAAGCCAATTTCATTTCATTCCATTATCAAGAGTTTTTATTGTTATATATTTTTCATGTCTTACTGAACTTGTTAAGTTTCTTGCTACGTACGCATCCTATACTAGGCTGGTTGGTTTTAATTGTAATATAACGAATTCAATATACGTTGTAGAGCCACGCTGCAGCTATATTATGTTCGTAGCACGAATTGGTCGGCTCCACCGGGGTAACATCACGCTCTCACAGAATACCAGCGCAGCGTAAAAAAGCAACATAATGCTACTCTGTTTAGTATGGTGAGTGTAGAGAACCGGCGACCCATTTTACTGGAAACAAGGAATTCCATCTCAGTTCTCAGCATTTTGATTCTTAATTGACGATAAATGTAGATGTCTATGGGCCACAGCACTCAATTACTAACAGGTTGGATTGTGTGCTCGTGTGTTACCCTTATTCTATAAAAAAATCATAAGCTGCTATTCTACACTAAAAATGAATAACGAAATTAAGAAGTTTTGAAGTAATTTTGACAGGTTTGTGGGCATAAAATGTCTGGAATGGCTGATTGTCAATGATTTAGAGTGGCATAAATTTACAAATACCCAAATTTACAGAGGTCTATAGGGAATAAGTAAATAAAACATTAATGTCGTATATCTACAATTAATAAGGTGTTTGAAATGATATTATCAGAATTATTTAAAGTAAAGCCGAAACATAAAAATAAGAATAAACATTTTAGTGAAATTACTTTTATAATTGAGCCGATAGTAAGTTTTGAAGCGATTTCAAATTGTTATTGTATCACTTTGAGTAGTTTAATTGCCTTTATCACACTTTGACACGAAAGCCCGGAATAATTTTCTTTGACTAACAAAAGGCCTAGTTTAAGTAAAGGAAATTGCCGACAGCGTCATAAAACCACTGTTTTGTACTATGTGGTGTAGTTACTACATTTTATTCTTTATTATGTAATATAATTTCTATTTTTTTTAATCAACTCTAATAAACCACAAACTAGATACGTTAATATAGCACTGAAACGAAGTAGTTCTTTGACTACTTCGTTCTCAGTAATTATTATTCTCGATCAAGTTGTTATTAAGAACGTGATCCGTCTCTACGTTTAATATCGATCAATAGACTTGTTTTAGGTCACTTGTAAATCGCAATATAACTGTATATACCTAACTCTCAAGCTAGGTATCTACAATACATTATCTTATATCACACTTTATGTTTCTTACATAAACATCGCATTATTTTTACTGAGTTAAAAAATAAAAAGTTACCATGGAATATAATGGGCCACAGCATCCACTTACCATAAGGTGGGATAACTTTTCACCCTTACTCTATAAAAAACTACCATTTTTTTTTAGTTCACTACTGGGTACACGCCTATGCATCTTGCCGTGAAAGTTACCTAGAAAAACGTCATGAACACTCAAAGTAAACTTTATCTTTCCTATCACTCAGACAAAAGAAATCAGTTTTTATTATACTTATACGTATTTGTGATTTTGGACTCTTCGTATCGTTTATTTTCGAGAACCTTCAAAATAGTCATTTGGCAAAGAAAAAGAGACAAAATCCTCCGCCAAAATTTGTTAAAGTTAAACTAATGTATACTTTTAGAGTATCGGTATGGCGTAAATTTGTCCCGTAACTTGTTCTGATGCATTTTAATTTCACGCGATAGCTTTATTTAATTTTTATTAAGTTTTTTCTGTTTATTGGTATTTTAATATATCTAAATACAATATTAAAATATAATTTTTGTATAAGAGAGTTAAAATATATTTCATTAGATGTATTTGCATAAAAGAAGAGGGCTATATCATCACAAAAACTTAACCTTGTGTAATTTTAATATTTGAAATTTTTACGAAGTATTCTGTACCGTTAGGGGTACAGAATAGGCGGGTTCTTAAAAAGCCAAGATTTACTGTATTGTAATTATTTATTTATCTTACTTCCGCACACGTACAAGTACGTTCTATTAAGGGGATCACTGGCCTGACGTAAGGTGAAGTCCAAGAGCTGTTCCCCCAAGGCCGTAGACAGCCAGTTAGCAGAAGGGCCGGTGAAGCCAAGCCGATAGTGATGATGGCCGTTGGTAGGAGGGTAGGCCAACACGCCGTTAGCTCGCGGCTTGGCAGCAGTAGACCTTAGGTAGCAGGTAGATGCTAGGTGGTAGTAGATCCTGGAATTCCAGACGGAGGCCAGCATTAGGGAAACTTCCTATAGCACTATATGCGCCCTAGTCAATTCCAGCACCCCTTGTAGGAAGTTAAAATTCCTTAAAGCTAAGCACTAAGCAGCCTCAGCAAAAGAGGTATTAATTAAGCAGAACAGTTATAATGTTTCAATAAATAAGAACTCACCCCAGCGGGATCAACTGCTCCTCGAATAACTGGTTCAACGGTCGTTAGTAGAAGGGTTACGCGCGTTGCGAACTTGAAGCGGTCTCAGGTAGAAATGAAAGAGGAATGGCCCGAACGGGGACTCGTCGTCGTGTCCGAAACCTACCGAGTCTTAATTAGAGAGTTTTAGAGATCGTTAAGCAAAATGGTTCACGCTGCGCGGATTAAATTAACTAGTCTATGGTTCCGTAGAATAACTATTTTAAATTAACAATATGTATTTTTAGATTAGAATATTATATTACTATTATTTATTTAAGATTTAAGATCAATCAATTATAAGTATTTGTAAGGGTGCATTCAGAAGCAACGTTACAGTACCCCGCCAACTGAAGAAGGATTTTGCGTCTTTAGTAGTAAAATCCGTCTATCTGTTTCTAGTCTACTAGTGAAAAGGAACCAGACAAACGTTAAACTAAGAAACAGAAGGGAGGAATCGAGGCTTCTCTCGATCCGGCCTCCTATAACGCCTACGTTGGGTTCGGGAACAACGTATGTGATCTCCGCAACGGAGTAACGCACAAGGGCGGTAACCTCTTCCTTTACAGAAAATAGGTTCAGGCGGAGATTATTTCACTATTAAAACACTTTTAAATTTCTTATACAAAACTATCATTATTTCACTTATTCACAGGAATTTTCACATAAAATAACACAGAATTCACCTCTTTTACACGTGCAATCAATCTGAAATGTTTTACAAATTATTTTACATAAATTGCTGAAATTTGCAAATATTTAAATTTCTACATATTTGGCCTCCTAAGTACGCGGCTAGCGTGAGTCTATGAACTCACACTATTTGAACAACTAACTTTTGCACGGATATCGACTATCAGTAAAAATGGAAAGTTTAGTATACACTAATATCAACAATACTAGGTGAATAAATGATTCTACACAATTCTCAAACGCCGAAAACTATTTCTAATCAGATTCTTATCAGTTATCATGTTTCTTATCAAACAATATAAGTGAATGTTTTCATAAATCAACTATAGAAAATAGGCATTTGTTTTCATACAAAACATATCAAACTCATATAAGACAATACTTATGCAATTAATTTCCATTAATTCCACTTATGCACAGCGATCATCTCGACCGGGGAACAAATCCTGATCTCTAACTTTATTTTAATATTTCTTTAAATTAACATTATTGGAAAGATGATTTCAACCGGGGAACAAATCCGGTAACATAATTTATATCTTAAAAATTCCCTATATGAATTTATTAAGAGATATTACTAAGAAAACGATAAACTATTCCGGCCTGGGAGTCGAACCCAAGACCTTCATATCATTAATTCGATATTTCTTTAAGATTCAACTAAGCATTTTCTTATCGTAATATTGTTGCTTGATAATTTGCTTTTTAGAAGCTATTCGTAATCGGTTAACTAATAAATTGAAATATTCTTATAGGCGCGTCGCCAACAAACTCCCCCCCATGCATCAGCACCAACATTTGGGAGGCGTCGCGGGTACCAGGACTATTATTCTGGATGTAGGTCTCCTCAAGATACCTGTGCTAGTAATGACGTCAACCACTCTAGTGTGACCGTCTGGTCCCGGTAGCGTTCTACTAATCTTGCCTTTCGGCCACGTATTTCGTGGCAATGAATGATCTATTATCAAGACAATATCACCTTCTTTAGGTTCCATAAACTTTCCGTTATTACCTGTTCGGGGTATTAAAGTAGGCATGTATTCTTTTAGCCATCTTGTCCAAAAATGGTCGGCTAACCTCTGTGCAGATTTCCAATTGAGTTGACCCGTCAGATGTTGCTCTAAAAATAATCCAGGTGGTCGATCACCACATGAGCGTCCCAGAAGAAAATGATTGGGTGTCAAACCCTCTTCAGGACTATCCATACTGAATGTTACCAGAGGTCTGGAATTTACAGTATGCTCTGCTTCTAAAAGCAACGTATGCAGAACCTCCTCTCGCGGGCTCCTTTCTTTGAGCGTAGCGGTCAACGCAATTTTAATCGATCTTACTAACCTTTCCCAGGCGCCACCCATGTGCGGTGCTCCCGGAGGTATAAATTTCCATTTAATATATTTTTTAAATGACTCATTTTTCATGCCCTCATAGCATTCTTCGCACGCTTTCAATAATTCTTTATTCGCAGCTTTGAAATTTGTCCCGTTATCGCTGTATATAACGGCTGGTTTTCCTCTTCTGGCGATAAATCGCCTCAATGCCATTATCATTGACGCTGGTGTCAATGAGGCTGCTAATTCTAGGTGTACTGCTCTGATAGTCAGACACGTAAATAAAACACCCCAAAGTTTTTCGTGTCGCCTTCCTATAGTCACATTCATAGATCCGGAATAATCTACGGCTGAACATGTAAAAGGTGTTCATTGTGAGCTATTCTCTCCAGAGGAATATTTCCTTGTGGCACGTTCTGCGGTTTTGACCTGTATGTCCTGCACCACTGACAATGATGTGACACACTTCGTACTACATTACGCAGGTTCAAGACATAAAATTTTTGGTTCACCTCATTCATCACCGTCTGGTGATTGGCATGTCCAAAATGATGATGAACTTCTCTAATCATCATTTTAACGATTTCGTGTTTACCGTCTAATACGACAGGTTTTCTAGTTTCCTCGGTCAAATTAGACTTAAAAGGTAAACGCCCATTTAAACGGAGTAAGTTATCTTCTCCTATTCCCATAGATAATTTACTTAAGCGTGAACTTCTTTCAACGCTTTTGCCTGCTTTCAAGCATTTTATTTCCAAATGAAAACACTCGTCTTGAACGAACTTCCAAATTAATAATTCAGCTTTTTTCAAGAGCGCTATATCCAACGCGCTATCGGGTCCTTTAACCGACTTTGCTTAAACTTCGTTGGAACACATAACCGACTCTTCGGCTGCGTTGTCGGGTCCTTTAACCGACTTTTTTGACTCTTGAATTTTTCTACCGCTTGTAAGGTGCGTGTAGTTGCCTCAAGGAATTTCTTAAAGCTGCTAAATCGTCCGTGGTCGGGTAGACTCAAGGTTCTTGCTTTCTCAGCGCATTTACGCCTTTTGGCGATTTTTCTTCACCTGTTTCTAAGCTATTTATGGTGTCCACTTGTTTGGGCCATAAATCAGGACTTGTCCTGAGGAATTCAGGTCCTTGAAACCAGCGACGACTTACATCGAAGGTGGAAGGAAAATTTCTAGTGGCGTCGTCTGCCACGTTTTGTGACGTTGGAACCCATCGCCATTCACATGGTTTACTGTGATCTTCGATCTCAGCCAATCGATGAGCAACGAATGGTTTAAATGCGCGAGGATCTGACTTAATCCACGCTAACACTGTACGTGAGTCTGTCCAAAATACTCTCTCGGATATCTCGTACTTGCTCTCTTCAATAACCGATGCAGCTTATCTGCTGCCCATAAGAGCTGCTTGCAATTCAAGCCTTGGAATAGAAATTGGTTTCAGCGGCTCTACTCTTGCCTTTGCGGCGATCAGCGTAATCCGCCTTTCTCCTAGCTCGTCCGTGGTGACGTAATACACCGCGGCAGCGTATGCTTTTTCACTAGCATCCGTGAAGGTGTGTAATTCTCCCTTGCCGACGCCTTCAGCAACGGGTCTATGTACTTCTAAATGACCTAATTTCTTCACTTCCGATATCCATTTACAAAATAACACGTGTAATTCGTGTGTAACTTCTTCATCCCAAGAGGTGCCTGTCCTCCATACTTGCTGGATCAGCGACTTCCCTTGAATCGTTATGGGTGATGCGAGTCCCAAATGATCGAAGACCGACATCACAGCACTAGTTATCTCCCTCTTCGTAGGCGGTCGTAAACCTTCCATCACCTCTTCCGGTGTGTTACGAAGACTTATGGAGAAACTTATTATATCCCGTTTGATATTCCAGATCAAACCTAAAGTGCGTTCTGTGTGCTCCTTATCTCCCAGTGAAGCACTGTCGCTCTTATATTTATTTTCCATTTTACATAAAAGCTCGGGTCGGTTGCTAGCCCATCCCCTTAGTTGGAAAGAAGCATGTTTATGTAATTCATACATATCGTTTACTATCCTTTAAGCCGTCGTCACGTCGGGAAATGCCTGTAGATAGTCATTCATATAAAAATTGCTTTCCGTCGCGGAAGCTGCTTCTGGATATATGTGCGTTATCCTGTGCATTCCCATTCTTCACATACATAGCGATGCATGGTGATGATGCCGCTCCAAATATGAGTGACGTCATTCTATACTCTTCCGGTGGCGCGTCACGCTTGTGCCGCCATAAGAATCGAAGGCTATCCCTCTCTTCTTTCCGGATTTTCACTTGCAGGAACATTTCTTTAATGTCTGCCATCACTGCCGCGCTTCCTTCTCTGAACCGTAGCAGAACGCCAAATAACGATTTCAATAAGTCCGGTCCGGTTAACAATGCATCATTAAGACAAGGTCCGCCCGTCCTAGCGGCGGCGTCGAAAACTATTCATATTTTCCTTTTTTGTGGATGAGTCACTGCGAAGTGAGGAAGATACCAAGTGCGTGGGGAAATGGAAATATGGTTCGCTTCCTCTGCGTAACCGTTAACGATGAGATTTTCAATTTGCTTCTCATATTCTTTTTTCAACTCGCTATTTTTGTGGAGCTTCGTTTCGATATTAAACAGGCAACTTTCAACCTGCGCTCTATTCGACGGCATGCACTCATTATCTGTGCGCCATAACAAAGCAGTCTCGTACTATTATTAGGTATACGACGTACCGTTTTGCTCAAAATATTTAAAGCTCGTTCTTCTGGGTCGTTCATGGGCTTTCGCGCAGACACTCCCAGAGATTCCAAACTAAAATAATCTTTGATCAACTTATCCATGTCTTCCTCCTTCTTCGTGAAAATATGGTTAACAATCTTGACTGGTTTAATGCCACCCGATATGTGACCATGTAAAACCCATCCAAGTTTAGTGAGCGATGCTACATGTAGGTTCTTACCTCCTGAAATTAATTCACGAGTAACTATGAGATGCCAATTGTCCTGGCCAATTAATATGGTAGGTCTGGACCTCTCATAAATCAACTCGTCCTTAATCGGGGTCAAATGAGAACACCGTTGCGTTAATTCTCGACTCACAGACTGCGGAGAAAGGTTAAGTGACTTAATTGTTTGTACACTTATCTCTTCTAAGTCGTTCGAGTAAATGTCTTTTATCTTCAACATTTAAGCGATACAAACTGTCGTCGTTAATTCGCTAACCTCCCACGGCTTCAATACGTAATTCTTCTTTACGTCCGCGAGGCGCTAACTTCTGAGCCATCCACTCCTCTATGAGTGTCATGGTTGATCCTTCATCCAGAAGAGCTGTGGTCTTGACCTTTCCTTTAGGTCCATACAACTCGACCGGTATAATCTTTAAGTATGCACATGCCAGTGCATTCACTGTACTAACAGTTGTAATTTGAGCCTCTTTACCCCCTTCGTCCCCTTGCGGCGAGTTATTTTCATTGGGGTATCGGTGTAGCATTCGATGATGTGAGATTCTACATCCCTTTACACCACATTTTTTCCCTTTGCACTCTAACCTCATATGGTTAGGTGACGAACATTGAAAACATACTTTCGCTTTTTAACCGCTTCCCATTTCTCGCGATTATTCATGTCCTTAAACTTGTAACAACTCACTATAGAGTGCTCCTTGTTACATATAACACACTTATGTGTTACCCGACTTACAGGCTTATCCTGGGTTATCATAACCACTTGTCGATTGTGCCCTTTATTATTTCGGCGTTCTAGACGCTCGCTCCTATTACTTCGGCGCTCATAGCGCTCGCTCTTGTAACGGTTGCGTACAGACCCCTTTGCGGTGTGTACAGTTTGCTTCCTGAATTCAGGACGCTTCCGTTTTTCAGGCACATTTTCATTGCTTAAGGACGTTCCAAATTGTTCACTCAATAAATTTAAAAACTTGGCCATCTTCTGTAACTCTGGCTCCAAAGGATGCTGAGCTCGATATTCAAACCATTTAAATTTAATCATAGTTCCAAGTTTCTCGACTATGCGGTTTACTAACTCCGGTGAGTATAAATACTGTGGTTGATTCAATGCTTGTATTGTGGCAACCACGTTCGTAATACGACTTGCAAAAGATCCTATATTCCGGCAATCTTCTGCCAATCTTGGCATACGTCTTACATTCTCGATTTCGGCTAAAATGAGCATCTCAACCCTACCGAATCTTCTTTCGAGAGCGTTCATTATTTCTTCAGGTTCACACAAAGTAAACAACAACGACTTAACCGCTTCCTTAGCGGTGCCCTTTAATACCCTCCTAAGGCGTGCGACATTCTGCACCCCTGAAAATTGGCTTCTCGTGTCTTCAAAATCCGTTTCGAAAACTATCCATTCCCCCGGGTCTCCATCGAACACCGGTAATTCCTGGAGGAAATGAAGCTGGGAAGACTTATCTTTACCCGCTATCTTTATTGCACTCATAATCGCTTCGGTCAATTCTGACACCTCACTCGCGTGTGTTTTCTGTGCATTTCCTTGGTTGCGCTCGATCTCCGCCCCTTTGCGGCGTGATCCTTTACACGCTTCCTTATCAGTAATATCGGGTTGCGTTACACTAACCGGCGCGCTCATTATGGTCTGTTGAACCCAACTCCTTACGAAAGGTTCCACCTGAGCTATTCCGCTCTTCATCATCCTCACTCGAGTCGATCTCCTCTTCTCGGTTGAGTCGTGCCAACTCCAATTGAGACTTGGCTAAGGCAGCAGCTGCCTGTGCTCGTTCGAGCTCTGAGCGTTCGAATTTAATCCGCGCCTCTAATTCGGCTTTCAGCCTCGCCGATCGCGATGACCTACTACCTCTCTGTGACCCTTTGTCACTAGTGTGCCCGATTACTGTCCTTGACGATGCCGCTTCTTCGGTCCTTTGACCTACTTTTTCGACTACCGTTTCACTCCTGGATATAACGGATTGTTGTGCGGTGCTGGCCTGCGTACCACTGGTGTACGCCCTGTTGCTTGTCGTTGCCACGGACGCCCCTGAGTCCCACGTACATGTGGTCGTATCGGTGGTGGCTCCACTTGAAGGAGTTGTTCCACTCGAAGCAGTAGCTGTGGTCGCTCCAGATGGTTCCGCCTCTTTAGCTTTTCTTGAGGGCCCTGTCCTTGTCTTGGTTCCTTCGCTTCTCCCTGTCTGGTCTTGTGCCTTCTTCATCTTGCAGGAAGGTGATTGTTGGCCTACGGTCCCTAACTGTCCCTACGGTCCCTACAACCCCTTCTACACCCCAACCTAACCCCACTACCCCTCCCCCCTTTATCTCCCAACCCTACAACCTTACTACCACCCTAACAGCCCTATCAGCCCTATCAATCCTGAACGGGGCCTACCGAGGTGAGCCGTCCAGGGATGGAGTCGTGCAGGAATGGAATGGAGGAAAGGTTTAGAAACTGTCCCGCCAAGGAATATGACGAAACAGTCGAGCGGTAGTGCAAGCGCAGTCTCGCTCGAGAGAACTGCTCCACCCGAAGGTGTTGTGCCAAAGCCCGACCGTTTGGCACCGTTAGGTGGTCTGGATGTATGCTGCGCTTCGTCGCCCAGTCGCCGGTGACGCCTCGTCCAGGCGCCCTCTTCCGGCCGCGATGCAGTCAGGTGCCCACGAGCACCCTCGCCTGGCAGCAGCAGCGGTGGATGCTTCTTCTTCTTGCACCCTCTGATGACCCGACAGGAAATGCCGGACACGGTCGTCCGACAGGAAATGCCGGACACGATCGTCCGACAGGAAAATGCCGAGCACGCTTGCCCGACAGGAAAAATGCCAAGCCCTGCTTGGCCACGATGAGCGCCTTCACAAGGCACCTGCGCCTGGCTGCGATACGTGCCCCATGCGAACACACGCCCCGAGCCG
This sequence comes from Parnassius apollo, assembly GCA_907164705.1. NCBI lineage: Eukaryota > Metazoa > Arthropoda > Insecta > Lepidoptera > Papilionidae > Parnassius > Parnassius apollo. The sequence continues at coordinate 4,042,865 of CAJQZP010001697.1, forward strand.
CAATCCCGATTTTCTTTCTTCTGTTAGTTCCAGGTCCGGTCCACTGCGCTGACCTGGTCTTCTGGCCTTTGGTCCTGTTGCTTCAGCTCAAACCTCCGGCTTCCTTCGGTTGCTGATCTTCACTCGGCTCCGAAGGTCTTCTTTTTCCATAACCAGCAGTCCACAGCTGGTTCCTTGATCCGGCTCGAAGGACCACTTGAAAAGGAACCAGACAAACGTTAAACTAAGAAACAGAAGGGAGGAATCGAGGCTTCTCTCGATCCGGCCTCCTATAACCAACGTAGGCGGTTCGGGAACAACGTATGTGATCTCCGCTAACGCACAAGGGCGATAACCTCTTCCTTTACAGAAAATAGGTTCAGACCAAAACAACTCAATTACATCAATTTGTACTATCACTCTCTCACGGTTTGCTCAATAACTTTATTTGTAAAAGACATACATTTATACAATTTACTTATAAAGATAGCACAAAAAATATCTATACTACGATATACATTACATTTTCATATCACAAAAACCCTTTATTTATTTAACAAAATATGCTTATTTTACTCACATGTTCAAAGTTGGAATTTCTTAAATATTTAACATAGAAAGTTGAAACAATGTTTTTCACTTGAAATTATACATATCTTAACTAATACAATAGTTTAATTTACATTTTCTCTATACATTTCACTATTAAAACACTTTTAAATTTCTCATACAAAACTATCATTATTTCACTTATTCGCAGGAATTTTCACATAAAATAACACAGAATTCACCTCTTTTACACGTACAATCAATCTGAAATGTTTTACAAGTCATTTTACATAAATTGCTGAAATTTGCAAATATTTAATTTTCTACATATTTGGCCTCCTAAGTACGTGGCTAGCGTGCGTCTATGAACTCACACTATTTGAACAACTAACTTTTGCACGGCTATCGATAATAAGTAAAATTGGAAAGTTTAGTATACACTAATATCAACAATACTAGGTGAATAAATGATTCTACACAATTCTCAAACGCCGAAAACTATTTCTATTCAGATTCTTATCAGTTATCATGTTTCTTATCAAACAATATAAGTGAATGTTTTCATAAATCAATCATAGAAAATAGGCATTTGTTTTCATACAAAACATATCAAACTCATATAAGACAATGCTTATGCAATTAATTTCCATTAATTCTACTTATGCACAGCGATCATCTCGACCGGGGAACAAATCCTGGTCTCTAACTTTATTTTAATATTTCTTTAAATTAACATTATTGGAAAGATGATTTCAACCGGGGAACAAATCCGGTAACATAATTATCTTAAAAATTCTCTATATGAATTTGTTAAGAGATATTACTAAGAAAACGATAAACTATTCCGGCCTGGGAGTCGAACCCAAGACCTTCATATCATTAATTCGATATTTCTTTAAGATTCAACTAAGCATTTTCTTATCGGAATATTGTTGCTTGATAATTTGCTTTTTAGAAGCTATTCGTAATCGGTTAACTAATAAATTGAAATATTCTTATAGGCGCGTCGCCAACAACTAGGTACCGAGGAAAATATTTAGTTGGTATAATTTACGAGTTTTAGGTCTTTTATGTGCCCATATCCTATAGATTTACCGGTCATATAAGATAATTCGTACACAAGTGGCGATTTCTTAGTAATAATTTTGCATTTAGTGAATTTTGGAGCTAATTTTTTATTAAAGTATTTATCTTTATCACTTTGATAAAATGTCCTTTTCCATACTATGTCCCCTACATTATATTCAGCAGGCCGACGACGTAAACTATAAGTATGACAATTTTTGGAATGTGCTTGTAGTAGAAGGGCTTGCACTTTGTCAAAGATACTAGACAGGCAACCTAAATTCTCAGCATAAGAGTCTCGAGGGTGATAAATAATGTCATCGGACTCAGCATCGGCGTAGTGAGAACCACAAGAAACTAATTCTCTGCCATATACGAGAAAAGAGGGAGTGTAGCCAGTTACTTCATTAACTGCGCTATTTATTGCGAACTGAATTTGAGGAATTAGTTTATCCCACACTCTATGATCATTTTCAATATATGTGGATATCGCAGTAATTATTGTTTTATTATAACGTTCTACTGTGTTTACGTGTGGTGAGTATTTCGGCGTATAATGTAGGTTAGGTACTTTATATTTAGAAAGGGTGTTCTTTAGAGTAGCGCTAACGAATTGTTTACCGTTGTCTAGTATTACGGTGGAGGGAATTCCATGTACTAAAAACACAATTTCTTCCAGAATCCTACTTACTATTTCAGCTGTGGCTCGTTTTATGGGAAATAAGAGGCAATATTTGCTAAAGCAACATGTAACCACGAATATGTAGCAATTTTGCTTTCTCGTCGGTGGAAGAGGTCCTACAAGGTCCACGCTAATTGTTTGAAAGGGTCTAGAACATACCTTAGGGTGTCCCATAATACCTAACGGAACGTGATTTTGATGCTTATGTCTATGCAAGTATCACATGCTTAAACAAACTTCACGACATCGGCGTGCATACCCGGCCAGTAATATCGGAAAGACAGGCGTCTACAAACGCCTGTCTCTCCGATAAACGTCTTAAAGACTCCTAAGTGTCCAGCAGTAGGTTCTGAATGGTTTTCTTTAATGGTTGAATTACGTTGTTCAGCAGGTAATACTTCTTTCCATTCAAACTATTTTTGTAAGAGGCACTTACTCTTCATAAGCCTATACAGTTTGTCATTTTTAATAAAATAATTAGGGAAGGATGAAAGGGAAGTCTGGCAACCTGTGTAGATTTTTTGATCCCTTGGTAGAAAATGTTAATTCATGTACAGCGTCTGCCGTTGATTTGTTAGGATCAAACACAAATTTGTATTCGGATAATAATAATATCGACACATGCAAGGAAAAAGATCGTAACTGATTTTTATCAACTTTACAGAGAGCGCGTCAAAGATTAAAAAAATTCTTATATAGTTCTGTTAAGTCCTAGTGCCATCTCACCGTGAAAATTTAAGTTAGCAAAGGAAGTAATCTACACTTTCATATCATTAAAGTTGTTATGTTATTAATATATGTATTCTATTATTTTTCATGAGTTACAATGACATGATACATGACATAAACTTTATAAAATGACATTGTAACTGAGACATACAATTCAATTTTGTGTGTTAATATTTACTTCATTAAGTGAAAAACAATGTAAGTCTGAGATACAATGCCAAACATGTATTTTTATGTGTTTTTGAGTTAATGTAAGAATAAAACATTGTGAAATAATTACGAAAATCTTTATTAATTTTAACTATAAAAATCTCAAAATGCAAGGAATAAATCATGTTGACACACCAAAACAAAGAGTCTTTCATAGTTAAGAAAATATAATAATAAAAAATGTCGTTTTGCCAATTTTTTAATTTTCTTTTGAAATCTGTTTAAGGTACCGATCCAATCAACTTTAAGATAAGCAATACAGAAATTCTGAAAATCACAATTAATAACAAACTTTAAAATATTTAAAGAAACAAAAATTACAAATTTAAGCAAGAGAAAGTATTACAATTATTACTCTATAAACAATTACAAGTCTTTGCAATCTCTAACCAACTATCTAAAATCAGTTTATCTATTAATAAAATAAATTCAAAAATATCTAGAAAGAACCATTTGAAATTTAAGAAAAAATAATTATTAAAAAAAGAAATGTCATTGATTATGTACATCAAAGACTTTTCTTTTTTAAATTTTAAATGTTTGTTTCTGTAAGATACTTTAAAATGTTTAGTATGCATACAATATAGTAATTATATTGTATGCATACTAAACATTCGATTATATATAACTCACTAAAATATACATAATAGTTTTAAAATACAATACTTCTTAATCAGAATCAGTGATATTATTTGGTAGAATCGTTTTCACATGAGGTAAATTTATAAAATAATCATGATATATTGTTGGAATGGCATTGCTATTACATAAGCTTATTAAATCTTTGTACTTTGCTGTAGATAAAGGCAAAGGTGCATTAAAAGCCTTTGAAATCGGTAGCTCTTGTTCACTGTTTTGAGGTTCCTTGGTAGCACGACGAGTAACTGCCTGAAGAGAAACTGTCTTAATATCTTGAGCTAGATTTATAGCCATTTCATTGTCGCTCAGATAATCATATTGAAATTTAATTATATTAGGTAAGCTACTGATAAAATGAATATGCATAATTTTACTCCAGGATAAAGGTAAAGGTGCATTAAAAGCCTTTGAAATCGGTAGCTCTTGTTCACTGTTTTGAGGTTCCTTGGTAGCGCGACGAGTAACTGCCTGAAGAGAAACTGTCTTAATATCTTGAGCTAGATTTATAGCCATTTCATTGTCGCTCAGATAATCATATTGAAATTTAATTATATTAGGTAAGCTACTGATAAAATGAATATGCATAATTTTACTCCAGGAGACTTTCACATGGTTAACGTCGTGTTCGCAATTTTTGTAACATGACAAAAGTTGTTTAAAATCCAATATATTATCTTGGTTTACTTCCTTGACTTCATACGGCTCACCACTAGATTTAGCGCATCTTATCAAAGTCACCCATTGCTGAGGTACGTAGATAATTTTATGTTTTTTTCCTTCGCTCAATAAGTGCATACATCGCATTACCCTCTGATTGTGAATGTCCAACTTCAAAGAAGTAATGATTTATATTTATATTAAATATTCTGCTAGCATATGCATACATTGCGAATACTGTCCTATTTTTATTCTGACCGCCACAGCTATCAGAATAAAAATTAAACTCCTTGTATCCTTCCTGAACCCTAGTTTTTATGAAGTCGAATACAAAACTACTTATTTCGTTAGATCCTTTGCGTCCGATCGTCTCGTCCCACAAGTAGCAATACCCTTTATGTTTACCCATATCATAGATCGTGAAGTTATATGTAGCAAGTTTTCTTTTGTAGTAAAATACGGATACTTCTGAATGAGGAGTATTCAAAATTTTTTGTAAACCATAACAAGCTGTTACAACAGAATCAGAGTGTTTAGCTCGATGTTTGTCACTATCTTTTAAAGACCTGACCACATTTTTGTTTGCAATATGTAAAGCGTACTCATACTCTAGCTTAGTTTTGTCAGTCTCAGTTGAATTTTTAAATAAATCACACCTTGGACATTGGTTTATTCTTGGTTTGTTAAAGTCTATATTAAAATCTGTCTTAAATATCTCCCTATACTGTCTTGAAGTCGCAACGACCTGATCGGAATGTTTTTCATTCATCCATTCCAAATAAAGTTTGTAGAGTATTGGAAAGTTCAGTTGTTCATCCAGATACTGTTTAGATGTTCTGTTTCTCACATAGTGTGAGTTTACTAATGGCATTTGTGAAATATGATCTCTAACAGATTGTTTGACTTGATCTGGAACGGCATTTTTGCGCGTGCCGTGTATACCTCTTTTATCGTTTATTATAGTACCTGTAGCACTTATCAATTTTTTTAAATAAAGTCTGCAACCACATGTCGCTTATAGAGAGGGTGTTTAAAAACATCGTCTTACAGGTTCGTATTTCTTGACCTTCTATAAACAAATTGTATTCAAAAGACCACTTGCGCCTACTGGATGAGGCCGAGGCGGCAATAACTTGTTTTTTGGGACTCTTCTAACAAATCGGCTAACATAATCCATTTGTTTATTATGTATCCACCAGTTCCCAGAAGTTTTTAAGTATTAAACTTCTCTGGTTTTCTGTGATTGCTTCTCGACATTTACGTGAACAATTAGCACCACAGTCTGGTTTCATAATTTTTTTCGCTATTAACTGCCCTTTTCTATTTATAAACTACTCGCCCAAATTTTTCTTTCGTTTACATATTTCAGCCTTCCAATTTTCTTTATTCAAAAATCTCTTCCTTCCTGGTTTAACTTTCTTCGGATATTTCTTTTTTTCTTTAGCATTAATGTGTGATGAAATTCTAGGCTCTTCTGCATTAGTTTGACTTCCATTCCCTATTACTTTGTTCTTTAGAGTTTCGTATTCCAGGTTCTATTGCATCAATCATGTAGAACGCAATTAACACAAACCTAACATACTTCAAGTCCAGGTTCATACGTAATTTTAATGGACTTCATTATATACGTACCTGTCTTGATAAAATTTGGTGACATCCTCCTTTCCAGTGGTACATTATTCTCAACGTAATGACGTTGAGGTTGACGTTGACGTTCGATTGTTCACATGTTCGTCTTCCTAAAAAATCGTCTATTGCAGTTTGTACATAAACTAATAATATACCTGGCACAAGTATTATTATTACTTAATAGGATGGTCCCAACCTCTGTTTACAGTTACAAACCATTGTGTTGTGAAATAAAGATTTTGAAATTTTTGAAATACCTCAAAATTACTGCATGTAGATATTTATGAGGTCAATCATAATATTCATGTGAACTGTGCTTATTCTAAATTGCAAATAAGATGTTATAACAATAAGTGGATGATATGTAAATATTTAAAAATAATGATCATTTACTAACCTGCGTTACTGTCCGTAATTTTACTTTTAGCTAAAGCTAACGCAATTATCTTACTGCGGTGACTCATTTTTTAACTGTTTTCATATTAAAACCATCCAATATTGTATGCAAGTTCCGGCAAAAAATACGTCGTAACTTGTACACAACATCAATAACACGTGCGAGGTGAGGAAGCGATCAAGAATCTATGCATCGTAAGTTTAATAACCTATCGTTAAACAAACACAACCCGAAAATTATTGCAGAGAAAATAATTGTAACTTATGTTACAGTCTTTGGACTGATATTTTTATTTTCTGTTTAAAGATTGAAACATCGTAAGCAATTTTACGATGAAAGCTTTTTTATTACGAAAATATAATTGCCAAGAACAAGAGAGTATCTTGTATTGCAATTATTGTTATGTAATAAATTAATGTCAGGCGTAAGTAAGTATGTGTAACTAAATATAACTTTTTATTACCTTCAGTGGACACTGACTTACAACATTTTTCTACTAGCCAAAATCGTAACGTGAATGAATTTAGATACAGGGGTGAGCGCAAATGAAAGAGAATTTTTTATTTACTGAGAATATGATCGTAACTCAAAATCGCTAAAAAGTGACTTAGGATGATTTTCCTTGCAGGTGTCGATATATTACTTTCTATTCTAGATAATTATTAAATTTTAAATTTATTTATTATATTTTTATATTTATGTTATTATGAATTATGTAATTGATAATTAAGATAATAATTAATGTAATTTCTAAACATTCCAATTACAACTGAAGTTGTTATTTTATTAAAAATTAATTTTCATATTGCCAGGTGATCATGATAAACAAATAGTTGTATGCCTTTTTAGGCGAAACATAGTGTCACTTATCATAACTTTTCCACCAAGTTTGTAACTTTTTACTTATGTTTTATAAATAAATTATTTGATTTGATTTAATTTGAAGTTGTTAGGAAGCTTCCTCTTTGGTCCTTGCTCACTCTGTGCTTCGGCTTTCTAACAGGAAAGCTATGTCGCTTGCGCTCAGCTCGCTTTAATTTTACGTCGTCCTATGCGTAATGTAACGTATATTACGACGTGGGAAAATGGGAAATAACCGTAATAAAAATAAGAAACGACTAGGTTGGTGTAAATAAACAGGCAAAAATATGATAAACATAATGAAGTATGTATCTACCGACCTGTCTACTTACAGTATTAGTGATTACAAACATGAAGGTAGATATCATACGTCGCGCGGAGAAGTGGGGACGAAATTAGAATGTGATCTGAGGTTGTATAGGTTCTTAAGGGAGATATTTGCTATAGTTGCTAAGCTTAGCAGGCGAGTTGGCAACCACAGTTATTTATTTTTAGTTGTTACTGGCAAGAAACTGCTGCATTTCTCCCGGTTTCTTTTTCTCTATCGTCTCTTGCGATACCCTTCGGAACTATATAGAGTATTTAGAATTCTAGCATCGCCAGTACTTTTAAAATTATTAAAATAACTACTTATACTAGCTAAAGAAACATAATTGGGTAAAATGGGTAATGAAAGTTCATAAGAAGTTCGGTAAAGATCAAGAAAATAAATATTTAGCCTTTTGGATGAAAGAATAAACAGGGTAAAAATTTAATGAGCCTTCTGTATTCGTCTAATAAGATTCAATGTTTGCCGTTGAGGAATAATTCAAAATATGTTTTTTGTACCAAAGTTTATGAACTAATATAAAAACCATACGCGTGGAATATAGTATTTTTTTCTTTTTGGAACTCAGTAAAAAGTAGTGTGATATTTATGTAAGAAACCCAAAGTGTGATTTAAAATAATATGTTATGGATACCTAGTAGTAGTAGTAGTAGAAATTTATAATTAAGTGACCTAAAACAAGTCTATTGATCTACATTAAACTTGGAGACGTATCACGTTCTTAATTACAACTTGATTGAGAATAATAATTACCGAAAACAGAGTAGTCAAAGAACTTCTTCGTTTCAGTGGTAAATTAACGTATCTATTTTGTGGTTTTTTGAAGTTGATTAAAGAAAATAGAAATTATATTACATAATAAAGAACAAAATGTAGTTACTACATCATATAGTACAAAACAGTGGTTTTAAGACGCTGTCAGCAATTTCTTTTACTTAAACTAGGCATTTTGTTAGTCAAAGAAAATTGTTCCAAGCTTTCGTGTCAAAAGTGTGATAGAGGCAATTAAACTACTCAAATTGAGACAATAACAATTTGAAATCGTTTCTTAATTTACTATCGGCTCAATTATGAATGTAATTTAACTAAAATGTTTATTCTTCTTTTTATTTTTTAGCTTTAATTTAAATAATTCTGATAATATCATTTAAAACACCTTATTAATTGTAGATATAGGACATTAATGTTTTATTTACTTATTCATTATAGATATCTGTAATTTAGATATTTGTAAATTTATGCCACTGTAAATAATTGCTAATCAGCCATGCCAGACACTTTATGCCCATAAACCTGTCAAAATTACTTCATAATTTCTTAATTTCGTTATTCATTTTTAGTGTAGAATAGCAGCTTATGTTTTTTTATAGAATAAGGATAACGCACGATCACACAATCCACCTGATTTTAATTGAATGTGGCCCATATACATCTAAATTTATCGTCAATTAAGAATCAAAATATTGAGAACAGAGATGGATTGTTGTATGTGAACAGAATGTTTCCAGTAAAAAGAAATTTTGATGCTGGCATTAGATACGGCGTACTACAAGTTATAAAGAACGTCTTGAACACAAACGGAGTATAATTATAAATAATGCAGTAAAATAAATTCGACTAAGACGAAAACCGTTCCATCCGATGGTAAGTATATGCTATGAAGCATGCTAAAAAAGTAAGCAATATTCTGCCTTCTATATGCGAGCTTGGTCTTCTTTCCTCGTTCGAGCTGATCAGACTTTTTCTACCACCAGGGCAGCGCCACATTCGAATAAGTTGATATAATTGACAGATTTAATACCAGGGGAAGTAAGTTTGTAATTTTTTTTAAAGATTAATGTTTCTATTTGAATTTATATTTTACATTAATTAGAAATGGATAAAGAAAACTATGAAGTTTCCATGGACAACTTAACTTCCTTTATTTTCGTTATTTTCTTTCACTTACCGTGTGTGACTAAACCTGAAAGCAAGCAAAAAAAATTATAAATTTTATTGTGTACCTGAATAAATTATTTTGCATAAAATAACACCTTTACATGTCTTATAATTACTGTTATTTAAATCAAAATAAGAAAACAGCTTACCCAAGAGTATAAAAAGAAGTCTGCTTCAGTTTTGTAAGGCTGCTATTGTTATGTGTTCATTGTTCAGCGTTCATTTTATTATGAGACTAACTAAGCTATATTTTAAGAGTAAATATAAATTATGGTTGCAATTACGCTATTCTATTATATTATCCTGTACGAAAGGATCGGATTATTTTACTAAATTAATGCTTCCTCAACGTAAGTCCAGTTTCACTTAAGTTAAACGAAAGGGATTCCATCTATCTCAATTGTGTTACATATACGAAACCATATGTATAGTACAATGGTATTAAATAGAACATTGATTTAAGCTTGCTTGAAGCGAATGGATGCAAAATAAACGTTTCGATTTTGGAGGACGTTCCCCTTAAATTTGTTGAAATAATTCGAAATCTTCTAATAGCTTATTATTTTAGACTAAGTCTTGCCGAGTAATGGCGATATGGCTATGGCTTTAATTATTTTTTATTAATTAAAGCATCTCATTGCGTGTTATAAGATTCAACGATGTAAACATCCCACGGGTGGGAGTCGTAAGAGACGACAGAGGTGAACAGAAATAGGAAATGGGTAGCAGCATCTTCTTCATAACAACTCAAAATTATTAAAAAAAACTACGGTTGCCGACTTGACTGCCAAGCGTCGCAGATATGGCAAAGTACCCCCTACCTATGAACGAGGCCAATGTTCAGTAGTGAAATCGTGCTGGCTGTAATGGCTGTACGGATAGATGTAAAATACTAGAAAGGTCATGTTGCTTCTCATAGATGACAGTTTAATTATCATCATTTAAAATGCAATCTTTAATGCACTCAAACTTACAAAATACAACAAACTTATATTTATAAATTACCTAATAAGCCTTATCTTTAAACAGCGATCTCTTCCAGACAAACCTTAGTGAAGGAATAATTTTATTAAAACATATAAAAGTACAATTACATATCAATAACAAGTGTATTTTACCTATTGCCTCTACGATGATCGTGAAACAATCGTCCCCTTGATTGATATTATTCTCATCATCCTAACTCATATTTTCATTTACCCCATATCATCTGAATCGTTTCCTCTAATTGGAAAGGAAGCAAATATCAATCCTCTTCCTGAAAAGAACCCCTGTTCTCCCTCAGATTATCGACCTATATCTATTTTTCCATTGCTTTCATGAGTGCTTGAACGTTTTGTCTTAACACAACTTAACCTATTCCTAAATAAAAACTCCCTTCTTGACTCCGTTCAATCGGGGTTCAGACTTGGTAATAGTACACTTACAGCTTTACTTAAAATCACAGATATTCGCATGGGTATGAACCAAAAACAGCTCACTATACTTATGCTGCTGGATTTCGCTGCTGGATCCGCTAAAACTACCTCGAACCAACCCAATTTCAGTCTGTCGTACAAGAAAACATTTAAATTTTTTGTACATTGGCTTCAATGAATACAGAGCTATCCGACAAGAGCAACGCCATGAAGCACTGGTTATGGTCGTGTTTTTTCAGACATTCGAACATTTGCAAAAAAATAAGTTTTTAGTTAAAAGAACGAGTTGTCTTTCAATATTGTATGCGTTTTATAAAAATGACGACACAGATGCTGAAAATACTTCCCTTCTGGGCATGGGTGGTAATGTTATAATAATCACAGCTAGTACACATCAAAGCATACTGCACGCGCATGTTTGTAATAAGCATTTTTATAGAGAAAGGGTGAGAAACGAGCACATTCTACATTTAACCTTGATTAAGAATCCAAATGCAGATGAGTTGACACGCTTGATAACTATAGTGGAATGCCCAGTTTCCAGAAAAAAGTGTTGCATCTCTCGGTTCTCTTTACTCACCCTACGAAACCCAGCAGCACAAAACTGCTATTTTACGCTGGTATTCTGTAAGAGCGTGGTCCTACCCTGGTTAAGCAGAGCCGTTCGTGCTACTACTACTATAATATAGCTGCTGCGTGGCTCTACCACGAAAATGGTGGATTTCGACCGTTTAATTACAGTAACAGAAAATTATCAATGAGTTTAGAACAAGCATTCCTTGAGACACACAATACAATTGTTCCTTGGACTAAAGCGTACCGCGTGCAGTCTATCATACCGAACTTGGTTTTTACGAACTGCGTCATAATAAAAAAATATATTGACCGATGTAATGTCATTTGAAGAAAGTGAAGTAAGATGTAGTGATATAAACTATACGTCGTAAAATTAAAATATTAACGACAAGAGGAGTCCACTAATACTCATCAGTTGCGAGAGTAAGAGAGGGAGAGAGAGACTGTAAGTACATCAGGAAGTCATGGACGAGTGCTCCTACGGGGGAGGCCTATGTTCAGCAGTGGACTTGTGAGGGGCTTGATGAATACTGCGAGTTTTACTTTACTTATAAAATAGCTTGCTTATAAAATAGGTTTCCTCTAAAATAATGATAGAAAGCTTGTACCTAGTAAAGGTCGCATATTCTTTACTATACACCAGTAAAGCTAATAATGGCTGGGAAATCCACGTAAGAGAATTCACTGCCCTCTTTCGCCTTCTGGAAAATCAAGAGAGGTTTATATTATCTTTTTAGCATATTATACCATAGTCACCATTTACGAGACCCACGGGAGGAAAGGGGGTGATATTCCCTTACACTGCCACTAGGGCACCCTCCCTTACACTACGGCATTCGTAAACATAATATTTCTGTACCAAAATACTTAAAAATACTAAGTGTGTGCCAAAATACTTTGAAGCTTTAAATTAATCTCCCGACCACAAACACTTGACCTATTTTCAAACAAAACGACTTTACTTAAAGAGGTAAAACAACTAAAACAAACACTTTGTATCTCAAAAGTTACGGTTATTTTTAACAAAATAATTCTTCGAAAAACAATGCTTCGCGGTCCTAAAACCTACTCGATAAATTTTATCGCGTTTGATTTTAATTTATTCTTGAGTATCAACGTTTTGGATGATTACAGCACCCATGATTCCAAATGGAGAGGGAAGAATTTCTGTTATCATAGTTAACCTACGCTAACTTCAGCATTTGCTTGTTAGTTTATGATTCGAACTAAGCAGAATGAGCTTACAATAGCTCAAACTAATTTCTTAATTCTTGCAGTGGTTCGCTTGATTTTGGATTTAAATTTATTAATTATGGGAAATCGGTGGTAGCACACAACCATCTTCTTTATTAAAGATTGTTTATCTACATTTCAATCGCCTTGAAAATTATCTTCGATAGGAACCAGTATTCTCATGCTAGGATTTAATAATAACATAATAAAAAAACGTTTACAAACGAGTGGCGCTGCGGACGGCAACAAGTACTATGTAAATGATTTACACCGAACCTCAAAACCTCATAAAGTTTCGCAAAACTCTTCGTTCTTTACTAATTTAGTTTATTTTCAAAATCTTTATTTTACTCCTACATAAGCCTACTGCTAATAATAGGCGCCTCAAGGAATATCGTAAAACACAATCCTAGACTGCATCTATCGAATTACTGCATGTCTTACTAAGTCGTCACTTTAGTGTCAACTTTAATAAAACAACATATTTATTATAATATTTTCATTTTGGATAATCATCAAAATATTCAATCAAGTAATAAGTTAATTAGCCTGACAAGCGTGGAAATTGCGGTAAATCCTCTTTTCTTTATGGGAGGTACATCTTCAGAAGATGACTTTTACTTGACGTAAGTAGATTTAGCTAATAAAAGACAGGTACTTAAAAAGAGCTTTGACTAACGTGATTAATAATAATTAATTCCTTAAAAACCTTACATTATAAAATGTATATTTTTTAAATCAAAGGTGACGAAAGATCACAGTCACTCTAATGCTTGGTAGATGCTGTGGCCCATAGACATCTATATCTATCTTCGATTAAAATTTAAGTCCAAGGTGCCAGTAAAAAGGCTCTGTAGAACCAGAGCTTTTACGGCCACTCACCATTCAAAACACAGCAGTTGTTTAATACGTACTTGTATTTTGTAAGAGCGCGGTCCTTTCCTGGTGGAGCTAACCCGTTGTTTTCTTTTTTATAAGTTTCGACCAATTTAAACCAATTTCGCTACTATCACAATATAGCTGCAGCATGAATCTACTACATTGAATTACGTACGTTTTACTAGGAGATTTGAAAATTTCAAAACGACAGTATATTGTTCTATTGTCGGAAACTTGAAGACTTAATAACTATTTATTGGATGACAATACTCTCTTTCTGTCTAGGAGTGCGCCTGGGTTGGTACAACCCTTTTACATTTTCACGCCTCGCGGGTAAACAGCGGTTTGTGGCGGACCTTCCCAAGCCCGATACGCGGAGGCCGTGGGACCAGAAAAAATCGAGCACTCTGAAGCACCAGCTTCCCTGACCCGAGCGGCAGATCTGGTCTGTGACTTCGCTAGCATGCCAACTATCACCCACAGAGGATAAGAAGAGCAGCGTGTAACAATATCAATGCTGCTCTCCCCCCGGGGCCCCACCACTACTACATCAACGGCGCGGCCTCGACAGTCGTGAAGGATAGTTTGAGTGGCGCATCGCCATACGAACACGTTGCTATTTTATGCTGGTATTCTTCTCCGGTCAAACCGACCAATTAGTGCTACATCCATAAGAAGCATACCTTAACCGCGTATAGAACTATAATTTTAATTGAATTAAATGTATTGAGTTAAATTTTTCGTTCCTCATGGTTTAATTTAGAAGCCAAAGACGAATCAACTTGTCATCTAACATAAAATAACTTCAACTGAAAATCTCGAAGGAAACGTTCTCCTACAGTGCCAGTCTTCATCTGGCTAACAATTAAAGCAATGACGTCGTTATCTAATCTCTTGTAGTATTCTGAGTTCACTGCAAACTAAAGTTCTTCTGTGGAACGACAGATTTATTCATAATTTATGCATTTTCATTAATTTATGACACGTTTTTTAAACATGCGGTTTGTAAAAAAATGTTATTATCAAAATAAATACATCTATTACTTTATCTATGTAGAATCTATCAATATAGAATTATTTAGACACCATTTATTTTATCAAGTCTTCGATTTCTAAAATAAAATGTATAAGTTTTCGGATAAAATTTAGCATAAATAACTCTTGCTGTCTATCTATACGTGATGTTTCATAATTGCAGTTGTGTTTTGTATGGTGACTGTAAAGAAACGGGGACCCTTTTCACTTGAAACGATTCATTTGAACTTTGATTTTAAATTAAAGTTTTAATATTGCATTGTTTGACCGTTACTTAGTATGGAAAAATATTAAACTCTGCTACATGCAGCACTTTTGTTCATGTAAGCTTAAGATCATTTCTTATTCGCTTTTTCCTGTCTTTTTCCTCCCTTTTGTCCTCTATTGTACTTTTATTTCGAACTTTTATTTTTTTGGTAGACTATTATGAATTTGTTGTAAATTATTCTGGCATATAGAATTTAGTACATTTTGAGATGTGCTTGGAACACCCTCTTCAAGTGCAGCTAAAGGCACAATTTACATAATACAATAAATAAATACAAATAATAAAGTGCAACTTACGTTCAAAAACAAACTTCTCATCTTATTTGGACTTAGGATGCTTTCGTTTTTGATAATTGAGCGGCACAAAAGCTTAAATCCAGATCATATTGTATAGCTTTGAATTAACCTGGACTTAAACATGTTAACCAGTTCGAAAGTATGTAGTTTTTTTAGTTGAACTTAAAAATACTGTACCACCAAGTTCAAGTTCAATGACATTACATAGTGAATGTCGAAAAAAATTAACTTAGGATAATACACCTTCGGTATGCAGATATTATTATTTCCTATAATAGTGGGTAGTAATTTATAGAAAAGTTGGCCCCACCGAAGATTTTAGGTTAAAATTTACAATTGTTATTTTTGTACTTTTTTAACGATAAACTTACGTCTGGATTACATTATACACAATGTATGTATTTCATTAAATGTTACAGACTGCCTAGTAACCGATAGAATGGTATACTTACGAATGAAAAGACAACCCCGCCATTTTCCTTTCACTACCACTTTTACACTTAATACACTACACCGCACCATGTTTTAAATAAAAATGGTTGGAATACTACGTCTTAATTGTTCACAACAAAATATAGTATGAAATACTTATCATAAAACACGTAAAACAGTATTTTATACAAAGAATTTATCACGCTACACGTTAGCTGTCAAACTTTATTTAGCAAAGTGGTTTGCTAAATATTAAAAAACGCGACACGCTCAGCGAAACAAAAAATCTCATCGTTCTTTCTCATTTCTTTACACGACATCGGCGTAAGTTTCTCTTTCTCTTGTGTGACTGCGATAAAAGATATCACTTTGTCTATAGCATTCTCTGTCTACGGCCTCACCATTATCATTATCATAATTACAGCCCTTCACAAGTGCCCCCCAAAGAATACCACAAAGTATAGTTCTGAGCAACCTGCATACAAGGACGTTCGGCATCACTTCCTTGGTTGTCACTTCATGTAGTATCGTGTCCTGTCCATTTAGTTCTCGGTTTTGCGAGGTCTATGGCCTCTATCTATTGCTACATCAGCTTACAGATCCGTTGGGCTATATCGTTTACTCTAGTCCTACTGTCAATTGATATACTAATTTCTAAGTCTCTCATGTTGCTCAAGAATGCTCGTAACAACGCCTCATTCCTGGTATAAGGATTTACCGGTTCTTAATTTGCTGCCAATTTACGTTGGTGTTCTGTGACAGGTATTCTAAATAAGGATATACGAAATAGTACGACAAATTTGTATTGATATAATTATTTTCAAAGCCATGGTAATTCGTGGTCTTAGCGCTCGTCATAAATTTCACCCCTGTCATCTGAATGCTTGGTAAAATGTGATTTACGACGAGTTTTGTCTGAGAATTGTTTATCACCGGCGAATTTTTTTGAACCGATACGATTTGGGGATCTTTGAGAAACGAACTTACTACTTTTTAAAAGGGTGTCACCACATCTCCAATTTACCTAGTGTGTATTTGTTCTTGGGCGGTGGTCGACAATTACCATCAAACAAGCCGCTCTATATTTACTCTGCGATCAAAGAAACCCCTAAAACTATTTCCAGGATATGGGAAAGAGAAATCGCCAAATCTTTGCAGATTATTTGATCCTAAACCTCTCAGATACGTGAGAAACAAAAAATATAGCCTGTAACTTTTATGTAACTTCAAATTTTCTTCTTAGGTAAATTAAACGTCAAACGTCATTGGTGAGTTAGTAAAGAAAATGACGTTTAATAGATGAGCGAATTGTAACCGCATCACTGTAGACAAATGTAAAACTATATACAATTTATCTTAAATTAAATTATCTTCTAAATCTTAAGTAATGTAAACTGTGCCCTCAGGCAACAGTTGTTTGCAGTTAGGTGACAGTTGTCCCTCTTCATAGCCAAAACTTTCATATCTATAGTTGCTTGATACAATATTAACGTTTTGTTAAATACAATACATTTTAATGTATATGATAATAGTATATCTTGTATATGTACCATTAGATGGAGTAATGACTTTATGGAGGGACATAAGATATGGAGGAAGCTAGTAGTTAGCTCACAGACAATATGATGTAGATGATGTTACAGAATTTGAAGTTTTAACTTTATTGTTTGTGAATTGCAGTTTTGTTTTTAATTTAAGTGTAAAATCATTATTACAGCCCTTCACAAGTACAATGATGTGTGAGCAAAGGCTTCCCCCAAGTTATGTCACAAAGCACGGTCCTGAAGCCTTCCTGCACACCTTACCATGTCGTCACTCTATCCACTGGGGGACTGCCTTACACTTCGCTTGCCAGTACGAGGTTGCCACTCAAAAACCTCAATTCTCCATTGGTCCAAAAACTACCATTCTTCGAGCTGTATTAACAGCCCATTGCCACTTCAACTTACAAAAATATTGGGCTCATGTCGGTTTCACTAGTTGAAACCCCGAGCATATTATCATTTATTTAATTTCATTATATTTATTAAAATTATATTTATTTAAAATATTATATTATCTTAATATTGGATATATGTATTAAAATTATATACTTTTAATTATTGCATATATTAACACATACTCATTTCTGCTGGGCACATACATTCTAAAACACTGTTGCAGATAGGCACAGTACACTTTGTCACCTATCATTTTAAGAATGCCGTTGGAGTTGGCGCACTAGAGATGCAGCCAATTTACGCATATTTGTGTAAAAACAATCTAAATGAGCTTAAGCAAACATCGCTGATACGCTGCAGTGACGGGACAACCCCATCAGCACCTGGAACGTGTTGTTATACTGGATCGGAAGGGCTTCATAGACACGTTGTATGTAGTACCTTTATAGGCTGCACGTGTGAAGAAATGTGCAAAACGCTCTAGAGTGAGTTTAACCTCCCTGGTGGAGCGATATGGGTTGTTTATTTTAAATCCGGAAACGGATGGTCACAAAATGGTTAGGGTGACTAGGTTGTCCTTCGTATCCGCAGTGAAGGAATCATAAAATGGTGTGGCCACAGGGTTCTAGGTTCCAATTCAGGGAATAATGACTCCGAAATTTTGGTGACAATGGAAAGTGGACAGTATATACGTAGTTCAGTTCAGTTAGACTTCATTTTCTATATCAGCTGGCAGGGCAGGAGCATGACTCCTGTAGGAAGAAAATAACAAATGAGAACGGTTAAAGATAGGAGCTGGCACTTACTAGAACGTGGCCTCTTTCCAGACCCCTAGGTTGATGGCACTGCATTGCAACTGCGGTGGTGCGCGACGACGAATTATTTGCACTAGTGCACGACGATAAATGCAATTGTACTAATGGTCACTACGAACATATCTAAGGTTGAGCTTCAACTGCTCGGCGGCGGTGCTCATCGATGACTCTGGTCTGTGTCGGTGGCGTGTATTCGACCTCTCACTTCGGTCAGCGACTGTCCCATTGGTCGAACAAAATGACGCCACCATGTCTAGCCTTCTATTGGAAGAGTTCCCGTGTAGGAAAGAATCTGAAGTGAAGGGAAGGATATTGCCAACTAATAAACTAACTAATTGAAAGAATGCAGATGTGTGTTCGTTTTGGCGCAACCACTCCCTTCCTTTTTTAGTAAATTTAGTGTAATAAAACAAAATCAACATGGTTTCCAAAAAAATAAATCCACAGCACATGCCGCATTCACATTAGTAAAGGAAGTAATGCAAAATGTAAATGAAAGAAACTATACAACAGTACTATTTATTGACATGTTCTAAAGTCTTCGATCGCGTCTCACCAACTATTGACAACTATTGACTGATCAACTATTGACCAAACTAGAGGCTAATGGAATAAGGGGACCTGCTCTAAGTTGGATAGAAAGCTATTTAAAAAATAGGTATCAGTGTGTAGAAATAACACAGTTAAATTCTAAAAACATAACTCAGGTGTATAGATCCGAATTCAAAAATAATAATGTTGGTGTTCCCCAAGGTAGTGTACTTGGACCATTGTTGTTTATTTTATACATAAATGATTTACCTGACATCTCAAACTATAAAACTACTTTATTTGCAGATGACATACTGATGACGATAACGACTAGTAAAAAAAAAACACTAGATCAACATAAAACGGACATTATAAATACAATTAATTCAGTAAATAAATGGCTTAATAATAATAATCTATACATTAATTTAAGTAAAACAAATATCATTAATTTTAATAACTTAAGCTCTGACATTAATATTGAATATAATAGACAACTTCTGCAGAACGCTACTAGTACGTCATTTTTAGGTTTAATTATAGACTCGAACTTGAATTGGAAAGAACATATACATAAAGTGTGTAACAAAATTAACAGATTTGTGTACGCGTTACATAAATTGACAAAAATAGCAAACAAAAATACAGCGGTCACAGCGTATTTCGCATATGTAGAATCTGTTATCAGATACGGACTTTTAATGTGGGGTAATGGCACAGACTCTCAAAAAGTATTTTTAGCACAAAAACGCTGTATTAGAGCTATTAGTAACATCCCATCAGACACATCATGCAAGCCTTACTTTAAGAGTTTAAACATACTTCCTTTTCCCTGCCTCTATATATTTGAGGTAGGCAAATTTGTAATGCAAAACAAGCACTTATTCTTACAAACTAAAGATGCAACAAAAATAAATTTACGGAACCCACATAAATTAGTACTTGACACAATTCTAAAAATTAAGCGCTTTCAAAAAATAGCTATGCAATGTGTAACACGATATATAACAAAATACCCTCACATATTAAGCAATTACCTTATAATAAGTTTAAAATGTCACTTCGACGATGGCTAGTAGATAAAGCATTTTATACAGTAAATGAGTTTTTGAATTGTAGTGACTAAGTAGTTTTATCGTTAATTAAAAATCGATGCATTAATTAATTAATTTATATATATATGAATTTATTTATTTATAAGGATTTTAAAATGACGTTTTAGTTTGTTTATATAGATGAAATTTAGTAATTGATTTTATTATAAAAACTTTTGAATATTTGCATGCTGTTGAAAACAGCTAAATAGGTTTTCTTAACACATAACAGTATAACATCAATAAGAAAACATTTTGTACCTATTTAGTTGCAAATAAAGAATTTGAATTTGAATTTGAATTTAAACATCGTGCGAACCTGTGAGAAATCATATTTACTCGAACCGCCAGAGTCCTACGTTCCCTTTCCGTTTCACTACTATCCTTGAGGTTCGACGTAACCATATAACCCAAGTATTTAAAAGAATCTACCCTAGTTAATGGTGT
Source organism: Parnassius apollo (assembly GCA_907164705.1). Lineage (NCBI taxonomy): Eukaryota > Metazoa > Arthropoda > Insecta > Lepidoptera > Papilionidae > Parnassius > Parnassius apollo. The sequence goes on from CAJQZP010001697.1 coordinate 4,063,492, forward strand.
ACCATTTCATTTAATAGGAGCACATTACTCGTACGGTTCCGTCCGGTCCCAAAGATCATAATATACTGACCTTTTTTTTAGATTGCATTTCAGCCCATGTCAGGCCGCGAATGTCTTACAAACACTTAACAATTTTCTTTATCCACATATTAACACACTCAGCAGCACCGTGATGTCGGTCTAGCTCAAGTTGTTTACACATACCATTACCATCTGTATCAATCGACCTGGTAATTTAATGTCCTTTAATTTTTCCCACAATATATTTTAGGAGACCAGATCAAAAGCCCTCGACATGTCAAGGAAACACGCGTAGACTGGTGTTTTCCTATCAACATAACATTTGACAGTGTACTTATGGCAAATTATTCCACTTTCTCTGGATAGTCCGGAACGAAATTCAAACTGATTGTTATGCAGCTCTAGATATTTATTAATTTGCGTACTAAGCACACTGTTCAATATCTTTGCTATGATGGTTGCCATGGATATAGGTTTATAGTTACATTTCTTCTAAAAGACACCCATTTTATTTTTTAACATGGGACCATTTGATCTTCATTAGATCAGGGGGCAGAATTGCATACAACATACAATACAATACAATAAAAAAGTTTATAAAAATCGGTCGCGCCATTTTCGTTTATTTGCGAGACAAACGGACAACAATTGATTTATATATATAGCGGTAATAAATTTATTGAGTACCTTTGTTGAAAATTTATTGTTGTAATAATAGTATGTTCTTGATGGAATATCTTTTCCAGTGTGCTAAATCACATGGATTAATAAGTTACACATCGTGTGCTAAATCACATGGATAAATAAGTTACGATCGAAAATATTAGCTATGACAGGGATTAAGTTATTATGCGACGAACACCGAGTGCCAACCGAATGACTCAGTGATACATTTGGGTACACTGATACATTGAAAGCGATTGAAAGAGATAAATTGATACACAGTAAGTGAACTAGTTAATTTGCATCCTATGGTCCTTAACTACTCATGTTAACTACGCTAAGATAAGCTCAGGTTTAACTTACACTTTTCCTTACTAAAATAACTGGAAGAACATCAAAACAATGGGTGACAAGCTGAGCCATCTATAAATACCCTTTATGTATTTAATTTAAAGCTCAATGCAGTTTAATTCCTAAACTATTTTAATACAAATAATGATCGGTCTAAACTATGTAGACAAAAGCTCTGCTCTGTTCTCTCTGCTAAAATTAACTTTGTTCGCTTTGAATAGTTTTATGTTCGTATAGAAACTTTAGATTACACAATATTATGTGAAAACAGTGCTTCCGTTTCTACCATACATTTCACGTCACTTGTGCCTTTATTTACTTACCTTTACCTTTAATATATTTTATAATAGATAAAATCTAATTAATTTTTACAAAATTTATCGTTATATTTATTTATTCAATTTAAATGTTTTCAATAATTTGTTATATTTACGCGATTATTACATATTGAATAAAACTAATTTTTATTTTTACTAATGTCAAAGCTAAAAATAAGTGAAATTAAACGACATAAAATCCGTAAAATAGTTTTATTAATTTACTTTATTGTATTTATAGTCTAAGTGGAACATGAGGCTGTTCAGTACAATACAACACCAACTTTAATCCCATTTATTGCCTCATTGGGGAGACTCAACAAAGGGTAAGGAATAAAGTAACAACCTTTATCAGCTGCCCATTTCATGTTTCAGTTTTTCTGTCACCGCTTACAACACCGTCTTGACGATATGGGGTAGTAAATATTCTTACACTTCAATTACACGGTTTTTCTTAAAACATAGGATGACAACAGAGTACACAGGCCACCTGATGGTAAGTGGATATCGTGGCCCATAGATGGAATGCATCTGTTACGGACGGCGAAGAAGAGAGAATAAGCAGTCATCCGTCGCCCAGCACCGCACACTCTTCGACACGTCTCTAGCACCCCGCATCAGAACAGGGCCCCCGCAAGGATGAGCGCTTACATCAACTCTGTGTCCACGTAACACAGACCGTAAAAAAAAAACAAGCGCTCCTGGCGAGATTTTGTCATACGCGGCTACAGCTTTCAAGAAAGAACAAGCAAGAAGAAGACCCCTCAAGCTCCCTATTAGGTACATATAGTAATGAAATAGTGTTTTAGTATTAACTGCCGCAATTTAATTGTAAATAGTGCACAATATAGTTATTAATTCGCAACTTCTCTAATTTCGTCTTAACCCCTGTTAGTTTAAAATAGCAATTATCATCAATAAAGTTGTTAGTCAGACAGATGTCACAGTTATTAGCCATCTTCATAGTAGTTCAGTTTTTCCCTTACAATAAAACATAAATACAGTCCACTTAGCTCTCATTCCCCATAACCTCGTTTCGAATAAAAACGGTTCTCGGCTTCTCTACACTCACCATACGAAACAAATCAGAATATAGCTGCTATTTCACACTGGTATTCTGTGAAACCGCGATCAACCGGTATACATGAATGGGTCCTCACCAGTAGGTCGAGCCGACCCATTCATGCTATAACCATAATATAGCTGCAGCGTGGCTCCATCACAAGATTTTTAAATACAAATTTACGTGATAGAGCTACGCTACGGCTAACGAACGATCGTGCTACAACAACGGAAATACTGTGGTTATAGCAAGAACTGGTCTACTCTAACGGGAAAAGCAGCATCTTATAGAATACCAGCCTGAAAAAAAAAAAATTTTAAACAGCAGAATTATTTTGCTGTGTTTCATGTGGTGAGTATATAAAAGCTGAAAGTAGCCTTTACTGGCAACGAGATATTCCATCTTAGTCCTTAACGGTTACGACGGGGTGTTCTTGGTACCATACCGCGGGGCAAACTGTTTAATAACTTTAGTTTTGGGGGTCTTTAAGTGTATTATATTTAATAATATTTTGTATATTATTGTGTCATATTAGTAAATATGACGTTAATTTCTGCTACGTAAAGAATCTGGAATGGGCTGCCTAAAAGTTAAAGATATCCTACCAACAAATACACATAAACCGAAAATCGGACTCATTTCTTTATAGCATTGGGTGACAAACGAGCACACAGTCCACCTGATGATAAGTAGATGCTGTGGCCCATAAACATTCACCCTCAGTTAAACCGTTGTCACCTCTGAGGACTAAGATGGAATGCCTCGATTCCAGTAAAACGGGTCTCTGGTTCTCTACACTCACCATACGAAACACAGCAGCATTACTCTGCTTATATCATGAAACTTCAATGAGTGTATTATGATTCTTAATTCAACGAAATAACTCTCCCAAATTTAAAACTCTATTTTAAACCCGAGGCATTGCAATGCGTGCCGGTCACAGAAGCTATTTATACTAACCTTCAACTTTATATCACTGCCCAAAGGTTGACTGACAGTAAGTATTTTTAGCAAAGAAAAAAGTCCGCCTTTTTTCTATACATTGAGTAAGGTTCAATAGAGAATAAAAATAAATAAATAAACAAAGTAATAGCTTGTTATACGATACACTGCTTGGCAGGACCTCCTTTTCATTTCTGAGGTTTTAGGAACTCAGCCTAACAAAGAACAGGACAGAACGTAAGTATAGGCGTACCACTGCTGGACATAAATCTACTTACATTTTTGAGAAGGATATCGAGCAATTGGTCATTACCGTGTAGTACCAAATTTTTATAAATTTTAAAAATTTGGTACCCAAATCATGCTCTATTTCCTCTCAATGTTAACTTTTACATAAAGCACTTTGTCAATCAGTAATTAAAAAAGCAACTAACGATTTCATTGGTGCCGGCGGTGTTTAAATGGGTTGCTCGTGCATTGCAAATTTTACGGCAAGCGTTTAGCCCCTGAGATAGAAAGGTTCATATAATTTCGTTAAATATATTTCTATTTCTTCTAAATATTGTTAATATAGGTAGGTTTTCTCAAAATTGGGATTTGATTTAGTTTCAACTTAAAAAGTTCTGGAACTATTACTATAAGTGTGAAGTATACTTAACTAAATTATCTGTGGAAACTGTTTTTCCGACATAACAATATAGACTCACACTCAATTTATCTAATACAGTTTTTTAATAAGGGCGATGAACGGGCACATAGTCTACCTGATGATAAGTGGTAGAGTCATGGTGCAGCTATATTAGTAATATAGTTGTAGTACAAATAATTCGGCTCGACCGGGTAAGTACCACGCTCTCACAAAATACCAGCGTAAAATAATTGCCAGTACTATCTAAAGTTTTAGAAAAAGTAGTATTAAATCAGTTGCTGAACTACTTAGAAACCAAAGATATAATACCTAAATTTCAGTCGGGCTTTCGCAGGGGTCATGGTACGGAAACTGCACTTCTTTTACATGTCACAGACGACCTGACCGAGGCTTCGGATATGGGGATGAGTAGTATAATGGTATTACTTGATTATTCTCGAGCATTTGACTGTTTGCTAACTGAACTACTTTTAGATAAGCTAAGTTGCTATTGATTCTCAAAGAATACCTGTCTTTGGTTTCACAGTTTCCTCGCTAATAGAGAACAAATGGTATAAACTGACGACAAATACGGAGAAAAAAAAACGGTCGTGTCTCAGGTCAGTTCAGCGCGGCGTGCCTCAAGGCTCTCTACTTAGTCCAGTCCTATTTACAATTTTTACAGCAGATCTACCTAGGCATATAAAGTTTTGTAAATATCACTTATATGCTGATGATACACAACTGTACTACTCGTTTCACAGTAAAGACGCTCGAGAAGCTATTGAGAAAGTTAATAATGACCTGAGAAGTATCCACACATGGTCTGAAAATAACTCTTTGGTTCTCAATGCAGCTAAATCTTAAATGTTGGTCTTAGGCACTAAACGCCAAATAAAAAATGTATTAGACGTTGGAGAAAAAGTAAACATAAATAATATTATTCTGGAACAAGTAACCTATGTCCGTAATCTCGACCTAAATTTAGATGGGGAACAAAAATTTATTGATCACGTAAATAACAAAATAAGGACAGCATTTTTCAAGCTGAAAACGATCTACAAAATCAGACCATATCTTAAGGAGGATTTACGGATACTTTTATATGATACTCTGGTACTATCTCAATTTAATTACTGCAGTTCCACTTTTGGTCCAAGACTAAAGTTTAACACAGAGAGGACAATACAAAGAGTGCAAAATGCCTATGTTCGTTTTTGCTTTAATGTGCCCAAAAGAGAATCTATTACCCCGTACTTCAATAAAAAGTTCTTACTTAACATGAGTGCTAGAAGGGAGCTTCAGTACGCTTGTACAGTGCATAGGGTAATATGTAACAAAAAGCCTGAGTACTTATTTGAAAAACTGCTATTTACCAAGGACATTTCACATAGAAGCCTTCGTACGAACTCGTTAAACATGTTAAGTATGCCAAAACATAAAACAACGCGGTACAGAGGATGTTTCAAATTTGTTGCAGCAAGGATATGGAACGATTTGCCCCCTCCTATGAGAAATAAAATGAGTACGGAAAGCTTCAAAGCTAAATATAAATCAGCATTGCTGAAGCGGCAAATTGCTGCAGAAAACTTGAAACATACCTAATGGAAATACATAAACTTAAGAGACTTTTTTTTACATTATGACATAGCCCTTATAATACATCCCCGTGTATTATAAACTGAACAATCACGCATACACACAAACAAAAAAACACACACACACACACACACTCACAGGCACGAGTGCAAGAATTATTAATTATAATTAAGAAATTTCACAACCATACCATGTTAAATTCCAAAGATAGATGAGTAAATGAAAGAGGTGATTAGAGAACTCGAAATTCTCATTAACATCTCAGGGAAGAAGGAGTGCCTGAAAACCAGCGCTTCATGGGATCTAGTTCCATGTAAGCAAAAGCTGAGTCACCTCCGTTTGCCTAAATTAAATTAAGATTAAATAATTAGTTTATATGTAAACATGTTTTTTTAAAAGTGGCAATAAAATGATATTTATTTATTTAAATAGCAGCTTAACGCTGCTGTTTCGTATGGTGAGTGTAGAGAACCGCAGATTCTTTTTACTGGAAACGAGGCGTTCCATCTTTGTATTTAAGGGTGGTGACAATCTGTAATTTTGATACATAATCGATGATAGATGTAAATGTATATGGATCTGATGGCAAGTAAAATATTTTATATCATAAGGGTGACAAACGAGCACACAGTCCACTTGATGGTAAGTGGTTGCTGTGGCCCGTTACATCTCTATAATGCTATTTTAGCAAAAATAAAACTTATTAACAAGGTATTACCTATTAGTAACTAGCTTTCTAAAAGTGGCATGGGTCTTGTGAGCTTCAATTTAGGATCATCATTAAATGCCGATACAACCTGGGAACCTTAGTGAAAGTACAATTTCAAGAAAGAAGAGAACTGGAGTTGAAGCCGTTCATGGGTGGCGGTAGTCACTTACAGTCACGTAAGCCGCATGCTCATTTGCCCTCTCCTAAAAGAAAAAAACTTAATTTTAAGTGAAATAGGTCATACCGCGTTGAAGTCAACCCAATTAACTCCATTTTGTCCTAAAACTCAAGAATTTCAGAAAAGAAAGAGAAGCTCCATATTATGACGTTTGCTTATAACCAAATAATTGTGTATCTAAAAATTGATTACTACATACTAAATTGCGTATTCGACAGCAAAATACAACAAAATTCTGTATTTAATTTAGACGTGTAATTTTTATTAATTTTAAAAACTTGCTTTCATGAGTAATATAACACTGGTGACATTTTTGTCGGTAGATTAGGAGGTTAGTTTTACCAATTTATATTGAGAGATTTTTTACAAATTCTATATTGTAAACCACGGAGCATTTTTTTTTAATAATTTTTTTTTACATTTTTACGCTGTTATGAGCTATTAACATTTGGCAAAAATAATTTTCTGAGACAAATTTTTGCGTCTTAACAATTATTGTTACTGATAATAAATGTTCCATGTATAAAAATAAAATTAATATTTTCATAATTTGTTTTTGCCATGAGCGTAAAGATTTTTGTAACATCCTTTTCAATACTAAATATTACTATATCGTAGTTTGACACTAGGAACTGCAGTAAAAGTATCGGGAATGGAATATTTCCACTATTCCTGTCATATTAAATCCTCCATCACGACAATGCGAGTTCTCACACCGCACACAGAACAAAAGTGTTTTTAGAGCAAGAAAACATAGAATTATTAGACCATCCGCCGTACAGCCCCGACCTAAGCCCTAATGATTTCCATACTTTCCCTAAAATAAGAATAAATTGCGTGGACAGAGATTTTCATCACCTGAAGAAGCTGTGGACGCCTACAAAACGGCCATTTTGGAGACCCCAAATTCCGAATGGAATGGTTGCTTTAATGATTGGTTCCATCGTATGGAAAAATATGTCAAATTTCGCGGAGAATACTTCGAAAAGCAATAAATACATTTTTAAATGGTAATGTTGTGTCACTTCCTTGATTCCCGAAATTTTCAGTGCCCGTATTTCTAGCTTCCAAGCTTAACAATCAAACAAAACCATCATCATTATTTATTTATATTAATATCTGACCCGAATACTGTATATAATAAATAATTATATTTATTTATTTATTTGATTATATTGCATAATGTGTGTGTTTTACAGTTGTTATAAAAAGTATAATACAGCACATTAACTGGTGTACAAAATGATAGAAATTTAAAAACATTGAGTATTATTAACTACAATATAGATTAAAATTACAAAAAAAACATTGATAAAAATTAACCAACAAAAAACATAAAAATAAACTAGAAAGCGACATAATAAAACAAAAACATTTACTATTATTTGCACTATCACATCATTAATATTTATAATTTCATGTCACATTATATATTAAGTATTAAAATATTATTATTAAAAATAGTCCAAAATTTAAAGATTTTTTTCCTACAACTCACTAACCGAATAAAAAGATTTATTAAATAGCCACTTTTTCAACTCGTTCCCGAAACTCTTCCTTGGTTGTAGTTTTATGTTATCGGGTATAGCGTTAAATACTTTTATGCACATTGCATAGCAATTCTTATGATAATTAACTGTTTTTGGTATTTTATCAATGACTAATTTATCTGGATGCCTCAAAGCTTTATATTTTATAATATCTACAACAGTTATAAACAGCTCGGGGTTATTTTTAACAAATTTTGCTGTTTCAAGTATTCTGTATATGTAGTATTTAAGTATATGCACTTCCGTGCATATACTTCCTTAAATAACATACATAAACACACACAAATACTCACGCCTGTCATCCAGAGGGGTAGGCAGAGACTACAGACTTCCATTTGGCACGATCCTGACACACCTCTCTCGCCTCCTTCACATCCATACACCTACGCAATACATGCTCGTCGGTTAAGGGTGCTCCTAATTTGACCCGTTTTCAATAAATTGCCAATTTGGTTGATAAATTTTCGCCTAGGACGTCCCTTTCCGACTCTGCCATTCACTTCTGCAACATAAATTCTCTTTGTCACTCTTTCCTCATTCATTCTTTCCACATGACCAAACCACCGAAGCATTCCTTTCTTAATCCTGGTCACAACATCATCTTGCAAACCACACTCTTCTCTTATTACACAATTTCTTACTCTGTCATTCAGATTCAGCCCTAACATACTCCTTAACGACCGCATTTCTACTGCGTTCATTCTACTCTCGTGCTTCTTCTGCCACACCCAACTTTCACTACCATACGTTAAAGTAGGGGCCAACACAGCATTGTGAATTGCCATACGTGCCTTTTTTCGACACATTTTGACTCTTCACAATAGAGTGCAGGGCCCCATTTACTCTATTTCCCGCATTCACTCGTCGTTCTATATCCTTATAATATCTCCCATCCCTGCTAAATACGCAGCCCAAATATACAAACTCATCTACTTGCTCGATCAACTACCCTTCTATTCTTATTTCATAAATCGTTTTACTTTCTTCTCTTTCAAAACCTCATAACCTTCGTCTTACTTGCGTTTACTTTCATACCCCTTTCTTTTAATGATCTGTTCATTAATGTAACCATCATTTGCAACTCGGCCGCCGACGACGCAAGAATAACTTGATCATCGGCTTACAAAAGGCATTTGACGGTTAACTCACCCATTCTTAAACCGCATTCTTCAACTTTCAAATTTTGCTAACAACTGTCCATAAATAGGTTGAACAGCCACAGGGAAGCCACTCAGCCCTGTCTGACACCTTTATGGATGTCAAACCAGTCCGAGTAGACCCCGTTGATCCTAACACAAGCACTAGAGTCCCTATAAAGAGACTCCAACGCCTGTATCAAGCCAGCGCTCAAACCAAATGAGTTCAGTGTTTGCCATAGCACATCCCTATCCACTCTGTCATAGGCCCTTTCCAAGTCCATCAATGCACAAAAAACCTTCTTAAACTTACTCTTAACTTAAACTTCTCCACGATCATGCGCATGGAAAAGACTTGATCTGTACATCCCATTCCCTTTCTAAATCCCGCTTGCACATCCCAAATTTTTCCATCAGTTTCTTTCATGACCCTTTCAATCAGTACCTTAGCATACAGTTTTCCCACAAAGCTAAGAAGGCTGATGCCACGGTAGTTTTTACAGTCCTGCTGCGACCCTTTTCCTTAAAGCACTTTCAAATCTCTAAATATTGATTTGCACGACTCATGAGGGGCCGTATTACATATTGCACGTAGACATTTTTTTGCACAATAAAAACTTTATTGATGTCTACAGAATTTTTCCCACATTATTATACCGTAGCTATGTATACAATAAACGTACCCGTAATACGCCACGAGAGCTGTTGATTGCGATGCCGTTTTTGTAAGGTTCCGTAGTTCGTAAACAAAACGGTTAAGTTTATTACTGGCTTGAAAAAAACTCATGGTTCTTGAATGAACCTCTGAATCGCAACGTTGAAAAAATAAAATTTGTTATTAATGTGTATTATGCGCTAGTAATGTATTATTAATTCTCATAAGAAATTCCACAGTAATAAACGTATTCCTAACAAAAATTTATTTATCGAAATTTATTACATAGTATACTCGGACGAACTGCACAAAAGTCTTTTAACTTTTCTACTTTGGAGCTTGTCACTTCAATTTATTTCCGAAGCAATAAATCGAGTTTCAATATGAAATGAAAAGAACATTTTTGAGTTACGTTCTCAGACCAACAAAGAAAGATAAACGGAGCGCTACGTACATTTCAGGTGACGCCCACTGGCAAGGCGTGTTAAAAATTGGAAAGCGTATCTCACGTTACATTCATATTTTATACTAATAGTTTTATCTTCATTACCAACATTTTTATGTTTTATTTTAAATTTTCATTTGAAATGCGAATTTTCACGATTTAAAATGTGGCATAACGTAGCTATTACATATATTTTTTCCATGCTCCAGTTACAGCCTTACTTATATCGAAGCGCGTTGTGCGTTCTTTCATTATTATATTTCAGTTTGAATGTAACTAAAATATTCTCCCAATGTTAAACTTCAACTTGAGTACAACGTTCATTCAAAGTAATACATACATGCCATCATAGTGTGGATTGGACGAGGCATAATATGTTCAGCAGTGGACTGCCGCAGGCTGATGATGATGATAACGAATGCTATACCTAAACACACATTAGTTTTTGTTTTGTTGTTAAAAGAAGAGCAGAATCTTCTGATACAGGTGGTTATTATACCTAAAAGATAATTTGAACTAGGTTTTAAAAGTTTTAGTTTTTAAATAAAGTTTGTTATTATTACTGTGAGGCAATAATATAGTTTTCTCATTTGGTTGGGCTGTATAAATAAATAAAAATATGCATTGGATATAGTAAAATATATAATTGAAAATATTTAAATAAATAACAATCATCATCGTCATTACAGCCCTTCACAAGTCCACAGCTGAACATAGGCTTCCCCCAAGTAATGCCACAAAGCACGGTCCTGAGCCACCTGCATCCATCGATTTTTTGCATGTCTTACCACGTCGTCACTCCATCTAGTGGGTGGTCGCCCTACACTATGCCTAACGGTACGAGGCTGCCACTTAAAAACCTTTTTCCCAGCGTTTTTCGAGCTACATAGCCGGCCCATTGCCACTTCAACTTACTAATTGGGCTATGTCGATCACTGCAGCGGGCACACACACTTCTACTACAGATATCCCCGAGCACAGCTCTCTCCATAGCTCGCTTAGCTACCTTGAACGTCTTCATGCAGTCAGCAGTGAAGGACCACGTCTCAGTTCTACAGATCATCACTGGCAACACGCACTGGTTGTACAATCCAGTTTTCAGGTTTCGAGCTACTGACGAGAAGATGTATCGTAATTTCCCGAATGCTGCCCAGCCGTGTTGCAAATGTATTTGTCTAATAAGTCTAATAAGTCGGAATATTTGTCCCAGGTAAACGTAATCGACAACAAACTTACGTATAGTGCTCTCAACAACTACCGGCATAGGTGTGACATGGACATTAAACATGATCTTAGTTTTGTCCATGTTCATCCTAAGACCGATCCGTTGGGAGACACCATTGAGTTCATTGAGCATAGTGCTTAGGTCCTCCGGCTATTCTGCCATAAGGACTATATCGTCGACAAATCGAAGGTGAGTGATATATTCACCATTAATACCGTATTCTTTCCAGTCCAGTAGCTTGAAAACGTCTTCCAATGAAGTGGTAAAGATTTCGGATATAATCACTCTGTCTTACACCTCTCTGCAGTTGAATAGGTTTCGAACTCTGATTCTGTACTCGGATAGTCATCGTAGCCCTACTGAACGAACACTTCAGCACTTCGATATACGGAAAATCAACTTGGCACCGTTGAAGGGACCTAGCACCGCCCAAATTTCAACGGAATCAAAAGCTTTATCATAGTTCGCATACATCAGGCAAAGTAGCAGTAGTAGATTGTACTCTTTGGTCTTCTCTACAATCTGCTGCAGGGTATGTATGTGGTCTACGGTAATGAAGCCTTTTTGGAAACCGGCTTGTTCGGAGGGCTAGAGGTCATCGAGTCTGAGTGAGAGACGATTCGTAATGACTGGAAAATAGCACGTAGACGCGGCTCAGAAAGGAAATCGGTCTGTAGTTCTACAAGAGGGCGTTGTTGTCTTTCTTGAAGAACAAGACCATCGCACTTCTGCTTCACGCCTCTAGAGTAGTGCCACCATGGAGAACCGAATTGAACAGATTCAGAAGGACTTTTAATACCGGTGTTCCACCCGCTTTCAGAAGCTTCGCTGTAATTCCATCCTCGCCTAAGGCCCTGCCGTTTTTAGGTGCAGGAGAGCCATTCTTATCTCGCTCAGACTGATGTCCGGGATATCATTGGAGTAGTATCAGATAAGACTTGCTCTTGGATCGTTACTCACACTTGCTTGTGGCTCCAAAGATAATGTGTACAGCTGCCCATAGAACCTCTCAATCTCACTCAAAAGTTGGCTCTTTCCAGCAGATAGATCTCTGGCAAAGACTTTGGAGCCCTGATTTCGCTCGATTGCGTCTTCAATACGAGCCGTATTAAAGTTGCGTAAGCATTTGGAGATCTATCTGTTTTGTTGCCTATATGCTGTCAAATCTGCTGACGATTGCAGCGTCATCTCTCGTCTAATAGCCATGAGATTAAGAGTATGATCGGAGATTTTTGTGTTCTTCTACGGTGAGTCTTGTAGAACTTAGCTCCAACTGAATGGACAGTTTCCACGAGTTCATTAATATCGTCCACTGCATTGAAATCTTCTAGGCACTGAAAGCGGTTTTGTAACTCGAGCTGAATGTTTTTGAGATTTTGGATTAGGGCACGAGGGGGACGGAGCGTTGATTTCATTAGACGTGACCTCTCCGATTTAATGTTTACGTTCAGTGTGCTTCTAACTATTTGGTGATCGCTGCCAGTTTTAACCCTTGCGATCACTGAGACATCACAGAACAGTTGCCGTCTAGTCGTCATAATGAAGTCAATCTCACTTTTGTCTAACCGTCGGGGCTCGACCAGGTTCACTTTCTGTGGGTCCTTCTTTCTTCATAAAGTCGGCCAGCTGCTGATCCCTTGGGTTCCGTTGCCCTATCTTAATTTTCACTACCTTCAGCTCACCGTTCTTTCTTGTGCTCGGGATGTTCCGCCGCTAGGTAAACCTGTGTGACCTTCAGCGAATACCGTTGGGTGATTCTTAGTATAAGGTACGCAACCCTCGTCGTCACACTCCCAATATTTACAACGTTGTTAACGAGAGACTTGTGGACGATAAATCTGACACCTCCTTGGGACAGCTAGTCGCCCTCCCGGTGATAGAACAAGTTACCAGATTCGAGAATCCCCGTGTCCTTCCACTCTCTTCGGACCTCAGAAAATCCTAAAATATTCCAGCGTAACTTGACTATCTCCTCTTCCAGCTCCAGGATCTTCTCGTCAGAACTCAGGGTGCGTTCGTTATATATTTATATATTGCCAGGTCGAGCCGTCGCATGTGGCAACCGAACTTCCACTGGAGATTCTTAGCACCTCCTGCCTCGCCGTTACCATGGTCGCCACCGTAGCCAGGAATAGCGGGGCCGCCGGGGACTGAGGGCCGTTTCTTCGTAACTATCATGGGGGTATATTGTCATAGTTGCCACGCTTGGTAAGCGGGTTGGCAACCGCAGTTTTTTTGTACAGTTGCTGCTTACAGAAAGATGCTGCTGCCCATCTGCCTGTTTCCCTCGGTTGCTTTTTACGACACCCACGGGAAGATGTGGAGTAGTGGATATTGTTAACCTTTTTATTGTAATTAAAGTAAATAAATAATTTTAATTTATGCGTAAACATTTTTATGGTATGTAAGCCAAAGGTTACAAATATTATATGTTTACTAGCATTTTACCCGCGGCTTTGCTCGCGTGGGCTTAAACTTAGAAACATCAATAATACGATTTGGTACATATCGATATTTGTCAAGAAATTTGGCAATATAAAATGCTAATGAAACATATAAGCGAGTTTACCAGAATTTCGTTAATATCATACGTTTTGCAACACCTTTTTTTATAGCTTAAGAGCCAGTGGCCGGCATACTTACGACATTTCAATAAGCTTCACGTTTTCTTCAGTCAGTCCCCTATATCTAAGGTACATGAAATGGAAACTCTAAATGGAAGTTTGACCGGCGGTCGATATAGAGACGCTCAGGTTTTAAAGGTGTAAAAAATGATGAAAAAAAAACGTGATAGCAATAAGTCTGCCGCTGTTACATCTTGAAATATTCAATAAAAGTTAACGAAAAATAATATTGGCTGATACCTATGATGGTCTCATGGTCATGGCAAACAACTTGAAAAGTACAAATATTTATTAATAATTTACGTTATTTCAATAAAGCTGCAATTTATTTATATTGTCGATAATATTATTTGAAATATATAAGAAAAGAGCTTACTCCTTTCTAAAGGGCCGCCAACGCACCTGCAATTCCCCTGGTGGTGTGTGCGGTTGACCATGGGCGGCGGTAGTCACTTAACATCAGGTGAGCCGCATGCTCGTTTGCCCCCTCTTCTATAAAAAAACATATATAATTTTCTTGGCAGACATATATTGTGGTTCTATCACCCAGGCAGACAACAAACTTCTGGGGCGTCCATAAGCGCGTACTATTTGTAATTTGAATGTGCAATTTGTAATTTGCGTTCTCGAGGGAACTGTTTAAAGAAATTAATATTATTACTTTTAATAACATGTACTTTATTGAAAATATTACGCATGTACGTAAACATGAATGTCGTATGCCAAAAAAATAATGATCATGGTAGTGTATGATTTAGTAGCATAATTAGTTACCCCAAATTTAGATTAACTAATATGTTTAACTATTTTATTGGGCAATGAACACGACGGTGGTGGAATATGAGGGTCTTATAATATTTAAGCCTTACCTTTAAATTCTTTTAAAAGTTAAAATAAATTTTAGCCTTACCTTTGAATTATTTCAAATTCTAAAATCACATTTAAAGTGTTTATGCTTCAATCTCTAAAGCTTAGCAGAATAATCGAATGAACTCTAACTCTTAGTTCATATGAATATTTTGATAAAACAGTAACATGGAACTGTGTTATTTCAATTGATGGTGAGCCATGTGAATTTGTGACACGCACACACGCACACACGCACACACGCACACGCACACGCACACGCACACGCACACGCACACACGTGTGTCGCGTGTGTGCGCGCGAGCGCGGTCCTTCCCCGGTCGAGCCGACCTATTCATGCTATATCTATACTACTAATGTAACTGCAGCATGGCTCTTCCACGTATAAGAGTACAATCCATTGTTATCATCTATTTTTAAAGTCTCTTGCTAGTAGTATATACGTCTGTACTGTGTCCAGTTAGTACTTCTTCAATACCACATGGCGACTTTCGCAGGCTATTTACTGTATGTAACCTAACAAAAACGATGTAAAGAATATAGATACATTTTCAAATAGCTTTTAACTAATTGACTAAGATATCCTGCGAATAAATTGTAACTATTCTCCTTTATCTAACAAAATATATCCTGTCTATAATTCAATACAACATGAAACAATTATTTTATTGTAACTTAGGCATTTTTAAGTAACAAATATTACGTTGATTATACGTTCAGGATTCTAATGGGGTTTACATAATGATTTCTTATATTTACGCGAACACTACACATTGAAATAATACTAGTTTTTACGGAATTTATCGCGTATATTTAACTTCTTAAATACCCGACGTTACGAACGCTTTACAGCACTCATGGTCACGGGCGGGACTGAGATGTTCAATGTCCATATGTCATAGTTAACCGCGGTTACCATAGATTAAAATTTAACTTTTGTTCCGATCTATAATATAAAGCGTTAGAAACGTCGGGTATTTAAAAAGTTAAATATACGCGATAAATTCCGTAAAAACTAGTATTATTTCTAATGGGGTTGTCGTGATGTTGTACAGCTTAGGGCATATTTGCAAGGGCATATATTGATGGATTGAAAGCTATTATACACAAAAGATGAGCCTATATGCTGAGTCACATGCATCGATTAGCACCAAAATCATTCTGACCGTATAATTTGACAGTTTCGTGAGTAAGTACAATGTAAAAAAATATGCATCTATTTTCAAGTAAATTTCAACAGCTCATTGGAAAACATTTACTGGGCACCTGCAGCATTAAGTATTTTGAGTATTTTTAATCATTATAACCGAGTAGCGGCGGTGTAAGTATATCCATTTCCTCATATCGTCTCGGTGACGTAAGAGGTGTCAGAGGGTCACTGAATCAGAAGATGGGCAACAGTATCTTCCTTATCATCGTCATTTTCATCACCATCATGACAGTCTATGAGATCTATACTCAGCAGAGGACTTTTGAAGGCTGTAGTGGATGGCTGTATAATGGATTCAATCATAATATCCTATGTGTTTTTAAGAGTCGCCGAAGGGAGATGTCGGAAAACATTTACCAGTAGCGATATAACCATACTTTTTATTTATTCGTTACAGCCCTACACAAGTCCACTGCTGAACGTAGACCTCCCCCTGAGAATGCCATGAAACACGGCTTTGAGCCACCTGCATCCATCGATTTCCTGCCTTTCTTGCCAAGTCATCACTCCATATAGTGTGGCGCCGCCCTACTCTTCTTCTAACGGTACCATGCTGCCTCTCCCCCCCCCCCTTCCATTGGTTTTCAATTTTTCGAGCTGTATGGACGGCCGATTGCAACTTCAGCTTAATAATATGTTGGGCTGATTCGGTCACTCTGGTTTTACTGCGGATATCCTTATTTCTACGTTTATCGCGTAGAGCTCACTGAGAGACCTTGAGCTCCACACACGGTCAGCAATGAAGGACCACGTCTAAGATTCATAAGTCATCACTGGAAACATGCATTTGTTGTTTTCAAGTTTTGTGGTAAAATATCTGGCGAGATGTGTCGTAATTTCCCGAACGCTTCCCAGTCGAGTTGAATCCGTCGATTGCTCTCTCGGTCGAAGTTGGACTTACCTAGACGGACTAATTACTATAAAAAAACTGAAGTAATTTGTTCCAGGTAAACATAGTCGTCAAAAACTTCAAGCTTAGTGATCCCAACAACTAGCGGCATAGGTGTGATGTATACGTTACACGCGATATTCGTTTTACCAATTTCATCTTAAGGCCTATCCATTAGAGGCACTATTGATTGAGGTCATTGAGAATAGTGCTTAGATCCCCTAGCGACTCAGTCATAAGGACTGTATGGTCGGCAAATCAAATGTAAGTAAATGTGATTACCATTGATGTTAATACCGTATCCTTTCCAGAACAGTAGCTTGAAAACGTCTTCAAATGCAGTGGTGAAGAGTTTCAGGGATATAACGACATCTCAATGATTGTATTACATCTCACTGCAGTTAGATAGGTTTCGTACTCAGGTTCAGTACTAGGATAGCCATGGCTTGGCACTGCTGAAAAGAATGCAGCACCGCCCTAAGTTCGACGAAGTCAAAAGCTGTCTCATAGTCCACCTACTCAAAACAAAGTGTCAGATTGTACCGAAGAGTACTACTAGAGTCTTCTTTACGATTTTTCGAAGGTTATCCTTATGAAATGTAATGAAAATATAGTGGTTTTCAAAACCTTTTAAGAGATAAGAAAATGTCGATGTCTGCATCAAATTATTAAGATTTGATTCCCAATGGTATTTTCTTCAAAGGATGGCTCACATTCTGCGAGGTTATTTCGCGAGCATGATGGAACCCTTTGAGGAAATTATTCGGGTTGAAATATATTGATTCATATATTCTAAATAAATTTCTCTGGGGTATCTAAGGAAATCTATATTACTTGAAGATGTTGTTAAAATTTTCTTATGTGTCCTTATGATTGCTTTTTTAAAGAGGGTAAGTTAGGTGAGGTAAAAATAAGTGACTAATGACTCCGCCATATCGGGATAAGTTAGATTTTATATTTAATTCAGATTTAATTTTTTTTTATAAAATTAAAATGACATACGAACTTACAGTCTACTTGATTGTAAGTGACTACTGCAGCCCATTGACAATGCAACTAATTAAGAAACAAAGAAGAAAAAAAAAGGAAGAAAGAAGTCTAAAGTTGCAAGCAAAAAAAGATAGAATTTCTCACAGCCTGGTTCTCACAGCCTGTAGTTATATGTACGTAGCATATGTTTCAGAAATAGCAGTCCACCTGATGGTAAGTGGCTACTGCTGCCAAAGGACACCTGCAACCAATTCTAAACAAAGAATTCTAAACTTGCAAATAAACAAAGGTGGAATGCCTCAGAACCTATAACTGTACTGCCTCTCGCATCGTACTTTAACTACAGCAGTACTACTAGCTTCAACAGCGGGTAAATAAATATCAGAATAGTAATGCCTGAACTGGTAAAATGCTGTGTTACCTGTGCTACCAGCTGTGATAGCTATTTCTTTTGCAGCTTAACCTAAGTTGCCTCTTAATATACCAGCGGATACATCTACTAAAATACTATTTACATATCTTACTCCTTCACCATTACGATTAATATAATCTTGATTTAAATGCCTTCTGACATTAAAACATAACTTCCTAAAAGTTGTTTTTAATATTAAAATCTGTAAATAGTTGCTTTTTGAATTAATTATATTGTTCATATTATAATTACATTATATTTATATGTTTGTGTGTTCCTATCATAAATATATAAAAAATAGTGATTAAATATTTACTTTTTAATAACCACCCGCAAATTTCCTTGCATTGTATAATAACTAATTACTTTTATACGAATATTGGGCCAATTTTATTCGTTAAAAAGTCAAACCGCGAACTAACTTTATTTGCTTATTGTATTAAGAAGGCCCCTTCTAAGTTCACACAGTTGTGACAGGTATTATGCGTGGCCCGTCACGAACTTACGGACTTGACCGGTTTTTTTTAGTAATGTACGAGCTGACAAGAAGATTTTACTGTCAGTACTTAAGTAATGTTGCCTCTAAAAGAAACCAAAAATGTAATAGTTAAAAAAGTTGAGAAAATGCGAATAAAATATATAAAATGTTATAAAAATAAATGTGTAAATAAAATAAATGTTAATAAATATATTCTAGGAATTAATGTTAACTATGACCTACAGCCGTGGTAGCTCAGTGGTTAACGCTCGCTGTAAATATAACAGAACGCGAGTAACCCGGGTTCGATCCTCGCCGGCACCAATGAAATTGTTAATTGCAATTTTAAGTGCTGATTTACCACGTGCTCGGCGGTGAAGGAAAACATCGTGAGGAAACCTGCATGTCTGAGGAATAAGAAAAAAAATATTTTCGAAGACATGTGAAGTTCGTCAACACGCATTTGGGCAGCGCGGCGGACACTTCCTTGCCCTGAACCCTCTCAGAAATGAGGGGGAGGCCTGAGCCCAGCAGTGGGACGTATATAGGCTGTAACTTTACTTTACTTTATGACCTATCATGGAAAACACATCTAGATAATGTCTGCAAAAAGGTTAATTAATCCTCGTTTGCTCTTGACAAACTCTCCAAGATTGTCAATAAAGAAGCCGTTTTATTAGCCTATCACGGACTTGTTGCACCTATTCTAAGATATGGTGTAATATTTTGGGGCAACTCGGTAAATAAAGAATCTGCATTCAAAGCTCAAAAGAAATGCATCAGAGCAATGTGCCATCTGGATAATACTACAAGCTGCCAACCATACGAATCTACGAAATAAATCTATTTGTGAAATCAAATCCAAATTTTTACAAGACTGCTTTTAAAAGCTACTATAGACCTCGTGTTGTCGTCTGCATGGACTGTGGAGTCCTGCAGGTCTCGGGCCTCGGGGTATGCTCCCATTGTCCGGACTTTCCTCATGGCCCACCACTATGGGCAAGTCCTAGGAGCCTTTAACAGGCTAGGTAATCCAGTACGGGTGATCCGTAGTAAGAATTTTTTTTTCCAGGAGGTTGTCCAGTAAAAGTTGAAGTTGACCAATCAGTGGCATTGAGGGTTGTTACTCGACTCTCTAATCGCTATAGAGAGGAGTTCTCTTGGAAGAGGTCTCCCGTCCGGGGGCCGGGTGTGCAACGGCGCGAAGCCGTTGAGGTGTTCATGTGGCCCGTTGTCGGCGCGGTCAAACATGCCGCGCGCCAGCCGGGCCACGAAGTCGGTGATGGTCTCGACTTTCAGATCGGCCGCTATTACGTCATTCCGGACGTAGCAACCTGCTCCAACTATCGTCCTTAATGTCAGATTTTGCTGGGCCTGCAGTCGCCGCCTCAGAGGGTCGCTCAGAAGCGCGTACCAGGCCGGAGCAGCGTAGGTGATAATGGTACGGATATACATCTTGTATATCCAGAGCTTGGTCTTGATCGGCAGCTTGGATGCCAGGACTGGCAAGAGAGTCGCCCGCGCACATCGGGCTCTGCGGACGACGAAGTCGACGTGCGCGGTCATGCGCAGCGTCCTGTCGATCCGGCACCCAAAGTAGGTTACGGCCTTCTGGTACGCGATCTTCTGGCCATTGAGGGTCAGTGGAGGTGGAAATTTTATGAGACGGCGAGTGAGCAGAGCGGTCGTCTTACCAACGTTGACGACCATCCTCCACTCGTCCAGCCATGGTGACAGCAGGTCCAGCAGACGCTGCATCCTGGCAGTGGCTATGTGGGCTCTTCTGGACGAGGTGAAATAGGCGCTATCGTCCGCATATAGCGCCAGCTCAACGTCGTCCTCCCACTCTTGCAGCCTGCCTGCCAGTGTTGGGATGTCGTTAGTATAAGCCGCGTACAGGACTGGAGACAAACAGCTGCCCTGTGGAACGCCGGCTCTGGTGGATCTGGTTGCGGACTCGGCGTCCTCTACGCAGACGTAGAACTTCCTGTCTTCCAGGAAAGACGCCACTAGCCGCAACATAGCAAGAGGGACACTGGTCTGTTCGTACAGCTTATAAAGCAATCCTGAGTGCCACACGCTGTCGAACGCCTTCTCAATGTCGAGAAAGACGCCCAACGAATGGGTGCAGCACTCTAGTCAACCGTGTGACTGTAGAGTGACCCCTCCTGAATCCGTGCTGTTCCGTCCGAAGTTGGATGCACGGACGGAGACGTCTTGCAGCAATTTTTCTAGCAGTTTAGCTATGTGCGGTAATAGCGTGATCGGCCTGTAGCTGGCAGCTCTACGCCTGTCCTTCCCGGGTTTCGGCAAGACGATGACTTTGCCTTTCTTCCAGTCCTCCGGGAAGTGGGAAGTCTGCAATATCCCATTGTAGAGTCGACCAAGCTCTACTAGGACTCTATTGGGCAGCTGTCGGAGTGCAGCGTTGGTAATCTCATCGTGCCCCGGCGCCTTCCTCGGTTGCAGGCGGGCTACTGTCCTCTGCAGTTCAGCGGGGGAGATGAACCACTCTCCTGCAAGAGGCGACGCGGGCGACGACAGGAACTTCTGTACGTGACTCTCCTTCCGGGCATGAAGCTCCATGAATTCCGCACTTGCTGGGTTCGGCATAAATTGCTCCTCGAAGTGCTCAACTAGGATATCCGCTCTGCCCTTGGCATTGTAGCAGCGTTCACCCGCGCTGTTGGTCAGCGGGCAAACGGGAGGTCCGGTTTTGGTCAACTGTCGGTTCAGTTTGTAGAACGACGCATTATGCTCAACAGCCTTCCATATGCGCCGAACTATAGACAATTACGCGACACAAAAAGGTTAGATATAGAAATACCGTATGGAGATACAGCACTACTCAATGAAAGTATTCTTTGTATGGCATCACTGATTCACAACAAAATGCCAGATGATGTCAGAAAGTTGCCTATCTCATGATTTAAGACGATATTACACAATTTTCTGATTAATAAATGTTATTATAATGTCAAAGAGTAACTAGAAGATAAAAGTATTATAATTTAATAGCAATAATTTTAATTTAATTGTAACTTAATAATAATAATTTGAATTTAATTATGATTGAATAATAGTAATTTATACATTTACCTAATATATGTGACAGATTGTAACAATTTAATAACATTAGTATATTAAATTATAATTTAACTTTAAATTTTGTAAGACAACATTTTGAATTTGATTGCTCGTATTATCAAAAATATTTAATTTCGAGTTTATATAACATCAAGGTACCTACTTAATATGACAAAAATTAGCACTATAGACTCAACAATTGACGATATTTTATTATTATTTTTTGTTCTAAAAAGCACCATTATTGAATTAGTAATGCGTAGACTATATTGTGGAGTATTTGCACACCTCATAAGGTAATAATACAGTGTACATATTCTAATTTTTTTTGTAACAACTCTTATTATGCAAATAAATGAATTTGATTTGATTTGATTTGAAAAACGGAAGAGCGAGAACGGAGAAGCGGAAGTTTCAAGTAAAACATACTTGAAACTTTCGCATAGCAACAAAATAAATATATTGTTTTTATTTAGTATCGCATTTCATTCACCTGGGATCGTAACACAACCTTAGATATATCTTATAGCTTAGAATTATCTTTATATTGTAATATAAAATCCTAGATATTTTTTTTCATAAAAGTTATTTTCACCTTTGATTTGATATTATTCGTATAGTGCCCTGTCAACGATATTATCCCTATAGTGTCTCCCAAAGGATAGGCCTTAAATTGAACGTAAACAAAAAGGTTATGTGTAACGTCCATGTGCATCCCGATGTGGTGGACGAAATTGTTTAACTAGGACAAAAAGTCCGACTAAGTTAGTCCAAATTGGACAATCGATGGGTTCAACTCGGCTGGGCGGCGTTCGGGAGAGTACGACACATCTTCTCCTCAGATCAGCTTCTGCATTATAGACAAAGAAATGAGGATATTCAAAGTATGGCTTATATCTAACAGTTGACTTGTGAAGGTCTATAATGAGAAATATGATAATATGTGCGTCTGAAATCATGTAAAATGTTAAATATAAACTTAATTGTGTTTTTGAATGAATTAAATTCCATATACCAACAATTTTAGTGGCCTTTGAGTAACTGTTATTTCAAAAAGGAGGAAAAAGTTTACACAAAAGTTCAGAAGGGTGTCTTCTTGACTTTTATAGAGCTCTTACTCTAATATTTTTTTTGTTCAGTACATTTTATTATGAAAGAAATTAAGCTACATTCTTATAACACATATCAGTAAATATGAAGTATGGTGCCAATAAAGTTATTCTATTATTATATTTTTAACGCGTCTTTTCCGGTACTCCTACTCCCTAGGCGTAGTCCCAAAATCATGGAAGACGGCTTTCGTCCACCCGATCCCTAAAAAAGGCGACCGCTCAGACCCGTCCAACTACCGGCCTATCGCCATCACCTCCTTGTTCTCCAAAACAATGGAGTCCATTGTAAACTGCCAGCTCATGAGGTACCTTGAGGATCACCAGCTGATTAGTGACCGCCAATACGGTTTTCGCCGTGGTAGGTCAGCTGATGATCTTCTGGTCTACCTAACTCACAGATGGGCGGAGGCAGTAGAGTCCAAGGGGGAGGCATTGGCCGTTAGTTTGGACATTGCGAAGGCCTTCGATCGGGTTTGGCACAAAGCGCTTCTTTCGAAGCTCCCTTCCTATGGGCTTCCCGAGAAATTGTGCGATTGGATCACCAGTTTTCTTGCAGATCGGAGCATCAAGGTCGTTGTAGACGGTGCAAGCTCCGATTGCAAGCTTATTAATGCTGGTGTTCCACAGGGCTGCGTGCTATCGCCAACGCTGTTTCTTCTGCATATCAATGATATGTTGCAAACCCGTAGCATTCATTGCTATGCGGATGACAGCACTGGTGATGCTCTTTACACCGGCCGAGCCAATATTTCTCGGGAAAACGTCTCTGAGTGCCGGGACAAACTTGTGTCTGAAGTCGAGTCTCTGCTGGACAGAGTCTCGGATTGGGGGCGACTAAATCTAGTCCAGTTTAACCCCCAGAAGACACAAGTTTGCGCGTTAACCGCTAAAAAGAACCCCTTTGTCGTATCCCCTCAGTTTCAAGGCACTCCCCTTGTTGCCTCAGCCAGTATCGGAATCCTCGGCGTCGACATATCGAGTGACGTGCAGTTTCGTGGTCACTTGGAAGGGAAGGCCAAATTGGCCTCTAAAAAGCTTGGCGTGCTCAGCAGAGCGGGACAGTATTTCATGCCGGCACACCGCTTGCAACTTTACAAGGCGCAGGTTCGGCCGCTTATAGAATACTGTTCCCATCTCTGGGCTGGGGCTCCCCAGTACCAGCTCCTTCCACTTGACCGCATCCAGCGCAGAGCGGCTCGAATCGTCGACGACCGAGTGCTTTCCGATCGGCTCGATTCACTGGCGCTGCGAAGAGATGTTGCATCTCTTTGCGTATTTTATCGCATCTATCACGGGGAGTGCTCTGAGGAATTGTTCGGATTAATCCCAGCCGCCAAATTTCGTGAACGCACGACACGGCAAACGTCCCGATACCATCCACACCATCTGGATGCTTGGCGGTCCACCACTGTACGTTTCAAAAGGAGTTTTCATCCGCGTACAACCTATCTGTGGAATAATTTACCACCGGTGATTTTTCCGGACCGATACGACCTGGGGACCTTCAAGGAAAGAGCTTACTCCTTTCTAAAGGGCCGGCAACGCACCTGCAATTCCCCCGGTGTTGCGGTTGATCATGGGCGGCGGTAGTCACTTAACATCAGGTGAGCCACATGCTCGTTTGCCCCCTCTTCTATAAAAAAAAAAAAAAAAAATTATATTAGTCTGTACGAAAGCCTCGTATTCTCTTGTCAAATTAACGCTTCTTAAACTTAAGATCAGTTCCTATTGAGTTAAATTAAGGGGATTCTGTCTATATAAATAGAGCTAAATATATGAAACCAAATGTATAGTAGAATGACATCGAATAGAACATTGATTTAAGCTTCATTGGGAAGCGGACGGATGCATAATTAACGATTTTCGTTCACGTCTCGCTTAAATTTGTAGTTTGAAATGCTGATGAATATTTGAATGTTAGTTTAAGACGAATAGCGGCAACGCTAAATTTATAATAATAATAATACGCTTGACCAAAGTGCTCAACAGCCTTTTGTCTGGTGTGAATAAGACACACGCATATAACGGTTGGGTCATGCCTGTCCTCATGTATACGTTTGGCATACTCAGGTGGACTCAGACTGAACTTAACGCCCTGGATAGAAAAGTCCGCACTACTATGACGTCCCAGTCCTTTTATCTTCGCGGCCGTCTCCACTTCCATCTAGACGGAGCACGCTTTCTCCTTGTAGCCAAAAATGACGCCACATATTTGAGCCTCCTCCCCTCCCTCTCCCCCATTCAGTGCGTGTAAAGAAGGAATACGGGTGTTATGGGAGGATGTACCGGCTAATTACTAACTAACAGAACAAAAAATGCCAGGGTATTCGTTTTCGGCATTAAAAAGAGAGCTTCACCACAGCACGCTCGAGATGCAATCCCGCCCTTCGCATCCACACTAAGAAAGTAAAAGGATAAAGGACCAAAGGACATCTAACCCCTCCTAAAGGATTACACCGCGGTATTGATAGGAACCAGTTCCAGCATGGGCATCAGGAATACGCTACACTGCAGCCTGATTCCGGAAAAAAGTGTACGTGATGCTCGGGAACGCGATAACTTGGACCAATTTTTTATAGAGTGACTAAATTCATGTAAGTGTTTTAAATGTAATTGCAAGACAGTGCATGACATATAACGATTTATGTTTAGTATGTATGCATAATAGATTAATAACTGAGAAAATAATTATTGTCCTTATTTAATATTCCGTGCTAGTTTGTAATGTGGTAAAAATTAGTAGAGTTACACAGTAAATTGCAAGATATAAAAGTATACTTAAATTAAATTGGATCTGAGCCTAGAAAGAAATAAATAGGTTAAACTGAGCAAAACGAAACGGATGTGGTTTATGATGTCAGCTTGAGTATATTTTGTCTGAAGTAAAATCTGATATAGATAAAGTTGAGATATTTGCTGAAGATATTATTAGCGTCAAATTTTTTCATCCTGCGGCGCTTTTCTACTTAGGAGGCCGTCTGGATTGACAACATTGTATTATCAATACTACCGCCAGGTAGTACTTAAAAATTGAACTAGCGCTCACTGTAAACTTCATAATAAACGAGCAACTTGGGTTCGCTCCCTATAAGTATAAATAAAAACGTTAATTTCAATTTTATGTGCTCAATTACCACATGCTAAGTGGTGAAGTTAAATACGACACATGCAAACCCTATATAAAAATATAGATAGAATATTGGTTATACGGGTATCAAGAAATTTAAAGCTACAATATAGACTTGCGTAAAGCTTGTCTCTCAAATGAATAGAGAGATCTTCTTTGTCAAAACATACGTATCACTGAAACAGATTAGTTCATTTAGTTCAACTGCTCTACTGAGATCATTTTGATAAACTTTCTTTCATTGTTCTTGTATATCTATTTTTAGTACCCGTATTATAGGGTGGCGTCCATGGGATGACTATCGCACATTAAATGCAGCCACAATACCCAACCGCAATCCAATTCTGCACATTGGAGACTTCTCACTCGATATCCTATATATGATTTCACTTCATCATCTAGAACATTCGCTCGTGTATGTACATGTTGTTGATCTTATCGGACTTCTGCTATCTAAAATGGACATCGATAATGCTCTGCTTAACTATTGTTGACTGGTTATTATTACTTTGTAAAAAGGAAAGGGGATACCTGTCGCCAGTGATCTGACCCGAGAGCGGCCAATTCTATATATACCACTGTACTTCGGGACTTTGATAGCGTGATTTAGGCTTCTACGCGTTTTTCGCACTTGGCACGACGACAGCACCGCCGCAATGGTAATAGTTTAGTTGGTAGATATAACTCACTAAACGTACTATTAATACTATTACTATTACCGTATCATGACGCATATTTCACTTACTTACTTAAATATTTCTTATTGTGCTTTACTTAAATACGTCTTGTTGTGTGTTTTCCATGTATTTTAAAAAGAGAAATTTATTGAGAACGTAGTTAATAAATATTCGGTTGCGACAATATTATGTTATTGATGGATCTTTTTTGCCGTGATAAATTTAATAGATATTTACATAATATATGAAAGACAGATCGAAAATTATAGCTCTGACAGGTATCGTGCAGTTATGACGAGCACCGAGAGCAAACAGAATAATTTCGTGATATATTTGGATATACAGATAGATGTTAAAAGCGAGTAATCGAGAGATAAACTAATTCATAGCTAATAAACTAGTTTTAACTTACATATTTCGTTCTCTGACTATCCATGTCTACTACACTGAGTTAAGCTGGGGTTCCCTAACTAAAAAAAATTATATAAAACATTAGTTGACGAAGACTACTATATATATATATATATATAATATATATAGTTGTAATTTCAACTAATTATATTATCGTTGTAATTTCAACTTTAATTAGTTTTAGTGGTGTTTTCGCAAATCGAGTTAAAATAATACAATCGTGTTTTTGAACAAGCAAATACAAGCAAATTTAAGTCATTTTTTTAACAAAAAAAAAACAGTAAATATTATAGAAAATAACATAAAACAACAATTTAATAACATATTCAGCGTGAGATATAAAATTCAAACATATATCAATGAAAATTAAAACTAAAATACTCGAGCTACTACAAACTCGCGTTTAAAATTTTCTTAGAAATTTAATAGTCGTTAAGCCGTTCATATTTCACGGAATCTTGCAAAATATTAGGTCACTTACGAAATTTCCGCTTTGTTGAACTAGTCACTTGAAGTTGTGAGATATTTGTTTTGAAAATCTAAATTCAACTAAATTTTATATTTAAATATTGTTACTTCTTTTTAAAATCCAGTTTTTAATATTTCCTTTGGTTTTTTTGCCATATCATTTTATTTATTAAAATACATATCTTCTACTTTGAACTTTAATACCTATAGATTTTTTTTTAAATTAGAAATTGGAATAAACTTCGTATTTTTGGCACGTTATTTATTTTCGGAAATTAGTTATTAATTATCTGTTTGTATTTCGTTTTTCTGCAATATAGTTTTATTTATAACTATTGATTTTATTAAAACTCTTATTGATTTTATCAAGGTTTCAACTTAAAAACTATGTCTCCCAAACAACATACAATAACGTATAACGTAATTATACGTGTAGTTAAACGAACCAACCTCAAGTGAAGTTCAACCATAATTACACGATGCACCATGTCCGAGTCGGGTTTACCTACTTATATTAATTTTTTTATGTAAGTGCCGTTTGTATGATTTTTTTAAACTCACTTCTAACGTATTTTATAAAGAAATGCCAATCAACCATTGCTTTTACAGTTAAGTTAAGTTGATGTCGTCTTCATATGCACTAAGGCACATGCAGGTTTCGGGCCTCGGGGTAAGCCCCCATTACCCGTGTTGTCCTCGCGGTCCACCACTATGGACCGGTCCTGGGAGCCTTCTATTGGCGTTGTAGGTGTTTAGTACGATTTATGTCGTAGTCGGTAGATTATTTCGTAGTCTAACCGACTACGAAAAAGAGTGGTTATCTGGTAGAAGTCAAAATTGGCCTATCTGCGGCATTGTGGGTTGTTACTCGACTCTCTAATCGATATAGAGAGGAGTTCTCTTGGATAGGATCGCCCGTCCGGAGGGCGAGTGTGTAGCGGCGCTAAGTTGTTGAGATGTGTGTGTGGCCCGTTGTCTGCACGGTCGAACAGTCCGCGCGCCAACCGGGCCACAAACTCCTAGATGGTGATGATTTTCAGGTTGGCCGCTATGACGTCATTCCGGACGATGGTTCTTAACGCCATATTTTGCTGGGCCTGCAGTCGCCGCCTCAGAGGCTCGCTCAGAAGCGCGTACCAGGCCGGAGCAGCATAGGTGATGATGGATCTAATGTAAGTTTTGTAAATACGCACTTTGGTGTTCAGTGGTAACTTGGATGCCAGGACCGGACGTAGCATCGCTCGCGCACATCGTGCTCTGCGGACGACGAGGTCGACGTGCGCGGTCATGCGCAGCGCCCGGTCGATCCGGCACCCAAGGTGGGTCACGGCCTTCTCGTACGCGATCTGCTGGCCATTGAGGATTAATTGAGGTGGTAGGTTCCTGAGGGGGCGAGTAAGCAGAGCGGTCGTCTTACCAACGTTGACGCCCATCCTCCACTCATCTAGCCATGGTGGCAACAGGTCCAGGAGGCGTTGCATCCTGGCAGCGGCAATGTGGGCTCTTCTGGACGAGGTGAAATAAGCGCTATCGTCCGCGTATAACGCCAATTCCACGTCATCCTCCCATTCTTGCAGCCTGCCTGCCAGGGTAGGGATGTCGTTGGTATAAGCCGCGTACAGGACTGGAGACAAACAGCTGCCCTGAGGAACGCCGGCTCTGATGGTTCTGGTTGCGGACACGGCGCCCTCTACGCAGACGTAGAACTTCCAGTCTGCCAGAAAAGACGCCACTAGCCGCAACGTAGCAGGAGGGACACTGGTCTGTTCTTCCAATTTATAAAGTAGTCCAGAATGCCACACCCTGTCGAACGCCTTCT
Source organism: Parnassius apollo (assembly GCA_907164705.1). NCBI lineage: Eukaryota > Metazoa > Arthropoda > Insecta > Lepidoptera > Papilionidae > Parnassius > Parnassius apollo. Next base: position 4,093,145 of record CAJQZP010001697.1, read on the forward strand.
CGATATCGAGAAAGACGCCCAACGTAGTTGCGGCCACGGTTGTAATCGGCCGCAAGCAGGTGCAGCACTCTGGTCAGCTGTGTTGCTGTAGAGTGACCCCTCCTGAATCCGTGCTGCTCCGCCCGAAGTTGGATGCACGGGCGGAGGGGTCTTAGCAACAATCTTTCAAGCAGTTTAGCTATGTGTGGTAGCAGCGTGATCGGCCTGTAGCTGGCAGCTCTACGCCTGTCCTTCCCGGGTTTCGGCAAGACGATTACTTTGCCTTTCTTCCAGTCCTCCGGGAAGTGGGATGTCCGCAGTATCCCATTGTAGAGTCGACCAAGCTCTACTAGGACTCTATGGGGCAGCTGTCGGAGTGCAGCGTTGGTAATCCCGTCGTGCCCCGGCGCCTTCCTCGGTTGCAGGCGGGTTGCTGTCCACCGCAGTTCAGCGGGGGAGATGAACCGCTCTCCTGCAATAGGCGGCGCGGGCGACGACAGGAACTCCTGTACGCGACTCTCCTTTTGGGCATGAAGCTCCAAGAACTCCGCACTTGCTGGGTTCGGCATAAATTGCTCGTCGAAGTGCTCTACTAGGATATCCGCTCTACCCTTGGCATCGTAACGACGTTCGCCCGCGTTGTTGGTCAGCGGGCAAACGGGAGGTTTGGCCTTAGTTAACTGTCGGTTCAGTTTATAGAGCGACGCATCATGCTCTTTCGCTTTCCATATGCGCCGCTCCCAGGCATCTCCTCTGTGTGCCTGGACTGCAACCGACAGTTCCTCCGATAAGGTGTTCAATTTCGTCTTGATTCTCGGGCAGCGAGTACGCGCCCAGAGTCTCCTTAAAGCCCTTTTTCTCTTGATCTGCACGCAGATGTGTGCGCAAATGTGCGGCAGATCATCCCTTCTGGTAGACATCGGGAGATCGTAGAGGCAGCGTTGAGGGCCTCTTGAATCGCCTTTGTCATGTTAGTGGCTGCGGCCTCTACGTCGTCCGCTGTGTTTAAGGGGTGGTGTGCTGGAGGTCTCTCCTGCAGGTGTTTGTGGAAGAGCCTCCAGTCGACACGTGTCTTTACTGTTCTGGGCGGCGTAGTCACCGCCTTTAGGCCAAGGGTAATTAAGATCGGGAGGTGCTGTGAGTCTAGGTCGTACAGCACCTCTACCACTATCGGGTAGTTGATGTTCCTGGCGAGTACGATGTCCAATACATCCGGACGACTTCGTGGATCCGTCGGAACATGAGTGGGTTCTTCGGGACCTAAAACGTCGTAGCCGTGTCTTTCGGCGTCTTCAAAAAGTGCATGACCCGGCGGGTTGATGAGTCTAGATCCCCACGCCGGGTGTTTGGCATTTAGGTCCCCGGCGATGATGGTCGGTGTTTTGCCTTCCATTACCGTCCGGACGTCTGAGGAGCAAAATGGAGTCCCTGGCGGGCGGTATGCTGCGTAGATCCTAGGTTCCTCGCCCGCCGCCTCCATTTTTATGCCGATAGAGCGCATAGTCTGGTATTCCGGTAGGTCTAGTTCTTGATGGACGATGTCCCTTCTCACTAGGACCGCTGTCCCTCTGTAGGCGGCCCCTTGAGAAGTTACCTCGTCCCTCATGGTAACGGTAACGATCTTCAATCTAATGTCCGTAATTGTAACTAAAAAATTTTCGTTCGGTAATCTTCGTGTCACATCGCCGCGGCTTGCTCCCTCCTCTCGTTGAGCTCCTCTCACTCATGCAAACCGATGCTATTATATGTTATCTAGGCGCGAACACCGGTCCCGACCGACTAAGTGTAGAAGGTTCTTTCCTAATTCTGCGACTCGATACTAGATGGGAGTGTAGGTGGAAAATTCTAGCATGGCATTTTCTAGAAAGCACTCTTAATGCCTGCTACTCGATACTTGATGGCGTTAGTGGTATTTACCGGCATAAACTATGGCGCGCAACACTGCCCCTCGTAATGTCTTAGGAGTACTTCTTGCACCTTTCTGAAACGGCTCGGCCAAAGATAAAATTAAGATCGATGGAGAACTATGAAACTTACCGCTAGACGCCGACCCATCAGCTATCACTATAATTAGTCTGTAATTTAGATAAATTTATAACCATGTTTAGAAATTGGCCCATTCGATCTTCTATAGCAGATAAATTGCCAATCATTTGTCGATATACAAGCGAATACCCAACCTATACGTGTCGAGAATAAACTCATTAAGGCTCACTCAATTTAACGAAGTGAGGTTGTGCTAACATAGCGAGAAGCGAGTTTTAAATGAATTGATCATAGCAACTGTGTGTCAGTAATAACCAACTTCTAATAATAGTAAATAAGACTTTTGAGGTAAAATATATAAAGTTGTTAAAAATTAATTTGCTTGTATCCGCGTAATGACGATCCACGAATTGTGTGTGTCCTCGTGCGAAGCCACGGCAGATCGCTAGTCATAAATATAAAAATTATGTCTTTTAATATTGGTTTTTTTTCTCATAATTCAATATATTTATGTTTTGAAAGAAGTATATAAGAAGATTTTGTCTATATTTTTATGTTCCGTAAAATTGTCTGATAAATGCTTGATAACAACGTAACAAATAGTACAATATTTTTGAGAATAACGGTGACGATAACCGAGCACATAGTCCACCTGATTGTAAGTGGATGCTGTAGCCAATAGACATCTTCATCAATACTCGATTAAGAATCAAAATTCAGATTCGTTCAGACCTGAGGCCTAAGAAGTAATTCCTCGTTTCCATTGAAAAGGGTCTCCGGTTCCTTACACGCATCATACCAAACACAGCAGAATTAAGCTGCTATTTAACGATGGTATTCTGTGAGAACGTAGATCTTCCCCGGTTGAGCCCACCATTTCGTGCTACAACTATAATATTATATAGTTGCGGCACGGCTATACCACGTAAAAAACTGAAGCACTTTAGTAATTTTTTAATATTTACTTAGGGACAAAAACATAACATGGCAGTAATAGCTAAACATGGTGTAGTGAACTTGCACACAGAATGCACATATGACACAAACATACATTAACACACACGCATTTTACAAACTACGTTTTACAACACTAACGCAACAGCTATTATCAGTTGATCAAAGTCTCGTAGGTTTGATCCATGTTCGATCACGATTGTAGCTTCGATACCTTACCATATAAGGTAATATCGTGCGGCAGTGGCTACAGCCCGGCTACGATGCGAGCATTGAACTTTGATCAGATAATTAGTCGTTTACGTACTGCAACAGAGATAGATTGTCACTTTGGCTTTCGGACGCTTACTTCACTTTGGCGTACTTAGTTCTCATAAGCTTCTCTTCACCTTTACTTAATATATTTATGCTTGTTCCTTCTTGTAAGTGTTGCATTCTCCATTTGAATGTATATTTTGGTGGATTTTATGCACAATAATTGTGCTGGTGTAGTACAGGATTAAAATTTATCAGTACTGTATACACAAGAGCAGACATTACACCGCTACATTGGTGACTTCGACGTGATACGAGCACGTAATCTTCTAGTATAGTCTAAAATGTATGCTGTAAAGTCTGCATCATCCTGGGAGAAATCTAAGAATAGCGTTGGTATGGACTAAACCACCACGCCACGCGGATATGGCTTTGTAGTGCGTTGGCCTAGCGGTTGACAGGGGTGCTGCGGGCTACATGTTCAATTTCCACACTAAATAAATATTAATTCTTCATTCACAGTACACAAACTGGGTTTCAATCAACGTGACCAATGAAATTGTCAAATGTAATTTTAAGTATTGATATACTAGATACCATGCAGTAAAGGAAACTATCGCCTTATTAACAATTATTAATATATCATGAAAATAAACGGAAATTAAATTAAGAAATAATGAGACGAAGGTAATTGTTTTTAAAAGAGAAGACAGTAAAACGATGTGAGTAATAGGAGTAGAGGAAGAGATAGGTGAATAGGATGAATTTGTGTATCTAGGATCCGTGTCAATAAAAGCACGTATAAGTCCACTTTTGTGGTGTTTGTCAACACCTTAGTTTAAGGCAGTGACTGTGATGGCTCCGTGGAGCAGTGGCTCAGCATTGAGTTGGAGCACTGAGAGCCGCTGGTTTGAATTTCACACGATAAAATATTTGTATGTCCCAAAAATAACTTTTACGGGTCTCGATGCTTTTTCTTGTGCAAATTATATTTGTAAACGTTTGTAAATGTTTCACGATACAACGGAAAATCCTGGTGTGGCGGTAAATTTTTTATAAAAAGTAGTGAAAGTTAGGTATGGTAGAAGAAGCATAGGAGTAAAATTAAGGGTGTAGAACTGCGGTTAATAAGGTGTGTTAAGTGTGATTCTAAATGATAGACAAGGGAGGAGCAATTGTATGGTAGGAAAAAAATTGGTCTTTTTGCAAGACGACGCTGTGACCGGTATTGAGAAAGGATTACTTCAGTAATTGGACACGTTAAAATTATAAATGGGGAAAGAGTGGCAAAGCAAATTCATGATGCACTTAGTGCCAGATTTGGACAATGATGCCCTAGTAGATTAACATATAACGGTTCCGATGATTTCAAAATGCCTTTCTTCATTATATTTAGTATCTTAATTTTTATTATTTATATTTCATGTGATTGTGCTTCTTACAAATAACTAAACGAAAACATTTTTTCAAATGTTAATGAAATTCCTCCAGACTTCGGTTACGAAGGTCGGTATCAACGGATACTAGCCATCAGCGCAGGATAGGATTATTGTGCCCAAGTGTATGTGTAAGCGCAGTTGCACTTTCTATTCCCTCACTTTCATAGTCCAATGGGACAGTAATTCAACGTGATCGGAAATAGATCATCTGATCTAATGTACCTCTAGAAGTAACAGTTTCGGTATAGCTTTCCAAAGCACGTGGGTGAAAAACCGCCAAATAGCTGATTACCGGGGTTGTTATTGAGAATTTTTTGACAGAAAAAATCAATAACTGATTTTGGCCTGATCCGATATTCAAACCCTGGATATCATAATTAGCAATCGCATTGAGGACCACTTAACCTACGAGGCAGTTACTGCTAATGTTATTGATATAATAAATACTAGTGATGCAACGGAAGTGTCATATCGGAAGCAGAAACGGAAACAGATGTTAAAAATATTTTTTTGCAGAAACGGATACAGAAACGGATGTGGAAACGGAAATAATACTTATTTAAAAAAACTTTTAAAAACTTTTACTTAGTAAATAAACTTTGAATCTAAAACACTCACTAAAGTTTCTTTAAAATAATTAATATAAACTTCAAGTAAAAAATAATAATATAAACTTCACGCAAACATAACTGCTACCTAATTAATTTGCAAATCAAAGTTGTAAAAAAGCATTTATTAAAAACTAGTTTTAACGGGAGAAAACCACAACTTTAATTTCTAATTAACTAAAAATACAATAAATCTATTTATATGGATGCGTAAGTATCTTAAACTTTGCCAGAAGTCCAGAACTTCCAGTAGAAACAGAGTTCTGTTGTATCACTCATAAATACGATTGTTATAACGTCGTTATGTGAGTTGCATCGGGATAATAGCGGAAGAATTTTCGACTAGGTGAAAGAGTCTGGCAAAAAACTAAATTTTCTCGACATGGCGAATAGTTAAACAAACACAACGATTTTTGTTTTTGACGTGTGTGATGACAAGTCATGTATGAAGTTGTAAGTGTGATGCTAAGAATCTCCGGTGACGGTTTGGTTGCCACCTACGACGACTCGACCTGGCAACGTATAACGCAAGCACCCTGAGGACTGACGAGAAGATACTGGAGCTGGAAGAAGAGGTAGACAAGTTGCGCTGGGATATTATTGGATTATCTGTGGTCCGAAGAGAGGGGGAGGACACGGTAATCCTCGAGTCCGGCAACTTGTTCTATCACCGGGAGGGCGACCATCTGTCCCAAGGAGGTGTCGGATTTATCGTCCACAAGTCTCTCGTTCTCGTATCATACGCCCACCCCAACAACGTTGTAAAGATTGGGAGTGTGTCGACGAGGGTCGCGTACCTGATACTGAGAATCACCAAACGGTATTCGCTGAAGGTCATACAGGTCTACGCACTAACCTCGGTACATTCCGATGAGGAGGTGGAGAAAACGTATGAGTATATATCTAGAGCCATGCATATTCCTCCAAAACCCACTACACAGTGTTGATGGGAAACTTCAACGCAAAACTAGGCACAAGAGAAGGCGGTGAGCTGAAGTTAGGGAAATTTGGAGTGGGGCAACGGAACCGTAGGGGCCAGCAGCTGGCAGACTTTATGGAGAAAGAGGGACTCTTTATGATGAACTCTTTCTTCCAGAAGCGGCCCCACAGGAAGTGGACGGTCGCGCCCCGACGGTTCGACAAAAAATGAGATTGACTTCATTATGACGACCAGACGCCAACTGTTCAGTGATGTCTCAGTGATCGCAAGGGTGAAAACCGGCAGCAATCACCGAATGGTTAGAGGCACACGGAACCTTAACGTTAAGTTGGAGAGGTCTCGTCTAATGAAGTCAACGCTCCGTCCCCCTCGTGCTCTGATCCAGAATCCCGAGACTTTTCAGCTCGAGTTACGTAACCGCTTTCAGTGCCTAGAAGATTGCAATGCAGTGGACGATATGAATGACAAGCTCGTGGAAACTGTCCATGCGGTTGGAGCTAAGTTCTGCAAGACTCGCCGCAGAAGAACACAAAAACTCTCCGATCACACTCTTAATCTCATGGCTGTTAGACGAGAGATGAGTCTGCAATCGTCAACATATTTGACAGCGTACAGGCAAGTGAACAGACAGATCTCCAAATGCATGCGGCGAGACTTACGCAACTTTAATACTGCTCGTATTAAAGAAGCGATCGAGCGGAACCAGGGCTCCAAAGTCTTTGCTAGAGATCTGTCTGCCAGAAAGAGCCAACTGTCAAGGCTGAAGACTGAGTGTGGCAGTATCGTTTCCGAGACACCTGAGATTTTGAGTGAGATTGAGAGGTTCTATGGGCAGCTGTACACATCATCGTTGGAGCCACACGCAAGTGTGAGTAACGATCCAAGAGCAAGTCTTATCCGACACTATTCCGATGATATCCCTGACGTCAGTCTAAGCGAGATTAGAATGGCTTTTCAGCACCTTAAAAACGGCAGGGCCCCAGGCGAGGATGGAATTACAGCGGAGCTTCTGAAAGCGGGTGGAACACCGGTACCTGAAGTTCTTCAGAAGCTCTTCAATTCCGTCCTCCATGGTGGCACTACTCCGAGGCGTGGAGTAGAAGTGCGGTGGTCTTATTATTTAAGAAAGGCGACAACGCTCTCTTGAAAAACTACAGACCGATTACCCTTCTGAGCCGCGTCTACGTGCTGTTTTCGAGAGTCATTACGAATCGTCTCGCACGCAGACTCGACGACTTCCAGCCTCCCGAACAAGGCGGTTTCCGAAAAGGCTTCAGTACCATAGACCACATACATACCCTGTGGCAGATTGTGCAGAAGACCGAAGAGTACAATCTGCCACTTTGCCTGGCGTATAGAAAGCCTTTGATTCCGTCGAAATTTGGGCGGTGCTACAGTCAACAAACAATTTCCGTTTATTTTCATGATATATTCAGCGGTGTCAAGTTGACTGTCGGTATATCGAAATGCTGAAGTGTTTGTACAGTAGGGCTACGATGGCTATTCGAGTACAGAACCAGAGTTCGAATCCTATCCAACTGCAGTATGGCTCTACCACGTATAAACAAAGAACAAATAGCTGTATCTACAATTTTTGCTAATATTGTTCAAATTGAACCACGCTTACAACGCGATATTATTAGACGAAATAAATAATCGCTATAGAATGCAACGCGAATTGATGGCATTTTCTTATAGAAAACAAATGGTATAAGAAACACATACAAACAGATATAAACAATGAAATGTTGTGCTTGTTAAAAACTTATTTACAGATAATTGTTTCAACTGATCAAATGAGAAGATTATACTTACCTCAATTTCCAATAATATCAATAAAAATGAAACAATTGTCAAGCATGTAATTAAGTACTGCAAGTGTAGAGTGAAGGATTACGTGGTGTCGCGATGCTTAAGATTATAGTCTGCAAAAAGGTATGTACAGCAACCGCCAACAACTTCTATGGAAATGGGGAGGAGAGATAACTTGTGCGGCTTGCAACCTGTCACCGGACTTATTACAGATTTTGGCGTGAAATTTTCGTTTTGTTTCGATTTGGTAGCTGATTGTTCTGTTATTCAGAAAAAATATAGCCAACAAATTGTCTGGCAAACTACAGCGTGCTATCATCTGTTAGCTTAAGCAAATCTCAAGTAATGTGTTAATCACAAATTTAATGTAAAGTATTTCTATGAGACTACAGCATATAAAATATTATTTAACATTATACTCAACGAATATTTAAACCATGATATATTAAAATGACAAGCTTTATTAGGGCTAGGTTTAATAGTAGAACTTTCATCCGATAATCTAACAGTAAGTCTAGCGTTGTTAATATTTGCGAAGTAGGTGTAACTACGTTTGACTGTATAGACACTGATGTTGACAATCATTGTATTTATACTTTAAGAAAAAAAAAAATTAACACTTCCGTAGTCATTTGTTAAAGGATCAACTAGTAGAGTAAGAAGGGGAGAATTAGAAATATAACAAGTAAATCCTAATAAAATATAGAAGAACGTGAAATTGTTAGTGATAAGTGTAGTGAAATGCAATAAGTGTAGTATAAAGCAGCGGATGTCATTCGGCCAAGAAAATCTCCTTTCTCTAGTCCTATTTTGTTAGATAAGAACAGGAATTTTATGAATTTTATATTTTTTACACTTGCGAATGCGAATGCTAATGTTCTGGAATAACATTGAAAAAAAACCTTTAATCAACTTAAGTCATCATTTTTAGTGCTTATAATAAAAATATTAGAACAATAAACCCGTGTTATTATGATATGATATGACCCATGATAACGTGTTAGCAGGTCATCACTCAATCTACTGGGAGACGCCCGACACTGCCTGCCTGTACAAGGCTGCCACTCGAGAACTTTTTGTTTTCATCGGTTATCGGTTCTCCATGCTTTGTGGCCGGTTTATTGCCACTTCAGCTTACTAATCCGTTGGGCTATATTGATCATATGGTTCTACTGCGTATATCCTCATTTCTTAGTTTATCACGCAGAGAAACCCCGAGCAAAGCCTCTCCATAGCTTGCTTACCGACTTTGAGCTTCCTCATACGGTCAGCAGTGAAGGACCACGTCTCAGATCTATAGATCATCACTGTCAACATGCACTAGTCGTACAATCTAGTTTTGAGATTTTCTGGTATGCCTGACGAGAAGATGTGTCGTAATGTCCCGAACGCTGCCCAGCCGAGTTTTGCCGAGTTAAATCGGTCGGTTGAGCTCTCGGTCGAAGTTGGACTTACCTAGTCGGACTGTTTGTCTCAGGTAAACATACTCGTCAACAACTTCGAGCTTAGTGCTCCCAACACCTACCGGCATAGGTGTGACATGGACATTAAACATAATCTTTGTTTTATCCATGTTCTTCTTAAGACCTATTCGCTGGTAGACATTTTTGAGGTCATTGAGCAAAGTTCTTAGGTCCTTTAGCAATTCTGCTATAAGGGATATATCGTCGGAAAATCGAAGTCGAGTGATGTACTCGCGATTGATGTTAATACCATATCCTTTCCAGTTCGGTAGCTTGAAAACATCTTCCAATGCACCGGTGAAGAGTTTCGGGCATATAACGTCACTCTGTCTTACACCTCTCTGCAGTTGGATAGGTTTCGTACTCTAGTTATGTACTAGGATAGCCATCGTAGCCTTACTGTACAAACACTTCAGCACTTCGATTTACCGAAAGTCAACTTGGCACCGTTTGGGACTGCAGTACCGCCCAAATTTTGACGGAATCAAAGTTTTAGTCCACATACGCAAGATAAGTGGCAGAATGTAGTCCTCGGACTCCTGTACTATTTGCAGAAGGGTATGTATATGGTATATGGTGCTAAAGCCTCTTCGTGTTTGTTTTTAAACCAGTATTACTTCTATAGTAATTATATCTAATAATTAAATAATAATAATGATTTATTTGCAAGAAATATGGTAGTTCGTTCAAAGTTCAAAAGAAGGATAATATATTTCAGAAAAGGTAATTTTGCCGCCTTTCTGCCCATGGGGCTATTTTTGGAAACTTATATAATTATTAAAAATAACAAGGCCGGCTGCACTGAACATTTGCTTACTCGGAACGTTGACCGTTAGGCCAGACCTGTCCATTTGTCGTGTTTTAATTTAGTTTTCCACCAGTCAAGAGTTTAAGTTTTATCAAGAGATGCTCGTTTTTCTTTATGATAGGCCTTCAATTGAGCTATAATTGAATATTTTTTAATGTTTCCAGACTTTACATTCGAGCCTTCGTTTTGCTTGAGGTATTTCAAAGTCCTGCCAAGATGCCTATAGCAGAACTTGTTGAAGACTCATCAATGTTGCTTGTTATATTACTCATCCTTTTAGCGCCTGAAGCTAAACGCCAATTAGTTAGACAGACTTAGATTCAATTGAAAAATATGAGAGTGGACTTTTTCTTTAATATCACTGAAACATTTACGCATTAGTACAACAACCACATACATATCCTTTGTCAAATTTTACAGTAGACCGAAGAGTACGATCTGATAATTTTCCTTGCGTATGCGGACTATGAGGAAGCCTTTCATTCAGTTGAAATTTTGGCGGTGCTACAGTCCCTTCAGCGGTGTCAAGTTGAATGTCAGTATATAAAAGTTCTGAAGTGCTTGTACAGTAGGGTTACGATGGCTATTTGAGTATAGAACCAGAGTACGAATCCTATTCAACTGCAGAGAAGTGTGACGGGGTGACATTACATCCCCGAAACTCTTCACCGCTGCATTGGAAAACGTTTTCAAACTACTGAATTGGTAAGGAAGCGGTATTAAAGTTAATGGCAAGTATATCAGTACAACAGTGTTATTAAATCAATAAATAATAATTTAAAAGTTAATAAATACATTCTTAAAAGAGTTGTCAGATGATGATATAACAACAAAAATAGGCCCATTGGACACATATTCTCTTATTTCTGGAACTGGTAAAGCATTAGTGAGTGCAGCGCTGCTACTGCGTATTCATGGGCTTTATACCGCATTTTTTAAAATTATTTTCTACCATAATTTTTGCCTTGACCACCAAGCAACAACTAAATTGGTAATGAAGCAGATCGTACTTAGGTTTCTGGCTTTATATAGAATTTAAGATTGGCACTTCTTATGTTTTATAGAATAAGAGTAACAAGCCATGCTGCAGCATTAGTAGTATAGTTGTAGCACGTTGTTCGACGAGGTTCGAGGTGGCTCGACCGGGGAAGTAGCACGATCTCACAGAATACCAGCGTACAATAGCAGCTTAACGCAGCTGTGTTTCGTATGGTGAATGTAGAGAACCGAAGATTCTTTTTAATGGAAACGAAGCATTACATCTTAGTCCTCACGGACGACAACGAATTTGTATTTTAATTCGTAGTCTAGGAAATATGTCTATGGGCCACAGCCACAGACCACCCAGCCTACGAGACATGTAACGGAAGGCGACAAATTTCTGTACCTCATCCGCTCAACCCGAGCCTATATAGTTGAACACGAATGCTACTCTGTTTAATAGTGACGAGACAATAGACCTGTGCACTGCGTCCTTAGCGCTACAATTTTTTATAATAAAAAACAGTAAAACATGTCTACTTGCGCAGTAAAGTGGTGTGGTAGTGATAGCAGGAAACATAATTTCAAGAAGAATAAAATCACGCCTCACCGGAAAGTGCAACATTTAATAATCTTAAAATACTAATAACGTGTGGGTTTAACTTATTCTGGTCATAGTTCTGAGGCTGCCTTGTCAAGAACGCAGCAATTTAGTTGCGTCTCTGTCTATCAATTGGGCTGCAGGCGGCACGCGTAAGTAGAGATGCCCAAAAAAGTATCGATGCAAGTTTAAGGAATATTTATTGTGTTATTATTTTTTGTGTAGACGAACAGTCATTCATATTTAGTGAATGTGATGGAAAATTAAAAATATATTGATTGTAAAAGAGAGAGAGAGGGAGATAAGTTTATGTGATATATGCGGTAGAACAAACTACTTATAATTTTAATATAGTCTTTATACAATGGAAACCCGTGGAAAATACCGCATGAAAGCGATAACAAAAGAAGCAAAATACTTACCGAATCTCCAAATTCCTCGGCCTGGCGGATTTTTGAGGTACTCCATGGAAGGCAGCTTTAATAGTACATAGTCACAGAAAGCGGTATAAAAATATATACGCAAAGCAGCAGGCGGCAAGAAGAAGCGACTACTTATCACTGTGTCTTCATAGATGTGTGTATAGATTAACTCATTGTTTTTATGCGTGGCGCGTGCACAGACCGAATCATAGTAAATCCGGAAACGAATGCATCAATTGTCACACGTCCATAAAGTAATTTCACATCCATTATTATTTTATTAATTTTTTATTTATTATAGGCCCAAACAATATTTGTGTATAAATCTATTTGTAATTATAATTTGAAGTCGAAATTACAGTTTTACAAACCCTAATAAATTAATAAAAAATAAAGGTAAATTTCGTTAACATTTTTATATTACGTTAATTTTACCTAGTGTAGATATTTTCACCTGAGTGTCGCGGCCAAGGCAGAAGCAAAATCATGGTTTTCTAGAGTATGTTTTATGTTTGTGTATTTCTTAGGCACATTCCGCTCTTAACGGATTTAAAGTAAGCGATTAGCGTTGTAAATGACATGTCATATATATATATATATATATATATATATATATATATATATATATATATATATATATATACATTAAAGAACTTTTCATGTATTTAACGGTGTATTTCACGCATCATTCATTTGTTTATATTACATATTGTCATATTTACGCGTACGATATATGGATGTGACATATCTCTAAGTTACATCTGCACCGCACGCACACATTTCTTTCTTCTAACCTTGACAGAATAATTTAATTAGAGCATCGTAATGGTTTAATGTCTCGTAGGCTGGGTGGTCAGAGGCCACAGCAATCGCTTAGCATCAGGTGGAACGTAAGATCGTTTGTCAACCTAATCCTATTTAAAAAAAAAACATAGTCCATCTGATGGTAAGTAAATGCTGTGACGCATAGACAGCCATGTCTGTACCCGATTAAAAATCAAATCAAATGCGTTATCACCTCTGAGGATTAAGATAGAATGCCTCGTTTCCAATAAAAATGGTCTCCGGTTTTCTACACTTATCATACGAAACATAATACAATTTTAGACGGAGACGATATGAAAACATCCGTCTTGAAAATTTGTGCAAAGACAAAGTATACCTAACGTTTAAAGAGAGCATGGAATTTTAAAAGTATATTTGATCGAACAATTATTTGATTACTCGGTCCGGAAATTTAATGCCGGCCAGCGGGAATCAATTACAGACCAAATATAAATTTCAACCCAATATAAATTCTAGTCGAAACCTTCAGCTTTCTAAGTAAACAACAAAATAATTATTCTTTTATTTTAAATACAAATAATCTGAATCTTTTTTACGCACAGTCTTAATAAATGTTTAATTTTTTTAATTATAATAAGTCATTGCCTATTGAAATTGTATTGCTACTATCTACTATAGTAAGTGCTACATCAACTAAAACCTAGTAGTTCGGATGGCAGCGCCTGTAACATCTGATCGATGGGCAGGGGCATTATCATGATGAAAAATCACGCAATTTTCCTTGACGTTTATTCTATTTCTTCAAAATAAATAATGATGCGTAAAATCTCTATCACATAACATCATTATCACCAATTTTCCTTGACGTTTATTCTATATTTCTTCATTAAATTTTTTTTAAATTAATGATGCGTAAAAATCTCAGGTTATTGTCTATTCTTTACTTGAATAGTCGATCACTATTATACTTTCCGAATCCCAGAAGAGAGAGGATATTTTTTCAAGCGGACGCAGCACCTTGAATTTCTTGGCTGCAGGGTAAGATGATATTTTGCACACCATGGCTTAGATTTTCATATCTGGATAAAAATTGTCTACCCAGGTTTCACCTATGGTTAGATAAAGAGTACAAAAAGCATCATGATCTTGTTCAATTATTGCTAAATTTGGCTTTGAAATGTCAATTTTTGTTTCCATTTGGGTGTCTGACCCAGCGCGCGGCCTCCTTTTTGAATTTAAAGTATAAGATTAAATAAACTTATTTTTAAAAAATATTTAGAATCTCGCCTGAGTAACGTATTGTCACAAGTAGATCTACCTTAACAATTTCTTAGATTTTTTAACGTTTTCTTGCGTAGCGGTCGTTGTTGGCCGACCGGAGCAATTGTCGTCGTTGGATTGGAAATCGGATAGAGCCCAAAAACGAAGGGACCGCGATAATATACAATTACCAAGAAGAGAATCTTTACAATTTCTTATAGATTTAGAAAATGAAGATGTTTGTAATTCTAATCACGCTAACAATATTGAGTGTTAATGTGAAATGAAATGTTAGAGTTATTCTCGAAATTAATTTGATTAAAAAAATATTGGCAATTTCTCTGCTATAGCAAACTTATACGAAGCAATTTCACTAAGTTTCTTTTTAAGAATAAGGGTGACAAACGAGGACACAGTCCACATAATGGTAAGTGGATGCTGTGGCCTATGGACATCTACATTTATCCTCGATTAAGAATCAAAACGCAGATGCGTTGTCACTCCTGAGGAATAAGATGGAATGCTTTGTTTCCAGTAAGTAAGGGTATCTGGATCTCTACACACACTACACAAAATACACCAGTATTAAGCTGCTATTTTACGCTGGTATTCTGTGAGAACGGTCTTTCCCCGGTCGAGCCGACCCATTCGTACTCAAACCATAATATAGTTGCAGCGAGGCTCTACATCATATATTCGATCTGTAACTGGTAAATAAATGAGTAAAATATTGAGAAAGATCCTTTTTTTATTTCATATTTATTTTATTATGTGTTCTAAGTTATTCAGAATAAATATTAAAAAATTTACTAGGTGATAGGACTCATTTTCTGCCTTGAAGTCTGTCTGGGTAGGTATTACACACTGCTATTTCTGCCACTGTGCATATACCTTTATATAACAATATTTTTATTAACCATTAAATTGCGGGATTTGAGTGGGTGAGGCATTCCATCTTAGTTGTCAGGGATGACAAATCTTTAGCTATAGTTTTACAAAACAGGTATCCATAGGCTGCAGTAGGTACTTTTTTCACTCTTTCATTTCTGAAAAGATGAACTCCTCTTCTTTATAATATTCTGACTATTAAGTGGTATATCCGTGATAAAACTGTGACCTAAAAACCTCAATGTTGGCGGTAAATTTTAATTTTTGGTTGTTCGTATATACGTAAAGACACTCGGTATCAGCCCATTGAAATAAGGACTTGAAGGTTTAAAATTAACAATTGAAGGAAATAAACGTTTTATAATAAGTTGAAAAGCATACATTGTAGATTATTTAAAAAGTTCCGCTACTTACGAATGCTATATGTATCAGGTTTTTTAAGACCCTTTAAGATTTACAATTATGAACGAATAAAATTTTCCATTATATTACGGAAAAATGAGATGCATTATTATAATCTCATACAATTTGTATGGAATTATAATAATGCATCTCAGTTTTCCGATTCCGATCCGATTTTTCCAATTTGTATAGAATTATAATAATGCATCTCATTTTTCCGCAATATAATGGAAATTTTTTTTTACAAAAGAACACACAAACAAATCATAAAACGTAAAAGCTTTTGAAACCGAATAACAACTCGGACAGCGTATTGGAATGTGATTTGTCGGCCTGAGGCACAGATGGTCCGATAATTGAGATAAACTATTTCTTTTGGGAATTCACTCGGGGTATAGAACAATCCGCAATCGAGTTGGGATCTATGAGTTGTTGTTGTTGATAATGTATTAAAGCGTAAATACTAATTTATAAAACATTAAAAGATTGGTTAGTTTGATTAAAAAAAAATAATGTGGACATGAAAACTCTTTTTAGATTTAACTCTTAAGTTTAAAAAACAACAGATTATTTCTATAGATACCCTTCATGTAAATAGTATGAAAAAGAACCTAAATTTACCATAAAGTAGTCGGAGAATCTTAAGGGAGTAGTATGTAATAGGATCATAACGTTTAAAGAGCTGAAAACAGAAATTTTTGATTTCAAATCCGCCATCTATAGCTAACAACTCGTTATAATTCGTTCGGGTTGCTCAAAGATGTTAACGGAAAGATTATAGATATGTCATTAAAATTTTAGTTCGTAGATTTGGAAAAATTATATTAAGCAAAGTACTGTCAAGTCTGGCAACTACCAAAGGAAGTTAACTTTGCCATCAGGAATTTACAGTTATAAAATTACGATTAAAATGGAATGTATCGTTTTTCGAGACATTTTTGTATGAAAATTTAATAACTAGTGTTGCGCGCCACAATTAATGCCTGGTACATGGTGACATTAGTTACCACTAGCGCTCTTTAGTATCGAGTAGAGGAACTAGGAAAGTCAAGATTCTTCTAGACATTTTCATGCCAGAGCTTTCTACACCTAATCAGTTGGGACGGTATGTGCTCAAACATCTAGAATGTTTCAGTAGAAGGTCAGCATTGAATTGGCAATAAAAGCGAATACTTTGAAGAGATACAACTGCGAAATAAAGTGATCAGTAGTGCAATTGTTTTATTATTAGTGTATTTTAAGTTGTAATTAGTGTTCTGTAATAAAAGTGTCAATTTTGGTAATTCAATTGGCAGTTTTTACTGTCACGAACCCCAAGGTCGTACTAATTGGTGTCAGAAGTGTGATCAAATCACGCCGATTTTACTTAACAATGACACGGAGGGTTTAAGTACCCGAAGTCAACGCCAGCAGGAGACGGACCAGAGACGATTTGGTGAAATTCTTAAATCAAATCAGTCGACTTTATAGGAATGATCTGCCGCCGTTCCTCGTAAATTTATGGCCGTTTCATGTCGTCGCGAGATAACATTTACAGTGTGCCAAGAATTAGGCTCTGCTAACTAGGTCTACGACCTCGAGACAATTTGCAGTATTTCTTATTAGAAAATTCTCATGAATATTTTCAAACGGTCTCTACACTACATTGTTATTATATTGTATATATTTACGGCTAGACTTTGTATATAAGCAAGCTTAACAAATAAGCACATAACATATATAGGTGATATTCATCCTACCTCGGTTTAGAATTAAAATGCAGACGCGTTATCACACCCAAGGACTAAAGTCTCCAGTTTGCGATACCCATTTTTAACGAAATACTCCAGCAGTACGCGGCTCTTAAGCTGGTATTTTGTGCAAACGTAGTCCGAAAATAATGAAATTTAAAATATTAAAAATTTATGTATATTATTTTTCATAATTTACGTGTATTACTTTTAAAATCTATAATTTAAAATTTCATTATTCACGGACTACGTTTGCACAGAATACCAGCATAAGAGCCGCATACTGCTTAAGTATTTCATATAAATAATGTAATTTAAGATTATAGATTTTAAAAATATACCAAATGATTGAATATACCAATGTATTTCTTATTAATAGTAACTCAAAGGATTCTGAGAGGGTTTTAAGGCAAGGAAACGTCCGGTGTGCTGTCCAAATGCCTGTCCGTTTTAAAATTTTCGGATATGCAGGTTTCTTAACGACTTTTATCTTTACTGTCGAGCACGTAGTAAGTCGTCGCTTAAAATAGCAATAAACAATTTCATTGGTTATGGAGGGGATCAAACCCAGGTTGGTCGTGTACTGTGCGTTATTTTCGAAATAATGGGTGGGAGTGGAGAGTGGGATCACTTCTTAAATATTAGCGACTTATTAAAAAAGGATTGATCGGTTTCAATAAATCTAAATTAGTTTACAATTGAAGAAGATTTTGCGTAACATACAAAAATCCTACAGTAGAATTGTAAATCTCATTTAATAAATGAGGAAACCATCACAACCCATGGCTTTGAATAATTTTTAATATCACAAACATATAGGTTTCCTCAACTCCTATTACCTAAAATTACATATAACAAATAATTTAACGTAGCTTACCTTAAGCACTCAGTTATGTTTTAAATTTTTTATACCCTTACTTTAAAATTCCTCTGCATGATGTTTTGCATACTTAAATAACACAAAAACAATACGAGAAGTGCCACGCTGCTGCTATATGCAACCATGCTGCAACCATATGTAGCATATAGAGGCGACCCCTCTACCGGGGAAGTACCACGCTCTCACGGAATAGCAGCGTGAAATAGCAGCTCAATACTGCTGGAACACGCTCTCACAAAATACCAGCGTATAATAGCAGCAGCTTTCGTATAATGAGTGTAAAGATCACGAGACTCTTTTTACTTAAAATGAGGCATTGCGCTTTAGTCCTCAGGTGACAAAGCATCTACGTTTTGATTCTCAACCGAGGATAAATGTTGATGTCTATGGGCCATAGAATCCACTTGCCATCAGGTGGATTGTATGCTCGTTTGTTGCCTTTATTCATCAGTCTTGCGTGCACTGCATAGAGTAGAGTAATATATACAGAAATAGAGAGCCATCTCCTAGGATTTTTTGTCACCCAATATGAATAGTGTCGCCGTCTGGTATCATATCCCTTGAACTAATCTCAATCATGTTGACTATAGATAGCTGTATGTAGTTATGTATATACACTTTATACTAAGGGGAAAGCTATCTATACTATAGGCGGTTATATTTATATTATAAGGGATTAGGGTTCAATTAAAGACGTATTATAGATGTCAGTAATATTAACATTTATTTTTGTTATATATATTTAATGTAAAAGCGTTTATTCCGAAAAATACAACACCAAACCAAATTAAATATGTCCACCGGGTTACCGGAATGATAAATGAAAGCGTCTATTTTGCACAATACTACACAAACATACAATGTGGTTGCAGCATGAAAACCTAAACAGACAACAGGAAACAGAGTTCTAATCCCAACTCAAGCAAACTTATTATAACAACAACCGAAAATCACTTATAAACTATAATAAAACAACAACTTGCTCAGACGCCGGTAACTATTATGTCATAGAAAGTTGCTACTTGTCAGTTCGAGAATAACCAGAATTGGTGTAGTCGCGCACCTTTTAGAATTTAATGTTCGAAAGTTTATGCGGATATAGTACAAGATGGCACTAGTGTCTTTGCAAATTATTGAACCCCAACCTAAAGTATGGAAGTGAACCCCCCTGGTGCACCGTGACCGCACACGGACGTGATGCACTGTTTGTTGTCGACTCGGTGACTCATTCGATCGCGAGAGTGAAAATGACTTCTAATACTGTGAAGTGCGCAAACTGCAACATAGTGATAAATTAGTGATTTTTGCGTAATGTGCTCGACTTTATGGATGAAGAGAGTATACATCACTTGTGTACATCCTCTTTCTCAGTGGCTGATATTGTGGAAGCCAAGACTTTATGAGTCGATACTATCTGTAAAAGAGATGCCTCTTCGAAGGAAGGATGGGAAGAAGAGAATGTCAACGACTCTTAGCGATATGATTGCTCTGATGAAAAGTGTTGATCCAGGAATTTTTTCGATTTTCGTAGCCAAAGAACTTCATAAGCTCCCGCCGGTCATATTGATTACGTAGATATGACACGACTCCTAAGGGATATTTTATGCTTAAAAATCAAATGTATGCTTTAGAGGAGAAGGTAGTAACATCGGATAAATTCGAAATACTCAAACAAGAGGTATACCATATGAGACGTGATTCTCTTATCAATTTCTCTTCGGGTTCTAAAGTTAAGAACAGAAGAGGTGCCTGTTTACAAAACAGTTTCGTGCTAGATAGTGGTCCCATCGGTCTTCAATATGAGCCGGGTTATAGATCACCGCTGCAATCAGCTGTTGAAAAGATCAACGACCTGACATCATTAACGTTTACACTTACATTCATATCATATTAAATTCTCAAGAAAGTTTATACCTTTCATGTCCTCCTATAAGATGAACCTTGGAGCAGGTTAAAGAAGTTCGAGATTTAGGCGTAATAATGGATAGCAAATTAAATTTTAAGTCTCACATTGACGCTACCGTCCAAAAATCTGGAAGAATGCTTGGCTTCCTAAAACGAAATGCTAAAGGTTTTATGTCAGCCAAACCAAAATAATTTTATATAACGCCTTGGTTCCAAGTCACCTAGAGTTTGCATCGGTGGTTTGGGGTCCTCAGTTTATCACTTATTCTTCAACGCATTGAAAGCATACAGCGTTCATTTACTAGACATCTTGCGTTCCATTCTTCGGGCATTTCCCACCGTAACACCTATAACGTTCGTCTCAAACATTTCGCAATGATGTCACTTTGTAACCGTCGTGTATTGTTGAATATATTGTTTTTAAAAAAAATAATTTCTGGTGCCGTAGATTGTAATAACCTACTTCAGTCCATTAATCTTAACATCCCATGCAACTATCCACGCCATCCTGTTACTAAAATCTTTTACATCCCTGCCAGTAGAACAAACCTCTTAAAAAATTCGCCTATATCAAAAATTTGCGCCGAATACAACCGGGTATGTGTATTTGTTGACATTGACATTTTTCATGACTCATGCATTAGTTTGAGAAAGAAGTTATCTGTGTACCTGCTCTCTAAGCAGGTTCTTAAAATTTCTTAAAATTTTGTAAAATTATTTTGATAATCTGTGTACTATTTTTGTGCTTTTTTTGTTTTCTAATATTCGTATTTATAATAACATGTCTTAGATTTTAAGAGAATGTTGTACACGTCTTTATTGGCGTACATACCAGGCCTTTGTTTTATGTAAGATTTGCATATAAATGTATTGTGTGTTATGCTGTTGATGTGTCATAATAAATAAATAAATAAAACGGAACACTTGTCATTCAAAACAAGTGCACTGGATGTTTGCGTCCTTATCGATTGCATAGTAACTGATGGAACAGAACAATAACAACACAGAATAGGGAAGCGCCGCAGATGCCTACTGCGGATTCGGAAGGGACGAAAGAGAGCAGTTGCCACGCGAGTGGCAAATACGTCGACTACGCTGGAGTGAGCGGGTCGGAGCGGCGAGCGGGACATGTCGAGCCCTCCTTAACAGCCAATGCGGTTCCGGAGCAACCAGCTTCCTCGGATGCATGCACGTGCAATGACGTCACGTCCCCTATTGTCATCACTCGACCGTCGGGTGAACCAAACACGATCCTATCAAAACATAGTGTGCGAGTGTCGCGAGTTAGTGTGTCAAACTCAAATGCAAATTGTGGACCAGTGGTAAGGGACAGTAACTCGGAGTGGCAGATGGTCAGAAATAAATCGGCCAAGCGTTATAAACTGATCGGTCAAAGAGGTTGTGCTGTGACTGGGCCTGATGGTAAATTCAGAGCGGCTGATATAAAAGTCCCTCTTTTAATTTCGAACGTCATTAAGGATACAAGTGAAGATGACATTATTAGTTATATAAGGGATAAAACAAGTGAAATTGTATCTTTAAAAATGATAAATGTGAAAAAAGTAAAAAAAGTATAATGCTTATAAGTTATACGTTTCTAAAAGTAAATTAAAATTATTTCTTGATGATAACTTTTGACCTAATGGTATTTATTACTTTTAAGCGTTTTGTACGCTTTATATACAAAACGAAGTAAGAAACTTAGTTAAAGTTACCTAATAATAATTTGTGATGTCTATAGGCCCTAAGTGTGATCTTAAATTCGTGAGTTTCAATTTTAAATCGGCTAAACGTTCGTTAGATGACATTCGTGATATTTGCGAAGTTTCTGATTTAGTAGCTCTTCAGGAAACCTTCCTGCTACCCCATGATATATCAATGTAAGGAACTATATTTAAACATTTTGAATATAGTGGTAAGTCTGCTGTGCACACGACTGCGGGTTTATTAGTTGGGAGACCTCACGGGGGAGTAACTATTCTATGGAGGATGAATATTTTTGATAAGGTTTATAGTCTTAGAATGTAAAAGTACCCGGCTGGCTGCAATCCGGGCTACATTAGGAGATCGCTCTATTATTATTTTTATGGTGTATATGCCAACAGACTCTTTAGATAACATGGCAATTTTTACTGAGGTGTTAGGTGAAATAAGTGCAATTGTAGCGAGCGGAGATGTTGAAAGTATATTTGTCTTAGGTGATTTTAATGCTCATCCTAATGGGGTGTTCTTTAAAGAACTAAAAAATATCTGTTCTGATCAGTCACGGGTTTATGCCGACGTAAAAAAGCAAGGATTACAGTCCAATACTTACACGTTTGTGAGTGAGGACCACGGATGCAGACGGTGGCTTCATCATTGCGTTGTGTCAATGTCAGCTGCGCATTCCATTGTTAATTCTATTGTTAATGTTGTGAGTGTCATAGAGGATGTTTTTGTGTCAGACCATTTACCGCTACTTATAATAATAATAATAAAGCCTCTTTACTCCTTATCCCTACGTTTCTACATTTTACATTTCCATGTTGATTAGTACTTGTTGTTAGTATTATTAGCTTATTTCATATTAGTTATTGTTTGTACGGTTAACTGTGTATATTTTCCGAGATATGTATCCCATTTTGAGTAAAGGCCTCCTCCATCTGATTCCAAATTTCTCTATTTATACTTTTGCTCATCCAATCTTTTCCTGCATACTGTATTATGTCATCGGCCCACCGTTTATGTGGTCTACCAACTTTCCTTTTGCCAGATACTGGTCCCTTCCATCGTGTGGTTTGTATTGTCCATCTATTATCTTGGTATCGTGATATGTGTCCTGTCCATTTCCACTTTAACCTTAAAGCGTGCGTGAGTGCATCTGTTATTTTTGTTTTTTTGTCTTGTTATATTGTTTTTGACTTTATGTATTTTATTTATATTTAAGATAATCCTTTCCATTGCTCTCTGTGTTGTATATATTTTCTGTATCACTTTGTTTGTATATGTCCAAGTCTGGCAGGCATATAATAAACTAGGTAAGAGGCAGGTGTCCATTACAATACTCTTTATTTTTATACTGTAATTTCCTTTTAAAATTTCTTTTAGTGACCAAAACTTTCTCCATGCAATGTTTTTTCTTCCTTCTACTTCATATACGTTGTTTGTTTTCATGAAGGATATTTGTTTCCCCAAGTAAATGTAGTTTTCTACGTATTCTATATTGTTTCCTTTTACCTTGATGGGTACGTTGTGACTGTTGGTCATTATCTTAGTCTTGTTTATATTCATTTCCAAACCTACGTTCGTTAGAGTGTAGGATATCCTTAAGTTGTTTAGCTGTTTCAGAAAATATGACTATGTCATCTGCAAACCTAAGATGATTTAAACGACAGCCATTAATATTAATGCCATATTTTGTCCAATTTAACTTTCTAAATATATTTTCCAACACTGCGATAAAAAGTTTCGGCGACAAAGGATCGCCTTGCCTGACTCCTCTTTCTATTTTTATTTGGTCACCTCTCCTTTCAAGTTTAACCCTGCTTGTACTATTTAGGTATACATATTTTATGATGTTTATGTATTTATCGTTTACATTTGACGTTTTTAATGCATTCCAGATGAAACCATGGTTGATACTTTCAAAGGCTTTGCTGTAATCTATAAAACCGATATAAAGAGATTTATTATATTCATTGAATTTTTCTATTAGTTGTTCTACAGTGTGTATGTGGTCAATTGTGCTGAATCCTGAGCGGAAACCTGCTTGTTCTATTGCCTGAGAAGCGTCAATTTCTTTTGTGATTCGTTTTAATATGATAGATGTAAAGAGCTTGTACATACTTGTCAGTAGACTTATGGGTCTGTAGTTTCCGATATCTAACGGGTTTCCTTTTTTATAAATTAATATAATGTCAGATGTACACCATTGCTTTGGTACCATTTCTGTGTTTAATATCATATTAAAGAGGTGTGTTAAGTATCCAAGTAAGATGGGGGCACCTAATTTAAGGGCTTCGTTTGTTAACCCATCGGGCCCCGAACTTTTTTCATTTTTTAGTGTTTTTATATGCGAGAGTATTTCTTTTTCTTTTATTGGTTTAACTATATTTACTCTAGATTTTTTATCAATTTCTTCTTCCAATGTGCTTTCGTCTTCCTTCTTTTTGTATAGTTGTTTATAAAATTTGGTGGCGTGGCCTATCACATCTTTTCTTGACTTAGTCTCTTCAGAATTGTTTTCAAGTTTTTGTATCCATTTCTTTTGAAGAGTTAGTTCCTTGAAGGCTCTCTTAGTGCTTCTAAAACTTTTTATATTTTTTGTTATTATCATTTCTCTATGCTTAAAGTAGTCGAGTTTTATGGATTTATTAGTGAGTTTGAAAAGTTTTGGTAAGTTCATTTTTCTTTTCTTTGTTTTTCTTCTTTGTGTTTATTAATTCTGTGCGTTTTTTAATTAGTAGTTTTGTTTGTGCGCTAAGTATTGAAAATCGTGTCTTTTGGGTGTCTTTATTATTCTTTAAGCTGGATATTATATTTTCTTCAAGTAAGTCATAGACGGTTTGAACATTCTCAGGTGTGGTAGTTATATTGTGTTCGAGATTGGATTTAAGGCTTTCAGTTTATTTTTTAATTTCGTAATCTGTTGTTGGGTTTTTTATTGAAGTTTGAAATGTTTTTCTGCTTTTTTTTTGTTTGGTATATATGACACGTTGCTCGTAGTAATCTGTGGTCCGAAGCGTGTGTGGTGTTGACTTGGTTTAGAACTTCAATGTTTCTTACCTTGTTAGGTTTATTAGTTAAAATAAAAAAAAATCCAATACTTACACTTTTGTGAGTGAGGTCCACGGATGCAGACGGTGGCTTGATCATTTCGTTGTGTCAATGTCAGCTGCGCATTCCATTGTTAATTCCATTGTTAATGTTGTGAGTGTCATAGAGGATGTTTTTGTGTCAGACCATTTACCGCTACTTATTGAATGCAATTTAAATTTAGTAGGGCCCAAAGTAGTGTTATCAAGCATACCACGTAGCTCAGTTATATGGGGTGCGAGAAGTGAATCTCAAATAGATAACTACCGTGATTTACGTAACAAAAGGCTTCGGAATATAGATTTCCCCAGTGAGTTTACCGAGTGCAGTCATGGTTTATGTAACCTGAATGAGCATAAAGCTATGTTGGACAGATTGTATTAATATATTTTACAAATATTGTGTAGCGCGGCTAAGGAGACTTGTGGGGAGCGCTGCTGTAAATATGATCAGAGAAAACATCTATGTGGCTGGAACAAGCATGTTCGTGCAGCTCATGCGGAGGCCAGGCTTAAGTTCAAAGTTTGAGTTCTATATAATCGACCTACCTCGGGAATTTTTTACGAAGAAATGTACGAGACGCGTAATTTTCAAAAGTCGCCTGAAATTGTGCCAGAATAATCAAGAACAATTAAAAATTGATATTTTGGCTAAACATAGATCAGCTAAAAATGTTCATAAATTTTGGCAAGCTGCAGGATGGCAAGAGGGTAGGCCTGGTCTCCCAGTGAGTGTGGGTGGGATTAATGACCCTACTGATATAGCTAACATGTTTAGAGATCATTTCAGGGTGCGCTCGCCACTTGGCTTCTCGACCGCGTCTAGTAATTCTATGCCCGGTTGCTTAGGGGTGGACCGCCAGTACATATCACTGCAAAGCAAATTAGGCATATATTAAAGATGACTGGTGGAAAATCTCCAGGGCACGACGGACTCATTGTTGAACACCTGAGATATGCGAGGTTTCACTTGCCGAGGGTACTGTCTGTGTTTTTTACACTATGCATAAGCCATTCACACTTGCCACATGACTTAATAAAAACCGTAGTGGTGCCAATTGTGAATAACAGGATAGGAGATGTCTCGGACATGGGGAACTACCGCCCCATCTCACTAGCAACAACCATTGCTAAGGTACTGGATGGTCTGCTCGACTCTTGCTTGCAAAGTCATTTAAATGTCCACAACGTCCAGTTCAGGTTCAGAAGCGCCATCGTAAGTGTCAAGCATACCGTCCGTTATTACACTGATCGCAGAACCCCGGTGTATGCCTGTTTCCTCGACCTCTCTAAGGCTTTTGACCTTGTGTCATATGACTTGCTTTGGACGACGCTTGGTGATAAGGGTGTATCGGTTGGAGTTCTAAACATATTAAAGTATTGGTATGCCAATCAGACGTGTTGGAGTGCGGGGTGAGACAGGGGGGGATTGAGAGTATTTCTTTTTCTTTTATTGGTTTAACTATATTTACTCTAGATTTTTTATCAATTTCTTCTTCCAATGTGCTTTCGTCTTCCTTCTTTTTGTATAGTTGTTTATAAAATTTGGTGGCGTGGCCTATCACATCTTTTCTTGACTTAGTCTCTTCAGAATTGTTTTCAAGTTTTTGTATCCATTTCTTTTGAAGAGTTAGTTCCTTGAAGGCTCTCTTAGTGCTTCTAAAACTTTTTATATTTTTTGTTATTATCATTTCTCTATGCTTAAAGTAGTCGAGTTTTATGGATTTATTAGTGAGTTTGAAGAGTTTGGTAAGTTCATTTTTCTTTTCTTTGTTTTTCTTCTTTGTGTTTATTAATTCTGTGCGTTTTTTAATTAGTAGTTTTGTTTGTTCGCTAAGTATTGAAAATCGTGTCTTTTGGGTGTCTTTATTATTCTTTAAGCTGGATATTATATTTTCTTCAAGTAAGTCATAGACGGTTTGAACATTCTCAGGTGTGGTAGTTATATTGTCTTCGAGATTGGATTTAAGGCTTTCAGTTTATTTTTTAATTACGTAATCTGTTGTTGGGTTTTTTATTGAAGTTTGAAATGTTATTCTGCTTTTTTTTGTTTGGTATATATGAAACGTTGCTCGTAGTAATCTGTGGTCCGAAGCGTGTGTGGTGTTGACTTGGTTTAGAACTTCAATGTTTCTTACCTTGTTAGGTTTATTAGTTAAAATAAAAAAAAACAATACTTACACGTTTGTGAGTGAGGTCCACGAATGCAGACGGTGGCTTGATCATTTCGTTGTGTCAATGTCAGCTGCGCATTCCATTGTTAATGTTGTGAGTGTCATAGAGGATGTTTTTGTGTCAGACCATTTACCGCTACTTATTGAATGCAATTTAAATTTAGTAAGGCCCAAAGTAGTGTTATCAAGCATACCACGTAGCTCAGTTATATGGGGTGAGAGAAGTGAATCTCAAATAGATAATTACCGTGATTTACGTAACAAAAGGCTTCGGAATATAGATTTCCCCAGTGAGTTTACCGAGTGCAGTCATGGTTTATGTAACCTGAATGAGCATAAAGCTATGTTGGACAGATTGTATGAATATATTTTACAAATATTGTGTAACGTGGCTAAGGAGACTTGTGGGGAGCGCTGCTGTAAATATGATCAGAGAAAACATCTATGTGGCTGGAACAAGCATGTTCGTGCAGCTCATGCGGAGGCCAGGCTTAAGTTCAAAGTTTGAGTTCTATATAATCGACCTACCTCGGGCATTTTTTACGAAGAAATGTACGAGACGCGTAATTTTTAAAAGTCGCCTGAAATGGTGCCAGAATAATCAGGAACAATTAAAAAATGATATTTTGGCTAAACATAGATCAGCTAATAATGTTCATAAATTTTTTCAAGCTGCAGGATGGCAAGAGGGTAGGCCTGGTCTCCCAGTGAGTGTGGGTGGGATTAATGACCCTACTGATATAGCTAACATGTTTAGAGATCATTTCAGGGTGCGCTCGCCACTTGGCTTCTCGACCGCGTCTAGTAATTCTATGCCCGGTTGCTTAGGGGGTGGACCGCCAGTACATATCACTGCAAAGCAAATTAGGCATATATTAAAGAACTGGTGGAAAATCTCCAGGGCACGACGGACTCAGTGTTGAACACCTGAGATATGCGGGGGTTTCACTTGCCGAGGGTACTGTCTGTGTTTTTTACACTATGCATAAGCCATTCACACTTGCCACATGACTTAATAAAAACCGTAGTGGTGCCAATTGTGAATAACAGGATAGGAGATGTCTCGGACATGGGGAACTACCGCCCCATCTCACTAGCAACAACCATTGCTAAGGTACTGGACGGTCTGCTCGACTCTTGCTTGCAAAGTCATTTAAATGTCCACGACGTCCAGTTCAGGTTCAGAAGCGCCAGTGTCAAGCATACCGTCCGTTATTATACTGATCGCAGAACCCCGGTGTATGCCTGTTTCCTCGACCTCTCTAAGGCTTTTGACCTTGTGTCATATGACTTGCTTTGGACGACGCTTGGTTATAAGGGTGTATCGGTTGGAGTTCTAAACATATTAAAGTATTGGTATGCCAATCAGACGTGTTGGAGTGCGGGGTGAGACAGGGGGGATTGACGTCTCCGGGGCTCTTCAACGTTTACGTAAACGATCTCATCATGAGGCTGAGTAGCATGCGTGTTGGGTGTCGAATTGATGCCGTCAGTATAAACAGCATAAGCTACGCAGACGACATGGTGCTGCTTAGCCCCACGGTGGGTGGTCTGACGGAGATGCTGAATGTCTGTGAGACGTATACCGCTGGGTAAGGGCTTACATACAATGTGAAAAAGACGGAATACATGATCTTTGAGACTGCTGGTAAATGTCCCAATAATGCAACAAATATTACCCTTAATGGCGTGAACATCAAACGTGTGACTGAATTTAAATATCTGGGGCATGTCGTCACTAGCAGCCTCAAATACGATGATGATATTGAAAGAAAGCGAAGGGCTTGGCGGATAGAGATAAGATGTAGACTCGCAGATTTTCTCGCTGTACAGAAGAGGTTAAATTGACGCTATTTAAGGCATACTGCCAAAGCATGTACACGAGAAATCTGTGGGTCAAACATACCAAGAAATCGCTAGACACTTCGAATCCAGTATAACAATGTCTTCAGGATGATGTTGGGCCTGCTGTGGTTTTGCAGTGCCTCAGGAATGTTTGGAATACCAAACTGATGGCTTCGATGCCATCATTCGTAAAAAAACGAGCTCCCTGATTAGCAGAGTGAGGAACAGTTCCAATAGCATCCTGAAGACATTAGCAAACCGATTTATTTTACTAATTTGGGAATGCTTTGTGCGAAGAGTGACGACCACAAGAACATACCCTTTTCCCTGATGGTCACTCATAGTAACAAATATAACTGTAGGTAATTAATTTATTATTATTATTGTAACAAGTATAATTTTTAATCCTAATTAATAAAATACTACATAATATTTTGTAAGCCTTTTTTACTAACACAATATGGATGTACAAGTTGTCCGAAATAAATGATTTATTATAATATTATTATTACTATTCTATAAAAAAAACTTTTTTGTAAATTATAAAATGACTTGTTTCTTGCGGGTATCGAACCTGTGTTATCGACCTGCTTTACCGAACTGTCAATAATCCTCAAGTACCACTTGGCTTGAGATATTTTTAAGTTCCCTTTTAAAATACTAGGAATGATAATTATATCTATAATATTACCGTTAACCTATTAAAAATAATGTATTAAGAATTAGGAGTTTTTCGCAACTGAACATGCTTGCACTGCTTCGAAATCAATAATTTTGCTTGCGGTCCGTAATTCAAGCTACGGGCAGTGCTATTTCAATATATTTATCATTTATAGCAGGATGAGTCTCTAAGCATACAATATTTTTCGTTATATAGTAACAACAACTCATAGAATCAGACCCGATTGTGGATTGTTCAATACCTCGAGGGAATTCCCAAAAGAAATTGTTTATCTCACGTATCGGAGAATCTGTGCCTCTGGCCGACAAATCACATGACGATACTCGACCCCCAAATTTCTAATACGTTGTCCGAGATATCAGATATCGTCTATATATATATATATATATATATATATATATATATATATATATATATATATATATATATATATTTAAATATTTAATAACTGTAGCTGAAAGAACCCTGATAAAGAGTTTTTATAAGCAGCGGAGATTTAATTTAGTTTACAATGTATGTTGATTAATATTACTGCGGAGCTTCTGAAAGTGGGTGGAAAACCAATACTTCAATTCCTTAGGAAGCGTTTTAATTCTGTTCTCCATGTTCGTCGTTCCAAAGTTGCAGGCGGTGTGCCGGCATGAAATACTGTCCCGCTCTGCTGAGCACGCCAAGCTTTTTAGAGGCCAATTTGGCCTTCCCTTCCAAGTGACCACGAAACTGCACGTCACTCGATATGTCGACGCCGAGGATTCCGATACTGGCTGAGGCAACAAGGGGAGTGCCTTGAAACTGAGGGGATACGACAAAGGGGTTCTTTTTAGCGGTTAACGCGCAAACTTGTGTCTTCTGGGGGTTAAACTGGACTAGATTTAGTCGCCCCCAATCCGAGACTCTGTCCAGCAGAGACTCGACTTCAGACACAAGTTTGTCCCGGCACTCGAAGACGTTTTCCCGAGAAATATTGGCTCGGCCGGTGTAAAGAGCATCACCAGTGCTGTCATCTGCATAGCAATGAATGTTATGGGTACGCAACATGCCATTGATATGCAGAAGAAACAGCGTTGGCGATAGCACACAGCCCTGTGGAACACCAGCATTAATAGGCTTGCAATCGGAGCTTGCACCGTCTACAATGACCTTGATGCTCCGATCTGCAAGAAAGCTGGTGATCCAATCGCACAATTTCTCGGTAAGCCCATAGGAACGGAGCTTCGAATAAAGCGCTTTGTGCCAAACCCGATCGAAGGCCTTCGCAATGTCCAAACTAACGGCCAATGCCTCCCCCTTGAACTCTACTGCCTCCGCCCATCTGTGAGTTAGGTAGACCAGAAGATCACCAGCTGACCGACCACGGCGAAAACCGTATTGGCGGTCACTAATCAGCTGGTGATCTTCAAGGTACCTCATGAGCTGGCAGTTTACAATGGACTCCATTGTTTTGGAGAACAAGGAGGTGATGGCGACTGGCCGGTAGTTGGACGGGTCAGAGCGGTCGCCTTTTTTAGGGATCGGGTAGACGTAAGCCGTCTTCCATGATTTTGGGACTACGCCTAGGGAGTAGGAGTACCGGAAAAGACGCGTTAAAACCGGTGCCAACTCTGGAGCACACGTCCTCAGCACAATTGGGGGGATTCCGTCAGGCCCACTCGACTTGTGGATGTCCAGGGAGAGGAGTGCTTTGCGAACCGAGCGCTGTGTGAAGTGCACTTCCGGCATGGAGCACTCACACCGCGGGATGGTCGGCGGAGTACTCCCCCGTCATCGAGAGTCGAGTTAGACGCAAAGAAAGAGCCTAGAAGATCGGCTTTCACCTTTGCGGTATGGGCCAGTGAGTCGTCCTTCCTGTGCAGAGATGGAAGAGATGGCTGACAGAAATTCCCCTGGACAGCCTTGGCGAGAGACCAGAATGCACGGGTTCCAGAAGGAAGGCGAACTAGTTTCTCGCCAATTCTGCCTATGTGCTCTGACTTTGCCTTGGCAATGACTCTTTTGAAGGACCTAGAGGCGGAATTATACTTCTTTTTTAGAGCGCTGGTGTTTACATCCCGGGACGCTGATGCATCAGCCCAGGCTTGGTAGCACTCCTGCTTATAGCATGATGCTATTTTACAGGAGCGACCAAACCATGGCTGAGATTTGCCTCCGATGGGCACCACAGAGGAAGGAATAAAAAGTTCCATACCCTGAAGTACCACATCAGCAACAGAGTCCGCAACAACGTTGGGATCATCCGGCGAGAAGCAAACCCGCCCCAAAGGGTAGGATGCAAAGAAAGACCGCATCCCATCCCAATCGGCTGACCTATAGTGCCAAACACGGCGGCAGCCTGCAGAATGCAACCGCGATTTCAGCGTGAGTGGCACCACACTCCGGTCCAGACAATGGTCCGAGGAGCCTGAAGGGGCGTCGACGGAAATCTGATATCCGTCCGGGTGAGAGGTCAGCAGAAAGTCCAACAGGGAAGGTGCATGATCCTCCACATCTGGAATCCGCGTAGGCGAAGTAACCAGTTGTGTCAGACCATATGCCAAGGCAAAATCATGAACAGATCTCCCCGCATGATCGGTTAAACGTGAACCAAGCCATTCGGCGTGATGGGCGTTAAAGTCGCCGAGGATCACGATCTCTGCGGAGGGAATCTGCTGTAGCAACGAATCTGCAGCCATTTGGACGTGGTCGAATAGTCGGTCTGTTTCGGCATTACCGCTATGGGACCCATAGAGGCACCCGTAGACGCGCGGATGGTCGTCGCTGTCTACGCGTAGCCAAAGGATGGACAGGTCCGAACCTTCAAGTCTGCCGAGGCGTCGAGAGCAGATGTCCTCTCTGACGTAAACGCAAACTCCAGCCCGAGGCACAAAGGAGTATTCCAGTTTGTACCCCGGGTAGGAGAGATACGAGACATCAGCCGGAGAGGACACCTGCGTCTCGGTCAGAAAGAGCAGAGCCGGCCTCGCCGTCTCGAGATGGTAGTGGACGGCGTTTAGGTTAGAGTGAAGTCGCCTGATATTGCAGAAATTCACAGACAGCGTGGCAGGGGTCGCCTTGGTCTTGTTGCTCCGTTTGCCCCGAGCAGTTTTAGTCTTGAGCGGAATTTTATAAAATAAGGGTGTCAAACAGCATTCAGTCCACCTGATGGTTGGTGGGTGCTTTGGCCTATAGACATCTACATCTATCCTCGATTATAAATCGAAATGCATTTTTACCCCATTAAGATGGAATGCCTTATTCCCGGTATAAAGGATTGAGTTTCTCTACATTTTTTTCTTACTTTTGAAAAGAATATTGGATCTAAAGTAAAACAAAATGTAAAAAGTAAGCCACAGAAACATTATGTATAAAATACATGTATCGTTTCGTACACAATGTTTCTGTGCCCGACTTGATCCATATTATAAAACATTTTCTATTTAGCAACAAAATTAAGACGGCTAAAAATAAAATTAAAGTGATGTGGAGTTTAATTAATAGCGAAACCGGTAATGAAAAACCTCGTTACATAAACTATCAATTGAAAATTAATAATGAATTGACTAAGTCAATTCATGAATTCGCAGCAGTGTTTGAGAAATATTTTACTGATATTTCTATACAGACAACAGTCATTGTGTACTTGTCTAACTGTTGCTGAGTTATTCCTCATACATAATTCGAATTTGAAATCAACAACTTTATTTTACGGATTTTATCTCAGAAGCAATGAATTTGGAGAATGATATTTTATAGTTAACAAAATATTACCACAAGATATTGTAAAATACTTCAAAACTCTTGTTTTAAAGAAAACTGCAGATTTACGGCGGTTTTGCGTTACAGTTATTGTGTCCATAATAGATTAAATTGAACCTCATCTTGCTATTATTACTGTTACTTATTATTAGTACAACAAACACAAACTCTTAGTAAAAGTTTTGAAAAAAAAAAATTGATCAATTGTAATTTTTTTAATACAAATACATTACTCCATATAAATCAATTTGGTCTTACAAGGTTGGCTTGACGATTTAGACAGGTGTTGAGCTTATGAAATATATTTTCAATCCCTGGTAGAATGTACGAGATGCCTTACACGGCAGTCAATTAATTTTGACAATGTAAATAATGCCAACAGTTTGAAGCCAACCTGTTAAATAGCAGTAGGACAAAATGTAATAAATTTATAATACCTAATGTTAAAAATTCGAATAGCAATGTGTTCTTAAATAGGGAGGAGTTGAGTTTTGTGCATATCACTGTTTTCTTAGTATTTCTATGAAACAAAACTTCAATAACGCCACTGCATATCTAAATTAGCAGAAAGACTTAGTCCTGCAGCATATACGATAAAAAATCACTAATGTTGAGACACCTAGATTAGTTTATTTTAATTACTTTCATAGCATAATGTCTTATGGAATTTTGATATGGGGTAAACCATATTTATTTTGCAAATGAGACCCTTGCGGGCGATTTACAGCTTAAATTGTAAAGAGTCGCTGAGAGAAAAATTTAAAGAAATAAACGAACACATGGCGCACTTACCTCCACGGCCTCCAACTACACCTGCGCAACGGACGCCTCGTGTCCGATGCTACAAGGCCATGGAGCTAGAAAAAACGAGCTCTCAGAAATACTAGCTTTTCTGACCCTAGCGGCGGATTTGGTTTATGGCTCCGCCCGCCAACCAAGATTAGGCTGAGAAGGATAGCCGGAACGCCGCGCCGCCTCGCAATACTGACACTTTTTACCTCCTGCAGCCCTGAGAAAATTCTAGCGGAGGTGAAAAAAATGGCGGAAAACATTTTGGATGATGCAACAGATGGCTGCCAAACAAATTTTAAAGACTGATAACTTGGTAAAGGTTAGCGATAGTTTAGAGGTGCTCTAAAAATATTGTAAGAACCGACAAGGGTCACCCACTGGCGATAAAAAATGCAAGGTAGCGAATAAAAACCAACAATAACGCATTAAACGAAATGAATAGATTTAGAAAC
Source organism: Parnassius apollo (assembly GCA_907164705.1). NCBI lineage: Eukaryota > Metazoa > Arthropoda > Insecta > Lepidoptera > Papilionidae > Parnassius > Parnassius apollo. The sequence continues at coordinate 4,127,714 of CAJQZP010001697.1, forward strand.
ATATCCCTCAAAAACTAAACAATAAAAAACAAATTAATAGTTAAAAATAACATTTTTAAAAACAAGCTTCTGTTTAAACGCTCTAAAAAAAGAAAATTGACTTTAAATTAAATCAAACCCATCAATTTAAAATTTTACACAATCAAAATGATATGTAATGTAGTCGCAAGATTTACTAATTTCATAAAAAAACATAATTTTTTCCTTAGAGTTAGCTATGTATCTAAGTCAATGTCAAGTCACATTGTATTCTTGTTATCTTGTAGGTAAATCTATTTGTGTACATAAACGAGAATACAATGTGTAGCGACAAGCTTTTATATCATATAAATTGTGTAATGTAATAAATTGTTGGGTTTGATTTCATTTAAACTTTATTTTCTTTTTTTTAGAGCATTTAAATAAAAGCTTGTATATAAAAATGTTGTATACTATTAATTTAATTTAATTTTGTAGTACGTTAAAACTCTTTCCTTTTTAAAATTAGAAAAAGCTTAAAATTGAAAAATTTGCAAGAATGGTCTCTAAATAATGCTACATTTATAGCTCCTACTCAGGCGAAGCTGGATTTATTATATACGGTTAGCTTGGTTTACTAGGTAGCTTTCTTAGGTAGCCGTGGTAGCTCAAGCGCGAAGTTCTCACTGTAAATTTTACGGTTTGCGAGCATTAGTTATAAGTGTTAATTTACCATGTAAAGGAAAGATTCATGTGGAAACTCACATTCATTTCATGTTTGGCAAGAGACCAAAGATGACCACTTGACATTTCTAATTCCACGCTTGAATTATACGCAACATCTTTCAATAGGTTTGTCTATTAGCCTTATTCGAAAATTAAATAAGAAAAAGCGAGACAAGTTTATTGAATCAATTTTTGTTGAATTGTAGGTTTTCTGTACGCATACGTATGCATGTAATTGCTCTAAGCTATGATCAAAGTTCGCTTTATGGTTTAATGTCATTTTCTATAAGCACAGAGTAACGGATTCGGTAAGACGTCATGTTGAAAATCGATAAAAATAATTAATTAGTATCAATTGTTTACCACGACAGGATACATTTAAATGAATTATCTGTATTTTTCCCTAATTTTACAGATTTTTCTCTTTTTTTGAGGTAGTGTACATAGACCTGCCCCATTTTGAAACATCTGCCATAAACTATAAATAAAATTTTATTCCATAGTATGACTTTTGTTCGCAGTGAACTCAGAACAATACAACAGTCGAGATAACGACGTAATTGCGTTAATTGTTCGCCAGATGGAGACTTGCCCTGTAGGAGAACTGTTCTTTATTACGGAAGTATGCCTTGCAAGATTAATTTAAGTTAGATGACCGTTTGATTCATCGTTGGCTTCTGATGTAAACTGTCAGGAACTAAAGTATTAGCAATATACCTCCCTTATTGCTATTAAGGTAACAATTTTACACGTGGAAGCAAGACCAAGGAATGATCATGCTCCCACACAATACCAGCATAAATAGTTTCGTATGGTGAGTGTAGAGAATCATAGATACTTTTTACTGGAAACTAGGCATTCGATTTTAGTACTGAGGCCAGAAAACGCGTCTGCAATTTTTATTCTAAATCAGTTCTTATATCCGATTTACGTTATTTTTTTGCTTGAAGGTAGAGCTTGCTCTTCAAAGAGCATGCAAACACTTGCACAACCATGCAATTACTAATGCACGCTCGTGCAAATGCACGGTTACTGCAGCCCAACGACGCCAAAGGAGGCTACACAAGCGTTCTCATTTAGGACTAAGATGTCTGTGAATCAGCCAGTAAATGAACTAGTACTCAATAAATTTCAGAGTGGAAACAGTAGTGCTCTTACTGCCGCTTGGCCAGAGTAGCTTAAACCAGTCGGGCCCCTAGGCAAAAGGCAGTCCTATTTCAGAACAGGATAAAACTATGATCATTATTCGCTAAGGCGTACATTTACACGATCTTGCAGGCTGTCAGTTTTTCAACAATCACACTTTTGATTGACGGATAACCTTCCATGTTATCCTTATATTTATCCGTATATATATTATATGTAACAAACACACACACACACACACACACACACACACGCACGCACGCACAGACGGACGCACGCACAGACGGACGCACGCACGCACGTACGCACGCATGCACGCTCGCATACACTCGTCAAAGTAAGATTATACAATGAAAAACACAGAAGGTACAATAATTCTAAATGCTCATTTAAGAACCAGTCTGAAAGCGATTATCTCATTCCCATGGTTTATTTTACATTATAACCTGCTTACTATATTTATTGTAAAATAAATTGTACATTTGAATATGTTGTACAGGTTGAATAGCTGTGTAGTAGAGGCTAAGAAAATCCATCACCCGCTTTCGACTCAAGGGGGTGGAACCCCGCCAACAGAATACGGGCTGCTACTGCGAATTTCTTGACAGAAAAATCCAATAACTGATTTTCGGGATTCAAACCAGGGGAACACATGATCAGTAGTCGGGCACGCAAACACCAGACCATTGAGCAATCATATTATAGTCACAACAGTTACGAAATTTCCAAATCTTTGTGGTAGATAGTTCAACATCATAGTATGGTATTAAAGGAAAAAATAACAAGATCACCCCATTAGTTGGACTCGATTCTCAGCAGCGACATGTATAAAGCCTGTCTTATACACGACATGAAAATATCATAATGCCTGTTAAGGTATATACATTTATTTTGTTAAACAAATGTACAACTTCATTTAACGGATTTTATATCGGCAACAGAGTGCTGGGAGATTATATTTTAAGTATTATTATCAAACTGACGTGGTGCGTTAAGATAAAGCTTTATAAAAAAAAAACTTAAATTGCGAGATTTAGGATATTTTCTGCCGATTTTTTGTCCAAAAATTTTGTCACTTAAGAATAGCATTTATTTCAGCTAAAATCAATCTAATCATTATAAAAAATACAACAAAATAGAAAAGAATTGTTTTTATTCAATATAGATTATTATATATTAATACTTATTAAAAGTCAGTTCTTATTTACCACTAGTTCGGAAAATAACTCTCCATGCTCTTTCATACTTTTTCATAAAGCAATTGGCAATGGCATTATAGAATTTATACGAAATTTTCTATCCTGTGGTCCAAACAAAAGTCAGTTACTCTGTGTATTTTAGTTTTATTCTCCTGTCAGTTTACAACATTTGCCGACCATACGAAAGAGGCGCAATTTTACGGCAGATTAAAAATAAAAAGTATACCGCTCAGAAATTGACGGACGCATTCCATAAAAACTTATATTTATAGACTACTTTTCTATAAAGAAGTTTAGCATTATAGAATCTGTACAAAATTTTCTATTCTATATTTTAAATAAAAGTCAGTTATTCAATGGATTAATCATATGGATAATAATACTTTATTGTATTGTGATAACTACATACCAAGCGGATGTCGGTAGCGTGAAAATTACGATTATTTCTATATATTACTCGACATGATTTACATAAAAATATAAATTATATTCACACAAAAACTTTCATAACAATTTTATAAAATAAAAAAAACTGTTTTTAACTTAGAAAAATCCAAAAATCAACGCAACAATTTACAAGAACGAACACTCGACAATGACGCACTTTGAATGTAGATTATAGATGAATATCTATAGACTAACTGAATTTTTATTCAACTAGAGGATAGAAAATTTCATATTGATTCTATAATGCCAAACTTTTTCATAGAAAAGTAGTTTTTAAATACATATTAGTTTTTATGGGTTATAGTACTGTGGGTGCGTCCGTTAAATCATGAGTCAGTCTCATGAGACCGCTAGGGATTAAACGGAATATGGCGGCGATCTCATGAGACCGCTAGGGTATTGAGCGGTTAAATAATCGTACAATGCCTTGAACAAAACGAGTATGCCAAATTTGAGTCCGACAGCTTTAGCGCGTGTGTGAAATATTGATTGCAAAATTCAAAAATTCCAATAAATTTTATATTTTACCAAAAAAGTTACAATAATTATATATCTAATATGGTGATATAAATGATCTATACTAATAATAATTGCTGTGTAGTGGCAGCGTAAGCTGCGTAGAAGAATCTACTGCTCTCATTCGCCTTATGGCATATCCTACCTCCAAGAGGGGAAGCCCATGACATCTTTTTGTCGTATCCCATAGTTAGCTTTTACGAGACCAACGGGAGGAAAAGATATGATTCCCTAACGTCCTAATTGCCGTATATTGGTGGTGCTAAGACTTTCACCGCCAAAATACAGCACTCATCTAAGTCATATTTCCCTATCATGTAAAGCGTGAGTGTGCCAAATATTTTACAGTTATAAAACAATTTACCGACCACAAACACTTGACCTATTCACAAACAAAACGACTTTACTTAACGAACTAAAACAAGTAAAACAAACGCACGTTTGTTACTCTAAAGTGACGGTTGTATTAACAAAAGATTTCATTGAAAAGTAACAGTTCGCGGTCTTAAAATATACTCGATAACTTCTATTTTTAGTACTTGGTTAGAAAGACTTTTACCAATATATTTTAATAATTTTCTTTTTTCTACAAAATTAATTTGAGCTATTTTTTCGCTTATACTTTAAACTTATATTTATTTCCAAAGTTTCTGAAACTTGAAGCAGCGACCTTACCGTATCTCATGGATGTCTTGGAGTGGTATGCTTGGCTTCGGATTTAATTTAATTAATCATCCGATTTAAGGAGACTCTCTTCTACATTAAAATTTGGATATTTTTATATATCGCCCCGCAAATCATCTGTGATAAAAATCTCTCTCATGCGAGGATTTACTAAAAATATAAAGGTGTTTCAGTTTCAACACGACACCGATCCTCACAAATTCTTGTAGCAACGTAAAATTCTTCGCTCTTTTTTAGTATTAGTGTAAAAACTTTCATTTTTCACCGTCATTATCATTATCATGTTACTCCTACACAACGGATACCACAAAAAACAATTCTAAGGTGCCTATATCTATCAAATTTCTGCATATATTACTTGGTTGTCACTTTAATTTTTGTCAACTTTAATAAAACAAGTACCCGGTTGACCGAGCTTTGCTCGGTATTTTTCGCTCGGTTTTTTTAATTCGTGTGTTTTGGAAATTATATTTAGATACAAATTACATAATGATGAAATACGAATAGTATTTTTTGATCTTAGCGACATAATAGAAAAAACTGAACTGGTTAATTGAATAAAAAAAATCATGAGTGCAATTAGTTTAATTTAAATTTTCGTGTTTTAAAAAATACTAAAAAAAAGGGCTCGAAAAAATAGATATTCTCAAAAAAGAAAGGAACTTGAAAAAAAAAATTAAAAAAAGTCGGTGGGTCGGTCTGGACTCGAACCATGGTGCTACGATTTTGTAACCGCACAATATACCACTTAAGCTATTTGTAATCGTTAATAAACTGTCAAAATTTACCTTCATATTCTAACGATATTGTAGCAGTTTTTCATTACCTAAAAACACGGACAAAAAAGACATTTTCTAAAAATAAATCCTAGCTAGATCGATTTATTGCCCCCGAAACTCCCTGCACACAAAATTTTATGGAAATCGTTGGAGCCGTTTCCGAGATTCCGATTATATATATACAAGAATTGCTCGTTTAAAGGTATAGGATATATCTTATTATAATATTTTTATTTGGAGCAAACGTCAATCATCAAAATATTTAATCTAGTAATAAGTTAATTTACCTGCCAAGCTTGGGGATTGCGGTAAATACTTTTTTCTTTATGAGATGTATATCTTAATGTATGTACATTTTCAGAAGAAGAATTTAACTTACCGTTATTATATTTAGCTAATAAAAGACAGATACTTGTAAAAAGATTTCACAAACATGTTTGAATAATCTTTTAAAAAAGTTTACAATATAAAATGTATATTTTTTATAAAATAAAGGTGACAAATGATCACACAGTCCAACTTATACTTGGTGGATTCTGTCGCCTATAGAAATTTACATCTTTTTGTTTTTCCCCAGGGAATATAATAATAGTACGTTATTATAGAAATTTAGAAAATACTGAAGATTCGAAACAGATTAAATTCAATTTTTCTTTTTGTTGCATTTAAACTTAAGCAGGATTTCAAAACGAAAGCATTTTTTTCTATTTCCGTAAACTAAGACTCAATAACTATTTATTAGATTTTAATACTCTTGTTCTGCGTAGGAGTGCACCTGGGTAGTTACCACCCCAGAGGGTAAATTTTGTTATTTGGTGAAGAAATAGATTCTTACCTATTTCTTCACCAAATAAAATAACTTATATATAATATATTTTAAAAACTTGACATATTTACTCAATTAATCTAAAAAATATCTATTAATTTATCAACTACATCTACTAGATTATAACTTGAAATAAATAAAAATGTTCTCAGAATACCCGTGTGAAATAGTACCATAACGCAGCTGAGGAGGTGACTCACAAAATTGGAGACCTTCTCTAATATTAGAGATACTTTACTCCTCCGAGGTGACAACATAGTGGACTTTGATTTTTGAAAATGAGATTGTGATTGAGATGATGATTGAAAATTACGGCACTATTTACAGCTGCTCCCTATGGAATATGTATCCACTTACGTGTCAAATTTAAAGTCCAATAACTATAATTAGGCCCATGTTCAGCAATGGACTGGTTAAGGGCTGTAATGATTATGATAATGATGATGAACTATAATTACGAAAATGTAAAAATTTAAAATAAAAAAGATAAATTATCTTTATTCCTGATCCCGTGAGAATTTTAAAAAATCGTTCTCTATTCGTTGTCTACATCATAGAGGAACCTTTGTGCAAAGTTTTAGACATTTAGGTCCAAGGGTTTGGGATGGGTTTCGATGAGTCAGTGAGTTATTTGACACTAATTGAATGAGTTAAACGAAACTTATCTTTTTATGTGTATTGGTTATGTAAGTTATTTTTATGGGTCACAATATTCACTCAGATTCAGCAGACTATGTTTCAAGCGTGACTTATACTCCGACAAAAAGTCAAGGTACGTGCTCAAATTTTTCTATCTCTAATTCTAGGCAATACTTTAAATATTTTTATTAAATCTACACGACTTTATTACAAAAACTAGCTTATTATTATTCTAATTTAGTACCTAGAATTGGTGTCACAAAAAAAGATCCGCGGAAATGTGCGTAATAAAATGTTAAGTGTAGAATTTGACAGCGAATGATAAATTTCGCAAAGATTGTAGCGCCGCGGGTCGGTAAGTTTATTGTTAAGAATCAAATTTCAGATTTGTTATCATCCCTGAGGACTAAGTAGAGGTTTGTTTCAGTAAAAATAAATTTGTATTTTATTATTATGATATAGTAGATTGCTCTTAGCTTCATTAAAATATATATTTATCAGAAGATTTCATTTGCTTCATAACTTATGTTGAGAGTAAATATCTCATCTCTTACAATTTTGATTTTGTTTACGAGTAAACTATTCTTCTCTACGCGCCACACTTTGAAAAATAATGCTAGATACATAATAACGTTACCCTAGCTCATTGTTTTTTACTATTATGAGTTATCAACGGAAACTTGCAGCTGCCCATCAACTGTACGTAACATACGTAACGTACGTCATGTATATTTTCACACTGCCTCTACTCGGTAATAATTTTAATAATAATGTGTAATGGAATCAGGAAGTTGGCAGTATTACACTCCCGCGTCTCGTAAAACACGTAACGCCGTTGGTCCTCCGCCTGATCTCCTACCGATCCTGTCGGATTCCCATGTCATCGGAACATAAAAGTGACGGAATAGAGACTCTTCTGTGAAGGCGGTTAACCTCCATTGAGACTAGCCACTACCAAGCGTACGATTAAAATTCGGTCTGGAGGACTTTCTTTAGAATAAGGATGATAAACGAGCTCACGGTACACCTGATGGGAAGTGGATGATGTAACCCGTAGACATCTTCATTTATCCTCAATTAAGTATGAAAAATCAGATGTGTTACCTCCCTCAACTAAAGTGGATAGCCTCGTTTCCAATAAAAAGGGTCTCCGGTTATCTAACCCCACCATATGAATCACAGCTACGTTACGCTGTTATTTCACGATGGTATTTTGTGAGAGCATAGTCCTTCCCCGTTCGAGCCCACTTATTCGCACTACAACTACTGCAGCTTAGCTCTACTACGTATATTAAAACTAAATGTAACTTTTACGTAACTTTACTTTAGGTAAATTGAACGTCAAATGTCATTGGTGTCCTACTAAAATAAATGTGGTACGTGTTGAGTATAATATTATGTATTCGTAGAAAATAAACAGTATTGTTGTTCCGCCATTACACGCTAGATGCCGCTCACCTAATAAAACACACACTATTGAGTTGCTGTACTAGAAATGACATAGCGTTGAGACTTTGAAATAAATGTATGTACCACTGGATACGTTATTTACTTTGGTTACCATAGTGACAGCAAATATCAGTAACAGTCCTTCGGACTCTCCCCACTAGAGGGAAGGAACCTTGCCGCGAATCAGCGCAGTCGAAAGGTACATCATCGTGTGGTGTACATTGGTCCTTCGTACGGGATTGCGGCAAGAAGTGGTGCATCATCAGCAGGGAGGGAACCCTGTTGCCCCCTTCGTACCCTTGGCAGTGGATCGCTGTATCGGGATGAGCATAGCCCCCCTCCACGGGTGCCGTGCAAGACTCGCCAGCGAGTGACGGGCAGTGCGGGGTGCGGACGAGCCAAGGAGTAAGGGAGGAGAAGCGGTGACGTCAGCGGCGCCAGCGACGCGTGGCTGTGTAAGGACATCGTGCGGTGAAATTGTGAGTCTGTTCCAATTTAAACTTTATAAACACGGAGTGAAATATTGTAAGTGATTTGCCAATTTGAACTCTAAATATTTGTAAAAAATAACTTTAAAATTTCGAGTAGTGTTTACTTAAAATATTTATATGACATTTAGACTTGTAAAATTTTTAGTGTAATATTGGTTGTTACGGGGAATCCATGCCGGATTTCACCTAGAGTTAAAGTGATAAAAAAGACTTGTAAAAATTTTAACATCTACTCAGTGGACTTAGAATAATTGTATACTCGCAACATATTGGGACTTGTAAAATTTTAAGTTCAATTAAGGGGACTTAGAAAATTTTACTTTGTTGAACTTGTAAAAATTTTCGTTGTTGATATCCGATTTAAATTCGAGTTATAATCTTTTCTGTTAACATGGAAGGCCTTTTACAATTCCAAGACGATATTTCAGATATAATTTCTAAGGCTAGAAAGAATTTAAAGAAGTCGCCTCAGGAGCGACTAACCCCGTCTTACGTACAAATTAGATTGACTAATTTGGATGAATTATGGCAACAATTTAACAAGACTCATGAAACACTTGTTAGGGAATCGGAATCTAAAGAATTTAGGAGTAGTCAGTACTATGTCAAAAATGTATATGACAGTACAGAAGAATGTTTCATTGATTGTAAGGCTGAATTTTTATCTTTGCTTCATAGTTTCAAATCGGAAGGTAGTTGCGAGAATACAGAAGGAAAAACAAGTTCGTCACAAGTTAAATTACCAAAAATTATTATACCTACATTTTCGGGAAACTACTTAGAGTGGGTTACGTTCCGAGATTTGTTTACTTCGTTGGTGCATAACTGTCAATCATTAGATAACGTACAAAAAATGTACTACCTTAAGGGTTATTTAACTGGTGAAGCGGAACAGTTACTTAGGCAAATTCCGATATCGTCTGAAAACTACCAAACAGCTTGGGAAACAATTAAATCACGTTATGATAATAAGAAATTTCTCACCAAAAATATTTTACAAAGACTATTTAATTTACGCAATGCTACTGGCGAATCGGCTCAATATTTAAAATGTTTGATAGACACAACTTGTGATTGTTTAAATGGTTTAAGTAACTTAGGTGTAAATGTATCTAACTGGGATGTGATGCTAATATTTATGTTATCGTTAAAACTTGATCAAGAGTCAAGACGCCAATGGGAGTTCTTTAGTAGCAATAATAGTTCTTCTGATGTTTTGCCAACCTTTGAGGAATTTAAAAAGTTTTTAACGGATAGGGCTCGAGCTTTAGAAGCTTTAGAGGCAAATAAACCAAATGTGTCAAAACAGCAAGTTAGACCTAAAACGTTACATGTTGTTAATTTTAAGTGCCCTTATTGTTCTGAAGACCATAAGCTAAGTTCATGTAAGAAATTTATAAGTAAGGATAGTGAATCACGACGTGATTTTGTCCGGGACAATCATTTATGTTTTAATTGTTTTAGTAGTACTCATTTGGCAAGGTACTGTAAAAATTATATCCAATGTCGTACATGTAAAAAGCGTCATCACACTTTATTACATCCAGTAAATAGTAAGCCCGCGAACACTAATGCCAATAATCAGGAACCAAGTAGCTCAGAAACCGGACAGTCCGGGGCGACCAGTGTGCAAGGTCAGGTTATGACGTGTTTCTCAACCGGTAGATCATACGAGCAAGTTTTGTTGGCTACTGCTTTAGTGCAAGCTAAGGCACAAAATGGCAGGAATTATACATTGCGAGCTTTGTTGGATCAAGGTTCGCAAGCGTCTTTCGTAACGGAAGCCACGGTGCAGTATCTGAACCTTAAAAAAGTTTCCGATAAAGGGTAATATTATGGGAATAGGTGGAAACAATAAGGCAGTTTCCAGGGCAATGGTTACGTTGGAGATTCGTTCGAGAGTTGATCCAGATTTCGTGATTTTGGTGAAGACTTATGTGCTAAACCTTATCACGGCACTCTTACCTAGTAAGGAGATGCCACCGATGGAATGGCTGGAACTCGATGAAATAGAATTAGCAGACCCAGGATAAAATATACCTAACAGAATAGACCTTCTGTTGGGAGCGGAAGTTTACACCCAAGTATTACGGGACGGAATAAGAAGGAGTCCTAATGGATTAACAGTAGCCCAGTTTACGGCTTTGGGCTGGGTGCTGTCTGGTGGTATTACCAATGCAAAAATACCGAGGTCAAACATAGTAACGTTCCACTCACGCATTGATGATGATGCGTTACTCAGAAGATCTTGGGAACTGGAGTCGGATACAGAACCCACTAAACCATTGTTAACAGAGGAGGAAATTCAGTGTGAGGATTATTATAGTAAGACTACTTACCGAGATGTCGATGGCAGGTTTGTAGTTCGCTTACCTTTCAAACCCAAGGATCCAAGTTACAAGCATGACACGTACAGGGAAATAGCTGAAAAAAGGTTAAATTCATTAGAAGCAAAGTTAAACAGAAATACGGAACTAAAGAATAAATATAAGGAAGTAATGAACGAATACTTGGAGTTGCAACACATGGAGAGAGTGTCAGACCCACAAAAATACCTAGAGACGGCGCTCTACTTACCTCATCACGCGGTAGTTCGTAGCGATAAAGATACTACGAAAGTAAGAGTGGTATTCGACGCGTCCTGTAAAGGAAGGTATGGAGTTTCGCTCAATAATAATTTGTTAACGGGACCAACGTTACAAGCCGATTTAAGATACATTATACTGCGTTGGAGACTATCACCTATCTGTTTAGCAGCGGATATCATAAAAATGTATCGGCAGGCCAAGTGAACTTAGCAGACGTTGACAGTCAAAGATTGTTGTGGCGGGATGATCCATCTTCGGAATTAGTTGATTACCGTCTTCTAAGAGTCACATTTGGTACTGCGTGTGCCCCATTTCTGGCCGTTAGGTCATTGCAACAGGCTGCTCGGGATGTGACGGATGGTACCAAGCAATATGCTTGTCAAAAAATACTAAATGACTTCTACATGGACGATCTAATGACGGGATGTGAAAATGTTGCGGATGGAGTCAAAATATATAAGGACATCAGTGACATATTAAAGGGAGCTGGGTTTGAAATGCAAAAATGGACCAGTAATAAAAATGAACTTCTTCAGGAAATTGAGAAACTAGAAGGAAAGGAAAAAAAAGAAAAGGATAATGGATTACATTTAAAAATGAATGAAGTGACGAAGGTACTGGGTCTTACCTGGAAACGTAGCACAGACACTTTTCAGTACGTCGTTGATTTACCGGAACTTGTGGAACCTGTAACAAAAAGGAACATTATTTCGGATATCTGTCGTCTATATGATCCGCTAGGTTGGGTAGCACCTAGTGTAGTCTTAGCGAAGATAATAATACAAAAGCTGTGGCTTACAGGAATAGACTGGGACCAAGAAGTGTCAGAACAATTAAAATTGGAATGGAATAACTACAGGAATAATCTTGAACACTTATCTGATTTTAATCTTCCTAGATGGTTGCGTTCGAAGTCAAGCGATGCCCAACTTCAACTTCATGGATTTTGTGATGCCTCTCAAGCTGCCTACGGAGCTGTAGTGTATCTTCGTGTGATCGATTCCACAGGCAACGTTAAGGTTTCACTTCTTGCAGCAAAAACTAAGGTAGCACCTGTCAAGCAAGTATCTATTCCTAGATTGGAGTTGTGCGGAGCTCTACTTTTAACCAAATTAATGGCGGTAATCGGACAAGCACTGAACGTTGACAAATCAAACTGGCATAATTGGACTGACTCTACCGTTGTTCTTGCGTGGCTAAGTGATCACCCGAGTCGCTGGAAGGTTTTCGTAGCAAACCGAGTTTCTGAAATCTTATCAGTGATTGATTCAAGCCAATGGTGTCACGTGCGATCTGATCAAAATCCTGCAGATATTGCTTCCCGAGGAATGAGTCCTTTAAACTTGTTAAAGAGCAATCTATGGGTTAATGGCCCCGAATTCCTTCGCGATAAAGAGGTTCTATACGAAAAACCAAATATTCGTACAGAATTAGAAGTGCGCGTTCATTGTGCATCACTCCAAGAGCAGCTGTGGGACAACTATTCATCTTTCACCAGACTTCTACGAGTAGTAGCACGCTGTAGGCGGTTCCTAGGGTTAAGACACTCTTCAAGGCGAAAATTCATGAACTACCTAACTGGGGATGAATTGAAAGAAGCGTTAGTACATGATTAAAACTACTTTTACGGATTTTATCGCGTTTATTTTTACTTTTTATTTTTAATTCCCGACGTTTCGGGCGCTTTGCAGCACCCATGGTCACGGGGGACTGAGATGACTGACGTCCCGATGTCATTGTTAAACCCGGAGTACCTTCAGCTTTTTTAATTATTGTTTATGGTCCGATCTATGCAAAATGAACTGACTATGTCCTGAGGTCTTGCAGTGGTATGCTTGGGTTTAGTTTTAATTTTATTGATTATAGGATCCCAAGCAGGTGGTAGTACCCAGCCTCCTTCTCTATTGAAATTAGGATGTTTTTTGATTTCAATAGCCTCACGTATCATCCTTGGTAGGAATCGGTGTTCTTTCGCGAGGATTTGTGGTCTATCAAATCTGATGTAATGGTTGGGGCCGTCTAGGATATGATCACAAACTGCAGACTTCCCGGAACGTTGATGCTTCACATCAGCTATATGTTCTTTTACGCGGGTCCTAATTGATCTTTTGGTTTGTCCTATATAAGAGAGACCACATTCACAATCAAGCTTGTACAATCCTGCATCTTGTAGAGGAATATGACACTTGACGGATTGTAGGAACTGACTAATCTTCTTCGGCGGCTTGTAGTAAAAAGTAAAAATTAACGCGATAAAATCCGTAAAAGTAGTTTTAATCATGTGCAATGTTCGCGTAAATATAAGAAATCATTAGCGTTAGTATATGTTATAAAACAGTGTCAAAGGGAACACTTTCAGGAAGAGATAGAGAAGCTACAAAGAGAAGGCAGCGTAAACAAAAGAAGTAAGCTATGGGTACTCACGCCGTACTTGGATAATCGACATATCCTCAGGGTGGGCGGTCGGTTAGGCGAATCTCAGCTATCAAATAACCAGAAACATCCGATCATATTGCCCAAGGATTGTAATCTCACGAAGCTAATTGTCTCAGACACTCACGTGAAAACTCTGCATGGTGGTCCACAACTAATGCTTACCGTTCTGAATGTTACCTACTGGATATTTGGCGTAAAACAACTAGTTAAGGCTTGTGTCCATAGATGTAAAACCTGCGTTAAATCCAAGGCAGTTACAAAAAAATCAATTAATGGGCCAATTACCTGCTGTTCGTGTTACTCCAACACGACCATTTAAGTGCAGCGGAGTAGACTATGCTGGACCTATTCAGCTAAGGGTCTCCAAAGGAAGGGGACACCGCTCTTATAAAGGGTATATATGCCTGTTCGTGTGCATTGCAACTAGAGCAATACACCTGGAAGTAGTATCCGACCTTACCAGTGAAGATTTCTTACAGGCCTTCAAACGATTTGTAGCTCGCAAAGGCCATGGGATCTGAAGGTGGTAGTCCTCGCACGCCTGCACGAATGGCGCGCGGAGGCACTATGCCGAGGGGAAACTCCGCTGCCGCGGCAAGTTGTCGCGCAGCGGATAGACTTCCGGCACGATCTCATGGCGACATGGAGAGAGCGACTGTCGCAACCCCGTGCTGGGCACGCCACTATAGCGGCGATAAGACCCCTCTTCGAGGAGTGGCTTGAGAGACGCTACGGCATCCTCACCTTCCGCCTGACGCAGGTCCTCACCGGACACGGTGTGTTCGGGAGGTTCCTGCACCGAATCGGGCGGGAGGAAACGCCCGGGTGCTCCCACTGCGAGGATGGACCGGAGGACACGGTGGAACACACCGTGGAGGGGTGCCCTGCTTGGGCGGAGTACCGCCGTGTCCTCGTAGCGGCGATAGGCGGCGGCGACCTCTCGCGTCCGGCCCTGGTCGAAGCCATGATCCGGAGCGAGACGGAATGGGTTGCCGTCACCACCTTCTGCGAAGCAGTGATGCTAGCGAAGGAGGTGGCGGAGCGGGAGAAGGAGAGAGTAGCAGCTTTCCTCCTCGGCCGCCGCGGGAGACGCCCCGGGCGTCGGGGGCTACGTCGTGGCCCCCCGGTCACCGTAGGCGCGGGCCTGTGGACGGCGAGCAATGGGTAGCTCGCCGTCCGTCCGTCTAACGACGACAGGCCGTGTCGACGGCGCGTTTTGTTCCACGCGCGCCTCAAAGAGCTGTCAGCAGCGTGAAGGGGCCCGTAAGGGCCAACGCCTGCCGGGGCTGCGGGCTATTCGAAAGAGATACCGCGGCTCCGGAACGTAAGGGCACTGAAGGAAAACGGATGGTTTTTAGTCAGTAAAAGTCTGACACTCCCTTACGCTCCACCCAGAGCGAAAGGGGTCATTAGATGATTTTCCATCCGCAAAAAAAAGGGTCATTGTCAAGAGATATGGAGCGATAACTGGACGAATTTCGTGGGCGCATCTAAGGAACTTGCCCATTTGTTTCGTACAGAAAAATGCAATATAGTGGCAGAAGTATCCGAATCATTGGCTAACAACGGCACCACGTGGCATTTCAATCCATCTCATGCCCCGACCTTCGGAGGGTTATGGAAAGCCGGTGTGAAATCGGTGAAGTATCACTTAAGACGTGTTATTGGAAATTCGACGCTGACCTTTGAGGAGATGGCGACAGTCTTGGCGCAAATCGAGGCATGTCTAAACTCCAGGCCATTGTCTAGATTGTGTGACGATAACGAACACAGGAACATATTAACACCGGGCCACTTTTTAATAGGTGAACCTCCGCTAGTAGCTCCGGATATGAATTTTGAATCCTCAAATATTAGTTCATTGCGTAGATGGCAATATACGCAAAAAATGGTTCAGGACTTTTGGCGAAGGAGGTCGTCTGAATATTTACGACGTTTTTTCCAAAGCGATAAACGTTTCTCCCAAACGACGGAACCTAATTTAGGCGATGTTGTCATAGTTAAGGAAGACCATCTACCACCTTGTCGGTGGATGTATGGCAGAGTAGTCGCGAAACATCCGGGTCCGGACAAAATTACTCGCGTAGTCTCCATAAGGACAAAAAATAATGTTGTTAAGCGACCGACAAACAAAATTTGTATATTACCAGTAACTAAATAATGTTTTAATGTAAGTTTTATCGATTTGTTAATTAGCATTAGTTTATTTTGTATTTTGAAACTTGTACATGGTGTAGAACAATGTTGTTCTAGGTGGGCGGTATGTTGAGTATAATATTATGTATCCGTAGAAAATAAACAGTATTGTTGTTCCGCCATTACACGCTAGATGCCGCTCACCTAATAAAACACACACTATTGAGTTGCTGTACTAGAAATGACATAGCGTTGACACTTTGAAATAAATGTATGTACCACTGGATACGTTGTTTACTTTGGTTACCATAGTGACAGCAAATATCAGTAACAGTCCTTCGGACTCTCCACACTAGAGGAAAGGAACCTCGCCGCGAATCAGCGCAGTCGAAAAGTACATCATCGTGTGGTGTACAGTACGTTTATTATAGAAGGGCAAAGTGTAACCGGTTATTGTAGACAAATATCAAATTATAAACCAAATTATATTAAGCAATGTTAAATGTGTCTTCAAGCAGTAGTTGTTTGCCAAGTTAGGTGTCAGTTTTCCCCCTTCATAGTTGAAACCTCTGGAACTACCCTTCCTCTTCACCTCACTAAACTGAAATTTCTTATGATTAGGTACATAAAAGTATTAAAACAGTCTTAGCTAACAACATATTATAAACTAATATACACATTAATTATAAATTTGGAAACTCAGAGATTTTTTTATGGAATAAGAGTGATTAATAAGTACACAGTATACTTGAGGGTAAGAAGTTGCTGTGGCCTATAGACATCTACATTAACATCCCCGATTAAGAAAAAAATACAGATTCGATGTCAGTCCTGAAGACTGAAATAGAATGTCTCATTTCCAGTTATTAGAGTCTCTAGTTCCCTGCACTCATCATCCAGGCAGCACTATTAACCTGCTATTTTACGCTGCTATGCTGTGAGAGTGTGGTCCTTCCCCGGTCGTGCCGCTATCAGTGCTACAACCATAATATTATAACTGCGGCGTGGCTCTGCCAACGACTACCAGGCTAAGCAATTGCTGTAAAATTTTCAGTATGCGATCAACATGCGTTCAGTTTTGAAATTGATATTGATTTACGACGTGCTCTGATATATGTTTTATAAGTAAAATATTTCGAGGTCATATGAAATTCAGTAAAGTAGCCCGGTGGACTTATTGTTTTTAACTCTTTGAGAAATAAAAGTTGGCCCGTGACTAGCTGGTTTTTTTAATATTCTAAGCCAGCGCGTGACTAATATCCTAGCAGCAGCCGAAGTTACTGTAACGCTCCCCCACTTCTAACTTACTTAATATATATATATATATATATATATATATATATATATATATATATATATGACAATGGTTTGATCTTTCTAAAGGATTGTTTTAAAGGTATAGTAATAGGCAGTTTTTAATATTTATGCCATGATCGTCTTAGTTAGGATCCTTATTTACGTTAAGTTTGTTTAGTAACTTAGTTCTTTTAAGTATCTTTTGGAAGAATGACTAATTGAAGCTTAAATGAAGCTTTAATTTGGCAAGAAAATCCCAGGCTTTTGTACAGGAATATATAATATCATATAGTGTAGTGTCTCTTTTTTTCTTTTTTATTAGGAATAGCAAACAACTACATAGTATTACACAAAATAATGTTAGCTAATGTAAAAATGAGAATAAATAGTCAAATACACTATCCACATATTAACAAATGTGAACATAAATATAAATTATCGGACGCGATCAGATGCTAAGCAGCAACAGCTGATGTTGAGTAAGTAGTTAGGTACAGTCACCAGCAATAAGATGTAAACACTTACGTTTAACTTTATTAAAGTAATATTAAAGTTTTTACTTAATTAAAGGCGTACGTATGCCAGTGCCAGCGACTGCACGTAATACCAAAGTTAATCATTAACAGAAGATAATTACATACAATTAACATATTTATAAAGATGGCTTAGGAGAGATTGCTGTTAAGAACTATGAAACTGTGAATTTTATTCCATACATTATCTATGGTATAAGTGGTGTGTAATAAAAAGTATGCATCTAAATTCACATAGCTACATTTAAAAAAAGTCACTAAAAATGTTAAGTACATTACAGATGTAACGCTTGAATTGATATGTAATTGTCACCACTTCATATTTATTTTATATGTGTTATAAAAATAAAGCTTAATTTCTTTTTAATAAAATGAAATTTGAACAATAAACACATTAAAGCAACAGAACTACAGAACTCAAGCAGACTTCCTGCTGAACTTCTGTGTAAACTATCTTCTCATTTTGAAATAAAAGTGAAATTTACAGCCTATTATACCTCCCACTACTGAGCATAGGCCTTATTACCCTATGTCACTTCTGAGGGGGTTTAAGGGCATTTTGAATTAATTGATAGTAATTCTAAGGTAACACAATGTATTGGTTTGTGTAAATTTACGAATTAATTAATATATAATTATGTAATATGAAAACGAATTAATTCAATAAGATAATACAATTTATAGATTTATTTTGCTTGCTTTCAGTTGTTGTTTAAAATGGTGTAAACACAAAAAGTGAAATGAAATAAAGTTTCGTTATCAAAGAAATATTTTTTTGATAATATTTAGTTTACTTAAACCTGATTTTTCAATTATAATGTAAAAGTTATCCATCAAATAAACTATAGTCTGTCCGAATATAACAATGATCATATTAATCTATTTTGTTCATACAACTGTTATTTTTAATTTTTTATTTCGAATTTCATTAAGTGAATATTTGAGAAATCGGCATGTAAATAACAAAAAGTTACAATGTCTCATACTCATGGTAAATGCATGATGTGACCCACGGACATCAACATCTACCCTCGATTAAGAATCAAAATGCAAACGCATTGCCACCCTTGAGAACATAGATGTAATGCCTGGTTTACCGTAAAAAGGAGCTCCGTTACACGTACACCTACCACACGAAACAGCAATATTGAGCTGCTATTTTACGCTGGTATTCTGTGATCTATCAGGTGTAAAGTTCTTTTGTTATGGTCAAAAATGAAAATTATTTCATTTTATGCTTTATATTTATATCGCATTTCTCAATAGAGTAAATTAACAACCATTCACACGCAGATCTCATTTGTATAAAAAAAAAACTTAGACGTGATAATATGACAATATATGGATAATTCTAAACTAAGATATATTATAGCTTGTGTTACGATCCCAGGTGGATGAAACGCAACATTGAATCAAAATATGTATATTTCATGCGCCGCGGAAGTTTCAAGTGACAGTAAAATATTTTATAACATTCCTTAATTTTTTAAACATTTTTATTCGCATTTTCTGAACTATTTTGTTAAGCTTTACATTTTTAGTTTCTTTTAGAGGAAAAATTACTTAATAGCAAAAGTCCTGTGAAAAAATGTACGAGTTACCTCATCATTAGTTCGTATAAAAACTACTGCTAAAAAAATACGACGTTGACCACCTTGTTAATCTCGCAGGCGTAGGGGTACAATACAATACCCTTTACTGTAAACTAAGAAATCAAATAACACGGATAAAAGACCCACTAGGTGTCTTCGCGGAAAAGAGGCTTTTTTTTCCAAACCAGTGACAAAACTAAGAAATGACTATCAAGAGGAATTGTTTACAATAAATGTTGAATAAAATTTTTGATGGCTACATGACGCAGTGGACTGGAGTTGAGTTGGAGCGCTGAGGGTTGAGGTTACTCGCACGTAACAAGTTTAAAAAATATATAATTATGGTGACAAGCGAGAACATAGTCCACCTGATGGTCAGTTGATGCTGTGTTCTATAGACATTTACATATATCCTCGATTAAGAATCAATTCAAATCAAAAAAGATACGTTATCACCCCTGAGAACTGAGATGAAATGTCTCATATACAGTAAAACGGGTCTCCGGTTCTCTACACTCAACATACAAAACATAGAAGCGTTGAGCTGCTATTTTACGCAGCTATTCTGTGAGAGCGTTGTCCTTCCACGGTCGAGCTGACCAATTCGTGCAATAATTTTAATATAGCAGCAACATGGCTCCACTTACTACATACACGTGTATGTGTGTTTCTAAAGAATATCGAATTCGGTAAAATTTTGAATTGTACCAGGTTGATGAATTAGTTTTTGGAAACACATTGAAACTGCAGGATAAGTTTATGTAAATAGCATTTATTTTTCAGCGTTATCGCCTTTTAACATAATACATTTTGAATAGCGTATTTCATGTTGGTTAATTAACTTGGGAAAGAAGGCTTGATCCTGGGACTCTAAAAAAAACCTTTACAGTACACACATCATCTCATCGTCATCGTCGAATTTTATATCACGTAAGTGCATTTTTAGATCAGTAAAAAGGTGAAAATCACTCGAAGCTAGGTCCCTAGAATATGATGGATTTTGCGTCAGCTGAAACCCAGCAGTTCGGATGACAGTGCGTGCAACATCAGATTTTAGAAATTTCCTTGACGTTTATTCTTTAGTTCTTTGTACAATTTTTTTTACGAATGATGCTTAATAATCTCCGGTTATTGTCTCTCCTTTACTTAAATAGTTGATCATTATTATACCTTTCGTATCCCAAAAAACAAAGGACATTATTTTTCCAGCCGACGCAGACAACGTTAATTTCTTAGCTTGAGGGTAAAACGACTTTTTCTCACATTGGTTTAGTTTTTCGTCTCTGGTTCAAAATGGTCTACCCGTGTTTGATTTATGGTTACTAAACAAGCGCAAAAAGAATGTGGACTTTCTGCAATTATTGCTAAATTTAGCTTTGAAATGATAACTCTTGCTTTGCTTTGGGCATCTGTCAATACCTAAGGAAGGAGAAAGGAGGAGATTAACACGTATGGATGCTAAGAGTAACATATTCAAAATCCAAAATTTGTCGACTTTGTAGATTTTTAGTACTTTTACTTCATAATCTAAGCCAGCCCATATGGCAAGCATGCAAACATTTTTACTCCTCATTATTATTTCTCTAGAGTTAGGATATTTTTTATGTATAGTGACACATTGACACTTGTATTTATTTTTCCCCTTTCCGACTGGTAACAATGCTCAGCTACAATCAAAATAACTATAGTGATTAAACTATCTGGTATAATACTTGAAATATACTGTA
Organism: Parnassius apollo; assembly: GCA_907164705.1. Classification (NCBI taxonomy): domain Eukaryota; kingdom Metazoa; phylum Arthropoda; class Insecta; order Lepidoptera; family Papilionidae; genus Parnassius; species Parnassius apollo. The sequence continues at coordinate 4,148,882 of CAJQZP010001697.1, forward strand.
CGAAAGTAAATATTTCCAACGATCAAAGACTGTGATCGTAATTGACGATTATCTAGCACGCACAAAATATCAAGCCTGTGTTCCTAAATAGTAGCCAGTATAATGGCCAAGGCAAATGACGTCATTAAGAGGTTAGAGTAAGTCAGCTCAAATTCTAATTTCGCCCCCACTTCCCCGCGCGTCGTATGATATGTACCGAAATATTTGTAATCACTAATACTGTAAGTAGAAAGGTCGTTAGACACTTATTTCATTAGGTTTATCATATTTATGCCTGTTTCTTAAAGCCAAGCCAGCCGCTTCTTATTTTTATCACGGTTATTTCCCATTTTAATTTTACGTCGTACTGTTGCGTAATGTATATTCTGATCGTAAGCGACACAACTTCTCTCTTCAAAAGCCTAAGCGATACTAACGGAACGACAGGAATCAAGCTCAAGACGCCGATAGTTTAGGTAATTTCTTTTTACAGTGAAAATAATGGTATTTTAAAAAAAGTAAATAACATAAGCACTGCTTTATAGTTAGTTCAGTTAGTATGCAAAGTTTCATGATCTTATTTAAAGTATTTTATGAATAACAGCGGTTTATTGTTTATTTTGGAGGTAACTTTGGATTTTTTTTCTATCGAGAAAATTTTACGAAATCGTGTTTTCGTCTAACATAATCACTAACATTAATCCTCAACTTTACCATATATTTATTTCAAAATTAATGCTGCAATATTTTCGGGATAAAGAAGGATCTTGCTAAGACGCTATATTGTACCGGCTTGCCGCCGCTCTATCGTGTCGAAGATCCCACCATATTAAAACAATTTTATTTTCGTTTACGCTGAATGAAGCATGCCAGATTTTTTTATTTATTCAAATATAAAAATTTGCGACGCTTAAACAGTTAATTCTGTACGATAATCTAAGAATGGTAAATCATGCTTCTTCATTGTTATTTAAGAAGAGTAGTCAAGAGCATATTCAGGTAAGTTATAGAATTATTGTACTCAACTTTAAAAAAATATTTGTTCTAAATGATGTTAATTTTTATTTCAATTAATGTTTGACACAGCCAAATTATGGTGCACATTTGAAATATGGCGCAAATGTATGATGTCATATACTGGCCTATATTTTGAAATGAATCACCAGTATGGCGTCGATTTATGACGTCATTTGCATTGGCCATTATACTGGGTACTATTTAGGAACACGAGCCAAACGTCTATTTTGGCCTGTGTTCTGATAATATCGAAACGAGACGCAGCACGCGAAATCGAATGGCAAAGGTTCAACCTCGACAAGCGCTCGCGCGGGGTTGAACGCAGATGGCCGCGCGCAGTGAATAATATGGTAATTTTATTTAATTAAATAGAAAATAATAGTAATGATTTAAAAAGTAAAAATATAATAATAATAGTATAGTTTAAGCAAATGTTGATAATTATTTTAGTATCACTTTTACGTCAAAATGATGTAGAGCTTCGGAGATATTGGGGCTTGTATCGAAGCCTTTTCGTTCATTAATTGAATTATATCGATTTTTTTTCCTTACGTGAGAGGCATATAACGAAAATATATTTTGTCATTATTAAATTACTTTATAATATAATATATTTGTGAGATAAAAAAATATTTTGGTGGTCGATATTCAATAGAATCTACAAATTAAAGCTCCCAAATCATGTCTCAGAATTTTGACTTACGAGTAAACATGCATGGGGAGAATGATTATTTCAAAATAAATAAATAATTCATCAAAAATTTGTCTTAAGGTTATTGTAGTAAAAAAAAATGAACTATTTTTATCAATTAATTGTTATTTCAAGCAACGAACGGAAATCTTTGTTAGTTTATGTTCCTTGTTAGAGGAGTCCTTTTTATTTTGCTTTTTTTTGTAATACTCCTATTAATGTTTATAATTTGCATTAAAATGGGTATAATTTTATAATATTACCATGAATTTTATAAAATTCATAACTCCGAATTTGAAAAATATTAGTACTTATGTAATTTAAATGAGGACGAGCTGAGTCTTGTTGATGAAACCATTTTTCTGGAATCATACTCGACGAAAAGCTTTAATGGGGCCCCTATATATAAAAAGTAGCAATCAGATTTAATTCTGCTGCTTATTTCGTAAAAAAAGATAAGAAGTCTTACCAGTGTTGAAACAGCTAGACTAGTTTACTTTAGCTATTTCCATAGCATAATTTCGTATGGTGTTTTGCTACGGGGACACACGACTAACATTGAAACTATATTTTGTTTTACAGAAGAGGGCCATTAGAGCAATCTGTGGTTTAAAATCTAAAGAATCACTCCTATAGAAAATTAAGTAAATTAAAAAAATGACCAATAAACACGTTTATGATACACTATATATAATATACGTACACAAAAAGTAGTTTTACAAAAATAGGTGATATTCATTTTGTAAATACTAGGAACCGACACAAGTCAGTAGTACCAGTTACACGACTTCACCGAGGCAGTAATTTATTCGTGGGTGAATGTTTAAGCCTTTAAAACAAACCCCCAGAAAATGTAAAAAATTTAACCTGCTTAAAGTATAAAAACTTTATTAAACTTAGTTTGAATGAAAAGGGTTATGTTAAGAAATTTATGGATATAAGGGGAATGTTAAGAAATTTATGGATGATAACAACCCCTGGGAATGAAGTAATCGTAACAAGCTCTTTCCAATTTGTTTTGTGTGGATTAATTGTGTAACGCTGTTATCGTATCGTAAGCGTATCATCAAACGGTATTCACTGTAGTGCATACAGGTTTACGCACCAAATTCGGCACATTCAGATGAGAAGGTAGAAGAAATTTATGAGAATATCTCTATAATCATTCATTCCTTCAACACCACTACACGGAGACTTCAACGCAAAACTAGGCACAAGAGAAAACGGGGAGCTGTAGTCAGCTGGCCAACTTCATGGAGAAAGAAAAACACTTTACGATGAAATATTTCTACCATAAACGTCCCCATAGAAATTGGACCGGATCGGGCAGTGATGGATCAACAAAAGACAACAAATCTGTTCAGCAGTGGATAGTGAAGGACTGGAATGATGTTGATAATAATGAACTTAAGACTTTTTTTAAACTGGTTGCAGGTGTCTTGAATTCTAAATATAATATCTAACTCATACTGGACGGTAAATTCCCTGATCGGTCTGCGGACATTAAGTACTGCGATTACGAATCTGTCCGCAATGCGAGGTAATTAAAGCAGATCCTGCTAGCTATTGGAGAGATCTATATTCAGTACTGGATTTTAATGGTTGTATATGACGATTATGAGGTTATTTAATAAAAGTTTTATAATATACTACTTTAAATAACATAAATTTCTTTAAGTAAATGTCCATGATGACAGCCAATTTCAAAGAAAGAGGGGTACAGATTCGTTGTCATCCAATGGGACTAAGGTGGAATGGCTCACACTCTGTACACGATGTTGGGTAAAAATATTCACACTCACTAACAGAATCACTGACGTTACACGATCACTAACAGACGCACTAAAATTTTATTTTATGCATAATAGTTATCAATGTTTGTATATGCAATAAGTAGTTATACCATTTGGGTGTGTGTTTTGTATTTATAGTTATTTTATAATATCAAAATGTCTCACACATAAAATATGGCATAGGCTAGACATATTTTTTCTACCGATTTGATTAAAAACGTGATCTGAAACTTACACTATAAAAGATAGCGGAGTTGTAAAATATATAATGCATTAACATATGGCTACAGTTATTTATGACCTTATCATTTACGAGTAAACCAAAGAATTTTTTCGTTATCAAAATGGAAGTTACTAGCGAATGAGGAAAGAGTAACAAAGCAAACTTATACTGCAGAAGTGAGTGGCAGAATAAGTAAGGAATACTTTTTGACCAGAAATTCGATTCGATTTATCGATTCCATTTACTTACCAAATTGTTAATTTATTAAATATGAGCCGAATTAAGAGTACCCTTAACCGATTACCATTTATACTTAGTTATATAGATAAGAAGGAAGTAAGAGAGGTGTGACAGGATCGTGTCGAATGGATGTACGTTCTGGGTAACAGGCGTGAGCTTATGTATGTATTCATGACGAAACGAACAACGAACATTCCATATAATAGTAATTTAGCACTAAGCACTGACACTGAACAAATCACAGTGGTATTTACTTTGAGTTCTTGAGAATTCCACCCTCGTAACCAAGATGAAATGCTTCATTTCCAGTAAAATTAATCTCCGATTCTTTATACTCACCACATGACACACAGCAGCATTTAGCTGCTATTTTACGCTAACATTCTGTGAAAGCGAGGTAATAATATAGCTGCAGCATGGCTTAAACCCGTATAAATTTATACCACGTATTTTAAACTGTGCACAGACGATGAATATATACTCCATATCCACCCGTGGGTGCCGTAAGAGGCAAGAGAATGAAATATACACCAGGAGATGGGTAGCACAGTTATTTTAATAACAACTAGAAAAAACTCCAAAGATTCCAACTCATCTACCAAACATTGAAATTATGGCAAGCAAGCAAGGTAATCTCTGAGAAGCCCTATGTTCAGCAGTTTACTTTGATAAACTTCGAAATATGATTTTACGTTAAGTATCAATACATGATAAAGCATGCGCTAAATTATTACGCCACGTAGAGGTTGATAATCACTACCAGTTGTTATTGCTACTACAGTGTTTTTTATCAGCTCGCCAATCCATCTTAACCCACACACCCTGATAAAATTTCAAGGTGGTGTATTTTTGAAAATCCTCGCCTGGAAACTCTAACTCGCTCAGTAGCTGGAGTGCTGGGCGCGCGGGGCGGGTTAGTGGCGTGATCGCAGTGTGGCGTGGGACACCGGCCGTTATATTCGTGGGCAAACCTGTCTCGGGTATATTATACCCTGTCTCATTTTTGACGTATTTTTTTTACGTAATGATTTGATCATGAATTATGATTGCTTTATTAGTTTTTTCTTTGATAATTTTAGTATATAAATTTGTTGTTCATTCATTTATACTGTGTTATGTTAGTCACAACAGTAACCGATGGGCTAGACTTTATTCTATGCTGTCTTGAACATGGCAGCTATCAATGCTTGCATTATATTTATATCGAGCAAACAAAAACATCACAATCAAGAAAACGGAATTCATTCATAATTTTATTTTTTCGTGATTAAGAATTTTTTTTTTAATTCGTGATTTACGAACACCTACAATCAAGAAAATCAAAAAAGCATATTCTAAGCTACATCCGCCAGCGAATCCTAAAACAGTTCGATGAGCCCTCGCCTAGACATGTGAATATACCCGGGCGATATGTCAGATGTCAGGATTGTCCATACAAGAAGGATAGAAAAACCAGATATTCCTGGAATGCTTGTTCCAAGCCCATATGTATGGAGCACGCAAAATTTATTTGCGAAAATTGTGCTGATTTCGACAGTGGTGATTAACCATAATTTTTAATTAAAAAAAATTAATAATAAGTTTTTTACAAGGAGGATCTCACTATGTTTTAATTTTAGGTTGATTTACACTCCAAATAATAATATTTTTGTTAAATTATAAATTTTTGTAAGTCCTTAAACTTTTGTTTCTTTAATTACAAAGTTTATGAAAAACATGATTATATAATAATAATTTCACAATTAAGAACTTGTTTCATTTAATTCTATTAAATCATTCATTATTTTACATAATAAAATCATCAAAGTAAAAATAATAATAATAAGAACTTAAATATGGTACATTAAATTATGGGTATGTCCCACCCTGCCACATTCTCGATGTAACTTTTTTTTAACCTCATGCTCGCCGGGTTAAGGTGGTTCGTAGTACTTGTAAGAAAATTTTGATTACAATTTATTTTGATTACAATTTATTTTGATTACAATTTATTTCATCTTTCAATCTTAGTTTTGTACACAATCCGTTGCTCAAAAGTTGTGGTGCAAGTGGCAAAAACTTAACCGTAAGTTAATTTTGGCGTGTCAAATTTCTAAAGATTTTCCGGGCCTATCATAATCTACAGTGTCACGCCATTTGGCATCACCCCATTGGCCCGTTAGTGCGAAATACATGCGATTCAAGTTTAGTTGCGCTTAATAAAGAGTGTCTAGCATTCCGTAAGATCACTTTAATATACATAATAAAAATCGTGTTCAGTCCTCACGGCTTATTTGACTTAGTAGGAGTAACTAAGGTCGATTGGATTAGTAAAAAAAGAGAATCACTTACAACATCACATCCACTTCATTTATTGGCCAGTGTAAACAACATTCACATATAAGAGTTAAAAATTAATTAGCTAAGATTGGCGTAATAAAATTAAATGATGTGTCTTACTGAGGTGCTTTTTGAGTTGAGTGCTCGAGTTTGAAAACTAGGTAAAACACATGAAATATGATTCCAAATAATATCATATTCTGCAACTTATAGTATTCGTTAATAGGGTTTTTCTTATGAAAAATGATTTTATGAGTTTGTAATTTTTTTGATATTTAAAAAAAAACTATATTATCTGCAGGGATTATGATGGTAAGTGAGCAGTTGTCCCCTCAACTAAAGCGTTCCCGTCCGAGATGGTGGTTCACCATGGGTTTTAGTCGGTGCGAACCTGCATAGCCCGGCTTTACCCCTGCGGGGCGTGTATGCGTAGGCATTTCCCCATATGAGAAATTACATTGACGCTTTAATTACAGACATCAATTAAAACTTGAAACACACTAATAATTAATCACACTTTACACTTTAGTTCAGTTTATTTCGCTCCGAAGCTTTCGTTTGTGTCGCCACTTCAATATTGCCCCGGTCGTGGTCCTTAATACCTTTATATAGGACTTTCCACCGAAATATCTAGAATGTTCCAGCAGATACCGGTCCCGATCGACTAGATGTAGAAAATTCGTGTGTGTACTTATCTAAAAAGCTTAGTTCCTCCGTTCGATTAGAGATGGCGCCAGTGCCATCAACTGAGCGCGCAACAATATGTATTTTTGAATTTTTTTACAGCTTAAGGTGCAAACGAGCACGTGGATCACCTGACGGTAAGTGACTACCACCGCCCATGAACGACTGCAACACAAAGAGAATTGCAAGTGCGTTGTCAGCCTTTTAGAAAGGATTAAGCTCTTTTCTTGAAAGTCCCTAAGTCGTATCGGCTCAGAAATATCGCCAGTAGTAAGCGATTCCACACAGAGGTTGTACCAGTTTTTATATTTTACGTATACGTTATATGCACACAATTTGCTTTACATATTTTTAAATATGACATTGCCTTATAATTTAATCTAGTATCCGGATGACCGAGCTTTGCTCGGTTTTTTTAGTTACATTTATATACAAATTACGTGAATAATAGCTATTGATCTTAGACATAATAAAAAACTGAAGGTTATTGTGAATAAAAAATCATGAGTGCAATTAGACTTAATTAAAATAATTATTAGTTACTTACATTAATGATTGCGGATAATGGATAGAGTAATATAATGTAACCGGAAGGATAATGTTTTGATTGCTGTAAAAGAGTGGGGCGGAAATGACGCCGCCCCACCTTGCTAACAAGTGCTAAAGGTTGATTAGTAAAATGGAGAGTGGCATTAGCTCAACGCGAATCGTCGCAGTAAGACGTGAAGTGAAGTTGAATTTTGTATAAGTTTAAATTGTAAAGTGAACCAAAGTGTAATAGTTTGAATCTACCGTTTGTTTCCTACCTGGACTCGAGATAGTATTGTAGAAAGTGAAATAAAGTATAATAGTTGGAATCAACCCTTATATTTTCTACCTGATCTTGAAATGGTACAACACAAATTACATGAATAATAGTTTTTGATCTTATTGACATAATAGAAAAAACTGAACTGGTTATTTGAATAAAAAATCATGAGTGCAATTAGATTAATTAAAATTTTCGTATTTTTTAAAAAATACTAAAAAAAAAGGGCTCGTAATAATAGATTTTCTCACAAAAGAAGGGAACTTAAAAAAAAAGGAATAAAAGTCGGACTCAAGACGGGACGCGAACCACGGAACACCGATATTATGCCCGAACAACATCCCATCTGAGCTATTACGATCGTTAGTAAACAGACAAAATTGACGTTCTTATATTGCAGCAGTTTTTTTATTGCCTGAAAACACGGACAAAGGGACATTTTCTAAAAATAAATCCTAGCTAGATCGATTTATTCCGTTTCCGAGATTCCGAATATATATACAAGAATTGCTCGTTTAAAGGTATAGGATAAATTACTTGGAATAGCATTAAATCATTAGTCCAAAAATGCATAAAAAATTGAAATTTCGGTATTTAATTCTTAACAGTATTAGTATGAAGAAGTAATTGCATTGTGGGTTAGTATATAAAAGAATTTTTTTTTTCTCCTATGCGCGCTTTTGGCAAGAATTTTATTTTATGTACGATAAGATTTGAGTTGACAAACCTGATTTCAAATGAAGGAATATAATGACAGAAAATGACGCAGACATAGTTACGATAAGCTGGTATTGCTGGTTGTAAACTGTCAAATTAGCGTGACAATTTTGACAGTTCACGCCTATGAAGTTTGGTATTTTTAGATATACTGTCATAAAGATATTGTTGTATTTCATGGAGGTACTTCCCATTAAAAAAAGTGGTAAGGCAAAATATATCTTCAATGAAACTGCTGCGACACTTTAATTTGAAGACATTAATTTGGTGACAAGCTTAAGGTGGAGATATATATCTATACCACAAAGGTTTACAATCAACATGACCTTAATTAACTTACTTAACACTAACAGACTGAAAACATACAGATTTTTTTCTTTTTTGGGTAAAAACCTAAATGTTTTTAAATAAAGCAAGTAATGTTAAGTGGTTCTTTTTTGGGTAAAAACCTAAATGTTTTTAAATAAAGCAAGTAATCAGAAAATGAGTCGTCCCATTTATTAAATTACACATATAATCAATACAAAAGACAAAGGTACACATAGCCAATACCTGAAACGAAGTTGATTCAAGATTCAAGCAATACAAAAAGTGAAAAAAGATAGTTTGCTTCATTTATTGAGAGAAATGAACTAAAACTTATTAAACTACAAATCTATTTTGCAGTGCGTCCCGGTTACAGTCTCTTAATTAAATAACTTTCTCACCTCTTAATGAAATAAGTTTTGATTAATCATGGTACCGGCCCAGCGCTTCATCGAATGAATCGAAATGAATTACCTTCTTCCATTTTATTGGATATTAAGTGCATAAGCAAATTTATAAAAAGGTACACGAAATTACGCACGCATTGGGGCAGCGCAGCGGACAATTCCTTGCCATAAAACCCTCTCAGAAATGAGCGGAGGCCTGTGCCCAGCAGTGGGACGTATATAGGCTCTAACTTTACTTTACTTACACGAAATTACACAGACAAATTCTTTTTTATACCAAAGATTTTTAAAGTTAATAATTGTTTTGCTATTCTGTTTCATTAGCCCGTATATCTACTGGTGGACCTACCCAAAACAGTTGTAGGGAGGTTTTGCCCTAATAGGGCAATCACGCTCGCCTTACGATCGAATTTCCATCGTGGACCGCACTAATGGTCTTTCAGGTATATAGGATATATCCTGTAGTGACTAATTACATCACCGACGTGAACAATGGGGTGATGGAAACTTTTAGGTCACCACAACACTCTATTATTTAGTGATTGTGTGTAAATGTTCTGTGGAATATACTTGAATTTTTTATTTATGTAGTATAAATTGTGTCTAATTATTTAACTGTTTAATATTAATCAAACGATGGATTAATACCGTCAAACAATAGACAAATATCTATAATGGCGGTAGTATGTACGGGTACTATTAATAGTACTAACGATATATTAACTGGAGTTAGATATTTATCGATAGAAATACTATCAGTAGTTCGGTGTCACTAATTGCAAGGTATTTTTGCTTTGTGAATTTGTATAAATAAACCGCTGAATTGGCTCATTATTTACTTAACACAAAAATAATCATATTTCTTGAAATGCATAATCTCAGAATCAGAAATACACTTTTTAGTTCTCTGCATTTGGGAATCAATACTGTATTATCTATATTTATTAGTTAGAAAACAATATTAAGTTTGTTATATATATTTTTTTCATATTTAGAATAACCGTTTTGAAATGTTTTTCTGACCAGAGAAGAAACTGCAAAATAAAGTTCGCAGGTATCCATTCTCGATATTTTAACCCTTCAATCCTAATAAAAATCCAATGCAGTCGCATGCGCCCGGCTAGTCCCGAGCGCACTCACCCACAGCACTTAAAACAATTAAAAATTATATTTAGAGACTACTTTTATGCGTAGAAGTCTGGCATTATAAAATCTATACAAAATTTTCTATCTTGTACTCTAAATGAGAGTCGGGTTTTACGTCATTACAAAAAGATTTTATTGTTTTTTGATAACAAAAAATACATACCAAGCGAATGTCGGCAGCGTTAAAATCAAAATTATTTCAATATATATTACTCGAAACTGTTTACGTAAAAGATAAATTATATTCACTAAAAAACTTTCATTACAATTTTATAATACACAAAAAACACTAAACTAAAATACTAATAAAACACTAGAAAAATCCAAAAATCAACACAATAATATTCATGCGAAAATGGCGTACGAAATGAACGTGGATTGTAAATAAATATCTGCTAATATAAAAAATATCATCATAAAAATATCTCTGTTATTACACTAGAGGATAGAAAATTTGATATTGATTCAACAGCGACAAACTTCTTCAAAGAAAAGTAGTCTCGATATGTAAGTTTTTATGGGTTAAAATGCTGTGGGTGGGTGCGGCCTCATCAGACCGAGAGGGATTTGACGGAATATGGCCGCGGTCTCATGAGGCCGCTAAGGGTGTGAGAGGTTAAAAGTTAGTATTACAATAGCACAAAATATAATTTAATTAGAACGGAAAACAATAACAATCGCATCGGTAACTGAATCATGTTCATGTGTGATACACTCAAAAACAAACCTTAAACATTTTGGGCTTATCAGCTCAAAAGAAAACAACCGAACGCTTTTCGTTCTTCTGTTCCTTTGTTTACCTTAAAAACTGTTAGAAATATCGATTGAACTTAGTATCAAATACTGGTCTGCAGCCTTATTCGAGTATCTTAGTCTACGCAATCAAATATATTATATCACATATTTAGATACTCGCATTCTCACACATTAAAATCTATATGAAACTTCCTAATGAGCTACACAATATATATATATATATATATATATATATATATATATATATATATATATATATATACAAGCCAAATATGAAAAAAAATCTGAAAATTAATAATTTGTAGTTATATCAAAAGAAAATATTTCTCAGTTTTATATCAAATTGACATCCGGCATATCTTTACGTTAGCAATGTAAAATAATGTTCGGTGCTTAACTTACCTATAATGCCCGGGATGGGTAAACTATCTACATGCATAATTAGATTGATACGGAATCCTGAGGGCAGGAGTACTACTTCTTCTGGGGACTGCTTTACTCTAGTTTGCAAAACATTTAATAACTTTAATATTTGTATGTTTTTTTCGTATAATATTACTTGAAAACATGTTTTTATTACATACAAGCGAGCTGCCGCTGCTTCCCACGGGTGATTTTTGAATTTTGAAAACAGCGCCACCTACCGGGCTTAACTGTGAATCTTAGCCATTAGGACCCATTCAAAACACAAAATTTTATCAAAATCGGTCGAACCGCTTTTTAGTTTTAGCGTGACTAACGGACAGCGATTTATTTTTATATGTATATAGAGATGGTGCTGTTCTTTCTTTTAATTTTAGATTATAACGCTAACAAACCTTATTATCTGTATTTAAAAAAAGTACCTCCGAAGTTTCTTCAACCGTTTCTTCTCCAGATAGAGGAACATTTAGAAACGATAGTGTATCAAAAACGTGTTGAATTGTAAATTCTTAATTTTTATTAATTCGAAAAACAGTTTTCAGTTAATTTAAGTTTTTCTTCATATAATTTAATTTATTGTGCAGTTCATTTTTAATAAGATACCGCAATAGTAGCAGAATAAAAATGACACTTTCTTTAAATTCTGTGACACACAAATTAGAGCATACAACTTTACAATGAAATTGGATTTACTGTAAATAAATATTTAGAGCGAATACACGGTGAAGCAAAAAGTATGTGATTTTTTTTGCGGTCTTGGAATGTAAAATGCATAATATTTTAATATCGAATCCATTATTCGAATTTTATTTAAGTGCAAGGAACAGAATTATAACATTGTTTATTCTGTGGCAATGGGATAAAAATAAAAGTTATGTATATACATGTTATTTATGTTTTTTGTAATTTAATTGCTGCAATAAACGCATTTGCACACATGCTTAAACTAAAATCCAGGTTTATGCGTGCTGGAGCTACGCTGCAGTTATACTATGTCTGTAGCACGAAAAGGTCCACTACACCAGGGTGAGACCATGCTCTAACAGAGGGTATGTTCCGAAATGTACGCAACGTCCAGTATATTGCCGAACACAAACAACGTCATCAATTGCCACCATATTGTACTGGCGCTGCGATATTGTGTCAGATATCCGGCCATAATAAAACAATTTTTAATTGTGTGTGCGCTGAATAAAGCATGCCAGAATTTGTTTTTATTTATTCAAATACAAAAAAAATATAGAATAATTACTGGTATTTCCATAAGGATGATAAAATTATTTTTGGAGTACAAAATGTCAAAATAATCGCCAACACTTTTCCAGAATGGCCCAAATGTATGACGTCATACCTACTTTCCTATGTTTTGGAACGAATCACTATTATAACATTGATTCATGACGTCATTTGCATTGGACAGTACACTAGGTTCTATTTTGGAACATACCCAGAATACCATCGTAAAATAGCAGTTTAAAACTGCTGTGTTTGCACGGTGAGTATATAGAACAGGAGACACTTTTTACTGGAAATGATGCATTCCACTTACTTGTCAAGGGTGAAAATAAACCTGTATTTTTATTCATAATTGAGTATAAATGTACATGTCTATAGGTAACAGTATCTACTAACCATTAGGTGTACTGCGTGCATGTTTGTTATCGTTATGCTTTAAAAAAGTTGCCCAAGCCAAACTGTACCCGAAATGAAAGATTGGCTAGAGAAAGCTTATTGTGACTGTTTGGTGCTTTAATGTTGGAATTATTCATAACAACTTCGTGGCAAGTGTCGTCACAGTTACCTTGATCGTTATTGTTCGATCGAATAATGTTGAAGAATCTGGGACCCATACAATCCAGATTTGTAAAATGCTCTTTACCATTCCTACTTTACGACAACTCTTGGCTGTATACTGCACAACAACGTTTTGTAAAAATAACGGTGCTGTAATAGCTAGCGACCCTTCTCCTTCCACCATTTTATTCAAGCCTTGCCCATAGCAACAGACTTCCGCTATTTTGAAATGTAGATAAATTTTTTTCTTAAAGAACTCGTTTAAAGATGTGATCAATTTTTTCGAGCAACAAGTTTTAGTAATTTTTCTTAAAAAAATAACTAAATTTTTCTATACAAAACTTTAATTACATAGGTAAGTGTAAAGGAAGCTTTGTTGATAAAGGAAACAAAAAAATCTAAAACAAACTGAAATTCTAAGAAGTGTTTTTAATTAACGAACTTACTTAAAATTTCTCTGTTTCATACACTTCTGAACGTAATACTTTACTCACTTCGCTGAATAAGATGTATTTTTAAAGAAAATGAACGTTTCTTTTTCCTTTTTAAAGTTGCAACTACTGTTTATTATTGCTCCTATTTTAAAGTGTTTCTTAATGAAACTGGTAAATAAATGTTACTGTTTTCTTTTGTAGACGTTAGGGTAGCAGATTAGTACACAGTCCCTATAGCACAAAACCTAATGGATTATGTACAGATTATGTTACAAGCATGCATGTCTCAGATACATTATTTGAACAGAATATTATCTTCAAATAGCAGTTTAATGCTACTAATTAATATGGTGAGTGTAGAGCCTTTCCTTACCTTTCTTACTGGTAACAAGGCATTCTCATCAGGGTGTCAACGCATCTATATTTTGATTCTAATTAGAGGTTAGATGTGGGTATATGGGCAAAGCAGCCACTTACCATCAGGTGGATTAAGTGCTCATTTATCATCCTCATCTCATATTAAACAATAGATTATAAAATATTCAAAATGACACTACTAAAATACCGAAATATCGAGTATAACATTTCTTTAAAAATAGTGACTTTCACTATTGCACCTTCTATCGGATCAAGTAAGCACAACTCTAAAAACTATATAGAATAAAAGCGCTTATCATTTTTAACGAGTTATTATTATTATATAGATAATAAAATTGAAGTCATAAGTATCCCCAGAACCTTTTAATGGAGCTATGTTGAAGAAAGTAAATTAAATTAATGCGAGGGAAAAATAACAACCATAATAAGTAAAAGTACGCACCGTGCCAAGATATCGCGATCTAAGGCGAATATTGCTTTAAGGCAATTGTGTCTCAATAAGTCGCAATTTTAGACCCTATGACGGCGTTTTTTCAAGTTTTTATAGAAATTATGCATTCACTCGGATCAGTACGGCGATAGCCTTTTCGATGTGTCGTCTTAACCACTCGTGGTAAGCTTAAATTGCTTGTGTTACGAGTGGTTCACGCCAGTAGTCGAATGGCGGATTCGAAACCACGACCTTTATGAGTTCGCTTCTATATAATTCTATAACGCTATAAAATGACATAAACATATAAAATAAGATTATTTACATTAAATGTTATCTACATATAAAATAAGATTATTTTATATGTATATTTTATCAAACAAATAAATGTAGCATCGGTATTAATATTCCTAGTACTTTCATTTATACACATTTATACTATAATAAAATTCTAACACAACGATATAGGTATACAGAATATATTTTTTAATTTGAATGGATGTACGATACTGTGTTATCGATACAGACGCCGCAACAAAAATTTTAGGTAAAGTTGTCTATCTGCCTGTATATCCCGATACGCATCACGCAAAATCCTATGGAAGGATTTGGATAGAACTTTCACTACCATGTTACGTAAGAGTTGAGCCGTTACAAAATATATATATCATCTTGCTATCTTTCATAGTAGCTGGGCAGTAGGCATCATCTGCGCTTTTGCAGCTACAGCGAGACTACAGCTAGAGTGACAGTAGCCTAATGGCAGGGCGCGGACCCCGAACTCAAAAAGGTCGTGGGTTCGAATCCACTATTAGAATCCTCGCGTTAACCAATCGTAACACAAGCAATTTAAGATTACAACGAGTGGTAAAAGGGAATATTAGTAATGTTATTAGCATTGTTAATATTGTTTTAAAAAGATTAAAAAAAAAGCTACAAAAAGATTAAAATTTACATCGTCGTAAGGTTTAATAATTACATTATCCGATTTCAAGTTGTTTATTAATCCTGCCAATTATTTGCTATTTTTAATATTAATTTTTATTTTAGTGTAATAATAATCAACTAATTGCTTTAAGTTTGCTCAGATGGTGCTACATGTATTTGAAATACCGGTATTGTTTTATTATACGCAAATTATGATATAAGTCGCTCGTATCCGTAGGCTTCAACCACTTAATCCTAGGCTCACCCTACTCGTATCCTCCGGGTGGTGTTTAACGAGCGACAAAGCCAAAAGAACAGAGCGGCGTAAAATTGGCGTTTTATGACAAAGCAAATTTATGTGGCAGAAGTGAATGGCAGAGTCCGAAAGGGACGTCTTAGGCGAAAGTTTCAAATTGCCGCTTATGTATGCGTAGGTATTTGGATGTGGACGAGGCGAGATAAGTGTGTCAGATCTTATGAGTATCCTCGTCTGTTGGAGGTCTAAGCACAAATTAATAAGTGTTTTTGTTGCTAATTTAGAATATTTGTTACGATGCATATAGTAAAGCTTGAGTTAAGCAAACTTTTTGTTTATTAAGACTCATTAATGTTTCAATTAAATTGTGAATAACGTTTATCGTCGAGGATAGAAAACATTCTTCTTTCATGACAATATATGATGATGTTCAAATATTTTTTATACTTAATAACAGCTCTGTAAATGCTAGTAGAGCTAATTAATGGAACCAGGCGTTACTTTTTGGAATTCATTATATTAAACATGAATCTACAAAATCAATAGCAAATATCCGCTTAATAAAAATAATTATGTACAACTTACCTTAAAGAGGTTATTGTGTCCTACAGAATTAAAAATGGAGTGCTTTTTTTACTAGGTATGACACATAATTTTGTTTTATTACTCAATTCTTACCTAATAATTTTTTAACTTTTTTATGTGGTACAGCTTCGCTGTAGCATGTTAGAGCTGCAGCACGAATCCAGCTGGGCTTACGAAGTTTTTCATCACCGCCAGAAAAAATAACAGAAACCGTATTTTTTGGATGGTACGAGTGAACGGCGTAGTATGTTTCTCAATAATATCATATTATACAAGACACGGTGTACTTTAGTACGCATTTTCTTACGAAATAAATTTTTATTTCAGCCAAAATATTTTCAGATAAAATCTTGCAAAAAAAAATGAAAACACATTTAAAGTGTTAAGCGTGATGTAACAAATTCATGGTAAACAATTTAAAGTTCTGAATTGAAGTATGAATGTTTTTTTTTTATTTGATTTATTAAAAGCTTTTATTTAATTTCGCTTGTATATAAATGTCCTGAAAGTTTTCAATTAATATTTCGCCCACTTTCACTAAAGCTACCGAGCTAAAATTTGGCACACTCGTTTGGTTTAATTAAATGCTGCAATTATTGATCGTGCTATATATATATATATATATATATATATATATATATATATATATATATATATATATATATATATATATATATATATATATATATAAATTAATATTTCCACAGAAACCTCTACAATATGAGTATCGAGTTAAGGGCTGGATAAAGGAAAAACAATATGTAAAGTGAATTTATTATAAATCCAGTGTGACGGACGTCACAAAATGGCCATACATTATTTTCGTAGTAACCCATGTGGTTCAAATAAAAGGGCTTGAGGAGCGGAACACAATAAGTAAAGTGATTTGTGCCAATTGGAAGTCTGTAGTCTCTACATACACCTCTAGGTAACAGGCGTGATTGTTTATGTTTGTATGTACGCGTTGTGATACGGAGTTTATTTAATGACGTCTATCTATTAAAATTCAAGCAGAGAAAAGAGAAAAGTAAAGCCATACATACATGGTTATTTTGCAATAACTGGCCAAATTTGCTAAGAAGTTTCAGAATGAGTAACATAGACAAATTTATCTTCGGTCAGAATACTAATGAGTTGTCACACATAAGAACTAAGATAAAATGCCTCGTTTTTCGTGAGAAGGATTTCCGGTTCTCTACACTGACCATACGATGGTATTCTGTGAGAGCGTATATAATATAAGCTATATAATATAATATAGCTACTAAGATAACTATGCTGAGAGCGTAGTAATAATACGACTTTACCTCGTATAATATATACCACGCATTTTATACTATGTACAGACGACGTAAGAATATTTTCAGGTAAAAGATAAATACAAATGGATGTGAGTTCAATTCGCAAATCCATATACTACTGTAATTACTAAAAGTAAACCTCTAGTGTCCAGCTTATTCAAAACTCGTTTTCATGTCTACTCTAGCGTACGTGAACAAAACTATTGTCGCTTATGAGTATCCTCGTCTGTTGGAGGTCTAAGCACAAATTAATAAGTGTTTTTGTTGCTAATTTAGAATATTTGTTACGATGCATATAGTAAAGCTTGAGTTAAGCAAACTTTTTTTTTATTAAGCCTCAATAATTTTTCAATTAAATTGTGAATAACGTTTATCGTGGAGGATAGAAAAAATTCTTTTTTGATGACAATATATGATGATGTTCAAATATTTTTTATACTTAATAACAGCTCTGTAAATGCTAGTAGAGCTAATTAATGGAACCAGGCGTTACTTTTTGGAACTTGTTATATTAAACATGAATCTACAAAATCAATAGCAAATATCCGCTTAATAAAAATAATTATGTACAACTTACCTTAAACAGGTTATTGTGTCCTACAGAATTAAAAATGGAGTGCTTTTTTTACTAGGTATGACACATAATTTTGTTTTATTACTCAATTCTTACCTAATAATTTTTTAACTTTTTTATGTGGTACAGCTTCGCTGTAGCATGTTAGAGCTGCAGCACGAATCCAGCTGGGCTTACGAAGTTTTTCATCACCGCCAGAAAAAATAACAGAAACCGTATTTTTGGATGGTACGAGTGAACGGCGTAGTATGTTTCTCAATAATATCATATTATACAAGACACGGTGTACTTTAGTACGCATTTTCTTACGAAATAAATTTTTATTTCAGCCAAAATATTTTCAGATAAAATCTTGCTAAAAAAATGAAAACACATTTAAAGTGTTAAGCGTGATGTAACAAATTCATGGTAAACAATTTAAAGTTTTGAATTGAAGTATGAATGTTTTGTTTTTTTTATTTGATTTATTAAAAGCTTTTATTTAATTTCGCTTGTATATAAATGTCCTGAAAGTTTTCAATTAATATTTCGCCCACTTTCACTAAAGCTACCGAGCTAAAATTTGGCACACTCGTTTGGTTTAATTAAATGCTGCAATTATTGATCGTGCTATATATATATATATATATATATATATATATATATTAACATTTCCACAGAAACCTCTACAATATGAGTATCGAGTTAAGGGCTGGATAAAGGAAAAACAATATGTAAAGTGAATTTATTATAAATCCAGTGTGACGGACGTCACAAATTGGCCATACATTATTTTCGTAGTAACCCCTATGACTGGGTTCAAATAAAAGGGCTTGAGGAGCGGAACACAATAAGTAAAGTGATTACATTCTTAATCCAATATGGCGGACGTCTAATATGACAATGTAATATTATAATGTGGTGTAGTTGATCTAATAATGTTTTTTTATGTGGATATCAACTGAAAATATGGACTCAAATTATGATAGCGAGATGAACACTTTGTTTTGTTTACTGAAAATAATATTTATAAAATGAAGTCCGGGCTTAGCTCTTCAAGGAAATAGTGTACTACTGCCCGGATGCACGGTAAACTTAAACGTGGTCGTGTCATTAACAGTAGTCATATTATAATATCGACCTACACCCGGAAGCTAATTCTAGCGGTGAAAAAAAAATCAAAAAGTCATACCCGGTACAAAATCTTGAAATCATCGCATCCATGTTTCTACCATATCTAGCTATTTAAAGTGTTCTACCAAGACTTGGATTTAAATTAACTTTTAGGGTGCTTTAGAGCACTCATGATCACGTGAAGTCAAGTCAATTTCAATTCGAAATTAAATGTGACAAAATCCATCAAATTAGTATCAGTTAATGTATAGTATTCGGGTTATTATAAAATGCCATTATATAGATTTAAATGGCGTTGTTTTTTCAAAAATATTTTGCCCAGAGGAAACCCTAACAGCATAACTTTTTGTTTACGCTTGACTACTACCCATCTACTTTATAATCAAACTGCAATAAACTTCAGAAATGACTTTCAATAAGTGTAATGTAATAATCTATATTGAATGCAAACTATAATATTTCATTATACTCAAAAATAAAACATGTCACTATTGGCCCCCACATGAATTGTTGACATAACATTACACACAGGCCCGAGATCTGCGGTGCAAATATGCAGTGCTGTGCTTGCGCATACACTTGGTCACCATAATCCTGTCCTATGCCAATGGATAGCCTCCGTTGAGACTCGCCGCTATAACCGAAATTCGTTCATTCGAATCTCCACCTTAAGCTTGTCATTATTGTTGTCAAGCTGGACATTATTGTTATTGTCATGGGGTATTTATGGAGTATTCTCATAAAGTTGGACAGATTGAGAAGAATTGATTTAAAAGTATATTATTTCAACACAAAATATTACATAAAAATTTAAGCTTATGTATGGTATGTGCAGTAGACAAAAACTCAAACAAGTTAAATGAATTAACATTTTTAATACGATATATAAAAGGAAATGATGAATATACTTAAAGCCTATACTTTTAAACGAGCAACTCTTGTATATATATATACAAGAATTGCTCGTTTAAATCTCGGATACGGCTCCAACGATTTTCATAAAATTTTGTGTGCAGGGAGTTTCGGGGGCAATAAATCGATCTAGCTAGGATTTATTTTTAGAAAATGTCTTTTTGTCCGTGTTTTTAGGCAATGAAAAACTGTTACAATATCGGTAGAATAAGAAGGTAAATTTTGACAGCTTATTAATGATTATAAGTAGCTTAATTGGTATATTGGGCGGTCACAAAATCGTAATACCATGGATCGAGCCCAAGCGACCGACCGAATTTTTTTTAATTTTTTTTTCAAGTTTTTTTCTTTTTTTGAGAAAATCTATATTTTTTCGAGCCCTTTTTTTAGTATTTTTAAAAACACGAAAATTTAAATTAAACTAAAATTGCACTCATGATTTTTTATTCAAATAACCAGTTCAGTTTTTTCTATTATGTCGCTAAGATCAAAAAATATTATTCGTATTTCATCAGTATGTAATTTGTATCTAAATATAATTTCCAAAAGATACGAATTAAAAAAAAAACCGAGCGAAAAATACCGAGCGAAGCTCGGTCAACCGGGTACTATATAAAAAATATATATATATATATATATTGAATATAATAACATACATAAATAAATAATAAATAAATAAATAAAAGCCCAACCAGATGGAGACCTTCGACAGACCAAACGGACGAGGTTTAGGGGAAATAGAAAAAAACCAGCGGACGTTGCGGGCGGTATCGAGGAGCACCGCATTCTGCATTTGAGCCCGGGGCGGTCCGTTACGGAGGCCCAGTCGCCTCTGATGACCCAAGAGGCTGACCGGGATCGACGATCGATACGACTACAGGAACTGACTGTCCTCTAAATAAATACTAAACATATTTGACTTCATCCATGAATAAACTAGCCTCGTCTATTCAGGCGCATAAAGAGTATTCTTTGGCTGATTTATAGTCAGTCAGTGTCTTTTTTTATTTAAAACAAATTGTTACATTTATTTAAAAAATTAAAAGTAGTATATAAATTCAATTGAGGTCTGTTAGGAATTTACGATAGGCCGATAATTTACTACGACACTATAGGTTGTTGTAATTTTAAACAGAACTACCTATTCTTTCAAACATTTTTCTTTAAATATTTGTTTTTTTAGCCTCGTCATCTTAATTATTTAATACTTATAATCTAAATCAGACCATAAACGTGTTAATTTTCAATATTTGTACCAATACATCCCTAAAAATTATCAGACAATGTTTTCCCCGCAGCACAACGCCAATAAAGCTGGATATGTTTCCTCTTTTAATGGTTACATTAAATCTCGAAAAAAAAAACATTTTTATTTTCTTCTTATTCATCATCTATTTAGTAGCGGTACAATTATAAGAAGGGTTCACTCGTCTTATAACTGTAACAGCTGATACATCACCCATTTTCAGGTAGATTTATGTAATTGCCAAGTTTGGTAAGCTGATTCAGTACGTGATGTAAGAGTAGGTTGGTATAAGTTGGGTTCGTCTTATGCCTTCGATGCTTCTCCCTCTCTTCCTCCTTCTTGGTAGTTTACGCCTGGCGCAAGCGAAAGAGTTATACCGATTATTCGTAGAAAACCAGGATATCCTCAGCATTTTATATGATTTATATGGAACAACAAGAATTTGCGTAAAATTCAACTTATATTTTTGATATTATTTTATATGAGTATTTAATATAAAAAAGAAATTTAATCATCATTTAATCTTATCCAAAAGTGCCGGCATAGAAAACTTGTTCAGTAAAAATATTTGTCTTAGCCTGTAAGGCAAAATTATGTCCTTAGATACTGCTGCGACACATAAATCGAGAAAATTAATTTGGGGACAAGCTTAAGGTGGAGATTCGTATCTATACCGTACAAGCTTACTATACAATCAAGACGATCTTATGTAAGGTATATAACATCAACAGACTAATTAATGCTGATTTTCCTTTTTTGGGTAGAAAGTAACATGTTTTTTAATCAAACAAGTGACAAACGAACTTTCAATCTATCTGATAGTAATTGGCTAGTCAAACAAGGAAAGCTACACGTTGAATAGAACTATATTTATGGATTCTGTCGCATTTAATTTACTCGTTTTAACTTATATTTCCGAGGTTTAAGGTGCCTAATAGCACCCATAGGCACGGGGGGGACTGAGATACTTGTCGTGTCAACTTGATAGTTAGCCCGGCTACCTTCAGTTTTTTTAATATTAATTTTCGGTCCGATCCACGCAGAACAAACTTACAGTATCTTGAAGTCTTCAAGTCAATGCCAGTGCCAATGTCAGGTGGTGTTTAGTGGGTAAGCACTTAGGTTCTTCAGTGAGTCCCACATAACCACGAAGCCGGCTGCGTGGTATGCTTAGAGCATTCACTACCCCCCTCCCTCGTTTCCTGGAGGGTAGACTCTTACTTTTGTTTCTGGGCGCAAAAAAATTCCTATCTCGTTGTGAAATAAATTAATTTGCGCCATAAAAATGTGATGAATGTGATGGAAAAAGGTTAATTGCGATAGTGTATTGATATAAATGGCTGTCTTTTTTCATTTTGTTGTCTTTTTTGTGATATTATGTAATATTTAAGACTCTTGAGTTATGCTTTTGTCGTACTCCATGTAATATCAAATATTATTCCGAATGGAATATATTCAGCGTTTTATTTCAGTGCCCTATAATCTTGATCAAAAATAAATATAAATAATAAAAGACTCAATTGGTAAGACAAGCAGTTCCATTTTTAAAATTTAGTGAGAAACGAACTTTTCCACTTAATGGTAAGTGGCTACAGAAAAGAATGCTACAGACGCGCTGGCATATCTGGGGAATAAGATGGAAAGTCAGACAGTCTGTAACTATACTGATTCTCTATGACCGCAATACATTAGTGCAAGCAACACTATTTAACGGCAGAAGTATGTAAGAGGGTGGCACCTACTCAAATGGACTCTGACATATAATTCCTACCACCGATACTCAACCAAATCTAAGAAGTACCTTTTGACGGTTCACATTACTGCAATAAGTTTGTACAATCCCACTCACGATTTGATATAACCTAATTCAAAGATTGGAACGATTTAAAATAACCTTATCTATATTTCATAACAACATTTATATTTGTTTTCACTAATTTAAATTCGAATCTTTCAAAAAAGCAAAATATCAAAAAAATAACAAGAATCAACTTTTTGACGTTTTTCTCAATGATACGACGATATGTGCCTTAATGTGTTATATTTGCATGATTGAAATTCATGCTAATGCGAACAATCAGTTGAAAAATTCACAACTTTTCACACAACTCGAACCTTTTTATTTTTTAATTTATAATTTGATAAATTATTTTTTTATTTTTAGAGTTGCATAAATTATATGTATCGTCTTTAAAAAAATTAATAATTTCTGTGAAAACCACTGCGGCGAAGGTGCTAGTAAGTTTATAAGATAATAGCTTGGGCAATGATAGTGTTAATAAATAATTGAGAACCTTTTGCAAAGAAATTGGCTTCCGGTAAAAAAATTGACAAACGCAAAATAATAATTTAGATACATGATTGCAAAGGATAATATTTTGACGAGAAATTAAATATATGATCAATTGGGACAGCATTATATTTATTGATAAAACATTATAATCTGCCAATCACACTATTTGAATATTGTACGTACCATTTTGTTCTTTATGTTCAATAAATGTGACAGATATCAAAGGATATTTCTTATATTTGGTTGAATATGGTAATTAATACTTGCGATTGTTGTCACTTGGTGGATTTTTCTCCAAATGTACGTCTAGCGTAAACAAGATGATTACACCGCCATCTATCAAGAGCTATAAGATTTGCGAGCCATTTACATAGTCGTCTCTTACAACACCACGGTCATGAGGGGATGTGTGAATGGGGTAATTAAGCAGTATACAGAAAAAACTATAAACTCAGAGAAATAACGAAAGTTTATGCATTGTAGATATTATTTTTAGAATTACAAACACTTTTAGATTCACGAACATTATTTATAGAAACTTGGCACGTTTTAAAGCATTATTCAAAATTGAACACTGAATAATTTATTGCCTCATTTAACACAATCTCAGCATTTCTCGACCCATTAAGTGAATCTTACACGATTATGGCTGGTAGGGAGAAACCGCACTGTCTATATACCTGACACATAAATTTTTACTCTCGCTTCCGTAATTATGAGATAAGCGTGCTCACTTTAAATTTCCTTTTTGGTAATTTGGTTTGAGGTCTAAACATATAAATAAAATTGATGTACCTGTCTGTAATTGAAATGACTGCCTTTTATACATAATAACAATTTGCAAACCATTTACTTGAATTATAATTAATAAATAAAATTAACTTACCTATAAAGTTTACACGCCTACAGAGGCGGCGTAAGGCGTAGGTGACGTAGGCAACCGCCTACGGCCTCGCGATCCAGGGGGCCTCGCGCCCTGTATGTTTATCCATTACTTAAAGCCGTAAATGCGTCAAAAAAATTTCATTGTCATGAATGAATATTATTGACATAACTAAATATGTTTTTATTCAGTCTAGCAACATTAGTTTGCATTGCTATTGCGGGGAATCCCCGCTGCAGGGCCACCAGTATATTAACAGTAATCTATGGGGGTGACAAAGGCTGAGGATTCCCCGTTCTGTTTATTAGACATAGAATACCGATCAGTACAGCCTCCGCTGAAGAAAGCTTCCTAAAATTAAAACTCATTAAAAATTATCTCAGGAATGCAACGTCATAGAAAATACTTTCAGCGATGAAAGTTTTAACTATTGAGGCAGATATAGCATCCAATCTTTGAGGCTATAAATAAGTATAAAAAGCAGAATATCTATTTCTACATTTTTCTTTGTAATTGTTTGATGTTGGTACTTAATGATTTTGTATGAATAAAAATTTCATTATGTCAAGTATTTTGTTTTTCATTTTATATAATCCGTCTTCTTGCGCAGGCAGAGGGCCTCGCAAAATGTATCTTGCCCACATAATATTTAGCTCTTGCGCCGCCACTGCATGCCTACTAGTTTAGTATATTAAAACCTATAAGATAAGGTGTTATCTAACTCTTAAATCTTGTCTGTTTAGCTAATATTATATTCAACCAAGATATGAATTCGATATATATTAGATATACGATAGTTTTTTTATACAAAATTTTATTTGAGTTCTCTCCTTAACCTTAACGAACTACCGTTGATAAATTTTATTTAGTAAAATTGTATGAACTTGCGTTGGCTTTGCCAATTATGTCAGTATCGTTACAGACGACTATAGAAAAGTCCTTTATTCTCTGTCTGTAAATAACCTTATGTCTCCTGGAAGTTGATGGATATATAACCTTGAATATCAGATTGGAAGTACCCAGACCGAACGTAAGCAGCTTTAAAGAGACATCTGCTACTATGATTGAAACAATTAAATAAAGTATTTTCGACAATGAAGGGGGTTTGAGATTCATCATCATCATCATATCAGACTATCTTAAGTCTACTGCTAAATATATATTCAATGATAGTGTTTTTACCATATTTGCCATGTCAGTAGAAGCAGGTAATAACCAGACATTTTTACTTTACCATGAAATACCGATGTAAGAATGTACACTTCCCATATCGGCGCGAGGATATAGTGAGAGGCGAAAACAGGAAACAAACCAGCAGGTAGGCAGCAGCGTCTAGCAAAAACCCAACGGATTTTTTTACAACTTACTATCTTTTTCCGCTACTACTACTACTGTGTAATATATAAATGTATATCTAACATATAAAGATGAATGTTTGTATTTTTATTTCGTATTTTACGCGCTGACATACTACTCAACTACTTGCGGTAAAACTTTGCTAACATATTGCTTGCACTTCCGCAAAGGTATAGACGTATTTCGACCCGGTATGTGGCGCTGTTGTAGAATCTCAATATCACCTGTGCGAAGCCGGGGCAGATCGCTTGTTTTTTATATTTTTTGCTTTAAAAAATATAAATTGCTGGATAGACTATTATGAAATTAGAAGAGGAAATTAATAGATAGCGCACGCTAGCGAGCACGCCTGTATCTTATTTTGTGATTGTGTGTATATATTTAGGCTTTTATTACGCTTGGTAGACTACATGTTCTAGAAATAAATGACTTTCTTAAGCATGCACTTGTCCTCATTTGTTCATTGCCCGTTGCCCGCCGAAAACGTGGTAATAAAGACATACAAGAAAATCATTACATTTAAATCTATAAAACTAGCACCCTAATAAAAAATATTAACACTAATTCTATTCATTCAAATATAAAGTTACTTAAAACAACAACAAACAACTTATTAAGTTAAAATAAACTCAAACTAATGATTATACGAACTAATTATGGCAACAAACGCAAATATTTTTGGGAGCACAGCTGTTCAATAAATTACCAGATGACGTAAAAAAACTACAATAACACGAAATAGTTCAAAAACAAACTTTCGAAAATTTGGATTTGTACATACGTAGGTACAGTGTAATAATCTCTTTTTAATACGTAGTACCTAAGAAGTAGAACTGAATAACCTAAAACTATAACGCTTCTAACACTAGAGGTAGATGTGCTAATATTATCTTAATATGACATTAATATTATATCATAGAGATTAACATTATATCTCATTATAAGAAAACGATTGTACTGTGTTCTTATTATAAATAAAATTCTTTAAACCGAAACACAATACAAACCGAGGTATTTTAAGATAATTTTACAGTTTAGTTTAAGTAAAACATTTCAAACAAACTGCGACGCCCGGTTATATTTTTATGACAGAACATAAAGCTGGCCTACTTTCAAACGTATTTGCTTTATTGTTTCGCCCTGAAAGCTCCGACGAAATTTTCATATAGTAAATGTTGTAAGTACATATTGTTTATAACAAATGTATCCCGATTAGGTACACAGGAAGTTATTTAAAGTCCCTAGTGAGATGCTACGTGCGTAGACACTTTGAGTGCCTCTTATCTGGGGAGCCGGAGTGACATTAGAGAGGTAGAGAGACAACCACTGGGCGTTGTGGGGTAACAGATATCCTTACACCGCTACAAAATGTAAACATACATATGTACATACTATAACGGTCCTTACATTTGGTGAAGAACTTACAACTTAATTTAAAAAAAGCGTAAGTGCCATCACAGTTACTAACATCAAAAAGTTATATTAGACGTGTTACTGATAAGTTATCTCCCTCATAAAAAGAGGAAGACTTACGAGCGTCATCAAATATAAATGGTATCTCTTAAAATTTTATCTCTTTAATATTATAAAAAGTTTTGGTTTTAGCCAGTTTTTAATATTTGTTTGATTACGTGTCTTTGAAAATTTAGATCATAAATATATTACTAATTTCTATTTCATTCTATATTTTATTTTGCCTATTTTTACTTAAAATATCGCATAAACAAAACAACATTGGCGAATGCTCGAAAGTTTTTGATAAGGGAATCGTAAGAATTTTTGCACTGTGATTATCACTGCAGCGTAATACTGAGGAAAATGTCTGTTTGTTGTGACATTAATGATAATTTAATGTACCTAAATACACGTGGTGAAATAATCCATACTAGTATATAATATTATAAATGCGAAAGTGTGTTTGTTTGTTTGTTTGTTTTGTCCTTCTTTCACGTCGCAACAGAGCGTCGCCTGGCATGATTTTTTGTATGGGGATAGTTCGGTGGCTGTAGAGTGATATAGGCTACTTTTTTCCGCGGATAAACGTCTCATTCCCGTGGGAAAATCGAATATATTGAACAAGTTTGTCCTCCTTTCACGTCGCAACAGAGCGTCAACATGGCATGATTTTTTGTATGGGGATAGTTCGGTGGCTGTAGAGTGACATAGGCCATACTTATATATAGGACACACTTTTTTCCGCGGAAAAACATCTCATTCCCGTGGGAAAATCGAATATGTTGCAAAATTAAATTCAGCTAGGTGGCGCCACCGTGATTCTACAAGACCGACGACGGTATGATGGACGAACAAAGAAGGTCAGAATATCTGGATTATTATGTCTTATTTTACCAAAATTAAGATAAAAAATGTATGGATCTGT
Source organism: Parnassius apollo (assembly GCA_907164705.1). Classification (NCBI taxonomy): domain Eukaryota; kingdom Metazoa; phylum Arthropoda; class Insecta; order Lepidoptera; family Papilionidae; genus Parnassius; species Parnassius apollo. The sequence continues at coordinate 4,177,253 of CAJQZP010001697.1, forward strand.
ATTTTTCCACTTAGGACCGGGAAGAGAGCGATAAAAAACATAAAATTCACCAGCTGATTTTCTTCCAACATTTTGGTGCATTGTGATTCACAGAATAGGCGATAACCTCGCAGACGATATTAAGTAATCCGTTGATGCTCTGCCTACCTCGAAAGGGTTACAGGCGTGATTATAAGTATGGATCAGAAATACTATCACTACCTGTCACGCTTTCACCCTTAACTATTACTTAACTGTGGTAGAAACAGTTCTTAGTAAGCTTTATTAATAAGCCTTAGTTATATTTATTGAACGGAAATGAATACAGTTCTTATAATATGTGGTTATGAATGAATCGGTATTACAATAAGAAAAATTGTGCAAAATTATAAGAAAAATATTTTTTGAGAGTTCTTATTAACTAACGTATACATAGTTTAAAATGATTCCGCTAGATGTCGTTACTAAGTTTTTAAAACGTGGTAACGAAATGTTTCCTGACATGTACTTAACTCCCGCCGTTGAGCCGCGCGTCAACTTATAGTGCATACGGTACCTATACGCTTAAATTGTTTCTATTTCGTAGCTTATTTAACTACCTGCTTTCGATTTCGTTTGTTTGTTATTTACTTTGTGATTTGGTTAAGGTAGAATGAATTTATATTGGCTTTCATTTTCGGATTTGTGTATTTTCTTGGATCGGTTTTGTTGATTTGGTTGGCATTCCTTTATACATATTTAGACTCTTCTTCTTTTCTTGAATTTGGATTTTGTTTATTTAGAATCGTGAATTGGTTTTCGTTGTTTTAGGTTGTTTAACAATATTTCAAAGGAATATTAATAGTATAGATAGTGTATATGGTACCTATACACTTACTTCTTTTTTCGTTGGTTATATTTATATTGACTACTGCTTTCGATTTCGGTTTTCTGCGATTTGTTTTGTGATTTGGTTTAAGTTGACTCGATTTTTTTTGGCTATCGTTTTCGGATTCGTGTTGTGTCTTGAACTGGTTTTGTTGTTTTGATTTTTAAAAATATTTAAAAGGAATATTTTTTCCTTTTAGATATTTTGGATTTGCTTTTAAAAAAGTATTTAAAAGGAAATTTAATTCCTTTTAGGTATTTTAACGTTTTTTTTATAAATGGATTTTTGTAACTTCATAAATCCTCGCAAACGAAGTCCAGCCTTTCAAGAGTCTCTTCTCAAAGGCAAGCGAAAAGATTAGCTCGATCGCTAGAATTTTTAGAAGATGCTGAACTGAGAAGGCAAGAACAAGCAGAGCGTCAGGCTGCTTTTAGAGCATCTGAGACACCTTGTCAACGTCAGCAAAGGCGTTTTGAACAGACAGACCGTCAAGCTGCTTTAAGAGCTTCCGAAACACCTTCTTAAAGTCAGGAAAGGCGTCTTGTATAGGCAGAGCGTCAAGCTACTTTAAGAGGTACTGAAACACCTTCTCAAAGTCAGCAAAGTTATCTTGAACAGGCAGAGCGTCAAGCTACATTAAGACCTACTGAAACACCTGATCAAAATCAGCAAAGGCGTCTTGAACAGGCAAAGCGTCAATCTACTTTAAGAGTTACTGAAACACCTGCTCAAAGTCAGCAAAGGCAATTCGAACAAGCGTAACGTCAGGCCACCTTAGAGCTGCGGAAAAACCCGATGAAACTCAACACAGACTCATTGAGCAAGCTGAACGTCAATCTACTATAAGGGCATCGAAACACAGGAACAGACACAGGCACGAAGAGATGCAAATTCACAGCTCCAAGCTGAACGTCGACAAAATTTTCAAAGAAATAATTAGTCGGTTTTTAATGACGCAGCATTCAATTATGATCCGTTGATTGATTATAAAAATCATAGGTTGATTTTGCAGCGCTTTAAAATGGAAAGATGAGACCGCATACATGTGCTGTTCCAATGGCAAGTGTCTCTTACGGCGTTACTTGTTAAGTGGCGTTACTTGGGGAACCAGAAGAACCTTCGAAAACTCTCTTTTTATATGATGCTAATGAGTCACGGCACTTTTTAAACAGGATCCGGAAATATAACTCATGCTTTCAAATGACGTCCTTCGGAGTTGACCGGGAAATAATAATGTCGGGATTTTCGCCTACATTTACGGTGTAAGGGCAAATTCATTATAGAATAGGTTCACTTTTTCCAGCTGAAAACGAACAGCATACGTTTTTACAGGTATATTTTATGGGTGACGAAGAAATTGAGGTAGACCGTCGCTGCCAATTTATCCAGGGAGTTGAGAGAGACACAGTGTTCAAAATTCAAAGATTTTGCATGGACGTAACATTTTAGTCAAAAAATTAAAAACTGCTTTAGAAAACCTACCTGAAGAGGATTATAAAGTCGTCATTCACGCAGATCGGACCCCTCGAGGAGAGCATGAAAGGCGCTACAATGCACCTTTGATAAACGAAATAGCAGCCGTAATTAGTGGTTATCAATTTTCTTCACGAGACATTGTCTTGCGAGCACGTGATGATACGTTGCAACGGGTAGCTGATACACACAAGTTTTATGACGCTCGGCAATACCCATTGATTTATTGCAAAGGACAAGAGGGTTGTCATTTTTAAATTCCACTCATTAACCCGGTCATAAAGAAGCCTACTCCGAACAAAAAAGTATCATGTATGGATTTTTATGCGTATCATATGATGTTGCGAGAAAATGATTTTAATCTCTTAGCCCGGTGTAGACAATTATTTCATCAATTTTTGGTAGACATGTATGTGAAGGGAGAAAGTGAACGTCTCGGTTATATATCTTTAAATCAAAAAAAGCTGCGCGTTGAGAATTATATAAATTTACAAGATGCAGTTTCTAGCGACGCCAATTTAAACCCCATAAATTTAGGTAAAATGGTAATTCTACTCTCATCATTGGTTAACAGTCCCCGCTCCCTAGATGAGTACACACAAGACGCATTCGCCTATGTACGAACTTACGGAAGACCTGATCTTTTTGTTACTTTTACTTGCAATCCCACGTGGAAAGAAATAACCGAGGAGCTAATGCCGGGCCAAAAAAGTACTGACAGACACGATTTATTTGCTAGAGTATTTAGATTAAAAGTACAAAAATTAATGTATGTAATTAACAAAGGGAAAATTTTTGGAGAGGTGCAGTGTTTCATGTATTCAATTGAATGGCAAATAAGAGGATTATCGCATGCCCACATTCTAATATGGCTTAAATAGAAGATGCGGCCCAGCCAAATAGACGACATAATAAGCGCCGAGATTCCGGATCCTGAGCAAAATAAAGAATTATATGATAACATCGTCCGGAATCGTTCGAAATCATCGTTCACGGTACATGTGGAGCACGAAATTAAATATCGCCATGTATGAAAGAAGGAAAATGTACAAAGAAATTCCCTAAACAGTTAAAAGAAACAGTGCACAATGACAATGGCTACCCTTTATACAGACGCAGAGCTCCCAAATATGGTGGCAGGAAAGTTACAATCAAATCTCGCTTTGGAGCATTCGAAACCTTAGATAACAGCTGGATTGTCCCGTATTCGCACATTCTATGTAAAATGTTTAATGCCCACATTAATGTAGAAGCATGTAGCTCTGTCCGCGCAATCAAGTATATCTGTAAGTACATAAATAAAGGAAGCGACCAAGCAATATTTAATCTCAGGAGTGAAGGTGAGGCAAATCTCGTTAATGAAGCAAAGACCTTTCAAGCAGGGCGTTATGTCAGCAGTAACGAGGTAGCGTGGCGTCTCCTTGACTTCCCTTTACACGAAAGGAACCCAACAGTTACTCACTTTGCTGTGCACTTAGAAAAATTTCCAAGAAAGAATTGCATCACCGCCAAAAACTACACTAACAGCCTTCTTTCAATTTTGTCAAACCCATCCCTTTGCAAAAACGTTGTTTTATTCTGAAGTCCCCCGCTATTATACTTGGAACACATCTAGGAAGGAGTGGAAACGCCGTATTCAAGGCGCGCCTGTTGCAAATTGGCCCGGTGTAAAGTCATCAGATGCCCTTGGTCGTGTGTATACCGTCCATGTAACCAATTTTGAATGTTTCTGTTTACGATTGCTGCTGCACCATGTCCAGGGTCCTACAGGATATAAAGACTTTAAAACTATCAACGGTCAGGAATGCGAAACTTATAGAGAAGCATGTGAAGCTCTGCATCTTTTAGAAAACGATAATCACTGGGATGAAACCATGGAGGAAGCTGTGCAGTGCCAGTCACCAGCCAAAATTAGGGATCTTTATGCAACTCTCAATCATCTTGCGGGCTATCTAATGCACATGAATTGTGGGACAAATATAAAGAGTACATGGCGGAAGATATTTTGCGAAGGTTACAGCAGACACACGCGAACATGACATACAATGAACACTTTTATAATGAAGCACTTGAAAAAATTGAAGATAAAGTAATGGCAATGGTAGGCAAAAAATTAAGCGACTTTGAAATGATACGCCCTCAGCGAACAACCGAAAATGAACTAAGTGATGAAATTATACGTGATACAAACTACGATATACCAGCTTTGCAGCAGCAAGTAGCCGAATTTGTACCCCGCTTGCTTCCCGAACAAAAACGAGTTTTTGACAAAGTATTAAGACAAATTGTATCTGAAAATGGTGCACTTTTCTTTTTAGATGCCTCTGGAGGAGCTGGGAAGACATTTTTGTTAAATTTATTATTAGGGCAAGTACGGAAAGATAAAAACATTGCTGTGGCCGTAGCTTCCTCCGGTATAGCCGCCACGCTGCTAAGCGGGGGCCGCACTGCACATTTTGTTTTAAAACTCCCTCTAAATCTAGCCCAGGAAGAATCGCCGAGCTGCAACTTTAGCAAAAATAGTGTACGAGGTATAACGCTACGACAATGCAAACTTTTAGTGTGGGACGAAAGTACAATGTCGCATAAAAAAGCTGTAGAAAAACTAAATCGAACGCTCTAGGATTTGTGCAGTAATACCGATGTAATGGGAGGAATGGTGGTTTTACTGGCTGGTGACTTTCGTCAAACTTTACCTGTCATTCAAAAGGGCACACCTACAGATGAATTAAAGTATGCCTCACGTCGTCTATTTTATGGAACAAGGTGATAAAATTCAGTTTAACTACGAATATGTAAGTGCATTTGTATAATGATATCAATGCTGGAAACTATGCTGAATTACTATCAAAAATTGAGTGATGGGCGGTTGAAAACGGATGCTGAGGGCTGCGTTAAATTGACGAGAGATTTTTGTAATTTAGTACAGAGTCATTCCGAATTAATTGCGAGCGTTTATTCAGATTTAACGAACAACATGCATGAAGACAAATGGTTATGTAAAAGGGCGATTCTTGCACCAAAAAATGAGAGCGTTAACAAAATAAATACAGATATATTAAGCGAAGTAGCAGGATAAATAACAGAGTATTTGTCAGTAAAAACAGTTATGAACACAGAACAGAGCACTTCATATCCCGTAGAGTTTCTAAATTCACTAGAATTGTCAGGTGTGGCCTCACATAAGCTTCAATTGAAATTAGGCGTCCCAGTCACGCTAATGCGAAATTTAGATGCCCCTCGGTTAAGTAACGGGACAAGGCTGCGTGTGACACATCTTTGACGGAACGGTGCTAAAATTTTGACAGGCGTAGGAAAAGGTGAAAATGTTATTATAACACGGATCCCTATAATTTCCACAGATCTTCCCTTTCAATTCAAAAGGTTGCATTTCCCTATTAAGCTCAGTTTTGCAATGACAATTAATAAAGCGCAAGGGAAAACGTTACAGCTAGCGGGGTCAACTTAGAAAAATCGTGCAAAAACATATAAAATTGTGTACAGTAGCGTCTTAAAATAGTGTTCAGTTAGTTTTTTTTTCCAAAATTCCCACCATCAATTAATCAAAATTCCCACAGATCTTACCTTTCAATTCAAAATTTCCTATTTAGCTCAGTTTCCTTTCAACTCAAAAGGCTGCATCTCTGACGGATCTTTTATTTGGCTCAGTTTCCTTAAATTCAGAAAACTGCATCTCTGACGAATCAATTTAGCTCAGTTTCTTTTCAAAAGTCTGCATCCCTGACGGATAATTATGCTCAGTTTCCTTTAATTAAAAAAATATCCCATTTCCATTTGGAATAAACAGGCTATTTTCATGCTTTCCTATATGCTGCGTTTCAAAATATTTAAATAGGCTGACGAATCAATTTTGCTCAGTTTCCTTTTAATGGCTGCATCACTGACAAATCTATAAAACTCAGTTTTCTTTCAATTCAAAAAGCAATGGATAGTTCATTTCCCAGCGACCATACGGGCGAAGCCGCGGGTAACAGCTAGTGCATTATACAGCTTCAAACAAAGTTGTTCCTTTCTTTTTTTTGCCATCACTCTAGCTTACTACAAATTTCGTGTGTTGAACATAATCTTCTTTCATGGTTGCACACAGAAGAGCCGTGGTGGCTTAGATTGTTAACGCTCGCTGTAAATTTCACAGTACACGAGCAAAACGGGTTCAGTCCCCGTCGGCACCAATAAAATTGTTAATTGCAATTTTAAGTGCTGATTTACCATGTGCTCGGCGGTGAAGGAAAACATCGTTAGGAAACCTGAGAAAGGAAACCTAGGAGAAATAAGAAAAAAAAAATTCGAAGACATGTGAAGTTCGTCAACACGCATTGAGACAGCGCGGCGGACACTTCCTTGCCCTAATAGCCTCTCAGAAATGAGAGGAGGCCTGTGCCCAGCAGTGGGATGTATATAGGCTGTAACTTTACTTTACTTTTTTACACAGATATTTGTATAACCCCTGCATTCATCGAACCTTGTATGGATGCCTTATAACTTCATACCTCACCACTTTTTTGAGGCTGTCAATAGTGAACTATTTTACTGCAACCAGCCTCATAAAAGTAAGAAATTTTTTATCCTTTACTATGTCCCACTACTGCGCACAGGCCTTATGTTATTTCTCCATGGCCTTATTACAAAACACGGACTCAATATTGTACCGGAGTTAGTACTAGGTTAAAACCATAAACTAAAGAAAACGTTATTACAAAACGAAGATTATCTCTAGTTCAAGGATTATCTATGGTACTAAAGATAAACTTTCGAGACCCCTAGTTTAACTATGGTACTATTACTAACCTCGATTTCGGTACTTCCTTATCGTTGTTTTTATTTCGTGTTTTTGAAATCGTTAAAAATGCCTACTGCTTTAAATGAACAGCAGGAAAGCATTAGGAAATTTCGTAATATTATTAATTTTCCTACAGTGATTGGTTCAATTAACTGTACTCACGTAAGAGTAAGGAAAAGAAATGCTGATGGGGTCAGTTAGGTATATAATATTAATATAAAAAGATTTTCTTCAAATAAAATGTACAGGTAATATACAAATATTTTAAATAAGCTGTGTTTGTCTCTTATTTACTTTACTTTACCATTATAGAAAATAATTTGATTGACATCTTATGGCAATAAATGTATATTAAAATAGTAATATGTTGTGTTATTTTGAATGCGCAGCAAAATAGCAAAATTGTTATTTTGCTGCGCATTCAAATATATTCCAATCTATATAAAAAAAAACATAAAGTACTAACGATCTCTCACTTTTTAGGTGATTTGTGATGCTGACCTGAAAATCAAGGACATTGGTACCAGGTGGCGTGGCAGTGTACATAACTCCAGAATATTCAGAGAATGTAGAATAAAACTTGAGGCTGGCGCATTGTCTGGAATACATTGATTTATATATTACACTAGATCAGTAATAACCGCGCCAAAGCGTTGCCACTGCACATATGGGCACAGCCATATGCCTAGCTAACGTCGGTTCAGTGTTTCAATGTGACGCCGACAGAGTTGAGCCGCGACAAAAAATGGGTAAATGCGTAGTGAAAGAATGCTATTCAAGGTCACAAAAACGTAATAAATCAAGCGGAATCACTTTCAACACATAATTTTTAGTTCCTGTTTTCATATGAACGTAAAAAAACATCAAATAATTAAATAAAATTATCGAATATTGCCATGTAGGTTCAATGTTGCCACTTTTCCGCATTTGTGATTATTCTACATTAATGGGAGATTATATAATTAATGGAGTAATAAGTTAATTTGTTACCTCAGATTTTAAATATTTTGGAAATTATAACAAAAACTACGTTTTAACTTTCATACAAAACAATTAATTATTCTCATTTTAGTTTATTCATGAATTAGCTGTTAAATATATTTTATTACCTATTTTATATTAATAATTTTATATTAATTATAATGTCATATAAATTTTGTATTAATTATATTTTATTGCCTATTTTGTATTGTTTAATTTATTAGTACAATAAAAATACTTATAAAAATATGTTTTATTTCATCATTATGTTTACTTCTATTCATCTGATAAGCTTTGTATCCTTTTTTCTAAGAGGACGCAATAAATATTACTCAATGCTGGAATATTACTTGGTGACAGTGGCTACATTTGTACTCCATACCTATTTACACCACTGCTAAACCCCACAACACCAAGTCAACTGCTAAGCCCCACAACAACAAGAAGAAATATATAATAAAAGCCATATTCATACCAGGAACACGGTGGAAAGATGTTTTGGTTTGTGCAAGCAACGATTTTGACGCTTATTAAGAGGTATGTCTGAAGATATTAAAACGGGAAAAAGAACAATTCTTGCATGCGCTGTACTACACAATATGGCCATTGACATGAGAGAAGATGTATTTTCTGGGGAGGGAGATAGCAATAAAGTATATTCCATCACCAATAAGAAAGAAAGAAAGAAATGCATTTTATTCCAGTTTAAGCATGCAGCATAACAAGTAAAAAGTAGTTAAATGCCAAAAGATAAATAAAACTAAATTAAAAGTCATTTAACATCATTATAAATTTAGGAAAACATTTAAAGATACCCTGTGCTGCAGCATGAAACTGTGAAACAGACCGGACTCAGTGATAGAATAAGGAGTAAATATTATGAGAAGAAGTTTATTGAAACTCATTTTTAGTAGGTAAACAAATTTCACAATTTTATATAACTATTTTAATTATAGTTTATAATTAATTTTATTTATAAAATTGTCTATAATTTAACTGTCCAAGGCTATGTGTATTTAATTCATTTTATTTTATTTAGAGGCCCATTTTGGCATTAAAATTTCAATAAATATACAAGACAATCATAATAATATTTTTTTTTATTTCAGGCATAATACTCATTTATAAAGGATTTTTTTTTCTGGTGAGCCTTTGTCAGCTGTCAAAGAATAACAACTACATATTATAATTTCCATCAATATGGAATAAAGCGCCCATTACATTACCCAATTTGCAGAACGCTAGATTTAGTGCTGCAGTGCGAGATAAAAAGAACTCACTCATTACACTAGACTAACTAGCGAAGCTAGTTAGTTTAATTTTCTTTCATTTCAGTAGTGATCGTCGTCCAAACCGCATCTTTGAAAAAGCGCAAAACTATGGAGTGTAGAAGTAAGGAGTACCAACTCCCATAGTAGAATACTTAGTTGAAAAAGTGGTCATATGTAAGCTCTCCCTACGCTAAACGAATATGGTACTATCAAAGCACCAGAAAGTTGGAATTGCTTTAGCAATGGTGTCAACTTTAATGACAATTAATTTTTTTTAACGCAAAAAAATTTTGGTGAAAGAATATATATTGCTGAGACAAAAACTGTCAAATATTATGTTAGTACTCTTATTAGTTTGTGGTCAAATATGAACAATGTGAATCCTTTGTAAACTTCATCATTTCTTATATCTTTGTTTTTATAATCCATATGTTTTTATCCGAAAGAAATGGCATGTTTTGTATAATTCATTATTTCCCATAATGATTTCTTATATTTACGCGAACATTGCACATGATTAAAACTACTTTTACGGATTTTATCGCGTTTATTTTTACTTTTTATTTTTAATTCCCGACGTTTCGGGCGCTTTCCAGCACCCATGGTCACGGGGGACTGAGATGACTGACGTCCCGATGTCATTGTTAAGCCCGGAGAACCTTCAGCTTTTTTAATTATTGTTTATGGTCCGATCTATGCAAAATGAACTGACTATGTCCTGAGGTCTTGCAGTGGTATGCTTGGGTTTAGTTTTAATTTTATTGATTATAGGTTCCCAAGCAGGTGGTAGTACCCAGCCTCCTTCTCTATTGAAATTAGGATGTTTTTTAATTTCAATAGCCTCACGTATCATCCTTGGTAGGAATCGGTGTTTTTTCGCGAGGATTTGTGGTCTATCAAATCTGATGTAATGGTTGGGGCCGTCTAGGATATGATCACAAACTGCAGACTTCCCGGAACGTTGATGCTTCACATCAGCTATATGTTCTTTTACGCGGGTCCTAATTGATCTTTTGGTTTGTCCTATATAAGAGAGACCACATTCACAATCAAGCTTGTACACTCCTGCATCTTGTAGAGGAATATGACACTTGACGGATGGTAGGAACTGAATCTTCTTCGGCGGCTTGTAGAATGTTCTAATAGAAGCTCGCTTCAAGATATAGCCAATCTTGTCTGTGACACCTCTGACATATGGTAGTAAAGAACACCGATTCCTACCAAGGATGATACGTGAGGCTATTGAAATTAAAAAACATCCTAATTTCAATAGAGAAGGAGGCTGGGTACTACCACCTGCTTGGGATCCTATAATCAATAAAATTAAAACTAAACCCAAGCATACCACTGCAAGACCTCAGGACATAGTCAGTTCATTTTGCATAGATCGGACCATAAACAATAATTAAAAAAGCTGAAGGTTCTCCGGGTTTAACAATGACATCGGGACGTCAGTCATCTCAGTCCCCCGTGACCATGGGTGCTGGAAAGCGCCCGAAACGTCGGGAATTAAAAATAAAAAGTAAAAATAAACGCGATAAAATCCGTAAAAGTAGTTTTAATCATGTCATTATTTCCCATTTAAGAGCAATTCCTTTTCCTTAGTCGATGGTTGCGCCACGTCACTTTTATCTTATATCAAAAATACGTCCTGGTCGAGCGCACGCCGACTGACTGACTGACCTAGCATAGCTAGTGTTTAGCACGCTAGAACGCTTTACACGATGCTATTTAGTGCGCTAGCTAGTGTACGATATGAGCTAGCGCGGCAGAGTCCATGCGATCGCACTAGATTGGATAACTAGCTGTCTAACTGCCTTTACACAATACAAATTTAGCATGCTAGTTCACCTAGCGCTCAGCAAATTGGATAATGTAATGGGCGCTTTAATCCTGGAGAACTTATTGTGATAATATTTCATTTATTGAGCAAAATGCTTTTATTTAGGTTGTAAATGATTGTGTTTCAGGGAAAGATGAAGGGTACAGCATATTACACATCCATATGAAGCGATGTTATATTATTATTTAAGTGCTGTTGAGATTTGTTTAGATTTTTTAATGAATATCGTCACTCTACTTCATAGGTGGATTTCTTTCCAGAGGTGCATGAGGAGGAGTAGGATTGTATGTAACTAAGTAATTAGATTTTTTGATTATAGTTTTCTAATATCGTATTTATTTCATTGTTAAGTAAATGAAATAAGTATTATTCATAATTATTTATTTTAATTATTAATTAAAGATGCACAAATATTTGCAGCTAATAAGTACCTGAAAAGATAATTTCATATATGAGGATATTTACAAACATGTATTATGTGATACTTGAATATAAAGAATCTTGAATATTTAGTTTTGTTTTATAGACTAATCGTGATAAACACAGTCTACCACACATACACAAACACACACAGTCCACCTGATGGTAAGTAGCTGCTGTTGGACATAGTCTACATCTATCCTCGACTGTGAATCAAAATTTAGATGTGTTGTCACCCGTTAGGATTAAGTTTCCAGTAAAAGAGGTCTCACTCATACAAATTGTATAAAATTTGTCAATAAATAAGTTAAATGTTTTATTAAAGAAAAATTGTGTAAAAAGGGTTATTATTATATCAAAGAATACATAAATGAAAATAAACCCTGGGAATAATATGATCGCCACCATGCTGGTTCTATTAAAATTTATTCGAAATTGTACAAATAAAATTATTGTAAAGTAAAATGTATTTATAAAAAAGTCCCTTGTTTCTTTCTAGTTCTTCCCAGGACAGAGATATTTTCCGAACCAGTGATAAATAAAAAATGTCTTTCAATAAGTATTATGTAATAATCTATAGTTGCCGACACGAAAGGTGAGCACAGATGAACTATGGTGGGGGTTGAGCCAGCGTAGATACACTGTCGGCCAAAATTATTAGGTACTATTGTTATTTCAATTCATAATTGAATATTTTCGCTGACTATTTTCGAAATTCTGAGTCGTTAACTCCTTTAACTATACGACGTACAGTAGCTACGTAGACATTAGTCGCCTCAGCAGTCTGTTTATAAACGTCTATCATGTTTTTCTCAATACCTAATTATTTCATGTAACAAAACACTGAATAGACCATTTTCGGGATTGCCTATTTAACACCGAATTCTTTCTTCTCTGCATATTTAGCCCAAAAACGAATGCTCAAATTATAACAAAAAAAAAAACTAACAATAAAAAATATCAAAACCAGAAATATCTAAAGTAAACAAGAACTACACAAACAACAATTAACAATGAGGTAATACTAAAATTAACAAAAATAAAATAATTAAAAAGTTGTAATTAAAATTGCTCTGAAGTGTACGGTAATCGAATGATACGTGCGAACCCAATAGACGACGAGAATCGGCTGACGAACCAATCACGTTGAGTGTCAGCGTGGTCGACGTCATATCGACCAATAAAAAGTGTGCTCACGACTCGTGGCGGCAATTATATATTTAAAAAAAATCATTTTATTCTATTCTGGTTCTACACGCTCAACATACTAAACAGCAGCGTTAAGCTGCTATTTAACTTGTGTTTTTCTGACTTTCTAATACGATATTTTTAATTCTAATTTTTTAATTTTAAGTTTGGCTATTTGAATATCGTATATATAGGGTGCGTTTGGCAGAAAAAAGCGCTAGCAAGCGCTTGTAAGCAAAATGGCGATCGTAAGCGGTAAACGCTGTCAAATCGTAGTAGCTATTTTCCTCCAGGACACGATGTTAGTTTTAACCGAGGAACCTAACCTAATTTAAATATATGTTTGTAAAGTATTCATATTAAAAACTTACCAATCATGAATTTTTAATTACATGTATATGTTTATTCACGTTATTATATTACTTAAAACTAATATTGCACAAAACAACTTATAAACTCTATTTCAAAACTTCAATTCTCAATCTGATTGATATTTATCTATAATTTCATTAAATCTAAAAATAGATAAGATCACTTAAAAATACACATATAAAATGCAATAAGTACTTAAGTATTAGTTACATACATCCGCTCTTAATTTTTGCATGTTGTTTACCGACGTTTTCGTAGACTTATCCTGTATAATAGATACGTGCTCTTTGAACAATAAGTGTACGTAATATTTCCTATAATAATAAGAACATATTGTTAGTTGAAATATGGATGATAGGAGGATAAGGCCAATGCTACGTACAAATATATTTCGATGTTTCACTAACTTTTTCTTCAGAACTCCAATTTTCACCCCTTTTTTTCTTTTGTTCCATTAATATGTAAATAAAAGCTGGTAGGTCGTAGTTCACTTTAACCACACGCAATCGTATAAAGTAAATCTCACTAACTTTGATATAACAATACTGAGTTACTGAGAGAAATGTATTAAAACAAGAGCATTTATGTTACTATTATCCGTTCATCTGTCACCGACCCCTAGAGTGAACAAACGCGATCGGCTCCCACGTATTTGAATTTAAAACTTTGTTTGTAATAAGAACACTTGACCTGCAGTATTCGCGGAATTGAAGTATTTAAGAGCAATGGTAAGTTACTCAATATAAACTATTTTGAACGTTTCAAATCCCACGCTCGTGGTACCTAATACCTATGTAATTCACTCAATTTCACGCTAGAGTCGTTAACATGAAAACATTGAGCTATTATATACTACGTACTAGAGGCGACACTGCATTCAACTGCGGTGCTTACACCGCACTTTAATCAGTCACTGGCTAGGCGCTTGTAGAGTCGTCACGTGTTGTGTTGTTTAAAAAAATTTCTCTTGATAAAAATATGCCGTCGTGTGTACTTATATTGCACAAATAATTCAAGAAATGTCAGTAAAAACCAAAGAATTACTTTTCATCTGTTAATAAGATACTTAATCAATAAAATTATTGTTTTTTAATAAAACAAATTATTCCTAAGATGCCATCTCGTGTCATGGAGTATAGATTATGAAACTAATTTGTTCAGATGTGACATTTCTGTTGGTACTTAACTATAGGACGAATATATTACTATACACATTTTTTGTAGAAACATTTATAAGTAATCGTAATTTGTTTTGTTAAACATACATTCAGTATGTTTTTTTTAATATTTGACATAGATACCTTTTAAAATATTTAGATAAAAACATCATTAAAATGTAATTGTGATAATATAATATTACGTAATATTATATTACATAAGCAAATGTAATATCCAAATTAAATGACAAAATTTAAAAATAGTTCTTGATATAATTTACCTATTTAACAATACAATCTACGATTACCTACTGATTATTCTACTTATGTTTAGCCTATCTATGATAAAAAGCCAACCGCGCGAACACAGAGTAGCACACATTTTCTGTTTGAAATAGCTGTTCCAGTACGTAAGTACATATTAATTCAATGAATGAAAACAACTTTATTATAAAAAGCGCGTCAAAATGTATGTCGTGCTTGTTCAATAGATTTTAATTTAAACAAATAACAATTTATAATATGTTTTTGTATTGATGCATAACTATTTAAGCACAATTAAGTGCGAAAATAGTATTAATATTTAATGAACCCGAACGTTGTATTGAAAGAAACTTGTATGAAGAATGAAAGAGTGTAATTTTTTGTTTCTTATCTGTGGATGATATTTAAACCAGTACTAAATCTGGTACTTACGGGTACTTAGATAGTCTTCATTTAGGAATAAGTATCCTGGTATTAACGCTTAAACCGCAAAAAACCTGGATCTTTTATTCCAGGTTTAAACCAAGTTCTAAAATATTTTTTGGAATAAGACCAAAGGGGTTTTAGAGCAATTATTACACATATTATCCTCGAAATAATTTTTTTATTTCTCAGACATACAAGTTTACATCTGATGTTTTTCTTTACCATCAAATACGTTGTAAGTTAGCATTTACAATTAACTATTCCACTAGTGCTAGCGATGATAGAATCTGGGTAATTCGCGTAATGTAATATCGCGTAATTTTAATGAGAGTGCTTACCCCTTAAGCAACAAAGGCTCATACGTTTGGGTTAATTTAATAAATTAAAGTGGCTGGCGCCCTTAGATATATTTAATTAATCCAATCACACTTTTCTCACGAAAGTTTTTCAGGGCTTATTGCGTTATCCAATAATGTCCCCGTATATAAAAGGAACTGCCGATGGCAACTGAAATAGAAACTGTTTCTATTTAATAAATTGAGGATAATCGGTAATGAGAGAATATTGGAATAATTTATTCTTAATTTAAAAAATAAACGATATTCAATGATTATAGGTAAGATCAAATAATATTATTCAGTAGGTACTGCGGGTATCCTCATTACAAACTCCTTTTAAAAGTTCATACGAAATACAAAATCAACCGTGAGGGCCTCGTGCTTATATGCTTATTTAGCGTAGGAATATATACTATCATATTAGTAAAATAAACGTAAATCTACCGCCAAAACTACCCCGTGCGTCATTCGTAACTACGTTTTAAATGATTTTCTCGCAAATATTTAATATAATTCTTAGCAATACAGATGTATTGGGTTGAGGTAAAATAAAATAGAAAAACAGCTTTTATGATAGAAATAAGGGTTAAAACGAGTGCACAGACCATCCGATATTAAGATCCTACCTATGCTACTACGGCATATTAGATGCTATGGCCCACAGATCAATTCTCTAAGAATCAATATGCAGACGATTAGTCACGCCTGACACAAGTTACTAGTATAAAGTGTCTTTAGTTCCTATCACTTCCTATACAAAACACAGCAGCATTATGCCGATAGTTTATGTTTGTATTCTGTGCAAACGTAATACTCCCCGGGTTGAGCAGGCTTCTTTTTAATAAAATAAGCCTGAGGACGAGTACACAGTCAACCTAATGGTAAGTGGATACTGCGGCCAATAGACATCTTCATTAATTCATAATTAAGAATCAAAATGTAGATGTAATGTCACATCAGAAGACTAACATGAAATGCGTCGAAACACACTCACTATTGGAATCACGTCGGCATTAAACTGTTAACTTAGGCTAGTATTTTTTATAGGATAATGTGACAAACGAGCACATAATTTACGTGATGGTAAGTGGTTGTTGTGGCTCATAGACATCTACATAATATATCCTCGATTACGAATAAAAATGCAGTTGCATTGTCACCCGTGAGGACTAAGATGGAATGCCTCTTATCCAGTAAAAAGGGTCTCCGGTTCTCTACACTCACCATACGAAACACAGCAGCATTAAACTTCTATTTGACTCCGATATTCTGTGAGAGCGTGGTCCTTCCCCGGTTTAGCTGACCCATTCATGCTACAACTAAACTACTGATATAACTAAGCAGCATGGCTCTACCACGTAAAAAAAGGTATTCTTTGAGAGCGTGGTCCTTTTCCGATCGAGTCGACCCACTCGTACTACAACCGTAATATAGCTGCAGCGTGGCTTTATTACTTATAAAAATCTAAATATTTGATTGATTTACTTAAGACGAGGTCTGTACAAAATCGTTTTTCACCCGCGCGTCCCGCGCACGCAACCGGCTCACGCACACACATGCGCAAAGCAAGCAGACAATTCACCTCCAAACAAAAACTTTTCCGTGAGGTCTCCTGTTCGCAACAATACTAGGTATGTAATTATACCACTCACAATTCCTTACAGGTCTGGAGTCTGGACATCATACTACATTTTAATTATCAATATTTTTTTAAAGTCAGATTTATAATATGAGCAGGAACTTAGTCAACTATTTACATACATATAAATTTAAAACTCCAACTCACAAATCCAAAAAAAACCCAAGTTTTGTTGGCAAAATAGCTAAAATAAGTGAAAAAGAATAGTTTCAAATAAAACCACTTGAAAATTCAAATTCATTTTACTGTTTTGTATTACCTTACCTCCGGACTTGATGGAGTGACCTGAAGGTGTACTTTGGCAATCGTTATGGGATCTGGTCGCCGAGTACTACTAGGTGTGCCGAGTTTGGGCTCGTTTTGTTAGATATGATGAGTCCTTACCTCCGGACATGATGGAGTGACCTGTAGGTGTACTTTGGTAATCGGTATTGGAACTGGTCACCGAGTACTACTAGGTGTGTCGAGTTTGGGCTCGTTTTGTTAGGTATGATGAGTTCTTACCTCCATACTTGACGGAGTGACCTGAAGGTATACTTTGGTAATTGCTATTGGATCTGGTCGCCGAGTACTATTAGGTGTGCCGAGTTTGGACTCGTTTTGTTAGGTATGATGAGTCCTTACCTCCGGACATGACAGAGTGACCTGAAGGTGTACTTTGGAAATCGATATTGGAACTGGTCACCGAGTACTACTAGGTGTGTCGAGTTTGGGCTCGTTTTGTTCGGTATGACGAGTTCTTACCTACGTACTTGACGGAGTGACCTGAATGTATACTTTGGTAATCACTATTGGATCTGGTCGCCGAGTACTACCAGGTGTGCCAAATTTGTGCTTGTTTTGTTAGGTATGATGAGTCCTTAACCCGGACATGATGGAGTGACCTGAAGGTGTACTTTGGTAATCGGTATTGGAACTGGTCACCGAGTACTACTAGGTGTGTCTAGTTTGGGCTCATTTTGTTAGGTTAGGCTTGTGTGCGTGACCCGTGTCAATGTAATAGTTCGATTCTATACCTATATCCATTTTGTAAATGCGTCCTTAAAAAATCTTAACGTAAATACTGCGATAAAAAGAGCGACAAGTCTCTACAGCACCAGGCCAGGCCTCGGCCGGCAGTGACTCTGCACAGGCGTTTACGCAAACATCTGTACGTATTATTTCAGAAATAAGAAAATTCTATTAAAAAAAAACTATTAGTTGGACTAAAAAATTAAAACACTATAACGTTAATATGTTGAATGTATAAAAATCTGACAAAAAATCAGAATGATTGCATATGTACTAGTATGGTTTTTACTCGTTAAAAAAATTTTAGAGGTATGTTTGTGATTTTTTTCTGTCGTATTAAATTAGTGGTATCATGTTTCAACACACTGTCTAACTAGCATATATCCTGGAAAATATCTTATATTTTTCTGGGTTTGGTTACTGCAGTGGATCATATACTTTGAGGTATTATAAAACTTGCATTTAGCATCATGCCTCGTCTTAATGCTAGGCCTTCTACCCAGCCCAATATTTGGATTGCTTAAGTAAGCGGCAGAAATTGGTAAGAGCGTCTTTCCCTTTTTCTGACGTTTAGAAGCAGTACAAAATCTCACTGCTTTTCAGTCAAAAGGTTATATACACCTAAATTGTTAGGCCACTTTATTTACAGGCTGTGAGGCAATATATCTTAGCCCTAACTAACGACAATGTATCTCTAGTATTTTTTGTTTGAAGTTAGTTGCGGGTGTCCATGGACTTCAGTAGGCACTAATGTAGCAATATCATTCGTAAAAAAAGTGTAATAATAACTGAAAACTTCTGAAATAAATGGTATTCATCATTCATTCATCGATCCACATAAAAATCTTCAGCTGAATATATGCCTCCCTAATCGTTCTATACATAGGCCTTCCAGGGGAGAAGAAAGACCGGTTGGCAGCTGCAATATTTATAATTTTTAGTTATTGTCGGGAATTTCCCACATTTCCTGTTCGAGTTCCCTTCTTTCGCTTCTTACGGCAACCTCTTGTATTATGGAGTTGTGGATATTCTTACGATTCTATACTTGAGGGACGTACGAGGTATGGGTATGTTAGAAAAAATATAAAATTATGAAATATCTCTTATTTTTCAATATAGACCCATGGCATCAAAACATTTGCTTATTCGTGAAAAATGCATTTCCATTCCCTTGAAAAAATATTCTCCGTCTTAGCCTGATACTCATTTATAGTAGACTTGAGCTTATTATCGTCAGTAAATCGCTTTCCTCAAAGGTTTTTTTTAAGTTTGCAAAGAAAAGAAAGTCACTATATTCGTGTATCTTCTAATACAAAATTTTCAATAACTTTCATACTTTCTTTTGTAGATGCTGTGATTGGCTCACTCGGTGGGCATTATCTTCGATGTTTTCATTGCTGCTTTTAAATTCACTTGACTACTTCTGTACAGTTGACATTGAAGGAGCAGAGTTTTTGTAAACGGCCACCATTTCTTTATCGAAGTTTCTTCGAGTTTTCCTTGTTTAGTTAGGTATTTAATCACCACACGGTATTCAATTTTTTATCTTTATTTCTCGTCATCTATGACTGAAGTTTATATAAGAAGTAATGAAGTTATCAAGAGAAAACTTCATATTATTGCCTTCAGGTAGTGTCGGTAGCTAATGTATTTTTTTCATTATCTACATTATCAGCAAATCACCCTAATATCGAGAATACATTGGATGCCTCTCGTAGTTAAATAAGTGATAAACAAAAATGAACCAAAGGAATTTTTGGCGTATAAAATTTTCTGCAAGAGATGCTGGTAGTTAAATACCCGTATGAGTGTTGGAGGCATTAAGTTGAACGGTCGACTTATCGTCGGCTGCAAAGCTGGATAAATAGCAGGCGTTTCGTGTATGATTTTAACCTTAATGTGAAAGGATAAAATTCATGCACGAGTTCTGAAAATAAAGCGTAATTATTTCTTTATTAGCAGTTTATATGGCTATCACTACTGTTATAAATGCAAAAGTGTGTTTTTTTTCGTCCTTCTTTTACACAGCAAAGGGATAACAGATCGGAAAATGACTTAGACTAGTTTTATTCCAAAAACTAACCATTTACTGAGAGAAAAATCTAGAGCATTATCATACATTTATTTTTTATGCCGTTTTAGGCTTTGGAATAATATATTTGCAATGATTTTTCTTATATAAGAAGGGACAAACGAGAATGCGGCTCATCTCATGGTAAGTGACTTCCACCACCCGTGAACTACTGTAACACCAAGGAAATTCCATGTGAGTTGCCGGCCTTTTATAAAAAAAACGAGATTTTTTATTGAAGATTTTTCGAAATGATGTAATTTTCCAACCTCTACGTGGGCGAAGCTGGGACTAAAAGCATAATCGATGGGTTATTTATTTTTGTAGCAAATACCAAGAATTTAATTTATTGTGAAATCTTTTAAAATATATGTCAGAATTCTATTGAAGTCTATTGAACTTACAACAATGGCGCCTTTAGTTCTTCATAGTTTAGCTCCTCCATTAATTCATTACAACCTGTCAATAATCCACAGAGTAAACGCAATCTAAACAGTATTCTCCCACAGACTGCCTCATCTAAAAGCATATAGATATTCCTCATATTTGCCATAGTTCCGCTCCTACCTGGCAAATTTTTATCTGAAATGATATCAGGAAGATGCTTCTGTCTATTACCTGTTTGAGTTTCCTTCTGTGGCCTCTTACAACACCCATGGAGTGGATATTAAGTGGATTCTATACTAAATGACGCAAAGTCCTCCTGGGATTTTATTTTTATTTAATCATAAACTTTATTTTCGTATGAATTATGTTTACTAATCGCACGTACTATTAAACAAAGATTAAACACTGCCTAAAACTAAAACATTATTAAATTGTTAAAGAGATAACATTTAAGAGATACTACTTATATTTGATGGCGCTCGTAAGTCCTCTTCTTTTTATGAGGGAGATAACTTGTCACTAATACGTCTTATTTAAGTAATTGTAATAGCCATGGAGGTACTGACACTTACGCTTTTTAAATTAAGTTGTAAGCACATCACAAACTCTAGGGACCGTTATATTACGTACGTATTGTGACGGCCTAATATTATTATTAATAATTAAATTCAATATAAAGGGGCATCAAAAATAGTCTTAAAATATATATATTATGCAATAAAATCACGTTAATAAACATAAAGTTAATATAAATATATATCAGACATTAGACCAATAACATAGTAAATTAAAGGCAAAATATTGTCTTTCATAATAAATAAATTTATTTAAAAGCTTGAAAAAATATTTAAAATAAGATAATTAATAGAAATACAAGTTGAAAATATTATAAAAATAAAGATAAATAACATTTATAAGATAATTAGAAAATTTGTTAAAAATTGTCTAAGTCTTGGAAGGAGTTCATGTATAAAAGAAATTTCTTAAGTTGTGGAAGGAGTTCACGTATAAAAGAAAATTTTCCTAAGTTGTGGAAGGAGTTCACGTATAAAAGAAAGTTTTCCTAAGTTATGGAAGGTGTTCATGTATAGATGTCTTGTATAGAGGAGCTGCCGGAGATACATACATATATATGGGGTGGTCGGGAGCCCGACTGCCTGAAGTACTGTAGCACAATGACTAGTCCTATATTAGGGACTTATGATAATAAACTCAATGATACAAAAGCAATACTATAGAAGGTCTCTATGATGAGTATGCATTACAAAAGTAGGGTCGTGGGTTGGAACTCTATATATTAATGACTTATGAAAGTGAGTTCTATGATACAAAAGCAATACTATAGAAGGTCTCTATGATGAATACGCATTACAATAGTAGGGTCATGGGTTCGAACCCCATATATGAATGACTTATGAAAGTAAGGTCTATGATACAAAAGCAATATTATAGGTCTCCTTGATGCATTAGCATTGTATGGGGTGGTCGGGTGATCGACTGCTCCTAGTACTGTAGCAAAATGACTAGTCCTTATTAGGGACTTGAAAATGAATATTATGGTGGCGTGTATGCTGCTTCACGAGCAATTGGTCCGAGGTAAACTTGGACTCGCTAACCGATGTGTCCTAGACATATTATCTTAGTGCCGGTGGTAAGCGGGTTTGTTGTAGCAATACGGCTTTCCCGTGGACATCGCACACCCATACCGTTTGTGGGCGGCGTAGTAGTGCATATCGATGCGTCGTCTATATTTCGGATTGAGATGATGAGTGTGTTTGGTAGCACTTTTAAGCGTAACAGGCATACTCAACTTCATGTCTTAGTACATTAGCGCTATGATACGTAGAGTTTTGTTCGTTGGCGTCTTAGTAGCGTGCTACTATGATACGTTGGTGATATTTTTATATAGCTACAATACAAACTTTGTTACCAAAGTCGATAGGGATCATGTGGGTGTGTTGTGAGGGGGGCGCCATCCGTATGATAGTTGCATTGATGCTTACTGCTACTTGCGGTATTGCGTCTTGTGATGGATCTGCGGGTGTGCTGCGCCTGATTCGACGCACTCTTGTGGTTCTGGTAGATGAAGGTATGCGGATGGTGATGTCTGCTGGGATGTATGGGGGACCTTGGGATGGTGTAAGCCCGACGATAGTCGTATTGATGCTTGTTGCGTTCTGCAGCATTGCGTCTCTGCGATGGTTGTTTGGTGGGACGCTATTCTCAATGGCGCTCTCTGCGTCTTGGTTTGACTCACGCCTGAGTAGCTTTGCCCAAGTCGGGTCCCTTCATTACGGGGCTGCAGACCGTCTGCCCTCCATGATGTTTTATATAAAAACATAATAATATATCTCTGTTGGTGGGTGAGACAAAAATGATCGAAAATGCATTTACTCAACGTCAGTGACACAAACCCTTTCTGATGGCGAACTATTACTCTTATCTTATAACTGCTTTTTGGCTATATCTGCCGTTGTATTGGTTGGTTGAGCATATGTTTCGACCTCATGCGGGTGGTAGCTGGCTGGAGGATCTGAGGAGACTCTCAAGGCTGCGGCCGAAATTCGCACAACGTGGGACCCCATTCCCTTGAGGTGAGCGGTAGACTCATGACACGCTCTGCGGCTAGTAGCCGTGCTGATCATGCAATTGGTGGTGTTGGCGACGCGCCTATAAGAATATTTCAATTTATTAGTTAACCGATTACGAATAGCTTCTAAAAAGCAAATTATCAAGCAACAATATTCCGATAAGAAAATGCTTAGTTGAATCTTAAAGAAATATCGAATTAATGATATGAAGGTCTTGGGTTCGACTCCCAGGCCGGAATAGTTTGTCGTTTTCTTAGTAATATCTCTTAATAAATTCATATAGGGAATTTTTAAGATATAAATTATGTTACCGGATTTCTTCCCCGGTGGAAATCATCTTTCCAATAATGTTAATTTAAAGAAATATTAAAATAAAGTTAGAGACCAGGATTTGTCCCCCGGTCGAGATGATCGCTATGCATAAGTAGAATTAATGGAAATTGATTGCATGAGTATTGTCTTATATGAGTTTGATATGTTTTGTATGAAAAAAATGCCTATTTTCTATGATTGATTTATGAAAACATTCACTTATATTGTTTGATAAGAAACATGGTAACTGATAAGAATCTGATTAGAAATAGTTTTCAACGTTTGAGAATTGAGTAGAATCATTTATTCACCTAGTATTGTTGATATTAGACTTTCCGTTTTTACTGATAGTCGATAGCTGTGCAAAAGTTAGTTGTTCAAATAGTGTGAGTTCATAGACGCACGCTAGCCACGTACTTAGGAGGCCAAATATGTAGAAATTTAAATATTTGCAATTTCAGCAATTTATGTAAAAATGACTTGTACAACATTTCAGATTGATTGTACGTGTAAAAGAAGTGAAATCTGTGTTATTTTTATGTGAAAATTCCTGTGAATAAGTGAAATAATGATAGTTTTGTATAAGAAATTTAAAAATGTTTTAATAGTGAAATGTATAGAGAAAATGTAAATTAAACTATTGTATTGGTTAAGATATATATAATTTCAAGTGGAAAACATTGTTTTAAATTTTTATGTTAAATATTTAAGAATTTTCAACATTGAACATGTGAGTAAAATAAGCATATTTTGTTAAATAAATAAAAGGTTTTTTGTGATATAAAAATGTAATGTATATCGTAGTATAGATATTTTTTTGTGCTATCTTTATAAGTAAATTGTATAAATGTACGTCTTATACAAATAAAGTTAATGAGTAAACCGTGAGAGAGTGATAGTACAAATTGATGTAATTGAGTTGCGCAAGCGCACAAATGACGCGGCTCACTTTCGCGTATAGCTCTGGGGTAGCTCAGTAAACGAGTTTTCTTGCAATTCGTTCGGGAATCCTTCGGGAAAGTTCGGGAATCCTTCGGGAAAGTTCGGGAATCCTTCGGGAAAGTTCGGGGAAGTTCGGAGAAACTTCGGGAAAAGTGCAAGACCAGCAGTCAATAAGAAGAAGAAAGAAAAAGTGTAGGGAAGTGATACGGAAAAGTGATTACTCTCTCACGGAACGGTTTGAAGATAATTGCTGTTTTATTCCCAAGGAATTCTTCCCTCAAAATAATACAGTCCATATCGAAGAATTAAGGCGTTGGGACCGGGACGACTTCGGAAGACCCGTAATCCCCGCCTGAACCTATTGTCTGAAAAGGAAGAGGTTATCGCGCTTGTGTGTTACTTCGTTGCGGAGATCACATACGTTGTTCCCGAACCCAACGTAGGCGTTATAGGAGGCCGGATCGAGAGAAGCCTCCCTTCTGTTTCTTAGTTAACGTTTGTCTGGTACTTTTTCAGGTGGTGATGCCATACACTTATATCACGTCTGCAGGAGCGCCGGTCCGGTAGGTGATGGCGCTCACGGAGGGTTTACGGCCAGTGTGCCTATTTGTCTAAACCATGTGACGTACATTCACTGTGGCTGGATTCGTTCGTATTCTGTATGGCGTTTACACGCATTGACATGCGAGAACTTCGGTCGATGTTTGTGCTTACGCACTAACAAGAGGCCAAGCCTCTTTTACTGGTTCGCCAGTTATTTTGCTGTGGACTACGGTCCAGTTACAGAATTAGCGTTCCCTTCGGGGGTAGTGCATCAAAATGGTTGGCACTCACCGCGCACGGCATGTGTAGAGCCGTGTGCCTCCCCAACATTTTTTTAAATAAATGTAGGAGAGCGAAGCCCTTGTATCGGGTATTTTGTATAAATATATTTTGAGCCTTTTCCGAGCGGGAAGAGATAAATAATAATAAATTAATAATGTTAACATGATACAAGTGGAATAGGAACGTTTTAAGTTCTTAACCTTTCTCGAGCCCTGTCTTCGTAAACGGGGTTCACTTAGCTTACAAGGCACTACCAACAGCTTTCAATTGCTCTAGTGAATATTCATTCTTCCAAAAGACACCTAAAAGAACTAAGTTACTAAACAAACACA
Source organism: Parnassius apollo (assembly GCA_907164705.1). NCBI lineage: Eukaryota > Metazoa > Arthropoda > Insecta > Lepidoptera > Papilionidae > Parnassius > Parnassius apollo. The sequence continues at coordinate 4,202,744 of CAJQZP010001697.1, forward strand.
ACGTAAATAAGGGTCCTAACTAAGACGATCACGCTTAAATATTACAAACGGCCTATTATTAAACCTTTAGAAAGATCATTTAGAAAGATTAAAACATATTTTATTTATCCTGGTTGCAAATATATAATTTTATTGAAAAAGGGTAAATTTATTATATGTAATATATTTAATATTTAATATATTTATTATTATGTGAGAGGGAGGAAGCATTACAGTATGTCCATATTTTGTAGCGGTGTTTGTGTTGTGAATTATTGTTACCCCAAACCATCCGGTGGTTGATATAATTAACAAAGGAATTTAGTTTTTAGCTGCAGTCACCACATAAAATCTTGATGTCACAATCTATCATCACATTATGCCGCTATTTCACGCTAGTATTATGAGTAAGTATGGTTCATCCCCCCCGGTCGAGGCAACTCATTCGTACTACAAACAGACCTCTGTCACTTAAGCTACCTGCGTGAAATAATTACCTATAATCGCGAGGCTTTCTGGGTGTTATACGCAGTAGGGGCTAGCGCGTTGTAAACGATTGAATGTTAAAGTTTTTAACGCTATCTACGTAAATAGTTTTACGTAAATACTTATTGAAATCGTTTTTGTTTAGTATATTTAATTGTAGGATAAAATAGTTTAAAAGTTTTAAACTAATTTAAAAATTACATACTATGTATATTACCTATTTGATAAATTATAATGGCAAAACGTCGTTCCTACTATAAGTGTTGCGTGGATGATATTAAATGACCTACAAAAGGTTTCATATGGTTCTTTAAGTAACCGAAGTATTATAGAAGAAAATTATCAAATGTGAATTTATTTCATTTTTTGTTAGATAGGTACTTACACTAAAAAATAAGTATATAATAATTTGATCTAAGGAAGAAATACCTAAGTAGTTTATTACAAATACTAGTTAAAATTTACTTCACCATCCAAGTATCAACTTACATACCCGTACTTGTATTTTGTAATTAACATATTTTAAGTTATAATAACACAAAATACTGGAATTAAAACATTGTGTACTAATAAGATTAACTCGGTAGAATAGATCAAATTCCCGTTAGAAATCGTATTTCGGGTTAACCTATTTCTTCTGAACCAAGCATCGCGATTCCCGTCGAATGACCTTGCAATTTGCATGCGTTAGGCATCGCAGAACTCACATAGGGGCGAAAATGTTGTCAGTCGTTCATAGTCAGAATAGCTACTTCACCTAAGTAAATTAGTTAACATTTCGCAATGTATTTTTGGACTTTTCATTGACACCCCCTTAGTAACCACGGAAATTCCGCCGTGATTTAGGAAGGGAAAAAGATGCAAAACAATATGGACACTCGCGCGCAGTGATAAAGTTTTATTTAGCTTGTGTGTGCGATAATAATAATTATGTAGGCTACTAAAAGTCGGCAAGCAGTCAACATCAAAAAAGTTTGAGATCTGTACATAGTACTATTATTTATTCTGTGCTGCAACCAAATTACGATACAGCGTTGCTTAAACAGGATAAATAAATTCTACGTAAGATCGATATCTTCTAATATCGCCCCGGCTCCCCAGATAAGAGGCCCTTATAGTGTCTATACACGTAGCATCTCACTAGGGGTTTTAAATTACTTCCTGTGTTTCCATTCGGGATACATTTGTAATAAACAAAATGTACTTACAACATTCGTTGTACGAAAATTTCGTCGGAGTTTTTGGGGCGAAACAATAAAGAATTTACGTTTTAAAGTAGGTCAGCTTTATGTGCTGTTCTAAAATATAACCGGGCGTCGCAAAGTTTATTTAAATGAAATGTTTTACTTAAACTAAACCGTAAAAAAATATTTCAAAAATACTTCGGTGTATTATTGTGTTTCGGTTTAAAGAATTTTATTTCTCATAGAACATAGTACAATAGTTCACTTGTAATGAGATATAAAGTAATTATTATATTAGCACATCTACCTCTAGTGTTAGAAGCGTTATAGATTTAAGTCATTCAGTTATACATATTAGTTACCACGTATTAAAAAGAGATTACACTGTACCTAGGTATTTCCGAAGCTTAATTTTAAACAAATTCATGTAATTGCAGTTTTTTGTCATCTGGTAATTTATTGAATCCCTAAAACAATAGCGTATTTAGCCATAATTAGTTCATGCAGTCATTAGTTGGAGTTTATTTTAACTTATTAAGTTGTTTCGTGTTGTTTTTAAGTAACTTTATATTTGATTGAATAGAATTAGTGTTAATATTTTTTATTAGGGTGCTAGTTTTATTGATTTAAATATAATGATTTTCTTGTATGCTTTTATTACCACTGTACGTTTCAAAAGGAGTTTTCTTCCGCGTACGACCTCTCTGTGGAATAGTTTACCACCGGCTATTTTTCCGGACCGATACGACCTGGGGACCTTCAAGAAAAGAGCTTACTCCTTTCTAAAGGGCCGGCAACGCATCTACAATTCCCCTGGTGTTGCGGTTGATCATGGGCAGCGGTAGTCACTTAACATCAGATGAGCCACATGTTCGTTTGCCCACTCTGCTGTAAAAAAAAACCACGCATTCGGCGGAGAATGAATACACGAGGACAGTGCATGCTTAAGGAAGTCATTTATTTCTAGAACATAGTAGAATAGTAGAAATATATCATAAGAACATATTATATAAAATAATATAATGTAACATAGCGTTGAACATAGGTTACATAGTCTACTAAGCATAATAAAAGCCTAAATATACACATACAATCACAAAATAAGACACAGGCGTGTTAGCTAGCGCGCGCAATCTATTTATATCTATAAATATTATATTAGACATAAATAGATATAATATTTATATCTATTTATGTCTATCAAGTAATTTATATTTTTTGCAGCAACATGACCAGCAAAAAATATGAAAAACCAGCGATCTGCTCCGGCTTGGCATGGGTGATATCTAGATTCTACAACAGTGCCACCTACCATACAACTAACAAATTCGGCTCCTTGGTACAGTGGCTTAGCAATGAGTGGCTGCGCTGGGGGCCGCGGGTTCGAATCTCGCACGGAACAAGTATTTCTATGATCTACAAGTGATTGTTCTGGGTCTGGATGTTTGTCCTTGTGCAATTTATGTTTGTAAACTGCCTTCACGACGCAGGAGAAAATCCTAGTGCGGGGATAACATTTAAAAAAAATTTTTTCTAGTGTGGGTAGGTGCAATAAGTACATTGCTTTAGTGAAGTCTCCCAATTTAATATAATTTTTAATATATAAGACATTACAATAGTGTTGTTACTATATGGGAAACTAATGTACTAACCATTATACCTGCCAGGCAGTAAAATCCTTGCTTTTTACAAACTTAGTCAATAAAAATCTGTCTCAAAATTTTCTTACATTATCACTGCACAAGATATTTTCAAAATGGATGCCATTCAAGACTCAATAACACAACTCCAGAAGATGTTTACTCAGCGCATGGATATCTATCAAAGTGAGCTTCAAGTTGCAGCACCTTCAGCCTCCATTGCCAATTTGACATGTGAGTTCTCCTCATTCAGATTATTTATCATGACAGCCCTACGCAATCTTCAAAACCAGGTAGGCCTGTTGATGCACCAGGTGGATAATAAGGAGATGCGGAGCCGGCGGAAGATTTTTATTACTTCATGACTCGAAAAGAACGAGGACACTGTACAGGTACTAGTGAAGACTTTTGTTGACCGTTTCAAGTTGTCTGGTTTCTCGGACAAAGATATATCGCTGCCATCGCATGGGCCATACTTCTTCTTCTGACAAACCAAGACCTATCTTGTTTAAGTTGTGTGAGTTAGAGGTGAAGAACAAAATCTGGCAAGCTAAGACGTGTTTGAAGGGCACTGGTATCACTCTGTCGGAGTTTTTAACTAAAACTCGACATGAAGCCTTTATGGCAGCTCGACGGAGATATGGAATATCGAATTGCTGGACACGTGAAGGCTTTGTTTTTGTACTGGGTAGCGGTGGCGTTCGACATCGCATTAGCTCTGTGATCGAACTCGATAAAATTCTTGAGCCTCCTGTGTCGAAGTCGAAGACAACTACCGCGGTCAGGGAACCAGCTGGAGCTTCCAAAAGTCGACGTAGTGGCACCGCGGTCAATAGATAGTGTCTTCGCGTTAACTTAGTGTTTATTTACCACAATTTATTTGTATTTTTGTGTAGTCTCCATTTGCATAGTGTTGCATCTCTTCTATTTTGTGTGTTAACTGAAACATCGTAGTTCGTAGTTATCTCTAATATTATAATAATTTACCTTCATAATTTTGTTTACTATGTGACACAATGACATTAGTGATTAAATAAATCATAGTGACAGCTATTAATATCTGTCATGCTGTCATTCACCACTGACCCGTGGTAGCTCTGTGGTTAATGCTCGCTGTAAATATAACAGAACGCGAGTAACCCGGGTTCGATCCCCGCCGGCACCAATGAAATTGTTAATTGCAATTTTAAGTGCTGATTTACCACGTGCTCGGCGGTGAAGGGAAACATCGTGAGGAAACCTGCATGTCTGAGGAATAAGAAAAAAAAATATTTCGAAGACATGTGAAGTTCGTCAACACGCATTTGGGCAGCGCGGCAGGCACTTCCTTGCCCTAAACCCTCTCAGAAATGAGTGGAGGCCTGAGCCCAGCAGTGGGACGTATATAGGCTGTAACTTTACTTTTACTTTATGCTGTCATTCGATTGCTTATACTGCTAGTCTTTTTGCCAGATAAGATCCGTAGATAATATTTGTCTGTCTTATTATTTATGGTAAGACTGTGCTTTTTCTATATTTTTTTTATATTAATTAGTCTTAAGTAAGTTATCTAAATATAAAATTCTACCGATGCCACTGCCGGCAGGTATGAAAGAAATGTTTTGTTAAGTGCATAATTGTTGGCAATTTTATTTTAATTTTAATATATTTACAGTTTCATAATATTTCATAACATATTATTATTTATTTTGTAGGTATTATATCGAGACTTATATAATATTTATTTGTTTTACATTATACAAGTATATATTTAATTTTTATTGATTTTGTTATAGCTTAGTTTATGTTATAGTTTTGATTAGCATGTGTGATATTTTGGAATTTGATGATAGTTATTTTTCTTGCTCTTCTTCTAGCTCATCCGATAAGACCTATAAAAGCGCCTTAAGCGATGTTTCCACTCATTTACATGATCAACTAGTGGCCGTATTCTGTAATTATAGTAAAAATCTTAATATAGTCCATATTAACGCTCAAAGCATTCATGCTCATTACGCTGATCTTTTATCAACCTTCGATTCTAAATATGTTAATGCCATACTTGTTTCTGAAACTTTTCTAAAGCCTGAACTTCCGTCGGTACAGTATTGTCTCCTTGGTTTTCAACTTATACGTAATGACAGGGTCGGCAAAGGTTATGGTGGATTGGCAATCTATTTGAGAGCTGACATTCCTTATAAAATAGTTGATCATTCACCCAATATATACACAAATTTTGCTGAACATTTATTTATTGAAATTACTATTAATCATTCTAGGACTTTGCTTGGGGTCTATTATCCCCCCTCTCGCAATATAATTATTTTTCTTCTTTGGAAGAAAAACTTGTAAATCTAACTCCGCTTTATGATAATACCATTTTAGGTGACTTTAACACATGCCTGTTAAAGAACGATTTTCGTAGCAAGAAACTGCTCTCCCTGGTGTCATCTTTTAATTTACATATTCTTCCTCTTTCTGCTACTCACCATTCGCCTAATAATACCCCTTCTCTTTTAGACCTTATTCTTGTTTCTGATGCTGACCGGGTTGCTTCGCATGGACAACTATCTGCGTCTTTCTCTTACCACGATCTTATCTTCCTCTCCTATAAAATTCAACGTCCTAGGCGTAAATCGAAATTCTTATTCCTAAGAAGCTTTAAATCAATTAACCTGGAGCGTTTGAGAGATGATGTAAATAATATTGACTGGTCCCCTGTTCTAAATTCCGAAGATGTTAATCATAAGGTTTATGCTTTTAATCACCTCATTTTAAAACTATACGATACACATGTACCACTTAAGCGAATCAGGGTTAAACACTTTCCAGCCCCCTGGCTTTCAGAGTCTATAAAAGCAGTAATGGCCAAAAGAGATAAAGCTAAGAGGCGTTATAAGAAGCACCCTACTAATGAAAATTTATTCACATATAAAAAACTGCGTAATCGCTGTAGTAAGATGTGTCGTGATGCTAAGAGGAGACATATTTATGATGAGGTTGAAAATTCTCATTCCGCTCAGATGTGGAAATTTTTTAGAACCCTGGGTATAGACAAATCATATATTGATTCTAATATCTCGTTTGATTTGACTGCACTCAACCGGCACTTTTCTGAGCCTCCGATTTCTATTGATGACTCTATTAAGTCTACTACACTTAATCTTCTCTCCAATATTCCTAAACCGCTGTGTTCTCCTTTTAATTTCAGTAAAGTTACTGATGGTGACATAAAAAAATGCCAGGCTATGACAATCTTTGTATGCAAATGATTAAACCTATCACTAATGAACTTGTCCCTATTATCACTCACATTATCTTTTCTTCGCTTGAGACGAGCTCCTTTCCGACTTGCTGGAAAAAAGCATTCGTCATTCCCCTTCCAAAAACTTCTAATCCTACATCTTTATCCCAATTCCGCCCTATTTCCATTCTTCCGATCTTATCTAAAGTACTAGAAAATATAGTTCAGAGGCAACTATATCAATTCCTAACTGTTCACAGCCTGCTGAGTCCTTTTCAATCTGGTTTTCGTCCAGGTCATAGCACAGTCAGCGCTCTGATTAAAGTGTCTGATGATATTCGCTGGGCCATGGACAAAAGACTTATCACTGTTCTAACATTATTGAATTTCAGCAGCGCATTTAATTCCGTTGATTATGACATACTTCTTGGTATTCTTGCGTCTTTAAACATTTCACCATCAGTAATCTCTTGGTTTCTTACCTTAGGGGTCGCTCACAGTGTGTCCGCCTTGAGGAGGATTTCTCCGAGTGGTGTGATCTTACGGCGGGTGTTCCTCAGGGTGGTGTTCTTTCCCCATTTCTCCTCTCTATTTTTATCAATGCTCTCACTACTGTTTTCTCCTCTCATTATCATCTCTATGCTGATGATTTGCAATTATACCGTCATTTCAAAGTCCAAGATATAGATGAGGCTATTAATAAGATGAATGCTGACTTAAGTAGCATAAGCAGTTGGGAAAAATCGTTTGGTCTTCTTGTTAACCCTGCTAAATCCCAAGTAATGATTATCGGCAGCTCATATATGCTTAATTTATTAGATCGTTCGAAGATCGCTGCAGTAACGTATGATAATACTCAAATTCCATATACAGAGACCGCTAAGAACTTAGGTGTTATTTTTGATAATAATTTGTCTTGGGTCGCTCACATTAATATGATTAGCAGAAAAGTGAACTACTCTTTTCAATCTCTCAAGCGTCTCCAGATGTTTTTACCATTAAAAACTAAGATAACATTAGCTCAAGCACTTCTTCTTCCTCTCATTGACTACGCTGATGTTAGTTTTTTGGATGCTTCAGAGGAGCTGTTGAATAAACTGGAACGTGTTCAAAATTTGTGTATATGTTTTATTTTCGGTCTTCGTAAGTTTCATCATGTTTCAGAGTACAGGGCTCAATTAAAATGGCTTCCTATCCATAGACGTCGAGACTTACATGTGTTATCATTTCTATACTTTCTACTCTTTAATCCTCTTGCACCTCCATATCTCCGCGAGCGTTTTGTGTATCTTGTACCTCGTGAAACTCAGTGCCGGACCACTAAACAACTACTTCTCAAAACTCCTTTTCATTTCACAAGCCGTTGTGGTGGATCCTTTACTGTAAGGTCGGTCAAGCTATGGAACTCACTTCCACATGACATACGTGCTAGCTTTTCTCATGATATATTTCGGAGCAGAGTAAAGAAATATTATCTGTCAACTTAGAATTATAAATATTTACATATTTTATGTATATATATGTATATGTGTATGTATATATATATGTATATATATATGTATATATATATATATATATATATATATATGTATATATATGTGTGTGTATATATGTTTATATTTATTATATTTATTGGTATATATGTATGTAAATTAATAGAAATAAGAATAAAAGAAATAAGAAAATAAATTATACTTATATGTTATAAACTTGTATATTAATTGTTAACTGTAACTTATAGCCAATTTCTATTAAGTAGTGTTATGTTAATTATTAAGTACGCACGCTGCTACCTACTTGCTTTATATATAAAACTATTTCTCTTTCCCAATAGGTTTGCTGGAAGAGAACTCTTATTAGGGTTAAGCTCGCCTTTGTACATTTATTTAAATATTTAATAATTGTTACCAACTTATTGTGTGTACAATAAAGAATAAATAAGAATAAGTAAAAAAAAGGAAAAGAAAAAGAAATTTAATTTTTGTCTTAATCAAATTTTTTCACCTATAAAAAATAAACGACACTGAAAATAATATTTTGATAATGATTTCTTATATTTACGCGAACACTACACATTGAAATAATACTAGTTTTTACGGAATTTATCGCGTATATTTTAACTTTTTAAATACCCGAAGTTTCGAACGCTTTACAGCACTCATGGTCACGGGCAGGACTGAGATGTTCAACGTCCATATGTCATAGTTGACCGCGGTTACCATAGATTAAATTTTTTTTTTCAAAACTTCAAGATACCATAAGTTCATACTACATAGATCGGAACAAAAGTTAAAAATTTTAATCTAAGGTAACCGCGGTTAACTATGACATATGGACGTTGAACATCTCAGTCCTGCCCGTGACCATGAGTGCTGTAAAGCGTTCGAAACGTCGGGTATTTAAAAAGTTAAAATATACGCGATAAATTCCGTAAAAACTAGTATTATTTTAATATTTTGATATCTACCTACGTTAAGAAAATTTAATGCAACCACCGTATAATGTAAAATATTTAGAAATAATTTTTAAATACAAAATAAACCTCTATATTTCTATTTGTGCTGTCTTAGAATGATGAGTAAACATAATTCATAAGAAAATAAAGTTACTAATGAAATAAAAATATGGGTGAATGTGGATTCTATACTAAATGATACAAAGGTCATTTAGTATAGAATCCACTCCTATCCACTCCGTGGGTGTTGTAAGAGACCACAGAGGGAAATTCAAGCAGGAATGGGCAGGAGTATCTTCCTGATATAATTTCAGATAACAATTCGCCTGGTAGGAGTGGTACTATGGCAAATATGAGGAACGTTTATTTTATATTATTTTTATTTTATATTATTATTATATGTTTTTAGATGAGGCAGTCTATGGAAAAAGACTGTTTAGTTTGTGTTTACTGTCTGTGGATTTTTGGTAGGTTGTAATGAATGAATGAAAGAGATAAACTATGAAGAACAAAAAGCGCCAAAATTGTTGTAAGTTCGATAGACTTCGATTGAAATGTGGCATAAATTTTGAATTATTTTACAATAAATTATATGGTGCTACAAAATGGTGGAGCGGTAGGGATGCTACTTCTAAATCCGAAATGAAGGGCCACATATTTATGACGCTAAAGAGTTCGAATCCGGAAACGGATGGTCACTAAATGGTTAGGGTGACTAGGTTGCCCTTCGTATCCAGAGAGAAGAAACCACAGAATGGTTGGCTACGGGGTACCGGGAACAATGGCATCAAGCCATTGGGTGTAAGAATTTCGAAAGCAGACTGTATATAGCGTAACTAGTTATAACCAAAACAAGATGGCGGACGTGGCACTTTGCCGGTTTTTAGACGATTCACTTTGCTAGGACCTAATTTACTTTATTAGCTGGCAGAGGCAGAAGCATGAGCTACTGTGAGAATAGAACAACAAATGAAAATAGCTCAAGATTGGAAAGTGCACTTCTTCACCCCTTCACAGGCCTCAATGTTGATGGAGCTACGTTGCAGCTGCGGTGGTGGTGCGCGACGACAAATTATTTGCACTAGTGCATGACGATAAATGCACTTGCGCCAGCGGTCACAAGCAAATTGTTCTGTGACCGACTGCCACAGAATTACTATCATATCTAATATCTAGCTGCAACTACTCGCCGGCGACGGCACTCTCTGGTGGGTCGGCGGCGTGTTTCCCCTTTCAGTTTTGCGTAGCCCCCTCTCACTGGGTATGAAAAATGACGCCACTTTGTGTAGCTTTATATTGGAAATGCCCGTGCATGTAGGAAACGGAAGTGATGAGGATGGATATTACCAGCTAATATAGTCAACTAAATATGCGTTTTGGCGCAACCACTTGGTATTTGCTACAACAAGGAATAATACAACGAATATACTTTCGATCCCGGCTTAGCCACGTATAGATCGGAAAACGACGTAATTTCAAAAAAAAATTTCAATAAAAAACTTTGTTGTTTTTTGTAAAAGGCCGGCAACGCACATGGAATTTTTGCAGTTGTTTACGGGCGTTGGAAGTCACTTACTATCAAATGAGCCGCATGCTCGTTTTTCCCTTATTATATATAAGAAAAATCACAGAAAATATCTTATTACAAACCCTAAAACAGCATAAAAAGATAAATGTATAATAATGATTCAAATTTTTGTCATAGTAAACATGTGTTTTTCGGGATAATACTAGTCTACGTCATTTTTCTTTCTGTTGCCCCCTTCGCTGTGTAAAAAAAGGACCGACAAAAACACACTTTCGCGTTTATAACAGTAGTAATAGCCATATAAACTGTTGATTTATAAATAAACAATTATGCTATATTTTTAGATTTCGTGGATGAATTTTATCCTTTAACATTAAGTTGAAAAGCGTAAACGAAATGCCTGCTATTTATCTAGCTTTGCAGCCGACGATAAGCCAACCGTTCAACTTAATTGCCTCCAACACTCATACGGCTATTTAACTGCCAGCATCTCTCGGAGAATATTTTATACACCGAAAATTCTTTCGGTTCATATTTCTTTATCACTCATTTAACTACGAGAAACGTCCAATGTATTTTTTCGGTATAAGGTGATTTGCCTATAATGTGGACAAATAAAATAATTCACTAGCTACCGACATTACCTGATGGTAGAAATATGAAATTTTATCTTGATAATTTCACTACTTCTTAAAGTCATAGATGACGGTAATGACCGACCCGAAAAAGTTGAAAAAAAAAATTTACACCATGTGGTTATTGTGTGGTGTGATCACTGCTAATCATAAGCCTCCTCAAAAGTGAAACAGTGAGTCAACTGCATCGATCGATTTCCTGCATTTCTTACTAGGTCGTCCCTACATCCAGTGGAGGGGAGGGTAGGCGCTTACTAGGTGGAGTAATAAATTACTCATAACGTATATCTTCTTTTTGTATAAATATTAATTTATTATATTTAATGGAACACTACACATTGAATAACTCATTACTTAGCTATTTTTAAGTATCTTATAACATTTAATTTTACTTATAATATATAACTCCTGACCCAGCATCCATTGTCACTGCAAGACTAACATATTTAACGTAACGATATTGTTATTAACCTGGAGTTAACCATGACATCAGGATGTCAAACTTCTCAGTCCTTTCGTACCTATGATTGCTATAAAGCTCATAAACATCGGGAGTTAAAAATTAGTTACATTACTACCCTACACTACCCAATACTGTTCAGTGTATGTCGTAAGAAGTGACCGTGGAAAACATTCAGAATAGCAGCATTATCCTGATAAAATTAGAAATAATGAAATAACAAAACCAGTCTTGCGGAAAACTATGTTCATCAGTAGACTTTCAAAGGATGTAATGGATTGAATGGGTAAAGAAAAATTCGCAAAATTAGTTATAAATTAATATTATATTACTAGCATACATTTGAAATACTTTCTGTATTTGAAATTTATGCTTTAATAAATGATTTAACATTCAAACTATGTTTGGTAATATTGGCCACGATAACACAAAATGCTCATATTATTTCGCAAAGTGTAATTAAAATCCACTTCAAAGCAGCCCTTACATCAGTGTAAATCTATTTAAGGCTCAGTTTATCACGCAGCGAAACCCCGAGCATAGCCCCCTCCATAGCTACCTCAGGATCCTTGGGCGTCCTCATATGGCCTTGTGTCAGATCCTTAAGTCATCATTGGCAACACGCACTGGTTGTACAATCTAGTTTTCAGGTTTTGAAGTATACCTGACGAGCAGATGTGTCGTAATTTCCCGAAAACTGCCCAGCCGAGTTGAATCCGTCGATTAACCTCTCGGTCGAAGTTGGACTTAGTAGAGAGTAGAGTAGACTATTTGTCCCAGGTAAACGTATTCGTCAACAACATTGATCTCAGGCTCCCAAGACACTACAACTACTGGATAGGTGTGACAATTAAGTTACAAATGATTTTTGGTTTGTCCATGTTTAATCTAGGACCTATCCGTTGGAAAACACTATTGAGGCCATTGAACATAGAGATAAGGCTCTCCAACGATCCTGCCATAAGAACTATATCCATCATATAGAGTATATGATGTACTCGCCATTGATGTTAAAACAATACTTTTCCAGTCCATAAGCTTGAAAACGTCTTACAATGCAGCGGTGAAGAGTTTCGGGGATATAACGTCACTCTGTCTTACACCTGAATATGTTTCGTACAATTATGTTGATAGCCATTGTAGCACTACTGTACCTACAGTTGAAATTAAAATTTTACACATGAAATTTAACGAAATCATAGGCTTTCTCATAGTTCATACACGCAAGACATATTTAGATAGAATATAACAAGATAGAACGTACTCTTCGGTCTTCTGCTTTCCGAAAGGTATGCATGTTGGCTTTGGTACTATAGCCTTTCCACAAACTGGCTTGTTCAGTAGGCTGGAAATTGTTGAGTCTGCGTGCGAGACGATTTGTAATGTCTGTTGAAAACACACGTAGACCCAACACAGAAGGAAAATGGGTCTTTATTTCTTCAAGAGAGCGTTTTAACCCTTCTTGAAGAACAAGACTACCGCAATTTTTCTCCACGCCTCTGGAGTAGTATTTTAGGTATTTCTTCAGTATTGCTCATTTTTGTAATTAAATTGACATAAGACCTTACATCTATCTGATCTGGTATATAACTATTTCAGCCTATGAACACTTGCAACCAATTTCGTATTAAGAAGGCTTCAGCTGCATTGTCACTTATAAGTACTAAGATGGAATGCCTCAAAGCTTGGAATTAAACTAACTCTCTATACCTTTCACATTAGAATTCAGTGGTGCACGCACTGCTAATTTACGACAGAATTATGTAAAAGGGTGATACCTAATCTGAAGGACACTTAAGCCAAAAAGGAGTCTTACATCCCAAAAAGGGTGTTTTGTTTCGGTTAGTCGTTTTGTCTACTGAATAATGCAAGTTGATTAAAGACCTGATTTGGGTAAGTATTCGATATTATTAAGGTGTGGAGTAAGAAGATCTATTACCTCAAGGCGTTTCGTGTGTATGGCAATTATAGGATATGCTGAAAAGCTTCCTATAACTGGAAAAATACCCACTTTGCATAGGCTGCACATCATTTTTCTAAACTGGAAATTTAAGCAGCGTTAAAGATAGAAGACTTCGTTACTTGTAATGGGAGAGCTCATGTTTGGCAATGAATAAATAAATTGTTGGAGAGAAAAGGAGAAAGGAAGAAGGAAGGAGAAGATAAGAACAATTATACATTATTCATCTGTTTATTGATAATTCATCCATTACAGCCTAATAAGGTCATCTGCTGAACATAGGCCCCTCCCATAGATTAACTCAAAGGGTATCAGGCAGGTTAGCAAACGTCATTTTATTACCTACTTTCAGTTATTACCAGGAAGATGTTGCTGCCAACCTCATTTTTAAGGTTTCCTCTGTCGCCTATTACTTCACCACGGGATGATGAAATAGTGGATATTTTTACGCAGCTACAACTCTTTATGTTGCGTTACATTGTTTATTAATTACTAGGTATGATTATAGTAAAATTAATAAAATAAAATATCAATCAATAGGGAATTAGTGCGCTGTGCTGCAACTCCAGTACATACTCGAGTATAATCATAAATTTCATTCTTCAGTGTATTAAAATTGGAAGTCAATTTTCTCGGAGAAATTCTCAATTTATTTTCGCTATGTATGCTAATTGATTTGTTTGATCTCTTCTAATAAGATTTTAGTTATTTGTGTTGTTGACAGACGTCATCTTGAGTTAGTAAATGTAGTATGTATTCCGTTAGGAGTATCTTGAATCAAAATTCTATTCCAAATTATAATTAAATGTGTCAATTTTAATATGTGTTCACATATTTCATTGAAATTATATATGAGACACCGTTAATGATTTTGGGAATTAGTCATGAAATAATTCGTTTACTAATCTTACGAGTAGATTATTTTCACGGTTGGCCGTAAATAACAAGTATTCTATACAAATTCTATATTCATAAAAATCAAATTGAAGTGTATGTCTGTGGTAGCTAACAACTAAGTAGCCGTTTAGCGGTTTGCCTAATTACCTTATATATCAACTAAGAGTGCTTCGTTTAGAGACAAAACACGTGTTGTATTAGCGACGGCGGTGTGTCTATCCTAGTGCAGCGGTGATGGAAGTAGTGATGATGAGAATAGTGCACGCAGTCAAGGGAGTACTTCATACTGAAACAAATTCAAAACTATTTCGAATTTTAGTTCAAGTCAATCTAGTTCTACTAGAATTCATTTAGAATTAAAAAAAGTTGAAATAGGTGGCATTGAAGTAGAAGCAAAACTAGGGCAAGCCCAAGATATGGTTTTGTTGTTTTTAGCAGTTTTATAAAAATACACCAATCTTGATCTGTCTTCACTCTTCAGTTTCGTCTTCAGTGTTGTCGAGGATGTGTTTAACAAAGCACACAGAAGGCATACTACTGCTAGATAGATTGTATGACATATCAGCAATTGCATACCTTCGGTGGCTTTGAAAAGATCCGATCGTTTGCTTGAGCGAAAGAAAAAGATATTTAGTATTTATATACAATACCATACATGAACAAAGTACAAACAATATACAAAATAAAAAAAAATATTTATATTGTAAATTGAATGGTTCCTCTTTTTTAGGGAAAGATTTAATTATGTCCACGTTAAATGTTGGAGAATAATTTAATTGTACTAATATCTGTTTTTCAATTGCGATAATTAATAAGTCCAAAAGAAGACCTTGTGAATTTTAACAAAATTTAAAGATTTTACCTTTTCCTCGCCGATTAGCACCTTAACACTCTTAGATTCATCACAAGGAACACTCCTCTATATATACACTCTGATCTACACTATGTACTCTAATATTATCCTCCATTTTCACTAAAAATCATTGCAAAAGCATAAATTTTCAATAGACACAATAAAAACAAACATAATCATTGAAATGTGAAGTGAACTTGCAAACGTATCGCCCGCACGCCCGCGCACTCTGAAACAACTTCAGAGCAATGCCCAGCTTTTGTTTCCATAGTAATTGCTATATAAACATTTAATATTTATATTACATTATAAAACACTTTACCAAAGGTTAAAAAGAGAGCGATCGTCTTCATAAAAAACCCGGTAAAAAGCTAACGCGTGCGAGAGAGACGACTAATAGCTCAAATCAACTCCTTGCTTTCATTAATTTTGGAAGTACATTGAATGTGTATTTCGAACTGAAAGCAAACTGCCAAGTGTTGACGTTACATATATGCTACGAGGTCATGACCTGTGTAGAACAGAGGAGAGCGCGGGAAATTTGAAATTGTTATTTGTATCATTTTATTTTCAAATTAAATATTATAATTCAAAATATATTACAAAAATTATAATAATGAACTTAACTAAAATAATAATTAAAATTATAATATTTACGATTAAAACTAATTATATACAATATAAAAGAAGAAACTATAATATAGAAAATCTGAAACTAAACATTTTAATAGTCAATAAGACCTGCTCCCCGTGGTATAGTGCCAAGTACGCTGGCTGCGTTTCCTCGCTGAATAGCTGCTTGCTATACTTAGCCTTTGAGCGAGGAAAGAACCAGCCCTCTTACCACCAGCAGCGACGACCAGTTGTGGAGTTCACTTAGAACCAGTTCCTTTAGAAATCTCACTGCACGCGGATCCCACGGACCGATAGTCTCTAGAGCAAACGACACAAATATGTAGTCATTTCTCAAAGACTCATATTTGCGCCACTTACTAAATTCGGCTGCATCTGATGCCGCCCCGGCTCTAAAAGAGGTACCCTTGAGATGAGAAGCCGCCAAAGTGTCAACGCAAGTAGCATCCCACACTAGGGCTTTACCTCTCTCCCAAGGGATCAAAGTCATACCGGTCTCCTGCCATCGTCTCTAAATATCCCGCAAGGCTCTACAACCGAGGGGACATTTATGGAGACAAGAGCCCTTCGGATGATTTCGTTCAAAGAACCGTGACGGGAAAACCTACCTGCACTTTTCTTGCATGAAAGTCCATGGAGCCCAAATTCATCGACGCTGCTACCACAGGGGAACTGGTGAGGTTGACAAATTGCCACCCCTAGCCGGATTCCTACGGCGATGCGCAAACTTTCCCCATCAAGCAATGTACCGAGATTACTTGATGGTAGAGCATGTAACCAGTGGCTAGATTCCTTAGTCGAAACAGCTAGAAGGCGAGCCTGATCTTGTTGACTGTAGAAATTTTGAAATAAATTTTTCTGGACACTCCGTACCAACGGAGGGCTTCAAGTTGGTTAACTGGAAGTTAACCAACAAAAACAGTGGGAAAATATCCCACTGTTTTTGTTGGTTAACTTCCAGTGGGACATTTTCGCCGGGACAGAGCGTTAGCCATGTTTGCCTTGCCTCCGCAGCAAAGCACAGGTCTATGTTATTATTTAAAATTGTGTTACATAGATCATTGACAATGCACGGAAGCAAGTAAATCAGGCAATGCGACGCTAGAAATATTTCTTAAACCAATACCACCAAATTTGATAGGTAAAGTGGCTTGATTCCAGGCTATTGTATTTAATCTCAAATTTAGAATTTTTTCTAAAGCAATTTTAAGATTACTATCAATATCTTTTAAAATATCCGAACATTTCCAGACTGGACTTGAGCGTAACAAGTATATAAATTTAGGTACAAGGAGACAATATTTTAAAATGGTAAGGGCAATATGTGGGTTTAAAATATATAATTTTTCAACGTGATTTAAAAATTGATCAAATTTTGTTTTTAAAACAGGTTTAATAGTATCGAAAAACAACGGAGCACCGAGCAGGTAAAGCGATTCCGAATTGACAGTTTTTATTGCTGGAGAAATCTCTGTTAGAATTAGATAAATTATTAGAAATAAATATTTCACATTTATTGGTATTTGGTTCAAGACCCATATTTTTAAAATTTTGAAAAATATGAGTAGGATTATTAAGGACGTCATTTGATTTACCTCCCAGTGTACCGTCATCCCGATACCAGACATTCAGCTTGGATTTTAAATTTGAAATAATAGGTTGAATTCCCAAACTGAAAAGAGCTGGACCTAATGGATCACCCTGCTGAACACCGATAGCAGACTCAATAATATGGTTTTGATAAAACAAGTTTGAATTTTGACTGTAACATTGCCAAACGTAATGATATATTTCGGGGGTATTATTAGCCACTTCTTTCAGCAGGGTTATCCTATCAATAGAGTTAAAAGCATTTCTAAGATCAACCTTCAGAAGAACACCTGCATTGGAATTAGTTAAGAAAATACGCACCGAATATTCCGCCGCCTCACAGCCACCTTTGGTGCCAAAGCCTAGTTGAGTGGGTTGAAATTTTGTCTTAAGGTTTGAGATTATGTGCCTGCAAGCTAATTTTGAAGTTAAGCGTCAAAATGTAGAACCAACAGCAATAGGACGGATATCGTTATCCTTTTTTTTGCAGGCACACAATCTTGCCCCATATAAGTAGGAAATAAAATTGGGATTGACATTAGCAGAAAGCATAAAATTACATAATTTTGTAATGTCATTAAGGTCGAGGAAAATGAGTATTAATCGGGTAACCCAAATTTTGTAAAGAATTTTCTTTTAGTTGAGACGTAATTAATTAATTTATTGTTTTATTAAAATGAAAATGGGAACACACGAATGTAAATAATTTTGCCAACTCTTTTTACAATTCGTTAGACAATTTTGAATAGTGAATGATAATGCTTTAGCAAGTTGCATCCTCGCACCTCTGGGAATTCTTTTAAACACTGGTACGTTACTTACTATACAAATTGTATAATTGTTTCGAAAAAAGTGAAGAATTTGTGTCATTAGTTATAAAGGGTTTTTTAACAACAACTTTGTTTTTTTAAAACAAAATAAAACAAAGAGTTTAGATGAAGATGATTCAAACTTTTATTGTATTACGAAGAGAAAAGTTTGACAATTATGAATGAAAAATGATATCTGGAAGATGTCCACCACGACCACGATGACAGATGTCGATTCTTTCATCAAAGTTTTTAATCACTTTTTGGCAAAATGGCGGGTCTATTTCGTTAATCACGTCACGAATTTTGAGTTTTAAGGCCGCGATCGATTCGATTGGCTCCGTATAGACTCTGTCCTTAACATAGCCCCACAAAAATAATCCAATGGTGTTAAATCACACGATCTGGCTGGCCATTTAACAGCTGCATTTCGTGAAAATATGCGATCGGGAAATTTGGTTTGCAGTAAATTGATCGTTTCGTTGACTGTGTGACATGTGGCACCGTCCTGTTGAAACCACATGTTTGTGATATCGATGTCATCAATAATAGGCCAAAATTGAGATGTTAACATCTCGCGATAGCGTGATCCATTGACCGTTACCGCATTTCCAGCCTCATCTTCAAAAAAAACCGGCCCAATCACGCCTTCAGACCACATAGCGCACCATACAGTGACACGTTGAGCTTGAAAAGGCTTCTCAATAATCGCTTTAGGATTTTCAGAAGCCCAAATGCGGCAATTTTGCTTGTTGACGTACCCTGACAAATGAAAATGGGCTTCGTCTGAAAAAAATATTTTAAAAACTAGCGGGCTGTTCCTGAATGAATTGAGCGAATCTACGGCGATGTGAATGGTCGGTCATCTTCAATTCCTACACCAGTTGAACCTTGTAAGGCTTCAAAGCCAAATCCTTACGCAAAATTCGCCATGTGGTGGTTTTGGATAACCCCAATTGTTGAGAACGTCGAGGAATTGACAAATTTGGATCTTCTTCAACACTGTGGCTCACGGCTGCGATGTTTTCGGTTGAACGATCCGGTCGAACACGCGTTGGTGTTGGCAAATTTTATACCGAGCCTGTCGATTCAAATTTTCTTAATAGCGGTCTCAGAAGGACGATTACGTTTTCCGAAAATATGACGAATTTCACGAAACGTAACTTTAACAGAACCACCATTTTCATTAAATAAAATAAATAAATAAATAAATTTATTCATAAGAAATATGGTACAAAGATGTTCTTATAAAAATAATAATGATTCACATGTTTCACCAATTTTGGTATATGAAAACTTATTTACTAATTAACTTATGGTTAGAATATACAAAAATTAAGTAAAATTAAACATGCATCACTTTACAATCTTAATATTAATCGTTTAAAACACAATCAGATAAGAAACAGCATTTTACAGTCAATAGAAACGTTCTTTTATTTTTAGCACTTCATTTACCGAATAAAACTGTTTTTCTAAAAGCCACTTTAATAAATTACGTCTAAATCGATTATAATCTAATTGCCTTATTTCATTTGGGATTTTATTAAACACTTGAATAGCCATCACATAGCAATTTTTTGAATACAGGCTAGTTTTTAATGAAGGTAAAATAATTTTATCTGGGTATCTGGTACTATATGTTACTGTATCTTTTAATCTAGTAAAAAACTGAGGATACTTTTTTACGAATATTGAAAGTTCAAAAATGTACATGGATGGTAGCGTAAGAACACCCAATTCTTTAAACAGTGGTTTGCAAGAAACTAGTGGCCCGACACCACAAATTGCTCGTATACAGCGTTTTTGCGCTATAAAAGCACGGTTTACATCAGTCGAGTTTCCCCATAAAATGAGACCATATCTTAATACAGCAGCGATATACGCATGATATGCTATAAGAGAAGTGTTTCTTGACGAGATTGAAGTTAGCCTTCGCAGAGCAAAACTAAATTTAAATATTTTAGAACAAATTTTATCTATGTGATTTGTTGTGGATTTTATCATTGTGGATTTTAATTATTTTAATGCGATTTTCGAGCGAAATTGAATTCATTGTAGCAATTGCCAAAGCATCTACTACGAATAGGTCAAAAAACTAAATGTCAAACTGTCATGTTGTTGGTGTTGCCCCAATTGAAAAACAAAGTTCTTGTTGAAAAACCCATTATTACCAGAAGAGTCATGAATTTCTACGGTAGGCTGTGAAGCCGAAATACTTTTACTATGGCATCGTTCAATGTGTATATTTAATCCCTTTTTACCTTTAAACAGCCTACCATCGGTACAATTTTGACACCGTAGCAAAGCCGGCTGTGAATGTATCGGAGCGATAATATTCATAGAAAAAGTAAAAAATTAAAAATGTAAAAATATATCTACAGCAATCAAAAGTCTATAATTTAGTATAAATCAAAATCTTGAAAATTAAAAGAAAAACCTAGTTCTCGAGCTTTGTTTATCGCCCTGAAGCAATCTAATATAAATATTGTGTACAATGAATCACCAGGCGTTGCATCTTGAAGTGACCTACAACTATAACCGCTTACAGTTGATGGTTTCAAAGCTTCTTTTGGTGACAATCTCAATAAAACGCTCAAGCGTCTCAATAAAAACACGGCATTCGTTGTTTTCTTGGGATCACAAGAAGTGTAGTGAGCATTAATCTTGTTATTTTGACGTTGTTCTATTTTCTCATTTAATATTTCTTTAAAGTTCTCCCTGGCATTATTGTTGCAAAATAAAATATATTCTTAGTATATTCGGCCATCGTTATTATGCACGACGCAAGCGACGAGATACCTGCTTAGTGTAACCAGCACTGGTTGAGCAACTCAGGGGCGGTGGGCGGAGCCACGGGGGTCGCGACCAGCGAGGTTCGACAACTAGCGAGGGTGCATACAACAACACAGAAAAACAGCCGTAGTCTTGGTTATTGTATTTAATTTGTTAAATATGTATAACTTATATTAATATAAGATTTAGAATAAGATAATAAAGAAAGAATGATGTTGTAACTATGCAAATAACTCTCCCAATAAAGGCATCGAATAAATAACGAGAGTTAGCATAGATTTTAAAAATATAAATTGTACTCTTATAGTTAATTTACCTTTGTTGCATATCATCTTTATTGTATACATATTACCATTCATATAAATTACCTTTCTTAAAATAATTATAACTTTATCAAGGCATGTTATTGTAATGCGGCCGCGGAATTAATGAAGCTACGCGTAGGGCGTCACAACGTTTTATATTTATAGTGCTGAGGTGCGGGGCAGGGTTCTCAGCTTAAAAATTGTAAATTACAAGGTTTAAAACCTTTTAGAATGTAAGATAATTATTGTGTACATAATAGTATAAGAATTAGATGTAAAAATATTATATAAGTAAATATGATTGTTAATAAATAAAAATTTTAAATAAATAAAGAAAGGCGCGGGGGTGAGGCAAGGGTCCGCTGGCCAGCCGTGGCCGAATCATATAAAAGACGGACCGACCGGTAGGGTCCGTCGTCACTCTCCAGCCACCGAAAAGGCACTGCAAGAAGAATAAAAGTACAAGTTCCTCCTCACCGCCGCTTGCCTCCTATATAAGAACAACGCGTTTTATTCATTTTTCGAACGGCGTTACGGCGATCCGTAACATTAATGGTCCTTCGAAGAGCCGAATTAAGAAGCAAACCGCAAGAACGAAAAAATATTATTTTGAAGAAAAATGGTGATTACGCGTAGTAACAGCGGAGAATCATCGAAGCGTCGTAAGGAGGAACAGACGACCCAGGTGGCCACGGAAGAGACCTCCGGGGGCGAATCAGCCACAAGTGGCTCATCAAACACCACTAGCGAAACCACAACGGGCAGCGATACAACTGCTACCTCTGCGACCGATAAAACAACTGCAACGGAAGAAACCCAGCAAGAAAGTGATCAAAGATCACAGCGTACATTAAAGCCGGGCGAGACTAGGTCACGCCGCTCCGTAGTCTCACGCAAGAGACTCCTCGCGGAGTTAGAGGCGAAAGAGCGGCTAGCCGAACTCAAGCTCGAGCAGGCCCGATTGCAAGCAAGAACGGAACTACAAGAAATACACGTGCAGCGACTACAAGCAGAAGCCGGATCAACCGAGGACGAAGAGGAAGAAATAGAGGACGACTTAGCATCAGTACGCATTAGTACATGGTTACAAGAAAAACCCACATCACAACCCGCGCCGCAACCTGCACCACAACCCCCGTCACACTCCGCATCACAACCCGCTCCGCAGTCTGCAACACAACCCGCGCCGCAACCCACGTCGTACTTCACGTCGCAACCAGCACCGCAGATCGCACCACCCGTACTTCAACAATATGCACCGCAATACGTTTCACAACATACCGCGCCGCAGAAAGAAGACTATGGACAGGCGCAGCAACAAATCGACGTCGCTACCTTAGCCGCTGCTCTATCACAAGCAGTACGAAGCACAAGGGAACCGCCGAAATATTTGCAAGAGCTGCCCACATTCAATGGTAGCAGCAAAGAATGGCTCAGCTTCAAGACAACGTACGAAGAATCTTCAAAGTACTTCACGATGAACGAAAACATAGCAAGAATACGCCGAAGCTTAAAAGGGATAGCAAAAGAGGCCGCAAGCTGCCTACTTATAAGCCAATCAGACCCCAAAATAATAATAGAAGCGTTGGAAAGGAGATTCGGACGGCCAGAAGCATTAATTCACTTAGAAATAGAGAAGCTGAAGCTGCTGAACAAAGTTACGGACAATCCCAGGGAGTTATGCATATTCGCCAATCGCATAGCAAACGTAGTGGGCACCGTGGAAGCACTCAAGAAAGCACACTATCTACATAGTCCGGAGATGACGCGAGTTATCACAGACAAACTCACGCCCATATTGAAAAGCAAATGGTACGACTATGCAGCCAGAAAAAAAGAAGATATCCCAGAGCTTAAGAAAATATCAATCTTCCTAAACGAAGAAGCGGATAAATGCAGCGCGTATGCCTTGCCGGAATTCATCACGGAGGACAACGAACCGAGAGAGCGAAGGCCGAGAAAAATAGAACGCGCCTTCACGACAAGCAAGAAACAATATGAAGAACGCTGCCCTCAATGCAAACAAGAACACAAACTGCCCGATTGCAAGTCGTACGCCGCTCTGTCCACAAATGACAGATGGGAAGTGGCGAAGAAGTATAATATCTGCTATCGTTGTCTGCGAGGCAAACATCGCCGATTGCTGTGTAAAGCTCCACCGTGCGGAAAAGGCGGATGCATGATGAAACACCATAAATTGCTGCATCACGACAAAAAAGCAGAAACCGAAAAAGAACCCGCTATGGAAACTGCAACATCGGCAAGGGAGGTCATCACAACGACTCAACCATACAAACACCGCCGCGCCTACTTAAAGATTGCGCCCGTAACAATAAAGGGACCGCTAAGCTGCGTCGAAACATATGCATTATTGGATGAAGGAAGCACGGTCACCTTAGTCGACGCCTCGATAGCTGACGTCATCGGCGCCGACGGCCCAGCCCACACAATGTGGATACAAGGGGTTGGCTCGGAGGTGAAGCATGAGAAGAGCAAGATCGTCAGCCTTAAAATAAGAGGAAAGCACGCTCAAGAGGAACACAACATAGAAGCAGCGCGTACTGTAGAGCGTTTGGACTTCGCGCCAGAATCCGTGAATGAAAATCACTTGAAGAATTGCCAACATCTGCTAGATATCAAAGAGGATATCACCTACGAACGCGCCTCACCGAAAATACTAATCGGGCAAGATAACTGGCACCTCATAGTGTCTAGAAAACTGCGCGTCGGTCGTCGAGATCAACCAGTCGCCTCATACACCAACCTGGGCTGGGTTCTACATGGCTGTCATAGCTCATTGACATCGACGGTCACCTTCTGCGGCAGACTACATCAAAGGGAAGAAGCACAGCCAATAGAAGAAGAAATAAAAAATTATTTCAAATTAGAATCACTGTGCATCGAGCCAAGAAGACCTAAAGAAGATCCCGAGCAGCGAGCTATGCAAATATTGAGGGAAACCAGCAGAAGGTCGGCGAATGGCAGATTCGAGACAGGGTTGCTGTGGAAAGAAAAGGATCTCCAAATACCAAATAATTACAAAGACGCGGAAAGACGTCTGCACACTTTAGAGAAGAGGCTCGACCGAGACAGCAATCTCAAGCTACAATACGAAGAACGCATACAGAACCTCTTCAACTCGGGTTACGCAGAACGCGCACCCATGCCACCGCCACAAGGAAAGACATGGTATCTGCCCCACTTCCCAGTCATCAACCCTGCGAAACCTAACAAGCCGCCGAGATTGGTACACGACGCCGCCGCAAAGACAGCAGGAATATGTCTCAACGATATGCTTCACTCGGGGCCGGACTTATTACAATCATTGCCCGGAGTAATCATGAGGTTCCGACAGTATCCGTATGCAGTGAGCGCCGACATAAAAGAAATGTTTATGCAGATCAAAGTGCGCAAAGAAGATAGAGACGTTTTACGTTTCTTGTGGAGAGGCAAGCGGCGGGAGGGCCAACCGGAGGAATATAGGATGACATCGATCATCTTTGGAGCGACATCATCACCATGCACAGCACTATACATCAAAAATAAAAATGCTGAAGAACATTCAGAGACATACCCCGAAGCTGCGGTCGCCATAAAAAGAAATCACTATATGGACGACTACTTGCAGAGCTTCCACTCTATCACGGAAGCTCAACAAACTGTAAAAGCAGTCGATCACGTCCACAAACAAGCGGGATTCGTACTCAGCGGGTGGACATCAAACGAAGAAAAAACAATAGAAGAGATAACGACAGAGCATAAACAAAACGACGCGACCGTGCGCCTGGGCGGAAAAGAAACTGAGAAAACGCTCGGCCTGCTCTGGCATGTACAAAGCGATCATATTGGATTTAATACAAACAATATGAAGATGCCGATCGACGTAAAAGAGAAACAACGCTTGCCAACTAAACGTGAAGCGCTGAGCATAATAATGGCATTATTTGACCCGCTGGGGTTAATATCACCAGTGACTACCCCAGCGAAGAGAATATTCCAAGACACATGGCGTTACAAGGCGGAATGGGACGACCCTCTGCCAATAGAGTTAAAAGAAAAATGGGAAGACTGGATTACTTCACTTCACGCCCTAGAACAACTGAGAATACCGCGATGCTACGATTACAACCCAGTGTCAACGCGGCAACTACACACATTCGTCGACGCAAGCGAGGAGGCCTACGCAGCCGCCGTGTATTGGAGAACGGAGCGAGCGGACGGCAGCGTCAACGTATCATTGGCCGCCGCCAAGAGCCGCGTGACACCACTGAAACCAGTCTCCATACCACGGCTCGAGTTACAAGCAGCACTACTGGGAGCTCGTCTTGCGCAGACCGTGATTAGTGAGCACGATGACGATATAGCGGGCAAGACATACTGGTGCGACTCTCGCACTGCACTAGTGTGGATAAGGTCGGAGCCCCGCGCGTACAAAGCTTTCGTCGCTCATCGCCTGGCGGAGATAGAAGATACGACCAAAAAGAACGAATGGCGTTGGCTACCGTCCAAAGAAAACGTGGCAGACGACGCGACCCGAACCACGCCAGAAAGGTTCGACGAGTCGCACCGGTGGTTCAGAGGGCCCTCGTTTCTACAACGTCCACCGGCCGAATGGCCGCAGGAAGAAAAAACGACACAATATGACACCGGAGAAGAACGAGAAATATGTAACATCACGGTTAAAAATGAAGACTCGCCAACAACACATCTGCCACAAATAGAAAGATTTTCAAAATGGATTCGCCTCATAAGGACGACAGCGAGAGTCCTCCTATTCATCGACATGTGCAGACCAAACAAGCACGTGGTGAAGGCTGGGCGCAAACGCAACAAAGCAAGACAAGATAGCGACTCCGGCTGGCAAAAAACAAACCGACGCAACAACCCCACCAAGGAGAAAAGGGCAACACCTACTGTCTCATCACTTGTAGGAATATCAGCCGCTTATCATACAAGAGCCGAACAACTGTGGGTGCAAGCCAGTCAGCGGGAAAGCTTCGCGAAGGAGCTCAAGAGGATCGCCAACAGAAGTGTTCCAGGAGGTGATGACAAACTAGGCCACCTGAGCACATATATCGACGAAGAGGGGACCCTACGCCTCAGAGGTCGAATAAAAGCAGCATCAGAGGTAGAGGAGGACACGTATGACCCTCCCATACTAGACGGGAAGCACGCATACACTCGTCTGTACATAGCACACGTACACGAGAGATTACATCACGGAGGCGTGGAAACAGTCGTGAACGAATTAAGACAGAGATTGTACATAAGAAAAATACGTCCAGTAGTAAAAACTGTTATCAAAGGCTGCCTACTGTGTCGTCTAAGAAAAGCCAAACCTGCATCACCGTCTACAGGAAACTTGCCGTCCGCGCGTCTCGCTCATCACGCACGTCCGTTTACATACACCGGACTGGACTACTTCGGGCCAATAGAAGTCACAGTGGGACGACATCGTGAAAAACGCTATGGCGCGTTATTTACCTGCATGACGTCACGAGCAATACATATAGAGGTGGCCCATTCGTTAAGCGCCGACTCAGCTGTGTCAGCGCTTAGGCGTTTCATGAGCAGAAGAGGATGCCCAAAAGAAATCTGGAGTGACAACGCTACGTGTTTTAAGGCAGCCGACAAAGAGCTGGCCGAAGCAGCACTCGCAGCCCTCGAGAACGAAACCACATGTCGACAAATTGTGTGGAAGTACATACCACCATCAGCACCATTCATGGGCGGCGCCTGGGAGCGAATGGTTCGCTCCGTGAAAGAAGCCCTACGCGTCACCCTCAACGAACGCTATCCCAGTGACGAGACACTGGTGACCCTGCTCGCCGAGGTCGAAAACACGGTCAATTCAAGACCTCTTACACACGTCTCAGTTGACCCAGGAGACCCGGAAGCCATCACGCCGAATCACATCCTCATCGGTCCCAACTCACATGTACCTGCACCGGGACACTTCAGCAAGAGCGACGTGACGGCCCGCCAGCAGTGGAAACGAGCTCAAGCCCTAGCAGACGTATTTTGGCGAAGATGGGTGAAGGAATACTTGCCCCTACTCCAACACCGGCGGGAGCCCAGCAGCATAGGCGCATCACCAAAGATTGGAGACCTGGTCATCATTTGTGACTCCAATCTACCGCGCAACATCTGGCCCAGGGGAAAAATAAGCAACGTGTATCCCGGCGTCGACGGAGAGGTACGAGTAGTGGACGTAACCACTAGCAGTGGGCATGTACTACGCAGACCAACAAAGAAGATCGTCGTGCTACCAGAGGGATCGCAGCGTGGCGACGGCGGGAGAATATGCACGACGCAAGCGACGAGATACCTGCTTAGTGTAACCAGCACTGGTTGAGCAACTCAGGGGCGGTGGGCGGAGCCACGGGGGTCGCGACCAGCGAGGTTCGACAACTAGCGAGGGTGCATACAACAACACAGAAAAACAGCCGTAGTCTTGGTTATTGTATTTAATTTGTTAAATATGTATAACTTATATTAATATAAGATTTAGAATAAGATAATAAAGAAAGAATGATGTTGTAACTATGCAAATAACTCTCCCAATAAAGGCATCGAATAAATAACGAGAGTTAGCATAGATTTTAAAAATATAAATTGTACTCTTATAGTTAATTTACCTTTGTTGCATATCATCTTTATTGTATACATATTACCATTCATATAAATTACCTTTCTTAAAATAATTATAACTTTATCAAGGCATGTTATTGTAATGCGGCCGCGGAATTAATGAAGCTACGCGTAGGGCGTCACAACGTTTTATATTTATAGTGCTGAGGTGCGGGGCAGGGTTCTCAGCTTAAAAATTGTAAATTACAAGGTTTAAAACCTTTTAGAATGTAAGATAATTATTGTGTACATAATAGTATAAGAATTAGATGTAAAAATATTATATAAGTAAATATGATTGTTAATAAATAAAAATTTTAAATAAATAAAGAAAGGCGCGGGGGTGAGGCAAGGGTCCGCTGGCCAGCCGTGGCCGAATCATATAAAAGACGGACCGACCGGTAGGGTCCGTCGTCACTCTCCAGCCACCGAAAAGGCACTGCAAGAAGAATAAAAGTACAAGTTCCTCCTCACCGCCGCTTGCCTCCTATATAAGAACAACGCGTTTTATTCATTTTTCGAACGGCGTTACGGCGATCCGTAACAGTTATTTCATGTCATCACTTCAGGCAAACGAACTTGTTAATATATTATCACATATTCATTAATTTTGAAATGTTATATTATTTACACAAACATTATTTGTAATTTGAAATAATTTGCAACCGTTTACGAGTTATTTTATTAGTTGATATAATTGATTTAAAAAGGCAAGCCTGGCTTTTCGACTTTTATGGAGGCTTCACCACCGCATTGAAGTAA
This sequence comes from Parnassius apollo, assembly GCA_907164705.1. Taxonomy (NCBI): domain Eukaryota; kingdom Metazoa; phylum Arthropoda; class Insecta; order Lepidoptera; family Papilionidae; genus Parnassius; species Parnassius apollo. Next base: position 4,231,569 of record CAJQZP010001697.1, read on the forward strand.
TACTTAAGCATTCTTAAAAAAAAATGTCCTTAGTCAATGATTAAATCTACTTTTACGGATTTTATCGCGTTTATTTTTACTTTTTATTTTTAATTCCCGACGTTTCGGGCGCTTTCCAGCACCCATGGTCACGGGGGACTGAGATGACTGACGTCCCGATGTCATTGTTAAACCCGGAGTACCTTCAGCTTTTTTAATTATTGTTTATGGTCCGATCTATGCAAAATGAACTGACTATGTCCTGAGGTCTTGCAGTGGTATGCTTGGGTTTAGTTTTAATTTTATTGATTATAGGTTCCCAAGCAGGTGGTAGTACCCAGCCTCCTTCTCTATTGAAATTAGGATGTTTTTTAATTTCAATAGCCTCACGTATCATCCTTGGTAGGAATCGGTGTTCTTTCGCGAGGATTTGTGGTCTATCAAATCTGATGTAATGGTTTAATCATGTGCAATGTTCGCGTAAATATAAGAAATCATTATGTCCTTAGTCAACTTTTTTCTGGTATTACTGACCCTGTAAACACAGTGCAAACATTAACATATTAATACGTAAACATGGAACATTGTCGTACAATTTTTTTGTAAAACTTATATTACTCAGAAGGTTTTGTATATAGATGTGCATAAAAAAATATCATGAATTTGTATGTGGTACGAATGTGGTTGAATTTGTATGGTTAGTACAAAATGGGAGATCTTTTTTACTGGAAATGGGGCATTCCAACTTAGACCTCAGGGGTGAGAACATTAATATTTTTGATTTTAAATCAGGATAGATTTAGATGTCTATGGGCCACAGAATTCACTTCGCATCAGACTATGTACTCGCTTGTTACCCTTATACTATAAAAATTGACTCGGAAGTTTATGAGAGATTACGACACATCTTTCTTGTCAGGTACTAAAGAAGGAATAGACAGAATTGTATTCAATCAATATTTTCGACGAACACCAGCTGCTCTTCATTAAATCACTGAGCGCTGCAAAATTAAATTTATATCTTTTATAAACGCAATCTTATAAAATACGTTGAATTGACAGCTGCTTGACATGGCACGTCAAATTCTGAAATATATTAATACCACCGATTTATTCCGACAGTAACATACATCAAAGAGATTTGTTACTTGCCGTCACGTGCATGAATATAATTTTGATTTATAAAAAGTACTTTCACGTTTCAAATGTTTTTTTCATACTTAGATTTATTAATAAATTCACAGTATAATGGCAGCGAAAGAAATTCCAATACCCCATTACATCGCGTGATCGTCGTAATATGAGAGATGATCTTCTTGATAACAACTCCAAAAAATATTTGGGAATGCCAATCCGTCTGTTAACTAATATCCTCAGTATGAGGCAATCTATGAGGGACACCTATGTTTAGCAGTAAACTTTGATAATCTATCATGTAAGAATGGATGAAAACGTCAATTCACGTTTAACCGCACAGCGCAAAATCGAATGGCTGTTATATTTGATTTTGTCTATGTATAATTCTTCAGAATACTCTTTAGTTCGTTCAGAATCGAATGAAATAGTGTTCAATCGAAAATATACTGTATTTTTATATAAATTAATGACGAACATGCATACATGTCCTCTGTACTCAGCGGTCACAAAACGTGGACAGTCTCACATGTCCTCGGTACATGAGGGGTTTATTTTATGACGACTCTGTAAGGCAGTGAGACAATTAACTATAAAAATTGATGATAACGTTATGCCGTACTCAATTTTTCTTCACCAAAACCGCACTGATTGTTTTTTTTTCAGGAAAGGTATTTTTTTAAAGGAGAAGGTGCAAATGATCATACGTCTTACCTGATAATAAATGATTACCGCCACCCCAACTGCAATACCATGGGAATTGCAGATGCGTTGCTGTTCCTTTAAGAAGGAGTAGGCTCTTTTCTTAAAGATCCCTAAGTCGTATCGGTCCGGAAAAATCTCTGATGGTAGTTGATTTCACAAGGAAGTTTTGTGAGGAAGAAAACTTCTTTTAAATAGCACGGTAGTCGACAGTCATCCAGATTTTATGGATGGTATCGCAAGTTTCGTCGCGATGTGCGATGGTGAAATTATGTGGCTGGAATTAATCTGAATAATTTCTCAGAGCACTCCCCTTGGTAGATGCGATAAAATACAAAAAGAGATGCAAAATCTCTTCACAGTGCAGTGAGTCAAGCCGAATAAAAAGAGCTTGGTCGCCGACGATTCGAACAGCTCTGCACTGGATGCGATCAAATGAAAGTAGCTGGCACTGGGAAGCCCCGGCCTCGGCCGTCTCTGCAGATGAGAACAGTATTCCATGTGCGGCCGAACTTGCGCCTTGTAGCGCCAGGCAGTGAGCCGACATGAAATACTGTCCTGCTCGGCTGAGCACGCCAAGCTTTTTATAGGCCGATTTGGCCTTCTCTTCCAAGTGACCACGAAATTGCACGTCACTTGATATGTCGACGCCGAGGATTCCGATACTTGCTGAGGCAACAAGGGGAGTGCCTTGAAACTAAGGAGATACGACGAAGGGTTTTTTAGCGGTAAATGCGCAAACTTGTGTCTTCTGAGGATTAAACTGGACTAGATTTAGTTGCCCCCAATCCGTGACTTTGTTCAACAAAGTTTCGATTTCAGACACAAGTACTCTACGACGTTTTCCCGAGAAATATTGGCACGGCTGTTGTATAAAGCATCACCAATGCTGTCATCTGCGTAGCAATGAATATTACCGGTTTTCGACATGTCATTGATATGCGGAAGAAACAGCTTTGGTGATAGCACGCAGCCTTGTGGAACACAAGCGTTAACCTCTCAATATGCAAGTGGTCGGATCTGACCACGGCGCTATTCCGTCAAATTCCAAGCGGTCGGATCCGCCCACACCCACCCACACCACTTTAAACCATAAAAACTTATATTTAGAGACTACTTATCTATGAAGAAGTTTGTGTGAAGTGAAAATTCCTATCTTCATAGCAATAAAACGTGATAAGTCTATGGTTTTTAATTTATAATCAAAGTTCATTTGGTACGCCTATTTCGTGTGACGTGTTATTGTGTTTATTTTTGGATTTTTCTAATGTTTTAGTAGTGTTTAGTATAGTATTATACTATAAAATTGTTATAAAAGATTTTGTGTGAATAAAATTTATCTTTTTACGTAAATAATTTCGAGTAATATATAGAAATAATCGTGAAATCCGAGCTGCTGTCCTGCGCCGGGTAAGTACTATTTTTCCATTTTTTACAGATAAAAATACAAATATAATATATATGTAATGGACTAAATACAATAAAACTAGTAATATGACGTAATAAATAAACAGAAACAAGTATTATATTGAAATTTATAACGATTGTTATAGCAAACAAATGTATGACAAATTCAAGGTAACGTTATTTTAGAACTACGCTTGTCACGCAAAACGGGCTAGCGATGTAACTCATTTTAGGTCGGAATATATATATATATATATATATATATATATATATATATATATATAACCCCTCAGGGGTTAATGGGCTTGTAATCGGAGTATACCCCGTCTACTAGGACTTTGATGCTCTGATCAGCAAGAAAGCTGGTGATCCAATTGCGCAATTTCTCGGGAAGGAAGCTTCTACGAAGCACTTTGTGCCAAACCGTATCGAAAGCCTTCGCTATGTCCAAACTAACAGCCAACGCCTCCCCCTTGGACTATACCGCCTCATACCATTTATGAGTAAGATAACCTAGAAGATCACCAACTGAGCGACCTTGACGGAATCCATACTGGTAGTCACTAATCAGCCGGTGATCTTCAAGGTACCGCATGAGCTGGCTATTAATAAAGGATTTCATTATTTTGAAGAACCAGGAAGTGATGGCGATAGGCCTATAGCCGGGCGGATCAGAGCGGTTCCCTTTTTGAGGGATCGGGTGCACGAGGGCTGTCTTCCAAGATTTCGGGACTACGCCGAGGGAGTAAGAGTACTGGAAAAGACGCGTTAAAACCGTTTACAACTCCGGAGTACACGTCTTCAGCACAATATGAGGGATTCCATCTTGTGAAGTCAACTTGTAGACGTCCAGGGAGAGGAGTGGTCTGCGCACTGAGCGTTGGATAAATAATACATGCTGCATGGAGCACTCACACCGAGGGATGTACAGCGGTGTGTTCTCCCGTCATCAAAAGTCGAGTTCGACGTAAAGAGAGAGCCCAGCAGATGGGCTTTGTCCTTTGCGGCATGGACTAGTAAGTCGTCTTTACCGTGCAGAGACGGGAGAGATGGCTGACAGAAGTTCTCTTGGACAGCCTTGGCGAGAGACCAGAATGCTCGTGTTCCCGAAGGAAGACGAACTAGTTTCTCGCGAATTTTGCCGTCCTCTGACTTTGCCTTGATAATGACACTTTTGAACGACCTGCAGGCAGAATTGTACTTCTTTTTAAGAGCGTTGGTATTTGCATCCCATGACGTCGATGCGAGAGCCCAGGCGTGTTATCACTCTTGCTTAGACGCAGTGCGATTTTGCAGGAGCGACAAAACCAAGGCAGGCGGTACCACATATAATGGAATAAAAAGTTCCATTCCCAGTAGCACCACATCAGCGATAGAATTAGCAAAAACGCTGGAATCATCCGGAAGCCCGCCTCCAAGGGAAGGTTGCAAAAAATATCGCAGCCCGTCCCAATCTGCGACCTATAATGCCAAACATAGCAGCAACCTGCAATACGCTACCGCAATGAGAGCAAGAGTGGCACCGTACTCTGGATCAGACAATGGCCCGAGGAGCCAAGAGGGGCATCGACAGAGACCTGATATCCGTCTGGATGAGAGGTCAGCAAAAGGTCCGACAGGGAAGGTACAGGGTTCTCCACTTCTGGGATCCATGTAGGCGAGGTAACCAGTTCTGTCAGACCATATGCCAAAGCAAAAATTCATAAACAGAACTACCCGCATGATCGGTTAAACGAGAACCAAGCCATTCAGCGTGGTAGGCGTTAAAATTACCAAGTATCACGATCTCTGCGGATGGGATCTGTTGTGGCATGGAGTCTGTAGCCATCTGGACGTGGTCGATGAGTCGGTATGTTTCGGAATTACCGCTATAAAACCTATAGAGGCACCTGCAGATGCAGGGATGTTCGTCGCTGTCTACGCACAGCCCTAAGGTGGACAGGTCCATACCTAGGCTGCCGAGGCGTCGAAAACAGATGTACTGTCTGACGTACATGCAAACTCCAGCCCGGGGCACAAAGGAGTGTTCTAATTTTTACCCTCGGCAATAGAGATACGAAATATCAGCCGGAGAGAACACCTGTGTTTCGGCTAAAAGAGCAAGGCCGGCTTCGCCGTTTCCAGATGGTAGTGGATAGCGTTAAGGTTTGAATGAAATCCCCTGATATTACAGAAGTTTATGGATAGCGTGTCAGGAGGCGCCTTTGACTTATTGCTCCGTTTGCCCCGAGCAGGTTTAGACTCGAGCGGAATTTTACCCCTCCCCCCCCTTAGAATACGCGGAGCAGGCTAAGCTCCCTAGCTCAGGAGTGGAGTAGCTTGGTCGTGGATGCCTAGTGAGGGATTCACAGGGGTGCTGGTACCTTCCTGAGGTAATCTTGAATTTTATTCCGCTACCATGTTGATAAGGGGAAGGGGGGAGATTGGTCCAACTACCTGCACTCACCAGACGAAACGCAGAAGCAAAGTCTTTACTTCACGCTGGTCATCTGTGAGGTCGTGATTCCACCCCGGTTTGAGCCGGTCCATGCGTGCAACCGCAAAGGCTGCCACCTGGCTCTACATTGTTAATCACACTATTACAGAAAACCAGCATTAAATAGTAGCTAAATGCGGATTCTATTTAATGCTCTAAATGATTTATGTTCACCTGCTGTGGTGACCCTAACAAAACTGGTAGCGTAGTTTTTATACGTGGTAGAGCCATGCTGCAGTCATATTAGAAGTATCGTTGTAGCACGAATGGGTCAGCTCGACCGGAGAAGGACTATGCCCTCATAGAATACCAGCGTAAAATACTAGCTTAATGCTGCTGCGTTTCGTATGGTGAATGTAGAAAACCCTTTTTCCCGGAAATGACGCATTCCCACTTAGTCCGCACGGGTGACAATGCATTTTGATTCGTAAACGAGGAGAGATGTAGATGTCTATGGGCCACAGCAACCACTAACCATCAGGTGAACTGTGTGCTCATTAGTCACCCTGTCTTTTATAAAAAAAAACTTTCTACGGGAGCAAACGTTCGTATTAGGAATATGGATTATTATATTTTACAATTTATGTAGTTTCATAACTATTTATTCATAAAAATCAGATAAAAATACAGTACTATCGTCGATGGTGTGTCTTACCTGGAATAGTGGTGTTAGAAGTAGTGGTGCCGGGAGTAGTAGTGTTGGGATTAGTGGTGCTGGGACTAGTGGTGACGGAGTTAGTGCATGCAATTGAGGGAGGGCAGGAGGTGCTCTTCAATCCAGGTAAGACACGTCATTGTATTTAGCTAGCGGAAGGTTGCGAAGTAATTTATATTCTTATTGAAGCCTTGGAGTAGTACCCAACCATCTTCTCTATTGAAATTATGGTATTTTTAATTTCAATAGACTGTTTTTGACTTTTATTTCAAATATTTTCACTATTATCGTCACTTTAACTACAAGCCCTCACAAGGTCACTGCTGATCATAGGCCTGCTCATAGTTTGCCGCACAGCACAGTCCTGAGCCACCTGGATTCATCGACTATCGACGAGTTTCATCAGGTCCATCTAGTGGGGAGGTTGCCGAACACTGCGCTTTACAGTACGAGGCTACGACTCGAAAACATTCTTCAACGTCGCTTATCGGTTCTTCGAGTTATATGTCTAGCTCTTTTCTACTTCATCTTATACCGTTTGACTATGTCAGTTACAAAAACATTCTTTAGATTATTAAAAAAAATAGGCGAGCATTTATAAAATAAAGCATATTAATCATGTTTTAAGCACTACGAGTAAACGAACAACAGACACACTTAATTGACAGTATAATACTTGCCTAATAATAAATAATATGTCATGGTATATCACTAAATTTCAATTGTTTCACTTAAATAAAAAGGAAAACATCTGCGGTATTTCTTTCGGAGTTTATTCTCCATACAGAGAAATCTCATTCTGATATGATATTAGATTAAAAAAATATGTTGACGTTTCAAAAAAAATGAGGACGTTTTATCTTATTCGAAAATTAAAAAATAACAACTTTAATTTCGCTTTGAGCCAATTTTTCAATTCTCAGATAAATTCAATTCATAGAATAAAATAAAACATAGGATAACTACAAAAAAGTTAGAGTTGTATGTAAAAATACAGTTGAGTAAATAAAACAGTTCAATTTTGTAACTTATATATTTAGTCAGATTATAATTTATTTGATGGATAATTTGTATCTGAAGAATGAAAAATAAACCTTCATTTTTGTAATTATATTCTCAATTTAAAAAGCCCGTGCGTGCGTCCCGTACTGCACGTGTAGTTTACCGCGTCACTGCTGTTGACACTTGCGATGCGCAACAGACTGTCTGGAGGAGCCAGGTACTTGCTTCATTTTTAATCTACGAAAATAAACGCAGAAATACATTTGCAATAATTATTTGAGACGGAATGAAAACCAAAACCTTTACTAGGTTGTACTCCTTGCTTAGGAGTCCGTCAGTAGGTATCATCTGAAGTGTATAGCGAGCCAGTATAGTAACGGGCTACGGGGTTTTCAATTTTAGTCTTTAGAGGAGACAACGCATTTGTAGTTTCTTTGTTTGAAGTTGACTGTAGATGTCCACAGACTGCAGTAGCTGCTTACCATCAGGTGAACTGTATGTTCGTTAATCATTTCAATTTCTTTTACTCCGGGTCTGAATATTAGTCCATGCAAAAGAGACCCATAATACGAACGAAATCATATCGCTAAAGTAACGCTTTTCAAAAAACAAACATGTATAAACTATTTATTAACATTTTCGCAAGGTAGAGCCACTCTACAGCTATTTTATGGGTGTAACGTGAGCGAGTTGGCTTGACCGACCTCCTTCATACAAAATACCACCTAAATATAACAGCTTAAAGCTGATGTGCATTGAATGGGAAGTGTAGTGGAGACCCTTTTTGGTGGAAACGTAGCATTTCACGTTAGTTTTCAAGCAAAACAACGCATCTACATTTTCATTTTTAATCGAGGAGAGATACAGAAGTCCGTAGGCCTAAGCAGCACTTACCATCACGTAGACTGTATACTTGTTTGTCACTCCGATCATATAAAAAGAACATTATATTGCTTTAAGAAATATGTCTACTATCAAAATATAGTTCAAAATAAATAAATAAATCAAACTTAATTAGATGCCACAAAATTTTTATGTCTTATTTTTATCACATTAGATAAAAGAACGTGAAGATATTCTTCATAAATCACAAAATAAATTTTACCTGACGCCACCTGTAGTAGTGTCGGCGTTGAGTGCTCTACCTTCGTGTATCCAGGTCAGTACAGTCTCAACATGGCGTGCTCTACAGACGAGGGTTAGTGTTGATTCGTCTTCGTAATACACTTCTTTAAAAGTGGTGCGCCGGCCTCATCTGCTACCCAAACTTGCGGAGCTAACAAAAATGTTTTGACATGTAAAATGTTTAAGTTAAAAGCACATTTTGTACATATAACTCTATTATATATTGAAGAAATACATATATAACTTTAAACTACACATAACTTAAGTGAGCGATTCTCGTATGTACAATATGAATATTCCGTGAAAAATTGGTTTAATATTTAGTTGAGGTGCATAGGGCAGTGGATTCGAATCCCGCACGGAACAAATGTTTATAAGGACTACAAAAATATTGTGCTCGGTCTGAATGGTTGTCTGTGTGCAAATTATGTATTTTCATGGTACAGCAAAAATTATATTGTGGGGATACCGGATAACAAAAACCAAAAATAATCATGCCCAATTTCAATTACATTGATTGAACTGTCACTTGATTCATTTCACAGGTCGCGTCAACCTGCAACGAGTGTTATATAAAAACAATTGTAATAATATAAATAATATAATAAGTTATCATATTTGTATTTAGATCCCAGGGAAATATGCTATTAAGTTAATAAGTTTTTGAGGTTATAACAGCTGTCAGATAAGGTCTGTACACTTATTTTTCAATATCATACTTTAAAAACAAAAGATCATATCTAATAATAAATTAATTCTATATGTTAAAAAAATTATAGTGTTGAACATTTATAAACCACATGACGCAAAGTTTTTCTTCGTCTGAAACGGAACGTGTAAAGCATTTTTTTTATATATTTTGGGATGGCTTCTGGGCGTTTGAGCCATTGTAAAACACGTTTTGTCTCCAAAAGTCTACTGAGAATGATGAACACACAGTTTTGCGATACGAAATAAACACTTGATGTATATTATGTCCCATTATTATACATAATATGTAAGAGACCTATATCTCCTCTCATTTCTGAGAGGGTTTTCAGGGCAAGGAAATATCATATACGTTCCCTGGATGCGATAATTTCTCAGAAGTGCAGGTTTTCTCACAATTTTACCCCACATTGTTGAGCACGTGATTAATCAGCATTAGAAATTGCAAAAAAAAGACAAATTCCTTGGTTCTGACAGGGATTGAATTTCTGTTAAATTAAGAGTGAGTTCTTTGCCCCAGAGATATCACAGCTCTTCATTATCATAGGAAGAATTGCATACAATTAAGTAAAATTAATAAAAAAAATACGTTGTCAACCGTCACCAGTAAATAAAAGTCTCCGGTTATCGTCATTTACCACACGAATGACAGCAGCATTAATTGATAATTTACGCTGGCATTTAGCAGGAATTTTTAAGTAGGAATTTATGCAAGATATAAAATTGAAATCAAGTGTATTTTTTATAATTTTTATTAAAATAACAAAAATATTTATTCGTTATGTTCTGTCAGGGTACACGAAGCATATGACTTCATGCCTCCTAGAAAATTTTCCTATAGCTCTCACCATACTACCAAAGGTTAGCTGACAGAGCATGCCTTTTCGATATTAAGTTCACTTTTGTATCAATTATTTTGAATGCAATAAATAATTTTCAAGGTTTGTACTTAGCAATATAGGCAATGTAGGTAGCTTCTGCAACGAAATATTATCTTATAAACTTTATTAATATAAGTTAAAAATTATTGTGGTATTGAAGAATTTATGGATAATAATAACAAGCTCTTTCTTGTTTATTTTATGCTATTAACCTATTCTTTCCATGACAGAGGTATTTTCCAAACCAATGGTAAATGAAACATAAAAATGATTTTCAATAAATATTATTTACAATCTGTTTTTATTAAAAATGTCTATTTTTCTTCGTGTGTTAAAAATATTAATCTTTATTCTTGTTATGATTTCTTATATTTACGCGAACACTACACATTGATTAAAACTACTTTTACGGATTTTATCGCGTAAAATTTTACTTTTAATTATTTTTATTTTTAATTCCCGACGTTTTGGGCGCTTTCTAGCACCCATGGTCACGGGGGACTGAGATGACTGACGTCCCGATTTCATTGTTAAACCTGGAGTACCTTCAGCTTTTTTAATTATTGTGTATGCACATCGGGACGTCAGTCACCTCAGTCCCCCGTGACCATGGGTGCTGGAAAGCGCCTGAAACGTCGGAAATTAAAAATAAAAATTATTAAACGTAAAGTTAAACGTGATAAAATCCGTAAAAGTAGTGTTAATCAATTTATTCTTGTTATTTATTTTACTCCCTGAATACAGCGTGAAGCAAGAATAACCAGTGTTGGCTTGGGTATAACATTTCTAATTATCTTTCTCTGAAAGGACCAGAATCTTATAATTTTACTCTATTACGTTTTGCGAGAAAAGTAATTTATAAAAGATGATTTGTAAAAAAATTAAATGCGTGGTACAACAAAGGTATACTTTAGTTTCGTATCATAAATATAAAGTATATATAATATAGGAGGATAACAAGTAAATTAATGTAATTTTATTTATTTTTATTAAAATAATTATTTAATATAAAGTATTTTTATTGTGTAGTTAAATTTGGAAGTAAAATTAGAGCCTATATACGTCATAGGTTTCCTCTTTTTATCCCTTCTTTATGAGCGAGCAGCTATGCAGATTTAGGGAAAGACTGCGACCTAATAGATCTATTGTGATTGCTGCTATGGTTATAGTTTCATAGGGCTTAGCCCTATGTCTTTAATGAATAGAAGGAGTTGCATAGCCGTGAGCAGTTTCACTTCTTCTGGGCGGAGTACATAGTTTCCTAGATGAGTGTTACGTTTGCGCGTTGAGGGTCCACAATCAGTTAGGATGTGCAGAGATATTTCTTCCGTTATGGAATGGAACCGACACATCCTTGAGTTGCTTAGTCCCTGGATAGACATGTGCTTTTTAAAACAAAAGTGTCCAGTTAGGGTTCTTGCCAGAATACGCAACTTATTTTGACTTGATCCCAGGGCTTCAGATGGCATGGAATTTACGATCAAAAGGCCGGATTAAGGTTTTAGAATGTTTTATGCCTGGTGTGTCAGACCAGTTTATAAGTGATTTATTGTGATAAAGAGTTTCAAGTTGAAATAATACTAGTTTTTACGGAATTTATCGCGTATATTTAACTTTTTAAATACCCGACGTTTTGAGAGCTTTACAGCACCCCTGGTCACGGGAAGGACTGAGATGTTCAACGTCCAGATGTCATAGTTAACCGCGGTTACCATAGATTAAAATTTAACTTTTGTTCCGATCTACACAGTATGAACTTATGGTATCATGAAGTCTTGCAGTTGTATGCTTGGGTTGGGATTTAATTTTATTTATTATAGGATCCCAAGCAGATGGTAGCACCCAGCCATCTTCTCTATTGAAATTAGGATGTTTTTTGATTTCAATAGCCTCGCGAATCGTCCTTGGAAGGAATCGGTGTTCTATAGCGAGGATTTGTGGTCTATCAAATCTGATGTAGTGACGGGGGCGATCTTGCACGTGTTCACAGACTGCAGACATCCTAGAGCGTCGATTTTTCACATCAGCTATATATTCTTTAACGCGGGTTTTAATTGATCTTTTAGTTTGTCCTATGTAGGAGAGACCACATTCACAATCAAGCTTGTACACTCCTGCATCTTGCAGAGGGACGTTACACTTCACTGATGGTAAAAACTGACCAATCTTCTTCGGCGGCTTGAAGTATGTTTTGATGGAAGCGCGCTTCAAGATGTAGCCAATCTTGTCAGTGACTCCTCTAACATATGGCAGTACAGCAGGTACAAGCTCGACTGTGGCCGGCTTCACTTGTTCTCTGTGACGTAGGCGCGGGACCCGAAGCTTGTTGTCATGCACAACTTGCTTGACGTGTTGGAGCTCGGCAGCCAGGTGTTTACTGTCACAGATCCCTCGTGATCTCTGAAACAAAGATTTACCCACGGTAGCTAACTGTGAAGGGTGGTGGTGAGAATCACCGTTTAAATATCTATCTGTATGGGTCTTTTTTCTATACACAGTATGGCTCAAGGTGTTATCAGGATTCCGAATTACTAACACATCTAGAAAAGCTAAGGAATTGTTTGCCTGTAACTCCATTGTGAATTGAATTTTAGAATTTATTGAGTTAAGATGGTCTAAAAATGCAGTTACTTTATATTTAAAAAGTTAAATATACGCGATAAATTCCGTAAAAACTAGTATTATTTCAATGTGTAGTGTTCGCGTAAATATAAGAAATCATTAAGAGTTTCAAGTGTCATTCGGGCTAGGCTTCTTGCGATTCCATATAATTGTTCCGGTCCAAATTGTTTACTCATTGAGCCCTCGCTTGCAAGTTTGTCGGTAAATGCATTGCCTATAATATCTGCGTGACCAGGAACTCGTCTTAAGACGATCCTGTTGTTACATCCCAGTGCGTTTAAACTGTTTACGCAGTCTCCAACTAGCTTCGAGTTCACTAAGTTTGACCTCAGCGCTAGCAGTGCTGCTTGACTATGAGAGTTTATATAAATTATATGGTTGACGTAGTGTTTTTGCAGATTGATTTCCGTACACTGAAGTATGGCGAAAATTTCTGCCTGAAAGATAGAGGTGAATCTACCCAAATTCATACTAAGATTGAATTTGGGGCATTCCCCGTAAATTCCAAAGCCTAAGTCGATGCCCATTTTAGACACATCGGTATACCATACGAGGCTACCGACCTCAAAGATTACCTGGCCATTTAGCTTGTTTTCTCTGGAGGTCACCCTCTTATTTCCGAGACGATTAAAGAGGTGATATCACGTTTTCCACCGCCGTAAATTTCACATTATGCAAGGCCACCAATGATGATTTAAGTAATGCTCGATTAGCAAAAAAACGGTGTGTCTAAAAAATTAAAAAAATATATATTTCGAAGTCCACCTACGCGAATTGGGGCTACGCGGTATTAGCGCATCGAACAATTTCTTGTTTTTAGGGAAACCATGTATCTGAAATTAGAAGAGAAACTTAATTTTTTTATTTGGAATGTTATAGTTTTATACAGCATTAAAATACCAAACATAATAAGTTCTCTAAAGCTTCGTTTCAGCAATCACATAGCGAGTTAATATTGAGACTGTAATAAGTTTTAACGACGTAGACACACACACTTACGTAGTTTAATAAACGCAATTCTTCTACATCACAAAATATTATTGCTTATTTGTAACTAAAAACACATATATGCTTATCGACAGTGACGATATAAGATGGAATTGAGACGCGGTTCTTCATGGCTGCCCGTATGAGAATTAACAAAGTCGTTTGGCAAGTTGTGGAGAGGTCTATATTCGGAGTTTATATGCTGGATAGAATGCATAACGGTGATATGCGCAGTAGGACAGTATCCGACATAGCCCATCGAATCAGTAAGCTGAAGATATGGTTTTAGATGGATAAGATTCAAGCGACAGTGATGTCTGTTCAAGCTCAAGTGACAGCTTCTTGCCGACGAGCTAAGAGTAGGGCATCCCTCCCCCTACATGAATTGACGAACAGGTAAGACATGCAGGAATTCAATGGGTGCAGGTGGCTCAGAATCGTGTTCTGTGACATTACTTATGGGTGCCTTGTTTAGCAGTAGACTTGTGAAGAACTATAATGATGATGGTGATGAGCGATACATATGAAGGGTCATATTACGAAACACAGCAGCATTTGGCTGCTATTTTACGCTGGTAGTCTGTGAGAGCGAGGTCTTTCCCTGGTCGAAACGATCTATTCGTACTTATCGTAATATACAGCTGCAGCATGGCTATACTACGCAAATAAAAAATATATAACGTTATAAGCAATGTTTTATGCATTAAAATAATATACTAAAGATACGATTCCTAAATAACGTAGTGAAGATAATTTTGCATTATAAATATTATAGTAAATATTTCGCGATATACTCGTAACGTAAATTCCATGGAGATGGAATGGAGACCACAATAAAGAAATTTTTTTGTTGACTAAATTCAACAAATGTCATCCATTATAGAATTATTTCTACTGCAATATTACTAAAAAGATTTTTGTGCTACACTCCACTACATGGACTTGACGTTAAATGAAGTATTCCTTGGTGTAAAAATACAGATATTTGAATACGAAATCGCGTATTATTTTTAAATTTAATTATAGAATGTCATAATTATTTTATTTTTACATTAAGCGTTCTAGGAAAAGTTAAGAAAATAAGAAATAAAAGGAGCAAAATTATCTGGGGTAGAAATTTGTTATTACGCTCAGAGATGCGTTGAGACATAATAAAAGCAAGTTATGGTATTTAGGTTACACGCTTCCTTAGTACATACTTAAGTTAAAGAATTTTAGACATGCATTTACTTAAAGCGTTTAGTGTCGTTCATTGAATGAACAAAATGTTTTTGATTTCATTTCAAATTTGTACGCGTCTGAAATAATGTAAATAAAAAGTAAAATTAGAAGCTTATACGTATTATATTTCAAAGCTCTATGCCCACTACAGGACATAGAGCTACGTTTAATTCTTATATGATTTTAGGGTAAGGAAATGTCCACCGCGCTTGAACCTCTTGGTGGATTTCATATGTCTTCGAAATATTTTTTAAATTTTAAAGTGTGCATGTTCCATATCTATATTTTCTTCACCGCCCAACATTAATTAAATTTGCAATTACAACAATTTCAATGGGGACGACGGGGATAAACCCGGGTGCTCGCGTACTGTAAAATTTCCAGTGAGGCTTTAAATTTTATTTAATTTACCGAGGCTCTAAAATGTTATGTAGGTAAAATAAATATATTTTGGTGACATAAAACTCCATAACTCTTCTGTATTACTACATATTTTGGTTTGGCACGGACAGTAATTGTGAATTTAATTATTATCTTAAAGTATATATATTAGAAAAATGTTTAGAAAATGAATATATTCTAAAAATATATGTGACAGGTGCCGTGTAGTAGAAGGTAAAACGATCTATCGATTAGTATAGATTAGTATAGATATATCGATTAGCCCCAGAAAAATAAACAAGAGGTGGGCTGTAGCATCTTCCTGATACTCAAAATAATAAAAAAACTATGAGGATAAAACTATGAGGAATATAGAATATTCCCTATGAGGTAATTTGTGGGGGCATATGTGCAGAGGTGGACTTTTGCGAGGCTGTAACGATAATGATAATGAAAATATATGTGATACATATGTTGGCTTTGAAGACAAAAAACCTAAACAGGTATGTCTCACAGCATGTTATGATATTACTGGTTATCAATTTTCCTTAAACCAGTAACTTCGTTGTTCCTGGGGGTTCGTGACAGGTAAAATAGTTGCAGTACCGGGCTATAAGGATTCCTAGGCAGAAATCCTAACACTTAATTTTAATATTAATTTTATTTCAAAAAATTTTGTTTATTATATTCACACACTTTCGATACGACACTTTTTCGCATTTAATTTATTTTAAGTATTTTCAAAGTCCTACGTTTTGAGTACTTGGCAGACTTGACCTATAGACACGTGGTCCGTAAAAGTAGTTGTATTCAGAAAAACATGTTTCAGTTTTGTACGATTTTGAATTTTCTCTTACGTTTCTTATTTCATGCGTAATCCATGCTTAGGTTATCTGATATTGTACGAGTATAACGGTATTAACATTATAGTGGCTGTGTAAGAATATTCACTATTCGGTGATATAGAGAAACTGACCCAAGAGATCGGCAGAATCTTTCTCGTAATAGCTGAATAAATTTATATATATATAACACCTCACTAATATGATGTTAAATATGAAATATCGGGGTAATTTAAAAAAAACTTTATGTTAACGATATCTCACGAACGATCGATCAACCGATTTTGACCGGACCGGCACGAACGAATTAACCGGTTTTGACCGGACCGGCGGCGATCGACGTGGTTTTTAAAGTCGGTAAAGTCATTTAGTAGTTATTCCAAAAAAAAAAAAACGGTTTTTTAAACTTTTTATTTTGAGAATTTTCAAAAACAGGGTAAAAGCAATAACCTCCCAATTTTTGAAAATTTTGAATTTTCTTAGCGGGAAGTAAAAAATCATGAAAATTAATTTTGCGTTTCAGGTTTCTTGCAGAATTTAATAGGAAACATACATAGTAAACATTGGATTTTAGTACATTGCTTGTTGTTCTGTGACGTTTTTACGCAGTAGATCCACGCTGCAGCTATATTATGGTTATAGCACGAATGAGTCGGCTCAACCGGGGTAGTACCACAGAATATTAACGTAAAATAGCAGCTTAGTACTTAATTTCTATGGGAAACAGCATCCACTTACTATGAGGTTGACTGTATTTATCATCCTTAGAAAAATTTTCTCAATGAAAAAATATCATATACGCAAATGTTTAAGAAGATACTTAAATTTAGATTGAGTGAATTTAGATTGACGAAAAGCATGATGCAGTGGCATTTAATTGCAGCAATGAGGCCCGCGGGTTTGAAACTTACACGGAACAGGTGCATATTTATTTAATTTTTCTTGATCTGGATATTGATCCTTGTGCAGTTTATGTATGCAATCTATCTCAACGATACAGGGTAAAATCCTAGTGTGGAGTATGTGTAACAAAAAAATTGAAAAAAATATGTGGATGCAAAGAACAAATTTCAGTAAAGCTATTTTTAGAATCTGCTTCAATGAAATTTACTTAAAATATTAATGAAGTCAACGTTAAGTAGTAGCCCATAAATGTCTCACTAAGGAAAAGATTTAGGCCGTGTTCAGGGGAATTGAAGTAGATAATTTTTTTCTAATAAATAACTTTCCACGTTACACATTTAATTCCGATCGACAACCGTAATTTTCTTTATGTGTTAAATGACCAGGAGGATAGTACAAGCTAATTGCATAACCACAATTATGTAGAGGGCCATAGCCCCGTGGGATTTCTTCTATTTAACGGCCTTTAATTGCTATGCACAACCCTACCTTTATAGACCAAGAAGGAGTGTATCGCGCAGCTCAACACGTTTTAATAAATTACATATCGAAATGTTTTTTTTTCATTATTTTTTCATTGTTTTTTTCAGAAATACAAGTTTCCTCACAACGTTTTCTTTCACCGCCGGCTACGTGGTAAATCAGTGATGAGCTAACAGCGTTTGGTTTGCACACTTACTTGTATTATAGTGTTTTATGTGACGCCCGCTTAGATTTCCAGCGATAATGAACATAACTAAGACAGAATATTAAGGAAAATGGTTCAAGTCTTTTGCGAAACATTATAGCGATAAATTCTAAATAACTTTGTGGACACAAATACTAGGCAATCCAAATACATACTGTTACCATTACCGTTACAGCCTATGAAAACGCATGCACGCAACACGCACGAACGCGAGCATGCACGCACGCACGCATGCACGCACGCGCGCACGTATGCACGCATGTGCGCACACACATTCACACACAGCTGTTGAAGCACAGATATTTAGTGGCAGAAATAGGCAAAAGGGTGGTACCGATCCAGCACAATTCCTAGACCGTAAAAGACCTACCACTTAGTAGAAATTTATTTTCAAGTTTGAGTTAAGTTCCGTTGGTGTCATACTGACTGAACCCGAATTATGAAATTTGCCATAAGTGCTTAGGTCCAAAGATACCACTGATCTTAGGCTGTATTTATATTTGTAACTTGGCAATTTTTTGTGGCTACAGTTTAATTGAGCAATAAAAGGCTATTCCATTTTCTATTGAATTACTTTCTTACAATTTTATCTCTGAAATTTAGGTAGACTATTCTCGTATAAAACTTTCTTTACGAGATTTTTATGGAATATGGCAAAACATTGTCAGAGCATTCAGAGCGAAAAAGTCATTGAAAATTAATACTACTATACCTCGTTATTGATAGTCTATGGCATAATTATACGTGGCAGGTTTATAATGCGCACGTATTTGCATTTTGGAAAAGTTTTGCTGAAATTAGGATTTCAAGTCAATAGGTATTCGAATAACGAAATGTAAATCAGTCTGAAGTCAAATAAAATTTCTATTTAACGTAATGTGTGTTTTGTATAGTCCTGAATATCGTTATATGCGGCGAACTGACGGTGTAAGAGAATCCACTATCCCATATTATTACGTTAGAGTTGTAAGAACAGGGAGAAAATAGAAGGTGAGCAGCAGTATCTTCCTAATAACAACTGAAATTAACAGAAAACTGTGGTTGCTCACCCATCTGTCAAGTGTGGTAGCTGCGTTCATATAAGTAAATCACAGGCCTGAGTAACTTGCATCCACCGATCGACCGATCTCGAACTATTCTTGTAGATAGATGGCCGCCACTTGAAAGGCTAAGAACATTTTCTCACAAATTTAACTAAACCAATCAAATGAAATTAGTGACGATATTTCACGTTACATACGATACGAAAGCAGAATAAACGGACTCGAATAACGAAGTTTCAATTTGCACACTAAGATCGGGTAATATTTTTTGAAAGATTTTATGAGTTTTTACTAAGTTAGTTCGCAAATATTCCATTAAGTTTGTTATTATTCTAAGTTTTAATATCAAAGGACAGTGACGGGAGCGTTGACTGTCTGCACCGGATGTAAATATTTTTGAAACTTCTCGTAGCATTTAGTAAATTGCAAGTTTAATTCATTTATTTTATTTAAAACCTAGCAGTATTATGTGAATATGCTATCACATTCAATTTAATTGCTATATTCAAAAAAATCAAATTCATATGAACAAGGTATGGCGGATTCATTTCTAAATTAAAAAACAGAGCCCTTCTAAAGCATTTTAATTTAGATAAGAACCCACTTTGAACTACTTCATCTAATTTGGTGATGAGTAGGTGAGCATTGGTGCATCTGCCTCACTTGCTCAGGCTTCACTCGAGCTACATGCCACTGAAGGCTCCAATTCTCTCTAATAAATATTGTTCCCGCGAGATAGAACTGCGAGCATATAGGTACTTATTTGGTTAGATTAAAAAAATGAGTCTGTATGACCATAATTAAGTTAGTGAAAACAAGTTGTATTATTAAAATTAGTGATATAGATGTAGCAATACCAGCGGTATCTCACAAACGCTCTAAATATAATGCTCAATAACTCAATTGGAAGTGAAAGTACACTTGTTCTCGCAAAATAGAACTGCGAGCATGTAGGCACTGATTTGATTGGACTAAAAAATTTGAGTCCCCACTGGAGAGAATTGGGACTTTCAGCGGCATGTAGCTTCGAGAGAAGTGAGAGCAAGTGACGCAGAAGCCCCAATCCTCATCCACTGTGATGAATACAAAACAATACACAACATACGTTAAGCCTACTGGGACTGCCACGTTGATCTAATGGTCGTTAACGTGGTGGCTGATCTTGAGTTCTTG
Organism: Parnassius apollo; assembly: GCA_907164705.1. NCBI lineage: Eukaryota > Metazoa > Arthropoda > Insecta > Lepidoptera > Papilionidae > Parnassius > Parnassius apollo. The sequence continues at coordinate 4,251,498 of CAJQZP010001697.1, forward strand.
GGCTTGAATCCCAGGTTCTTTTTATTTTGTTCGTGCAGCTGTGCAGATTAAGTAAGACTAGTTTCGCTGCAACCTAAAATACCTATCGTGATCGCTGTTATGGCTATAGTTCACTGCTAAGCCCTATGAATTCAATGAATAGAAGGATTCGCTTAGCTGTGAGCAATGTCACTTCTTCTGAGCGAAGTACATAGTTTCCCAGATGAGTGTTACGTTTGCGCCTTAAAGGTCCACAATTAGAATGTGCAGAGATGTTTCTTCCGTTAAGAAACAAAACCTGTACATCCCTGAGTTGCCTTTATATATATTTGTAGCACGAATGGGCCGCCGCGCTGCCCCAATGCGTGTTGGCGAACTTCACATGTCTTCAAAATATTTTTTTCTTATTCCTCAGACATGCAGGTTTCCTCACGATGTTTTCTTTCACCGCCGAGAACGTGGTAAATCATCACTTAATTGCAATTTAGAATTTCATTTGTGCCGGTGGGGATCGAACGCGGGTAGTTCGGTATTTGTAAAGTCACATAAAAAGTCTTGATATTTTACATCCGGGTTCCGCAATAAAAGATTGTCGTGCGCCTGGCGTATATAATAATAATAAAAGTAATAATTTTTGTAAATTATTTGCTAGTTTTTCGTTATGTTTTGCAAAATTGTTAAATAGTGTATGGTTGCGCGGAAAAAAGAAACGGGTATTCCCACATTTTGATCGGTTATTTATTGTTTTCTAGTGTCTCTTTCCTTCCTGCCAACGCATTCCATTAAACACGCACTGAAAAGGGGGGAAGCTAAATCTTGTGGCGCGATTTTGGTCGCCAATAAGAAGCGCGCCCCGCCGAGATGGAAGTAGTAGAAGTGCCGCCAGGAAGAGAACCGCTAGTTATGATTGCACCTTTGTGACAGTCGCACCACAGAAGAACCGCTAGTAGTAACCGCAACGCGTGATGTAATCTGTCAGCGTGCACCTCTTTTCCAACGCACTACACCACGAGGAGCGTCCTCCAAGAGGCCGCCAGCAAAACGAACCCCACCACGGTAAGTGTTACTTAATTTGAATTGAGCTGTTCTATTTATTTGCCATATATTTCTCCCTTAACGGCTCAAGTAGAATTCCATATCGAGCCGTTGGCAAAATATTAGATATCGAATAGCGAGTGTATCGTCCAAGAACTGCCACGTGCCGCATCGGCTATCTCGTTTAGTTTTTAGAAAGCCACGCATACATAGTCCGCCAAGAAAATCAATTCAGCATAATAAGTTGAGCCTCGAGCTCAACCCGGGAATCAAACCCGAGACCCCAATTTCCGCATTATTTTTGGCCACTAGTGCGACCATATTGCTGATTCTTACGAGCCGGGTTAGAATCGGGCAATTGGCCCCACCATTTTTCTGGATAGTCGAGCGGATTTGGAACTGACGCCCTGTGGCCTGATCGAGTCGAACTGATGAACCAAATCCTTGGACAATGCACTCCAGTTTGTTAAGATTGGATAGATTTAGCTTTGCCTAGCATTACCGGGTAAGGTACGCCGTATTGTTAAATTTAAAGGCACATGTTACATGAGCGAGTTGGATCCCATTTTATATACTGACTCACATCCGCCAGGGCTTTGCACGACTGTTTTCTAGATCTCGAAAACAGTGCCATTTACCGAGTCCAATTATAAGTGTAAGTGTTCATCGAAATCTGTCCAGCCTTTCTTAAGTGATAGTCTTTCATACATGTAGTAATTATTTTTATTAATATAGATTTACCAATTACTCAATGGAAAATATAAACCATCGATTATATTCAACAAAGCTTTATCTGCTTGGACGGAAATATTTCCAAACCATAAAGGTAAGGTAGGATCTTGATAACGCTGAATAGCGGCAGCAAAAAAGAATTCACTACCTCCTACTAAATAATATATTATATTATTACTCAGAAGCTCTACGACCCCATACCATTCCGTGAGTATCATAAAAGATAACAGAGAGAAATGAAACGTGAGATAGGCAACAGTGTCTTCGTGATACCAATTGATTAAAACTACTTTTACGGATTTTATCGCGTTTTTTTTTAATTATTTTTAATTCCCGATGTTTCGGTGGCTTTCTAGCACTCATGTCACGGGGGACTGAGATGACTGACGTCGCAATGTCGTTGTTAAACCCGGAGTACCTTCAGCTTTTTTAATTATTGTTTATGGTCCGATCTATGCAAAATAAACTGACTCTGTCTTAAAGTCTTGCAGTGGTATGCTTGGGTTTAGTTTTAATTTTATTGCTTGTTGGGTCCCAAGCAGGTGGTAGTACCCAGCCTCCTTCTCTATTGAAATAAGGATGTTTTTTAATTTCAATAGCCTCACGTACACACTTGGTAGGAATCGGTGTTCTTTCGCGAGGTTTTGTGGTCTATCAAATCTGATGTAATGGTTGGGACCGTTTAGGATCACAAACTGCAGACTTCCCGGAATGTTGATGCTTCACATATGCTATATGTGCTTTTATGCGGGTTCAAATATCTTTTTGTTTGTCCTTTAAAAGAGAGACCACATTCACAATCAAGCTTGTACACTCCTGCATCTTGTAGAGGAATATGACACTTGACGGATGGTAAGAACTGACTAATCTTCTTCGGTGGCTTGTAGAATGTTCTCATAGAAGCTTGCTTCAAGATGTAGCCAATCTTGTCTGTGATACCTCTGACATATGGAAGCAGCAGGCATACGCTCAACTGTGGCCGGATTCACTCGGTCACTGTGACGTAGGCGTGGGACCCGAAGCTTGTTGTCGTGCAGAACCTGCTTGGCGTGCCGAAGCTCGGCGGCCAAGTGTTTGCTATCACAGATCTCTCGTGCTCTCTGAATGACAAAGATTTGCCCACGGTAGCTAAATATATATGTATATACGGCTGTTCTTGAGATGCTCCCGAAAACGAAGACAGACAATACTATTTTTGATTATGGGACAAAAACAAAATCGACCCCAATGAAATTCGTCCATTTGTTTAATTATTGTTACAATAAATAAATCTTAAAAGGTGCTTAAAAGTTCTATGCTTTATATTTAACAGGAATGAAGGTATTTATTTTAGATAAATTAATTTACACCCTGATATGAAATCAAATAAATTTTAATTGATCAAAGAGGTAAAGGTTCGTAGAGGTACCTACTCTGTGTGTCTTTTCTGAGCCTATTAATTTTCATAAAATAAAGTTGTATTTTGTGATTATGTAACATAAGTTTTGCAATTAGTATTTATACTAAAAGGTATGAACCATAAATGAATATAAAAAATATTTAATTTCAAGATTATTAATACGAAAATTTTTCAACTTATTAAGAAAATAGCATATCATGTTCTTAAAAAGTTGAATATTTTTCGTTTTTGATATAATTTCATCTAACAAAAACTTGACGTTCTTTGTTTACAATACAAACGCAACAAAAATTTATGACGAGTTAGTGAAATTGTTAAAGGTTATATATACTTCGTAATAACTATTTGTTAATATTGTGTTTGTCGTATGATCGTTACGACGTGGCAGACGCTTAAGGGATACCATTACACTATTCCGTATCGTAAGTGCCGTAATAGAAAATTATGAGGTACGTCTATGAGGTAGTATGATGGTGGTACAGACATTCCATTTACGCCAGGTGTATTGTATTGTACGAGGGTGGATTGAAAAGTACTCGGCCTAACACAGATCCATTCAATTCTAAAAATCAAATCCATCCACATTATTTAGTTCAGTTCAGACTAGTTCATTGTGTGAAGTTCGAAACGTGTGCGATAGTTAGTTGTGATTTTATAAATTTATTAACAAAGTAATCGGACATAATTTCCGCGAATGGAGCAAATCGTGCAGCGTGAGGTCATTAAGTACCTTCATAAGAAGGGGCTATCATCAAAAGCCATCCATGATGACATGGTCAGTACATTAGGCGATTGTGCTCTGTCATATTCATCCGTCAAAAAATGGATAGCAGAATTTAAGCGTGGTAGAGAGAGTGTGAAAGATGAACCCCACTCTGGAAGGCCTTCGACGTCAACTACTGACGAAAATACTAAAAAAGTACTTGATTTAATAATGGGAGACCGCAGATTAAAAATTAGAGAGATAGCCGAGATTATAGGCATCTCTTATGAACGAACTCAAAACATCATTGTCAACGAGTTGGGTTTCCACAAGGTGTCTGCGAGGTGGGTTCCGCGACTGCTTTCAGTTGAACAAAAAAGGACGCGATTGACTATTTCACGCGACTGTTTGGAGTTATTTGAAGCCGATGCAGATGATTTTTTTGAATCGTTTTGTTACTATGGACGAAACATGGGTTCATTACTGTACACCGGAAAAAAAAACTACAATCAAAACAGTGGAGAAGACCTGGTTCACCACTCCCTAAAAAGGCTAAGTCGATTTTGTCGGCAAATAAGGTGATGGCTTCAGTATTCTGGGACTTGAAAGGTGTGATTATGACTGATTATCTTGAAAGGGGTCAGACTGTAAACTCTGATTACTACTGCACCTTACTACGTCGTTAACAAGAGGAAATAAAAGAAAAAGTCGAGGAATGCTCAGAAGAAAAGTCCTGTTTCATCAAGATAACGCCCGTGTTCACACGTCAGTACAGTCAATGGCTGAAATTCACAACTGTGGCTTTGAACTGTTACCGCATCCGCCGTATTCACCTGATCTGGCACCATCAGACTTCTTTCTGTTCCCTAACCTAAAAAAGCACTTGGGAGGTCAAAGATTTTCGACAAACGACGAGGTCAAAGCAGCTGTAGACGCATATTTTGACTCTAAGGAAGAATCATTTTTTTTCAACGGTCTAAATGCTTGGAAGGGGAGGTGGCAAAAGTGTATTGAACTTGATGGTGATTATGTAGAAAAATAAAAATATAACTGGTTTAGTATGTGTTTATTTTCTTGGTTAGGCCGAGTACTTTTCAATCCACCCTCGTATATAGAGACTGGAGAAGGGATGCAGCGACAAACCATTAAAATGTCTTGTACAGCGGTTTTTTCAACCGACTTCAAAAAAGGATTAGCTCCTCAATTCCACTGTATATTTTATTTGTGCTACCTCAGAACTTTTTCCAAGGTGAAGCAATTTTTATTATTTTTTATTTTATTTGAAAGCTGATCTGTACAGTTGTTTAGTTTGTTAGTTTTTTTTTCTTAATAGTGCGTATTTAATTGACTTTGACTACATTGATGATGTTTTCGTTTTATTTAATTTGAAGTCCTTTGTATAAAACTTTTAATTTTACTTTTTTTAGAAGGCTAACAGCCTTGAGCACAGCCGCAGGTACTGGTTTCACCAATAAGCCTCTTCAGGAGCCGTTCCACCTAGTCCAACGCTGCTAGGTGGCATTTCGCCATGCACGACCGTACCGGCGCTATATTGTTTACGTAAGACTTAAAATTCCCGAAGCGGGTAAAGGTGAGTTTTGCCAGATTTATAATGAACGAATGAATAAACAAGTCTTACAACGATTGCATATATAGATACTCTTGAACTAATTCCATACGTAAGCCTCTGCTTATCTCGACAAATTGTGGCTTCGGCAATTTAAGCTCTGTTTCAATTCAGCACACAGAGAGAGAATCTCTAACTTGTTTAGATAGTATTATAATCAGTCTCATTTCTCGTTGATCGGCATTGAGTTTTGAATCAATTTACGCTATAATTAAGAAAAGGAATCAAGATGGTAAAATATTGGTAAAGTATATGATGCTACTCATTTTTTTCCCTTTTTAATACGATTAAAAGTATAGTAAAAGTTACAGTCTATTTACATCCCACACCTGGTCATGGATATTTTCTTATTTCTGAGAGTTTTAAGGTGCAACGACTTCTTTTTTTTATAGAAGAGCGGCAAACGAGCATGCGGCTCACCTGATGTTAATTGACTACCGCCGCCTATAATCAACCGCAACACCAGGGAAATTGCAGGTGCGTTGCCGGCCCTGTAGAAAGGAGTAAGCTCTTTTCTTGAAGGTCCCCAGGTCGTATCAGTCCGGAAAAATTGCCGGTGGTAAACTATTCCACAGAGAGGTCATGGAATAGTTTACCACGTTTTTTCACCGCTGCTCTAGTACGTATTTACAGAATCATTACTCGAAATTTTGATGAATATTTCCTCACGGTGTTTTCTTTCTCCGTCGATCACGTGATGAATTAGCACTTAAAAATACACCCGAAAGTTAAGACGAACATTTAGAGCAACAACAGATGTAAAAAGTGGTATTTGATGGAGTGTTCTTCAAAAAAGCTTCACCATTTTTCAAAAAAAAAAAAGCTTCATAATTTTTATTGAATAAATATTACAATCCGATATAAGTAAATACCTTATAGTTTATATGGAAGCTATTTTGATACGCCAAAGTGACAACCAAGTTTTCTTGTGATGCCTTGCTAACACTTAACAAGCCTTGAAGTAACATATTAGCGATTTAGGAGATTCTGAGTTTTGTATTGTGAATCGGAGATCCTTTTTTACTGGAAACGAGGCATGCCATCTCAGTCGTTAGGGGTACCAACGCATCTGCATTTTGAATCTTAAATTGAGGATAAATGTAAATGTCTATAGACCACAGCATCAGGTGATGGACCTGACAAACGAGCACACATTCCCCTTGAACTGTGTGCTCGTAAAAACAAGAGATGGAAATCAGCATCATCCTGATAACAAATTATAAAAAACGGCATTTGTCAAAAAGTTCATGGCATGGAATCTGTGCTAAATATCCACCATATCGAGCAATCTGTAGCGGAGCATTGTGTTCATTAACAAACTCTTAATAGGCTTTAATTAACTAATGAATAGATCGGTTCTAAACCTAAATATGTTTCGAAGAATTTACGCTTCTAGAATAAATGAGTAAATAGGCGTGTATAAGTAATACCTACTTAATATTTTAAAATGAAACTTAATTATTTAAAACCTTATTCTTGGTTATTACATCACCATCCCATCAAATTTTATGTTTCTACACCTGTCTGCAAAATATTTTAATTAGTTGGATATACAGGCTTACTTACGATGTTTTCTTTCGCCGCTGATCATCACGTTTAATCGCAATCAACAATTTTATTAGTGCCGGCGAGGATCAAACCCTATGTTCCAATTAACAATATACAATTATACGTTATTCGACATAAATCCTTTTGAGTTTCAATTCGATTGCCTAACGTGGCATCAAAATAACGAGCTTCGATTAATGGAAAGCTTCCTCAGTCAGTCGGTTCCGGTTTTCATCATCTTCGTTTACCTTTTTTCGTAAACTCACTTCAAAAAGTCGACTTAGTAATCAGCTAATAATCATATTTATTATGCTGTGAACTGTTTAAGTGGCGTCGTTAAAGCATCGCTTATTTGACCTTTCTATGCTAACGAAGCAATTGTGTAATTTTTGAGTTATACGTAAGTGACCATAACTACCGAATGACCATATTACACTCACGTACACTAGCATTCGCGTAAATATAAGAACTCATAATAAAAATAAGGCTGTATTAAATATAATATCTATTGCTTTACTATTTTATTCTACATTCATTATTCAGTAGAATAGAATTAAAACAACAACGAAATTTAGTTTCTATTTTTTTTACTATGGTGCGGGGATATAAACTTAGTATTAAAATAAAGAAGACAGAAATGCAATAATATTTTTAGATTTCAAATAATCGGAACGGATTCATTTAGCTCAATTTCTTTCATTCAGAATTTTAATATCACTTTGAAAAATGAGACGAATAAAGCCTTCTTATTAAAATTTAGTAGGGTGTTTTTAAGTGGGAGTTTAAAATTAAACATAAGTATATTTATTTATTTAATACCCTGGAACACTGCTACGCAAATCTATTATTATAAGTAACAAAAGTGTTTTATTCACTTCGTTCTTGATTACAATTTTTTAAAACAATTTAATCGAAAATATAAAGACATTTAATTTTCTATTGAATGCCACAGAAAGATTTCGCTTTTTCTTTTTTTTATAGGATAGGGTGACAAACGAGCACACAGTCCACCTGATGGTAAGTGGTTGCTGCGGCCCATAGACATCTACATCTATCTTCCATTACAAATCAAAATGCAGATGCGTTGTCACCCGTGAGGACTGAGATGGAATGCCTCATTTCCAGTAAAAAGGGTCTCCGGTTCTCTACACTCACCATACGAAATACAGCAGCATTAAGCTACTATTTCACGCTGGTATTCTGTGAGAGCGTGGTCCTTCCCCGGTCGAGCCGACCCATTCGTGCTACAACTATACTACTAATATAATTGCAGCATGGTTCTACCACGTAAAAGAGATTTCCAGTAGATTTCGAATACCCGTTTAGATTAGTATCCAAACTGGTCCGGATAGCAGCGACAAAATTGCTAACGTCTAGTACTGTTAACGTCAATCCATGATGTAAGTGGGACGACAAATTCAAATTCTTCCTACAACTGTAGAGGCACTTGTCAAATAATGGATTAAACGGACTGATGTAATTAAAGAAAAAGACGTATTTAATACTATTTAACGTTTAGATTAGTATCCAAACTGGTCCGGATAGCAGCGACAAAATTGCTAACGTCTAGTACTATTAACGTCAATCCGTCATGTAAGTGGGACGACAAATTCAAATTCTTCCTACAACTGTGGAGGCACTTGTCAAATAATGGATTAAGCGGACTGATGTAATTAATGAAAAAGACGTATTTAATACTATTGTTACGCGGCTAAGTTGACATCTGGCACTAGCGCCATCTAGTGTCGGGTAACGGAGCGAGGGGAGAGCTTTCCAGAAAATGACGTCACTAATCTTTCAACCGACAGCGCCATCTGTTGTCGAAACGAAGAACTAAGCTTCTGGAAGCTGACTCTCGAACTTTCGGCGCTTTGTCGATTGGTGCGCGTATTTACTTGAATGTTCTGAATGATTCGGTACTAATGTGTATTTATAGGCGCTGCAAGGTGCGATCGGGGAAGTATTGAATTTGGCGAGACAAGCGAAGCTTCGGAGCGGAATAAAGTGAATCAGTGTGATTAATTATTGGTGTTTTAAGTTTGAATTTGTGTAAAGAAAATTAAAGTGTTAATTTAGGTAATTCTATCGGCAATTTTTATTGTCACGAACTTCAAGCTCGTAACACTATTTAAAAGGAATTCCATAAGCAAGTAGATGGTTTGGCGGCGGGTTCACTTATGTCTCCCATTGTCACCGACATATTCATGAAACATTTTAAGAAGAAAGCCCTGTTTACTTCTCAAGTAAATCTAAGATTCTACAAGAAATACCTAGCCGACACTAGCTCAGTCCATGATATGCAATCCAGGCAGCAGCATCTACTTGATGAAATGTTTGATTGAAAATTTTGATTTTGTTTTGGTTAAATTAACTTATGCTTCTCTTCCAAACTTTCGGCTACTTTACAGCGCCCTTGATCATGGGTGGACTGAGGTGGGTTTTTATATACAACTGTAGAAATAAAATATGTTTTTTAATTCCTTACGCCAGGAATAATTTCAACACAAAATATCTAAGTAGAACGCGTGTAAGCAAAAATGTAAAGCCGTTTAGACCGTATGTACAATTTACAAATTCATTATTACATATTCTCTGTTACTCAGTGAATATACTCGTGCAGTTACTGTCTACAATCTCGACTATTACGATTATGAATTTAAATTACTTACTAATTGTTCAAACTTTCAAATAACCACTCAAGCGTCCACGGTGACTGTAGTCCCCAACGGCCTTCTTTTTTTAGAGAAGGATAAATGAGCATGCGGCTTACCTAGTGTTAATTGTTAATCGCCACTCGTGTACAACTGCAACACTAGGGATATTGTACTACTACTTACTTATTTGTACTTCAAAGGAGTATCTAACAGTGTTGTGTTCCAGTATGTAGTATATGGAGATAGGGTATTCCAAATTATTTGTGATTTAATTTAATTAACTTATGCTCTTGTTTCAATTATATTTGAATATATATATATACTAATAGCGACTCACCTCGGCTTTACCTGGATTGGATCTATTAATTAAGCGTCATTTAGGATTAAGATAATCGTCAATTAGGTCCCTTAATTATATAATTTCTTCGATATTGCAAAAATATCTAAAAGCTTTTTGGATAAAATATAACTTTAATTACTCCTGGGATTACTCTCTGTCTGTTAGTAAAATTTCATTACGGCTGACCGCTAGGGAGGCTAAGGAGGCTCTTAGCGGTCAGCCGCCGTAGAGTCTACATTACCTGAAGATGCCTCGTGTAGAGGCGAAACGTGTGTCGTATTATCGTCGATGGTGTGTCTTACCTGGAATAGTGGTGTTGGGAGTAGTGGTGCTGGGACTAGTGGTAACGGAGTTAGTGCATGCAATTGTGGGAGGGCGGGAGGTGCTCTTCAATCCAGGTAAGACACATCATTGTATTTATTTAGCGGAAGGTTGCAAAGAAATTTATATTTTTATTTTTTATTATAATGGATTATAATGGATTTCCGCAAAGTAACGCCTGATTCTATCAATTATCTTCTTCTTCTTCAAAAGCCCGTTGCTGGGCCTCTTCTGGAGTATTTACCTAATTTAAAATGTCACGTGACAGGGAGATCGATTATCGCAGTGCCAGATCAATGTATCGCTCAAATATAGTTAAGCAAGCTTTTAAATATTTCACATGATCAGGAACAAGCTTGCAACATCTCATTTAAAAAAAAGTTATGTCGCGCAGCGCGTGTTGTATATTAAATTGTAATTCTATTTAAGGTTTCGCGACCGTGTAGCGGCAGTATAAGCATATTCACTACCCTGTATTGTCCCGTAGGTGACGTAAGAGGCGACATAGGAAAATGAAATAGGAGATGAGTAGCAGTAAACTAACTCAAAACATTAAAAAAAAACTGCGGATACCAACCCGCTGGCAATGCACGGCCACTATGGCAAAATCTGTAGTTCAGCGGTGAACTTTTGGAGGCTGTAATGGATGGGTCGTGGAAGATTTAATTAACATAACAGCTCTTTTCCATGCTGATTAATATATTATATACCAAAAAACAAATAAGATATTAATAATACTATAAATATATATAATGTGTTAATAATACATAAAAAGTAGATTAAATTAAAAAGGTAAATTGGATACAAATTATATTATATATGAAGTGAGATTTTTTTTGTAATATGTATTAAGCTCATTAAATGCTTGAATATATATTCATTTCGGAAGATAGATGACAAAACCTGAAATTAAAATGTCGCGGAGCAAATAATTCGTAATATGCAATTTCGCTTCCACAAAGAATGGAATCAATTAATATTCTCCTTTTGTTTTCCCTGTTGACGTAATGATGCATATAATTGCAATCAACTTCACAATGGCTACCTTTGCAAAATAAAATTTAATGTTGCGTTATTGCTGGCAGATTATCAACTATATATTGCCTCATTTTTTTCATTTTATGTGTGAGCGTGAGCACAAAATAAGTATATATTACTAATTTCAAAGGACGCGTCTATTTTCATGAATATATATCGCAGCCAACTTGCTTAATTAGCCTTTCATTTAACAGCCTAGCCTTTTTACTAAACGGCGCCGTTTAACTAGCGGCCTGAATGATATTCATCCGATACGTCTAATACAACATTGCACATATCTTATAATATCAGAGGCTAGATTAAGGTGGGACTGGGGTGGCCCTTTGGCAATCCTACAGCCGCGTACATTATATATAATATAGCACATAATGCATACCTACATATATAAATGTTCTATTAGACGAATCGGCTCAAACGCTTCGCGCCTGAATATCATTCAGGCCGATAATTTAACGTAAAAAAGGCTAGACTCTTAATTGAACGGCTACTTAAGCTGGTTGGCTGCGACATATATATCATTGATTTTCTCTGACACGTAGTTTACAGCATACATGCACACATACAGCATGCATGACTTCATCAGGATAACTCGCGACGATTTTACGATATATATATATATATATATATGTATATATATATATATATATATATATATATATAAAGTATATATAAAGTTTTAATATTTACTTTGAAGTTATCCGATGTTCTTCTATCATTCTTATCCGTTCTTTCTTGCTTTTTCCTTTCAACTAATTCTTTTACTTTCTTACTTAGACGTTCAAACTCTGCCTTTTTTCTTTCATTCTCATCATTCTTACCGCCAGAATTACCAGCTTTAGTCGCTACCAAATATAGCCATGCATTCTTCTTTGGTTCAACTTCCATACGTACCTCATCATCCCACCGTAATGTATTGTCTTTCCTTTCATTAGTTCTCTTACTAACACCACATACTTCGGTAGCTGCATCCACTAAACCTTTCTTAACATTATGCCACACATTCTCCAAGTCTAACTCATTCACAAACAACTCATCCAAATCACTTATATTTTCTCTCAGTCTACATTTGTACTTGTCTTTCACATCTTCATCTTGTAACCTCTCAATTCTTATACGCTGTAACGCAGTGGTGACACAGATGTCCGATGCCGCCAACGTCTGAATAAACCCCTAATTCGGCATAAGACCAGGTGGTGGTCCGTCCCTACGTTAGACACCCGGTAAACCCTTGTATCCACCACTGCGCTCCTCATTCTTTCATACACAGTTATGAAATCTATCATGCTTCTATCATTACCTCTGTCCCAAGTATACATGTGAATCTTCTTATCACGAAAGAAAGTGTTCGTCACAAAAACATTCCTTTCCACACATACGGTGAGGAGGCTTTCACCATTCTCATTAATACTTTCATCACCAAACGTTCCCAGTATCCTTTCATAGCCAAGCCTCCTCACCCCAACCCCTTCCATTAAAATCTCCTAACATAACAATATTTCCATTTTCCTTACATTTCATTAACACCATCCTTACCATCTCCCAAAACTGCTTTCGGATATAAGTGGGCTTAGACATGTCTGGGGCGTAGACTTTTAGAACAAACAACTTCTTTAGGCCCACTTTTATTCGTATCCATAGCAGTCTCGGGCTTTCACATCCATACTCTTTCATACATTGACCCATTCTTTCACTCTGAAAGGATGATACCGACTCCCTGGCATGCTCACTCAGTCTTTTCTACACCGGGTGTAGTGACATCCTTTCCCTTCCACTTCGTCTCATTTACACATAATACATCTATTCCTTTATCATACATCATATCGCATACTTCATCCATCTTATCATTCATTGCTCCACATACATTCAGCGTAGCTATACGGGCCTCCACAATCCTCTTTTTCTCCTCCGGGAGACAGAACGTGATGGGTGGCGAACCTCGTCGCCGGTTTACCTCCCGGAGATTCTTCGCACCCCTGCCCCATTAAAGGGGTGCCGGGACCTCGGGGCCATTTCTTTTTCTCTTTGCCTCATGGTGCGAAAACAAGGGGGTGGTATATTTTACGCCACTACCACACGGCGAGTCTGTTCTTTCGGCTTTGTCGCTCTTTTAGCACCACCCGGGGGAAACGTGTAGGGTGGGCCTAGGATGAGGTAGTCGAAGCCTACGGACGCGAGCGACTTATCCCCTTTTTATACAGTTTTTTTATAATTGAATATTTGAACTCGGTAATAGAGATACCTTGTATATTTTCTGGGACTTTGTTGTAATATCGTATACATTGCCCCAAGAATGAATTACTGACTCTCTGGAGTCGTAAAACTGATACTAGCTTGTGTTTGTTCCTAGTGTTTACAGAGTGTATATCACTTTTTTACCAAAACTACCTTTATTTTTGTGAAAATACATCAAATTTTCATATATATACTGAGAAGCCAAAGTTAATATACTTATTTCTTTAAATTTATCTCTAAGAGACTCTCTCGGCTTAACGTTGTAAATAGCTCCTGTGGCCCTCTTCTGCAAAACAATAATAGTTACTAAATCAGTCGCATTTCCCCATAGCCAAATACCATATGACATTATGGTAAGGAAATAACTGAAATTAACTAATCTTCTAGCTGTCTCGACACTAGTGAGATCTCTATCTTTTTTACAGCATAAGCTGCAAAGCTTAGCCCCACTGAAGCTTAGCGTCGAGAGTGATGCCAAGAAAAACAGAGAAATCAATTAATATATACAGTACTTCAATAATTATTCAAAATATACAGACTATAGCAAGCAAGTACGAATGTGCGCTGTATGCCCGTTTGTCTCAATGTTTGTGTCGCGTTATTTTTGCCATTTAAAAATGTTTGTCATATATTTTCTTCTTTATCATTTAATATTTGACAAATTCTTTTCTTTTTTTAATAAAAACGTGGAGGTACCACATAAGGATTTTTTCCTGCATCGTGAGGGCAATTGTCAAGCATAAGTTTTACTAGACAAAACGTGCGAACCCAGTACAAATACAAATATTTGCTCCGTGCGGGATTCAAACCCGCAGCCTTTAGCACTGTAGCTCATGCTGTGCCACGGAGCCGTCATCACAACTATACGTTATTGCGTTATTATATTCTTGAAATTGTGTCACAGTCTGCAAAGTGTGACTAGGAATTTATATTTCGTTGTAGTCTGTAAAGAATGAAAGGAGAAAACGAAGAGTGATATTACCATTTTAATATGGTGTTGAAGTTTATCGTGACTTGCCTAATTTTAAAGACGGCTTACGGTCGGGTCAAACATCATCTGACAGAGTAACTAGAAATACATTAGCCCTTGTGATAAGCTATAATAAAAAGCCTAGACGCATAAATAATTAGCAAAGCCTCAGAAAAGGTTGATGTGTGGATACTTTGTAGGTTTTATAATTTTATCTGGTTTTGTTTGTCTAATATATGAGAAGGTACTTAATTTCGAAACTCGGTAAAAAGAATAAAAAGATATTGAAATTAGACTAATCGCAGAGTGAGAGTGAGAGAATGGCTTATAAATTATACATATAATACCAATATACTACCGATAATTGCTAAAAATTATCAGTAGTAGTTAGCTAGTTAAGTTATGAGAAAAAAAAACACAAATATAAACGTCTCCTCAATTTTCAAATCATACAAAACCTATGAAAAAGAATCCCAAAAGTTAACAGAAATTTACGATATACCACCGTCGAAGTTTTGTGTACAATGAAGCCATCTTTTAAAACGAACGACAGTAAACCGTAGCTCGTTTCGTGATAAAAATATTGGCCAAAAAATGTTGGCACCTTTGCTCGTCTTCTATTACATACTTGAAAGTCTTGAGGTATCATAATTTTAGCTTGTTAAGTGTGAGTTTTTTTAATCTCGAATTGAAAAATATCATTTAAATATATCAACTTCTATGCCGATCTTTTTTGAGTTTACTGCTGGACATATGCAGTAGATATTATGGTCGTTGAGGCAAAGTCGATACCCTTGCACTGGTAACGGTAGACCCCATTATAAATGTGAGAAATTTTCGTTTTTAGCGTTTGAATAGTTTTCTGCCATCGGACCATCGTAGTGAACTTATCTGTAAATTATCTTGGTGCCCAATGTGCACTTTGTGTTTAACACTTGAAATAAAAGTTGTAGCTTCACTCTTTACGTAAAAGTACAAGTAAAAAGAACTTATTGACATCATTACTTGCTACTTAGACTGGGAACTTGAAACAATATTATTCATTATGTGAGTTTTCAATGCTATTATTTTTGGTAAGTTAGTGAAGTACGCGCAAAACTTTAATGCACTCGAGAGAAGTAAGCAATATTACTGTGTGCAAATAAAATCATGAGAAAAAGTTATTTTGCTATTTTGCATTCAACGTAACGAAATATTCCCAAAAAATTAATAAATATGTTAAATTGTTTTTCTTGTTTGATTGCTCCGTATTTTTGCTTAAGGCATTTTGAGCAAAACGGCAAATCCAGGTACATTTCCATAAGCCAGAATATGACGATGAAATGGGAGGAGCTTACAAGCTGTATGTATATATTTTGCTTTTATTTTTGCTAACCCAAATCCTTCATTGTTTCATTAATATAAGCTGCTGATTGACCTAATTTGCAAAAATTGAAAAATATTCTTAGCTTAACAAAAGTCTATTCACTTTTACCTCTAAGACTCGATGATGACGACAATGACGACATTCGTTTGGTTCGAGTATGTGGTACGTTGACAGCGAATAGGTGAGAACAGGTGATTGTATGGTGGTTCGGTTATGGAACGGAGAGAGAGGAATAAAGTCACGAAACGAAATTTATATAGTGGAATGTATAAAACTGGTAAGATTAGTATAACCATTTCTAAATTCAACGTAAGTAGCGTTGAAATTTACTACTCTGCTACTGAAAATAGTTTTGAGTTCCGTAGAGTTAATGCTTCATCATCATCACCATCATCATTCATCTGAACATAGGCCTCCCAAGGGAATGCACCAAAGCACGGTACTGAGCCACCTGCATCCATCGACTTTCTGCATGTCTTACCAAATCGTCACTCCATCTAGTTAGGGGTCGCCCTACACTTTGCCTACCGGTACGAGGCTGCCACTCGAGAACCTTTTTTCCCCAATGGTTGTCGGTTCTTCGAGCCATATGGTTGGCCCATAGCTACTTCAGCTTACTGATCTGTTAGGCTATGTCGTTCACTCTGGTTCTACTTTGGATATCAACATTTCAAGTTTATCGCGCAAAGAAACCCCGAACATAGCCCTCTCCATAGCTCGCTGAGTTACCTTGAGCGTCCTCATACGGCCAGCAGTGAAGGACCACATCTCAGTTCCATAGGTCATCATTGACAACACGCACTGGTTTGTACAGTCTCGTTTTCAGGTTTTGAGGTATAACTAACGAGAAGATGTATTGTAATTTCCCAAACGCTCCCCAGCCGAGTTGAATCTGTCGATTGACCTCTCGGCCTAAGCAGGAAAATTTGTCGCAGGTAAACATACTCGTCAATAACTTCGAGCTTAGTGCTCCCAACAACTACCGGCATAGGTTTGACATGGACGTTACACATGATCTTTATTTTGTCCATGTTCATCTTAAGACCTATACGTTGGGAGGCACCATTGAGGTCGTTAAATATAGTGCTTAGGTCCTTCAGCGATTTTGCCATAAGGAATATATCGTCAGCAAATCGATGGCGAGTAATGTACGCGATTCATTGATGTTAATAGCGTATCCTTTCCAATCCAGTAGCTTGAAAACGTCTACTAAAACAGCGATGAAGAGTTTCGGAGATATAAATTCACCCTGCCTTACACCACTCTGCAATTGTATAGGTTTCGTACTCTGGTCCTGTACTCGGATATCCATCATAGCCCTACTGTACAAACACTTCAGCACTTCGACATACCGGCAGTCAATTTGGCACCGCTAAAGGGGCTGTATTACCGCCTGAATTTCGACGGAATTAAAGTCTTTCGTATAGTCCACATACGCCAAGCAAAGTAGCAGATTGCACTCTTCTGTGTTCTGTAAAATTTGCCGAAAGGTATGTATATGGTGTATGGTGCTAAAGCCTTTTAGGAAACCGGCTTGTTCGGGAGGTTGGAAGTTGTCGAGTCTTCGTGCACGAAAATTCGTAATGACTAATGACTCTCGAAAACAGCACGTAGACGTGGCTCAGAAGGGATATAGGTCTGTAGTTATTTTTTTTAAATTTATTAAGGGCAACCAACAAGGCGTACACGAACACAATGTAAATACTACAAATTACAGGAAGGTTTATATCTAAGTGTCGTCTTAATTAAAGTTTGCCACGGCATGCCGCTTTTGTTATGTCATGTTTATTCAAGAGGGCGTTGTCACCTTTCTTGAAGAACAACACCACCTCACTTCTGCTCCACGCCTCGGGAGTAGTGCCACCATGGAGGACGGAATTAAAGAGCTTCTGAAGGACTTTAAGTACCGGTTTTCCACCCGCTTTCAGAAACTCCGCTGTAATTCCATCCTCGCCCAGGACCCTGCGGTTTTTAAGGTGCTGGAGAGCCATTCTAATCTCGCTCAGACTGACGTCCAGGATGTCATTGGAATATTGTCGGATAAGACTTGCTATTGGATCGTTACTCATAATTACGCAATTATGTATGTTAATTTGATTGTAAACTACTTTTTGTTCGTCATTCAGTGATCCTTTATTTTTAAATATTTTTATGTTAAATGGATGGAATGGATTGATTGATGTAATGTTTTCGGCGCAATAATAACGGTGATATAAATAATAATAATAATAATAATAATAATAATAACTGACGTAACAGTTAAGTGACAAAACTGCTACGTCAACGCAGTCAGTCAGCGCCTTGCGAGAGGTGTGAGCGCCGTGCCGCGGCAGAATTTAGGGTGCAGAGGCCCGTTTGTGCTTATGGCTACACACGAAACGGTGCCGGGCCTGGGCGTCTCCCGTTAATGGACGCCCAAATAATGGATGATGGATAAAAAGATAGTGCGCAAAGGGCCGCTGCCTGGGGGTCGCCGGGGCGCGTCTGGAGCTGGCGCTGGACGCGGCAGCATGCGGGCCGCCAGCCGAGCGCGAGGAGCTGCACGGTCATCTACCAGCCCTCCGCATCCATCATCCCCACCAGAAGGCTTGGTGTCGGCTGGGTCTTCTCGGACTCAGCAAGCGGCACCCGCCGCTGGTGGAGCACGTCGCATGCGTTGGTCACAAGAAATGAATGCAAACGCACTGCGGGCGTACTTTAGGGCAAAAGGGGAAGAAACTGGATGTTTGGCGTATCGGGCTAGGATGCATCGTCTTTTTGCTGAGCTGGAGCCATCTTTAATCGTCACAGAGCAAAACCTGGCAGACCGAGTTCGGTATATCTTGCGCTCAAATATATTTGATGTCGCCGAACTCGAACGGCTACGACGTGAGGCTGTTCCCTCGTCGGATGAGAATGCTACGGCTGAGGATGCGGCGCCACAAATGGTAGAGCAACCCGCAAACGTGGATGCCGCCGTGAATACCCCAGTTGTGGTTGATTCAAACGATGATGGAACAGTCGCCCAGGAACTGGAATTAGAGCATATGAGGAGTATATTGGAAGAGGCTATTGTGGAAACGCGCAGTACGCCTCTCGAAAATCGACCGCGACTTCCCCGCATAGCCCTAAGCAAGCGGAATCGGGCTGTCGTGAGGGCTCTGAACCCAATGCTGGTTACCTATTTGGAAGCCAGCCGGGACCTTTGCGAGACGGACTCAATTCTTTTTGGCGCCGCGCTGGCAGTCTGCCGTATCATAGGCGCCAAGGTTTCCACGGCTGGACGCGCTACTGGCCATAGTAGCGCTATCCCAGCATGGAGAAGAAGAATTGAGGAACGTATCGCAAAGGCTAGAGCTCTCATCGGCAGACTGATATGCTTCAGATCAGGCAACAACAGGCCAAGAATTGTGCGCACCGTCAGGATGGCGTTTGCTGGGACAAATGTCAGTTTGTCCCAGCCGGATATAACGCAAAAACTGACGGAGCGCATAGATGATCTGAAGCAGAGAATCGCTGCTTGGGGAAAGCGGATTCGGCGATATACCGAGAGGTCGACACGGTTCAACCAGAATCGTCTCTTCCAGAGTGATCAGAAGAGGCTCTATGAATCATTGGAGCGACCAATGGTAAGTGGAACGGGTCCAGCACCGGATCAGGCCGACACTGTAGCATTCTGGCGCGGCCTGTGGTCAGAGCCCGTAAACCACAGCGAGGGCCCTTGGACGGAAGTTGTGGCGAGTCAGTGTGCGGGTATTACGCCCATGGACCCCGTCATCATAACGCCGGATGACGTAGCTGAGGCGGTTCGTAGGGCCCCCGAACTGGAAAAGTCCGGGGGCTTGACGGGCTGCATCACTACTGGCTGAAGGGGTTCATGGTGTGCCACTCTGTGCTCGCCCGACAGTTTCAAGAGGCTCTCAACCAGAAGTCGCTCCCAAGCCTCTTCACTACTGGGATCACTCATTTAGTTCCTAAAGACCAGGGTACCACAGACCCGAGCAAATACCACCCCATCACGTGTCTACCGACCATATACAAGACACTAACATCCATTTTGAGCGCGAGAATCACTTGTCACCTGGACTCAAATCAGGTGATGTCGCGCGCTCAAAATGGATGTCGGGGCGGTGGTCGTGGAACCAAGGAACCACTCCTCATTGACGCGGTCATTGGCAAAGTGGTGAAACGCAACCGTCGGAACTTCTCCGCCGCCTGGATAGACTACAGAAAGGCATTCGACTCGGTGCCCCATACATGGCTAGAGAGAGTCCTCGAGCTGTACAAGATAGACTGTACAGTTAGAGACTTCCTCGAGCAGTGTATGGGGCAGTGGAGTACGATCCTTTGTCATCTAGGCGAGCGGATGATGGCTGCGGAGAACCACATAAGGATAAGAAGGGGTATCTTCCAGGGCGATTGTCTGAGTCCAATCTGGTTCTGCCTCTCTCTGAACCCTCTCAGTACCTTACTGGAGGGCTCCGGGAGGGGATTTCAGCTACGAAAAGGAGGGACAAAAGTGACCCACCTTTTCTATATGGATGACCTCAAGTTATTCGCCTCCAGTCGCTCCCATCTTATGGAATTGTTAAACATCACTTGTGAATTTAGCAATTCTATTGGAATGGAGCTGGGAACGGATAAGTGTGCGGTCCTCCATGTTGAAAGGGGACGGGTTGCTAACTCTGAGGGCGTAGACTTATCTATGCCCGTCAACTTAAGGACCCTTTCCGAGGCTGAAACATACCGATACCTGGGTATGTCACAAAACATCGGTATCGATGAGACTGGTATGAAACAGTCAGTTTGCGACGTGTTTTATGCACGCTTGACCAAAGTGCTTAACAGCCTTTTGTCCGGTGTGAATAAGGCACACGCATATAACGGCTGGGTCATGCCTGTCCTCATGTATACCTTTGGCATACTCAGGTGGACTCAGACTGAACTTAACGCCCTGGATAGAAAAGTCCGCACTACAATGACGTCCCATAGGATGCATCATCCGAGATCGTCGGTAATGAGGCTGTACTTGCCGCGGAAGCATGGTGGTCGTGGCTTCTTGAGCGCGCTCACCATGCATAATCGCGAAGTGTGCAGCCTCCGTGATTACTTCCTGGCGAGATCGGATGATCCATTCTATAAGGATGTCATTTCTTGTGATAAAGGACTTACCCCTCTATCCTTAGCCAACGAGCAATGGCAAGACCCGGCAGTGCAGAGCATTTCCGACCGGGAGACCGTATGGAAGGAGAAGGAGCTCCACGGGAGGTTCTACAAGGCTCTACATGAGCCTTTCGTAGACACAGTAGCCTCCCTCCACTGGCTACGCTTTGGTGATCTCTTCGGGGGAAACCGAGGGTTTTGTCTGTGCAATACAGGATCAGGTTATTAAGACCAACAACTATCGGAGATACATCCTAAAGGATGGCACCGTCGACATCTGTCGAGCTTGTCGCCATCCCGGTGAGTCACTTAGGCATGTTATCTCCGGTTGTTCGGCGCTTTCTAACTCTGAGTACTTGCACAGGCACAACCTAGTAGCCAGAATTCTACACCAGGAGCTCGCTCTGAAATACGGTCTCGTGGATCGGAAATTGCCGTATTACAAGTACTTGCCGGAAGCCGTGCTCGAAAATGATCGCGCCAGGCTCTATTGGGACCGTGCCATCATCACAGACAGGACTATTCTTGCGAATAAGCCTGATATTGTGCTGATGGACCGGGCACAGTCAAGGATATTTTTGGTCGACATTACCATTCCGTATGACGAGAACCTCGTGAAAGCCGAAACAGACAAGCAAACAAAATATCTGGACCTGGCTCACGAGGTGACCGACATGTGGGGTGGTCTGCCGACCGAAATTATTCCTGTAGTCGTCTCTGCAAACGGGCTAATCCCAGTCAGCCTCTCGGGTCATCTGAGGCGGCTGGGACTACGTGGCGGACCGCTCCAGGTTCAAATGCAGAAGGCGGTGCTCCTCGATACCGCCCGCATCGTCCGCCGGTTTCTTTCCCTTTCCCCCTAACCCTCGGCCGTTTGGTCTCCCCTGCCGAGGGCCTCCATCTGGTTGGGCTTTTATTTATTTATGTACTTTTATATTTATTTTATGTTATTGATATTTATGTATATTTGTCTTTTCATTTTCATTTATAATTATATATTTATAGCACCCAACCAGATGAGAAAACTATATAGATACCCCAAAATAATAATAATAATGTGTACTTTATTCGCTCTCATAAATTTGCATTACCATTATTATAAATAATACCATTGGAAGATAAACAACTTTTATTTGTGAGAGCCTGGTTTTAGTACTAGGAAAGACCTGTGTGACTTATCGACAGACTCTTGTCCTATAATGTAACATTAATTAACATACCTTTAATTTCGTATGCTAATGTTCGTATAGCATACTTATGAAAACTGTGAAACCTACATTATGCAACCAATATAAATCTTTTAAAAAGTTTTTATACAAGATATGAAAATTAATAAATTCAAAGGATTCAAAGATTTTCTGATGTTCTTAACCACAAACTTTGTGATACAAACGCCACATTTTTTTTATTGATATGGTCAAAATAGACACAATACCTTAAATACAAGTGTTATCATAAAACGTAAATCATAAACACCTCATTTATCAAAATATTTCCTCCGAGCCTAAATAACGAGATTGTTTTTTGGAAATTTGGGTGACATTTAAATTTACCGTCTGTATAATGACAAGTGATTATTGTGGTCCATGGACACCTACACCAAATTTCAAAAAAAAAAACCTACAGATGCGTTTTCTGATTTGAGTACTAAGATGGAATGCCTTACAGCGTGTAAATATACTGCCTGTCTACACCCTTCACACCGGGACACTATTACGCAAGCACTGCTGATAGGAGTACGAGAAGAATGGTTTGGGACTTTTCGTAATTTTAGTTGTCTCGAGTCTCGGGACTTTCAGGTCGAAATTATTATGTAATCATTTTTATTTTAAAAGAATTGAAGAAGACTGGCGCCATCTGTTAGTTTAATGAATTATTACTTCATTTAACTCAGTAGGGTTACGTAATATACAGCAAGTACAATGTCAAATCGACCGGGTCGAGTCCAACAAAAAATCGGGCATGAAGAGAAGGACCTCATGGAGCGCATTGGATTCCTAATTGAGAGAAAGCTGGCTATCTTTGAGGCCATGATATTTCCAGATAGGGTTATCCGGCCTCCACTGGCAGGGGCGAATAAGCCGCAGACAACCTTGCCGCAATTGTCAGCACATCCACTTCAACCGTTGGAATCACAGGCACCACTGCAGCCGCAGAAGGCTAAGAGACAAAGGGTGAAGAGGAAAAAAAAGAAGTCCGCTTTTCCACCGCCGGCCGCTCTCCCCCCAGTAGCTGCACCTGTGTTGAATAATTCAGCACCGAATGTCAGTTCGTGGGTGGAAGTTGCTAAGAAGCCGAAAAAAGCAAGGGCCATCCAAAAGCGGTCCAACACGACGGCTTCGCCTCTGAGTACGACACAAAAAAGGAGCAACAAGAAAAGGATTTTATGTGCCCCGACTTCTGCGGCAGTAACGGTCACGGTGTTGGAAAGCTCCTCCGTTACTTATGCTAAAGTAATGGAGGAA
Source organism: Parnassius apollo (assembly GCA_907164705.1). Lineage (NCBI taxonomy): Eukaryota > Metazoa > Arthropoda > Insecta > Lepidoptera > Papilionidae > Parnassius > Parnassius apollo. The sequence goes on from CAJQZP010001697.1 coordinate 4,275,049, forward strand.
GCCAAAGCCAAAATCCATTTGGCAGACTTTGGCATAGAAACTGTTCGTCTTAAGCGCGCAGTAACTGGAGGACTCCTGCTGGAGATAACAGGTCAGGACTGTGGAGAGAAGGCGGACAAGCTGGCGGCAAAGATGCGAGAGGTTCTCTCGGACCTGAACGTGCGAATTAGTCGCCCAATCAAAACAAGCGACGTTCGGCTGAGGGACCTCGACGATGCCGTCAGAGCTGAAGAGATTGCAGCGGCGATGGCTGAAGCAGGGGGTTGTTCAGTAGACAACATAAAAGTCGGGGAAGTCCGACGAACACCCACTAGCATGGGGACGTGCTGGGTACGATGTCCTGTCGTGGCGATCCATAAGATTGCAGCCGTTGGGAGAGTACGGATAGGTTGGGGGTCTGCCCGAGTGGAGGTACTTGAGCCCAGGCCCATGCATTGTTTTCGATGCCTTGAAAGAGGGCATGTTGCTAGCAGGTGCCCGAATGAAGTAAATAGAGCCGAACGCTGTTACGCTTGTGGTGAGCCTGGGCACGGAGCCAAACAGTGCACTGCGTCGGAACCCAGGTGTCCTCTGTGCTCAGATCTCGGGCGGCCTGCCAACCACAGACTGGGTAAAAAGTGCGTCCCACCTCCTAAAAAATACAAGGGAAGGAAGAACGAGCAGACTCCATCTGCATCCATAAATACGCCGGACACAGCGACATCAGTCCCTGCACCGAGTCCTAACTCGGCAATGGAGGTGGTCGAAAAATAAAATAAATTTCACACCCCTTAAAGTTCTCCAGGGCAATCTGAACCACTGCCGCAATGCACAACATCTGCTTATGCAGACCATTGCGGAGTGGCGGGTTGCCCTTGCAGTAGTAGCGGAGCCCTATTCTGTTCCCGACCATCCTCGCTGGTTCGGTGATGAATTGGGCTCTGTAGCCATCTACTGGGGGAATGAGGAAGAAACCCCACCCTGCGCCCTATTAAGAAGGGGGCAGGGCTTCGTTGCAGTGCAATGGGGCCCCCTGGCCATAGTCGGATGCTATGTCTCTCCCAATAGGTCCCTTGCCGACTACGAGGTGTACCTAGACGAGGTGGCGAATTGTGTTCGCGAATGTCAACCTCGTCCGTTGATCGTTCTAGGAGATTTTAACGCCCACACCAGGGCTTGGGGCAACTCCAGAGACGATCCGAAGGGAGAGACAGTGATGGAATGGGCGGCTGGGCTGGACCTCCGATTAATGAATCAGGGGTCCGTAAGCACATGTGTGCGATGGCAGGGGGAGTCCATCGTGGATCTTACGTGGGCAACTCCTCCCGCAACGCAATTGCTGTCGGGCTGGCGAGTGGCGGAGGAGGCGGTAACACTGTCCGACCACCGCCACATCGTGTTCGATGTCGAACTTCGCCAGCCTGACAGTAACCCCAGTCGCCGAGGGCGCAGCCCACCGCGGCGTTGGTGTCTTAAACGGCTCGACCGGGATAAGCTGGAAGCCGCCGCCATCGTCGCGTCCTGGCCGAATAACGCCGAAGAGGTTCAGTCCGATCCTGAAGTGGAAGCATACTGGTTTCGGGGTACGATGGCCCAAATTTGCGACCTGTCCATGCCCAGAACCAGTCGCCCCAAGCGTAGAGCAGTGTACTGGTGGTCGACAGAAATCGCACGGCTCCGTGCGCTCTGCTTGCGGAGTCGGCGCCAGTACACCAGATCTCGAAGGAGAAGAAGGCGAGCTCCGCCTGAGGAGGTAGCCAGACTCTACGGGGCATACCGAGCGGCTACAAAGGCGCTGCAAATTGCTATAGCTAACGCCAGGTCTCGGTCTTGGAAAGAGCTTCTGGAGGGACTCAACGAGGATCCCTGGGGGCGTCCATATAGGATGGTACTGGGTAAGCTCCGGCCTTGGTCGACCCCCTTGACGGAGACTCTCGATCCGGATCTGCTGGGAAGGGTGATCAGCACGCTCTTTCCAGAGGACCGGTCAAGTCCCTCAGGTCACCTACCGTCTTCATGGGAGTGGCAGGATGAGATGGGGGTGACCGTCGAAGAGCTGGACCGAGCCGTTAGCCGCTTAAAAGCCCGGAACACAGCACCGGGGCCCGATGGAATCCCGGGCCGGGCCCTAGTGATGAGTCTGGCTGCCCTGGGGGACAGGCTCAGGCAGCTGTTTAACAGGTGTCTGCGCTGTGCCACGTTCCCCACAGCCTGGAAAGAAGCAAGGCTGGTCCTCTTGAAGAAGGAGGGCAGGGCCGCTGATTCTCCCTCTGCGTACCGCCCCATATGCCTGTTGGACGAGATTGGCAAATTATTCGAGAGGATAATTGCCGGTCGGCTCAATAGGCATCTGTCGCGCGTCGGTCCCGATTTGGCCGATAGCCAGTTTGGGTTCCGACGGGAGCGTTCCACTTTAGATGCGATTATGCGCGTCCGCTCCCTGTCGGAACAAGCAATATCCCAGGGTGGCGTGGCGTTGGCGATAAGTCTTGATATCGTCAACGCCTTTAACTCCTTACCCTGGGATGCAATCAGGAGGGCACTGGCACATCATCAGGTGCCCCCTTACCTGCAAGGTATTATCGGGGACTACTTGCGCGACAGGTACATTCTGTACATGGGGCAAGATGGCAGGAAGATCCGGAGGGAGATCAAACGTGGGGTTCCACAGGGCTCGGTGATGGGGCCGCTACTGTGGAACCTCGCCTATGATGCGGTTCTGCGAATCGATCTTCCCGCTGGTTTAGATATCGTCTGCTATGCTGACGACACATTGGTGATCGCCAGCGGGATCACTTTCGAGAGGGCCACGGAGCTCGCCGAACTCGGGGCGGAAGTCGTCGTCGCCAAAATCCACGAGTTGGGATTAGAAATAGCGCCTCACAAGACCGAGGCCATATGGTTCCATAAATTACCAAGGAGCAGGGAATCACCCGACTCGTGTATCCGCATGGGCGGGTCTCAAGACAGAGTGGGGAGGTACATGAAGTACCTAGGCCTCCACCTGGACAGTCGCTGGGGCTTCGAAGAACATTTCGAGCGCCTAGTCCCCCGGATCGAAAGGGTAGCGGGTGCTATGCATAGACTGCTGCCCAATCTAGGGGGACCGACGGAGGAAGTACGTCGCCTCTATGCGGGAGTTATACGATCCGTAGCTCTATATGGAGCGCCTGTATGGGCAAAAAGGCTGGCCATCCGACGCTGTAGAACTAAAATCTACAGTGTTCAGCGGAGGATGGCCATACGGATCGTACGAGGATACCGCACAATATCCTTTGAGGCGGCGACTATCCTGGCTCGCTTTCCACCACTAGATATACTGGCGGAAATGGACGCGAGGGTGTACGTTCGTATCCGTGCCCTGCGCCAGAGTGGTGGTAGTGAGCCAGAAGAGGCGCTCCAATCAATTAAACGGCTCGAGGAGCGCTATGAACGCAGACGCGTCATTGAAGCAATCCTGCCGGTCTTCGAAGCCTGGATGCAGCGACGAGCAGGAAGACTCACCTACAGACTTACTCAGATAATTACCGGGCATGGGTGCTTCGGTGATTATCTATGTAAGATTGGACGTGAGGCAACGGCGAATTGCTTCCACTGTGGTGGAAGGGACCAGGACTTCGCTTCCCACACACTCGCAGTATGCCCTGCGTGGGAACGGGAACGGACGATCCTGGTGAACCGCATCGGACGGGACCTCTCCCTGCCAGCAGTTGTGTCGGCGATGCTGAGCGGGGATTCGGCGTGGAGGACAGTAGCCACCTTCTGTGAATCTGTTATGATTCAGAAGGAGGCTTCAGAGCGGGATCGGGAGAGGGCGGATCCCGCGCGGAGACGACGTCACCAAGGCGTTCGTCACGGCCCTCCGGGGCCTCCGCGGTTACAGACGCTCGGGCCGGGTCCTCGAGCGCCTAGTTATCTAACCCCCGAGGAGGATGATGGCTCGAAAGTGGTCTCGAGACATCGTGCTAGCACTGCGAGGGTGCTGGGGCAGAAAGTACTGCCCCTGGGACGTGCTACTAGTGTAGCAAAGCGATGGAGGGGCCCCGGTTGCGTTCCGAACGGAGATCCCGGGACCCCTCTTATACGCTGATGGTGACCACCGTGGGGTTTTAGCCGGTAGGAGTCCGGCATAACCTTTTGTTGCCCCCGTAGCGGAAGGTATCCATGAGGATTTCCCCATGAAAAAAAAAAAAGGGTTACGTAATATACCCTACTTAGTTACGAGTACAGCACAACAAATGCGTTTGCCGCGCCGCCATCATGCCGCCATATTGGTTGTTCTGTGACGTTTGGATTATGATTTTGTCTGTGTCAGTTCAGTTAGTCAGTTTGTCGTCAATTTCATTTACGAGTATGATTTGAGTATGGTGCGGTGTTTCTTATGAACTCAGTTTACTACTGAATGTTAAGAAAAGGTAGAATTCCATCATTGTGATGGCGAAACGGTTTCTAAAGTCTAAAAATTGCGCGAAGAAAGCGTTGATTGATTTTAACATGTTAGACAGATTATTGATTTGTTGCAGCCAGTCAAGATAGCTGTGGAAGCTTTAGGCCGACAAAATGCTTCATTATTTACAGCTGAAGCAATAATTGACGTGTTGATCAAAAAATATTCAATCACTAACGACTATTAATGATTTGGCGAAGCAGTTCTTCGAAAATCTGAAAGCTCATCTAAAAGTGAGAAGACCGCATCGAGTTGTGTGCTTTTTAAAATATTTGCACACTAGCCACTACTATAATTGGCTTTGCGGAAAACTGTATTGTAGGCTTGTCAAAATATCCCTAGTATACAGACACCATATGTCGAAATAGGAGCTGAAACTAGTACCAGTAGCTCTTAAGTACACAACGAGCTTGACGAGTTTTTTGTAATGCAAATGGAACAACCAATAAAAATACCCAAGAAAATGTTTTGTTAAACTGCGCGATACTGTTGTGTTAAACAAGAACAACATTAAAAAAAAAAGGGTTGAAGCAACCGTAAAACGTACAGAAAGTTTTGAACTACTGTATATATAATAAAGCCTCAAACACGATTAAACCGACATCTGTTGAAAACGAGAGAGTGTTCTCCTTGTCCGGTGGCATGGTTACAAAAATCAGAAACAGATTTTCGGACAAAGCTGTTGACGCTTTGACTTTTTTTAACTCTATTTCATTAAATCAGCAAAGAAGTTTAATTAAGGTGTTAGTTGATTATTTAAAAGACAGATGGCTTATTTATTTATATTCAGATTATTTAATTATGAAACAAATCGGTGATTATGAGAATTAACACTATCGGTGATTATGAGAATTAACACTGGTGTGATTATGTCCAATTATTAGTTACTAGAATTACTAGGTAAAAGTAAAATTATTAAGTAAAGTTATTAAGAATTAGTATGATTTTTAACTAAGTTCGTTTTACAACTATAAGATTTAACTGCTTAAAAGCGGCGGCTTTAGGGCAAGTTCCCACTTTGCCCGTCGCTCCATTCAGATGTAGGTTTCCTCACATTGGTTTTGCTTAGCGCCGAGCACATGGTAAATTAGAACAACTTATAGTTAGTGTAGATTGAATTTGGATAATTCGTTCGTATTTAAAAGAAATAAACAAAGCAATTATTAAGACTGAAATTAACGTTAAAGTTATTAAGATTTAATTTTTTGTTTAATACATGTTGTATGACATTTATAAAAAAAATGCCTTTTATAATACGTTCCACCAGAAAATAACCCAATTAAAATTCTTTAAAAAAGGCTTACCCTTCGTAAAAGGTTTTTAATATTAAAAGTGTCGAAGTCCCGGGAATTCCCGAGACTGATTGTTGGCTATCTCTTGTCCCGGGACTTTGAAATTGACGAGAATTCCCAAACCCTATCGAGTAGGTAAGAGCTTTCTAATTAAAGGGACTTATAAAAAGAAAAGCGTTGTTAGTAGTCAATATGAAAAATATATTTTAATATTGGCTTATTACGAGCAAACAACAACGGTTTTTAGTATTTTATCGATAGTAAATAAGTTAAAAGACAAAAATTGGCTTTTACTAGTTTGACAGCAAATAAATTATTGCCCATCGATTATTCATATAAGAGACATACATATATTGCCTAGTATCTGAAAACTCGAGAGTAGAGAGTAATAGTGTTCTGCGCTCGAGCGTAAACTATTTTAAGCAGTTTCTTTTATTTATTTAATATTATATTATTGAATATTACATTCATTAATTACACATTACGTTACAGTACAATCATAAGTTTATAGAAACTTTACCGTGTACCGGTATTAAGGACAATAACAAATATGAGGGTGTAGTAAGAAAAAAGAAATACACTTTTATTACCAATTAACTATTTATTAGTTAATTGCGTAACCTTCTATTGCATAATGTACCGCGCATGGATACTATATTTTATACAGGGCGCTTGTTTTAGGTCGTTATCGTAGTATTTATTATTAAAAACATATTATGTTATGTCCCATAGTGGGCCAGATCGATTCACCAACTTATAAGCTGGCACAATACTTAGCAAAAATACTATCACCACTGAGAGGACATACCAGAGCACCCACAAAGGATTCATACCATTTGTGAGTGAGATAAAAGACCTACATCTCGCAGGCGATAAAATCCGTAAATAATAGTTTTATTCAATGTGTAGTATTCGCGTAAATTTAACAAATAATTATAGGAAACATATATTCTAAGGTACGTTTACCATATAAATTATTGTATTTAGGTAAGGCTAGTTTAGGTTTTCCTGAGTTACGAGTTTTAGAGTATTCACATGTATGTGCAATTTTTAACTGTTCATGGAAAAATTCTTCTATAAGAAGGGTAAACTTTACCTTTTCGTGTATAGGTATAATTTTGCAATGACTAAAAAGGTTGTGGTAATCTGATTCTTTATACTGGTTTTTAATATTATCCGGGACTATAGTTTTTTAAAATACGTAATTGTAGTAAATAAATACGTTCTAAATGTGATCTGTACGTTCTACCATAGCTAGACAAACCGTATGCTACTTTTGACTCTACCAGTGATTTATATAGCTGTATAAGTATTTTATACGGAATTTTATATTTAATTATAGAAAATTTTGCAAGCATACCACGAAGTTTATCACATATATGCTTAATATGCTCTTTCCAATTAAGGCGACTATCTATCACGAGTCCTAAGTAGGTCTGTGATTCTACCAAGTGGATGGATTCGCAGTTACATTTCGTTTGGACCTGTCGTCTGTGAAGGCGTTTGTGGTCGTGCGCAATGAGCCTAGGTATAACCTTACTCCTATTTTGACTAGAGCTAATGTAAATTAACTTGGTCTTCGCAGCATTTCAGACTAATCATTTATCATGTGACCACTTCATAAGTATATTATAATCGTCTTGTAGGAGGTTGAGAGTGTCGTTTATATTGTTCCCAGCCGCAATCAAGCAATTATCATCAGCATACTGGTAAATTTACATCGCCTGATTATATTAGCCAGACTATTTACATAGGTAATGTAGTGTAAAGGTCCTATTACGGAGCCTTGTGCAGTGCCCACAGATACATTTACTATGTTGCTCATTGAATCACCCACTTTAACCACATGTTTTCTATCGGTGAGGTAATTTCTTCAGATTCTCTGATACCATTATCGTTCAGACTATCTAATAGTTGCTCATGACGAAGTGCATCGAAAGCCTTACTGTAGTCTAAACACTACCAATATGTGTTTTTTCTCATCTAGATGCTTGTAGATGCAATTTGTGAACGCCGTTAAAAGCTGAGTGGTATTTTATGAGGTTTAAAGCCAAACTGTTTATTAGTCAGTATATTATTTTTATCATAGAAGTTATAAATCTGTCTACTTTCATATTTCTCAGCTATTTTGTTAATGTTAGGTAATAAAGTGATCGGCCTCGATCAATAGTACGAAGTGTGAACTGTCAATATCGTGTAAATCATTAATATTACCTAAAATTTATTTGAATTTTCCTTTAGATTATGAACGTTTGATTGCTTTCGTATTTAGTATAATTTCTTACCTAAATAATTTTATTAATTAAATAAAACTATTACTTGTTTGTGGTAAAGCCATGCAGCTATATTTTGGTTGTAGAATGGCTCAGCTTAACCAGGAAAGCACCACACTCTCACAGAACACCAGCGTAAAATGGAGGTTGAATATTGCTATGTTTCGCGTATAGTGAGTGTAGAAAACCGGAGATCCTTTCTACTAGCAATGAGACATTCCATCTTAGTCTTTGAAGCGACAACGCATCTGCATTTCGATTTTTATGGATTTCAGTGGGCTCATGTGGACTGTGTGCTTGTTTGTTACCCTTATTCTATATAAAAAAATAATGCCATTAATATAACTAATACCCGTGATAACAGAAGCCATTGTTATACTTGTTGTTTGGCTGTCTTATGATTGTGTTAAATATTTTGTTATGTATACACATGTTATAAGAATTCGTTTACGTATCGATGTAACAGGTATTACGTTTAATACAAGTCTATTAGTGTTTCTAGTGTATTTACTAAACACGTCTTAGTCTTGTTTTAAATGCAATAGGTGATGCTTAACGAACTTAGCGTTTTCAAGGACGCATAGACAAGTCACGCAAAGACTATTTAAACCTTTAAAATTAGTCTACAAGATACAACCGGTGCAGCTGTAGAGATAGCTGATTAGATTTTATTAGGAAATGAAAACTCTCTGTACAACCATGCTATTACCCCAAGTTATGCGTCCGTATTTAAGAACCGCTTCTACATAATATATGCGCAGTATATTATATTTTATTAATTATACAGACAGCTGGTTGTTTTGATGTTATTTTAGTCATTTTTTCTAGAACATACGTAAAACTATTTATTTTTATTACACTTTACCTATTTGTTCCTTCCACTTTAATTTTTGACCATTTTATATACAAAGGAACTTTACGAATTATACGATAACTTAATACTAATGTTAATTAATACCTGTAAAACGCGTAAGTTTTATTGATAAACAAATGGCTTGAATGTAACCCACACATAATCATATTATAAGTTTTAAACTACGTAATCTGCAATCCGACTATTATATCCGCTGTGTTTTGAGAAATAAATCTAGTGTTTGTTTATTCATCGCATGTTTTGAGGCATGTTTATGCAATTCAAGTTCCAAGCCATATATTATGCACGTAGTCACTTCTATGAATTTTATTATTCTCTAAAATATCAAAAACAAAACTTTGTCGTAATGTCAAGAACATAAAAGTGTAAGAAACAAAATAATGTGTGTTGGCCGTTCAATGGCGGCGTTAGAGAATTCACCACCTTATTTCTCTACGAAGAGTGTCGTTAAAGGCAGATGTAGGAAATTCCAGAAAGACCTTATATACAAAGTATTACAGCTTTATTATGTTTAAGCCAGATTTATTAGGTGGTAAGACTCATTTTGTGCCTAGGGTACGTTTGGGTTACTACTAACCGATTTTTGTCAATGATACTATATATAAAAAAGAGGTAGATATCGCACTAGTGCGACCAAATTATTGCAGACTAAATCAGACAATTGTAATTTTATTTAGTCGGCTAATAGTAACGAGCGAAACAAAGCGTGTCCGTGACGTGAAATAATATATCCAAAATGACACGTTATGTGTTAAGTAATTAATGTAAAAACTATAGCCCAAACATATATAAGAGTGAATGAATTTCTTAACATACGTAAATATAATAAAAGAATGTCATATTTGTATTTTGTCACGATATTATTTCTCATTTACAAATATATTTCAAATTATTAACATGGTGGTTCGAAAAGGATAGAGTATACGATGTATCATATGTAGATTAATCAGACAGAAACGAAATGGTAGGCACAATATCCAGGGTAGCGCTTAAATCACGGGGACACCCGTGCAGTGAATCATGGTTAGTTAATTACTGTTATCATTATTGTATTATAGTTTTACGTAAAATTTAAGAGAATTTCGTAAATAAGTTTCTAAAAAATAAATAAGTTGAATTTATTAGAGGGTAAAAAGTTAATGAATTAATATTTTTAATCTCAACTGCTAACCCAACTTCCCAAAAATACTTATTACTTATTTGGGTCATACATACGTATCTACTGGTGGACATAAGGTTCATTTGCAATTTCAATTTTATAGTATCAAAGATTTTAATTGTTAGATGCGTCTTCACCTTGAAAAAATGCGTGCGCTACTTCTATTTGTTTATGTCTATTTATAGATGATCCCTTTGTATACCGCTTCCTTGGTACATCCGAGTATCTAACTAAATTGGTTATTAGAAGAGTACTGAGACAATAGTGTCATCTCTTATTATCTTACGGAAATTGTGTATGCTACTTTCTCTGTCGCACAGTTTCCGTTTGCCCGTAATTATTTCGTGGCATTTTCTGACATCGCAAGAAAATCAATATTTAGTAAAATATAAATACTTACGATTGCAATGTTACACTTTCGAAAGGCACACCATGGTATTCTGGGAGTTTTTTTTAGTGAAATCAGCGCGTTAGTTCCAATGTCCAACGTCTGGCTGTCACTCCGCACAAATGAGCACTGATTGCGAGTGAGTGAACTTTCTCATTTACAAAATAAACACATTTTGGAGAGGTCATACTATAGTAAGGTAGCATCTAACGATTTAATTATTTGATAAAAATATCTGGAATTCCCTGTCTGCCAGCGAGGAGCAGGATCAAAGTTGTCAGGTATCAGGTTCCATCAAACCACATTCCAAGCGTGCGATAATGGCAAATCCTTCTTTCAACGGAAGATGATTGGAAGAAATTAGTAGAAGATAAAGAACAAAGTGAATAATATTGTATAATTTCCTATCTTATAACTTTTTTGTTAAACGTTATAATTAACAACTGTTTATGTATTTCACAATCGGTTTAAGACACTCAAACAATAATATTAAGAGAGCTTCTAATAATACTAAAATGACATAGAATATTTTAACATTTTAAAAGATTTTAACGCCCACCACGCCAAATGGTTCGGTTCACGTTTAATCGATCATGTGGAGAGATCTATTTATGATTTTGCTTTGGCAAATGGACTGACACAGTTGGTAACTGCGCCTTCGCGGATTCCAGATGTGGAAGATCATACACCTTCCCTATTGCACCTTCTGCTGAATTCTCATCCGGACTGATTTGAGATTTCCGTCAACGCCCCTTTAGCCTCGTCAGACCATTATCTTGTCCGGAGTGTGGTGCCAGTCACTACAACGTCGCGGTTTCATTATGCAAGCTGTTGCCATGTTTGGCAGAATAGGTTAGCCGATTGGGATGGGATGCGGTCTTTTTTGCATCCTACCCTTGGCAACGGGTTTGCTTCTAGCCGGACGATCCTAGCGTTGTAGCTGTTTCTGTCGCTGATGTGGTGCTCAGGGTATGGAACTTTTATTCCGTCCTCTGTTGTGTCCATCGGAGGCAGATACCAGCCATGGCTTGGTCGCTTCTGCAAAATAGCATCAAGCTATAAGCGGGAGTGCTACCGTGCCTGTGCTGACACATTAACGTCTCGAGATTTAAACACCTACGCTCTTAAAAATAGTATAATTCCGCCTCACGGTCCTTCAAAGAATCATTGCCAAGGCAAAGTCTGAGCATACCGGCAGAATTAGCAAGAAGCTAGTTCGCCTTCTTTCGGGAACTCGTGTATTCTAGTCTCTCGCCAAGGCTGTCCCAGAAAACTTCTGTTAGTCATCTCTTCTATCTCTGCACAGAGAGGAGGACCCACGAACCCATGCTGCAAAGGAGAAAGCCGATCTGTTAGGCTCTCTATTTGCGTCCAATTTGACTCTCTATGACGGGGGGAACACACCGCCGACCATTCCGCGGTGTGAGTGCTCCATGCCGGATATGTAGCTTACACAGCGCTCGGTTCGCAAAGCACTCTTTTTCCTGGACGTCAGTAAGTCGAGTGAGCCTGATGAAGTCCCAACCATTGTGCGGAATACGTGTGTTCCGGAATTGGCACCTGTTTAAACGCGTCTTTTCCGGTACTCCTACTCCCAAGGCTTAGTCCCGAATTCTTGGAAGACAGATTTGATCCAATCGATCCCTAAAAAAGGCAACCGCTCAGACCCGTCCAACTACGAGCCTATCGCCATCACCTCCTTGTTCTCCAAAATAATGGAGTCTATTGTAAACTGTCAGGTCATGAGGTACCTTGAGGATCGCCAGCTGATCAGTGACCGCCAATACGGTTTCCTTCGTGGTCGATCGGCTGGTGATTTCTGATCTACCTTACTAATAGATGAGCGGAGGCAGTAGAGTCCAAGGTATTGGCTGTTAGTTTGGACATAGCGAAAGCCTTCGATCGAACTGGCGCAATCGCTTCTTTCGAACCTCCTTTCATATGGACTTCCCGAGAATTGTGCGATTGGATTGGAGCATCTAGGTCGTAGTAGACGGTGCATGCTCTGATTACAAGCCTATTAACGCTGGTGTTACACAAGGCTGCGTTCTATAACCAACGCTGTTTCTTCTGCGTGTCAATGATACGTTATAAACTGATAACATTCGTTGCTATGCAGACGACAGCACTGGTGATGCCTTATACACCGGCCGTGCCAATATTTTTTGGGAAACCGTCGCCGAGTACCGGCACAAACTTGTGTCTGAAGTCTTTGCTTAACAAAGTCTCGGATTGGGGGTGACTAAATCCAGTCCAATTCAGTACCCAGAAGACACAAGCTTGCGCATTAACCACTAAATAGAACCCAATACCACTGCCCTTTCTGCTTCAGCTAGCATCGGAATCCCCGGCGTTGATATATCGAATAGTAAGGAGTTTCGTGATCACTTGGAGAGGAAGGCCAAAATGGTCTCTAAAGAGCTTGGCGTGCTCAGCAGAGTGAGACAGTATTTCATGCCGGCACATCGCTTGCAACTTAACAAAGCGCAAGTTCAGCCTCACATGTAATACTGTTCTCATCTCTGGGCCGGGGCACCGCAGTGCCAGCTCCTTCACCTGACCGCACCCAGCGCAGAGCAATTCGAATCGACGACGATCGAGTTGTTTCTGAACGGCTCGATTCAATGCTGCGTTTGGATGCTGTATCCCTTTGAGTTTTCTATCGTATCTACCCTGGGAAGTATTCTGAGGAATTGTTCAGTTTAGTTCCAACCGCCAAATTTCAAGAACGCACATCGCGTCAAAATTCCCGATAAAATCCTCACCATCTGGATGCTTGGCCGTCCACTACTGTACGTTTTGCTAGGATTTTTCATCCTCGTATTACTTCTCTGTGGAATTGCTTACCACCGGTGATTTTTCGGACCGATACTACTTAGGGATTTTCAAGAAACGAGCTTACTCCTTTCTAAAAGGCCGGCAACGCATCTGCAATTCCTCTGGTGTTGTGCTTGTTCGTGGGTGGCGGTAGTCACTTACCATCAGGTGAGCCGCATGCTCGTTTGCTCCCTCTCAATTTTGCTTTATAAAAAAATAGCAAAATTGGTAAGATTAAACCTCAACTCCTCAAAATTCCAAATAATTTTAACTTAACAATAATGTGAATAAATGAGAACAATGTTCTTGGGGCTTCAGTAAAGTTCTCAGGTTAATAGCTAGCAAAGGAAGTATCCTAAAATATGAACAAATTTTTTTATATATGAATTCTTTATAAATATGACATTTAACATGGTATAAAATAAAAAAAAAACTAAATTCATTTAATAAAAAAATAGGGACTTTTGTTAGTTGGGTTTGTAATATTTATTTATATCAATGAAAGTTAATGGAAGCTTTATCTGACATCTTTAAACAAAAACGTAGTCCAATAATAAGGAATTTTGTACTATCGTTGTACAATTTAAAATGTATCATGAAAAGGTAACTATGATATCTACTTAAATTCAGACAGTATATTTCAGGCAAATAATCCTTAGACTTAAAATTGATTTCACAGAGAATAGTTACTGTGTTTGTTCAATCGACACTAGTGTTGCAGCTGTTCATGGGCGGTGGTAGTCATTTACCATCAGGTAAGTGGCATGCTCGTTTGAGAGCAATAAAAACTTACGGGATGGTATGGAGTGTAAGAACGATTAAGTAATAATATACATAAATTATTTGGTAGACGTTAGTGGTTTCTTTTATGCCTTACTTAAAGTTAAGTTACATATTATTGATTCAATACAAAACCGTGGTTGTCATCCTACTTACTAAGCGTGGTAACTATGGCAGATTTCCCCCTAATATGAATATAGGGGAGACCTACTGCAGAAGGGGACTTTTAATAGAATGTTCGAATAAATGAAAAATACTTTTGTTAGCATGCGAAAATGTTTTAAAGCACATTTTTATTAAATATATATTCTGAAATCACACATTTTTGTTTATGTTAATGTACTTAAAAAACACAAAGAACATAAAGTGTAACAATTCATAGTATAAGTAGCTTCAATACTCTTTCATATTTACATCGCATGGCTCATTCAAAAACAACGTCATTTTCAGCAAAATCCACTGTATATTATGGCATTGTGAGAATCTTATGAAATCCTGCATAGTTACTTCATGCTTATTCTTTTTACAATACACTCTTTATTAAATTTTCACTGAAAGCAGTGGCATTTTCTTCGGTCATCAATTAAACTTACCATTTATTTATATGTAAGTAAACATTTTTCACTACACATATATCCATAAGGAGATAAAGCTATAAGTAAGCATAATGTATTCAACTATATTTTACTATCTGGTTTGGCAAGCGTTGTTTTGTTCCCTTCAATAGGTGCAGTAAGTTTAACTTCAACTCGCAATTTTTCAGTGAAAAAATGAAATTTATTAATAAGACTTCCGAAGTGAAACCTATCGGATCCAAATTTTGTAATTTTCCTTTTTAGCAATTAACCAAGATCAGCTTGTTGTGAATATGTTGTACTTTTGTTTATAAATATAAATTTTGTTAACAATTTGCCTACATTGCCATCTGTCGAACATAGCTATA